>JAKCOX010000003.1:83069554-84470040 GCA_022605575.1 Laterallus jamaicensis coturniculus
ATAAAATTAATGCCATTTCCCCAACATCAGCTGCAGCACTGCTTTGAAAACATTTGGATCAATGACAGAGGGCAGGGATCTTCCCAAGCTACTGCTCGGTTAAAAAAATATTCATGCAAGCACACCCTGAGGAGACTAGTGACAGCCTGGTCAGCAGCCTTCCCTAGGGCAGGGTGTTGTAACTTTGCATGGTGGGGTTCTGGAGGAGAATGGGGGTCTGCAGGGGTGGCTTCTGCAAGAAGCTTTGCCTAGGCCTGACAGAGCAAACACCAGCTGTCCCAAGGCCAGAGTCGTTACTGACCAAGGCTGAGCCCATCAGCGATGGTCACAGCACCTCTGGGAATCACATTTAGGAGAAAAAAAACCCACTAGCAGTCACTTTTTGCCACCAGAGAAGGGAGTGAGAAGATGTAAGAAACTGCAGACACCAAGGTCAGTGAAGGGGCAAGGGAGGGGGATGAAGCGCTCCAGGTGCCAGAGAAATTTCCCTGCAGCCAGTGGAGAAGACCATGGCAAAGCAGGCTGTCCCCCTGCAGTCCATGGATGATGACAGGGAGCAAGGATCCCATCTTACAGCTCCTGGAGGACCCCACACTGGAGTGAGTGGAGACACCTAAAGGATCCTGTGACCCTGTGGGAAGCCCATCTTGGATCAAGCTCCTGGCAGTAAAACCTGCAGCCCATGGAGAGACTGACCCATGCTGGAGCACGTTTGTTTGGGGGGACTTGTGACTCCTTGGGGTACCAGGCTGGAGCAGTCTGGGCCTGAAGGTCAGCACCCCATGGAAGGGAGCCATGCTGAGGCAATTGGTGAGAAGCTGAAGTCCAAGAGTGCCCCAGCCACTGCAGGAGCATTGAGGCTACCTGCAGTATCTGCAAGACAGCTCACCCCTCTGTCTGAATGATGTCCAACAGCCCTGTCACCTGGGAGCTGCATCCACCCTTCCCCAACACTTCAGCAAGATTGGCTGGGGGATCCTGTACTGGTTGCTTGCCTGGGGCAGTGATGTTTGGGATCACTGTGCAGAGAACCCAGCTAGGTAGGTAATGCATGGGTTTGCCCCTAGCCAGTGCCTCAAAACAGGGTTGGAGCATGTCATTCCCTTGCAGGTTGGATATTGCTTTCTTCTCCTGAGCAGCCCACTACTGGGCTGGAGACTTTCAGGGGGCAGGAGTAAGGCCCCAGCGAGCTCCTAGCATGAGGGACCAAGCCCTGTCTCGGAGACAGCATGCCGTCTCCTGGGAGGGCTGATGAGGATTGGGGCTATTGCTACTATGAATGAGGCCCAAGTCATGGGGGATGTACACATTAAAAGCAACATTCACAGGCATTCCCACCTCCTTTAAAATCTACCAAAACTCCAGCAAGCGCAATTCCTTTGAAGGAACAGTTTTCTGATATCTAGAGGAGAGAGTATAGAAGAGTAAGAATTTTACATACAAAGGAACTATTTCCACTTTTGTAACAACTTGTAAGGACAGCTTTGCTTGTGAGAGGCTCCAGTATGCCATTATGAAAATGCACAGCAGCACTGTAACATGCAACCTTCCCTAATGTGCTCCAAGGTTCCATGCTGCAGAAAAATGCTGATCTCCACATCCCTGCAGGGGCTGGTCCTCTGACAAGCACAGCAGACTTGATGAGCAAAGGGGTATTTGTATTTTCCATCTGGCAGAAGTCACCTTCTCTTACATTTCTATTTCTGAAAGGAAGTAGCTCCTTTCCCTTATCCATTATCCTTTATTCTTCCAATGGCCAGGCGCAGAAAACACTGCCATATGACTCATCCTCGTCCACCTTTCCTCAGCTGCTAGCCAGTGTCCCAGCCTGGAAGTTCTTCATTCTTGTGGGGAAAGTGGATGGGCTGAACATTATCCCCTGCAGAGGAAAGGGTGCACAAATGAGCAAATGAACCCCATGCTTCTGGGAGCATGTCTGATTTCCAGGTACAAACAGCATTGTTCAAGTCACAGTATTCCATTTCTCCCTTTCCCAAAATATCACAGTAACATGAGAGTATCTATAAAATGGGAATACAAACTGAACTTAGTCATGTGCAGTTGAATTAGACACGGGGCAAATTCAGGAGAGAGATCAGGAAAACTGTTAGCTATCTTCAACAGTTAATTTGAGAAAAAGGATACTTAGGAAGGAGACAAAAGGAGAGAGGGAATAGCATGGCACAGACCAGGAAAAGAAAGCAAATTGCATCTGTACCAATCTCATCCAGCAAAGAGACCAGACGTTGCTTGGCAAACTTTTCACACCATTCTCCCCAAAGACTAATGTTGATCAGATCAGAGGAGTTAGGCAGGACATAAAAAAATTCAGCTCAGTTCAATTCAGACACTTACTGATTTTTTTCCTTGATATTGGGAGAAAAAATGGATCACAGTTGTCGTGGCTGCTCAGCCTTCACAGAAGGGCAAAGCAGGAAGCCCCGAAAGGTTTCCTTAAGGGCTGTCCCTACTGCTCAGATGCCATCAAGCTCCGTTCACACCTAGAGACATACCTGCTCAGCCACAGAGTACAGGCACACAGGCAGCCCTCAAGCAGCATTCCTCATATTGCCTGCACCAGGACATCCAAGCATTTCTTATTTCCCTTATTGCTGCCATTGTGGGTAAACCGTAAGGCTATTACCATCCACACCAGTGATCTGAGACGTGACAGTGACAAAAGATTATTTTATGTTGGCTGATCTGCCATTTGATGGTCACAGTCGTGGCCAGTTGGCTGCAACCCATCATAACTCCATACAACTCAGGGAATTGCCTTTGAAAGGCTTAGGAAGTTGGAGGCTTCCCTACCTCTGACATCCTAAAATCACCTCCAGAGACTTTCCCACTGCCCGCAGAAGTACTTGGAGCAAGAAGGCTTTAATACACTCTTCTTCTTGGCAGGCATGGTCCTTGCAACCCACTGCTAGCTCATTGCCCAGGGCTGTGGCCAAGAGGAAGCCGATGGCTTTCCAGCAGCCAGCTGACAGCTCGCATTAGCACCACAGGGCAGAAGAAAACATGCTGGAGCAGTTTGTACAAGGGGAACACCAAGGCACACACAGGAATCTGGCACACAAAGAAAACACAGACGTATCTAGAGCACAGACCTTGGCCAAGGGATTAACTTCCAGGACAATCAGTGAAAGCCTAGGGCAAGAACTAACTCAATAGTTTTACTTCAGTAAGAATTAAAGGCATAACTGAAGAGACATTTCTTTACCATAGGGAACAGGAAGGAGAAGGGAAGGTGTTTTTTCTGGATCAGTGCATCAGATGAGGATTTTGCCCATGTAAAGCAGCCTCCTGCAGCAGCAGCTCACCCCCAGCCCTTGGGCTCCTGCTTACCATACTGGGCTGGTGGCTGCAGGGCCACATCACAGTCCATGTTGTGCAGCTGTTTGAATGCAGAGTGGACAATAACACATGAGACAGGAACACTCTGCTCCTGTCTGTCCATCACCATCACCACCAGGCTCTTCAGGAGCTTTCTAAGGGAAAAAACCCCCTCAAAACCAGTTCCAGGGTGTTGAGGGAAGATGTTACCACCACAAAGAGCTCCCGCCCTTGGAGCTGGGGGTAGCCTTTGGTAACAGGACTTGAAGCATGGCTGATTTCACATTAGCAGCAAGGCTGAAGATTCCCTGGCCTCCAGCTGGAAAAGCTGGACTTCCTTTATAATGGCTAAATGGGCTTCTTGCTTCATCTGCTACCCATGGCGCATTCCTAGGCAGCAGAGAGCAGGGGGCTGCTGGAGGTTTCACTGATGCCAGCTTGGTAGAGCGAAAAGTTTATCTTTTGTCTTGGGACTCACAGAATCCCTGTGCCGGTTTTGGCTTTGAAACATCAAGCTCAGCCCTTTTTACCTGCATCCTAGGAGATTAAAAGGCACACAAGAAGCCTTAAAAGCAATGGGAAGTGATTGCCAAGTCAGTTTGGTCCCTTAAATCTTCCTTTCTAATTTGCTATCAGTGCCTTTTAGAGATGAGCAAAGGCCTGTATCTGAGAGCTTTACAATGATTTTCAGCAATGACATGTAGTTTAAAATAACACTATAAAAGCATATGCCCATTATTTTTTTCTGCATATTTTATAAGCAATATGTTGCAGGCAAACTTAGAGTAATCCCCTCCAGCAGAGTCGAAATACCATTTGGTATTCCTTTTACCAATTCAGTCTCAAGCTACACTATCAGAGCAGCATTTCTAAAAAAAAAGACTGGCAGTAGATCCCATCTTTAGCAAACAAGATCTTCAGCCAAGGAGTTTACTCTGCTCTAGAGACCAAGCAAGCACCCTAGGGCGCATGGTGGGACAGTTTTACACTCAATGGAAGACATGAACTGCAATCATCGACCTATCTGGTACCGAGCACTGCCGGAGATGCTCACAGGAGCCCTACAAATTGTTTGAGTTTTGGCTGTCAGTGTTTCCCATTACCAAATCCCACAGCACAGGACACAAGGCCACAGTGACCCCATCTCAAGATCGGTGCAGTGAGGCCTGATTCAGAGGTCTGCCTGAACTACTACTGGAAGAGGACAAAACTAATTATTGAAGTAATTGCCTTTTCTCTCTAGACTGTGTCCACTTTCTTGGAGTCCAAGAAATCCCAGTGCTCAGACAAGAATTTTGAAGCCCATTTATCACAGATTTCTAGTAGGTTTATAGGTTTTTTGGGGTGGTTTTTTGGTGGATTTTGGTTTTTGGGTTTTTTTTTAAACCCTGCCCACAATCTTTTCTCCAACCTTTATGGGATTGCACCCCTTCATGGAAGTCCGATTGCTGTGAATTATCACTATCGTATTTCACTCGTGCCACCTCTGGAGGTGACAAGTCCAGGCAGCCTGGCTTGCCAGGGCTGGTAGGCACGTGCTTTTATTACAGGTACCTTCAGTGAGGGGATCAATGTATTCGGGGCGGTGTGTGTTCAACTGAACTGAACTGAGGCCTTTGCTTCAGTGCTTTCTAGTAAATTAAGATTATTTCCCCTCCCCCCCCCTCAGTGAAACCATTCCTCTCATTTTCTAACCACTCCCAGCCATAACTTACAGACCTGCTAATGACACAGCTCAGCTTTAATCTCAGGAGGCTGCTTACTGGAACTGGAAAGTTTCTGTACTTCCCAGCAGCCTGACACCAGGATTGCCTGGCAGTGCAGACGCTGTGGCAACGGGGACATGGGAAGAACATCAGCAGCACAAGAGCACAGAATGAAAGCACCGGCAGGTTTTGTGTGGGTAAGAGGAATGAGGAGGTGCCTCATTATCAAGGTTAATCATCTTGCACATTGGAATTTTTACACCGTAGCAACTTCCTCATTATTCAACATCCATCCTCAAAAACTGAGTCTTGCTCAAATTGAGCAAGAAACAGATGTGAAGCTGACCCGTCTGCCATTACGTTATAAAGAATTATAAAAGAGCTGGCAAAGGGGCCACTTATATAATTGTCCCTGCCCATCAAGAAGTCTGTAGTGTGACCTGTAAAGCTGGTCTTGCATTAAAAGTACAGAAACCAACGTGACTGCTAGGAGTAATGGGACAGATGCCAGGGCTGCTTTTACCAGCAAGCTGCAGTGCTTCTCCTTCTGCCTCAGAAATGCTTCTCTGGTTTTTGCTCTGAACAGAACATTTGAATTTGCTTTGCAGTCTCCCCGTGCAGGGAAGCTCTCTGCTCAAGCTGTGGAGAGAAACCTGCAGAGACCCAGGAGGAGCAAGCAGGGTGCTGCTGGGTGGTGTATGAGGTGGTTCCTCCTAAGACGAATTTCTGATGCAAGAGGTGTCAGGAGTGAGTGAAGATGTCAGGCTGACTTGCTGTTCCAGACTGACTGTATAGTGATCTGTAGTAGTGACCACCTCAGACCACCACCGCAGGAATGGAAATGGCCCAGTTTGAGAAACAACTTCAAAGAAAGGGTCAGGTACATTTTGAGATTAGGTGACTCCTGTTTTCTCCCAAAATGGGAAATAACAAAGATCATCCCAGCTAGGAATAACAAAGATCATCCCAGCTAGGAATAACTTTTTCCTCCCAGTATTGGCATAGGATTCTTGGAATTGTTTCAAACCTGTGTCTGACCCTTGGCAGCTGCTTTTGGCCCCACTGGTGCACAGAAGGAATTAAAGACCCTGGAGCATCCTGAAACAGGGAGGGAGTGGACATCTCACGCCTCTTCCTTGCATTCCTGAGCTTTCAGGGCTTGATGCTAGCCAGAGGTCCAGAGAATCCATCCCTCTTACTCGATCCCTCCCCCTCCTCTGCCTTCTTGCCCTTCATGCTCCTACCTGCATACATTTCCTAGCTGCTGCACATGCAGGGACTGGGTTTGGAGAGAAGGAGGTGGCAAATACCTTTTGCCAACATGCAAACAGGTGGTACTTGTCTAAATAGAACCACAGTTGCTCAGTCGCTCACACAGCATCATCCTGCAGCCATCGCCTTATGCTTTTCCTTACATACAAGTAAACTTCCCTCTGCAGGAAAGGCACCCACTGTTCCTGCCCCTGCAGTCTCCTTCTACACCATAAAGCTGAGCAAGTCCTCTGCTGGTGCATAGCACCAAAGCTCTGCAGCTGCAGTAGCTCACACCTGTCAGAGATCTCACCTCGGCTATTAGATCAGCTCATTCCCCCACCTCCCCAGTCTGGGAGCAGAGTCAGCCTAGGAAGCTGGGCAAGAAGGCCTTTAGTCCAACTTCCACTCCTGAGGGACCAGGGTTCGATGACTTGAGGAAGAAAGAGATGCTCCTGCCTCTCCTTCTCTGGGGGAATGCAGACCTGTCAATGCTGATCTCCAGGCACCAACTCGAGAGAAGAATCCTAGCAGCAGAGCATACTCTGAGCTCCTCAGGTGAACGCAACAAATTCCACACACTTCAGGCCTATACAGAAGACAAACAAGAGTGTTTTGCTGTGAAACAATGCTCCACATGCTCAGATGCATCACCTCAGGCTCTTCTGGCAGGTAGGGAATTAACAGGACAAATCCTAGGTGTCACAGCTTTCCTAGCTCCAGTGTGAGCTCCGAACTGAAGGCAATTATATGGAGATAAATGAAAACACACAGAAATTGCATTTCTTGATAAGAAGCTGATGTCTGCAAAACTGAGGTCTCCTGTGAGGTACTTTCATGATGTGTGTGCAGAGTCATAAAATAAGCAAATTTATATTTCATCCAGCTGCCTCATTATTCTTGATGAAATGCAAGTGGGACTTAGAAAATTAAGTAACAAGTGCAACAGGTTAGATGCCACCAGACTATTCAAAGTTTATTATTTTAAAGCTTCCATACCTGAAGTGCCCTGGGGCACTTAACCTGAGCAAGTCAAGTCATCATGAAAAATCTGTCTCTGAACTGAACTGCCCAGCACTGGCTTTGGTCTGAAATACACTGCAAGGAGACAGAGCTTTCTCACGTGGCTTTTGGCACCAATTCTGCCTTAGGAATATGGAAAATAAGCACAGGGAAAGTTTGATGTCCAGCTAGGAATGTCTAGGTCTGGTCAAGATTTAAATGCTTCCTCAAACCGTGGGCAGTTTGAGCTAAACCTGTGGCAAATGCATTTATATTCTCCAGGAAAACCCCTTTCAGCCCTGACTCAGCAGGGAGTGATGCACATGTTGACAGGCCTGCCAGACCACACGCGCTGGGTGCAGGAGGAAAGGGTGTGCTGCTCCCCAGGCTCAGCTCCAAAACCTGAACTGCACAGCAAAGATCACACAGGAGGGGTGATCTCAAACGTGTGGAACACAAACAACCAATTGCAACTCCTCAGACTGGAGGTCTGCTTCTCAAGGCTGGGTGGTTTCAGGAAAGGAGTAGTCATAGAGCTTCTGGCTCCTTTGCTGAGAAGAAGACAGCAGCTCTTCCTCCACTGGCTTAAGCTACTTGCTTAACCCTCCCATCAGGTTGGCATTAGAAAACCCACAAACCCTTCACACCAGCTTACCCAAGTGCCAGTGAACTGAGGACCCCCATCTTTCTCCTCTACCAAGGCAGCAGCCCACCTCAAAGACAGCAACAGCAAGTGAGGCTCACCCCACAACGCTGCAGGGATCCTTGCAGAACTCCTGCAAGCACACTCCTGGCTGTCAATGGCTAATTGAGCTCCTTGCCACCCCATTCAGCCCAGCCTCTTCCTTTTTAATTTTTTTTTTCTTTAATACATTTTATCGCATTCCCAGGACACTCTCTGGCCTCAGACCACTTGGGGAACACAGCAGAAAGCTCAGTCACAAATTCATGCACAATTTTCTAAGCCACTGACCTGGACCAAGCTCTCCCTAGCCCTTGCTGCTCACTAACTCTCCCATATCTCCCAATATCCAATTATCTCCCAATAATCACCACTGTGGTGATTATTGTTAAAGCAGCAAGTCTACTAGTGAAGTAGAAAATACAGACTTTATTAGGGAGTTAAATGATGGAGAAAACACCATTCCCTTAGGTGGGGAGAGAAATAGCATTGGCAACAGCAGAAGAACCAGCATGGCATTGCAGCAGGGTAGGAGGGATGTGAGTTAGGTGGTTACTCCATCTCGTGCCCCAGATGGGCAATACTTTTTATTACCATTTCCTTCTCTTACCTATAAGCATCCTTAGGAAAGAAATCATTACATGGATGGGGGAGCAGGCTAGCTAGGGAATTATAAATACATTAGCCACTGTTGTAGGATAAATAAGAAAGGTTTGAGAACAGGCTGCCATTCATTGACCTCCTAGACACTTTTCTGACCTGTCTGCCTCAGGGGAGCCAGTTAGCAGCCTAAGAAGGACTGACCAATTTTTCTTTGTTGTGCAGACAAGGCACCTCACCACAGCTGAGTGGCTTGCATGAGGAACCACTTATTTGCCACAGCAGCTGTGGCAAGCAGCACCTAAAAAGGAGGAGGTATAAAAGAGTTCCAGTCCCAGCAGAGCTACAGCAAGGGCAGCCCAAAATCACTCACCTGGGGCAAGCACACCAAGATGCAGCATGGTTTATGAAAACTGAGTGGCTGTAATCGCCCGTTTGGTACTCGTGGTTTAACCCCAGCCGGCATCTCAGCCCCACGCAGCCGCTCGCTCACTCCCCCTACAGCAAGATGGGGTAATCAGAAGAGTAAACGTGAGAAAATTCATGGGCTGAGATAAAGACAGCTTAATAGGTAAGGCAAAAGCCACGCAGCCAAGCAAAGCAAAACAAGGAATTAATTCCCCACTTCCCATGGGCAGGCAGGTGTTCAACCATCACCAGGACAGCAGGGCTCCATCATGCACCACTGTGACTCAGGAAGAACAATACCATGGCTGCAAACAAACATCTCCCCTTCCTTCTTCTCCCAGCATTATATGCTGAGCATGACTTCATATGGTACAGAATATCCCTTTGGTCAGTTGGGGTCAGCTGTCCCAGCTGTGTCGCCTCCCATCTTCTTTTGGGCACCTCCTGCCATCCCAGTGGTGGGGAGCTGTAAAGGTCTTGGCTCTATGTAAGCACTGATCAGCAGTAAGGAAAACATCCCCTTGTTACCAACACTGTTTCCAGGACAAATCCAAACACATGCCTATGAATAAAAGTAACTGTATCCCAGCCAAAAATGGCACAGGACACTAGAAAAGCAGATAATACCAGCTTTTCATCTGTGAAGCAGTACACAGGATTTACTGAGAGCAACTAAAGCACGGAGCTGCCTTTTCTTCAGGGCCAGGGACTGCAGAGCCCCTCAGGCGCTGCACTGCTTTCCAGGCACCCTGCTGCCCCAGGGTCTCCCACAGCAGAGCAGCCATCTCCACCCCACCTCAGAGCTGCTGAGCAGCCAGAGGGGCAGCACAGCTTGGAGGAAGTGAGCACTGCCCAGTCTGTCCCCACTTACCAGGCCACCACCAGTCCCAGCTGGTAGTGGGAAGGCCTCTCTCCTGGGATAATGACAACGCCAAAAGCCAAATATATCTGCGGGCAATGGAGGGAGGCAATACCACCGTGCTGTAGCTCCTGTTCTACTGAAAGGGAAAAACCTGCACACTGCTCCATGGAGCAGGACCCAGGCTATGACCTGGACGTACATTTTCCATCTCCAACACTACAGCTGAGGACCTGGGCAGAGGGGCATTGGGGAGCAAGCTCCATTAAGAAACCCAGCACTGTTGGCCTCCAGGAGAACTTCAGGGTGTATGGACTGACTTCAAAGTGAGCATGCAATTCCCCTTCATGCTACAGAGGGTTTTGCACACACCAAGATGGCAGAAAACACTATGGCTTTTGTTTACTCTTCCAGATCCATTTTCAGTGAAGGTGTTTATCACCATCACGACCCCTGAATGAACCCAAGCCCTGGGAGCACACAGGAGCATTTGGGACTGTCTGCCAGGGAAAAGAAAATTAGAACAATTTTTATTTTCTTCTGTTTTTCTCATTGCACTCTGTAGGCTTGACATATTCATGACCAATGTATAAAGCCTGACATGAAGACCTTATGTCAGTGTAACATGTCCAATCATCAAGACTCTGTAACCACCAGCCCTCATCCTTTCTCATGCTCGGGCTCCAAAAAATGCTGGCTCCAATATTTTTATACAGCCAGACTCAAATACATGTGCTGCACAGTGCTCCTACATGACGGATAACTGGGACTCCTTGGGCAGTAAAATGTAAGTCAAGTGGAGTAAGAAACTTTGGCCCTTCAACCTCCAGAAGAACATGCTCACAGTTGGTCCTGAGGATCAGACTGACTCCACAGCCAAGAGAACAAAACCAGACACGACACTTCCTTTTCTTACTTTTTATATAAAATAGACATTTACATACATTTTCTTTTGCAGACTTTGAGCATAACTCCTTTATGTGAAATCTAGCCATAAATCCCACAGTGAAAAAAGCAAAGATTTGCAAATTCCTGTACCACTGACACACATCCATCTGCTACTAAGTGTGATTGGTTTTTTTTAAAGATTTCTAATCCACGGGCTGTTTTCTTGTTTGGCTTTTTTTGCTTGTTTTTAAAAGATATGCACAACTGACTAAAAAAAAATATAAATAAATAAAATCCAGAAATAAGACCCATATGAACAAGAGGCAAAGCAAACAACTCCTGCATGAGGAACACGCAGCGTGACGTCCACTTCAGGCAAAGATTGCAACATTAATACAGTTGTAGAAGCTGTAACTTTTACAGGGGAAACCACTGGGGGTATTTTCCGGAAGAAGAGAGTTCCAGCAAGTCATTACAAACATGGCAATGAACTTTTGCACAAAGCCACTGAGTTTACCTGAAACAACTTTGCCACACCGAAACACTAGTGAATGCCAAGCCCGTTTTTCTTTTTTCCCTTTTTCTTTGCTGTTGGGTTTAAATGTACATGAAAACAAAAAAGGTGTGTTTTGGAATTGTGAAATTATTGCAGGAGACTGTAGGTTGGGGAAATAAACCTCTAAGGGCTAATTTTTTTTTCCCTGAAGATTGCGCATAATTGCGTGTATGAAAGATAGAAATTGAGCACTTGGTCAACTTCATCACATAGTCTGAGGATACTTAAGCATTTACCAACTTTTTCAACAAGCTGGAAGACAAGTGGGGCAAAAGATCATACAACTATATTCCAAATGGTGTAATTACTGAAATTAAAATGACAATCATCTTCCTTTACCAAATGTTGTACACTATATTTAGCCTGATTTCTGTAACTGTTGAAAAGCCTTCCTAGTTTTTAGATATTTTAGGCATGTCCAGTCTCTCCTGAAAGTTAGGCTCTTTATTTTGGATTGTTTTGACTTAGGTCACCCATGTGCATGCGTGACACCCCTCCACTGTCCTCGTGAATATCTCTGGAACGAATGCAGTTTGCACTGCTGCATTCACTTACTGTTTGGCCAAAACAAGTTGCCTACACAGCTGTAGGACAATCTAGTCCAACCAGTCCATGAGAGAGAGAAAATGCCCCCCACTGCATCATTTATCCCAGGAGATGGAAAAGGAATGTAATCAAAGAGTGCTGGACTTTATATAAACAGTGAACCAAAATCCATCAGCTGAAAATATTATTCATGGGAAAAGGAAAAAGCAACACAATTTTGATGTTTTTCATTTAGGATTAAGATGCACCGTGAGTACACAAGAGTCCTATCTAACCAGCTTCCCATTAATTCTCTTCTCTAATATTGGTGAGCACTGAGGTTTAGCCAATGCAACTTGCAGAGGGAGTGAACTCTCCCCCACTGCGCAGAGCTTCAGCCATTTATTACTTTGTAATCTCTGCTAATCACACTGAGCACTGGAGTTGACAGAAAAGAATGTATTTATAATTCATTATTTTAGAAGCTATGCAAGCTAGAGAAACAGGACATTTCCTATGATTAATTAGGATAATATCCAGTTTATCACGAGGTAAGTCACTCTATTTATCTTCCACAATCGCATTCCCTTTCGGTGGAGGTAACCCTTTTCATATCCTACTCCATTCCTCTTCTTTGCCTGCAATAAACCTTTCACAAGATTAATGTCCTGCACAAACACAGCATTTCAGCATGGATGCTGGTGAGCCAGGGAGTCAGCCGCAAACTTCACAAGGCTTTAGCTGCTTTGGTAGCTCAGGGTTTGAATTGTCCTCCAAACATGCTGCCAGTTTGCAGACCCTCATCCTGCATAGACAGGGTGTAAAGTGCTGGCAGGGGAAAGCAGGGTTCATTACTGAGTCCCTTCTCAATTCGTAGCTACCATAAACCCACCTCCAAAATGCGGAGATTTGGCCTTTTGGCATATAAACTTAATCCAGTTCAAATGGGATTAAACTCTGTGGGTACACTACCTGCCTAATTCAGGTGAGCGTATGAACATATGCCGTGACTTCCCACCAAAAAGCTTCCCTCACTGGGAGAACGGTCTCATCTTTCTATGTTATTCTGCAAGTAAGACAGTGTTGCAAAAACCGTTATCGATCCTTCTCTAGGACCTGGGAGGGGGGCACCCAAATCTATATTATACTTTTACATGTGCGGTCTTAGGAGGTCAAGATGGCTTTGATCAGGTTCTAGAAAAAGAACAATTTCTACCAGATCTCTCAAGAAAGCCAAACTGAATTGAAGTTAAAAACACAAAACCACATCTTTTCCCCTCACAAAGCATCGGTATAAAAAAATACAACTTCTTCTATATTTGCAAAAATACGTTTCATTGGCCACAATTTAAAGACACGCTGCTGCGCGGCTTGTAGAATATAAAGTCTTTATTTAATATATCTTTATGAGGCAAAATTTATAGTTGATACATGTTTTTAAATGAGATGTATCTCACTCCACCCCTGACCACCATACTTCAGCTAGCACGCCTCTGCCACTACCTGCTATGCGGGGGGGCCTTTGCACAGCACCACTGCCAGGGGCTCCACCAAACACTGCTCTGCCAGCCCCCAAACTCCCTGCGGCAGCCAGCCTGGGCAGACGGGGCTTTGGTGAAGGTGCCATGAAGGCAGGCTCACCTTGGGGGGAGGCAGAGCAGGTTCAGGTACGTCTGAATACCCTGCCACCTGGTAATGCACCCTGCCACCTGGCAATGCACCACCAACTACTTTGTGATGCACTAAGTGCTCTCAGAGGCCAGAGGTTTGGTTTCCCTATCCCATGCGATTCTGCTGGTACAACCCCACCTCCTCCTGGCCATCCCAGCAGCACCAGGGCTGTGCAAAGCTACTCCATGCATGGCCTCCAGCGAAGAACCTGCACTGGGGACCTGCAGAAACATCAGGTCAGCAGGTTCATGGCCATGAAAATCTTATGAAAAGACCAGAGTTGCTGATGCAGCAATATAACAAACCTGCCCTCAGCCTCGGAAAGCAGGGTAGGCTGCTTGGCCTGGGGGGGAGAAGGGAAAATCTACCAGCAAAAGACTTGCTTGTTTTGGTCCCATCTGCTGCCTTGGGATGCTGGTTTGAAGACACATAGTGTGTCATCACCTTCTGCTCCCAATGGTCTTCCCCTCCCACCTCTGCCTAGATGTTGGCTCTGGCCAGTCTCCTTGGCCAGCAGAGACCAGTGCCTCCCAAGGCCAGCCTCGCCATGGCTCTAGCAGGCCTGCAAGCCCTGGCATGGCAGACATCTGCACCGGTCTGAATTTCCTCTGAGCTCCAAATGTAGTTGGAGTCACGTTCATCATCTGTCAGTAATCTGACCACTAGTAGTGGCTAAACACTGAGTTTTTGAATGAAGCCAGTGGAACCACCAACACCCAGCTGTCCCATCACACTGAGCAAATTTGGAGCTTGATAAGGTGTTATGGCCAGCACCAACTAAACCCACATGCCACGTGGGTCACTGCCACACGGACTTTTCCTGATGGAAGTGTATCAAGGCACCATGTACCTCATGTCAGCTGTTCTTCACTGATAATGCCAAACCTTGGGATGCTCTTCTGCAGGGCCTGGCCACTCTCAAGCTCAAACCGTTGTGGCGGTTTTCTGCTGCTAGAGGGACAAACTGATGACCTACCCTGATGTCCAAGCCAGGCAGCAGCACCAAGCACGATCCCACCACTGCTCTCTCTGAACTGGTACAAACCCTGGTGGAAGCAGCAGAAGTGCTGTTACCACAGTGGCAGTTTGGTCCAATGTGCTCTGCAGCCATTTGTTTTGGAAACATCCTTGGTGCTTGGTGGTGCTGTGTTTTTCTAACTGCAGACAATAAAAGTCATGTCCAGCCATGTGGCCAGCTGTGAAGGATACTGCTCATTTCATATAAAACAGAGAAAATATATTAACTATTTGATTATTATAAGTTAAATAAATAAAGCTCAAAAATAAAAGCCTCATTTCTGAAGAGAATTTGTTTTCCCACTTCAGTATTTAAAAATATAGATTTATGACTGATTTATGATAGGTCATTTTCTGTATCTTTTGGGGGAGGGGATGAGAACACTTTGACAAAGTGTTTTGTCAGCGTTATCACCATGATAAGTGGGGTCTGTCCCAGCACACCCATGAAAAAGGCCTCCTTAGTACTTTTCCAACCTATGAAATCTTCCCTAATCTCTGTGTGGCTTTACTTTTCCTCCTATATTGATCAGATCAGTTTGGGATTTTTTTACTGGGGATTGGACAGGAGGACAAGCAATCCTAGAGTTTCCCATTGCCTTTGGATGCTTTTGGTCTTTTCAGAGCAATGATTATTTGGTCTGGAGGAAAGCGGCAAAGGGTAAAGCCATATGATATTTGACAATACTGACATTATGAACCTGAATTATTACAAAATAACTATCATCTTATTAGTAAAACATTCTGCTGAGGTTTTCCCGCAAAGGATCATTTGTCCTACTTGTAGAATCATCCTTCTAGGGTGATATTCAGACACTGTTTTCCCTTTCTTTAGAATAATTTTCAAGTCACATTTAGAGCTGTAAAAGTGGCCATCATTTCGTCAGCATTAACCTTCTGAAACCTTTTTATGTGACCATTATGGCCTTCTTTCCTGGCTCAGAATGACCTGGCAGCACTTGCAATGTAGCTCATCACTGGTACTTTATGTGAATGAGCTGAGCCTGTGTTGAGTGACAGGAGGTGTTACATCACCCCTGCTGCTTTGTCTCCATGGTTTCCCCATGATAACCAAAATACTGAAGGTACGTGTCCCACCCACACTCCTGGCATGATTAAAATGGGTTCTGCCTAAATATTACTCTTGATCAAAAGAAAGTTTTCATTCATTCTCTAGCATGTCCCACAGGAGCCAAGTGTCTCCTGTAACTTTGGTCAAACATAAGCATGCATTCAAAATTTGCTTTCTGTAATTCTGAGTCCTATCAAAGTTTCTTCAGCACCACCTCGAGCAATAGGCTTCCACCATACTCTTCTCCAAGGGGCATGAGTTTCTTTCCACTGGGAATTGAATGCTATGTTTGATCTTTCTCCTGGACTTCCTGAAACCGTTTCTCCAAGCGATCCAGTTTGGCCAGATTCTCCTTCAGCAGCTTGCTGTTTGGAACCAGCTGTAAGGCTTTCTCATAGTAGCCACGGGCTGTGACATAGCTCCCCTACAGAGAAAATGAGTGATAGATCACATTCACATTCCCTCACACATGAAAGTTCATTCTTGGCAATGGTGAAGACTGTACTACAAAGGAAAAAGATTATAAAACTTGATATTGTTAGGTAACTGGAATAATACATCTTCATTATGAAATGGATCACCAAGTGCTGTTAGTCCACATTTGATCAAACACACCCGACAAGAAGTAGACACACATTCTTCCTTTATGTCATGCCAGAAGAGTTAATTTTACTCAGCAGCAGGATAGCTTGAGCATATCACAAAATGTGACTCCTTAAGACCCAAGTCATAATGATATGCTAAAGTATTCAAGAAGATAAGCAACCACAGGATGGGCTATTTCCATAATTTCATGCCAGTATTCTGCATTACACATCTTTATTAAATTAATTAGGTAGAGAGGAATCTTAGAAGTCAACTCATGGTGACATTTTTCTAAGGCAGGTCAACAATTGAAGCAGGAAAACTTTAGAGATGGGCAATTCGTTCCTTGCAGCCTGCCCTCTTAAAATATGGGATTTACATTAGTTCATACGTATTCCCAAGCAACCTGGTTGGAAAATTCCATTTGGGGTGGGCAGATTTTCCTCCTTTCTGGATAAAATGCACTAGGGACACTCACTGTTTGCGAACCTGCAGCTCTTGGCGGTCCAAAACAAATTTAGCTTTCTGCCCTAAGTAAGTAGTCTCTGCGGTTGACAGCCTAAGGAAGAGCAAAATTGTCATACCTTGATGTGCTCAATGCCACCCATATTCATCCAGGCCTGGGCTTGGTCTGGGTTGAGCTCCACAGCCCGTTTATAGCTCTACATAAATATGAAACATTTTTAGCTTAAGAGTCTGAGTCTTCAAAAAAACCAAAACATTGCTGGAGGGGAAAGAGAAATAAGTTTCCTCTCCCTCTGAATCCACTTAAACTGTAATTTCTAATTCTTTTCAGATACCATGCACACGCTGAATTTCAGTTTCTTTACAGATCTATGGCTGAGCTCATGTCATAGGTCTTCCCTGCCCACGGTGCCACATGAGGAGTCACACCAACCCCTATACCATCAGGGTCTCCTACACTTCAGGGTCATTGTCCTGGCCATGTGATGCTCCTTATCTGCAGGGCAGTGCTGTCCTTCCCCACTGCTTCTGCCAGTGTGAATGGGAGCAGAAGCAACATAAGGACCTTCTGAACTCTGTCAAATAGCACCTAATTTATGGTGTCACAACAGGAAAGTTCATATCAGAATTAGACATATCTATGGATACTGAGAATATCTTTATATTGAATATTGATGATATCATGTTCTATTATTTAACACTAACATGGTTTCTGAGCTATTGAGCTTCCTGCTCCACAGGATAAGCCAATCTCTCAGCTATTGGGCAATAATATAACAACATGGTAGGGTCTTACAGGTCCTCGAGGTTTGAGCTGAACCACCTGGAGTTGACCACCACCAGCAAGAGGGGTTGGATGGACCAGGGAATATTAGATGTAGTGAGCTAACTCTATCTTTTAACACATAAAATTATCCACAGGAATGAGAGCAATCATACCTCAAAAGCCTTGTCAAGGAGATTCTGTTCTCTTAGCTGGTTTCCTTTAGTGAAAAAGAGCTCTGATATGACTTTTGGATCCTTTGGGTTTAGCTGAAGAGCTTTTTCTATAGCTTCAAGTGCCTGCAAAAAAAGCAAGAGGGCATTGTGCTACTGTGTTCTGCGCCTTTCCACTTCTCATGCTCTCCTCAGCTCAAGACATCTTCCCTCCCAGCATAAAAGACATCTTCCTCCTTCCCTTTATTTTCCCCACACTGTTAACACACGTAGAAACAAATTTTTTAGATGCCTATGACTGGTGGGCAGTGGGGCTGACAGCAGTAAGAGCAGTAAGTGGTAAGAAAACCACTCTACTTAGCTTAATTTCTAGTACTCAGATAAACAGATTTTAGTGAAAAAATACACCTACTGAATATGCATTACGGCATGTGACATGTCTATGTAAAGACAGAGTGTAAAATTCAACCTGCACTGAGTGTGAGCCCTCGGGACAAGGGTACCCTGTGGCCACGGTACCTTGGAATAGTGCTCCTGCTTGCTGTAGATGGCTGACAGAAGGCGATAACACTCCAGACACTCCACATCCTCGTTGAGTATATGGTTTGTAATCTTTTCAGCTTCCTTTGTCCGCCCCATCATTGCTAAAACTTGAGCCTATAGAGCCATGTTATAAAGGGTTATGATCTTTAAAAAACTCATCCTTCTTTAATCCATGATGCCGCACCCAGCAGATGGTGCTGGGCTCCCGCTTCTCCTGCTGGTGATGTTAAGAGACACTTTGAGGAAAGGCAAAAGGACTAACCCTGCCTAGCAAGCAAGGGATAGGTAGATTTTCCCTCTGTTGAGTCCTGCACATCTGAAAGGGGAGTGGCTGAGACTTAGGTCTGAGGTTGGGATGGGTGAGGAGGAACAAGGAGGTTGGCATGGATGAGAAGGAACCAAGGAGGACAGGATAGTTGGTCATTGGATAGCTGGCACGGAGGTAGAACCGAGCTCTGAGCCTTGGGAAAATTCCCACTGACACAGCCATCCCGCTCCACTGTTGTGGCACTGCCCAAGCCGAGCTCGCCCCACACTCACCAGCGCCAGTCGGATCTCTTTGTTGGAAGGCTGCAGTGATGCTGCTTCTCTGTAAACGTGCAACGATTCTTCATACTGCCCCGTGTTGTAATACAGAGCCCCCAGTGGGGACAGGATTTCAGCCTTACGGGATACCTTCAGTGCCCTGGAATTTGGGAAGAAAAGATGCTTCCAGGTGGTGTGAGGATCAAAGCTGAAGACTGAGGTGTGGCTTGTGCTGGGACGACTCTGCATGGCACGTTCATCCCACTCTGGAGGGCACAAATTTAATGTCCTGGGGAGGGATGAATGTGCCTGCAGCAGCAAACCCTGAGAAAGAAAGAGGGCCACCTCCAAAGTGCACATGAGCAGCAGCAGGGATGGGGATGGCTGATGGTGACAGAGCCCAGGGAGTCTGAGCACAAATCAGGATGCTAAAGAGGACACACACACAAAAAAAGACAGTTCACCCTGCTACACACCAGGAGTTCAGAACCTGTCTACTGGCAAGGGCTTGGCAAGTTCCTGATGGTGCCAAGGTTTTGGTGCTGGGCTGTGCAGCAATTGTAGCTGTTACTGGTGATAACAACCTGCCCGTCCCACCAAGAAACCTCTGGTTTTGTTGTTAGAGCATCCTCCAGCCAAAAGCAGCAGTGTGTCCATACTGAGGGCTTGGAAAGTCAACACCTCCTGAGTCTGTGCTGCCTCTCCAGCTATCCCCTCAGAAGAGCCAAATAAGCAAAGGTAAATCTGGTTTCAAAAAGACGGAGAAGAAATGGTGGAAAACACATACATACACTGACAGTCACCTATCAGAGGTGCCTTAGAGAAACAAGCTGTACAGAGGGAGAAAGGCAACCGCTGTGTCCCATCCCAAATTCTTACCGTTTGTACCACACTTCAGCCTCTTTGTTCTGCCCCAAGGACCGGTGAAGCCTGCCCAGGTTCACCATGGCCACATGGTGAGTGGGGCTCAGGCGGATGGCCTGCCTGTAGTGGGACACAGCTTGTTCGGGAGCCCCTGGAGAGGAGAACCACCATTAAAAACTGCTGCCTCAGAAAAACCCTGTCGCAAACTCAGCACACAGTAATGGTCTAGGTGTTCTTTCAGCTATCGCTCTGTGCGTGGGAATCATTTTAATGCAGAAATCCTGCCTCAGCCTTTCTAAAGATAAAAAACCTGCTGTCCAAATTAAGATTTAAGCTCCAGTATTCAGAGATAATTCTGATAAATAGCTGGTTTTTGCAAATTGAGGGTACTTTCACCAGAAGCAGACTGCCGACTGAAAGTGCCCTCCAATCATGCTGCAAGGGAAATGCCCCCCACCATGCTAAGGACAGAGCCCACCCCAGAGAGGGGGCTGGGGTGTATGTCCCACCTTCCTGCAGGACATCCTTCTCACCCTGGCCCACCTGGATGCTGCAAATACTTTCCTCTCTTCCCAGAGGCTATTCCCTCCACGTCTGTTGCTCAGCCTCCCTGCGTTGCTCAGCAGGGCTGGGAGTAGCTGCCATTGACCAGGGCAATAAATGCCATAGCAGAGGTGTCCAGGAGCCTCTTTTGGAGCATGCAGGCACCACCTCTGAGTTGCAGAGGAGCCATTGGGTAGCACTGCTTTGCTGTGTGAAAACTACCCACACAAGGTCCTGCAGTCCATGACATCACTGGGCACCACAACAGAAGACCACCATGTAAAGAAGAAAGGCTCCAGACCGCTACCCTAAAACCCTAATGTTCTATTTCTAACAGAGTATTTTTATTTATCTAATTAACAGAGTTCCTCAAGAAGGATCTCACAGTGCTTTCCTCAGGCAGCCTGCCCACTACCTACTAAATAAATTAATGGGGCACAGTATAGAGTTCTAGCATTTCATCAATTTTTAACCCCAGTGCTCATTTAGCTGGTTAGCACATGCTAGACCAAATAATCTCCTAATGAAAACTGATACTCTCAGACCTTTGTCCACCAACAAAGCCTTTCAGTATTGGCATTTTTCTTTAAACCAAATCACTTCACAGTGTATTTAATTCCATTTGTAGCTGGAAGGCAGAACTTGAAAACAGCCTGTGCATGGTAGGGCACTGAAGATATGCTGCTGTGGGAATTTTATTTTTCAATGCTTTTCAGATCTAGCGTGGTTTTCCTGAGACTGTGCAAGGCAAAAGTAACACTGACAGTTCTCAGTGTCTCCTTTACAGGAGAGAGGGGACACATCTGTAGGAAGATTTAGAAGGATTTAAGGTTCCTCCAAGGCCAATGACATATCTTTCAGGATAGGACTTTTTCAAAACATCCAGCAGCAGCCTTGGTCTTCTCCCACTGCTGAGCGCACAGATGTTTCTGAAAATCAGATCTACAGAACATCCTGGGCAAGAGCTGGGTGTGCACCTCAGTCTGTAAAGTTAGCCAGTGCATCCCCTGCTCAACACAACAGGGTAATGAGCTTTATTAAGGGATGCTGACACCCTGAGTCTCTATAACCATTGCAGAGCTGTCTAGAGCTATGGCTTCCCAGAGCTGACACTTGCTGGAGGCTTGTTGCCCATAATCCTGCAAGTTAATTGCTGTGGTGCTTCGAAGCGTCTCCCTGTGCCTGCCAGGAAAGGAGCCACATCCTTCACACCTTGTCATGTTATTTACACATTGTGTCTCAAGTATCAGAAGTCAGTGAGGGGTTTTTCTCCTGTTGTTTGAGTGTAGGAAGTAAACCAGGAAGAGGTAGTTTACGGGCTGGCAGAACACAAAAGTGCAATAAAATAGAAAGGGCATTACACTGCGTTTGAACCATGATTTTTGGCAGGAATAGGGTAGTTCACCTGGGTTGGGAAGCAAAGGTGAGTATAATGTCAGAGTGAAATTACTGATGAATTTTTATCATTTGCAAGCTTGAATTTTGCCAGGGCACAAATTCAGAATCTCAACCTCTGTTGTTATCTCCATGATGCTTTTTTTTAATTTCAAATACTCATTTTGGTTTCCTATCCATTTCACACTGGTACTTTGGAAGAGTGATGGCTCAAAGGTAGGACAGCCAGCTGCAGACTGATATACACCACTGTCCTTTCCAAGTACCATTGAAGTCAGGCACAGTACAAAAGGGCAGAATGGGTAGCAACCACACACTTTAAGCCTGCAATATTTAATCACTGGGTATCAGCTCCATTCTGGAGGGACTGGAGTGAGACAGTAGTTTGGTTTCACTAGTCATGTGTCAAACTTGGCCTTGCTTATAAAGCTGTCAATAAAAGGCAGCAATTACAGTGGAATTTTCCTTCTTGTTATGTTGAAGTGCCTGAGTCCAGGGAAGTTGGATGGGAAACAGCCCCAGGAAAGGGGCTGTCATTACAGAGCTCTTGATAAACCAGTTCACCCCATAGGATCTTAGGTTTGTTTTCATAGATGACTGTGGTTTAAAAGCCATATTTGTTTTTATAGTGGTGGCACTCAATTTTTACAGTCAAAGAGCTGCTTTGTCACTAAGTAGAGCTGAAAGTACTCCAAAGACCATAATGATCCACTGTGTGCCTGGGATTTGTTTGATGTGGCCACACTTTCCTGCAGAAATGGCACTGTTGTCAGGGTGCTGCCCAGCTCAAACAGAAGAGGACAGCTACCTGTGCAAAGATAGGGAGAAACACTGAAGGAAATAACCGGGCTGAATGCTACAGCTGCACAGTGACTGTATTGACTAGAAATTCCAGTACACTGTGCCATCCCAGCAGCATGGGGATATCTATTTCCAAGCTACAGTGGAGACACATCCATTGCTTTGGAAGCCTTGGCACCCTTTTACTACTGCATAAAACAAATCAAAGCAAATAAGGCAACAAGTAAGGCAGAGAGGGAAAATCCCTTGCTCCTTCTTACCAGTATCAACCAAGAAAACACCATAGTTGTTATGCAGATCAGAGCTCTCCGGACAATTCTCTATGCCAGTCTTATAGACTTCCTCTGCTTCCTTAAGCCGTTCCTTAAAAGAAAGGGAGATTTCTTAGCCATGACAGAAAGGGCATCAGCCCCATTGCTGCGTATCTGCATTTGTGACAACTCCCTTACTGCAGGAGGACCTCCTACGAACCCACAGTTTTACCCCACAGCATGGATGTGATATAACTGCCATCTGGTATCCCAGAGAAAAAATAATCAGACAGATTTTCCTGTTACACATTCACAACTGGAGCTACCTGTGAAACAAAAATAAGAGCTGGAAAAGGCGCTTGCTGTGCAAGCAGCAAGCCCCAGCTGGGCACGCACCCAGCCAAGAAATGCACAGCGATGGGGGGGTTGCGTTGGTTCTGCTAAGAAATATCTGTCATCTGGGAGCTGATATATTTTAATTTATTTGTTTAATGAGCAGCTTTCTGGCTAACTTTTTCCCTCTGGAGCTCCACTGTTCATTTTCTAAGCTGCAGGGAACAAAAGCTTGGTGTGTCTGATGGCTGGAGGACAGCAAGCTCATGCAGGGGGATGAGTGATGCTGGAGGAGGATGGGGGAAATGAAAGAATGGGGAAAATCTGACAGCTTCAGATTAAAACCAGGTGTCATCAATGCATGAGATGCAGCTCACTAGGATCTATGGCACATGCCACCATGCTGAATCCCATACACTGAGCCCTTTACATTTTGCATAGATTTCATGGAGGTTTGTTGGTGCTAAGCATTTCTGGAAAATACAGATCTTTTCTCCAGGATCATCCTGCCTATGGAAAGCATCCCACTGGCTGGGCTCTGCCTAGCCTGAGCCTAGTCCTGAAACACAAATAAGGCACCTCATTTGGATC
The DNA here is from genome assembly GCA_022605575.1 of Laterallus jamaicensis coturniculus. Taxonomy (NCBI): domain Eukaryota; kingdom Metazoa; phylum Chordata; class Aves; order Gruiformes; family Rallidae; genus Laterallus; species Laterallus jamaicensis. Next base: position 83,092,960 of record JAKCOX010000003.1, read on the forward strand.
AAACAGCAACTTAATAAGGTTTCCAATTCCCTCTAGTCACCCAGTGTGTGCCCACTACCTGCATGTTCACTAGCACCAGTTATCATGGTCGTCCTACCCTCAAAGCCCTGCTGTTGGGTTTACAGACCCACATCTATGGAAGGAGGCTGTGCACAACACAGTGAAGAGGGGTGTCAGGCAAGCCCACAGCACCAAAGAATTCCTTATGCAACAAACACAACGGTTTCCTGACCATGCTCCCAAGTGAAATCAGCTGCTTGTGTCTCTGCTGAGGAAAGTCTGGAGCCAGCAAGGCAGAACTCCTGCTTGCGAGCTAAACCCACATTGAAATGAGAGGTGGGTCCATTCTCAGCCATGGACTCAATCCTTAAGTCCTGCAAATCCCAAAGCGTACAGAGCTTTCTCTGGATTTAAAGGGTGTACCTGATGGCATCTTTTGCTCTGTGTGGACTCCTTTCTCACCTCCTATTTCAGAATTGGAGAGCTGGAATTAATCGCACTGGAAGAGTATGACTTGATGAAAGCACACCGTTTGCCACGGTTAATTGCTTTCATGTCTACATGATAAAGGTCAGCCAGCAGAGAAGATGGTGTCTAATAAAATGCAGAAACACATTTCTTTTTAAGTGCTTAAGTTTGGACATTTTTTACACATTTATGTGAATTTGGCATCATTATCCTGAGGGATCAGGAAAATTGTAGCCATCGTCAGAATTGACTAAAATGAAGAGCAACTTTTTGAGAAAGCATCTGCATCACCAATACATTCACAAGTATATTCTCTAAGATTTCTCTATTAGCCTCTTTCTCTCTGATTTTAATTTTCCATAAAGGGATGTGTGCACTTGTGTCAGTTTACTGCATTTTATTTGCTGACCATAAACACAATCCTTACAAGTAAGGAAGGGCTGCGTTAAACTGGATTAACAGTGTCCCAGGTCAAAACATTCATGCTCACCGATACTGAGCAGTTTTAGCTTTTTTGTCATGGCTGCATGGCTTTTTTGGCACCTGACATCCTGACCCTGCATGCCTCGGGCTCAGTGCAGAGCATGGGATGATTTCTCTTCCAAAGTGTTTGCACTAAGTGCCATCAGAAACTGGGAAGGGTAAACCTAGCTTACTGAGCCACAGCTTTCTCCCTCACAGTCTCTCCTCTTCTTGGGAGAAATGCTGTAAGTTCATCAAGTTCTCATTAACACTTAAAATGCCACTCCTAGATCTTCACGAAACATTCAATAAGCTCACAAAATTCAGAAGATTGGCTTTAAAAATGTATGAGATCATCATGATACTAAAATAATTATTCATATGATGATCTCTAAGGTGAACTCTGGGGTTTTGAAGTCTAGGGTTTTTTATAGCTCAGTTTCTCTGGTTATGCCCAAGTAGGCTCTTCTCTGAAGCTAAGAGGCTTAAAAATTTATTTTTCTTAGTGTAGGCTGATATTATTACACACAGATGCACACAAAAAAAAATCCCCTGAATCCAGAAACAGGGCTTGAAAAGAAGCATCAAGTATCATGAGATGGCTGATGAAACTGCAAGAGCTGGAAAGAAGATGCTGTTCAAGTGCATTGGAGTTAATCCTGGGGAAGCAGCTACAGGAGTGTGTGGAAATGGCAAAAAATCTTGTTTGATTTTTGCTATCACAGAAAACAATACCCTGTGACTGAGTTATGATATCAAGCAAAAAGAGCAGTAAGGGCAAGCATTTAGCAAAGGCAGAAGCAAGCCAAACTCTTTCATACAATGTGGTGGGGCTTTTTCCCATGTCAGCTCTGGCTTCAGAGTCAGATATCAAGGAGAGAAAAGGGTGATTACACTGAGTTACCAGCTACATCCCTGGCACATGAGACATTCCTCTCTGTAGCATTTTTTACCATTGTTGGAAGAAAGGACCCATAAGCCCCATTTTGGATTTACTGTTTTCAAGAATGGGGGGAACATGCCACGCAGGACCAACCAAGGCAATCCTGGCACTATTTCACTGACCCGCATTCACCCCTTCTTAGCCTCAGTGCAAAGCTGGAGGAGCAGGAGTTTGTCATGGGCATGGTCACTTTGTCTGAGTTTATTCTGATGTGCCACTTCTGGCCCTTTCTGTCACCTCCCAGTTAGAGGGAACCAGTGTGTGCTCCTTTCCTCAAAGCTCCACAGTGATGCTGTCCATGCAGCCCACTGCGTACTGCCTGGCATCACAGACACCTCCAGCTCTGAGACAGACTCTGGGCCACAAGTAGACAGAAAAACAGATTTGTAGCTTTTAGCCTTTTGGGACACAGAGGAAAAGCCCAAACTGAAAAATTAGGTCACATCACCATTCTTTGTGCTGAGATGCCAGAATTTCTGCCTGTACACCTCCAGAGAGTGCACAGGGTGTGATTCTGCAACCTGGAGCCACATACTGCAGCACATGTTTGTAGGACAGACCCTGCTGTGGTGACAAGAGCTGTACAACCAGGTAGTCATCTGCTGTGGATGAACATGAGAAGGTGTTAAAAGCCTGCAGGAAATTGCTATTTTCTGAGGAAATAATATTTAACATTTTTTCCCACCATTTACTCAGGTCACAAGAGGATGAACAATCTATACGTAAAAGCAGATAAATTATTGCTGGACTTGCTAATGGCATCTGCTTTGGGCAGAAGGCCTTGGGACTCTGTAGTGGTGTTATTGCTCTGTTGACCTTACAATCAATGGTTCTAATTAATAATTTCAATTAACATTAAAACCAGATACTACTGCAGAGGACTCATTTCCCATACTTGCAGGAGCCTCTTCATTGATGGGCTTATTCAAAACACAGAGTTCCCATTCACTAAAGTTCTTCTTTTAATTTATGCGTTTTTTTTCTAGGTATCTGCAGCTGATACTGATAATATTCAAATATATCAAAGTCACTTAGAAAGGAAAATAAAATACCACATCTTTCAGTAACCTACATATATCATTGGTGAATTTTGTAGTCTGCCTGCATTATTAAGAAGTCTAAACCAGAACAAGATCTTTGCTTATACTTTTGCTGAAATGTATCCACTTCCCTTACAGAGAGAAGATTTGACTAATCAGATTAATGGAAAACAGTGAAAAATTAGACACCTTATTTTTATTTGGCAACCTTTTACACAAGCTTTAGCACTCTGTGCAATGGAACAGTTAGATGTGAAATTTAGGGAAGAAAAAATCAGGTTTCACAAGGTTGGAGCTCTGCAGTTACAAGGACCTCACCATCCACCCTCACAGACTGGGGTCACAGTTGTGGAGAAAAGCGGGGCTTGGTGGTCCTGGTGTGGGCACTCACGCTTCAGGGCTTCTTCTGAACTTAAGCATTTTGTACTTCAAATTCCCTTTTCCTCTGTTGGGACAACATTTCACCTCACAGGGATTGTGTAGAAATAAATTACCTAGCTGCAGAGAGTATGCAGAGCCCCGAGTAATGAGCATGAGGAACAAGTCTGAGCGGAAATGAATAATCCTGCCTCCAGAGCCAGCCTGGGCCATGCGCATTAAGCAAGGCCTGGGGACACAGACTGAACAACAAGGCTAAATAAAATAGCTAAATAAAACAGCTGCTCATTAAGAGCAACACAAAGCTAGTGAGCATTCCCACCCCCTGCATGTGATCAGCTACCACAGTAATTAAGGGCCATATCCTGATGTGCATATGCAAGGGGCAGAATTCAGGCTGCAGAGGCCACCTGCTTTCTGACATTTCCTAGCTCTGGAGTGATTTATTACTAAATCTCAAGGTTATCCGCGTTGGTGGGTGTGTGTGTGTGTGTCTGAGGGGGAAATGCTCACTTATTCTGTTGTCACAACATTCAAGGTGCGTTGGATTAAGACTTTGCCATAGAGGTGGGGAGCTGCAGAGAGGATATTTACTCACAACTTCAACAGTAATTTAATCCAGAACCAGATCATGTGGGTGTAATTACTCACTGCAAATGAGTTGCCTCCTGTCCTGAAAAAGTCATCTCTAAAGCTGCCCAAGAGCTTGCTGCAGACAGTGACAGACCCACGCCTGCCACTGCGTGTGTGAGTCAAGGGCGCTCCAGAGAACTGCAATGCACTGGAGGTCCTGCAGCTGCTGCAGCAGCACATCCACAAGCAGAAGGCAGAAGAGCTCAAGTGACTGCCTGTTACCTGTTCAGCTAGCAGCGAGGCCAAGCTTGAGTAAGCATCTGCAAACTCTGGACCATACTTAATGGAGTCCTGCAGTAAGATTACAGCTTCCTCCTTCTTCCCTTGGGACCTGCAGCCAGGGAAAGAGGGGGAAAAAAGAAAGAAGAGTTCCTGTAAGTGAATGGTTAGGTCATCCTACTGATTAAACTACACTAAAGAGACATGAAAGTCCCTTGCTTGACCTTTTCAGCAGAGACTAAATGATTCACTCACACCTCCACTCCACAGTGTGCATACCCAGCATCTCCTCAGCCCATCACTGTTTCTGTATGTTATTCTCAGGAGTTGGGAGGACATAGGCTTTAATGAACCTGCTGTTTGGTCTACTATCCTGATGACTGTCATACTGAGCATTATGCAGTGATGACAGTTCACTGTCACATCCCCAAAATACTGCATTCCTCAACGCTGCACACTGAAGAGCAAAAAGTACTTTATTTTGGCTATCAGGCAATCAGTACAGACCACATGCTCTACCTACTGAGTCATAACCACTAGATTTTGTAAACTTCTCCATCCCTGCTCTACATCTCCTCTTAGTATTTATTTTTATAGCAAACACATCAAATTCTGCCCCATTCACGCCATCAGAAGTTAAAGACACATGAAGGACAAGGCAGCAAAAGCATTCCTGTGCATGAAGTACTGCCCAAGATCCTCCCACTGATGGGAAGTCACATGCCATATGGGAAGGGATGCTGTTGGGGCAACACTGGGGTTGCAGTCAGCTTCTGGAGGTCTGGCCCCAGTCATGTCACTGAGGCACTGAGTGACCTGGGAACAGAACATTTGCCAGGAACCCTGATATGGGTAGGTGGGAGACACCAAAGAAAACACAAACCCACAACCCTGGAGTCTTTGTATGTTCCTATGCAATGAGTGCTGTTCTATATCCACTTAGGACTTAGTTAAAATTATACTTTGAAATTAAAATATTGCTAAGTTAAATATGCCTGGGATCTCTAAATAGCAAACTGATCATGAGGCTAGAGGAGCCTTTTCTTCAGATCCTAATGATTATGAAAAGACAGTTGAGAGATGGCAATGCTGATGAGCTAGGGTTTTTTTTCCCAGCATTACTCTGCATTTATTGCCATGGAAAACAGAAAAGGTTTTCTGAACAAAAATCTAGGGATGTTTATTTATTTGAGCTACAAGTTGTCCACTATCGGTCTGTATTTCTTTCCTTGGTAAAACGAGTCTGTTTCCTGAACAAACATCTAAGGTTGTTTAGCTGAACTTGAACAACATTTCCCTTGTGTTGGGTGTACAAAGAATACAAATAGCAGGGCTTATAAAAAGAAACAAAGAGCTCTGCAGCACAGAAGATACGTTAACACCTTGCTGCTTTGGCCTTAGATTTCATCCAAGTGACATGGTCAAGTTACCAGATCTTGTTTACAAAATTTCAGCTGATAATACATGTGGCTTTGCAGATTTTTCTTCCCTTTCTATTTGGGTAACTGGAAGGATATTCTGCCTGTGCACTAAGCTAAGTAAAACCAGTTGTGCTAGTCTTTTCTTCCAGTGGTGTTCCATATAAATTACAAGAATGAAGCAAAACCAAATAAAGAACCACTTTTCTCCTACACTAATTAAAGACTAGCTAGCTTGTCTATCCATAAAACTTTTCGATCCCTTGGCTGGAGTTTCATGACACATTTTTGTAAATCAAAACCAGATGACTGCTTTATAAAGGTATTGATGTTTGGCAAAAAAAATGTAGGAAATGCCAGCTACAGAAATAAAAGGATTAAGTGATCCACTCAGCAGCAGTAAAAGTTTCCATTAACCACAAGCATGTACTCTGAACATAGGGCAGCCCTCTTAATTAATCTTTTTTTTTTTTCCCCAAATGTTTTTTTTTTCTTTTTGATCCAAGAACAATATTTGTCTCCTGAAAGTCGGGGAAGAGAGGGAAAGATTATGGCATCTTTTTATGTGACAGACTGAATTATATGAACAAAAGCAGATCCCATCGTTTCTCAGAGGGCTAGGGCCTGTAAGATACCAAGCGCTCTGGCCAAGCACTTAAATGTGTACTTAACTTTTATGTATGCAAGTTGCAAATTAATTACTGGTTGAAGTGCTTTCCTGGATCAAGGCCAATGCTTTGCAGGATTAAGGCCATTGTTTATATAAATCTTGTGCAATTTGAGAGAGCACAGAGCTTTGGAAGAACAGTCCAATATGCTAATTTACCATAAACTGGGGAACTGGAGCAGGAAAAGCGAGGCAATTGATACTTTTGCTATAACAGGGAGAGGAACAAATTCACCTGACAAAAGGAGTCTATGATCACTTAATCCAATTTTTCTCCAAATACTTTGCCTTACAATGGCCTGTTCTGATTCCCTCTACCACCTGAATCTGCAGCCTCCCCTCTACGATCAGTGGGATCAAGCCAAGAGCAAGGAAGAGCTCTTTCCCTTGGCAGCATCTCTTAGGTGCCTATGGTGGTTTGATCCTGGCTGATCCACCACTCCCCTGGTGGATTAGGGAGAAAATATATATTGAGTTGAGATAAGGACAGGGAGAGATCATTCTGCAACAGACTAAAAAAAAAAATAGCATATGACTTACTACACTACACACACAGAGAATGAAACCAGAGTCTGGGTAATGAGAAGTGCAATCTTAAAGCACCTCCCCCCACCCCTCCCTTCTTAGCAGACTTCACATTAGTCATGATTTCTCTCCTTTCATCCCCCACCCAGATGTCACAGGGGGAGAGGGGGATGGGGGTTTTGGTGATTTTCCCACAAGTTGTTTTCCTTTCTAGTGAGATGGTGGGAAAGGGGGTGTGTGTAAGGGTGTGTGCATTCCTCACGCCCTTCCCCTGCTCCAGCATGGGGTTCCAACTGGTTCTCCACCAGTTTCTCCAGTGTGAGCCCTTTCCCACAGGGGTTCAGCTCCTCACCAGCTGCCCCAGTGTGGGTCACTGCTATGGGGTGCCAACCTCTCAGGCCCAGGCTGCTCCAGCCTGGTTCCCCATGGAGTCACAAGCTCCCCAGCAAACCTGCTCCAGCATGGGCCTCTCTATGTCCACGGGCTGCAGGTCTTGCCAGGTCTTTCACATACCCAGAAGCCTGTACTGGAGTGGGCAGACAACACTCTTCCCTCTCATTAGATGCATTTGCTAAACTTGGCTTAAATCACAACAACCACCACAAAGGACACCTTGTGTGTTACTCTACATTCAGAAGAGACTCAGTTCTTTGAATTGACTCAAGATTTCAGTGGACATTGTTTCTAGGCATTTTACTTTCTTTCCCCTTGAAAATGCAGCCATAACACTCTCAAAACACCTAAGAGTTATGAGGCTTTTCTTCATTAGAAATAGTGTACTGAATATTGAACTGCTTTAGGTATAGATACAGCAATGCAAATAAAAAGTTCTAATTCTTCCTGCACCAGAAAGCCGAGATATTTACTTCAAACATTCATAATATTTTATTTCTTGTCTCTTTACAGAATATCCCACAGGCTGTAAATCTGTGAGGTATTCTGAATGATACATATTTATCCCAGTTTTTAAAGCTGTAGCTCAATAAAAATTAATCTATATAGAGGAGTTAAATATTTATATAATGGGAAACTTCAAAATAAAACACAAGAAAGCTGCATCAGGCTGTTCTGTATCACTGCTCATGGGCCATGAAAGCAGAGGAGATTTCTCACTTTTAGGTAGGCCATCTTTTGGGTCTATTTTAACTAAGAAATCTGTCAGCATTGTTCAATTATCTACTCTCCAATATTTATATTAGGCAAGACAATAATGACATACAACTTTATTTTAGGATATATAAACAAACCCAAATGCTTATTCAGCCAGTACCCCGCAATGCTTCCTAAGAACATTCTTCTTCTGTCACATAGCTGTCTTCATTATGTGCAAACAGAAAATGTAAACATCCATTTTCATCTAGGGCTTCCACAAGAAAAAAAAAACCTAAAAAATCCACCCCATGGTCCTCAGATAAGATCTTTACTCAAGCTTAAATCACAAGCAATGGATGCCTGAATAGAGAGGAGCGCTCATCTACAGGGAATAACAAGAGGCAGATTCCCACATGGGAATAGCAAACCCATCCTTCCAAAATCCTGGAGTTCCACTTTCTCAGCACTCCAGGGGAGGTAAAATCTAATATCCACCATTGGATTTCCATGCTATAAGCAGGGGGCAAAAGGAACTCAACAGAATTCAGCTGGGAATTCCCCGTACCAGATACTTTAGTTATGTGTCCCAGTGCAAGTATTGCTGTTACTGGATGTGCTTTATTATCTTGCAGATCTGGCTCCTCCTGATCTGCACCATACACTGAAGCCACTGTAAAGAGGACAGAAAATGCCTTTATGCTTTGACCATTTATCCTCTCTGCCATATGTTTAAAGATAAAACACTCTTCATAACACCTTACAGGACAGCCAGAAAACAATATCTGCCTGTAATATTCTGCAGATTTTAATGTATAACCTAGATTATAGTAGTATTTACTCTCTGCAGAACACTGGGTGCCCGATATATATGAAAGGATAATTTGAACACCCAGCTAGAAAACACGAGCAAAGACAAAGTTGTAGGACTGAAGAGCCTGAAATCTCTGCCTTATTCCCATCTGGTCTTTTCACAAGTCACCTCATGCTCCAGCATGGCTGATGCTCTCCTGCAAAGTTATGGATGATCCAGGAAAGGTCCTGGCAAAGGGATTTGGGCTAAATTTTTTAGGGGAGACATTCATAAAGGATCTGCCATATATCATCTGCTTTATGCATCCCTCTCTCATGTATTCAACCTATTTCTGAGCAGCTTTTTTTTGAAGTTGACCAGGGAGATGAGGACACCCAATTTCCATTATAATTAAGGCTACTGGATGTCCAGATACAATGGGTTGTTTTGGAAACCCCAAAATGCTTAGAAAATTGGAGAATGTGTGTGGGAAAAGGGTAGGTAGAACCTGAGCACCTTCTTTTGATGAGTTTAGCACAAGTATCACACACCTTTAACATACTGCAACACACAGCAACAGAGAAAGATGCAAAGTACATATGATCCAACATATGTACTTTGGATCAGGACAGGACATACAGTAGCTTAACTATCAAATCAGGAGAAATGTGACATACTGCACACAAAACAAACAGCAATTTGAAGAGATTACCCCACATTTCTCCTTTGTGCTTTACCAGTGCAACAAATTCAGTTTCTACCCATCTGCTGGGTTGTAAGAGCGCATCAACAGGCCTGATTTAAGAGTTACTGATGAGGGATGTCCTCATACTGCTTCTGGCTTACATCCTTTTGTATTAATATTTTATATTTTAAAAAAAAATCACAGAGAATAGTAACTAAGGCAAACATGATGGATTAAAAGGACAATATGTATTTTTAAACAGCATTGCCACCTATGATTAATTTCAATCAACCAAATCTGATGAATAATAAAAGACCTTCCATTTCTCTTGTAATAAGCCTGTCTTTACCATTTTCCTTTATTGTGAGTATTTCCAGTAAAGTCCTCACTTTGTATTTAAGAATTACTCAGCCACCATATTCTAATGCCAAACCATCAGGTTTATTTGTAATATTACTCTGATAACTTCTCTGCTACCAAATGGACCATGCAGAACTTAAGCAATCCACTTACTATCTGTCAGATAAACTCAAACTCAAAGTAGCATTTCAGAACCAGAGAGATTGAGTATGCTTTGATGATACACTGATACCTTATATCCAGCCCAACACTAAAGCCCAATCTGCTCTAAGAGACTTACCAGAGATCTATTACCAGAAAAAATTGGTACAGTTTATATCAGCAAAAATGTACTTTACTGCTACATTTCTGTGAGAAAATAACACCCTACCCTCAGAAAAACAAGTGGGTTTTTTGCTGGCGCAAAACAGTAATGCAGGAGTAGGCATGTTTTACTTTTTTTAATTGACACCCTTAGCAGATCTTACCATACCGTGATGGTTTGACCCTGGCTGGAGGCCAGACGCCCACCAAAGTCACTCTATCACTCCCCTTTTCAGCTGGACAGGGAAGAAAATACATATTGAGGTTCTCAGGAGTCGAAATAAGGACAGGAAGAGATCATTCTGCAATTAGTGTCATGAGCAAAACAGACCCAACATGGAATAAAAGAAAGAAAACTCTAGTTTATTGCACTGCACTGCACACCCAGTGACACCAGAGTCGGGTAATGAGAAGCGCTACCAGATCTTAAAGCACCTCCCCTCACCCCTCCCTTCTTAGAGACTTCACTTTAGTAATTATTTTGCCCACTTCTTCTCCACAAGGATGGTGGGAGAGGTCTATAATGGGGGTTTCAGTCAGTTCCTTATGAGTTGCTTTCCTCCTGAGTGGGGAAGGGGGGCACTCCTCACACCTTTCCCCTGCTCCAGCACAGGGTCGCACCCATGTGAGTCAGTCCTCCATGAACTTATACAATGTGAGTCCTTTCCCATGGGGCTTCAGCTCTTCACCAACCGCCCAGTGTGGGCCACTCCTATGGGGTGTGGTCATAGAATCATAAAATGTCTCTCAGGCCCAGACTGCTCCAGCCTGGTTCCCCATGGAGTCACCAGCCCCACCCCCAGCAAACCTGCTCCAGCATGGGTGTCTCCCTCCACAGGCTGCAGATGTGCTGGCAGGGGCTTGCTCCAACGTGGGCCAGCATCATCCATATGTTTCCACCTGCTCCAGTGTGGGGCCTCTCCATGGGCTGCAGGTGGAGTGTCTGTTTCCCATCATCTTCCATGGGCTGCAGGGGGACAGCCTGCTCCACCATGGCCTTCTCCATGGGCTGCAGGGGAATCTTTGTCTCTGGCACCTGTAGTGCCTCTTCCCCACCTTCTTCACTGACCTCGGTGTCTGCAGAGTTTCTTACAAGCAGCCACTTGCAATTTTTTCCTCTTAAACATGATTCCCAGAGGTGCTGTGACCGCCGCTGATGGGCTCGGCCTTGGTCAGCGGCAGGTCTGGCCCTGAGCTGGCTGGCATTCGCTCTCTGGGGCCTGCGGAGAGCTGCTTCTTGCAGAAGCCACCCTGGCAGCCCCCTTCCTCTACCAGAACCCAGCCCCAAAAAACCACAACACATACTAACAAAGCTTCTTGTGTAGTTCTAAGTTCAGTCTTTAGATATGGTTAGTCAAATTAATTTGCCTGATCATGATCCTTTGCTATTCTCCTTGCTGAAGGCTGACATTGAAATTATGAGGTGATTAACTTACTTTCTTGCTCAGCAAAGTAACCACATAGGGCTGTAAACCAGCTTTCTGCTCACCCTCTCTGAGATTATCAGTTAGCTGCTGATGCCTAAATTATGCATCAACCTTCCATACAGCTAATGAGAAGTGGAAACTTGCAGAGATGGATTTATTACATTTACATCAGATGCCTGCCTTTGAACAACATGGCTTGCTCCACTGGAAAGGTTATACTTCTCCACTCAGCTGGGAGTCTCAGGTGATTAGTTGGGTTTAGGCCTCTTGTATTTTGATGCCTAATTTGGAACAAGTTAATTCCCTCCAGCTGAAATACGACTGTAAACAGCACCTGAAGTGACATGGCCGACAGCATAAGTACATCCAAACCAAACTTCACCTTTGTGCTGGCACGCTTGGCTGGCACTAAGTAAGCAGTAAAGCCATTCCTTCACTAGTTGTCAGAAAAAACTACTTTGGTGATGTGTGCAGAAAAAATGTGAATTTCTTTGGTGCTGGTTCTATGTTCAACTTACTTGAGCAGGTTGCCAAGATTGAAGAGAGCTCGGTTGTGATGAGGATTTAACTGAAGGGCCCGTCTGTAATAGTCCTTTGCCTCCACCACATCTTTGGTCAATGTCCCCAAGTTGTTGAGAGCACTTGCATGACGAGGATATAGTCTAGGAAAAATGAAATATCGCATTACAGACACTCATTAATTGACAAATAAAGCTGAGGTCACCAATGCTGCCACCAGTGCTGTTCAGCACTTGGTAAAGGGGAGGATGTCAGCTAGGAAACATTTTTCCCTTCATTTGCTGCAGGTCCTGATGGCATCCTGAGGAACCTTTTCAACTCGCGAAGAGATTAAAAATCAGATCTCCTTTTACAGTTCCTGTATGTCTCCAGGGCAATAGGGAATACTGAATAGCTTTGAAAGTCTATTTTACCCTCCCAAGCAAAAGGCAAAGTGACTAAAGCAGCCTGAATGTTTTTATTCAAAATGTTTTTCAAACAAGGAAGAACTTTGTCAAAAATATGTCTCCAATGGAAATATGTTTTGACATATACAGACACCAACACAACACTGATTAAATTGATCTGGTTTGCCTTTTAAAATCCATTTTCCACACTAAGAGTTACAATAAAATGCAAAAGGAAACTTGAAATCACCCACTGAGCAATTTTTTCAGGACCAAGAAAAATTATTTAAAAATCTGGACACAGACTGATTCCATTTGCATTTTTCTACCACTTTGTTCCATTCTCCTTTTAACTGATCTGTTGATCTTTTCATCTACTTGTTTCAGTTATAACACTACAAATTTGGCCCAGTGCATCTCTGTTAAAATTCTCCGTTAATTAAGAAGCATGTCATGGTCTATTCAAATGCTTAACTTCTCACAGTTGTGCTCCTATGTTAATATTTTCCTTTGTAGGTCTCTCACGAGGAAACTCCAGACGTGAAAGTGATCCAGGGCAAGACTTAGCACCAAAGACCCTTGATGGCATAGATAGATGAAAACTGACATTCAGTATGTTGATGAAATTAATCTATGATGGTAGCCCAAAGAGGTCCCAGGCAAGCTGGAACATCAACTGTGTGAGAAGGTCTGATGATCTGTTATGAAACGGTGCACAGGTGCTTGCCCACTGAACTCCTCCAGACGATCACTTTATTTGTGATAGGGAGGAAGCAGTTTAAGGTAGTCAAGGCTTTGGTTTGAGAGCATCTAGTCAGTAATCCTGATGCCACTTTGGGTTTTCTATTTTGGATGAGGACAAGTCATTTGACGTTTCTTTGCCATAGGTCCTTGATCATGCGAAAATGATGTGGACAATGGTATTAAAAGTAGTTGGCTATGATAGCCCAGGGTACAGCACAAGGAGAGGCATTTAAAGGAAAAAGGGATTAAGACTCTATAACATGGTCTGACTCTAAAGTTTGCAACTGTTTTTAATCTAAGACTTTCTATGGTCTGACTCTAAAGTTTGCAACTGTTTTTAATCTAAGACTTTCTATGGTGAGTTTTTTTTTGCCTGGAGTTTTTCATTATGTCAGTTTAGCCTTGGGATTTTCAGTACTTAAGAACCATGAATAATTTAGTATTTTATACACTGCTGCAGCATTTGTATCAGTCACATTTTCACTCTATAGCATGTAAGTGATTTTGGCAAGGTCTTACTTGGGGGTAAACCTGGGAACATGCAAGGGAACTCTGGGAGAAATGGACATGCACCAGTAACAAACTGAGAATGCTTCCTACAACGAAGCAAGAGAGGAGTCCAAAGTCCTTTTCCACCTAACACCAAGCCTAGGAGACAAGGACTGCAAAGCCACATAATCAGGAAGAGATTATTCAAGGATGCCACTACATATGTTTGTTAAAAATTAGCCTATTATGACAAAAGATAAATGTATTGACCACCACTCATAGTAACTAATGACTGCGCTCTGTCAACATCCCTCCATATGAATAAGCATCTCCCAGAGGTAACCACTTCTCTTGCTGCAAGCTCTCAGCTGCATTACCCTGTGTCTACATTCCCTCACGCTACCTGCATTCACTGCTCAAATGGCTTTTGAAGAGTACCCAATTGATTTTGTTGCAGAGGAGCAAAAAAGTAGGAAATTCATGATGAGACTACAGTTGGCATAGAAATAGTACCTCTCTCCCTCACCAATGTGTTTAGGGATGCAAGAGACAGTCTGCACATGGTGAAGCATCAGCAAAGGACAAGACAGTGATGAGTTTTTACTAACAAGGACGGGCTCGTCAGTGAAGTGAAGGTCGGGGGCAGCTTAGGACAAAGCGACCATGAAATGGTCGAGTTCAAGATCCTGAGTGGAAGAGGCAAGCCAAAAAGTAGGATAGCTACCCTGAATTTTGGAAGAGCTAACTTTGATCTCCTCCGAAATCAAATAGGGGCTATCCCATGGGCTGCTCTGTTTGAAGGAATGGGAGCCTGCGAGTGCTGGCTAACATTCAAACAGCACTTCTTCCAAGCGCAGAATAGGTGCATCCCTTTGAGTAAGAAATCGGGAAAGAGAGGTAGAAGACCTGCGTGGATAAGCAGGGAACTTATGAGTAAACTCAAAGGGAAGCAGAAAACCTATAAACTGTGGAAACAGGGTCTGAGATCATGGGATGAATATAAGGATGTTGCCAGGGCCTGTAGGGATGCAACTAGGAGGGCTAAGGCCTGCTTAGAAATTAAGCTGGCAAGGGACATAAAGGACAACAAAAAGAGCTTTTTCAGGTATGTAAATAGTAAAAGGATGACCAGGGATAATGTAGGTCCCTTGTTGAATGAGGCGGGTGTCTTGGTGACGGGAGATGATGAGAAGGTGGAGATACTTAATGCCTTCTTTGCCTCGGTCTTTACTCCGAAGGCTTCTCAGGACTCACAGATCCCAGATGAAAGAAGGAGTGGTTGGGGAACGAATGGCTCCCCTCTAGTAGAGGTAGGGGTGGTCCAGGAGCGACTCAAAGGAATGGATGCACACAAATCCATGGGCCCGGATGGGATACACCCACGTGTGCTGAGAGAGCTGGCGGAGGTGATTGCGGAGCCGCTCTCTATCATCTTTGACAGATCCTGGACTACAGGAGAAGTGCCTGAAGATTGGAGGATAGCCAATGTCACTCCAGTCTTTAAAAAAGGCAAGAAGGAGGATCCCAGTAACTATAGGCCAGTCAGCCTCACCTCTGTCCCTGGAAAGGTGATGGAACAGCTTGTTTTGGATGCCATCTCCAAACAACTGGAAGAGAAGAAGGTCATGAGGAATAGTCAGCATGGATTCACCAAGGGGAGATCGTGCTCGACCAATCTCATAGCCTTCTATGATGTTATTACCAACTGGGTGGATGGAGGGAGAGCAGTGGATGTCATCTACCTCGACTTTAGCAAGGCTTTCGATACTGTCTCCCACAACATCCTGATAGAGAAGCTGAGGAAACAAGGGATAGACGAGTGGACAGTGAGGTGGGTTGAGAACTGGCTGTCAGACCGGGCTCAGAGGGTCGTGATCAGTGGAGTAGAATCTGAATGGAGGCCTGTGACTAGCGGTGTTCCCCAGGGCTCAGTGTTGGGTCCAGTCCTGTTTAATATCTTCATTGACGACCTTGATGAGGGAATAGCATCCACCCTCAGCAAGTATGCCGATGATACAAAACTGGGAGGAGTGGCTGACACGCAGGAACACTGCGCTGCCATCCAGTGAGACCTGGACAGACTGGAGAGCTGGGCAGGGAGAAATCTAATGAAATTCAACAAAAGCAAGTGTAAAGTCTTGCACCTGGGGAGGAATAACCGACTGTATCAGTACAGGCTGGGGGATGACCTGTTGGAGAAGAGCTCTATGGAGAAGGACCTAGGGGTCCTGGTTGATGACAGGTTGGCTATGAGCCAGCAGTGTGCCCTGGTGGCCAAGAGAGCCAATGGGATCCTGGGATGCATCAGGAAGAGTGTGTCCAGCAGGTCGAAGGAAGTGATCCTCCCCCTCTACTCTGCATTGGTCAGGCCCCACCTGGAATACTGTGTCCAGTTCTGGGCTCCCTGGTATAGAAAAGACAGGGACCTTCTGGAGAGAGTCCAGAGAAGGGCGACAAAGATGATTAGGGGTCTGGAACATCTCCCCTATGAGGAAAGGTTGAGTGAGCTGGGTCTGTTCAGCCTGGAAAAAAGAAGACTTAGGGGGGACCTAATTAGTGTTTACAAGTATCTTAGACATGGGTGGCAGGGGGAATTGGCCAGCCCCTTTTCAGTGGTCAGTGGGGACAGGACTAGGGGCAATGGCTGTAAGCTGGAGCACAGGAAGTTCCGCACCAACATGCGGAAGAACTTTTTCACAGTGAGGGTGACAGAGCAGTGGAATAGGCTGCCCAGGGAGGTGGTGGAGTCTCCTTCTCTGGAGATATTCAAGTCTCGTCTGGACGCCTATCTATGTAATATGAGATAGGGAGCCTGCTTTGGCAGGGGGGTTGGACCCGAAGATCTCTTGAGGTCCCTTCCAACCCCTAAGATTCTGTGATTCTGTGATTCTGTGATTCTGTGAGAACATAGAGTTGAGTCTTGACCTTAGCCCTAAAATACACTGGTAATCAAAGCTAAGCCTCCCTAGCTGAGGCAGGGTGGGAGAAATGCAATCCACAGCAACAACAGGGGAGTGATGGAAAGAACCGGGCTTGTTTGTTCTTCAGCACTTGGGACACAGGTCTGCATGATATCTTGACCAGGATTTGAAGCAAAGAACGTCCTATCTACCTTAGGGCAAATGACCAATGGCGTAGCCTTCTTTCCCATTTCTTCCATGGGATTTTGACATAGTTTTGGACCAAAAAAAAAAAGGTCTGGGAGTTATATTTTTTTCCAGTTGTCTGTGATAAAAACTGTGCACTACTTCTGTCAGTAGTCACACATAAAAACAGTTCTAGTATCTGACATGAAGTCACTTTAGTTGTGAGCGAGCAAAAATATTTCAGACAATTCTTGGGAAAGTCAGAAACCGATTAACATTTTACAGCCCTAAACCTGATGGTTTTTCTCTCAAACCTTCAGAAATTAATTCTGTTCTTGGCCTCTAGTGCTCCCATGACATTTTAGGCCCAGGAGATTTGCTTGCACCAATTTGGAGAGGAATGAAAACTCAAGATTAAAAAAAGAGAACTGATTTCACCTTTAAATTGCACAGTTCTGACCAGCAGCTCCATAAATACACTTCTGAGCTCAGCGCTAAAACTTCTCGACAGCAAATCACAGGATGCAAGCACGTCTCTCATGTATCCTGGGCCCTACTTCTTGGGTTTTACATTTATTCTCTGCATCTCATTGCCCTTTCCAAGAAATATAAGTGAAAAAACAGAAACCCCAGCTAGCACAAATTGTCAACTTAAACCCTCTTAGCATCTGGCCCAAAGAACTTTCGACATGTGCAATTTCACATAGCTGAAGAAACGTTAGGAGAAAAATCTGAGCCCAGCGAGATAAGGCAGTGCTGTCGGGCTTTGCCGTTAGGGTTCAGTTCTTTCCAGTTTTATTTGGTGTCCTTCTTTATTATGGCAGTAGAGCAAGATGCCATTCAACAGAGTTCAGCAGAAAGCATAGCCACTATCCCCTCAGAGGATACAAACCTACTGAATACTTGCAGGTGAATTTATGCCAGTTGACCTCACAGCTCCAGAAGGGGACCAGATCCTTTTTTATTTATTAATGCAGATGTTCACTAAAGGACTAATGGGTTTATTCAAACTCCCCTCTGTTCATGTACACCCACTGCTGTCAGTAACAGCTTCCTGGTGATAAAAACAGAGTAGAACAAAGTTTTGTGGGTGGATTAGCAGAACAGCATAAAACTTGACCACGGGTGACTAATTAAAGCAACATTTACTCAAGAACTCTAAAAATGTTTCAGCAAAACCTGACGATAGACCATTGGCAAACTGGTTTGCTTTTTGCTGAATGGGATCTATTGCGTTAATGAATGAAGGCACATATATTTTCCCCCGTTTTTATGTTACTGAGAGGTTTGTGTTGTTTTTTGAGACTTTTGGAATTGGTCCCAATGATTCCAGATGCTTGCTTTGCTTATTTGGACCACAAGCTCTCTGATATAAAGATTATCTCATCCTCCACATGTATTTATATGTCAGAAACACATTACCAGGACTACAGGGTCTCCAGTTAACCTGGAGTCTCTTCATGCCACTACAATGATAATACTCAGAAGCCAGACCTTGTTTTACAAATAGTCAGGACACTCGGAGACACAAGCAAACAGTTGTTGGAACAAAAATACCTTGTTTTGCACCTTCTCCTAAGAAACAAAGACTTCTATCTGGACACACACGGAGCTTTATTTTCCTTGCCACCACCACTGATAATGGTAACAGTCTGTAGGCAATATCCTTCTTGCTATGCATCTGATTAGGTAGAAATTCCTCCAGGCTTCACCTAATCAAATGCAAGTGCTGCATTATTTATGAAAGAAAGCTGAATTTCATTACACTTATTCTACAAGAAGCAGGTCATGTAAAAAAAAAAAATCAATTTCTCCTTTCTTTTAGAAATCAGAACAATTTTCTTGTAAAACCTACATTCACAGGTAATTATAACAGAAGTCTTGAAACAGCAAAATTACTTTAAAAAAAAAGAAGAATCAAACCCATAAAAGTATATTTCAAATCAGAGTGGGATTTCATTTCTAAAGAGAAGACAAGTGGGATGTTTCCTTCTTGCAGAATGAATAATTCAAATGATTCTTCCAGTGCTGTATCTGCAATTGTCAGAATAAATTTAACTATTCAGGTACACACTGCACAAGAACTCATGTTAGCATTTATGCCCACTTCTTTTAGGCTAGCAAAATTCCTTCCAATACCACTGAACAAAAGCCTTATTGACTTACACTGTCAAGAGATTCCCAGTTTCACAAGAAGATATGAGGCATAAAACATATCTGTCATCAAAACACTGATGACCATTTATTTTGCTTGTTAATTTAATGTTGTTACTACCTGAAACAAATATTAGTTAAGAAAAAAATATGGAAGGGGTTTGTTTGGCAACGTATCTGAACTACAGTTCCACAAAACTGAGAAAGGAAGGGAATTTGTTGTCATGACTACAACCTATAATCCACCAAGAATTTTAATTCTTTTAATTCAGATCGAGAGAGACCACTTAAACAACTGGCAAGCTCTGCTCCAGACCTACCTTTCAATGGCGCTGGTCTAGTGCCAGAAGTATTCAGATGGTAAAAGGCTGACAACTCCCGCTCTTTAGGGCGTTATATGTGGGGTTTGCACAGCCATTGCTGTGCAGGTCTGAGAGCAACAGGGGATGGGGACAGGCCAGTGCACAGTTAGACAGGGAAACTACCAGGAGCGGCACGGAAAGGGCTGCAACACTGCCTTTCAGGGGTCCAGGAAGCCCCCTGCAGCCACCACATGATAAAGGGGTTACTGAAAGCAATCCAGAGCCACCTCTCAGAACTGGGACAGCCCTGAGATACCACACATCAGGGTGACTCTCCCTGATGCCCCACCCCAGTGCCTACCCATGGCTCTTCCCAGCCCCTCACCATCTTAACCCTGTCAAAAGCACATTCCCAGTGACAAGCGACACGAGTCTTCAAAGCCATAATAAAAGCTGTAAGCAACACCGGCCACCATTAACCTAAGTACCATGCCAGCAGCAGCAGCAGAAGGAAAAAACCTGCCTCCATCTTCTTGCACAACATTCGAAGGGGCTCCAAGCATATTCATTTCTGCTAGAGAGAAAAATCAGCAACTGGCCCAGCTCAGGAGATCTAGCATGCCTCTTTCCTGCTAATACATCTCTAGATTAAAGAATGCATTTAAACTTAGTACTTGCAGGGAATGCTCCACCTCTGAAAGCAGCTATGATTAATTACCTCTGCTTCACCGCAGTAAGAAAACAGGCTTTTACCTCTCCCACGGAAAGAGGTGATGAGGGGTTGAAGAGCCCTGTGACAGACCTCCTCCCACCACTCCTCCATACCACAGGACACCTCCCTGATACCCTCTCTAGGCTTACACGACCCTACTGCAATGCTAAGCATATATGACGCTTACTTCAGCCAGATTAAGGGCAAGGAGTGCCTTAATTACTCAAGCCCAATTATTGCTGGCAGCATAGAGATTTGTTTTTAAGGCACATTTTGCCCCATTCCAACACATACCGTAATATTTTATTGGCATCATTTTACCAAGAAAAGTAAGCATGCTATGTGAACAATGTTTAATCTGTGCCAAAATTTTATACTGTCCACTTTATATTTATCCTGGTATACTATTTCAAGCCAATTTCCCAATTTTAATGTTACATCACCCTCATTTTCAGGCATGCACCTAAGTTCTTATAAAAAGTTCTTTGTCAGGTTGGATTAAAACTTGATGTAATTTTGAGAAGAGTCATCATACAATCTTGCACTGGCAACAGCTAAGGCCATGGCCTCACAATAGCATGGCACCTTGCTGCTCTACCTCATGTGGACATAGGTAGGTCACAGAGCCAGATCCCATGTCCTTCTCAAAAAGATCTTTGATTTTCAGTATTTTACTCCCTTTTATAGAGGGAGAGATGATCCTGCACTATTAAGCAGCAGCTGGTTTTCTCTTGAAAAGTTTTAGTGCTTGCATCCGTATTTCCTCAAAGGCAACACCCTTCAGCTTGGCAGAAGGCTTCTGGCAGGCTGGGATGTTTTATGTTAAAAAAAAAAAGAAAAAAGGAAATCCTGTTGAAAGTCAGGCAAGTGAGAGATCTAATGCTTTTAGGTTCCCTTGAAAGCCTTAGGCATAATCTTCTTCAGCAAAACAGACTCCTGGCTGTACACAGCATGTGGGTATGACATCACACCCATTTCTATGTACTTGGCCATGAGGTAGTCCGGCTCAAAGCCTGATGCAAGGCTAGGAATAGGCCAAGTAGCGATGCCCTGCCAGCATGGTGCTAGAGGCTCTCAGAATCTCATAGTGGTTCTGTGGGTCCTGTTAGGGCCCTCACTGGTGTTAAGCAGACCAGCTCAGGTCCTGATGGAAGTCCTGATCAAGAAGTCAGTGGGAAAGGTACCTGATCACCAGTGCCTACTGCTATTTCAGACACCTACCCGGGGTGTTCTCTCCCTACTGCGGCTAAAGGGGATACCATGCAGATGCCTTGGGGACCTCCACCTACCTGAAATATCTTCTAACTTCCAGTGAGCAGAAGTCACCCACACATCAGCACTGAGCACCTACAACATGGACACTAAGAGATGGTGCTCATCTCTGCCACATTTCCGACTACTAAAACCTCCCTCCCTCATAGTATGGCCTCTGCTCATAGCAGGAGCCCTCTGCCGTGATAACAATCTCCAGCTGCTGTCTTCGGCTGGCACAGCAGTATCTTGATCTCAGCTGGGACCTCCAGAGGCCAACTCTGTACAAATAGTAAGTACTGAATCACACCCAGGGATTGGCAGAAGCTGGCAGGAACAGCAACCCTCAGGCACCCTGCCACCAGCAAACCCTCTCATCAGGGTGAGGCTCCAAGGCTGACAGGCAGAGCACTGGGGAGAGCAGCAGTGCTGTACCCTCACATTGAGAGAGTGCTCTCCTGGACAGAAATGTTAAAAAAAGAGAAGCTGAACAGATTTAATCTGTAAATTAACAAAAGCCCCATGAATTCTTTGAGCCTGGTATCCATTAAGGAAAAAAAAAACCACCCCAAACCAAAGTATATCCAGAAGCATGCTATTTAATAACAAACCTGTAGCACATTAAATAATATTACAGTTTATGAATTTTTATTACATTTTCAATCTTGAGCAGGGGTAGAAGCTTAAGAATTAAGAGCTGAGGAGAAAAAAAAGGATTTAAAGTCAAATGATGTCACAGCTAAATATAAACAAAACCTTTCCTGCTAAACTCACATGTTGCCTCCAATGCTGAGGCAACACAAGATTATCAAACCGAGCTGCCTGCCTATGGTCTCACATAAAGATTTTATGCCGAATTCATGGGAGTCCTGAAAATCCCAGAAACCACTTAAGCCTAACAAAGGACTAATAATTCACCACACACCTGACTTACAGCATGAACAGTGCAGGTGCCCCCATAGAGCCCAGAGAAACTAAAGGGACACCACAGCAAATAGGAGGTTGCTGGGTGAGTTTTTCAACCAAACCTTTACATGAGTGGGATGAAATAACAATCTGTATCTTGCCTAAACAGATGGGATGAAATCATGCCTGTCATCTCCCAGGGTTCACAGGTGCCATACTGTCATCCATGATCTCAGCTGCATCTAAGATACCTGGGAGTTGTCTTAGTCGTCAAAGTAAATCAGAGCAGCCCCATTCCAACACTGTGTAAATTGCTTGAAGGGGCCATTCAAATGTCTGGGGATAAGCAGGGCACTGCGACTCCTCCTGCCAAACCCTTGACAGATGTGTGCTGGGAACTGATTGTTTTGCTGCCTCTTGGTAAGAACCAGTGAAGGTGAGTCTCTGATGATTTAGGACAAGAATTATCAGTACTACCTGGCCATTATTTGAGAAAAAATAGTCCAAAAATTTTTTTGTTTAAGACAAGGATGGTAGACTAGGAGAAAAGAAACAGCTATGGGAACAATGCATAATTAATCATTGGGTTTGAAATTCTTGCTAGCAAAAAGTAGATTCCAACATCTGCAAAATACAATTGTAAGTTTCTCTCTGCATAGCCCATGTAAAAAATGAAACAAATCTCTTGCCCCAGTAAGACAACAGCTTTGCAGCTTCACTAGGGAAGCGTTGCTCCCTGATACATAGTAGTCAGAGCAATGAGTCTGAGCCATGGAGCAGTCATTCTCATAGCAAGGGGGATCTTCTCCAAGAAGATGCATTTAGAAAAACCAACAAGTCCCTGAAGGACAGTGGATAAGGACCTATACCCAGAATAGAAGCTGTGGTCTAGTAAGGAAATGTAGCTGTAAATACCAGTGTCCAGGGGTGAGTTATGTATACATCTGCCCATCCCAGCAGGGACACTGAGTTTTCATCACTGTCAATGCAGTGACACTGCACATGTAGTGACACTGCATCAGGACTCATGGTTACACTTAGCTCAATAAAAGCCTGTGCTTGGCTGATTGGTATTTGATCAACAAAAAGCAGAAAAACTGAGTACGGTAGAGCCCAAAACAAGCAGGGGTTTATAGAGAATAGGTTAAAAAATAAACTATGCTAGCTGAAGTAATTTGGCCATCATCCCATGCACTGTGTTGTAAAGGCCATTAAGTCTGATTCAAATGACCAGGCAGCCTTTTCAGTCATCAGTTACTATTAAATCGCTCAAGAATTTTGTCTAGCTTCAGGACAGCCACCACACATATTACCCCAAAAGCCTATTGTCAAAGGGTGATTCAGAAGAACACCGCACAAAGATGCTTCTGGCAGCTCGGACGCGATCTGCCTCAAGCCTGTAATATCTACTGACACAGGGCATTATGTGAAGTCTCTATGAAGATGTTTCATCAAATGCCTTACCAGAGGGCTTGCTCCAAAGGCCTGACCTCAGTAGCATTACGTGTCAGAAGGGCACTCATGTTTTTGGGAGCAAACGCAGACCTGACTGTCACAGTAAAGCAGTGCTGCACATTTTTGACTTACTGTAAAAACAGGCTAACAAATGGTGCTGGTATTTTAATTCTTCCCAGAAATAAATCACAGATGGTATCCAAGGCCACCTGCAGTCCACACCGAGAGGCATTTTGAAGGCATACACACAGACATACACATACATAAAGGGCTGTATGAACACAATTTTTTTACTGCATGGAGAGTGCAATTTAACTGAATTTAAACCAGCTCAGATACTGTTGATTTAAGATACATAAAACCCCAGTGGGTACGTGTGCGGGAAAGCTTAGCAAGTAACAGTCACAGCATTAGGGCTTTATTTCTAAAGTGGAGTGAGGACAAAGCAGCCTCACTCACTCCTTTTCTACCCATTCCAGCAACATTAGGCACCAATTCTATTTCCTCAGTGAGCGGCATGGATGTGGTACTCACACTGTTTCCTTCTCCCCCATCTAAACCTGCATTTGAGTATCAAGTATACATAAGCAAGATCTCATGACACTTCTTGATGACATAAACCAGTATTCCCAGTTTCCATGCCATGAGGAATGCCCCAAGCCATATTATTTGCAAATTCTGCAAAACAGACCCCACATGTCACAGCACCAAGTGTTTGCATACCAGTTCGTCTACTTCCTGTTCATCCCTCTTCCTTCTCTGAAGGCTGAGCACAAGAGCAGCTCCCTGAGTCACAAAGAAACCTAGCCCAAGGGTTTCTGCTTGCTGCCCAGAGGCTGCCTCTCACAAGGGAGAATAGAGGTTTCTGCTGGTCCCCTTCCCACTCTATTCAGTCAGCAGCATTTGGCAGGGAATGTCTAAGGGGATCCTGTTGATGGACAGCTACACACACTCCAAAAGTGTGCGCTCCCATGTACACTTATGTGCAGAAACTCACACTACTACATATGTGGTGGACACCTCCTGCAGAGCTCTGCACGACCAGGTAATTTCACTGATCGTAACAGCACACTTGCCCGTGCCTCCCTTGCAAAAGAGCAGCACCCCACAGAGCAGCTCCAGGTTGCCCCAGAGTGGTGCCTGATGCTTGCTCTCTCTTTCGCTCTTCTGGCCTCACTGCCTAGCATTTATTTCTTCCCAGGACTTTTCCTTTTTTAGTGCCCCCCGGCCCCAGTTCATTTCTGTGATTCTTGTCCAGCAAAAAATGAGTTACAAAGAAATAATTCCATTTTAATTCTACCATATTGTACCATCTAAGGGTTACAGTGTCTGCCTTTACACAAAGATAACTCTCCCCACCTATTAACTCAAACACAATACTGATGTTTTTTAATTATGAGCAAATCTTTTATGTCCAATAGTGCAAATATTAAATTTTAGATGTTGACCTTTTGCTGAACAAAGACGTATAACTTGAATAGCACTGAATTATCATCAGCACATTTATCCACCCCAACTCCAGCAAGAAACGCAGCAACCTCCTTCAGCCCCACCTGCTGCTGCTTACCTCCACCTGTCATCCATGGGACACATGACCCTGGGAACAAACACAGAGACAGAGAGGGCAAGACAGAGAAGCTTTGGGAACTAAAATTTTGAATGAGTGCGATTGTAGCAGGGAAGGTGAATTTACACCCAGCCTTCCATGGTTAAAATGGTTACCAAAGCCATGAATCTTCATCAAATGGGCTCTGCTGTTTCTCTCTCGTGATACGCCAGCTCACGTGCATTCCTGAGAAGCAGTAAGAGAGTCTCAACAGCAACATCAAGCAAAAAAGGCTGGGGAGAAGCAAGACAAAATCTTGGTAGCTATCAACAACAGCAAAAATGTCTTCATTAGCACATCAGAGTTGTTCTTCATATTTGTGTGAGGTTGCACAACCTCCTATTCTCAGTCAGAGACATGAGGGCAGCGAGACAAGTTTTATTTCAGATAAGACCAGCACTGTTTGATCTCCAGCAGCAAGGATTGTCTGAAATTCCTAGCAACAGCTGCAAATCTGCAGCAGAAGGAAGCAAGAACATTAAGGCCAGCTTTCAGAGTAGTCATAGTCAAGTCACATCTCAGAGTGTTTCTGGCCTTTACATTTTGCAGGGAAAAACCTGACAAGTATCTCCCGGGGTCACTACCATATGTTGTCAGGCAAACCAGCAAAGCAGTCTAATCCAGCAGTGTGTTTTTCTTGTTTTACTGAAGGTAAGCTGAAAGGTTTACAACCCACTGCTACAACTGCAGAACACCAGCTGTTCATCAGGTCTGCTTTATGGGTAACTCATCATGCATCTCTGAAGGGCTCTTTTAGGAACCCAACATACAGGAACAGCTTTTCATATATACACAGATTTATTCTTTTTTCTTTTTGTTCTCCCCTTCTCCAATTCAAACGTTCTTTTCCATTTTTGCATTTCATATCAGTTTTCATTTCTCCAACTCTTGGGCAGCATGATTAGATTGCACTCATTGCCTAAGCCTAAAGTCCAGGTGTTGTGTCACTAGCCCCTGGGCTGCGGTGAGCTCTTTGCAATGGCATCAACAAGTGGCTGTTGGGGTGACATTCTTCTCCTCCACCATTTCTCTGGCCTAAAATTAACAGGAATCCAGCAACACATGCTAGCACAGGATCCTGCCTGCCTTTGAGAGCAGCAATGGGAGGAAGTGATTGAAGCATCAAGGATCAACTTTCCCAGGATTCAGTCGCAATTGCTATTGTTTCTCTATGTAACCAACAGCTATAGCTACAGCATCACCTGCCTACTTCACAGGAGCAATGGATTGGTTCACTAAATAGCTACATGGCAACTGACACTTCTGGCAGAGAAGCAGTGTGTTGAAACACATCGTTATGTTGGTGGAATGGTAATTACAAGCGGTTCAAGCAGTCAAGCGTGGACTGACAGGATCGCTTTTGTTTAGAAAACAGTTAAACTGGAGATCAAGGAGACCTACGCTGTAATTTGGCACAAGCTTTAGAAGCTAGCTGAAGCTATCATCCATGTGTCTGATGGAGCTGGTACCAGGTGATGCTGCTCTCGCTCTCCTACCTCCCAGGAGCTCCCAGGTGGTGGTAGTGGCAATGTGTGTCCTTGACTCCATTTCCTTATTAATTCCCTGCTCATTGTGCACTAGGCAGATATGGTATTTTGATCTCCCACGCTTCTGATGGTGCTGCTCTTGAGCAGCTTGTGTTTTCTCTAGTCTGGGCAGAATGGAACCACCTGGACTCACATAGAGAGCAGACACCCAGTGAGGGGTACCTGGTAGAAATCAGGGAAGATAGTTGTTTTGGTACCCAAGCTACCCCTAGTCCCTGATGAGAAAATTCATGGAGCGAGGAGTGCTTCCGCTTCCCAGCTGCTCTTCCATTTTCAGGTTAGGCTAGTGGCCAAGAATACCCTGAACCATCAAAATCTGGTCAGGATATTACAGCTACTACTTCCTTCTCTCTAACTGTAGAGCAACCGGTCTATGATCAGAGCAGTGATTGCACAGCTGTAGTCTGTGAGGCTGTGAGCTTTGACATTAAATCCATTTTTATCTGTGATACCTGTCTAAGGTCTTCCACTATACCCACCATCATGCTGCCCATCCCACATCCATCACCTTCTCCACCACTTCAGAACACAGCTATCATGCACAGGCACCTAGCAGAGGCTGCAAGTCCTACAAACAAACCCAGGCATTTCAGAAAGGGTATGTCTGAGAGGAAAAAACAGAACATAACTGTAAACAGGAGAACACGCTACACTCTTTACTTGCACTGTTTTATCACTTAATACACAGGTCCCAAACAATTTCCCTGTGACAGGGGTGGGAAGAAGGAGTAAAAGTAAGCATTAGTGCAGAAAAATGAGGCAGGGGAATCAAGTAGTGCAGCTTCCCAGGAATGGAGCCAGCAGGAGACTCCCAACTCCTGGTTGGCAATGCCTGGTCAGACAGTGAGTGTGCAAGGTGGGGCAGGGGCTTGCTCTTCAAAAGTGCAAACCAACCCCATAATTACTGAAGCGAACGGAGCACCAGAACTGGTTCCACTGAGGCATTGAGCACCCAGAGCTTGGTTCTGTGTGGCTCCAAGCCCTGACAAGGCTTGGGACACTCTATAAACAGTACCATCAGCACAAACCGTGCTATCTAACAAAGCTGAAAAAATGTTTGTAGTCAGGTCTCAAAACAGACTCTTGCATAATTGAAATATTGCCGAGCAGAAGACAGCATTAATAAATATAATAAATGGGTGCTGCTGAGTTTGAGAAGAGCAAAATCTTTTGTCAGCAAACCCCATTTACACAAACAAAGGCAATGTTGGTAGGAGCAGTTATGTTACTCTGTACCAACATGTTCACTGTGGGACTTGGTTATTTTTTGTTAGTCTCTCTTCTTTTTAACTTGCAGTGAACTTTTTTAGTAAGTTGGAGAAAGTTCAGAGACTAGCAACAGGAATGACTGGGGGACTGCAAAAAAGATCATGTAACATTGGAAACACCAGTAGCTACATCAGTGGGTTGTATCAAGCAGCAAATTAAGGGAGTTGATCACTATGGAAAACAGATTTTGGTAATGGGAACTTCCATGTGGCATTCAAGGGTGTAAACAAATCCAATGACTGGGAGCTGACGTTAAACAAATCAGACTAAAAATAAAGGAGGACATTTTCAATAGCCAAGGTAATTAACCTTGATGGTTGTGTTGACTTTTCCATTCCTGGAAACATTAAAAAATAGGATAGATGTTTTCCTAAATGACTTCTCAAATGCCCAGCATGGTAAAACAGAACAGGATGCTGCTCAAAAAAGCTAAAAGTCACCTTCACCCAGGTTCAGGCCCTTCTCAGTGACAATGAACTCCTGTCCTCCCAGCTTAACCTGGGTGGGTTAGGAGCCCTTGGAGACCCTTTGCTGTAACCCTATCAGCTGGCCAGAAATCAAAACAGATTTTGAAATTTCTGGAGTTTCCTGCCACACCACAGGTCAGGAAAGAATATTTCTTGTGCCTCCTGACATGCTCACTGGAGCTGAGCTCTGCCCTTGCTGTCAGAACCACTTGTCTGTCCTTCCCACATACATTTTTATTCCCAAAGACATTATCTGCACCCTCTACGTTTGCTTTCACTCCCCATCACCCTTTTCCCTTCACTTATTTCTCTTAGGGACTTGTCCCTTCTCCTGAGATCCCAGGACCAGAGAAGAGAGGTTTGGGTAACTGGGGTGACCTCCTTGCTGCATCAAGTGCTGCCTGGGCAGCAGGGAGCAGCTGAGACCCTGGCAGGAGTGGCAAGCGGAGGGATGCTGCTCAAAAGGAGTGATCCCATCCCCTCATGGTCAGGAGAGTCTTGCAGAGATACTGCAGGAGACGTCCCATATCACAGCCCAACCCTGGGCCCAGACTTACTGTGCATCCACAGGCTAGGCAATGCCCTCTCCTGCTTCAGCTTCCTCCTGCACAGAACCACAGTAATGGTATTTACCCTATTACTGCACAGGAGCACTTTCAGGATCAATTAGTTTAGTGTTCATGCAAAACTCTGTGGACAGAAGCCTCAATACAAGCAGTAAGTACTATTATTATTACTGTACTTCAGAAAGCTACAGCACTGGCATTTTCCAGGCATGCACCATTAACAATTTACTAAGATAAATGGCCCAGGAACCTGAAAATGCATTTATGACAACTACCTCCTGCTTACTAGCATACATTCAGCCAAGTAAATGACACCTCATTGCTCAACGTGTAGCTATGGTAACATTTCTATCTCATATAGTGAAGTGTGTACACATATGCACGCACAGACACACACACTCACATGCACACACGCGGAGCTGGAGGGAAGCCAGGCTACCTCATCTAACGACAAGCAAACACTGAGCCAGGGAGCTTTCCCAGCCTCTGAAAGCTGGGAGCCAGGGGTGAAGAGCAGGCAACTCTTCCCATAGCCAATGGTGAAGGGCTGGGATAATGGCAGGCTGAATCACACAGCTGGAGCCCCACCGGGCCCCTCAAAGGACTTACTTGAGAGCAGTTTTGTAGTGGTAGATTGCCTCAGTGTTACGGCCCTGGTCTTTCAGAAAATTGGCGTAGTTGTAGTGGACCTTGGCGTTGTGGGGCAGGGTCTTCACTCCTGAGCTGCGAAAAGGAAAAGAAGCAAGATGGTGTTAGCGGCCAGGCTACCCCTCTGATCCAGATGTCTACCTTCTCACACAGACAGAACCTTTTTCCAAAAAGTGTGCTTGGACTTTGAATGCCTTGTCCGTTCCTGTGCACTTGTGCCAACACAACTCATGTTACAAGCCCGAGCTTGCCCCAAGCACTGGCACACCACGTGCTTTGAGTCGACATAAATATGTGGCAGTAATTCAACTTTCCCTGGCCACTGTCGCCATGGGCCGGTCTGGCACCAACAGTGCAATACTCCCTGCAGCCAGACGCTGTTGTACTTCACAATCTGAATTATTACACTGAAAGAGCCTAAAAAAGTTAATACTTAGTGGGAAACCACATAGTAGTCCATAATATAGCCATAGCAGGCTCCCTGTGCTTAAGGATCACAAAGCACCTTACAAAAAATCTTGATTTGAATCTGTAGGCTGCAGTGCCAGAAAGAAGGCATCCTTCCCATACGCGTCAGCCACTAGAGGGGATGCAGAGCATACTCGAGTATGGAGCCAGCAGGATGCACGGTTTAGCGCTAAGCAGAGCACTGCCAGGAGGGGAGGGCTAACAGGACTCTCACCCTTAGGGGGCAAGTCATACGCTCCGGCATTGTAACACACAACTGAGGACATGTGGCTGCACAGCCATCCCATCCCTCCCTTTTGTCTTCCCTGCCGCGCGTAGATTGGACTCAATATTCGGAATTAATGAGGGCATGAAGACAAAAGAAGAGCAAGCATATGCTTATTTACTTAACTGAGAGCACAGAAAGCAAACTACACCTTGAACAGCTAGAGGAAATGCTGTTTCAAGGTTAAAGAGAGAAAGAAATCGCAGGAGCACGTATACCATGGAAACATTTTCCCTACAAGAACCCAGAGAAGTCAGTACTCTGTTTATGTTCTGTAAATGATTCCTGTGTTAAATGTGGGGTCTCTGAGGTAAAGGGAAATAAGGATGGATGAAAGCACTGTTTCTTGCTCACAAGCAAATTCCTGACAGCTGCTCTCTTTTCTCCCCCCATCATCTCTGATTCTCCTACCTCGGGTAGGAGAAGCAAGGATTAGAACATTCCCAATTCTTGTTGCTTTGCCTTGTCTGTCTCCCCTGTTTAACTCTGGTGGGCATGGAGGTTAATCATAACAAGAGAGGGTCACAGATCAGCCCCCACAGCAGGATATACTCCCTCTCCTTGCAGGGAGAATGCACCTACAGCTTCAAAAAGCCTTTGCTGGGGATTTTCATTGTAAAATGGTGCTGGAGAATCATAGAGGCAAATACAATATCTTTTTGGTTATCTGCAGCCAGTGGTATCAAGCATGGCTAATGCCTACTTGTGAGAGCTTCCAAGCTTTGCCCATGGCTGCCTCACAGAGTTCAGCACAACACAGCCACGGTTTGCCTACTGAAATTAAAAATACACCTTGCTTTTGGCTTCCTAATCACTAGGTATTTCCAAATTACTTCCTGGGAGCACTACAGGAATAAGACATTTTGTGACTAATCGCTGAATTAAATCAGTTAATTGATGCTATTCTTAAGAGAATGATTTTCTATATTAGTTTTCACAAAGATATACTGCACCAGCAGCAAGTAATGTGTGACTGCTATGTCTGTGTTAATTTCCATTGGCCTTGGGAGCTATTAACTACATACTTACAACCTCTGGGCATTACTGGAATATTAATTCTTATACAGAGAAGGTTTCATTACATCAGCGCCAGTGTTACAGGCAGAGACACAGACAGGTTCTCAAAACTGCTGTGCTCTCAGAGCTACGTGCAATGAGTTGCTGGCTCTGCTACAGACCCTGCTGAAACAGAGCAAACTGAGTTAACAGGGAGGAGAACATTACATATGCACAAGTACTTCAGTTCTAACAAGATATAGTATTGACAGTAAGATGCGTATGTTTAAATATTTTAATTCTGGGCTGTTTCCCTTTAAACAGAATTTCTTATTAATCCCACTATTCCCATTTATTAGAATGTCACTAATAAAGCTTCTTTCATCTGCATGCTTCTGCTGGAGGTGGGGGTGACACAGGAAAGGCAGAAATCAGTCTGGGTTCTTACGATGCTCTCCTCTGCATCATGCTGCTCACACTCCCTGACCTATTTATTCTCCTCGCACGGGTGGAGCGTTTGTTTCATTTTGCAAATGCACGTAGCAATGGCTGAGCCTGCTTGGAGTCTCTGTGCTGTGGGAGGTAGTAGCAAACCATGCTGGACATGGAGGGGCTTTTTTTTTAGGAGAGTTTAGGCAAAGACTCCTGCTAATTGATTCCAAAGCAGCCAAGAACAGTTTGCTCATTGACAGAGGAAACAATAGCGTCCATAAGGAAAGCCAAGCAGGAAAGGGTGGAGTATAAAAAACAAAGCAGAACACAGTGTTTCTCCATTTCTACTTCCTGCAAGCCCCCAGTCTCTCATAATTTCAATCTAATTTTCCAACATGCTTTTCCTAACTCTCCTAATTCCCTCTTCCCAGCCCAGCACACAAGTGCCCTTCTGAAAACCTACGGCACCAGTGCAGCTCCAGCCAGAAACAAGCCCACTGAGAGCAGACATCACTTCTCTGGAGGATTTCCTTCCCTTTTGACTTCTACTGCAGCAGTAAGCAACATAAATAGAAAGTAAACAATAGGAAGACATTTTCACGTAACACTTCCTCTCCATGGAAAGAGCCTATTAGCAGTAAATCAGAGAAATAAAATACCACTGGCATTTTCCAATCTCAAATACCAGCAATGCCCAAATTCCACTTCAGTTGGAAAAAGTCTCCTGTGATCCCCTCTCCTAAGTGCAGGTTCTGCTCTGCAAAGTGACTGGGTGCAGGGAAGAGGCTTCATTGCTTTTTTGTGCTTTCCATATATGAGAAGTGCTCAGTTTACAATGAAATGAGGCCACTCCTGCCTCAGCAGGAGCCCTGGGAGACCAATGGGGTCTCCTCTACTTTGGGAATCATTACCATCAATAAAGGTTCTCTACAGCAAATTATTCTCTGGATGACACAACCACCCATGTTTCCTTGGCCTCCTACCCTTGTATCGATTGCACATATAACCCATGTTAGGCCATACTGAACTGTTCTACAGAAGATGCACAAAATGCAATAGGACTTGCTCCCCTCAGCTGAGCTACTCTTCAGAATTAACACAAGTAAGTGGCAGTAAATGCCACCTTTGGGGCTGGGTTGGTTTTTGCAAACTACTGAAGTCAGCAGACCGGGCTTGGGAGGGAGAACTGCTGACTAAGAAAGTACAACTTCCATACAGTTGCTTTGCTGGTTAAAAGTGTGTTTCCAGGCTCTGTCACAAACTCAGGCAGTGCATGCAGATGCTTTCCAGGAGCAACAGGAAATGTGGCAGCTTGACAAACCTTGAAGAAGTTGGTACAGCGGATGCAGAGGTTAACCCACAGGTTTCACCTCCCTTTCCCTGGCTTCAGACATTAACACTGACTGTGGTTTGAGCCTGACCTCCTGGCCCATGCATACACTCTACAGGATAGTTCTTTAAATATTTAACAAATAAACCCTCCCTGCTGACATGTCAATACAGTAAGACAAACTGCTTGAGGCTTACAAAGATCTGTTGGAATACTATGCCTCAAATATCCTATATAGTATGTCTCAAGTATCTTATACTCGTGGTTCATTTGCTTCTCATTCAGTTCTTGTACATATGCTTATGCACCTATGCATCGATGCATCATTTCCTGAGACAGTAGCATCCTCCCCCACACTGCTTCTTTCAGCCAGGATTCAGCAAGATTTCTGCACTCAGAAAACTTGTCCCCTGAGCTGGAGACTGAGATTCAGGATGGCCCAAAGATGGCAATGATGCTGCCGCACAATGTCAAAGCAGAGTAAGCCTTGAGATTGGGACCCAACGCGGTACAAGCATAAAACTGGTAACATGCTCAGTATACAAACATCTCCTGGACCACCATAGAGGAAGCATGCACAAGAAAAGATGTCTCAGCCAAGAGAGTTGAGACAGACTGACCCTGAAGAAACATCCAAACAAATGAAGGAACAGAAAGTAGAGGTGAAAGGGAAAGAATACAAGGAGAGAAAAAGCAGTAATTAATTAAAGCAGCAACAGGAGAAAGATGAATGAAGAACTAGGAATGGGAGTAAAGATTATTCCAGCACATACTACTTTTAAAAATTCAACACACACACAGACTACCAAGTAGGTTGATTTATGTCTCGTTTCCCACATCTATAGATTTGCTCTGACTCCTTATTATTTTCCCCTCATACTTCTTTACCATTCCTTATCTCCTCCTCCTGCTCTGTCCTTTCTAATTTACTGCTGTTGTACATGCCTCCATCCACTTCTCCCCTCATCAGCCTATACAGAGGTTTCTCCTTCTGCCCCAAAGATGAGATCTCCCACTCCTGAGATGGAATTATCTTCTTGCTAGATTACTCTTCTTCATTTCCTTCCCATCAACAAGAGAAGTCCTACAGTATTACACTCACAAGAGACATGTAACACCTATCAAAGAAGATTTTAAATGGACAACAAAGGCATAGTAAAGGCAGCTATGAGAAATTAAAAACACCCTTTAACAAGTGAAGTGGCAGCTACAGAAGGAAAAAGAGTATAAACTTTAGCAAGATAAACATAAACCATAATTAGGCAGACCAACAGAGATTTAAGGCAAAACTTGCTAAAGCCATCAAAGCTAATAATGGAATACATCAGATACAGGAAACCTGCCAAAGATTCCCTAAGGCAAATAGATAATGGAGGTCTAAAAGTAGCACTTGAAAAAGAAAAGGCCACAACAGAAAAGCTAAATGGATTATCTGCACCAAAGCTCACTACAGGGGAACTGAAGGAGGTTGCCACATGGGAGCTGTTCCTTACAGGGCCAAGTCCAAAGCACTGTCTCAAACTGAAGTGCCAGTAAAACAGGCTTTAAAACAAATCAACACCAAGAACAGTTATAAATCCATTGGGCCCGGTAGTATGCACCCAGAGGAAATCAAACGTGAAGCTGCTATTAGCTGCAGTAATCATTTAAACAAGGCTGTCAAGTAGAGAAATGGAAGGTGATGGACATGACATCATTTGGCTCTAGGGGCAGGAACTGGGAGTGGGAGGGAGCGGGGAAGACAAACCAGCAAGTCTGATTTCCACTCCAGCCAGTTTAGGGAAAACTGTAATAAAGACTAGTTCTAGCAAACCTCTGGATAACAAGAATCCTACAGAGAAGAATTAACCTTGTATTTTGTAGAAAGAAGTTAGTTGGGCAGATGTCTTGTTCTTTGACAGACTCAATGGGTATGTGGTACTGAAACTTTGGAAAGCTCTTATGAAAATCCAAACACAGACCAATCAGAATCACATACATCAATGCTGTGCATTTAAATATTCAAAGAGACTTTAGATAAAATCCCTCACAAAAGACTTCTAATTTCTTAAAGGTGTTGTGGAATTAGAGGGAAGGAAGGTCCTCTCCTGAATCAGTATCGAGTTTAAATAGAGCAAGCAAAGAGGAGGAGTGTGTGAACAATTTTTACAACTGGGGAAGACTGTAAGCAGCGTTCCCAAAGGACATGCAGTAGCATCTGAGCTGCTTCATGTGTTCACAGAGGATGCTGAAAAAGGGAGCAAACAGGAAGGAGACACATTTGCTGATGACACTGATGCGAATCACACTACAGGAACTAAAACTATAAATTGTTGCAGAATGATCTTATGGTGTTAAAGGCTGGGCAAGAAGATGAAATGCAGTTCTGATACAGGCACAAGTATTAGAAAGTGTGTATGTACATTCTAAATCTGCATACAGATTGATGTCTATAAACCACATACTTTCACTCATAATGTATCATGGAGTTCATGTGGAAAGTTCTGGTGGTTCAGCCTGAAACGAGCACCACACACCACTTGCTCACTCTGAGAGGAGAAATAGACAGAGCCCCCAGGGTGGGGGAAGGGGAGTTGGGATAAGGACAGTTTACTGAAAGGGGAACAATAACAGCCAGTAGCAAAATTCACTCACACCCAGTGATAACACAGAGTACTTTACTGACCTAATGCCCCAGCCACTCTCAGACTGCCCTGGGAGCACCCAGCAGCACCCCTCCCCAACCAGCCACTTTTATGGGGGAGTGATATCAGGTGATGTGGAAAACAGCCCTGGGTAACTCAGCTCACCTGGGCTGACTGCTTGGCAAGGTTAACTCTGGCCTGGCAAGAACCAGGACAACAGTGCTGTGAAAATTATCATCCAGTGCTTAGAAGGGGTCACAAAAAGCAGGTAGAAGACAAGAATTAGCATAAAAGAACAAAAGCCAGAAGGCAGTCCTATGTTACTATGCTGCATGTATCTCTTGAAGTGATTCTAGTCTCCTTCTCCAAAGGGTGGATTAGAGTGTGAAAGCATCCAGTGAAGACAGAGAAGCAGGACCAGAAATACAGAACAACTTCCATGAGGGGAGTTCAAAGCCAGCAGACTGCAGTGTGAAAAAAGAGACGATCACCTTGGGTGAGAGCATGGGGGTGAAGGCATGGAACGCAGAGGACAATTGACAAGCTGCTGGTTACTCAGCACAGCAGAAGTAGGGGACACCAAAAAAGATGATCAGACAGAAAGCTTACAGCACACAGAAGGGAAATCTTAGTGTGCACACTGTGTAATTTAACAACAGAGCCCGGCACACAGGATGCTGCAGAAGCCAAAACTATAAATAGATTTGAAAAAGCAGTCAGAGACATTAATGGAAGAAAGTTCATCAGTGGCTGCTAAAAGCAAAAAAAGCAAGTAACTCCTGACTCAGGAAGTCTTTAAACTGCAGACTACTGCAAGCTGGGAAAGGACTGGAGAGAAGCATCACTACTGCTGGCCCTGTTCTTACATTGCTTTTCTAGACATCTGCTGCTGATTGCTCTCAGGGGCAGGCCATGATATGAGGTCACCTAGCAGAAGCACAACCATGAGCCCTCTCCTCAAAAGCATGGGGCAGATCTCTCGGAATTGTCCCCAAAAGACCTGAGCTGACAAGTAAGGCAGCTTGACCCAAGCCACTAAACCGTGTGTACTACCCTGGGTAACACCAAATCCCGACCTTGAGGCAAGATGTATTAGCTCCAGCTCAGTGCTGGAGCAGTGGCATGGTTTCTGAATTTAAGCTGTCTTGTAGATGGTCACCCTGCTTTGAACAGAGGTAGGATGGACAGAAGTCCATTTGCATCCAACTAAACAGACATAACCCTATCTTTCTCTTCTGCAACAGAACCTCTGTCATCCCATATCATCTCAAGAGTGTTCCTTAGGAGGAGATGTCCTCCTGTCATCTGCTCCAGTTCAACTTCATCATTCCTAAACACAGATGACAACAACTGTATGCAACATGATACCAGACGATGCCTGCTGCTCAGCATATGGAATTGCCATCTTCCCACCTCCCTTTCAACATGAGAGTCGTCCAACTTGGAAAGGAGTCCAGGTTTCCTCCAAGCAGCTGCTGTTGGCCAGAAGAGCTTGGACTGGAGGTGCGCTTTGTGGGCACCAGCCCAGACTGGTCACCATAGCTACTATTGTTTGAACAGCAGTGTTTCAGCATGATGGGCAACGAATCATGTCGGAACGCAGAAACCCCCATTCCAGATTAAAAAAAAATAAATTTAAAAATCCCACTAGCAGACCTCCAACCACTTTAACAGTTTAATAGTGTTTCCTGAAGACCGAAGGGTACATATAAAAATACTCTTTAGTGCAGCATAAATTAAACTTTGCTCTGGCCAGTAAGTTAGAAAATAAAGCTAAGCAACCCGTATGCAGATCACCTGCGTTTCTGCAATTACTTCACAATTAGACAACTGCTGAAAGCAGCTGGAGGCAAATGCAATACATTTGCTAGCAAAACACAAAATGAAACAGTCTGTTTCAGTGCAAAAAAATTTATAAATGAGGTTGTAAAGAGAGCAGTTTGGCAAAGGGTAATCAAATAAAATGAAATATGGTACATTAAGTTTGGCACTTTGTGGCATTTCATTTTTGTTACTAAGAACATCACTAAAGAAAATTCAATATATTCAATAGCGTTACTATGGTGTTCTGGAGGATTGCAATGGACTTTTGCTAAGTCTTGAAAAAGGAAAGTGTTACATTATTGGTACATCTACAGAACTGAAGTTATTTAAAAACTGCCTCTTAAAAATGCAAATAAAAGTTTGAAGATAAGTGTATAAAGTGCTGACATCAGTTTTTCCCAGAAGTAGAATGCAGAAAGTAGGTCTTATTTTATAATAATCAAAATGTTAAGCACAGCAATGCACCAATAGCAGGACTCATGCTAAAGAAAACCATTCCATGTAGCAAACTTATTTTAAACAATACAAACCCACAAGTATTCTCCTGTGGTCGCCCATACCTGAAAAGGGATTCTCGTGACAGCCAGATTTCATTCTGCTTCACGGTCTTCCAAGAGAAGAGCAGCAGCAGTAAAGCAAAGAGAGTCAGAACAGTAATTCTCCACTTATTTAACCATGTAGACAGCTTTTTTAGACCGTGGACAAAAAGGATGCAGTACCCCATACTGGAAGGAAAAAAAAAAAAAGAAGAGGAAAAAAAAAAGGAAAAAGGTACCAAAAATTAAATTCTAACACTCTCGTTTATATGCAAGACTGTTCACTAATGCATTTTTTTATACAATTACAGGGTTTTTTGGACTAATTATATTTTCCAGGCTAACAAACTCCAATTCAACAGCAGTTTTCCTCAAGTCACTACACAATTTCCAAATTAATCTAAATGATAGACCCAGATGCCAGAAGTACAGTAGCATACATAATACCACCCAGCATAATGGTAGCTTGCACCAGCCCGCAGAAGGCAGCTGCTTTTCTGAACAGCAAGCTAAGAAAGCATCATGTAATAACAGTAATACTGAGCACTACTGGAGCAGCATGGAAGCAAAAAGCATTTTAACACAGGGAAGCCTCTAAGCAATGGGTGGCCAGTATTAATTCTAGTTTACAAATCGTGAAGCTGAGGCAGAAGAGTGAGTGTTGCAGCCAACACCGCAGCAGGAAGGAGTGGCAGAGGCCACGGTGAAAAGGAGAAAACCCCTAGCCAGGTCTTGCACATCTAGACAAGGAGCAGCATGTCCATTCTGGCAGCCAGTCCAGGACAGCTGAGATGCTCTAGCAAAGCTTCCTCAGTGCCCTTTCCAGGACACCACACAGGGTCTTCTCCAGCACCCTGCCTCTCCAGATTGAGGCATTTTATGTGAAACCAAATGCATTTGAAAGAGAAGTCTTATTCTTGTGTAACTTTAAATCAATTCAGTAGTTCTTTACCTTAATTCAAGCATTATGTTAATTCTTCCAACCATACCCCTCTGAGCTGGAAATGGAGTGCTTTCAGTTGCTATACTTGGTACTCAGCTCATTCTACTTGGCATTTTAAAAAAGGAATTTCAATTCCTATTGCTTGAGGAATTTCACTAGCTTATCTATAACTCTTTAATGCAGTTACTTAGCACCTGACTCAGTTTTAGATTTAAAAACTATCTTAGTCCAGGGAGCTCCCCCTGAAAGAAAAAGGGAGAGAGAGAGATCTGGAGTAACCACTGATACAGGATGACAAAAGAGCAGCCTTTCCCAGACACTGGCACACCTTGAACCCCAGCTGAATCCCACATTGAATGCAGGCAGGCCGGAGGCAGATACCTCATCACACCTGCCTGCACTCCAGCCAGAGGCCTACAGCCTCTCCTGGGCTGTACTGGGGCATCCAAGTAACTTCCTGGTGAGACAGCTGTGAGTTAAGAACACAATTCCCCTGTCAGAACCGACCTTGTAAGCAAGCATGTGATATGGTGAAAGTCAATCCAGAAATCAGAAAAAGAAAAATGTCCCATCTTCAAGGTGCTGTGAGTGTGCTTCTTGGCACAGTTTCTCTGCCCTCTTACAGGCCTGGGCACATTGCTATTGCCTGGGCTTCCAAAGGAGGGATTTTTGTTTTTACCGAAGGAAAAAGTGCCTCGGTTGTATGTACTGATCAGCACCAGGCCGTGGTGCCATCTCCAGCACAGTACAGTACTGTATAGGACACTGAGAGAAGTATAAACATAGGGGGCAAATCCAGAGACAACATTAGATCTGGTGATGGATCATTCCAAACTTCTTCATTGTTGTTTTAGAGATCTCCCATTTTGCAGAAGCGGGTGTCTGTTTTTTTTCCACTTAACTACGCTTGTGCTTTGCTGCAACACTTTTCTTATGGGCCTTGCACTGGGTTTCTTTTCCATTAATTCTTTTGCATGCATATGTTTATAGTACCTACATTAACTGCAGGCAGACATTTAGAGCTACAAACTGAGATGCTGGTGCCAAACAATCCAGCCTTTACAGCTAGAACCCTACTTTAAAACCTCTGAAAAGCTAATCTTGGTAATAAGTTCTCCCCTTCCAATAAGAAATGCCTCAAAAACCTGCAGACAGTTTTCACTCTGTTATTTTGCCTTTCAGCAATTTCATCCTTCCCTTGGAATTAATTATCTGACATAAACATTATTTAATCACTTTAGCACAAGGCCATTTTCAAAGGAATTTCCCTACACCTTCACATTTTCAAGAACAGGCCTTTCCTAACAGAATCGTGAATGTGTCCAGAAAACAAAAAATGCAAACGTCAGTGTCTTGGTATTTTTGTCAAATCCTGCCCCAGCTGTTGGGAATTTCTGCTTTAGCAGTAGCACTCAGTCTGAAGGTCCAGGCCTCAGCCAGCACTGCATTACAGCTCTCACAGCCACTGGGAAAGTGCTGCTTCCAGGGGTTCTTTACCAACATCTGCAGTGTGTTGCCACAACAGTTACAGAGAGGTGCTGGGTGCTACACAAAAGTAAGGTTCCATCTGAGACTGCAGCTCCCATCCCAGCAGGAAAGACACACGTAGAAGTGCACAGCTCTGAGTGGCATGTTTCACTCCCTTCTGAGAGGGGTCTGGTGCCATTTTACTCTTACAGAGCAGGAACCCAAAACCTGGCCCTTCTGACAGGCAACTGGCAAACACGGTGCTGAAGCTGCAGCCCCCAGCTCTACCCGTGAGAGGGGAGTACGCAATGGAAACCAAGGTATCTTGCTGGAAAGCCCACAGTTTTCCCCAAGAGATAAATAGGTAAATAACCCAGAGGGCAGGCTCTGCATCCACACTCAGCAAGGCAGCAAGACTACAGAACCACAATAAGTATGAACACAGAGGGGAATGAGCTCCCCAATGACCACTGGAAGGGGATTGCACAGGTAACATACCAGAATCACAAACCACAAAGCTGCTAAGGGTAATACTAAAGGAGTGGTGCTAAAGAGGCAGAAGCATGATTTACACTTTAATCAGAGAGAGACAATTGTGACAATATTAGGACTGCGTGGTAGTTGTGCCACAATTATAGCCTAACTAACCAACAGTCAATGTACCTGCAACCCTGAAGTGCACAGGAACCCAAAAGAAAAGAAGGAAAAGGATCAGAAAGCATGAAGAAAGTGAATACTTTTATTTTCAGAACCTGGTAAATTTGGATTAAAATTTCAGACAATTTACTGCCACCTATCATCAAGGAAAATGTGGGGAGGGACACATGCTTTGTCTTGTCAGGGACCTTTTGGTGCAGATGTCAGGGGGAGCCACATCTTTTTGCACTGTTTTTTTTTACATGGTCATTTCAAGCCCATCCCCTGGCTGAGGGTTGATGCTACACTCCTGGACTCCCAAAGCACAGAAAGCACTCATGTGTCCCTTGCTACCAGGAAAGCAGACGCCTTTGGGACTTCATGCCACAAACTGTTTGCAAAACAAATCCTCCCTGCAACATCCCCCAAGCTATTATCCTAAGTAACTCTTGCATCTATCTTTACGTTTCTAAGGCCAAGTAATTATGGTGAGATCAGGGCAAAGCCAGACTCCTCTTCCAGATCCTGTGGTCTGCTCTAAACAAAACAAAGTGCACTAAGCATCTGTCTAAAACAGTTAACTACTGTCGTTTCCTAATCCCAAAAATGCATAATCCCTCATACTCTAAAATACACTTGTTTCCACACTACATTTGACAGTCCTGGTACAGAAATTAGCTGTAATACAGAGACCACAACATTTTGAATCAGTTAAGTACGTTCATCCCATTTCTCTTCATCCCAGCTTCATGAGGCTTCAAGACAAGCCATCTGAAGTTGCACTGTGTTTTAGCAGTGCTGTGGTGGAAAGAGCCCATACAGGTGAGACTGCATTTATCTAAGAAAAGTAATTTGCCAGGTGACTCTTAAGACACTTCCTTTGTGGTTAACCCTGCAAGGACCATCACCTACAAACACACAGAACATTTCCTAGAATCACAGAATCATGAAGGTTGGAAAAGTCCTCCAAGATCATCTAGTCCAACTGTCCCCTTACCACCCACATCACGCACTAAACTATGTCCTTAAGTACATCATCCAAACTTTCCTTAAACACCCCAAGGGATGGTGATGCCACCACCTCCCCGGGCAACCCCTTCCAATGCCTAACCACTCTTTCTGAGAAGAAATTTCTTCTAATTTCTAACCTGAACCTCCCCTGATGCAATTTGCAGCCATTCCTTCTTGTCCTGTCGCCAGTTATCTGTGAGAAGAGGCTGGAGCCCAGCTCACCACAACCTCCTTTTGGGTAGCTGTAGAGAGCAATACGGTTTCCCCTGAGCTTCCTCTTTTCCAGACTAAAACAGTCACAGTTCCCTCAGCTGCTCCTCATAAGATTTACATTCCAGACCCTTCACCAGCTTCATTGCCCTTCTCTGGACATGCTTTAGGGCCTCAATGTCTTTCTTATAGTGAGGGACCCAAACTAAACAGAGTATTCAAGGTGCAGCCTCACCAGAGCTGAGTACCGGGGGATGATCACCTCCCTGGTCCTGCTGCTAGTACCGACCCCTGGGGAACGCCTCTTAGATTGGTCACCAGATGGATTTAACTACATTCACCACCACACTCTGGGCCTGGTCACCCAGCCAGTTTTTAGCCCAGCGAAGAGTGTATCTGTCCAAGCCATGGGACTCCAGCTTCTCCAGGAGAATGCTGTGGGAGACTCTGCCAAAGGCTTTGCTAAGGTTGAGGCAGACTACTCCAACAGCTCTTCCCTCATCTACCAGGTGGGTCACCTGGTCACAGAAGGAGATGAGTTTGGTCGGGCAAGACTTGCCTTTCATGAACCCATGCTGGCTGGACCTGATCCCCTGGGTGTCACATACAAGCTCTGTGATTATCCTTGCTTATGACTTGCTCCATAATCTTCTTTGGCGCTGAGATTAGGCTAACAGGTCTGAAGTTCCCTGGGTTTTCCTTATGACCCTTCTTATAGACAGGCACCACATTAGCAAGTGTCCAATCACCCGGTACCTCTCCAGTTGACCATGACCACTGATAAATGATGGAGAGCAGCTTGGCAATCACATCCGCCAGTTTCCTCAGCACCTTCAGGTGGATCTCATCTGGCCCCATGGACCTGTAACAGTGCAGGTGGATGGTCTCTGTTTCAACCTGAATCATGGGGGGTTTATTCTGCTCCCTGTCCCAGTCTTCCAGGTCAGGAGGCTGAGTACCCCAAGAATACCCTGGCTGACTACTGAAGACGGATGTGAAGAAGGCATTGAGAACCTTGGCCTTTTACTTATCCTCAGTAGTCACGTTCCCCACCGGATCCAATATGGGAGGGAGATTCTCCTTGGCTCTCCTCATACTGTCAATATATTTGTAGAAACACTTTTTATTATCTTTTACCACAGTGGCCAAGTTGAGCTCATACTGGGCTTTAAGCCTTTCCGATTTTTCCACTGCATATGCTAGCTACTTCCTTGTGCTCTCCCCAAGTTGCCTGTCCTTTCTTCCACTGGACGTACATTCTCTTCCCTGGAGGCTCAGCAAAAGTTCCCTGCTCAGCCATGTCAGTCTTCTTCCCCACTGGCTCGTCCTACAGCACACAGACACAGCCTGCTCCTGTGCCTTTAAGACTTCCCTCTTGATAAGTGTCCAGGCTTCCTGGACCCCTTTGCCCTTCAGGACTGCCTCCCAAGGGATCCGCCCTACCAATGTCCTGAACAGTTCAAAGTCTTTCTTCTGGAAGTCCAAGGTAGCAGTTTTATTGATACCACCACCTGCCCCGACTTCACTAAAAATAGAGAACTCTACCATTTCATGGTCACTCTGCCCAAGACAGCTCTCAACCACCACACCTCCCATCAGATGGTCAGGGGGCTGGAGCCTGCAAACAGACAGTCTAGCAGGGCATCCACTAGAAAAAATGAAAATGTCTCACAAAAGCATCTTTCATCAGAGACCCACTAGCCATTTGAAAAAAATACTCTGAAGTGCTACATTCCAGTCCTCTCCACAGCTATCTGCGCATGTATGGGGACTGCGGGTTTGGGATTTGTTTGGACTTTATTAACTCTAGCATTTCCTAGGGAGGGAAAGCAACAGGATCTTTCCTCCTCAAGGGCTTTTCTCTTGGCACTGTCATCTGCCGTCATGCAACTGCTTTTCTGAAATACTTTGTAGCCAAAACAAAACAATTGGAAACAAGCAAAATCCCTAACCTGTAATTATTTAAATCCATTTTCTACTGGATTACTATAAAACTGCTAAGCCTTTTTTTTTCCTCTTCTCTCTACTCTTCTGTAGGATAACCAACAACCTCCTACAGCAACTGTTCCCCACTGAGTAAAGCCCATGCCAGCATAGTCCGCATGGTCAGATACAAATCCCAACAGGTTAACATGGTAATCA
This sequence comes from Laterallus jamaicensis coturniculus, assembly GCA_022605575.1. NCBI lineage: Eukaryota > Metazoa > Chordata > Aves > Gruiformes > Rallidae > Laterallus > Laterallus jamaicensis. Next base: position 83,137,361 of record JAKCOX010000003.1, read on the forward strand.
TTTTTCCGTGGGCTCACCATGAGAATGTTTATTACTGGAGCACCTGTGGCTTCAGAAATTCAATGATGCTGATGAGTTCGGCACGTGGACCCACAGGCCAGTGGTTTCCTGATTCCTTGTGTTTCAGACTCCTGTGCTACTATAAAGTGGTGCCTTAGGCATGTCTTGAATTGCCGCGAGGGGAGGGCTGCACCCAGCAGGCAAACCCTTAGCACCACTGCCATGTGTTTCTGGCAGATCGCACGCAGGCAGCTGTGCGGTGACAGATTTTCATCTATAATGTCTGTGATTTGTTAATACCGTTCCACCTGCAAGGAAGCAAAGTGAGAGGAGGCACGAGCAGATGGGAATGAGGTGGCACGCAGACCCCATTTACCACAGTGCACTATGCATACCACCAGATTTTTAAAAAGAGCCAAACCAGCAGATATTTAATATTTGCAAACACTTACTAGATTACAAATTCAACTTTTCCTTTGGCCATTACAGCTCCTTCTCAAAGGTGAGGCTGTTGCTGTCAGTGCTTACAGATTGCTCCTCTCTCCCTCAGTGGATCAGCTTTATCACTTTTCAGTAAAGCCAGGAGCAGCTTCACTGCATTTTGTCCTTGATGACAACATCTGATCGAAGGCACATGTGGTTAGCGCTGCAGCCCAAGATTATTGGGATGTTCTGCTACAACAATCTGTCTGCATCTTTGTCTGCATCTTTTCCTCCTCCTGAAACTGCCTAGAGAACTCACTACCTCAGAAAGCTCCTGGAAACCAAGGCATGATCTAGTCATACACCTCACTATTTTTTGAATTGCAACTTTGCACAGGGCAGGTTTCACTCCATGGGGAAGCACAGCAGGCTGAGGACTGCAGCTGGGAGGCATGGTGGGATAAATTATGTGGAAAAGATGCCTCCCTCACTTGCACTTTTTAATTATAGAATCATAGACTCACAGAATGCTTTGGGTTGGAAAGGACCTCGAAGATCATCTAGTTCCAACCTCTCTGCAATGGGCAGGGACACCTTCACTAGACAAGGTTGCCCAAAGCCCCATCCAACCTGGCCTTAAACAGTTCCAGGAGGGGCCTTCCATAACCTCTCCAGGCAACCTGCGCCAGTGCCTCACCACCTTCATAATGAAGAATTTCTTCCTAACATCTAATCTAAACCTGCTCTCTTACAGCTTTGCCCCTTATCCTATCACTACACTCCCTGGTGAACAGTACCTCTCCCACTTTCCTGTAGGACCCCTTTAAGTATTGGCAGGCCATAATTAGGTCTCCCTGGAGCCTTCTCTTTTCCATATTGAACAAACCCAATTCTCTCAGCTTGTCTTCATAGGAAAGGTGCTCCAGCCCCCTGACCATCTTTGTGGTCCTCCTCTGGACTCGTGCCAACAGCTCTATGTTTTTCCACTGGGGAGCCCAGAGCTGGATGCAGTACTCCAGTAATAGTTATTTTTGGGACATCAACTACACACATCAAAGTGGTTACTCTAGATTTCAGAGCTCAGTCTAGGTAAGAATACAGATATATACATATCAGGGATTATCTCAAAGATATACTGAGACCAGAAAATGTGCTTGGCTTCGACATTTCACCCCAGAGGCTCTTTCTGAACTGCAAACTTCCTTCTTGATTTACAGCACTTAAGATTTGACTCCCTTTCTCACCATAAAAACTAACTCCCACTTCCAAGTTGCTCTGAAGCAAGTTTAACCTTTGCATGAATCACTTAAATTAGGGGCATATGCTGCTGCTGCCCTTCAGAAAACAGGAAGACAGACAGAAAGCTTTGGGAAAATCTGCTGCCAAGTCTATGGACATTTGATTCTTCTTGGTTTAAAAGTTTCTCACAAGCTTCCTAGCTCTACTCCCACACATATGTTACCTTGCACCACATGCTTTTCATCCTCCCAGTCCAAGCCACTCTAGCTCTACAGCCTGAGGTGAGGAAACACAGGGAGAAGAACAGCCAAAGTCAGCTGAAATGCAGCTTGCAAGGCAGGGCAGTTGCTGCCTGGGAAAGGAGGGTGGGTGGGGGGTGTGGAAGCAGCTTGCCCCTGCTAATCTCATCAGCTCTGCTCACACTTCTCTAATGGGGAGTAATTTGATAGCAAAAAGCAAGCTTGGCATGCTGGCTGTGCAGCAGTCGGATGCAGAAGGGAGTGCTGGCAAAAACAAGCGTGTCCAGGGAGGTGCTTTCTGCCCTAAAAAGCACCCTCAGGCAAGGAGCTCCAGCAAGGAGCAGTGCTGGCAGGGTAGCAAAGATACTGCTTTATGAAAAACATCAGGTTTTCCAGGGATGGAGTTGTTCTGGGCCAGGATAAGATCCAGGCTTCTAAATATTTTCATCTGGGAAAATAAGTGTATTTATATTTGCATGTTAGTTTGCACCCAGGTCACCCACAACAGCTAGAAACTGAGGAGTAAGGGCACTCCCCGCAACCTGGACCACCTGGATCCAAACAGCTGTACCAGGTGAGGCTGAGATCTGGGGGTGCAGTGGGCTGTAGGGCTCTGAGTTCAGGGTCCCCAAAATTCTCCAGCCATCAAAGCCCAAGTACTGACCTGAAATAACACTACACTGGGCCAAATGCATTCCACAAGTTTTCAGGAGTTTTCAGGCTTTTCTCTTGCAGCTGGTACAAGGCCTGAATTCAGAAAGTTACAGGCTGGCTAATTTGGCACTAGGGCAAGCATGGGCTAAGATCAGGTCTGGATCAAACTGCGACCACCAATTGATCCAGCAAGGCATAGATCCAGCACTGATAATCTTGGGAAAATGCTGGTGTGTGGCAGATGGACCTTGATGTCTCATCTCTCAAATGAGCATCCTCCACCAAAGAGGCAATTCTGGGCCACATCCATCCACCTGTTTCTGTTGTCTGTGTCCTTTTGATCATAAGCTCCATTTTGGGTTCAAGAAGTCTTTTGTTTCCAACTTTTTTATCCAAAGTTCCACTGTAGTTGGCACACCTTGGCAAAATGTTTTGGGTTAACCAAAATATTGCATTTTTCCAAGGGAAACTGTTGTATAAAACTTTTCTCAGTCAGTGCAAGGAGGATGCAGAATGTGCCTGTCATGCACTGACAGCCAGCAGCATACATTCTGCATCTCTGCATCTTCACTGATACTGAGTTTTGAAGACAAAGGGAAAAGCATTGTTTAAAATGCCTTTCTCCCAGCAATTATGGCATGGAATCAATATCATTTTCATTCTTGGTTACCAGAGGTTTAAAAGACTTCAGGACCATCATTAAAGGATAGTATGTAGCATGCAAAATAAATCCCATTAAAAAAACCCCAAGCCTTGCAGCTCAGAAATATCAGCGTGACAAGTAACTGGCAGCCCACTTCATCTACCACTCAGTCTGTTGAATACAATGTCACGTTTTCATCAGAATTAAGAGGCATTTTTCCTGGAATAAGGTCTGCAAAAGACAGAACCATAAACACTGGCAGAAAACATCTAATTTGAAAAGGCACCTTACAAGTTCATGTTAGTCTGGCTCTAAATTAAAAGCTATGCAGGCCTATATTAAAGACACTTAGACATGATCGGCTAAGTCATCAAAATTATGTACCTCCATTAGCAATGTAGTCCTCTACTCAGAACATAATGTAATTAGAAAAAAAGCAGAAATTCTTATTTTCCTTATTAAAGAGAAAATATGGACTAGAAGTGAATGATTTAGCTAACCTTTGAATGGATATATAAAGTTCAGACATGTTTTCCTTCCCTTCCAATAACTCACATGATAAACAAACCTGCTTCATTAGGATGTTTGAGTCCAAGATTTCACTTCCAACAGATTCCTAGCTGAATTATTTCCAGGTAATACAGAAATCTCTCAGGCTTTTGATTACTACGTGCAGTATGGAAAGAAAACATTTTCTAAATTAAACATCTGATGTAACTCCAAGGGGATTCCACAAAGGATACCCCAAATCCTATATATTTTACCAGGGAAGGATATGTATGCTACAGTTTCAATTAAAATACCATTGTAACATCTGGAACTCTATAGTAGGGACATCATTTTCCATCCAATTCCATCGCAAGTCTCCAAAAACGTAATGTAAGAAACTATCTATCTATTCAATCTCACAGGGCAGCTTCACAAGGCACCATATTCCCTTGTAAATAAGAATTCATCTTTTAATCAACATGACCAACTAGGTTATTTCCACAAGATGTCATTAAATTAGTTTATTACTACTTTTTAGAAGCAATAGCCTTACGTATCTATGTTATTTTCAAGAGCAGAATAAATGCATTTGAAGGTTTTCCTTTGACCTAATATATACCACAACAAAACCAAAGATCTTTCCAACATAGCCATTAATGCTTCTACTCAACACAAGCTTAGCTTTTTCCTGAACTGATTGTAAATGGCCAAAGCACAACATGTTTCTCAAAAAGTACATTTTATATTTAGTTAAAATCATGCAAGATTGCAGTCTAGACAAAACACGACATGAGCTAATCTTTTTCAGCTTCGCAGAATCATTTTGACTTTTATTCCTACGCCTTTACTGCCTTTGCCAAAATATCTGGCACTAGCATCTTGGCACTTCTTGCCTGCGTTAACAGAGGAGAGCTGTTTTGATTTCTCCTTAAGGTCTGTAACAGGGGTGGGCAAGCCTTCAAAAGCTAGGAGCTTCCGCACGGATATGCATCTGAAAAGGAGATGCTCACAGTGTTGAGCCTTTCTCCAAGCAGTTTATTATCATTAATTAATGGGAATACTCTCTGCCCTCTTCTGAAGCGCAGTTGTTATCCCTACTCAACAGATGGGGAAGCAGAACCAGTCGCTTGCCTCAGCCCAGCTCTCTGCTCAACAACCTGAAGCAGGGACAGGTGCCCCTCACAGTAAAGAGGAACCAGGCTGGGGCTGTGGGTCTGACCCACTGTCATCATGTAATGCCTTCCCTGTCCCCTCCCAGAGCCCTTGGGGCCATGGCCAAGTTACAGGAAACATTATCCAGTTTGCTCCTTCTAAACTAGGGCAGCTCCGTGGTCTGTGCAAAAACAGCAACAACCAAGTAAGACATTAAAATAGTGAGCTCTTTAAGTAAATGGAACAGGTGTGACTTGGATTCCATGACCAAATCCCAAATGAATTGTGGATTTATCTTTAAATCAGTCAAAAAGCTTAATAATGTTGCTGAACTCAGATCAGGGAGCAGATAAACTGCCTCCACTGAGTCCATGGGACTTTTACTGCTGACTTTGGGGGTTGACTCCAACTGAAGAGAGAAGCTTCTTCTGTAAATCAGATGATCCCTTATGGGATCTCATTTAGTACTGAAAAAATGCTGAATTAGTAAGGAGGAATTCAGCTCCTGGTGAACTTGTAGCCTCAAAAGATGTTGAAGATGAATGGAAAAGGAAATTGAAAATATACCAACACCACATCACGCAACTGGTCTTTAAGAAAATACAGATACAGTGGAGTCTATGACATACAGCCAGAAAAGAGAAGAAACAGTACCTCCCATCCTTATATGTCTGCCTCATAAGCAAAGGGGACTTCTGCTCAGGCTTATTCGGATTCATAAAATTTACCTTGCCTACCAGGTTCTTTTCCAATTACAGGCATTAATAATGTATGGTAGTATGCTAATTGGGATGAATGCAGTAGCACAAAGACTCAAAACCATGCTTGATGCAAAGGCAGTATGGTTTTCAATATGGTCTCTGCTTTGCTATGGCATGGGGAAAGCTTTAACATGATGCTTTAGCTTCCTGAAAAATAGCAGCACTCTTTTTTTCTGAGGGCTGGTTTTCTTGCAGACTTTGAGACAGACATTGAAGCAAATGCCATCCGGTGTATAGCAGTGGTATCTTCTAGTATTGAAGTAGTATAGGGTTGCAACATTGACTCTTGACATAGTCAGGAGTTGGTGAATAAAATGATGGCAACCTGTAATTGTCTTAGTTGGGAAAGTTACTGTGCACCCTACAACCCACTCCTTGCAATATACACCATGAATGAGTTGCCATAAAAATGGTGGAGGTATCACTGAGTTGCCTATCACCTTCAGCAAGGTAGCTGTTCAAATTGGAAATAAGCCATGTAGCAATGTTTTGGTTGACTGATTGGTTCATATGAAGTTGTGAAAACAGCTTAAGTTGACAAGCTATACTACAGGAGCCCAGCCAGGAGCCACTGCTATCAGGGTAGCAATGAAAGAAGAGGAAAATGGTGAAATTGTTCCGCTAGGAAAGGTCTGATCCCATGAGATGAGGGCAACCCTGGGTCTGATCATCCATTAGTAAGGCAGACAGCCCCTAAATGGCCCAAGAGTTTGAACTGCTTCTGCAGCTGCTCCATGTGAAGGGAAGAACTGGTGCTCCAGTTTAAGTACAGACAAACCGCTCACAGCTCAGAATAACTGGATGTACATACTCCTTCTGGATTTTCAATTAATGAGGCTGTCTGTGGTGTTCAGAGCAGCATTAGCAGATGTGCAGTAAGGTAAGTACACCCATATTTTGAAGAGAGAAAAGCCTGCAGTGCTTTGAGTCTTTCACTGATACAGAACTTTTACTGTGATGTCTCTTTCAAAAAACTGTGGCCTAGAGTTGTATCCTGTCCAGCACACCCAAGGTTCATATTTTACACCTCTAGCCCTCCTGAAAATAAGCTTTCCTCTCTTCAGGATACAAAACTAATAAAAAAAAATTGAAAGAGAATAAATTTTTTTTCTGCAATTTTTTTTCAGGCTAAAGTAATACCCCTTTTTAAAAAAAAAAATCACCATTTTAAACAAATAAGTGTTTGTGACCCTGCAATGAAAGCTACACGCAAGAAATATTTTCTCAAAATATTTCTGATTTGCTAAAGCCAATTAAAGAAAACATTCAACCAGTTTGACTTTGCTTACATCCCACTCCCCTGGGGCACAGCTGCAGACAGAAGAACTGTTCCAAATACCCATCAATCCCTTAAAGGCAAGGCCCAGGAGTGTAATTCAACATCCAGCAAAAGGCTTATTTCTTGTTCCTTTCTACTTACAACATCTTTTACATAAATCCTTGGGTCTTTACTTAACTTGTATTGAAAAGAAAATGCTTGAAACTTTGCACAGGTAATTGTTGAGCAACACTGAATTAGGACTTCAGGCTGTGCCACACATACACAACTATCACTTCCATAAATATTAATAAAAGGCTATTACTTGAAACTGTGATAGAAGAAGAAACTTCCAGCACAAGCTCAAACCCATAGATTGCCAGGTTCTCTCCATCTGATTCAGTCTCCTTGTCTAAATAAAGCCAAATGACCACCTCTGACTTGCTGAGTTTTAGAGAAGGAAATGGCAAAAGATAGGTGAAGCCCTTTACAAGGCAAAGCATAAGAAAACTGCTAAAGGCTGGTCTAAATAAAGAACACAAGCCCCTCCTAAAGCCATTACTATTAAACTGCCATGCTCCCATGGGAAACAAAAAAACAGATCCTTGGGCTGGGAACTGCCCACCTCTCCTGCAAGCTGGCCAGGGTTTGCCTTCCCTTTTTGTGACAGCTGCCTGCCAGGCTGGGGTAAGAGCAAAACCCAAAAATTCCAAAGCAGGACATGAGTGATCTGAGCAAAGCATGACATACAGGGGCTCCATCACAGACTCGCTCTGCAGAAATCATTTAATACATCTGCCTCAGTTTTCCTGCCTGAAAAAAAGCAGCAACTATCAATTACCTACTTTGTAGGTCATATATTTGCAAAGCCTTCAGGGAGATGAAAAGCATTATACAAACTATATGCACAAATGTTAACGCTGATTAATTTTCTCTGTGCAAACATACCCTTTTTTCTTCTTCACTGCCCCTCCTCTCATTATATCAGCAGTCTCATCTGGTGGAGGACAAGGAACTGCTGACAGCTGAAGTATTTTCTGCAGTCGTTCTTCTGAGATTCAGAAATGCAACCACTCAACACAGCCCTGCGTTCAGCTGACTGTTTCCTTAATAGCTTTGCGCTTTCATGTGTTTCCTCATTTTCTGTTACATGAATTTAAAGCAATCTGATTTCCAAGTTAATTTGAAATGATGCAAGACCCATTAGTTGAGACTATCATTTGCAAAATAACTCCAAGGGACAACTTTCACTCAGTATACTTTCAGGTAAACTCTCAGCAAACAAAAGCAGAGCTAGTGATGTATGTCAGCAGAATTTGACCCAAAAGGCAAGTCAGTATATAGCAGAGCACAGAGACATAACCTAACAGCATAAGCAGCTTGTAATAAATGCAACAGCTCCTACACCACCTGAGTTTCACACCAATAAGCCGCGCTTTCATGATAGCACTTATACAAATGACAATCAGAATATGCACACAGTTTTGCAAAATACCACCTAGATGTGCTTTTCCTAGGATTCCTGGATCCACATTTTCTGAGGAATACAATGTAAACATTTTGTAGAATAAAACTATTGTTTCAGTTACCACAAAGTAATATAGAGTGGAATTGAGGAGTTGAGCTTTGTCAACAGCTCCACAATGGCAGTTTCCATTAGAGAGAACAGGTGCTGCCCTCTGCACCTGAGGGCAGAATTGCACTTCCTGACTTGAACCATCCAAGAGCGATGACCATTTATGCTCATGGCTGGAACAAACTGCATTGGCATAGGTTGCCCAGAGAGGTTGTGGAGTCTCCCTCCTTGGAGATGCTCAACAGCTGCCTGTACATGGTCCCAGGCAACTGGCTGCAGGTGGCCCTGCTTGGGTTTGGACCAGATGACCTCCAGAGGTACTTTCCAACCTCAACCATGCTGTGGTTCTATGAAATGGGAGAGGGTCTGGTGCCTCTTGGATGAATGTCCAACTGCCACTGGATACTGTGAAGATGTCAGAAGTTAATACTTCAAAGCTGTTCTTGAGTAAATGCAACTGGAAGCACCCAGACTGCTGAAGTGGCAATTGTTAGAGGTGGGAAGCTGAGGAAGATCTGAGGGCAAAGGCTGAGGGATGGAGAAGTGGCTGGTTTTCCCTCATCCTCTTCAACAACTGCAAATTCTGCAGTCAGGAGCTTAGAGGCAAGAGGTCATGCACATATTCCACAACTGAAGTCAGCAGCCTTTTAAGACAGCAATAGTCACCGCTGTTTTTACTGACCATTAATATAGTGAGAAAGCTGAGCTATACCACGGTAAAAATATGACAGGTTAACTTTCCAGCTTGCTGTCCTTAAGGTAAAGACACTGGACAATTTAAAGTTGATAATGCCACCAAGAAAAAGAGTCTTGGAGTACTATCCTCAAGAAACACCACCTCATCCCTGTATTGAACTGTTTCAAGCACTCAAAAATCTGTGTTTAAGAAAAAAAAAAAGAAAAGAGAGACTATTTTGGGTAGATTTGCTCCTGCTAAGCAATCTGCTCTCAACCAACTATAAAATATCTCATGCTAACATGCAATACTCAAAGGCAGAGAACATACTGACTAGCAATATAATGTTTGATGTATTGTTAAAGGGAAGAAATAATAGTGCCTGTTTTTAGAAAATGGGATGGTGGTCTCATAGAAAGGAATTCAATTGCAATAGTTACCTCGGCATGTAAAGGACTCGCTCTGCCACCACAAATCCCACCCTGAAGAAGAGGTTGCTGGCTGGAATGAATGGGAAAACCAGGAACAACAAGCCAACCAAAACTTCTTTGTGTTCCAGTTTCTGCAATAACACAAAATTAAACAAATATCAACTAAAAAAAAATCCAACTTAATTCATCACTATCTTTCCCCTTTCCTTTTGAGATTCTTATTCATCAAAAAACCCAACTTAGATTACCACAGGATAGGTTTTGCATTTTAAATGAATTCTTCCAAGGCACCATTCTTCCATATTTATGTACTGTTTGTGTGTCTGATGTGCCCAGACGGTGCACAAACATAACCACAAGTATTATTACCCTTGGTCAGCTCTATCACATGCAGCTCTCTTGAGATGGCATAGGTAGTTCTTAAGATACACCCCACACTGGTAATACATAAGCATAGAATAGTGTGAATGTATACATTAGCATGTCTATCACAGTGTGGCTTTATGTAAATACACAAATGCATATCACATACAGAGACTGCTGCATTCAATCCTAAATGTTCATAACTGAAAAAAGTTGTTCAATCAGTCACATTTTGTGTAAAGAGAACTAGCCCCAAATGGCTCATTAATGCAGTCATTTTATCCCTTTTGAGACAGTATCTAAACTCTGAATGATATTTTCACAGATGAGGTCTCCATACTCATACAGGGTTGGAAATTTGAGGCATGCTCTATGTTAAAATTAATGTCTTTCACTTGAGCTCAGTTAATTCCCTCCACTTGAGGCCACTTTAATGTTGGCTTGCTCTGAGGAGAAATCGAATTGCCACATGCAATTCAAAACAACTGTTATCTACACATCCAGCACAAGCATCTCGAGACACTGCAATCAGCAGCTGCCACCGTTCCTGCCATGGAGAGACCCAAGCCTCATCTGGCAAGCTGAGTTTCAGATTTAGCTCCCTCATAAGAGTGTGTGTGAATCAGCTCACACTTTCTGTGTATGATCTCAAAGAATGACATCAGGCTAAGCAAAGTGTAGCATGAGGTCTTTTAAATCACCCAGGCAGACATCTGTGCTTTCCTGCCCTGCAATACTGCTGCCTCAGCAGCCACTGCAAACCCTTCTGCAGTCACTAGGAGAAGCTTTGTTGTGCTTAGAAACCAATGCAACCAGAATTAATTAAGGGTTAAAATGTTTTCTCATTGTTGTGGACAATTTAGAGAACAAAGGGATTTCTCTTTACTGGAGGGATCTAAATTTAGAAATGTTGAACAAGATTTTTGAGTAGAGGAAGGGAGCTCAATCAATGATGTAGGGTCATGCAGTACAACCTGTCTTGCTTTTGCATAGCTACAGATTGTGATACCAGTTACCACTGGTGTAGTCAGCAGCTGAAATTCAAATGTCCCAGTACTAAAATATATTCATCCTCTTCCGTAGGAAAGAGAGTGAACACTTTCTATGGGTACCAAATGGAAATGTGTCAGGAGCTCCGATGTGGCTTTAGAAGAGATGAAACACATGATCACAAAAAAGTGCACTGATTTCTCCTGGCCAAAGAAACAAAAGGCAGAGAAGAAGAATTCTTGTCTCTAGATTTCTTCATTGGTATCTGCTTTCAGCAGCACCACAGTCATCTGCTTCTATTAACCACTTTTTCAGTGTCTTAGAATCAGTTATTAGTGCCTTCTCACAGTCACAACAGTACCTAAAATACATTATTCCTAGAGCTAAAGTTGACACTAATCCACAAATCTGACAAGCAGAGGTGCCCAGTAATGGTCATTTTGGCTTGTAATTACAACAGAAAATTTAATAGAAAAAAAAGGATTAGAAATTATTTCTCAACTCTGAATGCAAATTATCAGTCCTAGCTCAACTCCAACTTCTCTCATCTAGCTCTGGACATATACTCTATTTCTCTCCTGCTATTTGACACTCCCTTGCCAACTTGTATGGTGCCCACTGCCCCCAGGGTTTAACAACTGTCACGGTTCTGCCCCAGCTGAGAGCTGAGCACCACGCATCTGCTCGCTCTCTAAGAGGGAGTGTGTGGGGAACTGGGGGGGAGGTGTTGTAGGGAAGGGAAGGAAAAAGAACCTCAAAAAAAAAACCCCCTAAATCCTCATGGGCTGAGATAAGGACAGTTTACTGGGACAACAAAGAGAGATATTTCAATAATAGGACTTTATAGCAAAATATACAAAACTGGTGACACACAATGCAGTTTCTCACTGAACCACGCAACTCAGGCCATACAGCTCAGAGCCGTCCTGAAACCAGAGCATCCCCAAAAACCACATCCTGGAGCGGTGAGCTCTGCCCCCCCTCCCCAGCCCTCCCTTATGCTGAGCATGACATAATTGGCACAGAATACCCTCTTTGACCAGTTTGGGTCACCTGCCCTGGCTGTGTCCCCTCCCAGCTTCCCAGGTACACACCCCACCCCCACTGCTTGACAGCAACTAAAAACATCTATGTGTTATCAGCACTGCTCCCATCCTAACTCCCAAACATTGCACTGCTGCTAGAAAGAAAATGAACTCTATCCTAACTGAAACCAGGACAACAACAACGACCAGGGGCACAAGAAGGTGTATACTGGGCCAGAGGGAGCACACTGCTGATGCATAAAATGTGCTGTCCCAAGGATGCACTCTTGTTTTCAAAAGAATCAAGTATCAAGTATTTCTCCAGTTGCTGTTTGTTAAATCAATAATTGAGAAAACCTCTAGTTAATATTTCTAGGTAGGATACAGTGCTATTCAAGGCTGCAGCACTGCAGATAAGCAAAGCAAAAAGAATGCTGGAGAACAACAAATAAAATCTGTACATCAAATGGAAGAAAGGAAAACTTAGGACTTAGAGAAAATTATATTGTGTGCCCTTTCTCCCTCCACAATATGTCACAGCTCAACACTGAAGCTGTGGAAAGCTGCCAGTTCAGTCCCTGTAGCAGGGCTTGGAGACCCAGGGCCCAGCACTGACAAACAAACCTCAGGGAGCAGCAGAGCCCTCAGCAGTGATATTTATCTCTGAAACAGGAAACATCTGGCAGCTGGCAGCACCCTTTAAAAGCATTTGGTTCGCAGAGGTTTTTGTGAAGAGCTGGTCCTTGAAGGCCAGTCTTTGGGTGATTTTCTGCTACACATGGTCCTGTCTGCATGCAATTCCTAAACCACTGGCTGCCCAAAGCTGCCAATTTATACTGGAGAGAAAGTTACCCTGTTCACAGACAGATCTTATTCTCCAATTCCCTAAATAGTTTCTACCATCCATAGACACTAAGATAACCTGGCTCTACCCTGGGCTCTCCTGCCCCAGCCTTGCATTGTGAGGGCTGGAGGCAAAGCAGAGCTGTCCTGCCTTCCCAGCAAAGGCTAACATCTGCTCATCTGGGCAGCTCAGAGAAAACAGGAAAAAAAAAAAGGAAAGAAATACAATCATGACGTGTTGAAATGATTGTGTGTACCACAGGTGATAACCTTAGTCACCTAAAAGCTGAAAGCAGGAGTCTCATGACACTGCATTCTGCTTTACCCTTTCCCTTAAAAAAATTTACTTAGCAGATTCATACTTTATCCCCCCTTTCCCTGGAGGGGCTGACAGATTTATAGATGAGTAGGCAGCACAAAAACATCAGGGACCCATACAGTAGGGCTGCAGGAAACAGAGGGCAGCTGCATCTTCCATTCCACACACGCCATAGGAGATGCCCTCCATGAAATTTTTTAGAAATTTTAAAAAAACACCAACTTGTAGCTTCATAGATTTTCCATATTGGGACCATTTATTTGGTTTAACTACTCTCGTCACATAAACCTCCTTAGGAGATGGCTGAACTAAAGATGGCACAATCAGCATCTTGCACATACCCAGAGCAGTAGCAAAAGCTTTTAAAGAACAGTCGGCAATTTTGTCTTCCTTTTTCCTTACAATAAAAAGGCTATGACTAGAAATTATGGATCACTTCATTCCTTTGACAGACAGACATTTCCTTTCCTCTTAAAGATAGTGTTTTCTTTTGAAAATATAAAATGTATCTTCCTATCTGTCACAGGTCGCTGGGAAAAAAAAAGCACACCTTGGAATAATCTTAGACTGATTCCTTTTGTTAAAGACAAGCTGACTTCAAATCAATCTAGCATTCCTTTTAGCGGATAGCTTCATGGTGGGTTTCAAATTCACATCCACCTCTAATTACAATTAGGCCTTCATTATATTGTAACCCAAAAAAACCCCCAAATCACAGCAATAAACCAAACCAAAAGGCAACAAATAATTTAACTTGCTATTTTTCATAAGAACTGAAGAATAATGCTTCTCCTCCCAAAGACAAGGCAAAGAATTGTCACGCTACATCAAACCAAATAGTAAAGAATCATTCCAAGGCCAAAAGCCATCAACACAGCAATAAATCTCAAAAATGGCTTCCTCAGCAATTTGGGGGAAAAGGAGGAAAGTCTTGAGTTTACAACTGCTTTGTGGTTTTGTGTGGCTGGGTTCTGGTGGAGGAGGGAGGCTGCAGAGGGGGCTGCTGCAAGAAGCAGCTAGAAGCCTTCCCTAGGCCCAAGAGAGGGTGGAAACAACGTTGGCCAAGGCTGAGCCCATCAGCGCCTCTAGGAGTCACATTTAGGAGAAATAAACACAAACAGCTGCTTTTCACCACCAGAGAAGGGAGTGAGAAGGTATAAGAAACTGTACAGACATCAAGGCCAGTAAAGAAGGAAGGGGGGGATGAGGCACTCCGGGTGCTGGAGACAAAGATTGCCCTGCAGCCCATGGAGAAGACCATGGTGAAGTGGGTGTCCCCCTGCAGCCCATGGAAGCTGATGGGGAACAGAGACCCCACCTGCACCCCATGGAGAGGCCCCATGCATCCCCTGGCACCTTCAAGGTCTGAGGCACTGGAAAGCAGAGCTGGGAGGAAGGTTGTCTTCATACACAATGTTGTGCGCTCAGGAGGACAGCAGCTGGGCAAACACATCCAAACAAATTCTTTTCTGCATTATCTTGAACCGTTTCCAGAAGTGTTTACATACATTTGCCTGTCTGATGGGACGGTAGCAATCAAATGGGTTTAATTTCTTCCTGTATCAGTTTATTTTGAGAATGAGGCATGTGTCATCACCTCTTGTGGTGGTTTTGGCCCTAGCCAGAGACCAAGTACCCACCAAGCTGCTTGCTCACTCCCCGCTTCAGCCGAAAAGGGGAGAAAATAGGTATTAGGAGGCTTAGGACTTCATATAAGGACAGAGGGATCACTCTCCAATTAGTGCAATGGGCAAAACAGACTCAGCACAGAATACAGGAAAGTGATTTATTACTACTACAACTAATACACCCAGTAAACCGGAACGAGATAAGAAGTGGTCAGGTCTTAAAGCTCCTTCCCCCCACCCCTCCCTTCTTAGCACACTTAAAACTCATCACGATTTTACTCCCTTCCTCCCACCCCAACATGGCGCAGGGAGGGGCAGGGAATGGACAGTGGGGTTCTGGCGATCCTTCACAAGCTGCTTTTCTTCCCCAGATCTTATCACTTCTACTTCTCCCCACCCCTCGCCTCTTCGCACTCTTGACTCCCTTCTTCCCTCCCGTCACAGCACAGGGAGGGGCAGGGAATGGGGGTTTTCAGTCCGTTCCTCCTGAGTTGGCATTCCACACACACGCATACTTCCCTGGCAGCACCGTGGACTCCCACCCATGCGAGAGTCGTATCCACAACTTCTGCAGCATGAGTCCTCTCTGTCGGGGAGCCATCTTCGCACCACAGGCCTCTCAGCTGGGCTTCCCTCCATAGGGTGCTGACATTCAGGTCCAGACCCCCCAGCCTGGTCCTCCGGCAAAAGTCACAAGTCCCCTGGCAAACCTGCTGAGGCGTGGATCAATCTTCACAGGGTGTAGGTATCTCTGCTCCCCATCCTCATCCATGGACTTCGGGGGGACACCCGTTTCACCATGGTCTTCACCATGAGCTGCAGGGCAAACTCTCTTTTCGCAGTCTTCCCCACTGTGTGCCTGCCAACAGGTTTTTTTTTCTCCTATATGTGATTCCCAGAGGCGCTATGACCAGCTCTGATAGGCCCAGTCTCGAATTTGGCCTTGAATTGACCATGTTTTCAAAATATGGGGCTTACAGAAAGCTGTAACTGCGGCTTACAAAAACCCCCGAAGCAGCACAGCTGCACAAAACTGCAACACCTCTCCACCATTTATAACCGAGAGCTCCATAGAGTAACAACTTCCTTCTCACCAAAAGTATAAATCACCCTCTGCCAGTTTGCTCTGGATGGTGCATTGCAACCAGTTATACCTGACCGCAAACACAGAAAAGCGGGTATCCAGGAAAGTTGGCAGTGTGTGGATATATAAAAGCAGCAGCTGTTATTACACAATTTCAGATGCTTACAGGCCTAGGAGGTAAGTGCATTATCCATAAAACGAGACACAGATTCAAAGAAGGTAAATCACTGTCTGTAGACCACAGACAGGACTGCACTTCTTCCGTTTATTACTCACATCCATACACGCAAACTCTTAGTGCAGACTGCACTCAAACTTGATGTATTCCTGTTGTACCAGTCACTTGGGAAGTGACAAGCAGCTTGACAACATGACTCCTCACAAGCCTGCACCAAACCACTGGCAGCATCTCACCTAGAAAGAGGATCTGCAAATACCTACTCGTGCACTTTCCACAGTACTACAAATAGAAGGAATGGTGCAGAAGAATGTCAAATACACTCTGCATTCATGCAGAACTAAAAAAGCAAACTTCAACTAATCAGGAATCAACTGTGTACTTCACATCAGTATGGTCTCCTTAGGTCAGGATGAGACACGTACACCTATCTTCTGTGGCCAAACAGGAGAGCACTGTTTAGCTGTGACTGTTCTGCTCCACTGCCTGTGCTACCACTTCTGAGCAAACAGTAGCAAAATTCAGATGTCAACAGATGGACTGAAAAGCTCAAACATTTGGTAAGGAAAAGGTAACTGCCCAGCTTCAACTCTGGCTCAGACACAAGACTTAATCAGCTTGCAACTACAAAAAGAGCCACAAATTCTGTAATCACTACAATTTATCAGGAGTTTTAGTCTTTCATCTCATTAAAAAAAAAACAACAAAAAACCCCACAACAAAATTCCAGCATCTTCTGTACCACCAGCTGCTTGAATGCCAGCCTTATTAGCAACTTGCTGTCTTCCTAAAATAACTCTGTTTTTCTTGGTCATCATCTAGTTCTGGTAAAATCGCCCACAGTTACTACTGACTAGAATTAGGTAAATTTTATAGATCACAGATAGCCCAAAGCAATGGAGATTTCAAAAACTATTTTGATTAATCACTACTGACTGCCTGTTAACTTCCTGACACTTCGATCCTATTTTGAGCGTTCGGCAACAACAGAAACTACTTCCCAGTTCAACCACCATCAGCACCTATTCAACTGGCATACAGGCAAACATACACCTGTCAGAAGCTGAATCAAAACCCTTGAAAGTGTCATTGGCTTCCTAACCCAGGATTATCTGAAATCTTTGGCACACATCTCAGACCATTCTAATGAATCACAGAATCGTAAGGGTTGGAAGGGACCTCAAGAGATCATCAGATCCAACCCCCCTGCCATAGCAGGTTCCCTAGGACATATTGCATAGATAGGTGTCCAGACGAGTCTTGAATATCTCCAGAGAAGGAGACTCCACAACCCCCTGGGCAGCCTGTCCCAGGGCCCTGTCACCCTCACTGTGAAAAAGTTCTTCTTCATATTGGTGTGGAACTTCCTATGAGATTGTTCACTTACCGTTTCCAGAAGGAAGCAAGTCTGTACACCACTAGGTAAAACTTCACATTTGACAGAAGTGCTGAAAGTGCCTAAAAACTTCATTTGCATCAGTGGGAACTGTGGATGCAAAACAGCTCTGGAAATCAAGCTTTCAATTATGGAATAAAAGCAGAAAGTAGTCCTTTCCTAATCCCACAAGCCATGCCAGGGCACAGAAGTATATTCTACTTTTTATTTTAGCATCTTAAAGTAAAATTTTGATTATGCACTACTTTCTTTTTCCTTATACACCTCAGCTACCCAATCATTTAGCAGTGTGTTTATGGTCTTTCTTACCTAGATTTCTAAAATTCCCTGGTGATATATTTTCCCAATCCTTAATTTCTGCAGCCTCTAATTCTGCTTGGCAAGTCAATTTGAGCAAGAGACAGGAGCACACACATCTTTGAAAGTGAAGTTGAACATTCCAAAAGGAAATAGGAAAGTCAAGAAATTATTCCAAAAATTAGAATAACGCTTTTGACCTTGAGGTTGGTTTTCCCCCTTCCCTTTCATTCTGTGACTGCAGGGAAAAAAAAAAAAAGTAAAAAGAAAAAAGGTAAAAATAAACACATGCACATTGCTTGCAGCACATACAAGCACGATCTTTGGAAAAGCAACTGTATTCATGGTGAGCTTGCTCTTAAGAGTTAACAGAATAGTAAGAGGTAACAGGGCTCGGTGTTGGGTCCAGTCCTGTTCAATATCTTCATTGACGACCTTGATGAGGGAATAGCATCCACCCTCAGCAAGTACGCCGATGATACAAAGCTGGGAGGGGTGGCTGACACGCAGGAACACTGCGCTGCCATCCAGCAAGACCTGGACAGGCTGGAGAGCTGGGCAGGGAGAAACCTCATGAAGTTCAACAAAAGCAAGTGTAGAGTCTTGCACCTGGGAAGGAACAATCGGTCATTTCAGTACAGGCTGGGGGATGTCCTGCTGGAGAAGAGCTCTGTGGAGAAGGACCTGGGGGTCCTGGTTAATGATAGGATGGCGGTGAGCCAGCAGTGTGCCCTGGTGGCTAAGAGAGCCAATGGGATCCTGGGGTGCATCAGGAAGAGTGTGGCCAGCAGGTCTAAGGAGGTGATCCTCCCCCTCTACTCTGCCCTGGTCAGGCCCCACCTGGAGTATTGTGTCCAGTTCTGGGCTCCCTGGTATAAAAAAGACAGAGATCTCCTGTAGAGAGTCCAGAGAAGGGCTACGAAGATGATTAAAGGCCTGGAACATCTATCCTACGTGGAAAGGCTGAGAGAGCTGGGGCTGTTCAGCCTGGAGAAAAGAAGACTGAGGGGGGACCTAATCGATGTTTATAAATATCTTAAGTATGGGGTGCAGGGGGAATTGGCTTGCCCCTTTTCTGCGGTCTGTGGAGACAGGACAAGGGGCAATAGCTGCAAATTGGAGCACAGAAAGTTCCGCACCAACGTGTGGAGGAACTTTTTCATAGTGAGGGTGACAGAGCCCTGGGACAGGCTGCCGAGCGAGGTGGTGGAGTCTCCTTCTCTGGAGATATTCAAGACTTGTCTGGACGCCTATCTGTGCAGTATGAGCTAGGGAGCCTGCTTTGGCAGGGGGGTTGGATCCGATGATCTCTTGAGGTCCCTTCCAACCCCTACAACTCTGTGATTCTGTAAGAACAAGAGGATCCTAACAGAACAAAACAAAACAAAAAATCACACAATAGTTGGGCACCCTAATGTTTAACTAAGACCAAGTAACCACAATGAGTGTCATTATCCTCCCAGTTGTAAATTTCTTGGTCCTCATTCCACCTAGCCTCTCCTACTCAGCCCTGCTATTGTACCACTTCAAAATCTTTCAGCTGTGACTGGGCTTTGAAATACCAACTCAAATCAGAAGAAGAAAAATGTAGAGACAAAAAGAGTATCGTTGAAAATACAGTAATTCAGTGTTAATATGCTGCAAATGGCAGAACTACCTGCCCTACAGAAAAGGCTTACCTAGTGTGACTAACTCCTGCAGGAGTTAAGAACCTGGTGAGATGCTGAGTATCTTCATGGTGAGCCAAATCAGAACTCCTTCAGCTATGGTTGTATTTACTCAGAGTACTGCACTCCAAACCTGTTAATTCAAACGTCTACCAAGGAAAAAAAAAAATCATCTGAGGCAAAAAGGTATTTTGATAGTTCTTGTGTTTGCTTTTTTAATTCAGAACCGCAATCACATACAGACAGACTGAAGGCAGTTGTTTCTTTTGCACGTTTGTCAGCTGGCACAGCAAGGTATTCGTGTTTCTTCCATCCCCACCAGGGACAGGCAGCTGATCTGCTTGCGGCACTCGACAGGGCAGAAATGTGACCAGTGAGGCACACAGGACACTGGTGAGGGGCTCCCTCCTTCCTCCAGCTTTCACTGAACAGTCTTTCTGGCTTATTACTCTCTCCCCACAGCAAACATTAACAACAGAAGCAGCATAGAAAAACCTCGCTGCTAAGGATTAAGAACATCAGTCCTGACCTCCTCTCTACGTGGAAGGAATTCAAGCTGGCCCTCAGGAAAACAAAAGTAGGATTTATTTTAAATGGACCTTTTATGAAAATGACTGTGGTTTCCAGCTTGTCAGATAGACTCTGTCAATAAATAGCTTTATTCACCTTGCCATGCCTTTAAAGCAGGTATTGTTCTCAAAGTGTTGTGGCCTATCAATTTTGCTGGGCATACTTTCTAACTCTGCTGAAACTACTACTGTAGAATATTATAACAAGCAATTGTTCCTGAGAAAGGTCAATAAGCTGTGATTTATTAATGAAATGCCAAAGCTGGGAAATGAGGCAAAGGTCTCAGGAGCACAAAGCAAAGTAAATAGCATGACAGAGAGCACGTAATGAGTGCTAGGAAAACCAACAGAAACATGCACACAAAGAGAAGACGCAAATGCATTCCTCTCCTTGATGGCATTAAATGTTGTCAGCTATGAAATACAGTCTGCGAGTGACTGGGGAATATGTTTAGATGATATTCATACATACAAACCACCAGATAAATGGTGATATGATGCCAATTACAGCACGAATTAAAGCCATACTAATTTGGTATAAAATGCCTTGTCTTGACTAAGAAGCAGTTTACAAAGAAATTAAGACACAACAGTACCTTAAAATTATTCCTCAAGTAAAAAACAACCAACTGTAGCATATGAAAGAACAGGATAATAATATCTTAGTTGCATGTAATGAATATAACCTGAAAATTATCACGTTTCCTGTACCATATGTAGCAGTGTCACACAGAGCAGCAAAGTGTGTTCTTTAAAAAGACAGATCCTAGAGGATACTAAGAGATTTTATTTTTTTGACGTGAAACATAAGTAACATTCCCTCTTCAGACATGAGCAAGATGCTGTGCATCATTACGTGCTCCTGCTGAACAAGTAGGAGGTGCTGTGAACCACCATAAGGTACATCCATAGCGTTGGTCATAAG
This sequence comes from Laterallus jamaicensis coturniculus, assembly GCA_022605575.1. Taxonomy (NCBI): domain Eukaryota; kingdom Metazoa; phylum Chordata; class Aves; order Gruiformes; family Rallidae; genus Laterallus; species Laterallus jamaicensis. The sequence goes on from JAKCOX010000003.1 coordinate 83,158,186, forward strand.
TACGAATGCAAGACGAGGGACAAGCTGTATGAGGCGCTATAATTCCTCCAGTACAAAAACTACTGTTTCAGATCAGTTTTCCAGGTCAGCTCTGAATTACCCCATTGCACACACATGAGCTTTCCCACTATCAACCCTCCACATACCAGGTACTACACAGAAAGTGGAATCCTATCCATCAACATGCTCGGTAGGTACATTGACAGCTACAACTATAGGACAATCTGCATTCTAATCACACTGCTAATTAAGCAGCGACCTAAAAATGCCAAGCAGAGTGGCGTTTCAAACATCTAAAGGGTTTTCCTTTCATGCTCATTGAATTATGACATGTCAAAGAAATAACTGTCACCCTGACAATACACCAAGAGCTGTTGTCCTCTCTCTATTTCACCAGGTGCTCTCTATTTCTTTCAGCGTAGAAAAGCAGCACTATGGGCCCTTGGGCACATTAGTAGCCATTTGAGGCATAAAATGGATTATTTCTTTGGCCTTGTAACTAGAATGCTTGGCAAACAAAAAGAGACTGTGCTTCACCCATTTCACTGGTACCTTTGCAACCTAGTCCCAAAGCTGGAAGACAGACCATGTCCACCCCTTGCAGCTGAAGCTGTGTTTGGAAATGAACAACAAACAAATCTTACGCTCTTTTCCCAAGCAGTATTATTTCTCTGGGATGCAGGTGTTTGCAATCCCATCCTCAGCCTTTGTCACACCCCCAGCACACTACTCAAAGCCCAACCAGACTGGGTGAGGAAGTTCACCACAGGATTTCAAGACCCACTGGGGACTCCTAGAATCTCTGCTACAACAGCACAAGGGAGGTCCATCAACAGAGCATGCTGGGCATCTGTGTGGTGACAAATCAAGCCTCAAAACATTTCAAAGAGCTGCTTAACAATGGATGGCAACTTTACCACATTAGTCACTATGAAAAAAATCTTGTCCAGAGATGATGGCAGGATTCTTCACCCCCATAATAGGAGATGCACTATGGAGGAGGCCTTATCATTACTCCCCTTGAGCCTTCTGAATACAGACATTAATTGTCATGTGCGATAGGGATGGCTGCAGCAAGAGATGAGCATGGCTGTGCACCTAAACACGCTGCAGCACAAGAAGTCCTCAGGGAGCTGTTCACAGGGAGTTCTTTGGCCGATAAGCAAGAGATATCAGCACTATGCTCATGAAATGACCCAGGGAATGAAAGTTATATGCAAGGAATTAACAAAGCAATTTTTCAAGTTACTTCCTCATTATGTAAGATGGAGAACAACAGCAAAAGTGCAGGAGGAAGACTAGGAGGAAGGCTTTATTCTCCAAATGATAAGGAACTGGAGAGCTGCCTTCTCTGTTTCTGCAGCTCTCATAATACCACACACACTCATCCAGTAACAACCACATTTAAAGCAGAGCATGGTTTCTTCTCCTTCTGAGACATAATAATGTTCACAATATGAAGTGGAACAAGAAAGCTTCATGCCTTAGATGTCTTTTATCAGCACTACACATACGTGCCAACAGGGTTATTACCCTAATCACAAACGTCAACAGCAAATTAGCCCTGTTTAAAATTCAATGGCAACAACAGCAGAAATCCAATACATGCATTCTCTTGTAACAGTCCGTGAGCTTTTTGTGTGGATGCACACACATCGCCACTTGCCACTGAAAATCAGTTTAGCGTTCACTGCAACAACATCTTCACTTCTGCCAAAATCATTTCCAGCATTCCCATTCTACGTGCCACAGAAAGGAAAGTGTTAGTGCCAGTAAGAACCAAAATGAGGTTTTGTCCTCTCTTATCCCTGCACACCTACACACTCAAACAAAAGGTTCACTAACTGCATGCCTACTCAGTCTAAAACCACTCCTTAGAAAATTGCAAAGCTATTGCTTTCAGGTTTGACTTTGCAATGAAAAAGGAGTGAAAAATGGCTGCTAAGACAGTTTGGTGCACTTGCTTCAAAAAGAAAGCAGAACATATCACACTTTATGAAGTGGGAAAGATCAAGTGATGCAGCTCATGCTGCCTACAAGCTGCAGAATACTGAGAAACAGCCTGTCTGGGGCTCGGCAGAAGTATGGTCCCTCTTTGGGGAAGCAACATCATATGAAAGACCACCGCTGTTGCATTTGGAAAGCACCTTTCTTAAAAGAACATAATATAATGAATTGTGCCTCCTTTCATGTGTCCTGACCTTCCCTCTCCCTGTAGAAGACATTCCCAAAGCTAGGTGGGATCATTTATTTCTGGGAAATGTGTCTCAGTAGTTATATTACTTGGCACAACACAATCACCTTCACATTGCTTAATAGAAGTATCACAATTAGGTTGTTAGGAGAGCCATTAAAAATAAAATAGTAACTAGCTTCAGAAATTTTTAGTTTTCTGAAAAGCAAATATTTCAGCTACCTCTAACTATGCCTAGGGCTGGGAGAAGCATGCCCAAGTTGACCCCCAAGAACCATTGCCAGTTCCATGTTCACAGGTTTGCTGGGTGGCTGTAAGCAAAGACTAGAGCACTTTGTCATGATATAGGTGATGGTTCTGGTTTTATTTAGATTAGACACAAAAGCAGATCACTTCAGATCCAATTTATTCCACATATGGGGTTTTCAGCTACAAACGTAAGGGAAGTTAGAAGATTAATTTCAAAGCACCCAGTAAGTAAATGCCTGGAGAGCAAAATTCATGTTGTTTAACACAACATTAGCAGTCGTTAAGGGCAAAACAGTGAACTTCTTTTCACAAAAAAAATTAGAAGTTGCAATTTCGAATCTAACAGTGGTATTCATAAATCCAAACTGAATTGCTTTGCCTTTAAGAAAAAACCCAACCAAACAAAAAACACAGGGGAAAAAAATGTGATGAAATCTAGATATTTAATCTATAAAGTGTTTTAAAATATTTTGGTTTGCAGTCTGACAGAAGATATACAACTCAGTTACTCAAAGGAATCTCTCCAGATTAACATTTTACCCAAGACAAAACACAAAATGTCCCTGAATAATCCTGAAAGGTATTTTCCCAGCAAACCAATAACATTCATCTTACACATAGTACCAATTCTGACAACAGAAGAAATAGAAAGCAACTGAAACTTCAAAGAACATGGAATAAGATTTTTTCAGAAGTGTTTCTGGGCTAACGAGAATTTTATCATTAACTTCTCTAGGAACAGGAGTAGGTCTAATACAAACAGTTCTGAATATCTCTATCAGTGAGTTATGAAAGCAGGACGAATACAAGATGATGTATGACCTACAGGTAGAACTAGTGAATAGCTAATAGGGTATTTTCCCGTATTTCCCATACAGCATCTGTCAATGTACCATCTAAATTAATGACTCTGCAGTCTCAAATGGTTTGATCCACATTCCATCTCCTTATCAGGAGCACACAGAAATCTGCCAGGGTAGACTGAAGCATAGAATCACTAAGTGGTTTGGGCTGGAAGGGACCTTAAAGATCATCTGGTTCCAACCTCGCTGCAATGGGCAGGTACACCTCTCACTAGACCAGGCTGATCAAGGCCCCACCAGGGAGGCAGCATCCACTGCTTCCCTGGGCAACCTGTGCCTCATCACCCTCATAGTAAAGAGTTTATTCCTAATATCCAATCTAAATCTACTCCCTTCCAATTTAGAACCATTCCCCCTCATCCTATAGCTACATGCCCTTCTAAAAAGTCCCTCTCCAGCTTCCTTGCAGTCCCCCTTCAGGTACTGGAAGGCTGCTATAAGATTCCCTTGCAGCCTTCTCTTCTCCAGGCTGAACCACTTCAACCCTCTCAGCCTGTACACAGTACTCAAGGTGGGGTCTCGTGAGAGTGGAGTAAGGCAGGGAGAATCACCTCCCTCAACCTGCTGGCCATGATCCTTTTGATACAGCCCAGGATACAGTTGGTCTTTTGGGCTGACAGTGCACGTGTCAGCTCATGTTGAGCTTCACATCCACCAGCACTCCTAGGTTCTTCTCTGCAAGACTGCTCTCTATCACAACATCCCCCAGCCTGTACTGATGACAAGGATTGCCCCAACCCATGTGCAGGACCTTGCACTTGTACTTGTTGAACTTCATGAGATTCCCATGGGCCCGCTTCTCCAGATCTCTGTGGATGACATCCCATCCTTCTGGTATGTCAACTGCACCACTCAGCTTGGTGTTATCTGCAAATTTGCTGAGGGTGCACTCAACTTCATCATTGATGTTATTGATGAAGATACTAAATAATACTGGTCCCAGTATGGACCCCTGAGGGACATCACTTGTCACAGATCTCTATCTGGACATCAAGCTTTCGATGACTACTCTCTGGATGCAACCATCCATCCAATTCCTTATCCACCGAACAGTCCACTCATCAAATCCCTATCTCCATTTTAGAGAGAAGGATGTCGTGGGGGACTGTGTCAAAAGCTTTACAGAAGTCCAGATAGATTACTTCCAGTCCTTTTCCTGTGTCCACTGATGTGGTCACCTCATCATAGAAAGCCATTAGGTTGATCAGGCAGGAACTGCTCCTGGTCAAGCCATGCTGACTGTCTTGAATCACCTCCTTGTCTTCCATGTGCCTTAGCATAGCTTCTAGGAGGATCTGTTCCATGATCTTCCTATACACCCTTTTTAAAAACAGGCACAATGTTGCCCTTCTTCCAGTCACCAGGGACTTCCCTGACTGCCATGACTTTTCATATACGATGGAGGGCAACTTGGCAACCACATCAGTCAGTTCCCTCAGGACTCTGGGATGCATCTCATCAGGTCCCATAGACATATATGTTCAGGTTCCTCAGGTGGTAATGAGCCTGATCTTATCCTTCTTGTGGTGGTTTAAACCTCAGCTGAGAGCTGGGCTCCACAAAGTACCTGTCCCTTTAAGAGAGAGGGGGGGTGAACGGAGAAGCGCAGGGGAAGGAAAAAAAACCCCAAAAACCCCACAGGTTAGGATAAGGATAGTTTACTGAAACAGCAAAAAAGATACAAAGAACAACGAACAACAGTGTTAACACTACTTTAGAACACAGAGCACTCAAAACCAGTGTCACACAATGCAACCTCTCACCACAACCCGCGACTAGGCCGCGCCGCGCCTCAGCCGACCCGGGGCCTGGCCGCCTCGCCACCAAGAGGCCGCACCTCCCTGAAGCCGCGCCGCCAAGCAGCAAGCCCGAGCCGCGCCCTGGCAGACCGCACCTGCCTCAAGCTGCACCCCCAGCCCCACTTTTGGCACATTTTTTCTCCTTTATACAGAACATGACTATGATGTAATTGGTATGGAATATTCTCATTGGCCAACATGGCCCATTGCCAAGCTGAAACCAGGACACTTCTGTAGAATGATCTTTACCCCCTTGCGCCCCATCTTACTGTCCGCTGACCCAGAATGGGTGAGGAGAGCTGTTGCTAGTGAAAACTAAGGCAAAGAAGTTGAGTACCTCAGCCTTCTCCTCGTCTGTTGATACAATGTCACCCTTTTCAGCCATCAGGGTGGGTACACTTTTCGCCTTCCTTTTCTGCTTGACATACCTGCAGAAGGCCTTCTTATTATTCTTTGCATCTCTTGCCAAGTTTGGCTCCAGCTGCACCTTGGCCTTCATGACCCCATCCCTACCCAACCAGGCATCATCCCTGTATTCTTCCCAGGTTACCTGTCCCTGCTTGCACTGCTGGTTCAGTTGCCTCTTGCTCTTCAGTTTGACCAGCAGGTCCCTGCCTGATTTCCTACACCTGGGAATTGAGAGCTCTTACATTCTATGGAAAAGATCCTTAAAGATCTGCCAGCTCTGTTCTGCTCCCTCATTCCTGAGGACTATTTCCCAGATTGTCCTACTGATTAACTCCTTGAAGAGCTGGAAGGTTACTTTACTAAAATTTAGTGTCCTAACTACACTCCTTGCCTGTCCCATATTCCTCCAGACCTGGAACTCTAACATAAAGTGTGATCACTGCAGCCCAGGCTGCCTCCAATCTTGATGTCACTGACAAGATCACACGCACAGGTGACCATCAGGTCTAGTATTGCATGCCCTCGGGTAGGGGTATCTATTACCTGGGCTAAGAAGTTATCTTCAATGCACTCTAGTAGTCTCCTGGATTGCCTACAGCTTGTCGTGCTGCTTTTCCAACAGATGTCAGGGTGGTTGAAGCATGTACATGACCCGCACATTTTAACAGAGCATAAAAACCCATTCCTCCTCTACTTTTGAATTAGATGTATGTTTAAGGAAGAGAAACTTCTGTACTACTTCAAAAAATATTACCAACAACTTTTGTAAAGAAGCTTCCACAACATAACTGCAGAAGGAATTGCCTGTAACACCCTATGATCCACAAATGTACCCCTTCCACATACACACAGATCCAATCTCTGACAAGTCTGGCACAACCTCACTTTAATTTCTGCAGTACAATTAATGGTGGATCTGAAATGCTGAATTGTGAAGCATGACTTACCACTGTATTATTTACACTCAATAACAATTTCTGGATCATTTCAATTTTCCTGCATTCCCTTACTTTGCTGATGAGAAATCTGTATTCAACATTTAAATTTTAGAAGCATAGTAAAGGTATGAATACAACAACTGATTTAATTTTCAAACGGGTCTGCACATGACAGTTCCCAGACCTGTTTGAAGCAGTGACAAAGAGCCTAATGACTATGGGGGAGGCAGAGGCACTTAACAACTTCATTGGGGTTTGGATCATTAACTCTAATTGAATGCAGGACTCCAGGCCCAGTTTTGCCCTCAAATCAGACCAATTAGAGACGGAGGCATTCAACTTAAAGGGATATTTTCATCTGTCAAGCTTGCATGCATTAGTTATGTAGCAGTGTGGGGTTTTTTCACCTCCATCTAAAGTATTTGAGAGGAAAACTTGTGCTTACTGACCATTTCACATGAAGATGAAGAAACAAAAGATTTTAAGCAAAACATTGCACAGCATGTGTTTCAGCATTACCTTGAATGCAGCTATGCAGTGTAGGCTGAGTAACGTCATTACCAGCACCAGGAACACTGTGGCTAAGTTCCTTGCATCCCAGACAGATTCAATCAAAGGGATGCTGCCGACCTGCCAGTCGTAGCACAGGGTGATTGGTGCCAGCAGAAGCCATGCATTGAAGGCCAGAAGGTACGAGTAAGTTAGAAACCTACAAGAGAAAACAGGTAACGTCACACATGGAATGACTGCCATCACATAAAACATCTTCCCTTGCAATTACCACTCGCTATACAGGAGGAGGAAAGAAAAAAATTAGCTTTGCACTCCCAGGCAATACCATACGTCTCTGTCAATACAGAGACGCTAAGATAGACAAGGGGCACTCCAACGGGTCACTTAAAGAAGTAACAAAAGTTCAATAATATTTATGTTGTTTCTACACACCAGCCTTTGGAAAACGAATACATCTCCACCTCACATTCAAATGCTAGATTTTTAAAGTGACTTTCTATCACCTTCAACAGTAGATGAATAATAACTAAGCAGGTACATACATATATTGAACTGTTTCACAGTTCACTGCATCACTCCTGCAATATAAAATATCCCTCTAGCTGAGTTTAACTTACAGTTTGTCCTGTGTGCACGATGTTGAGCAAATAAAGTCAGACCTTTCTGTCTTTTCTCTTTGTATCCCAGCACATACAGAAAAAAATAGAGTAGAAAGGAAGCACAGGGTGATTCTCAGCTGATCGCATCACAGCTTGTTAGGGCTGAGGACAGCTTGTATGAGATGACCACAGAAGTAATAGAGAAGTAGGGAGTCTTTCAAATTGTTGTAATCTTCATTAATTGATATTCTCAGTAGGGAGGAAATTAATGGAGAATGGAAATTAGGAACCATGCTGTCCTCTGGGAAGTATGCAGGGCTTTCAGAAGACTGATCAAGAACAGCATGTGTGCAACTGGACTACAGAAAACAGAATAAAATTAAAATTAAAAAAACCCCTAATATCCTCTCTGCCCCCCATCCCCTGTTGCCTTTTGCTGTTTGGCACCTACTTATCCAAAAGAGACTCCCCCTCAAGCCACATTTCATAGACTCACAGAATGGTTTGGGTTGGAAGGGACCTTAAAGACCATCTAGTTCCACCCTCCCCTTCCACGGGCAGGGACAACCTCCAGTAGGCAAGGTTACCCAAAGCTCCATCCAACTTGGCCTTGAACACTGCCAGGGAGGGCACACAGCTTCTCTGGGCAACCTCTTCAGTGCTTCACCACCTTAAGAGTGAATAATTTCTTCCTGATATCTACTCTAAATCTCCTCTCTTTCGGTTTAAAGCCATTACTCCTTATTCTATTGCTATATGCCCTTATAAAAAGTCACAGAATCACAGAACCATAAGGATGGAAAAGACCTTTAAGCCCCTCTCCAGCTTTCACATACTTTTTGGTATGCAAGAGGCTGGAGATTATCCCAGCAATCATACAGTCAAGCAAGCAAAACTATGACAACCTTAGAACAAACGCTTCCTCTGCAAATGGAAAAATCCACACAGTACACCACACCAAAGACAGCAACTAAAACAGAAACGAAATTATATTCTATCTTGCATAGGATTTCTTTCATCTGAGCCTGCTTTGGCAGTTGTTATCACACCCAAGGTACCTTTAGCAGTTTAATTAAAATAATAACAAAGGATGCCCCAAAAATGTTGTACCATGTAAACAGACACTTAGAAACATGCCTCTTTAGGGTCAAAATACAGTCCCTTAAAACAGCACTTACAATATCACATTAGATTTATGGCAGAAGGGGTAAGACACTGAAGCTAACTGTGACTGACTCCGGGCAAGATGGATGTTCCTAGATGTGCATTTGGCCAAGATGCAGAGATGAAACAAACCTAAATTTCTGTGAAAATATTTTTTTATAACCACAAACAGTTGGGCTATCAGTTTCTCTTCTCATCTGAAAAACAAACATCCCCAGCAGCACTGCAACCCAAAAGCATGGACGCTCACAGAGCTGGAATAATGTTTCCCTGTAAACAGTGGAAAAGGCACATTCTCATTTCCCTGCAATTTTAGGTTCCAAATTCTTTTGGAAAATTGAATATTCCCACATTTTTAAGGTTTTCAACCATTTGCTACAATTCCATCCCTCCATTTTCTTCCCCTTCACCACCCTAAAGTACTAGACAACAGGAAAAAAAAGAGAGAAAATTAATTTTCTCTCTTAACAGGCACTATTTAGGAACGCATCCCACAAAACCATAATTAATTCCTCTCAAACTCCTCTCTCAGTTTTGATTGTTCACTATTCCTAAAGAAACAAATACACCTTTTCTAGTTGCCAAGCCAATATTTTCTGGTCCGCAGAGAAACACAGCAACACAAAATGTGGTGGAGTTTAATCCCACCAAGGCACTCACTTGTGGTGCTACCTGTGGCCTGGCACACCTCTGCTCAGCAGCAAAACAGATTACTGTATCAGTTTGAATACAACTGATCAGAAAGGGTTGCCGGTATTTATTTACAGCTACTTACTTAAAAGCCAAACTGAGATCCATTTTGCACTTTTAAAATAAAAATAGATTTGTATCAATCTCAATAATGTTATGACATATTACATTGTCACAAGTATGCATATTAGACAGGATTTTCAGAACTGCTGAGTTAGTTTTGCCTTAGGAGAGCCTAGTTTTTGGAGGTAGTGTCCTTTTCTGCCATTGCATATTAGCATTTTCAATAAGCATCACAACAGTCATGGTAGTTTACATGCTAACCACAATGCACACCAGAAACCTTCCCCTACTTACTAAGACTGAGCTGCTGGGTAGGAAGGATCAAGATGACATGTGGGATCTTTGTGAAGCTGCAGCACTGCAGTTATCACCACTGATAAGGCAGGAGCTGATAAATCATTACATAGCACAGAATAAACAAACCAGTTTGCTGCCATAACAAATTGAGTCAGTTTAACAAATTTCAGAGGAATTTAGGATAGATGGATTAGTGTGGTTAAAGTATCTCTCATGGAAGGCTGGGACAAACTGCTGTTGAAGATGAGAAGACAGGCTCCTGGACACGCAACAATGAAGAAAGGTTTCTCTCCTTCCCTGTGCTTGTGGGGCTTCTGTTTTCCTTAATAGCCATACTCACAACTCACTGCCAGAGGAAGATCCCAGAAGACACGGGCAATCACTCCAGTCCACTACACAATAATTAGTTTCTTAAATATGCTCTGCCAACAACAGCAAATTATTTTAAAGCCTTTAACAGTCATTACCATCTATGTACAGTCAACCAGTTTGCCTCTCCAGACCTCCTACTGGAGATCCCTTGGCCATGTCTCTTGTCATCAAGCCTGAAGGCTCTTGTGGAATGTTGGTGTGCAAACAGCAGATAGAAAAGTGGGATCCAGGAGGGTGCTGCCTGATTTTAGCATGTGTTTGTAAGGTGCAAAAGCACTGAGCGAGCTCTGATCCAAGTAAAAGCTTAGATACGCTTTCAACATTGATGACCTACCCTTGAATGCGATGGACCGTTGTATAAAATAAAGCGCCACAAACTATTGCTATTCTAGGTACAAGGAACAGAACAATAATAGGATGCTAATAAGAAGATGCTAATAATTACTGACAATTCAGCGCTGCTTTTTACTTCTGGCTCTCAAAAGCACATGATATTCCTTTACATACACGTGGCTCTCGTCCCACAAGGCTAACTGGGGAGAAAGCTGAACGCATGAGAATCTCCTGACAAACCGTCTCACCAAAGCTGACACTGCAAGGAAGTAATTGCAAATTTTGAAAAGGCTCAAAGATTTGTGGAATCATTCCAGGAGCTAATTAAATTTCAGCAGCCTACCTGCAAGTGGCAACAAAAGTATTTTCTTTTAATTAGTTGACTAATTGAATTACATTTTAAATTAATAATCTTCTCTATATTGCTGTCATGTCTGCTGGAATTCCAAGGGAGAAAAATCCCTGCATATAACATCTCCTGCTCTATCAGTTAATCCCAGGAAAGACAGGGTATTACTGGTGAGGTGATTGGAAGAATCTGCCTCTTAATTAGCAATCAGTTTTCTCCCAGGCTGGTTAACAACATTTGCATTGCAGCAGTCTTTTTTTTTTTAAATTGCAAATTGAACACGGAAATCCAAGTTTCAGCAGGTATTATGTGTTTCACTTCTTAGCATCTCTGGCATGCTCAGAAAAGCAGTGCTCCTCCTGTAGGTAGCAGGTGTTGTCATGGAAATCCAGTTTGTTTAGTTCTAAATTTTTTAGTTTAAATCTACTGTTATGCGCTTTGAGATAAAAACAGGGTGAGACATATCTAGAACCTGTTGCAGAAAACAACTATCTGAACTGATTGCTTCTGTAATTTCTTCCAGAAATTAAAGGGTGCTACTTAAAGCCATAAACAATACAACATAAAATACTTGAGGGTTTATTTGTTATAGAGACTATCTAGTCTCTATGCTGAAATAGAGACTAAAACACTTGGAAAAGCCCTAGTCTCAGCTCTGCCAAACCCAGGCAATCAGAGCATAAAAGGATTGCAAGATTAGCTAAAAAAAATTTTTTAAAAGAGATTTTAGAAATTTATGTGGAGTTTCATTTGGTTTATGGTTTTTAGCCTTTTAAGCTTTTTCCTCCAGCTCCCAGGGTCTGAGATTATAGCTTTCTTTCCCAAACTGTGCTATGCAAGTTATCAAGAGACTCTGACTATGCCCTACCAAGGCCACACAGACAAGTAGAGGCCAGTGACCCTATTCTTTCCAGGTGCACAGAGCAGTACAGCCTCCCACCTACCCAATTCTGGGACAATGTATTTCCTTCCTGACAAACAAGCAACCATCTTACCCTAAAGGCCCAGAGGGAGATGCTTCTGCAAGTGAAAGATTATTCTGCATGGTGAGTTTTATCAAGGCAAAGTATTCACCTGGCTGGGGGGAAAAATAAAAAATAGACCTGTGATGATGATAAAAATGCACTTAAGTAGAATCTGGGAAGAGAGGGCTGTATGAAGGTGGGACTAATGTGAAACAGAAGCAGGAAGACAGTTGTTGCCCCTTCAGAAATCACAGACTTTGTTGTTAATGCTCCCCTGAGGAGGAGACCTGCATGCTGCCAGGGACTACGGGAGGTTTCAGTTCACTGCAAGGGTGAGAAGAGCTCCTTTATTAGGGAAGAGAGTTTCTCACTTGCATTAACAGCTGAACTGATTTCAGCTCGAAGCTCTTTTAATCCACCACAAAGCCCTAAAATCAAGTGTGTTTGATGAACCGCTTCTCAATAACGCCCTCTTAGGACACATGTGGTTGCAGTTATAAGCAGGTGGTGGCATTTAAGGATATTATCTTAAAATTGTATGTATTTGTGCTTCCCCTGAGGAGCTGCCAGTCAGGTCAGACCTTCCCACAAGTTTATTTTCCTGCTCTGTGTATTGTCAGCCTAAATGTTTTCTTTTCAGAGCCTTGGAAGAAAAATCACACTGTCTATCCAGCACATCCAGTGACAGTGGGGTAAGACTACATGAACAGGCAACAGACAGACTAATTCCCATTTAACATCCAAATGCATCTATCAGCTAGACAGAAAACACTTGTAACTGGCAAAAGTGCCTGTGTACTCCTTTTCATCAAAACATTTGCACCTAGGGGAAAAGAGCTGCCACTCAGCAGAGGACAGGAATCAGAAAGATGAAGATAAGGACAGACAGAGTTCCATCTCGATGACTAGCAAGGTAACTCCCCATGAAGGTGGGTTTGTGGGCACCAGGGGCACAGGCAGACTATGTTGTCCTCTATAGCTTCACAGCCTGAAGAGCTTTGATGTAGTGAACAGCTCGCTCTCTGTTGTTTCAACTCTGTGGCTAAGAATCTGAAAAATTCCACTTGAAGAGTAAAGACTTTCAAAGAGACTGTGAATTTCCAGTGAAACCCGAGCCTGCTGACAGAGCTTCAAACCTGGGATTGATCTCATAGTGTTTTCCTTCTTGCAAGCCCCCATATGCTGAGGCTGAGAGAGCGACTTGTGATCAAACAAGACCCTCGGCTCCCCAACGACAGCAGCACGTGCCAGAAGTCACAAAGCCAAAACCCCCAGCCACCAATAGGTGACTGCTTCAGAAGAGGCTCAACTGAGGCAGTGGGGGGTGGAGGGTCCTCTGGGCAGCTACTGAGATACTAGTGGTAATTCCTCAGGAATTTAAAACTGAAAATCATAAAGCCACTGAGATACCAACAAAACCAACGCTTCTGGAAGCAGTCGGCTGTATGCGTGAACATTACCTACTCTGCGCCAGTGAGAGCCAATGGGATGTCCTGGACATGCTGCTTTGCCTCAGAGACTGGCTATGGTCTAGCCCCTCCTAGCACAGAAAGTCTTGGAAAAATCAAAACACATTGCTTATAGGAGTTAATGGCCTTTGCTTCAGCTCCACCTCCTCTGCTCTATTTTGGCAGGGAAGGCTTGTTGTTTAACCAGCGCTTGCAGTAAATGGCATGACCCATTCAAAAGGCCTATCAAGCTGATTTCCAGAGCAGTGCTACCTACCTAGGCTTGATCATTAAACCAAAAAACCTTAAGATGCTGAAAACTTTTAAGTGGCTCTGAGAAAGCTAGTTGCTCTGGGAACTTCCTACTGTAGGATGGCCTTTGTTTTGTAGTACCATCTTCCAAGACAGGCTTCCTCGCAAACCCCATCCCCTTTGGAATAACAAAAATACATTTTACATGTAACATACATGTCTGGACCCTGGATGGGCATGACAGCAATTCTTACCAACACTGTTACTCGCCATTGTCTAGAAGCAAGTCCTGAACACTGGGTACCTGCAGAGATTACAGGTAAGGATGAAGTTAAAGCACTTTTGGGCACACAGTAGAAGGCACTGACAAATAAAGCAGAACTTTTCAACTCAAGTGTGTGCAATCCGGGCTAATTAAGAACTGAGATGTTACAGGAGTCCATTTTAATGACACTTCTACCCTAAGGTCAGTGAAAATTCCATACCAGAGCGGCTGCTGTACTTGACTTTCGTTGCCTTGGCAGAACTGGCTGGCACAGGGACCCACCTCTCCAACACAGACCTGCCCTGTGCCTCTCAGTAGTCCATCCCCTTTGAAGTTACAACTGGGATGATTAAATGCATTGCTCACAAAACAGTCATAAACCTCTATGAAAAGGAGCACATGCCAGTTTTTACATATAAGCATTTCTTAGGCTTTCTGCAGCACTGAATTCTCATTTACCGGATTCAAACAACAGAGCAATGCAGAAGGGCAGCTTACAGAGAGAGTGGTTCAACCACAGGACAGTGTTATCTCGAGACAGTCTTCGTAGAAATGCATTAACTATTTTATGCAATCGGACAAATAAGCAATCAGCCAAGGGAGATCACAAGGCAAATGTCAGCTGGAATTAATATAATTTTACACCTGCATATAGAATTTAAAAAAACCCACAACCTCTCTTAGTTTGAAATTACTGGAAGTATTTCATCCACTTCACACACCTGGAAACACGCTTTGCAGTGGACTTTTCCCTTGTTTTACCATGCTGCTAGCAATACAACCTGTTTATTTGGAGGCCTCCTACTGCTTTCCTCTCAAGAATGGCAGAATGAAGAAACTGCAAAACATCTGAAGCTCAGCCACACCACTCGACACCCTGGAGGTGATGGACATATTTCATCTCTTCAGGTAACCATTGCCAAGCAACAAGGACACAGAAACATGGCTTTCATTTATCTCACTGGAAGTTTTAAGGTATTTGGGAATATTAGAAAATCCAGTACCTTGCAGGTACTGAAGCATTCATATTCCGACTTCCAAAGCATTAATTTGCATCTCCAATCACTTCTGATTTTAGGGACCGTAATTTAGGGAACATAATGAACAGATAATTTTTTTTAAAAAGACTGAAAACTGTCACTATTTCAGCACATTTCATCTTCCAATGGCTAAATAAATCAATTCTCCAATTAGTGTATACAATTGTGATGTCCAAGATTAGAGATACGTTACACAGAACATACAGTCATGTTCTAAGGCCAAACTGGGCCACACCACAGGCACAAAGGTCTGTCCAGATGCTTTCCAGCAGTGACCACAAATTCATGCCAAGCAAAGCATGTAAGAACAGGGTAAAAGCACAATACATTTTTCCTGTTTCTAGCTACCATTATGTCCCTGAGTTGGATGTGGTTTCTGCATGTTTAGTAGCCTGAATTTCTTTTTTTAACTTGGCAATTTTCTATGAGCCCAAATAAACTTTCAACACACTCGTGGTACCCTATGGCAAGGAGCTCTCAGCTCAATTGCTTGTTGCAAGCCACTTTCTTGGCTTGTTTTGAAACCTGTCTTGTCTTACATACATTTGATGTACCTTAACTTCTACAAATTCCCCTCCTCCATTTAATCACGGGTGCACAGACCTCTCTCACATCCTCTGTCATCTATTTTACAATATAAGCATTATGAGGGCAGACAAAATCTGACCTCATTATTCAATACTTACACCTCTACACATCACTCATTACTCAATACTTACACATTACTAATACCTACAGACCTACCCCTGATCATAGCCACCCTGCAATATACCTCTCCAGCCTCTGGCCAAGTTGTACTTGTACAGCTGACACAGAAACCTCAGAAGAATTTACAATACTCCTAAGATCATCCTGTATCAGCTAGGATCTCAACTCCAGACCTAACTCTATGCATTTCCCAAAGACTGCCACACATTTCCAAACTATTATTTTTCTTTTTTTAAAATTTTTATTCTACTTGTTCTCCGCAGCCTTCATCTCAGCCCCACAGAGTTGACCAAGTTGTACAATAACATTCAATTCTGTTGAAAATGATAACATTTACCCTGGCAAGACATGCACAGTAACCACATTTCCAGCTCTGTGCAAATAAAGATGACTGCTTGTGAACAGAAACTCCCATTTGCGCCCTGTGTGATCTCCAGTTAGGAAACAATCTGGCTTCTGCCTAAATGCTACGCCTTACTTTAGCCATAGTTAAGGTGTTGGTAAGCACCTCAAGATCACCACCCAACACTAGCCTTTCTTTTAGTTTTATGGGGCTTTTTGTTTCTGGTCTTGACACCAAACTTAGCCCTTCCACTCCCTCCCAACTTAACCCAAATTGCAAATAACATCCTGGCTTTAAAATTGGTCCTGTGGCCTGAATATAGTCTTCAAACACTCATAAAAAATTTCTCTCCATATGCTGCTGTTGTAGGTGTCCACAATTGAGGAAAATACACTGCTTAATAGCTTCACTGAGTCTGGGCCACAAGCACAAACTCTCCTGTATCACTGGACATCCACCAGCTGGGCAAGCAACCACACACACCAGCACCTATTGTGACACTGAATAACTTTGAGCCTTGATTTCCTAGACTCTAACCTAATGTCAACCCTTAACACTAGGGCAACAAGTTGTATCACTTCCATATCCACCTTTGAGCAATTTACTCAGCTAACACCACTTCTTATTTCTACCCTGTGGAAATACTCAGCCTTAAAAACAATCCTGGCTCTTCAGCCACTCTTCCTTGCACCCAAGCTGAATGGCAGCCCTGTACTTCAGCCTAGTCTTCCTTTGGGCCAGACACAAAGATCTTCCTGGAGACCAGACCAACACCACTCAACCTTGCTGGCTTCATCTGACATCCCAGTCCTGCATATATGAGAACTGGCATGCCAGTTCTGCAGTCATAGTTTCAGCTCTGACTATGGTACAGAAGTCTCAGATAGGAGTTACAGTTTGAGCCTGAAAGAGAAAGCGAGGAAGGAAAAGTTTGGTGCCAAGATTAAAGGCTGTTGTCAGTAGGTGTGTGGTGGTTCAGCCCCAACCAGTGGCTGAACACCACATGCCACCTGCTTACTCCCAGAGGAGATAGAGACAGAGCCTCCATGGCTTAGAATAAGGACAGTTTACTGACAAAATCACCGTGAACGTAGAACAGTAACTGCCAATTACACTCACACCCGGTGATAACACAGAGTATCTTACCAACCCCACGATCACAGCGAGCTGCACAATGCAAGGACCAACTAGCCCAACACCCCAGTCACACTCAGACTATCCTGAAGGTACCAAACCCATACCTCTCCCCAGCCATCCCCTTTTATGGGGGAGTGATGTCAGGTGGTGTGGAAACAGCCTGGGCTGACTCAGCTCACCTGGGCTGACCGCTTGGGGAGGTTGACTCTAGCCTGGCCAGAATCAGGACAGGGTGCATCATGGACTGTCAGTTCAGAGACAGTCACCAGATCTCTATCTACCTTGCAGGACTGACCACTCATTCAGAAAAAATTTGCCACCTCAGCTGTCCAGAAACTTTTAAGGTTTGCATCATCAGCATTGACCAATTAAGTCTTCCCACAGCTCCATGAGGCCGGCAAGATGCAACAACAAAAAAACAAGTTCTTATATCTGATTCCTTGCTTGTAAGAGGACCGCACAGGTTTAACATGAAGTCTTCTGTCAGCAGCACAGCTGGGCCTACAGCCTAGCTCTGAGGTAGTCAGTGGGTCACTATTTTGAAGTGAAGCTTCTGGGTTCAGTTAGGATGGTATTGCTGAGTAAGCCTACTGTGCTGGCAGTTGGATCCTGCAAATTTAATGTGGTGCATGGAATCAGGATAGCTGGGGTCTAGTCTCTTTCAGGTTGTTTGGCTAGAAGTTCAAGGTGGTGGTCAACTTAAGGTTTGAGTTCAGAAAAACAAGAATTGGAGAGAAGAATTTATAGGCAGATTCTGCGGGTACATCATATCTAAGATGAGGGCTCATGCCGTGAGACCAGGGTTAAGGCAAACAGAAGCTCAGGACACAGCTTATTTTTGTATCCTACGGTGCCCAGACACACTCCCATTTGTCTCTGCTCCTGACTCCCGTCTTTTCTCCTGGATGAACTTTGGGCCAGTGCTGCAGTCTTCCCTCCAGTCCTGTCTCCTGACTGGACCCTGACCAGAATTCAGCAACAAAACTACTCTTCAGCTTCTGGTTTCAGGACCCATGCCTGACCATCAGCCATGGGAGTCTGGTGCTCAATCTGCATATCAGAAAGCCGTGTAACAGCTGGCATGGGAGCTTGCTGAAGGGATGGGTTTTCTGGAGGAAAGATACAGGCTTCTGGGTAAATTGGCTAAAGCAAGGACTAAGACCAAACTCAGCACAAGTGGAAGAGCTGGGCTAACTACAGGCTTTCAGAATCCCCCCTGGACAATAACGCTGGTTTTTACTGGCAAGGGTTTCCTTAATTAGGTTTGGCGCAGGTAAGTGTTGCTGTATGGCACGTGAAGCCAGGGTTGCAGTTGAGGCCAGGGAGGACCTCAGCCAGCAAGCAGAGTTCTCACTTGTCTTTCATAAGGCTGTTAATAAAACCCACACTACTGGTGGTAAAAATAGTTACTGTTTCATACCCCAAGAATGCCTTAGCTTCTTTCTGGGTTTAAAAAATATTCCCATCATTACAAGAGGCAGAGACGAACACGTGAAAGACATTTGCAGCACAGAAGACATAACTGGAATCAGGCCAGGATCATTTATGACTCAATGACCCCCATCTCGACATAAACATCTCAAAAAGGGACAGCAGCAAATCCTTCACACTGTGCCACACAGTCTGGTATTAATGACTCTGCCAGAAAAGCAGTGAACAGCTCAGAGCTTTCCAAATTAGACAACGTGCTTCCTGGAAGCACTTTTAGCCTTGATGGTAATATGAACTGTTGTCACATTATCAAAGTTCTCCCAAATGAGATCCAGTTTGTGCAGCAGATGTTGAGTAAGGATTGCTTGATCTTAACCTGTGTCTCAGCTGCAATTCTGCTGCTGGAATGAGAAGCCAGCATGGCCAGAAAGTGACACAGATGAGGACTGTTCCCATTTCATTTGAGACATCAGGAAATACCTCCAGAACCCCCCAAAATGTCTTTCCCCAGCTCAGTAGCTAACCAAAGCAAACACATGACCCTGTCTTAAAGGGAAATCAGCTTCCTAACACTTGGTTGGTTAGGTGTGGAGTAAAGAGCTAAGTTACAGCTGCCACTGTCTTGCTGGTCTGGCCCAGCAGAGCTAGAAGGATATGGTATCAGCCCACCTAACCACATACCAGGTCCCAGGCAAGAAAGAAAAATACAAATTTTGAGCATTTCTATATCTTAGGGAGAAAAAAAGGTATAAAATAACAAGTATCTGTTAACACAAATTTCAAGTATGTAATTTTTAATCAACACATGGCAGCCCATCCTATGCTGATCCAGAGCTGTGCAGTAGTAGGTTAGCAGTCTGAGTCCCCAGATCCTGCCTTCCACTTTCACTGATCAGCCACTGATATTCCACCAACAGGCAACATCATTCCCTTTATACAAATTTCAGCTGAAGTTGAAACTGAGTGCTTGCATCCAATACCTCAGATGCGGACCGTTTCAACATTTAGGATTAGGCTTCAGTCACTGGTCTTTCCAGTCCTTTGGTCAGGTAATTAAACTGTACTTTTGGTGCTCTGCGTAAAAATTAAGCTCACTTTTTTTCAGTAAGAAAACACCTGTAATATGACTTTACAGGACCCAGAGCATTCTTTGGGGTTCAAATAATGCTGCTTGCATTCTATTCTAGACAGAGCAATAAGGAGAAGTAATTACGTCAAGACAACAAAACTAGACATTCCATTTGTAGACTGTAAAACACTTCAGTGCAGGTGAAAGAATAATATCGAGACTACGGTTTTGAAAATTGTAGTTTGGTTAGTGGCATTTACCTTGTCAGTAAATATGGTGAGAATGAAGCTGGATTGTCCTGCTCTGAAAACATGGGCATGGATCCTCCCATTATCCAGAGACGGAAGTACAACACGAGGATCACCTTTAAAGTACAACATCTCAGTTAGCAAGGCATTTCTACAAAGAACTAAGGCCACCAGCCTTAGTTTTACTGCGAGAGCTCTCCATGCTCTGCTCTGTGCCTAGAAGTGAGTCAGTCAGCTCTGTGGTTTAGGCAAAGTTCAATTTTTCCACCCTATGTAAGGTAACAAACAGGCCAGCCCTCAACACAGACAGCCCGCTATGCTGTCATGTGTCCCCCTTTCATGTGCACATCACTGACAGCAACTGGCATACCTCAGCTACCCAAGACAAAGACAGCATTATGGACGACAAACCCACCATTCCACTGCAGCTCAGACTACAGAGTTTTGCTATTGACCTCTTCCTAAATACAGAGGGGGAAAAATATGGCTGATGCCTTAAAAGCTATCATCGTTCACTCATACTGACATAGGTATAAGGACAAGCTCCATCGCTGTTTCTCATGCTGTGTAATCCTAATCCCTGGAAGGACTTCTGTGGGCTGGCACTCCTCCACCTTTCTGGGAACCACTTGTCAAGGGACCAACTCAGCTCCTAGAGAAGCAGAGGGTTGCACACCCCTGTGGAGGTACTTGCTTTCTTCCCCTGTAAAATGTCAAGTCCTGCTTGGAGCTCACCAAGCAACAGGTATTAGCAGGCAGAGCTTTTCCTGTCACTCTTAACAAGCCCTGCACCAAAACTGCATGCCACTGAAAAGTGCCAGAGTGTCCCCCTGTATTTAGGGCAGGAAGTACTTGCAGATGATTACACGGTTATAAGAGCAATCACTATAATTTAAATCTGAACCAAAACCACAGCAATATTCTTGTCTCTGTCCAGATGAGGTTTTCTAGTCTATTTTTCCAAGACTAACTTTGTATTAAGATCTACCATCTAAGCTTTCTGAGTCTTTCAGGACACCACTACCTTCTCATGACATACACAGAAATACATTGTCAGGCCATTTGTACTTACATAGCTTATCACCAAAGCAGCTCTCTTCAAAAAAGGCCTTGCAGTATACAAGAAATTCTGGTGGTTATTTGTGGCCAGGTAGCTGAAATATAAGGAAACAAGTGTTTGTTGATATACTTTGAAATAACAACTCATTCTTCTAACTGGAAAAAAAGCTGCAAGTGGTTTTAACTACCCTAAACTAACATGCAGTAATAATGACATCACTCTTAACACTTCAAAGCTCTTTCCACACAACTTCAGTAAAATATTGAGACCACTTCAAATAATATGCACTACAATACACTGCAGTTTCCCCATCAAAATCTGGGTGGTTTTTTTAAACTATCAATTAACTCAGAAAATGTCCACATGTTCCTCACTAAGACCGCTGTTTTCAGACTCCCAGAAGACTACACTGAGACACATTTTTAAAAGGTCATGCAGAGCAATTCAATTTTAGACCATGATTAAAATGCAAAACCTCCTCATTGCCAGCTATCTGCGCAGTCTCTTAGAGACAGGAATAACCATCTAGCCAAACTGAACTTATTTTAAGCATTATTTTTAAAGTGTCTTCTACATGCTGAAGTTTCATTACAAGTCTTCTGACAAGGTGTTATGATAATTAACTGCACAGATACACACACAGAGGTGGCTTATTTATAAAACCCTTCTTGCTTCTCAGTGAGTTAAATGAAACTGTATCTGAAGCCAAAATTACACATTTATTTCAATACAGAGTAGAAGCACTTGTAAAATTCTAAGGAACTTTCATAATGTAACAAATGGTGTCATACCTATTACATTAATTCAATGATAATTTCATTTCTGTTGAACCTTACAGAGGCTTTGTCATTATAATAAAGTGACGAGAAACAGAAGTAATACAGAAGAGACAACAATAATATTTTAAGCTTACAGGAGCTAGAAAACAATTGAAAAATATGACAAATAATTTTAAGAAGTTATAAATATCAAGTAAACAAAATAAATTCAGAAGGAAAACACTTGCAGGTTCCTCTGTGTAGCATACAATCAGTATCAGCATACTCTATTTAAATGATTTACAAAACCTGCAGCATGAATCACAACACCTGCACACAGGTTACCTTTCCGAGCATGAAACAGCATCATATATTTCTCCTGTGAACATGTAGCATATAAACCACACCTTATTTCCTCTCCAAATTCCTCAAAACATTCTACCATCTGATTGCTTCTACCCTTTGAGTCTGAAAAAACCCCAAGACTGCAGGACTTCCTAACAGTGCAGCAAGTCTTTAATAGCTGACTTTTTGTTCAGATTTTCTATAGTAGGAAGTTTGCAAGTCTGGTCCCTATGGTAAGACGGAGAAAAGGTAACAGTGCAGACAAAAGCCCCAGGGGCAAAGCCAGCAAGAAACAGAGGTGGCTTTAAGCAAGCATAAAGAAGCGCATCTGGGTGCTCTCTACAAAATAACTGGTCTTCAGAAAACATGCTCTAAGTGTCATGCCTGTAACTTAGGAACAGAACCCTAAATTGTAAAGCCAGGCAGATGACTTTCAGTCATTGGTGTCCACATATTTACAAATGTTGACATTTAAGCATTGAATCTGACTTGTGTCAGACCATTCTTCAAGGGCTGAGCTCTGCAAAGTTTTTTGAGTTCCCGCTGATTTTAATCAGGCTCCAGCAAGTACAAGTGAGATGAAACTAAACCTTCAGCTTTCTCTCTGCATGAAAGGTCATGTTGGCCTTCAAGTGTTCACCGTGGCCCCGCTCCAAAGCCCATCAGAGCCAAAAGGAAAGACTCTCAGTGACTTTAATAGCACTTGGATCAAACCCCTGCCTTTTGTTCCCTACTGGAACCTTTTGTGCAGCTCAAACACACACATGCACTCCCCCACCCCCTCTGGTGATTTGCAGGAGGAACAGAAGTGTTGGGTTGCATTTTGTTTGTATTTTTATGGGTGGAGAGAGGAGAGCCCTCTATTAATCATGCTGTCCGACTCTTCAAGAATCTTTCTTCACTCTCTTGGGAGAATCACAGAATATCCTGAGTTGGAAGGGACGCATAAGGATCATCCAGTCCAACTCCTGGCTCCATACAGGGCCAGCCAAGTGAGAGTATTGGACTAAGGGCATCATTCAGATGCTTCTTGAACTCAGACAAGCTCAGTGCTGTGACCACTTCTCTGGGAAGCCTGTTCCAGTGCCCGACCACCATCTCGGTAAAGAGCCTCTTCCTAATATCCAACCTAAACCTCCCCTGTCACAGCTTTGTACTGTTCCCTCGGGTTCTATCACTGGTCACCAAAGAGAGGAGATCTGCACATGCCCCTTCACTCCCCCTCATCAGAAAGCCATAGACTATGACGAGGTCTCCCCTGGATCTCCATTCCTCCAGTCCTCCAGATTGAGCAAACCAAGGAGCCTCAGCCTCTCCTTGTGAGACTTCCCCTCCAGACCCTTCACTATCCTCACTGCCCTCCTCTAATATTTTTATGTCACTCTTGTGCTGTGGCACCCAAAACTGCACACAGTACTCAAGATGAGGCCGCACCAGTGCAGTGTAGAGCAGGACAATCCCCTCCCTGGACTGGCTGGCGATGCTGTGCTTGATGCACCCCAGGATACGGTTGGCCCTCCTGGCTGCCTGAGCACACTGCTGGCTTGTGTTTAATTTGCTGTTGACCAAGACCCCCAAATCCCTCTCAGCATGGCTGGCCTCCAGTATCTCATCCCCCAGTCCGTAAGTACAGCCAGGGTTGCCCCTTCCCAGGGGCTGGATCAGGCACTTGCCCTTGTTATACTTCATGCTGTTGGTGATTATTCAGCTCTTTAATCTGTCCAGGTCTCTCTGCAAGGCTTCTCCACCCTCAGAGTCAACAGCTCCTCCCAGGGTGGTGTCTTCTACAAGTTTACTAAAGACACCCTCTAGTCCCATGTCCAGGTCATTTACAAAAACATTAAAAAGAACTGGGCCTAAAATGGAACCCTGCGGAACCCCACTAGTGACTGTCCACCAGCCAGATGTAACCCCATTTGCTATCACCAATTTAACTAACTGCAACACTTTTGGCAGACATTTTCCATTACAAATATTTTTTAGGTGGAATTGTTCTGCCAGAACAGTTCAGCTTTTTCTCCAAGACTTTAATTAGAGACAGAGGAGCACTTTTATAGGTGTCAAGAAGCCTGCCAATTTCATCCTTGAGAAACTGCATCACCTGGCACCAGTAACCTAAAACTCACAAGGCAGCCAATCATCTCTGTGCCACATGTTTACCACCCTTCAGGGCAGCCACCTGTGGTCAGGAAAGCTACAAACTTGGGGGACAGCTCCTGTGGGAAGTGGGGGGATGATGCAGACCATGATGCTTTGCCACACTCAGCAGGGATTTGGCTTTTAACAGATCAAGTTTGTATGGAAGATGTTCCAGCTGGAACAACTGCTAGGGACAACAGGCTGCTTGTGAAGGTGGCCCTTCAGCAAGAAGGGTGAACTTCGTTTAAGGCAGCTGAGGCTCAGGGAAGCACATGTGTGCTTCAAGGCCTTGCAAATACTAACGTAGGTCTGGAGACCACCACAGAGCATAGAGGAGCCCTCAGGATTACTACCTCTGTTCCCTCTCAAGTCTGGCCAAAAGAGAAGATAAAAGCCAAAAAATGAATGTATATGGAAGCAGTAGTTGCTTTTTCATTCTTGGCAGTGCAGTGCAGCAGTGCTTACATCTTCAAACATCTTGATTTTTTAATCTATGAGTAACTAAGTTGATGCTCACATCTCACACCTTCCTCACAGCAACCATAACACCATACAAGCTACCAAACACTAGTTTCGAGGTCTGAGCTTATCTGCAAGTCAAAGTTAATTTGAAGTGCTCCACAGAATTGCAGGGTACCTCTGGCTGCTACAGAGATTTCAGAAGACCCTGGCAGGCCCCTCACAGTTTATGTTGCGGAACAGTAACATCTCCAGGGGAGGGGAAAAAAAAAAAAAAAAAAAAAAAAAGGAGAAGCCCACGCATTGACACCAAACACCAATCACCCCTCTGTACTAGAGTGGGTGTGCGGCAAGCAAGAAGGAACCAGAATTAAAGCAGTAACTGGGAATGAGTGAAGCAAGAGAGATCAAGGAGCCCTGAGTCTTCTGATCCTTTCTCCAAACACTTTGGCTACTTTGCAAATTCAGTGAAAAAGGTCTCTGTCCACAAAGCTTTTCCATTTTGAGAAAGCTGCTGTCCTAATGTCTATCTGGAAGTCACAAAAGATAACATGGGTTTATTGCTTGGGAATCCAGCTGTCCACCCATCTGATCAACCTGTGGGAGTGGTATAAACATTAGTAGTTAGACCAAACACATCAAAGCTTTACAAGCACCATGTGGTTTTCCAGACTACCTTACAGAGGCTACTACTTGTTTTGAGGAAGGTAACTAGTAAAACATTGTTTATCTTGTGCAGGTGAAGAACAATACACTATTTATGTATTAAAATTGAATGAACTGCAAATGGGACATGGATGTGTGTCAGTGACACATGGCATGTAAAATGAAGCATTTTAAATGTAAAACTGCAGCATGGGAACACATCTAAAGTTACCTTGCACTTTGGTCAGACAACCTTAATCTCGGTCAAAGCTCTTTGTCTTTAAAAAGAAAATACTATTACACCAGTTCAACTTTTTATAACCGCTTCCAACATCTACCTCCTATAAAGTCATTTACAGGTCAGATTTCTATGCATTTTCCAACCGCACCAGGCTGCCAAACATCCTGCTGTTCATGGGAAACACTCCCTATTGCCTGCTCCACCCCAGCCCGCGTCATGTTGCTCCCCATGCCAAAACACATGTGCACATTCATTCCCATGAGAGTAGCTCTGGGATGTTCGTAGGAAAATATTGGTATTTGCTGCTCTGAGCAGCAAAATGCTACCTCCAGAGCAGGCGACCCTTTCGAGGTGTGGGTCTCCCAGATTTTCATAATGAAATTATGAAATTAGAGGATGAAAACCAGATCACCAGGTTTGCTAAGTGAGTGTGACAGGAGCCCATTTGGGCTGAGATTGCAACTCTGCTTCACGCCAGCTTTCCTACAAAGCAAACCAGCATGTAATTGCCTACTTGCTATCTTTGAAAAGCCTCTCAGGAATACTCCCTGAAGCAACCAGAATCACATAAACAATAAATCTAAGAAATACTTAATAATGCAAGGACTTCTCTTGCACAGTTCGAGTGGAGGCCAAGGCAGATATTTGGCAGCTCTGGCTTCCTGAAAAGCACAGCTCATCCTGAAATCAGTTACATCATCAGGGCACTCAGAGGTTTTCTAATTGAAGCCAGCAGGGTAGGTGGCCTAGTAAAACTCAATACCATGCAGTTTACAGGAATGTAAACTTTGCTGGTACCAGATGGACTCTGTGTTAATCAAAACAAACTTCTCTAAGAAGCAGGAAGCTTTTTTAATTTGCTTGTACTATCTAGAGTTTACAGAAAGGAGCAAGGCAGCTCCTCAGCTGCCCTTCATTGCCATGGCTGTAGGAGCTCTCACAAACCATCATTGGCAATGCCCTTACCCCACTCTACAGTTTTCTCAGCTTTGGTATAAAACAGAGACTCACTCTTGTGGTTTTTTTGAAGGCTTTCTCAAGGGGAGTAAACAAACAATGAGGATACATGATGGATTCTTCCCACTGGGGACATCTAAAAGACCAAGGTAAGTACTTTGTAGAACAAACTTTGGTATTTCAAGAGCTTGTTTTGGCCAGGTACCGCTACCATGAGAAGACCATTGCTCCCATTTATATTCTTCTCAGGAAACAGATCCAACACCCAGCAACACCACTAGTGTTCTGACTTAGTGCTTTCAAAACCCTAATACTAAATTAAGATATTAGAAGGATGAGTGTAAAAGCAAAGCTGTCAACTTATTCTTAACTTTTGGTAACAGTAAGACACCTCTAATTAAGACATTTTTAAACTTAGAAGAGGTTATATGTGACTGTGAAAAGTTTCAGGTCATTGGCAGATGCACATCTATTTCCAAACCAATTTGACAGACTCCCCTACTGAGAATATGCAAGTTTTACAGGAGCCATATTTTGTCTACAGACATGAAATATCTTTTCAACCTAGCTCAGCCTATGTTCCTCCTCGAGGACAACCACTGAAGGGCAAGGGTATGTGATATCCCAGGGAGAAAGCAGGAATGAAAATCCACTGTGAAGTTTAAAAAAAAAAAAAGAAAGAAAACCCAATATATTACAGACACGTCTGGATTTTTAACTTGCTTAAAGTTATTTGTCAATTCAGGGAAATAAAATACCAACCAAAGCTACAGGCTTTGCAAAGGAGAATAAAGAAAAGCCCTCCTGCTTCTTTCTTTATGAGTAGCCTTGGCATTCCCCACAGCATGTGTGAGGCATCCTTGCTCCTTATCTCCCCAGAGAGCCTTAATCCCCAGCCACCACTACCCATCCAGACCGGATGAATAAACATACAAAATAGAAGCAGTTTTACTGACTCTTTAGGGGATCATGGAGAGATTTTATGAGAGTCACAACTGGTTTAGCTCATTTGCACTGATATCACATATTCTTCATGTACATTTTCAGTTGTGATCACATTCAGAGTTCTTTCTGTTCACTGGATTTTTGAGGGAAGCAGAGCAGGGCATAACTGCATTGGCACATAGAGCAGAGAAGGTGATCCCACTTGTGACTTTTCCGTATTTCCTGTGGGATGAAAGTCGTGGAGGAAACTGTGAGGGAACAGGGAGAGGAAGAGAGAGAGGCATAGTAAGGGATCAGGTGTAGAACAAGAAAAAAGAAAAGTAACTTAATGGATCAAAGATGTGACCGAGAAGATGAAAAAGGGCTTCCCTTCATACCAGACGTTCCACTGACAAAGAGGAGACAAGGTGGAACAGGACTAACAGGAAAAATAAGACCTCATCAAAGCACAGCCACCTTCTGCCAGATCTCAGGAAACCAAAGCACTGTGCCTGCAATTTAAAGCTTCCATTGATTTCAGCCATTTTATTTCCTCTGCATCACACACACCTGAAGCACTGAAATCCAGTGCTAGGCTTGTTATTCCCTGTCCTAGCCCAAATTAAGTGCTGCATTGTAAGTAGCACTGATAGCAACTTTTGCCGCTTCACACATTCAACTACAAACTCCTACTTTCAGCTGCTTGTTCTTTTGACAAGCTTTATTCATTCAGGCTGTAAGTTTTCCCCTCCAAGAGCTTGTGTCAAGCTGAAATTGTTTTCTTCCTTGAAAGTATCAGATAAAACAGTAAAGCTGTTCCTGCAAAAGCAATTAGAGAGATTTGCCTGTATCAACTAAATTGTACAACCACTTTATTGGGAAAACTTCAGTGTTTCTGTACTTTGGAGCAGGGATTTGAAATTTAGTAGAAGGATGATGCAGAGATGCTCCTGTTGTGGCTTTCAGTGACAGCTCTCTCTGCTTCTGGGCACATGACAAGTCACTGGGAAGAAAAATCTCCAGCCCTACCAAACACAATCTAGTAGGAGCCTTCATGAACAGTATCAGACTCCTCTTGCATTGCTCCTGCAAAGCTACTGAGCTAGGAGACTGCATCCAACCTGGAGATCACCATTTGTTTGGACTGCAAGGGCTGAAAATTTGTGTCTGAAGAAAAAGCGTTACAAAGAGAGTGGGAAAGGGAAGGGAACAGGAACAAAAAGAAGCCAGACAAAAGTGAAAAGTGGAGATACAAGGAGATATTCAGACCTCTGCTGCTGTCAGGGATCCAGTGGTAATATTCAATAATTTGCTGCCACTCGAGCTCCATTCACTTGCGTCCCTAGTGTGCACTCAGGAGCTGGACCACAGCACCAGAAGCAGTTAAGAGCCCATCTTTCGCAGAGCAGCTCTGCTTAAGAAAGCAGCTGTGTTTTCAACAAACCAATCTAGCATGAGCAGATGGACCCAAAACCACAGAGGATAGCCAGGACTCATACAGGCTGATTGTGGCCTTTGTGTCTTTGCACAGAAAAGAGCTGGCAGCTCTCTAATAAAATAGCCTCCATAGAATCAGAGAGTGGTTTGGGCTTGAAGGAACCTAAAAGACCAACTAGTTCCAAATCCCCTGCCTTGGGCAAGGACACCCTCTACTTGACCATGTTGCCCAAAACCCCACCTAACTTGGCCTTGGGCACTGCCAGGGAGGGGGCAGCCACAGCTTCTCTGGGCAGCCTGTGCCAGTGCCTCACCACCCTCAGAGTGAAGGACTTCTTCCTATCTAATCTAAACCTCCCCTCTTTCTTCCCTAAAACACAGCACAATGTCCATGGGCCACACTCGCTCGGGAGGGGGCAGGTTTGGTAAAGGGCCTGCTTGTAGACCCACTGCACACAGGCAGGGAGCGTGGGGTCTGTGAAGTATCTAAAACACCCCCTAATCACAAGAACTAGCTTACTCACCAACTTTTATGTGAAGAGGGGAAGAAGTTATTGTCCAGTCATGCAAACAGCTCCATTCTTGTGAGGTGTCCCTGGGAATCAAGGGTCCTAATACAAATTTACAAACAAGCCAGAAAAGACACAGAGAACTGCTGCGTTGTTTTGATGCTCTTTGTAAAGTGCTCCATGTCTATAAACGCACACTGGTCCAACTAATCTGCTAATTTACAGAAAAAAAACTTGGGGGCTTTAAAATTATGCATGGGCTATTGGGGAATTAAGTCTCTTAACTTTTTGCTGTTGTCTTTGCCCAGAATCCCAGTAAGCAAACTTAAAAAGAAAAAACCAGAGAGATTTAAAACAGGACAGAAGAGGAATAAATCCATTCTATCAGTAAAATGTGGCAGAGAAAGAGCACAGAAATCAACGTCTGTGAGACTGTCAGTCTCTTTCAGGTTAGCCTCCTATACTCCGCACAGGAAAGAATCACACCTCAAAGTAGGAAGTAATATATACCACTGCCAGCAACAGCAAACCGTGTTGGATTCAAAGAGTGCCAGAAAAGATCAAAAGAGAACAAGACAAAATGGAAACCACCATCTTCAGGCAGTCTACCTATTTCTTGTGGACAAACACATGGCACCATACAGGCAGCCAGCCCCTAGAAAACAGTCAGGACTCGGTGAGGAGCACAGTCCAGCTGCAGTTATGCCTGGTAAAAGCAGGAGGCCAAGCACCCAGCCCCGAGGCCTTAGGACAATGAGCACTAAGAGCTGGGTTGAAGGACCACTTTAGCACAAAGCTTGTGGGAGCAGGCAGCAAGCAAGGAGAGTACAGGACACTACTGTAACAGGAACAGTTTGCTTGTAAGAGGTGTTAAGGAAGACCAAAATGTTTGAGTGGATTATCCTGAAAACATCCTCTAAATTAAAAGAGGTAATAACCTGTTCATTTACATCAGGAAGAAAGTATTTCCTTTCCAGAAAATTCTTAATCTTACATTTAATCTGGCATGTACCTTTGCTTCTGTCAGATTAAATAAAGCAATATGCAAATATGTCAGAGCCATCTCTGAATACAAAATAAATGGTGGGAAAAACACACCAAAGCAAACCCAAAACCCTTGCTCACTCTTTTCTTGTTAGGAAACTGTCTGTTATTTTTAACATCCTCAAAAATAGCTTGTTCTTTTTAAATATGAATGACACGAGTCTGTTAGCAATATAGTGAAGAAGCTAAATAACATTCTTCAGAGCTGGTATCCGTACAGAGAAACATTTTGATGTTTGCAATCAAATGCAACTCAGTGCCGAAGTCATACTGCAACACAGAATCTGAAAGAAAGCAATTCAGAAATTGGCAACAACTGACTTCTTTTGTCAGCAGCCCTGTAAGCAAACTGTGCCTGTGCTATTGGCATGAAATACCAAAGGCTATAACTTCCAAAACTCTGTCACTTTTCCATGCAATAGTCTACACACAAATCCTTAAACTCTTCAAATTAAAAATGGACCAGTTCTTTCATCACAGGCACTCATGGTTCAGCTATGATAGGGTTCATCTGTGAAAAATAAAAATTAAAATCTGCAATAGCCAGTAAAGATTAGTGGCATGCTTTAAATGGATTTCCTCTGCAAAGCTAGTCTTTGTATCTCATCTAAACAGATAATAAATGGTAAAAGCCAAAAGCACAGCAATAAAAGAATAATTCTGAAACTTGGCAGAATTAGAAAAAAATAATTACATTTTATCCTATTCTGACCACAATTCAGTCTCCTCTATTGCCAGATAAGACCACAAATATTCCAGTCTTAAGCTTTAAGTCACTAAGATGCTTGCTTTGAACAGCACTGGCAACTTCCAAAAATAAGGAGTAGCAAGAAAACAACATAATTTTGTAGTTTCCATCTCCACAGAAGTGGGTTTAAATTCTCCTATTTAAAGGCTTGGCAAGCATGAAAGATCCTGCACAGTTGCTCAAAGGAAAGCTTAGAGATGTTGCACTCAGCCAAAAATACAAGCAGCTTCTCCCATGGGGATTTTGCAGCAGCTTGTAACATACCCCCATGACCAAACTGAACTTTTTTTACAGGATGGGGCTGGAGCTGACACTTGGGAACACTCAGGTGCATATCTGCAGGTACAACCAAACCTTCCCATGGAATCGAGAGCCTCTCTTCCCCAGATACCCTACAATAGAAGGCAGGTCACCCATTCGGCTTGAGGGAAACCTGAGAAAATACGTAACAAAGTTTGTTCAAGGCTTCATCGCCCTCTGATGTAGCTACGGTTTGGGTTGTTCTGGTATGCCAAAAACCAAGGTCAGTTTAACAAGGTCATCTCACCCATTCCACAGCCTCACCAAGCAACACACCTCCATGCTGCCAAAGGGACACCCACACTAGCTACCATGTAGGGCATCATCTGGCATCACACCTGTCCCACAGAAGGAGGGTGCAAGGGCGTGGGCAGACAGGCTGTGGCGGGCAAGGAGAAGGAGACATGGTGGGAAAGGTTGTAGGTGTCTCAGAAGATACTTCTGTACAGATTACTTCTGTAATCTGTGCTTGTCTGGACACTAGAAAGTGATGCAGCTTGGTTCAAAAATGATGCAGATGTCCAGACCAGACATACATGATGGGGAGAGGAAAGGCAAGAAGTGGTATCAGGGCTGCCACAAACACACCTGCTTATTCTTAAGGGACACCGGTGGTTCTTGGGACTACTGCTGCATGGGTGCATGAACACAGCTAGGACGTTGGCCTCAAGGTACATCAGGAGTTGCTACAGAAGAACAGAGGGACAGGCTGTGCCCCACAGGCCCACTGCAGCTAGGAGAAGAGAACAGATTCTCCCAAATTCACTTGTAAAGACACTCCAGGACAAGGAATGCTGCAACAAAACTGATCTAAAGGCACGCGTAAATTACCTCACAAGAAACAGACATTTTCATTAAACTAACCGATTCTTTTTCTTTTCTTGTTCTCCTTTAATATTCGCACCGCGTACGCTTGATCCTCTTATTAAACACAATTAACAGGCCCTTGCTGAATAATTAAGAAAAAAGTACCAGCCGGTGCAGGTAATATTGCCAACCAAGACTGAACACAGAGAGCTGCTGTTATTTCTGTATTTGAGTTATTGATTAAATGTAACATCCGTAAGGCAGCAATCAGAATTGCTATTCCGCAAACATTCCCAGAGAAATAAAGACTTGTTCCAAGTGCCAATCACATATACTCTTGTGGTTAAAATGCAATTAAACAAGTAAAGCATCCAATATACCCACAAGCTAAACAAAACCAAATCACAGAAACCTGAGCTGAGAAGCAAAAAAACAAAGGCAAGGTTTTAAAAACATACTTCAAAAATTATTAAGTGTCAGAGCAGGCTGTTGTTGGTAAGCCATTGTAAAAACTTTCAAATTACATGTATATGTGTTATTTATATAGAGGGAAAAGGGTCTTCTTCAAAAACATGTCTCAGCAGGAAAAAATATTCTCAAACAGTAAGGCTATATTTTTCCAGAAAACTATTTTTCTTTTTTATACTTCCTGATTTATTTTTGAATGTTGTTTTAAGAAATGAAATGGATGGGAGAAAAAACATTCTTGAATTAGCCATGTAAAACTCTTGCATTCAGACCCTGAGGAAAGAAGGTTATTCTGAGAAAAACAACAGATTAATGCCAAACAAGTGTACCAATTTAGCGGTCTTGGTTTGATGACTAGAAATTAATCACAGAATCACTAGGTTGGAAAAGACCTTTAAGATTGTCATGTCCAACCATTCCTGTCCTATGCTAAACCATATCTCTAAGTACCTCATCTACCCTTTTATTAAACGCATCCAGGGATGGTGACTCAACCCCCTCCCTGGGCAGCCTGTTCCACATCCCGACAACCCTTTCAGTGAGAATTTTTTTCTAATGTCTACTCTGAACCTGCCCTGGCGCAGCTTTGTGCCATTTCCCCTTGTCCTATCTTCTGTCACCTGCCCACGTCTGTACAACCTCCTTTCAGGTAATTGCAGGCAGTGATAAGGTACCCCCTCAGCCTCCTCTTCTCTAAACATCCCCAGCTCCCTCAGCCACTCCTCATATGATTTGCCCTCCAGCCCCTTCACTAGCCTGGTTGCCCTTCTCTGGATGTGCTTGAGGACCCTGATGTCCTTCTTGTAGTGAGGGGCCCAGAACTGGACGCTATACTTGAGCTGTGGCCTCACCAATGCTGAGTACAGGGGCACAATCACCTCCGTAGACCTACTGGCCACGCTAATACTGGCCACCGAGGGTGGCTCCCCCAAGACGCTGCAGCCAAACTAGGCAAACAGTGAGCACCATGTGTTGCCATCTCCCATGGAGGGAAGAGGCCAGGCATTTTGGAAGAGACCAGCCACACATCTTCCCTGCATGCATAAGTGTTTCAAATCACCCTTAGCTTGTGGATCCTGCATGGGTAAGAAAGGACCAATCTCCAAACCAATAGCAGTTTAAATTACATTTGGCCATCACACACCCGCCCTGTGGTGCTTTGCCTAGGAGATGCCTACACTCCAGTCACGGTTCAGAGGTCTCCCTGCTGCTAGTGAGCCTGTAACATGCCCCGCTCAGGGCAGGGGTTACTGCAGTGCTTTCCGAGGAGCAGGGAAGCGGTGGAGTGGAGTTTACCCAAGTGGCTGACAGGCTGTCAGAGCACGCGCTCCAGAGAGCATAAGCTCACCCAAATGCACTTTACTTGAGCAAAGCTATTGCATCTGCTTAGGTTTTCTTTCCTTGAATTGATGGCTCAGGGCGACAACAGAGAAAGCGGAAAAGGGCACTTTTCACAGGGGCCAGAAAGAAACGCGTTTTACAAGACGGATGGAGTGAACTGAGGCAAAGCGTTGATGAACATACTGTGCTTCGGGCTACTTAATAAAACTCACATTACAAAAATCACCAGAAATAATCTGCATCAGTTTAAAGTCTTGACCAAACCATACGTGCTGCATTACCTCAGAATCTGCTCACCTCAGGTAAAAAATACAATTCTGCCCAATTCACCAGTACCAGGGAGCAGAGCAATAACCCAGTGCTCCCTTTTTTTGATTTTTTTTTTTTAAAAACCCTCTAATGAGCTTGTTTTAGTGACCTGAGCAGATCCAGGAGAGCCCTTTGCTAAGAGCCACCTGACAGCTTGCCAGGGATGCTGTCTCCAGAATTAGGACAGAGACATCGAAACGCACAGAGGCAAATTGATCCGATTGATCTCTCAGAGAATTGAGAAGCACACGGTCCTGAGACCTTTATTTGTTCAATCTGCAGTGAAAGGGACTGGCAGTAAACTGGAGACAGCCAGTTTTATAAGCTGGGAGGGAAATAATTATAGAAGTGTAGCAGTTGGGGATCTTCCAGCTGGTTTAAAGGATTTGGCTTCCTTATGAACATACTTGGGGGAAGGCTGGGGGGGGAAACTCCTGAAGGTCAGCCATGAGGGCTATAGGTACTGCATGAAACCGAGTCCCAAATATATCCCTCAAACATTTAATGTAAAGAGGGGGACAGGGGAAGGAAGGAGGAATATGGAGGGAGAATGGAAGTTCCTGCATCTGTATGTAAGTAGAGATTAAGGAAGCAGATCATTTCCTGCAGCATCTTACATAAATGAGCAGTATCAAGAGAGGGAGCAGAGAACACCACTTACCCTGAGCTCCTTTCACCACTGCAGGCAGGTGCTCAGGTGAGGTAGAAATTCAGATTCCCTCCAAAAGTGCTGAACCGACCTCATTCTGCTCAAAAGGCAGCTTTTACTGCTGGGTGAACTTCCAACTCCCAAAGGGAATGGGAGCTGATTCTCTGCCTCCTTTGTGTGATTTTCCCTTTTTATTATACAGGCCAAGCTATTATGGTATGCGTTATACTGATAGTTTAGCAGTAAAATTTCCAAAAAGCTCAGAAAGAAAGGGGTATTTTTTTCAGTTGAAGCTTATTGGTTATTTCATTGGATTATTTCATTGGATTGACCAACCCTTAGCAATCCAGGGTGGTAGGGACAAGAAACAGCTTCTTAATAGCCTCCTCTTTCTATCCTACTCCTGGGAAAAGTATGACTGTTATTGACTCTTTTTTTAGCATTTCTTATTTAGAAAACGTCCAAAGTAGAAACAAAGCATGCTGTTCACGAAGAAATCCTTTTTTCCCTTTTTGTTTTGTGTTTTGGGGTTGTCAGGGTTTTTTTGCAAGTTAGGGTTAATAATAAACACCAATTTGGTTTAAGCAAAGTTTATGGTGTCTGGGTTTGGGTTTGGATTTTGTCTGGGTTTTGTATTGGCATGTTTTTTTTTTCCCCATTAGGATGAATCTACAAAGTTAATTTTCACCCAGTTGGGAGTCAGCAGGAGTTCATGCTCATTCCCTCCTTCCTCCAAGGTCAGCAAGCTACACTTTGCTTTGATTCCTTGCTAGCAAAGGCTGCACGCTGATTTTGGCAGGTCCCGTGCTGGCTGGAGCACCGGAAACCCGAGGCTGCGCCTGGTGCCTTGCTCATCTGCTTGGGCAGGGGTAAGCAGGTCGGCAGCAGCAGCTGCCTCCCACACACGTTATGGCACAGCTGGTTGTATGGAATCTCTCCATGCCCTTCACCCATCTCCTGGGCATAGAGCAAGGATTTCATCCAACTCCATGGTTCAAACCTGACGCAGTCATGGGTGTACACAGAAGTATTTCAGGTTTGTAATTGGGATTCTGTGTACACCTCTCCAGTAATGGCTCCAGTATAAGTACCCTATCATACCAGATCACACCCCTTGCCTCAGCCAACCATTCCTAAACTGCACACAAACCCCTTTAAAACTCAACTGTGCCAGATACTTCATTTCTTTCAATTCCTTTTTCTCTCTTACTGATCTGTCTTGCTGACTCTAAGTAATATCAGCATCCACCAAGTTGTGGAAAGGGAAGCCAAAACACTACGACTCCATCCTACTTTCACTTCTTTCGGCGATCACCCCTTGCAGAATCACAACTCCTTTCTACTTCTTTTTTATTATTTTTTAAAATAACTTTGGGTATAGGGCCAGCACTTCATAAAGAATGAGACAGCACCACCGGGTGCTGTTCATCTGTGTCCTGATGGCATTCCTAGCAGTAACCAACCCACCACTCAGGATTTACAATGCCTGTGTGAGCCCATCACCACACTCACACCCAGGAGTGTGTGCTCTCTCTAGCGCTGTTTGCGCTGCCTCTACAATTATCACCAGACAGCATGCACCAGGAGTCTGCTGCCCCAAAACAAAGCACTCCAAGCCACATACTGAAATCCTGCTGGAAACCCCTGCATGAGCATCATCAGCAGAGCGGGTACACAGACAAGACAACTTTTGAGACCAGTTCAATCAGCAGTGAAGGGGAGGAGAGAGAAGGGCTGATGAAGAGCCATCCTTCCGAGTCACCCACTGGGGACCCTCTTTCCATTGGCTATCGAGGGAGCTTAGCTCACACAGACCCAGATCCTCAAAACCTACACTGCCTGGACACAGCTCAAGCAATGACAAAAATAATTAGAACTACTAATGGAGAAACCCCCCATCTTTTGGGCCTGATATTTATTGAGCAAAAGAAAGCAGGATACTTTCACCCTCTTGGCAACCCTGCCTTTGAGTTCCCAGCAACTGACACCAGCTTTGAAGGGAAAATAAGTTGCTGAGCCTCAAAAAGTATGGGGCTAGCTTTTCCTTTGCTGCTCTGTGGATCAGTCAATGAGAGAGACTCACAAATGGAAAAGTTCCTGTCATCTCATAATACCAGTACAAGGACATGCTGCCTCTTGACAGGAAAAAACCAATAAGAGACTACAAATCATGTCAATATGGCAACAAACGTTCAAAATCAGTAATGAGAAGGCCAGAGGAGAGCTTATCCAGAGCACCAAGTGCCAGCCAATCTTACAGCACTTTGGCAGAGGCAATTATAGAAAAACAAGGTGGGGATATTTGCTGTATGGCAAATGGCTGTTGTCTAAAAAGTTTCCTTTTCATTTCTACCATGAGAACAGAGAAACAAAGGGTAAAGTCTGTGCGAGGAAATGGCTGTTTCAGAGATAAACCAGTGCAAAATGAGCCTTGTTCCTATGGTTTTAACAGGGATATCTCCCAACTCAAGGGGGAAAGATGCCCATTTTACTATAAAATATGCTGTTACAAGACTAGAGCTTCAGACTGCAGAAGTCGAAGAAAAGCAATTTTCAACCCCGCCAACTTCGGGGTTTTTTACCTATTTCAAACCCTAAAACCCTATTAGATTATTTTTTTCCCCAGACTAACACATACAGTGTTCTCTAGGAGATTGAACCACTGCCAAAACCACACTGCTATCCAAGGATCTTAACACACATTGCAAAAACATTTAATTAAAACTCACACAGCAAGAAGGAGGGAGTAAGCCTGGATCTTTTGTTTCACAGCAAGGAAAATATCACCACCAAAAAAAGAAATAAAAAAACAAGGACAAAGAGATTTGACAACATACCAACCATCTCCAAGAAAACATGCTGCAGAGGATGGTAAAGAGGTGGGAGGGCAGAAATGTGAAGGAAGAAGAGCAAAACCCAGCATTTTATCTCTTGGCAGAGCTTTACTAGACTGCGTGATATTACCTTGGTTGAGACTTAAAATGGAGATTTAAGACCCAGCTTTCTTAATCCAGGCCCTCCTCTGCTTTGTCACAACACCTACACAATGATGGCGTCCACATACACCGTCCAAAACAAAGTTGTTGTTAATTATCAGTTTTTTTGATGGCTTGTTGCTAGTGTACCCTTCAAAGGATCAGGACAACAGTGAACTGCCTGTGACTTTATTCCCCACCTTTCTGCATACTATTTCTGAGGTAAACAGTAAAATCAGCGAGAGCATTATAGGCTGAGAGAGTTGGGCTTGTTCAGTCTGGAGAAGAGGTGCTTCATGGGGTCCTTATAGTGGCACCTGAAAGGGGCCTATAGGAAAGCTGGGAAAGAACTGTTCACAAGGGCATAGAGCAATAGGATGATGGATGACAGCTTTAAAGTAGAAAAGGGGAGATTTAGGTTTGATGTTAGGAAAAACTCTTCGATATGAGGGTGGTGGATCACTGGTACAGGTTGCCCAGAGAGGCAATGGAGGCCCCATGCCTGGAGATGTGGTCAGGCTTGATGGGGCTCCAAGCAACTGATCTAGTAAAGATGTCCCTGCTCACTGAAGCAGGGTTGGACTAGATGGTCTTTAAAGGTCCCTTCCCACCCAACACATTCTATGATTCTATGATTACAAGGACGCTTCATCTGCTCTTCTTTCAAGATCTATCACAGTCATTACTTCTCTCGGCAGCATGATTTCCCACTTGAGTGTGGGAAAATGAAGGCAATAGTATTTAAATGCAATTTGTATGTATTAATTTCGTACTGTTTTCTGGGAGATTTTTCCTACATTGGGTAGGGTACCTAATCCATACGTATGCATCCATTTGCTTAACACCTTTGTGGACAAAGGTAGAACTAAAGCAACAACGTAACTTCTACTGACTAGCATGGATTTATTACTTTATAATACATAAACACCATTCCATCAAAATGAACTAAGGTTAAGAATGCCATTAATATATCCTAACATGGCAGGACTGGA
Source organism: Laterallus jamaicensis coturniculus (assembly GCA_022605575.1). Lineage (NCBI taxonomy): Eukaryota > Metazoa > Chordata > Aves > Gruiformes > Rallidae > Laterallus > Laterallus jamaicensis. The sequence continues at coordinate 83,197,030 of JAKCOX010000003.1, forward strand.
AAGTAAAATAAAGAGTGCTCATTCACATCAGACATAATTTGCTGGGTTTGTACTTGTTATTTCCCTTTAAAATATCACAAAAAAGCAGACTTTCAGAGAGCAGTGGCTGATCAGTAGTTTGGCAAACAAAGAGCAACCTAAAAAGCTGTGAGTTCAGCAGCAAACTGGCAATGCTTTCCCCAAAGGGGATTCACTACACACTGTAGCAGGTCTCTATCCAAAAGGCCAGCAGAGGCATTTAGGCTTTATTTCTTCAATACACAACTCCACATAAAAGATGTTACTGATCCAAAAAAACCCCAAAAGATGAAAAAGGAAATCTTGAAACCCCTCACATGTGTATATATTTAGCTCTTTGGACCCTGGTACATAACTGATACCATGGCTGCTACTCAGAAGAGACAGCGTGGCATCCATGCATGAAGCCACCTACTGCCTGATGCCAAGGGCACCTCCTCACCAGGGATACATACAACCTTCACATCACATCTAGAGACTGTGCCACACAGTCTATTTTTGCTAAGGGAAAATAATGTTTTCAGATCAAATCTGTTTTCAAAGCAAAGGAATTCACCTCCCAAAACCTGCCAAGGAGAGGGGAGGACAGAATTCCTTCCTCTGCTCTCAGGAAATTATAAGTTAACCAAATGCTGGGAGGTGTTGAGAAGCTTCAGTCTCTTCCTGATGCCAATATTGAATAGTGTCAAATCCCTTCACCTCTCACTGCCATCAGAGGATGGTGAGGGAGGAGAGCACCACCCATACAAGCTCATGCAGAAAGTTTGTCTCCTCTGAAGGAGAAACACTTCCAACCATTAATATATGCAGCTCCAAGTTATTTCCTCTTCAGCTTGTTTCCTCCTTTGGCTAGAAAAGGAGCTGGTACCATTGCTGAGTGATGGGCACTTCTCAGCACAGCTGATGGACAGAACAACCTAACCTATAGAGGACTTCCCTCACCCAACAGCAACCTAAACTACAGCATATCCAACAGCAGCTACAGTATTGGTTCATGTGTCCAGAGAGGTCAAGGAAAGCCCCCAACTTCACCTAGGATCTGAAAAAAGGTCAGGCAGCCTTGAGGTTGCACCATGATAATGCCTACACACCTCCCAAGGGAGATGAACATTATAGAAGTGCAGGCCCTTCTCCTAGAGACCCAGCAATCCTTTTAGACTGTCTAGCCAAAAAGGAGCAAGTCACTCCTGCTCAGTCTTTTTACATGACTTTGTGGATAGAAATCCATAGGAAGGAGAGCAAAAAAGACAGGCACCCCTCTGGGAAGTGCACTACCAGGAAAGGAAATACAATCATCCTTTTCTTGAACTATGATTCATGTTATCTTTGCCTACAGGCTACATCATTTTCACACAATGATTCAGACTCTGACAACATGGGCAAGAAACACCCCATCAGTGCGGCAAAGGACATAGTGAACATGCTAATAAAAAAGGGAGCTGAGGTCTCCAAAAGATATATAATGACAACTAATACCTCTGGGAGACTAGAAGAAAGCAAGAAGCAGCCAGTTTCTTGACTAATGTGACAGGGAAGCACATTTAAGTCTTAGGTCCAGTTTAAGTTTCAGATCTCACCTCACTTAGACTTGCTTTGCACTGGTGTACAAGAGGGCATAAGCACAAGTCACTGTCCAAAGGAACTCACTTTTCCTGTTCTCCAGTTCCCAAGATAAAGCAGGAGGCTATAGACCGTTTCATTCTTTTATAAAGGAAGCTTAAACATATTTGGTGGTAGCATGTGCTAGTATGGTTTTTATTCCACACATTTGTAGTTGCTGATGTTTTTTTGTTCTATGCTTCCTCAAAACAGCTGCAAGTCAGAATGAAAAGCATAAGTTTCTGAAGCTGCTGAGCATTTCATGGCACTTAACCAAGGGAAATAAGTAAAAATAAAAATGAGCCCTCCAAACATAGCCTTCTCCTTGGCAAAAGCAAAGGCAGCTTCTCTAGAGAGCCTCAGCTGTTGTCACTACACAAAGCTTGCCTAGACAACGCCAGTAAGGTTATTACATTGTTTAGTAGCAACCCATGATAATCTCCTGTGTCCCTTCCCCAGGAACACTTTGGAAATAAAGAGTTGCTGTTGGATTCTCACAATTCAATGCCAGATTTGTACCTTACTTGACCATGTCTTTCGTTTTATGCACCCAGGCATAAAAACAAAAGGAAGAGAGAAGAGATGCATGTTAAAAGAAAACGTAAGGGTTAAGCAGGCATAAACTGGCCATGGAGACATGCAGGCTGGGAAAAGAAAGCTTGCCATGCCAACTTGTCAGGCTGTGGAGCAACCCTCCGAGGAAAGACAGGGTTAGATATTAGGAAAAATTTCTTCACTGAAAGGGTTGTTAAACACTGGAACAGGCTGCCCAGGAAAGTGGTTGATTGACCATCCCAGGAGGTATTTAAAAGTGGTGTAGATGCAGTATACATGGCCATTCTAGGTTAATGGTTGGACTTGATGACCTTAAAAGGTCTTTTCCAACAAAAATCATTCTATGAAGAGGAACCAGTCTATGAAAGGCATTAGGAAACTGGCTGTGCGTGATTACACAGGACTATTTTTGATGAGCTGAGTATTCCCATACCATCTGATGTTCCTTTGATGGAAGGAGATTGCTTTAAGAAGTGACCACCTGCAGACTATCTTCTGGATTGTGCTGGCTTATTGAAGTTGTGACTTTTTCTTTCACTGAATTAGAGAGCCTATCTCTCTTCTTGCTAAAGCCAAGGCAATTCCCCTCAGAGAAGCTATTTAAGTAAGTGAGTATTAACAGATTAAAAAGGCTGCTAAAACTAACAGCCTAATATTTACAAAGCCTAGTTTAGGAAGGTGAGAGGAATCCTACAGGCAGACTTATGGAGCAGGTCAGATCTGCAGTGTTAGCCGTGCCATTCATCAAGCTTGCAGAGGCCCAAGACTTGTCATGAAGATGCTGAGACTGTGGAAACCGCCGCTGTAGGAACACAGCTACAGCAACTCCCACCAGCTGTTCAGTTGCAGTGACTCAATAATCATGTGCCCCAGTTACTGGGAGACTCTGCTAGAGGGATTACCAGATCACAATCAGCACATTAAGCTCTCGTCAAAAATAAAAAACCCCACATTAAACATGAGGACTAAACATTCATAATAAATTTTCTGCTCAAATCTTCTCTCTGTGTCCCAAACATTGAGATACAAGTCCTATTGGTGGAGAGCATTACTGCATTGAGTAGAAAACTAGTCTCCTTCAAACGTAAGTTTGGGGATGACCATGCCATACTGAATTTCCAGGACTCCTGTCTCCTCAGGAACCTCTTCTGTGTCCTGGAAAAATTACCAGGGAGCCAATAACACACCAAACCACCACAATAAATCAGAAGTCAGTAACCTCAAACTGAGCCATGGCAGGGAGGCATCCTTCACAATGGTGCAAAACAACTCCCCTAACTTTAATACGGCAACAGCTCCATTTCAAGGTCTCATGTGTGTTTTCTTCCTTAATAGTTTGGTTTTTTAAAAGATATTGGACATAAGTTCCACCACCTATTAAAATAAAAGCTTTAAAGGTAGAAAACACTCCTCAAAATTATCTTGGGAATCTTGCTGAACTTTATCATATTTGGAGTCATCATTCTTTCCACACAAGTGTGCACTTCATTACTTGGTAATGGAACAATAATTGCTCTTCAGTTATGCAAGATGCACCTCTAATTTGTAAGGGGTTTCTGAAGAGGTAATGACAGCTGCTTAAAAAAATTAAATGTGAGAATATGAAACTTGTTATGTAAAAGATAACAGTACCCACTGAGTAGTCTGCCAGATGGATCGCAGTCTCAGATGGTATAAAGGAATGATGCTGATGTTCTATCTTACGTATTCTTGAACACTGGACCTAGAGCCAAATTAATCATATTACGGTGTGTTTTAATCTGAGTAAAACACAAATGAAGCATCATCAGCATAGGTCAACACCTGACACCCCTGCTTTCCTTAGAGCTTCCTACTCACTCTACGTAAGGGTGCCAGCAAGTCAACAGAACGCATTCTTCCCCTCTGAAATTATACTTCCTGCTTATAAAACATACTGAGCATTAAAGACCTCAATCTAGATCTTTCCTTGTTTCTAAAATTACATTCAATATAAAACCTGCTAGGAATGACATAGCGAGGGACAGTCTTGTGTGAAAAAGAGATGTCTACCCAAGTTGTCTCCACTATTTTTTTTTAAACTTTACTTGTCTCCACTCCTTTTCCTCTAACTTCACTTGGGTGAACAAGGACTCTGCACAGCATTTAAGGCGACTGCACACTCACAGTCTTTCCAGACATCCAGGCTCAGAGTACCTGCTTTTGTTAAGGATTCCACAGCAACGTTTGCAAGATAAGAGCAGCACACCATCCAAACATCATCTGTGTGTGCAGGTGCAGTATGAGGTGTACCTCCTCATAGGACTAATTTTCCAATTACAATTGAAACGTCGATGTGCTAGAAGCACAACCAACATTCGTTCTTGCCCCAAAGGGATTTATTATCAAAGATCACTGATTTCACTTTAATCTATTTGTTTATACTCAAAAATACTGAGTTTTACAATATCTAAGTTTTACACTGCAAAAATCAACTGTATTTTAACTGTTTTGAAACAGTGTAGCATGACATCCACATGGAAAAAAATAAACATGAGGAAATGCTTAGAAAGGTGGGTTCACCTGCTCTTGTCTCCATACCATTGCAGACACAGTATTAGCTACATAAATCTGAGACTTTTTCAGATCAGAGGCCATAAATTGCATCACAGCAGTGCCTGCTAGATAGATAGATGTACCCCAAGAAAGCCCAGTCTTTTGGTCTGAAAGAGTGATAAAACAACTATTAGACAGCAAAACTTTCAGCTAGGAGAGCTCTGTTTAATCCAGTGGAAAAAAAGACATAATGAGATGTAGTGCTTGGAAGCTGAAATTAGATAAATCAGCCTAGAAATAGGCATGCATTTTTAACAGAATAGCATACTGCTGCAGCCATTCACCTAAGGATACCGCAAATACTCAATCACATCAAGCCTTAACATCAGGGCTGCTCTGCCTCACTGACAAACGTGTGACACAGACCAAGGATGCAAGGCCTCATGCAGTAATTCTTAAACGAACCTCTGTCTCTTGCACAACGCTCCCACTCAGATTTAAGGTCAAGAGGGACCATTTATGATTGTTTAAAATTTACCACGACTCTCCTAGTAAGAGTAAAAACATATTCAAAGAGTAGCAACATAGCACAACCCTGAGAGAGCACAAACCACATGACAGTTTTACAGCAATAGTCCAAGTCATTTCCATCCTAAACAGACTCTCCCAGGGGCCAGGGAGGGAGCTGGGCTGGACACCTGGCATTCAGGTATGAAATTTAGTCACTCACTCCTGGATAGGCGATAGCTGAAAGAGTTGTAAAAAACCACCATATGAAAAACCATATGATGAAGCAGCTTACCCCACAAAACATCAGCTGCCCAATGGCATCAGGGACTTCAGAAAGAAAGAAAAATGGGTCTAATTCACATTACCCAGTAGAAAGTAGCTACAATCTGGTCTTTATAAAAATGGCACAACAGAAACTAAAAATATTATCTCCTCCAAAATAACGAAGCAGTTTTAAAATGGGTAATCCTGGAAACAGTCAAAAGATTAGCCATGGCTCAACAAACTTTAAAAATTATTACTTTAAATTTAATTTTAAGTTGAACATCCTTGTGTAATAATTGCAGAGATGAAGGACTATTAGGGAATAATCTTGTTTATGGATCAGTGAACTCAGAAAATTGCCAAGACACTGTGAAACATATTCCTTATTCACACCTCATAATTAACAGGGTGCTCTGCAGAGACAGGATGATGCAATTTTAAAGTCATCTTCGTTATTAGAAAGCTGCTTATTTGGGCTAGGATGCCACTAGGGGGGAGGCGTGTGTGTGTTTCATTACATTCTGGCATTCCCAAATTCCAGGGAGAAAGCACCTTTAATCCATCTGAACAGCAGACTTCCAAAGTGTGAAAGAAGGCAGAGAAAGCCTTTGGTCTACAGCAGCAGTGAGGCTTGAGCAGAGAGAAAAACACCTCCCTCCTTCCCTAATGCCAGCTGGGAGCATTTCTCTTTTAAAGGCAATTGAAAGAAGAAAATATAGTTCTCTTAATTAATTCACATTGAATGGCCTTTTGACGGAGTCAAGAGGCCAGATCAGATCAAAGTAAATAATGCAACAAATACTGACATGAAAGTCCTGGCTAGGATAGAAGCTATCATGGCTTGCCCTGTCTAGGTCTTCATACTTAGCAACATCAAATGACGAAGCATTCAGCTTGTAGGAGAGGGGGATGGGGGGCTCAATCTTTTCAGCAAATTTTAAGTGAGACATTGACAAGTTACTGGCAAAAATGGGAAGGTTTGTGCTTAAGCAGATCTACTTTAGATTTGGTAAATCCTGTCAGATTTGGGAAGTCAGGATTTTTGAAATGCTGGGAATTTCTACCCTCTGGTTTAGAGGGGTAACACTTCTTCCTCAACGATGGAGCATGAACACTCAGAGCGAGAACACATATACACACACATCCTGCCAGTCCCAGGCAGCTAACACTGGCTGCAGCCCCTTCATGCTGTAATGGCACTGCAGAAGAGAACACTGCTGAAGCCATTAAAAAAACCAATGAGGACTCAGTTTCATGAGCAGGTGGCTGAGGAAGCCCATGAGCTTTGCCTAAGCAAGGTTACCTTGAGTTCTTACCCCCACACAACAGTTAAGAAATAGAAGAGAGATTGTAAAGCCATATCTAAGTAACTGAGGCCCAGAAAAAGCAGATGCTTCCAGTTTGATGGCTTCCTCTTTGGCCCCAAAATCATCCTGCCCCATCTTAGCAGAGTCCAGCATCTTGCTCCAGCCCTTCCCCTGTAATGGGGAACAGGCCAGGCAGTCACAAGATGCTCTTCAGCCAGAGCCCAGAGCACACAATTCAAAACATGCTAATAAAAGATAGTCAGATTTTCCAGTCAGGTTTTTACGGTACATCTCAATGACATACACCAACTGAAGTCAGAACAAAAGAATTAATAATACTTTTTAAAGGGTGGTACCATAAAACAGCATGGAAAAATGCAACTTTTGAATAGCACTTAGAACAGAAACAAAAGCAGTAATACGCTGAGTAAAAAAATCCAAGGTGTCCCTGTGTGTTATTCTGACATCTCCCCCTCCTCTGCCCAGTTTTGAAAGGATCTAATAAGAGATTGAAGGAATACAGCAAAGGGTAACAAGGTCCATCAGACACATGGAATGGCTTTGGCATGAGGAGATACTCCACAGAACAGGGCCCTCCACCCTGAAAAGGGAATAAATATAAAGTTACTATAAAATTATCACGGTGTTAGGGAAGTGAACCAGAAAAAATTGGTTTCTGCTTCTTATCATACAAAGTCAAAGGGCTCCTAATGAAATTACCAGTTTTCAAGCAAAGTGAAAGACTTCTTCCCTTGGCGTGTAATTCACAGAACTCATTGCAATCAGATGTCATCAAAACTTGGAGGAGAGAAAGGCTCTAAAAAGGGAATTAGGCAACTCCTTAGAGGACAGCTCCATGAAGAGTTTTAAACATGGCATTCCAGATAAAGCTTCCAGATCCATTGACTAAATCACTGACTGGCATACATTCAGCATGCACAGAGAGGAGGGATAACCCTGCACCAGCCCCTTCCCACTCTATTCTTCTCTGTAATGATCATAGACAGAAAACAGATACTACAGCTAGGTGGACCACTGGTTTGATATGGTGTACCTACAAGTGTTCTTCTGTTATGTAGATATACCAATATGAGTTCAATACTATAAAGTAAAAAGAAGTGTTTCTTTTTACTGAAGAAATATCATGGGAAAATTCCTATATTCATGCACAGCACTAGACCAAATGAATGAACAAATGCTTTCTGGGTGGAAAGTTATGCGTCACCTCCAAAAGTTTATACAGGCACTGAACAAAGGAATTTGGTTTTCCATATTGAGTAATTCCACAGTGGAGATCCCATTTAGAATCATAAGCAGGGTCAGGAGACTGAATCCACAGTGTGTCAGCCAAGATCAGGAAAGGAATGCTGACCTGCAATATAGAGACTAGAAAGACAGGCAGCCATTTAGATGACAGACCAAGGTGACAGCTCTAAAGATTGTTTCCTGATGCTTATACCAAAATGTACACTAAGCACTTCATCATCTGAAATAAATGACGTAATGAACACTTGAGAGAAGGATGGGGAGGAGAGGGAGAACGACAAGTGAATTGAGCTTACTACCAAGACACAAAAGAAACATCTCTGCTTCACTTACAGATAACTCACAGGCACAGCAGTGATACATACAAGCTGCTGTCATGAGATTACACAGATTACAGTAAAAAGCAGTTAAATCAAGCAAAAACTATTGCAAGAAAATGGAAAGCTAACACTTTACAGCAGTTTTGTGTCTGCAGAAATTCCTAGCATAATCATGCAAGAACAATCCATGTAAGAGTCTTGTATGAGAGAACAAAATTGCAGTTTATGGGAGGCAAGTAAACCTAACCTTCCTCCTCATTTCCACCCCTCACTGATAATTATTCCTTTACTGATCAAAATAAAGTTCAGGGAAGTCCTAGTCTCCATGGAAAACAGAGAAGAGATTTTTTCCTTCTAATTTTCCTCTTCTAAAATGAATGCCCAGCAGGTCTGTTGACATCTTTCACAGGTTATAAGGAACCGTATTTTACTCCATTGTGTCTGTATTAGTACAACCGAAGTGCAACCATGATTACTTTCAAAGCACAATTTTTATGCTTAGTATTTCCTCACTCTACAACTGATTTGCAAAAACAAAGGGTTCAGAGGTCACAGAAGGAGAGATTAGAGCAGACTTTCTGCCTCCAGCCTGAACAGAGGACCTACAGCAAACACGCAGCCAAAGCTTGAAACAGAGGGAACAACCACATTATCTACACAGTGAAAAGATGATACTTTGTGAAGACAACTTTAAGAAAGGAAGGTTAAAAAAATAAATCAAATAACCACTACTACATATTTCAGTTGAAGATTTTCATTTAAGTCACTCGATGACCAGTTGTGGCAGGTAATGAGAATTCATAAGGCAAAACAGCATCAAGACCTGTCAGACCTGGAAAGCAAACACTTGACAGCACCATTCTAACAGCCCAAATGCAAACCTTGTCTTTTAAGGCTCACTTCAGCCAATATCTGAGTTTCAGTACGGATGTTTGGGAAAGTGGAATGCATTTACAAGAGACCTTTCTGTGCTGCAGCTTCCTGGACATTCATATTCTTGAAATTGCTTAGAAGAATAGCAAAAAAAAAATAAAAATCTGAATTTCAAAGCTCTGCACTCAGGAGGGAAATATGCATTCCAGCATTTCCAAGCCAAGTGGAGGATTAAGGTTTCTAATTCACTAGTTGGAAAAGGGTATCAGGATAACTGAATTAGAGATGTGAAAGTGGATTTACTACTCATCTTTAGATTAAGTTGAAGATTAAGTTTCTAGTCAGGGAAGGATGTATTCATCTTGGAAAGCATACCAGAAGGGTGGAAGAAGCATTAGACATGCTGACAGATTTTGTCTCTTTAAACCAAATATTAAATATCAACAGCTTCTTCATATTAAAAAAAAAAATAAAAAAAAAAAAATCAAAGCTACAACCATCCACCTGAAGTTGTATTTGGTCAGATTGGCATCCTGATGGTTTTGAGCAAATGATTGCTTCTATCAGCCAGTGAAAATCTAAGGCCACATAACTTAGTCCTGAGAGTCTGCTGTCTTTCACTTTATACGTGCTGCAATTACCAGGTTCACAGAGGAGACCTGGACCAGCTCTGAAAGCATCAGTCATTAATGAGGTAGGTAGCTACAGCCAAATCCTTCACTCCTGAGAACAACCTCAAAGTTTCTGCTAGATGTCTAAAAATGTGTCTGGAGGTCAAACAGGCGAGAGAAACTGTTCAATTAGATTAGCTCCAGGGAAATACCTGCAATAATCTGGGCATCATCTGTCTTCAGATGTTGTACTGTTTGGTGCTTGGGGTTTTTTAAATTTTATTTCCTGTGTGACTGAAATATCTCTGTGTCAAACTAACCCAGATTTACTGCAAGTAAAATGACCTGGCAAGCCATTAAGGTTTTTCTGTTTCTCAGTCGCTGTTAATTCCTTGACACTGGTTTACAGGGATTTCAGAGAAAGCCAAGGAACACAGGCTTGCTGCTTTTTCAAATGCTGGTTTAATGAGACTGCCATGAACTGTGAATAGAAAGGCAGTCCTGTGAAGTAAAGGGAATGAACAGAGTTTCCTGTGAGTCAGCTCTGGGACACACAGACTGCACCTACAAATTAGAGTTTTCCAATTAGCAACACAGGGAACAGAAGAGGCCAATAGAAAATTAAGTGACTGCAACTGTAGGGCTGAAACTCAAGTCCTATTAACAAGATGAAAAAACCCAACCCACTTCCTCTGCACATGAATATAAATAAACAGCATCTTTTGCAAGATGAGGAAAAAACCAAACCACCACCACCAAAAACCAGCCATTAGTTTTTCCTCCTGACTCTGTTTTGCAGAGCGTAGTTGATTGTCCCAGGCATAGGTTTCACTTATGAGTTCACAAAAATGGATCTTCACAGAACACATACAAATTTTTAAAAGACTAGACTTTTCCCTAAATAAATTAACTAAAACACCTAAGAAAAATAACATCTGACTCAGTCTTATCCTTTTTTTCTGACATGCAATGTACACAAAGCCAGGGCCTCTTGATACTGCCACACATTAGTAGTCCACAGGATATTGTTTACTTTCCAGTTCCTCAGAGGATTTAAAAAGAGGGAGGGGTGTGTGTTTTTATGCTACAAGACAACAAAAATACCCCACCAAACAAAGAAACAAGAGACTATCCAGAATAGCAGCTAAAACAATCCAACAAGGGAAGTCAAATTCAAAACCAAGCCTATTCCATTCTAACAACAGTGGGTACCAGTGCCTGCTCTGCCGTACATCAAATAAGCCAATATTATAACCACAGCAAGCAACTGTGGTTCTGCATCACATCGAGCACCAAAGCAGAGCAGGTTCTTGGCTTTTGCCTGGCTCTCCATGCTTCCTATTCCTCAAAAGCACAGAGAGAACTTTTCAGTACAGAGCAGAAGAGAGCTGAACTACAAAGCTGAAGAGGAAACTGGGTTTTGCAGCCCTGGAGCGGAAACCCACATAGAGGGGAGCAAGGAGACCAAGTGTGGACAAACTGGGATGAGAGAGGAAAACCCCAGAGGTACATGCACCCCACCAGGATAGTGAACTGGCAAGGTCAGAGGAGCAGGGAAACACATGGAGGATGGAATATGCAGTATAGAGACATATATGGTGGCCCTCAAACTGGCTGGACCAGGACTTTGGGGCTAGGAGTATAGGAAAGACCCTGGGAAAGGGCATTTAGTCACTGCAGCTTTTGAAGGAAGTAACAAGATCCAAAAGGCAAAGCAACAAGATCCTAAAGGCAAAGCCTGAGGAGCAAAGATTGGAAGCAATTAAATGATTAAGGAGAAGCAAGGAAAGGAAGGGATGGGGGCAGGCTGGAGTAGATGTGGCAGGACAACAAACTAGGGAGAGAGGAAAGAAGGAGCTGCCAGAAGAAGCTGCACATGCAGAGTCTGGAAGAGAACATCACATCATTATGCCTCCTCTGCTAGCAAGTATCTAAGGGGAACAGTCCCCCATCTCCTAATACTGACTCCTATAAAGCACAATCTACTGCTGCCACCAGCTAGTCTGGTCACTCAAGCAGTAGATGTTGATGAGGTGGATCCGAAGGTTTCAGTCCAACCACTCACACTCCTGTGTCTCCCTACTGCAAAATTTCTGGCTATTCACATTCCTTGTTTTGAAAAGCAAGGAAATTACACACCCAGAAACTATGCCAAAAGTACTTTAAAAGATCACAGTCTGAAGCAACAAACTGTGAGGAAATACCAGCACTTGGCAGTTTTTCTCAGAGCAGAACTTGAATAACATAAAGTAAATAGGGTATGGGGCTATGTTCTGAACAAGGCAAAACCAAGGTATTGAAGAGTTGCTCATTAAGTGAGCACTTGCTATTCTGGGCACTGAATGGAGCAGGGATGATGCAGAAAAAATGGTATGTGATAATGTAATTACAGACTTCTAACATAAACACACAATGAGGCCAAAATTGAATCAGGTCTTTCTTACCTGGTAACTGCATAATTTTTCCACCCTAATGATTTCTAAACATGTCTTTTTGTGTGTGCATGCAACATTAGTCTGATCACCATACAAAAGCAGTGCTGTTTTTAAATCTGTAGTTAGCAAGCAATGAGTTCAGTTACTTGTTACAGAAATGGTACTTGCAGATTTGAAAGATTAACACACACAATGCCACAAGCATGCACAAGAGACCATCCTCAGCACTTTTTTAAAGTCTTAAAACAACCACCATGCCACGCAAGTAGAAGTAGAAAAGAAGCATGCATTACTATGCCTCATCTTCTAGCATGTTCCCTGGGAGCAGAGAGATTTAATTATTTTCCCAAGATTACACAAGGGCTCTCTGGAAGACAGTCACAGGCCGGAGTGCATAAATCCTTGGCCAAATCCAAGGCTTTAAGCATAGGGGCATCCACCTCTTTTGTGTTTGTAGACTCTACCAGAGTCTTTTGGTGGCCTCAGGTGCCATCTGAGCATGACCATAAATATCACCACTGACTGCAGGCGAAGAAGATTCATGTACTATTGCTAGTGAACATTTCCTAAAAATACAGAACACTGACGCTGCAGTAGCTAGAGCTATTGTTCGGACTCACAATGGAAAAACAGTCTAACAAACTGAGTTCAGAGAAGAGTAAAACCACAGGCCAAATCCACCTCTGCAGTACACCTCCCCAAAGGGAGCTGAACTTCATTCATAACTTAACCTCACTAAATAGCAACCTTAGCAAACCTACTACAATTTTAAAAAAAAAAAAGCTTGCAACACCACAGAAGCATCCCATAACAGTAACACTTTTCTGTCATCTTTCAACACACATTGTGCCTTCCTAGGCCTTGGGACTCAGGGTCCTGCTTGTCTTATAGGATGAAATCATGTCATGTTCAATTTGAAACATCAATTCCTCAAAAAAAAAAAAAAAAAGAACCTATGGTCAGTGACAATTCAGCACATTATTTTCCCTCCTTTCACAGAGGGACAATCCAACACCAACCCTTGCTCAGAGCACCGCAGACTGGGAGCTCGCTCCTTTATTTGCTAAGCCTCACAACCCTCATGAGATGACCAGTGAGAAAAAGAGGAAAGGAAAAGCCCAGGCTGGCTCCACTGTTTAACGCCCCAGGTTACTTATTTTGCTTTATTAAAGAAAAAAAAAATTTTAAAAAATCATATTGACTGCCAGGCTCCCAGACCTTTTTCATCACAGGTTGAAGTCCAAACCAGGCCACTGACCTGGAATTTCCCTACTAACATAGCGTTGGCAAAGGAAGGACCTTTTTGGCCAGTGTCAAGCATCCAGGTTTTTATCTTCTTGTGTGTTTGGTCCTGACCAAACTAAACACATTAATAGTAGTTACCTTGCTGTTCTCTTAGAGGCACGTAGCGCTTTGTACTGCTGCACCTCGCAAACGAACACAGCCACCGCTGACCTTCAGCCTGCATGAGCACAACTGAGAATGACTTAACTAAAGTTTATGAAGGTTGTACCAAATCTAATAAGAAATGCCTTCCTCACACTTCTATAGCCCAGACAGTTTCATATGCTGAGCTATGCTGAGCCTTGCTAAAAAAGTTCCCTCTAACAAATTCAAGAAAAGCTGAAGTTCACATGCATGAAATCCCCTGCCTGGAAAACCAGTCACACTATTATTCTTCCTGTATCAGTTCTGAATCTAGAAAGCAGCATTATACTGTGCACCAAGGGGAAGCATCAGTACTGCAGCTGAGACTCCTTTTTTTTCAAAAGAAATTTCATGCTAAAGTGGGAATGTGCTACTGTCAAATTAGGGCTTTTTTAAAAAAAAAAAAATCATTGCTACACAAGAATCAGAAATAGAAGCACACAGTGAGGAAAAGCCAAAGCAACACAGAGCAAATGCTATGTAGTCACACATCATGCATGCTGACACTTTTCCCTCTTCCCCCTGTGTTCTTCCTTTGTGTTGGAGAACAGCAGCTGGTTCAGCTCAAACCCTGACAGTGCACACTGCATGAGGACACAGGGAAGATGCGTAAGGACCTCAACATACTTTTCATCATAGTGTATCAGTCTTCGGGCCAGCACAGCCATCCCTGGAATGCACCACGTTCTGCCTGAACGTTTCCCATGTTCCTTCCCTTCCTACTGCAAAAGGAAACAATGCTGCTGCTGGTTTAGCCATTAGATCACATTTATCCTTGCTATAGCCTTAAGGATTTAGTTGAATGTTGGATCAACAGGGTTTTTATGGGTCGGTCCCACAGTGCTAACAAGCAGTGAGCTTCCTTGCACTCTTTTGTAGATTTAAAGTGATGCTGTTGGGCATAGATCCAAGTATACCTGCTTTTTCTCTCATTCTGTCAGAAAAGGCTGCGGGGGGACCTCATTGCAGCCTTCCAGTACCTGAAGGGAGCATACAAACAGGAGGGGAATCAACTTTTTAAAAGGGCAGATAATGGCAGGACAAGGGGAATGGTTTAAAGCTAAAGGAGGGAAGGTTTAGATTGAATATTAGGGGGACGTTTTTTACAGAAAGAGTGGTGAGGTCCTGGAACAGGCTGCCCAGAGAGGTGGTGGATGCCCCATCCCTGGAAGTGTACAAGGCCAGGTTGGATGGGGCCCTGGGCAACCTTGTGTAGATCCAGGCCTGAGGTTGGTGGCCCTGCCTGTGGCAGGGGGGTTGGAGCTTTATGATCCTTAGGGTCCCTTCCAACCCTTGCCATTCTATGATTCTATGAAAAAACCCCATCCAACAACAGAAAAACAAACAAAACACACCCAAAAAACCTCAAATGCAACAGTTCATAGAAAATGGCAGGATTAAACACTGATCTATTGTCCATTTCAAGTGAACAGTCTCACCAGCTAAATCACCAAGAGTGTATTATCAACATTGGTTTTGTCCCAGATCCAAAATACAGCGCTATACCAGCTGCTACCAAGAAAATTAAACTCTATCCCAGCTGCAAGCAGGACACCTGGTTACTTCATTTCAGTAGTATATGCCAGCAGACCCCAAAGTTCCAATAAATTGCATTGATGAAACCTACAGGTTCATCCAGACTAACTTATTCCTTACTCCTGAAAGTACCCAGGACTGCAACCTACACATTCAGTGGATAACTGAAGACAAAGAGCACATAACAATACAGACATCTCTCTGCACTAAGAATTCACATAACTAGCTCCAGTTAGTTAGTTAATTAGCTAATTAGACCAATTTCCTTAACTCCTCCATTACATTTTCCTGCATTTTTCAGTTAGCTCTAGTAGCAAGATATATAATAAATTATCATTAAATCGAAACCTAATTGATCACAAGTACTTAAAAGTACAAATTAAGCAGTGCACAACTATTTTATTCTAATTAAGACCTTACAACCAGCAGCCTCATTCACTAGATAATGTACCTGAAGCTACAGCACCATGCCCAATCTGCTCTGCAACTTTGGAGGTTTTGGAGTATTTTACATCTTTGCCCCCTCCTTTTTGCTGTGGAAAAGGCCTATACTAGTTAGAGAAACACCGATTACAGAGAAGAAATACTGTAATTAGTTTTATATATCTGACAGCAGCTTCAGATTTTTTCTATCTTTTTTCAGCTATAGCAAGGGCTTTTTCTTTTTAAAGATGGATAGTATTTTAATAGAGCAATTGCCTTGAGTGCTTCCTACTTCAAATTATATAACATGCCAACATCACCAGAGAAAGACTGTGTATGTAAAGTATTTTGACTACTTTAACCTGTTCTGTGAGAGGAGTCAGCAAATGGAAGTAAGACAATGACTGCAGTCACACATACGGTCAGGAAGCAGTGCACAAACCTCCAGGTAAAATGGATGCCATTTTTTAGAGTCAGCAAGCTGCAATACATGTAATCTTACTGTTCCATATTACTGCAAGCATGCTCCATGTAGTTGAGAACTGTGGGGATCTCTTGAAATTACAAGTGCTGTAGCATCAATCGACCAATCTCATAGCCTTCTATGATCTCATTACCAACTGGGTGGATGGAGGGAGAGCAGTAGATGTCATCTACCTTGACTTTAGCAAAGCTTTCGATACTGTCTCCCACAACATCCTGATAGAGAAGCTGAGGGAACAAGGAATAGATGAGTGGACAGTGAGGTGGGTTGAGAACTGGCTGGCGGACTGAGCCCAGAGGGTCGTGATTCAAGGAGCAGAATCTGAATGGTGGCCTGTGACCAGCGGTGTTCCCCAGGGCTCGGTGTTGGGTCCAGTCCTGTTCAATATCTTCATTGACAACCTTGATGAGGGAATAGCATCCACCCTCAGCAAGTACGCCGATGATACAAAGCTGGGAGGGGTGGCTGACACGCAGGAACACTGCGCTGCCATCCAGCGAGACCTGGACAGGCTGGAGAGCTGGACAGGGAGAAACCAGATGAAGTTCAACAAAAGCAAGTGTAAAGTCTTGCACCTGGGCAGGAACAACTGCATGTATCAGTACAGGCTGGGGGATGTCCTGCTGGAGAAGAGCTCTGTGGAGAAGGACCTGGGGGTCCTGGTTGATGACAGGTTGGCTATGAGCCAGCAGTGTGCCCTGGTGGCTAAGAGAGCCAATGGGATCCTGGGATGCATCAGGAAGAGTGTGGCCAGCAGGTCAAAGGAAGTGATCCTCCCCCTATACTCTGCCTTGGTCAGGCCCCACCTGGAATACTGTGTCCAGTTCTGGGCTCCCTGGTATAAAAAAGACAGGGCCCTTCGGAGAGAGTCCAGAGAAGGGCAACAAAGTTGATTAGGGATCTGGAACATCTCCCCTATGAGGAAAGGCTGAGTGAGCTGGGTCTGTTCAGCCTGGAAAAAAGAAGACTTGGGGGGACCTAATTAGTGTTTATAAATATCTTAAGTATGGGGTGCAGGGGGAATTGGCCAGCCCCTTTTCAGTGGTCTGTGGGGACAGGACAAGGGGCAATGGCTGTAAGTTGGAGCATAGGAAGTTCCGCACCAACACGCGGAGGAACTTTTTCACAGTGAGGGTGACAGAGCCCTGGGACAGGCTGCCCAGGGAGGTGGTGGAGTCTCCTTCTCTGGAGATATTCAAGTCTCATCTGGACGCCTATCTGTGTAATATGAGCTAGGGAGCCTGCTTTGGTAGGGGGGTTGGACCCGATGATCTCTTGAGGTCCCTCCCAACCCCTAAGATTCTGTGATTCTGTGATCACATTTCTTTTTCAGTCACTAGCAAGCTTTGACGTTAGAGAAGCAGGCACTGGCCAAATCATCCAGGCTCCAGAAGGCTGCCGTTACACACAACAGGAGGATCAAGTAGTAAGGTGAACTGTGAACTGGTTGAAGGAAAGCAGTCAGAGCTGTGGGACAGTCTAACTGGAGATCTGTATCTAGTGGAGTCCCTCGGGGATCGGTACTGGGACCAGTACTATTCAATATATTCAACCAGCAACCGGGATGAGGTAAGTGTACCATCAGCAAGTTTGCTGATGACAGGAAACTGTGAGGAGTGGCTGACACACCAGAAGGCTGTGCTGCCACCCAGTGAGATCTGGACAGGCTGGAGAGTTGGGCAGGGAGAAATTTAATGAAATGTAACAAGGGCAAGTCTTGCATTTGGGGAAGAACAGCCCCATGTAGCAGTATAGCTTGGGGATGGAGCTGTTAGAGGGCAGCATAAGGAAAAGGGACCAGGGGGTCCTGGTGGACAGCAGGATGACCATGAGCCAGCAATGTGCCCTCATGGCCAAGAAGGCCAGTGGCATCCTGGGGTGTAGTAGAAGGGGTGTGGTTAGTAGGACAAGAGTGGTTCCTCTCCCTCTCTCCTCTGTCCTGGTGAGACCACATTTGGAATATTGTGTCCAGTTAAAGGACAGTGCAACTACTCAGTTCAGCTACTTCAAAGAGTCCAGTGCAGGGCGACTAAGATGATTAAGGGAGTGGAACATTTTCCTTATGAGGACAGGCAGAGGGAGTAGGTCTCTTTAGCCTAGAGGAGACTGAGGGGTGACCTCATTAATGTCTGTAAATATGTAGAGGGTAAGTGGCAGGAGAACAGAGCCAGGCTCTTCTCTCAGTGATGTCCAATGATAGCACAAGGGGCAATGGGTACAAGCTGGAGCATAGCAGGTTTTATGTGAACATAAGGAAAAACTTTTTCACTGTGAGAGTGATGGAGCACTGGCACAAGCTGCTCAGAGAGGTTGTGGAATCTCCTTCTCTGCAGACATTCAAAACCCACCTGGATGTGTTCTTGTGTGACCTACTCTAGGTGATCCTGCTCTGGCAGGGGGGTTGGACTAAAGGATCTTTCAAGGTTCCTTCCAGTGCCTAACATTCAGTTATTACCTGCCTTTATCCTGCCTTCAGAGGAAACAAATTCAGGAGGGAAAGACTAGCTAAGAAAGTCACCAGCAGTTTTAAACAAGTTTCTTTTAAAGTAGCAGCCATTAACCCATCCCAGGCTTTCTCCCAAGGCTCATACGCACAATGTAGCAGCAGACATGTGTCAGCAGACTTCCCTTTTGGGTGCCAGGACCAAGCTAGCTCTACTTTGGGCGCCCCTCAGCAAGCCATTGCACAACAGTTTCTTGCAAGCATGTTGCACAGTGTCTTGAAAAGAGAAGATGAGTGGCTTATACCATGAGAACCCATTTTAAAAAAGGAAAGTAGCTTTGTGTATGCAGAACTTGATTTGCCATGTGCAGAAATCCTTTACAACACTTGAAGAGGCAGCTGCTGTAAAGCAAATGCCAGTTGGCAGCGCATACAAGTTCCCTCTGAAGCCATTCCACATGCACAGTCTCTCCAACACAATTTCTACAGCCTCTTCTGAAGAGGCTGGAAAATCAGAGGCTATAAGAAAGGGACATTCCCAAAACAGGAGGCAGAGGGAGGGTGTCTGTAAGAAATATAAAGCAAAGGAAGGACGGAAAGGAGCAGTCAGAGGAAAGAAAGAAACAACAACCAATAAAGACAGGAGACTTTTTTATAATTATACCCTCCATCGTAGTATCCATCAGGGAAAACAGAAACAAATACAAAGAGAATAAAAGCACTGAAAGAAACCTGGGCAGAGATAAAGCCGGGAACAGCAGCTGCTGTGTTCAGGTTAGTCCTCCCCACCAGACCACAAACTGTGGAAGCAAGATGTTAGACAAGGCTTTTGCACAGACCTAGCATATCAGAAGGAATTGGGGTCACCCACACTCTCTTGATTTTTCTACTCATCTGGGAATACAGGAGAAGAAATCACTTCAAACAAAATACTCAGCAGCTGTTCCTAATGGCTAGAAGTCTCCATGCCAGAGCAGCTACCGCTGACCCACTCCAAAAAGCCTTGACTTTCTCACCATTTCTGTGTTGCAGCGTCACACCTATCTACCCTCCTTGCTAAACCATCCCAAAGACAGGCCAATCAGACAAAACACCTGCAGAGCAGAAGTTCTTGAGTGGGGGGAACTATTTAAACTACAAGTAGAGGAACTAGACTCTGATCCAAGAAGTTACAGATCCCATGTGATGCTTATGTGCCATCAATACCGATGCAGCAAGAAGATTTAAAAACAAACACATACAAAGCCACCACCAAACAAACAGCTCCTACTGCACAAACAAGGGGTGTTACATGGGAATAAAACACTCCCTTTCCCAGGTTTCAGGAGTGCTCTATGGGGCCCCATTCAGGTCCCAGCCATTAAATTATCAGGGAACTGCAGCAGGTAACTCCTGATCTATTTAAGGAACAAAACACTTTCTTTAAGAAATAGCTACTGTGGGACAATTCACTATTGTGGGTCTCCAAATTAAAATCATACTGTGAGCCTGTAGTAATTAAAACCAGAAGTCAGAAACAAAAGGCAAGCTGGGCAAGGGTGATCAGGGAGATTGTACAGAGGTCAAGGATGAAAGGAAGAGAGTAAAACAAAACACTACACCACACTCCGGCAGAGATCCATGGGATGGCTGCTGAGTCACACGCCTTGAATACTCTTACTCAGTGCTGTTCCACAGGAATAAGGGCACCAAGCACTGGTCCCATACCAAAGTGTGGCCTTGGAGTCTGCCCTTCCTTCCTAGTGAACATGCAAAGAACTGCTGGACATGACCAGCAAAAAATCACTCTTACTGCCAGAGCCTGGCTCTCATCATCATGTATTCTTAGGCATAATGCAGAAGTGGACATCAGCTTTAATCTCATGTATACAGATCTATATATAAATATCTACATGTAAGTATATACACATGCAGGATACACCTACAAATGTGCGTATACAGCACAGTCACACAATACACTGCTTGCACTGCACTCCCCTCACTTCAGGCGTTATCATATCCATGCACATGTTCCCCTCTTCGGATTCAGACTAGCATTTCAATTTTGTCTTTCTCTGTGCAGAAGCTGGGAAGGAGAGCACCACCTATCAGTTACATTAGGATAGAAATGGAGGACTGTCCATGCTCAGATATTCTCCTCTTCCAAATCCACTTGGATTCCCTCCTCTTTCCTCCCATAACACTCCTTCTACCTTCTCCTCACCTCCCTTTCCATGAGCATAAGAAAACTTAGTGTACATTTCAGGATAAAAAAGGCTAAAACAAAGTCAATGACTTGACATTTTAAGATGCAAGCCTAAACCACAACAGAGCAGCAGGTAGCCAGCAGTACCTCCGAATGGCCCACATGGCTTTGCTGGGCACAGAAAGGCCACTGCTCTGCTGCTCCTCAGGTAATGCTGGGTGGCAGGAGCTCCAGGCACCCCGGTGAACCAAGCGATGCTTCCCGTTCTCCCTACCAGCTGAAGGGACTTGCAGTGAGGCAGAGGGAGAAGCTGCAGGCTGACGGGTAGGTCTCTGGTGGATACTGCCATTTCTCCTGATTATGCATGCAGAGAAAAGAGAAAAAAAAAACCAAGGAGAAAGGGGAAAGAAAAGGATTTAAGGATATTTCTTTTTCACTTTTACTTATCAAGAGGTTGAACATTGTAAGAACAGTACAACATGGTACCTAACTACAGCAGACAACATTTTATTTAATCCAAAATACAAAGTCTTTGCATGCTGAGAGGACAGGATTTATTAGTTCCTAAGTACATCTAGAGGAAAAGACACAACAGCAACAGAAGATGAGCACTCCTATATCAAGCTGTTCTCCAGACCTATGGTTAGATGGGAACACTGCAAGGAAGGATTTGGTGCCATTTCTAATTTTTTTTTTCCAGAAAATAATCGGTCTTCTGCCTCATTTAAACAAAAAGCAAATCTCTACAGGCTGAATGAAGGAGCAAGAGGAGATGAGGTTCAGCAGTGTGTAGAGGGCTGCTGGTTGCATGCTGCTCCCTAAAACAATCAAATAGAGTCATAAAATCCTGAGCAACACAAACACACAATACATGCAACTGGAACAAATATGAAGGTGCAGCACATCTGGACTTCAGAGCTTCATTCCTGCAAGCTAAATAACTGCCACATCTGGGCAACTGGGTGCCACTGAAGCAAAGAAATCACTTGAAGAGGCCATTGGAATGTGAAGCCCTTGGAAAGGGGAGGGCACAGACTTTCCAGATTAACATTTGCGTTACCTTTAGCCAGGCAGCTCCTGCAATGCACCCAGTAGATCGTAAATGCAAGCGTTAACAAGCAGACTGGCTCTCAGTCCCCAGCATACTCCTCACTGGCTACTTGCCCACCAGTTACAACGCTGTGAATTACTCATCCAGTCAAAGGAGGAAAAAATCCTCTGCCAATCCATCATACCTACCCTCCGATTGTGACTGTTGTTAGAGGCTTTGGGGGGAGGGGGTGGCAGGTGGGGCTTGACATGTGGTCCATCCCAAATTAACACCTAGACGAAGGGCTGAAATGGAAGGGAAGCCAGGATGCTCCTGAAAAAGGGGAATCCCTCTTCTCCCTCCATTTGCTGGTCTCGCATCATGCCAGCTCTGGTGCTCCCCGAAACCTTCTGGGAGCTCATTTAATTCACTACTGCAGAAACATGAATTCAGTGTCCTTTTTAGAGTCTGTGGTGCAACACCAATGGGAACTTGAGAAGTGATGGCAGAAACAAGACCTCATTCTCAGTGGCAGCAAGCTCTTGTGTTCCCTTATCAACACATATGTACCAGGCATTGTCTGGGAGAGAAGTGGATAAAACCCAGCTTCTATCAAACAGAAGACTTCTGACTTTTAATGGAAATACAGAATAGAATAGTTATTTGTGACACTAAGTGGGTGAAGGATACAAACTTCAAAGTACTTGATTTTTCTCCAGTGACTCCTGACAGCTGCTAATTATTCCAATCATTTTGGAACTGGCTGGATATTTTCCCTCTTTTTTTCCATTCTATAAGGACAGAGAGGGTCAAACCTGATTTTACAACTAACCATCATCTGGTATTTCTACAACCATGACATTGTGACCAAATAATCAAGCAGACGCTGTGAATGGAAAGAGTTAAGCCAGAGAAATTTTAAGATGTTGATGCTTCGGTCAGAACTCCTATGGGAAAAATAAACATTAGTCTTGCCAGTGTGCACTGAGCATTTTAGAGATTGGTTCTTCACATCTGGCATATCTATCCAGAAAAATTTATCAGGCAGCAACAGAGTTAAAAAGACCCAAGAAAACTCACAGAATCAAACCTCAGTGCCCTCCAATTCAGCAGGGCAAGTCTATCTCCCACGGTGTTATATATAATATTTTGTGCACATGGGTGGTAATACTTGAAAAGCACAGTGAGGAGAACAGGTTACTTACAGTTTGAGTCCATTGCAGGAGAGGGAAAAGAAGTCATAAACCAAGCACACCCCAAAGACAGTGACTCCAGTTTCTTTCACCAGCATTGCACAAGTCCCAAGGAATAAACTAAGCAGCAAAAAGAATGGGGAGGCAGTGGGAGGGAAATGTTCCCCAACATAAAGCTGATCCACACTCCTGAAAAACAGATACGACAAATACTTTAACTTGTATGTTATTTTCATGTTTACTACATTCACACATTGAGGCACTCTTCCTTAATTTCTTAAGATCCTGGCAAGAAGTGATATGACCAATCTACTGATTATCACTGATAAATGAAGAGGCTTGGACACAGAAAGGGAGAACACAAATTTTGAGAGGTATACCAAGGATTTGGGCAGAGGAGAAGAGAATTAAAACAGCCAGAGGAAGGCAAAGTAAGTACAAAGACAGAAAGGACAGGAAAGCACCTGCCTTCTGTCATCCTGAACACACATGCTTGTTTTCCCTTATCTGATAAAATGTACCATGCAAGAAAAGATTCCTCTATCCCACCCACACTACCCCAGAGCAAAAACATGTCCTAATCATTAGCAGGCTGGGAAGGGACAAAAGGGAGTAAGGCAAGAAAGAATGAAAATCACACAACCAGATTCCTGCGGGGTCACTAACCCACTTTACACTTTTGAAACCCTTCAAGAGGAACTGCCCTGCAGGTTTACAGCAGTCATCCCGAGAGGGATGTAAGCAGTTTTGCCACACAGCCACAATCACACAGTGCAATTCCTAAATGAAGAAACAATGCAAAAGGGGAGAAACCACATCCCTATACATATTTGGTTAAGATTTTTAGGACACAGACGAGCAAATGGTGCCAAATTTTCATCTGAAAAGGATGACTAACAGTCTAGACGCAATCCTTAACTCGCCCAGACTGGATATTTCAGAGTCCCACTGTTACAGCACATCTTTCAGAGGCAGACGTGTCTGTCCGTTCTTAGCTCAGCATACAGACAATCTGCCTTTGGTTAAAAACCTTTGTTTATCATTTTTAGCTCTACAAGCCCTCCTCTAATGTATGTCCAGCTGTAATGTCAATGGAAGAAAGGACCTTAAAGTTTGACTTTTTTAATGTTTATCTGCTCTCATAAAAGCAGGGGCCAGGGTGCTCACACACAGAAGTGCTGGGAGAAGTACTTCTACCAACAACCACAAAAACTGACAGGTTTCCCCTTTTTCTCCTCCTCAGACTACAGCATCTCATGATATTATCACACCCAATAGTAAGGACCCATACCTATTATAGGAGAGAAAAGCCAACAGAAAGAGCAGACAGGCTAGGACATCCGCTCTGCCTACTATACCTGTTACCTAAAAAGAAAGAGAGACACACAAGTGTAAAAAGCACGTACATGAAGACATGTGCATTCAGTGACTGTTTCAACAATCCATGCTACCTGCTGCTGTTTTAAGTTGTTCATCTTTCAGTTGTTACCCTCTCTCAATACAGTCAGACCTTACTCGGCTAGTGTAGGATATGCTCAGTTTTGCCTGCTGCATTTCTCCCTTGGCTAAACAAACGTGTAAGCCAACAGATTAGTCCCTTCACTTTCATATTAAAAATATTTTAAAAGTTGCACAGAGAAATGCCAGTTGTAGGGACCTCTTAATTTTGTATAGTACGGCTCAAATGAGAAACACATCTAACTGCCTACAGCTGAGACTTGTTAAAGACAGACAAATGCAAGAGCAACTCTTTGGATAAGACTTTCTATATAGGAATGAGTTAATATATGAATAAATTTTATCACCAAAAAGCAATAGAGTGGTAAGTAAGCTATTCTCCTTCTGAATAACCTGAGTTTATGACAGTCTCTTACATATTAATTAAATCTTTTTGTAAGAAAAGGAATACTGAAGAATGTATAAACACTTTTTTACAAACTATTTCAATATTCCATTTCATAAAGATCTAAAAGTTCTCCAGAAAGCAAATAAAAGGCCCTTTGAAATGTTGCCTCTTTTGAGATTACATAATTAAGCTATATTCAGCACTTTGGGTTTTGGGGTTTTTTTTAACCTTTTTAAGTTCTGACCAAGACAAAAATAAATTCAAAGAGTGCCTCTTCTAAAGCCTCCCTTACAATATAAAGCTGTATTATCAAAAGGAGCCTAGCTGATTAGTTCACGGAAGACAGCACAGGGAGTAACTGTAAAGCTTGTGGCTTTTTGTTATTAAGGTAATCTCTCCTCAAAAGTTCTCAGCCATGACAGCTGTTTCCCTCACTGATTTACAAAGGCTCATAAGGAGAGTGTGTGATGTCAGTGGTATCTCAGCTAACGAGCGCATATTTTTTTTTAAGTAGAGATAACTAGATATTGCATTTCTTTCTCAAGGGGAGCAAGACTCATTTTATCTACAGAAGTACCTCTCCAAGCTAACAGGCTATGGTTTTAGCATGACTGTCTTAAATATTTCCTTCTAATGAACAGAAGAATGTCCAATAGGAGCTGTTGTTCCATAAGCTTACCATTACGTTTAAGCTAATAAGCTTTTATCTGAAAATTATACACCTAGCTTTTAATTGAAGTCAATATAAATTAATCCATGGGTCATATCACCTCTGAGAGATGCCCTCCAGAATACACATTGACTCCACTTTTTCCCCCTTAAATTGATGACTATAGGAGATGACTGAAGGCATGCAACAATGTCCCAGCAGGAGAGCATGGCCTCACCAAGGTCTTTTGGTTTCAGAAGACTTGACATTTACATCAGCTGAATGACTGTCCATTTATTCCCAGCATCGCTGATTAGGACTGTCAATTAGAATTTAGTGCCAGAGCAGAAAAGTGGCAAGCATTAATACACTTTTTTCTTAATGACCCCTACAGATTATTTTAAAGAAGAATTCTCACCTTTGCTCCTCCACAGCCAAAATCACAAGTACCATATTCTGTATGACTCAAGGGGTTCTTAAAAAACAAGTTTAAGTATGTATTTATTTTTAGCATTTATGTCACCAGGTTTTTTTATGTCACATACTTACAGCCTCAGTGTGAATAGGATGCACCGCAAAGAACAGAGCCGTGACAAAAGCAAGTCGACAGTCCTTGAACACAGCTTTGTCACAAGTGTACATCAGCACAAGAGTCACTAGACAGTGTAAAATTACATTCACTGCATGGAAGTAGAAGGGGTTCATACCAGCCAGCAATATATTTAACCTGTAAGGAAACAAAATGGACCCATTACTAGACTGAAGAGGTCTTCCACATGCTCTAAGTCATGCTTTTAGCCTGACTTGCAGTCTTCTAACATAAGTCCTATTAAACTAATTGTTCAGAGTAATTTTCACTTTCTAGTTTATCTGATTAAAGAGAAACCACTTCCCCAGTTTTTAAAACACACGGTTGAATCTGGCAGTCTTCCTGACACAGAGATGGAAGAGGCTTGTGCCCCCCAGCCTAGTATGGTTGACTGCAGGGAGACAATGTCTCCGCTTCCTTCGCAGCAAATAACACCATTCAACATCAGGAGCACAGCACTTGTGCCATTTCCCTGTTGGCACCTTCTGCCATTGTCTAAGCCATGCGGCAGCTTTACAATGCAAGTAGTTATTTTCTATGGTGGACTAGATGCTTTTCCTTGGGGACAGGCAAGACAAGGACTCGCTGAGGAACTGGAGCATCTGCTTGGTGGTACAAGTACATTTATTCCTGTTAAACTTTCAAAATGCTTTCACATACCGAAGGTTAAGTAATAATTTAAATGCTTTACTGACATCAGGTCTACACTAAAAGGCTGGCCTAATTGTTAGCATCATTTTTATAAGGACACTGTTAAAGATAAGTTAGTTAACATTACCCTAGACTCAATGCAACAACTAGGGTTCATTATTTGTGTTGATCATAAAAAACAAACGTAAAAACTGTTACAACTTGGGTCTTACAGCATGTATTCACACATTTCCTGGTCACTGCTTTTTACAGCCAGCTTGCTTAACAGCTGCTGACAGGCTTTGTCTTACACACAGTTGAAGATAACTCGATCTCTAGAAATAACTGCATCTGTACATTTGGACAAATATATACACACATCCATGGCGGCACTGTCTAGGAAAGACTCCATATATGAATAAGGAATTTGGAAGTACTAATGTTAAAGGACATTTAAAGTACCACAAACAGACAAGACACACAGTGAAAAAACCAATCTAAATATTTTGCATGCAGTTGTAAACAAGTTAAAGGGACAAAAAAACCCTCCTGTGGTTACTAACAGATTCAAGGTCTTCTATGACATACCTGATAGAGCAGCAAAACCTCCATTGTAGCTGTTGCTACAATGCAAGCACCTTAGGGTGTTGGGGGTCTTTTGTAAAATAGAAGAGGTGTGGTGTGTCTGTGAGGGTCACACAGTATGTGCTTTTTATAAATGCTTTCTACATTCCTTACACACAAGTGACAGAATGCTACCCATCCTGAGCTGCGTCTTGCAGGTCAATCTAACTTTACCAGTCCAGCATGGCTAAGTAAGGACCTGCTGGTCAAACTGAGAGAAAAGAAAGGCAAACACAAGCTCTGGAAGCACGGTTGTGTAGCCTGGAAAGAATACAGGGATGCTGTTCGGACTTGCAGAGACGGGGTCAGGAAAGCCAAGGCACAGATGGAACTGAACTTGGTAGGGGATGTTAAAAACAACAAGAAGGGATTTTACAGGTACATTGGCCAGAAGAGACAGGTCAAAGAGAACGTACCTCCCTTGGTAAATGAGAAAGGAGAATTGGCTGCAACTGATGAGGAGAAGGCTAAGGTACTGAATGAGTTCTTTGCCTCAGTCTTCTCAGGCAGCCAGGATTCTCATAATTCTCAAATCCCAGAACCTTGTATCCCTGGACCTCTAGGTGGGAACTGGGGGAGTAAATCCCCCCCCCCACTGTAAGAGCAGAGCAAGTCCGAGACCGCCTCATGAGACTGAATGTCTACAAGTCTATGGGGCCGGATGACATGCATCCCAGGGTCCTGAAGGAGCTGGCTGATGTGGTTGCTGAGCCGCTCTCCATCATATCTGAAAAGTCGTGGCTGTCAGGAGAGGTCCCTGGGGACTGGAAAAAAGGTCATATCACTCCCATTTATAAGAAAGGGAGCAAGGAAAACCCAGGGAATTACAGGCCAGTGAGCCTCACCTCTGTGCCTGGGAAGATCATGGAACAGATCCTCCTGGATGACATGCTGGAGCACATGAGGGAAGAGCACGTGATCCGGGACAGCCAGCACGGCTTCACCAAGGGAAGGTTGTGCCTCACCAATCTGGTGACTTTCTATGATGGAGCGACAGCATCAGTAGATAAAGGGAAGGCGACCGATGTCATCTACCTGGACTTGTGCAAGGCCTTTGACACAGTCCCCCACCACATCCTTATCTCTAAACTGGAGAGATGTGGATTTGATGGGTGGACCATCCAGTGGATAAGAAACTGGTTAACAGACCGTAGCCAAAGGGTGGTGGTCAATGGGTCTATGTCCAGGTGGAGGCTGGTGACAAGCGGTGTCCCCCAGGGGTCTGTCTTGGGACCGGTTCTCTTTAACATCTTTATCAATGACATCGATGATGGGATTGAGTGCACCCTCAGCAAGTTTGCAGATGACACCAAGCTGAGTGGGGTGGTTGACACCCTAGAAGGAAAGGAAGCCATCCAGAGGGATCTTGACAGGCTGGAAAAATGGGCCCAGGTGAACCTAATGAGGTTCAACACTGCCAAGTGTAAGGTGTTGCACTGGGGCCGGAAGAATCCCAGAGATAGATACAGACTGGGAGAAGAGCTTCTTGAGAGTAGCCCTGCTGAGAAGGACCTGGGTGTCACCGTGGATGAGAAACTTAACATGAGCCAGCAGTGTGCTCTTGCAGCTCGCAAGGCCAATGGGATCCTGGGCTCCATCAGAAGAGGGGTGGCCAGCAGGGACAGGGAGGGGATTGTCCCTCTCTACTCTGCCCTCGTGAGGCCCCACCTGGAGTACTGTGTCCAGATCTGGGGCCCCCAATACAAGAAGGATGTAGAACTGTTAGAGAGAGTTCAGAGGAGGGCCACAAGGATGATTAGAGGGCTGGGGCACCTGCCTTACAAGGAGAGGCTGAGGGAGCTGGGCTTGTTCAGCCTGGAGAAGAGAAGGCTGCAGGGGGACCTCATTGCAGCCTTCCAGTACCTGAAGGGAGCATACAAACAGGAGGGGAATCAACTTTTTAAAAGGGCAGAGACTGTCAGGACAAGGGGGAATGGTTTAAAGCTGAAGGAGGGAAGATTTAGATTGAATATTAGGGGGAAGTTGTTTGTTTTTTTTTTACAGAAAGAGTGGTAAGGTCCTGGAATAGGCTGCCCAGAGAGGTGGTGGATGCCCCATCCCTGGAAGTGTTCAAGGCCAGGTTGGCTGGGGCCCTGGGCAACCTTGTGTAGATCCAGGCCTAAGGTTGGTGGCCCTGCCTGTGGCAGGGCGGTTGGAGCTTTATGATCCTTGGGGTCCCTTCCAACCCTTGCCATTCTATGATTCTAAGAGACTTGTGCATTCCTGTTCTGCTCCTGCTGGAGTGCCTGGGGAGGCAATAGCCAAAACCTAGAGAGTTTGGGAAAAGTGAGATCTTATCATGACTTGACCTTTGCCTTCAAAGTCTAGGTCGATGCAGCTACACTTTGACAAGACATCAGTCTGTGTGATTCAAGAATACATGAAGAGTTGAGGCTTTTTCTCTTCCTACCCCCATTTCTCCTGCACACAACTTCAGGGCAGCAGCATACGTCACTTTGCCTCATTTTTACCACCACAGACTGACAAACCACAGCATGGCCCTTAAAAAGGGCAAGAAGGAGCAACTATAGGCCAGACAGCCTCCCTTCTGTCCCTGGAAAAGTGATGGAACAGTTTGTTCTGGATGCCATCTCCAAGCAACTGGAAGAGAAGAAGGCCATGAGGAGTAGTCAGCATGGATTCACCAAGGGGAAATCGTGCTCGACCAATCTCATAGCCTTCTATGATCTCATCACCAGATGGGTGGATGGAAGGAGAACAGAAGATGTCACCTTCCTTGACTTCAGCAAGGCTTTCGATACTGTCTCCCATAACATCCTGATAACAAAGCTGAGAGAGCATGGGATAGATGAGTGGATAGTGAGGTGGGTTGAGAATTGGCTGTCGGACTGAGCCCAGACGGTTGTGATCAGTGGAGCAGAGTCAGACTGGAGGCCTGTGACTAGCAGTGTTTCCCAGGGCTCAGTGTTGGGTCCAGTCCAGTACAATATCTTCATTGACGACCTTGATGAGGGAATAGCAACCACCCTCAGCAAGTATGCCGATGATACAAAGCTAGGAGGGGTGGCTGACACGCAGGAACACTGCGCTGCCATCCAGCAAGACCTGGACAGGCTGGAGAGCTGGGCAGGGAGAAACCAGATGAAGTTCAACAAAAGCAAGTGTAAAGTCTTGCACCTGGGCAGGAACAACTGCATGTATCAGTACAGGCTGGGGGATGTCCTGCTGGAGAAGAGCTCTGTGGAGAAGGACCTGGGGGTCCTGGTTGATGACAGGTTGGCTATGAGCCAGCAGTGTGCCCTGGTGGCTAAGAGAGCCAATGGGATCCTGGGGTGCATCAGGAGGAGTGTGGCCAGCAGGTTGAAGGAGGTGATCCTCCCCCTCTACTCTGCCCTGGTCAGGCCCCACCTGGAGTATTGTGTCCAGTTCTGGGCTCCCTGGTGTAAAAGTGACAGGGATCTCCTGGAGAGAGTCCAGAGAAGGGCTACGAAGATGATTAAAGGCCTGGAACAACTCCCCTATGAGGAGAGGCTGAATAAGCTGGGACTGTTCAGTCTAGAGAAAAGAAGATTAAGGGGAAACCTAATTGGTGTTTACAATGATCTTAAGCATGGGATGCAGGGCAAGTTAGCCAGCCCCTTTTCAGTGCTTACCGGAGACAGGACAAGGGGCATTGGCAGCAAGTTAGAACACAGGAAGTTCCACACCAACATGCGGAAAAGCTTTTTCACAGTGAGGGTGACAGAGCCCTGGGACAGGCTGCCCAGGGAGGTGGTGGAGTCTCCTTCTCTGGAGATATTCAAGACCCGTCTGGATGCCTATCTATGTAATATGAGCTAGGGAGCCTGATTTGGTAGGGGGGTTGGACCCGATGATCTCTTGAGGTCCCTTCCAACCCCTACAATTCTGTGAAATGGCAGTAACAAACAGTCAAGCCAGAGATTCAGCTGTAAATATGCTGCAGCAGGAGGAACGCCCAAGCCTTACCCTTGTTTTCATCATGCTGTAGGGACCAAGGGGCAGCACAGAGCCACCCTACCCCAAAGGAGCCAAGGGTCCTGTTCAGAGGCTGATGTGTGCAACAGCAAGGACCACCTGCAGGGCATATTATTTATACAAATTAATCTTTCCTGGCTGTAAATCAGTTGGATGGAGCACAGTCCTCAGCACTGTCCCAACCCAAATGCCAAAATATTCTCTGGCAACCAGATTTCTGGAGAAAACTGATGTGAGCAGGTGAGCACAAGAACTGCTCAGGCAATCAGGCAATACAAACACACAGACCCAGACGTGAGAAATTCTCATTTTCTGATTTGGCAGAGCTGTGAGGACCAAGCACTAACAACACAACACCTGACAACAGGCTTGAAAAAAAATCATTATTCCCCATGGATCACATCTCCTGCAAACAGGTCTATCCCCAAGAGAAGCAGAGCCTGGTTAGGTACAGCTCTTCCTGCCCCCCCTACCCCAAAGGTAGGGTGTGTGCTCTTCACAGCTATTCTTGGGGTGACCATGAAGCCAACAAGGCTTGTACACAGAAAATTACCTTATGTAAGTTATTGAAAACAGCTGTGTGTAAGCATCAACCTCACAGCTTGGCCATTCACCTTTATTCTTCAAAATAAAAAAGAAAAAAAGGCAGAACAAAACACAAACATAACAGTGCCATAGTATTCAGATGAGCTTTCCATTAAACAACAAAATCTGACTGCAAGCACGCCTCAGTGTAGGTTTTAAACACCATCTTTGATGGTCCATGAACATTAAACACAAAATGTGTGCAGACGCAACATCCACACCAGTGTTTTTTGCTGCTAAAGCTCTTTGTCATAAGAAATTAGGCCACATAGCAATGAAGGAAACATTCTTTTGTCCTAAAACAATCCCGGCAGAATGATTTTGAACTGTTAGCAGTGGTTACATTTATTGAATATCAAATGGGTGAGCGTATCTGGGGTTCTGAACAGCTCTAATCCAAGTGACAAGAACTTTGCAGAGGTCCCCAGTACACTCATTCACCCATGTGGAAAAAATGCAGCCTACCATGGAAAGGTAAATTTACTCCATGGTGGAGCAGCTTCTGGGCAAGGGAGCAGGAAGGGATGGATAAATCAACAAAAATGACTTCTCACTTCTTAAAGTTTAATACCCTTGCAAAGATTCAGTCTTGTCTTGTTTACTAGCAGCAGCATTCTCTTGGAATCATGTAGTAATTATACATGGTCTATAGCTCAGTAAACAAAGTAGAACAGAGATAGGAATCTCAAAATGAAAGCGCTGATGTTCCTCCAACAGAGTATTCATGAACAGAAGCTCAGAGGCAGTAACTGTATTCTGTTGCAGGAGAGGAGCTTTGTCCTTATGTTTCCATATCTAACTGGCTCACCAGCTGGAAAATTTTCCATTTCAAGTCAAAAACCCAAAAGGCACCAGTACTGTCAGCACTTCTAGTTTGCAGCAATTGCAGGGACTGAAGACCTTAGATACTTCTGCATGAAGATTGTAACATTTGTCAGAGCTAAAGCACAGCCTACGAGATCCATGTTATGGCCTTGGTGGAGCACGCATCTAGGCGAGCAGACACTTTCTGAACTGGCTGCTTATCAAACCAGAAAGGCGTTTGAAAATTGCATGCTGAAGATTTGGGGCTGAATACAGCAAGTGGTGCTCATAGGAATGGAGATGTCTTGGATTGTGGTGTCTCTTCTTTCATCTTATCTTCTTATAAGATCTTTCCTTAGGGGAGCTGCCCACAAAACACTCAGAAGAGTTTTGCATTACTTCAACACCTTTGCTTCTGTCAGTTCCTGGAGGCAAAGAGTATGCCAAGCCTCCCAGAAGTGGTCAGTGGTAGTTCAAATTGCAGAGGCCTGGGAAAAAGGAGGGAAAGAGCATGCAGACCAAGAAGCAGTCTCTCAATAGTGACGTTGACTGGTATCTTCTAATAGAGCATCACCCAAGCTAACATCATAATAAAGACTCGTTACAGATATATCAGCATCAATCACATGCCTTGTGGTGGCACAGAAGGCACAGCCTTTGCATCCAAATGTTGCAGCATGAGTGGTTTAGCATGTCATAGCCAAGGCAGAGCACTGACAAAACTGCATGCCCAAGCAGGAGGTATGCCAGAATAAGAGGGATATGCCCTAACAGA
Organism: Laterallus jamaicensis coturniculus; assembly: GCA_022605575.1. Lineage (NCBI taxonomy): Eukaryota > Metazoa > Chordata > Aves > Gruiformes > Rallidae > Laterallus > Laterallus jamaicensis. The sequence goes on from JAKCOX010000003.1 coordinate 83,230,483, forward strand.
GAAAAACCTTGTTTTTGTTTTTATAAAGGCTAATAGAGGTTTTCTAGGAACAGCAATACAGCTTGCTACCTGCAGAGGCTTTCCCATTCATCCCCTGTCCGCTCAATGAAAAGGATTTACATAGCTCTGCTCTCTCAAAGACTTTCACAGGTACCAGATGTTGAAGGTCCAATGAGTAGAGCTTGCAAGAGTTCTCCAGTAGAAAGGAAATCACACTTGTTATGAAAGGAGTAATCAACATCTATCAACACACCCAGTTAACCCTCCCTTTTGTGACCCAGCCATCTCATTTGAAGAATGGCATTTTTAAAGCAGGGAACATGCACCATGGCACAGGCACTCCAAGCCACAGGCATTTACTCCTCCTCCACATAAGTGGTCAGGCAGGGACATGTGTCCTTGGGTGAGCAACTCCCTGTACAGAAGGCCTGGAAATCGTGTGGGATTCGGTAACTTCATCTTCAGGGACCCAGAACCAGATGGGGCTATGCCACAACAGTATGGGCTCACAGACAAATCCCATATGTATCCAGATACAGTATATAATCACCAGCACCCCCAGGAACTAATATAGTGCTTTTTATCCACTTGTATACATGAAGACTCATTCAACCTTTAAGGCCTCTTATGATTTAATAATATTGTAAACCATAATTGGAGAGTTTCTCTTTTTATAGACTTTATTATTATCCCTGGGCAGCTCTTGTTTAGTTTAATCTGTTTTATTATTTTCAAAAGACTAACAAAAACCACAACATCTTATGAAACAGAAATGCACAGGATAATAATGGTAATTTGTTATAGCAAGTAACACTTAATGGAAAGTCTCAGAGCATTCCACACCTCATAAAACCCCCACCGTTTTTATGGGGGAAGGCTCACATTTAGATTATTATAAATTAATCTGATATACAAGGATGGATTAAGTTTCCCATAATCTTTCCTTCCGTTTGGAATTGTGTGATAGAAGTGACATAAACTTCATGCAAACCAATGCCCAAATTTAGTATGCAATGGAATCTCCTTATAAACTCCACAGATGCATCTACCACATGCCAGGAAAATGAGCGTTTGCACTCCAAAATCGGTGCAGCTGCATCAGTGGCAATAACTGTTAAAGCTCGCTGTGGAAACAGCAAAAGATAATGAAAATCCCGTAGCCGTTGAAGAGAAAGCAAGCCCAGCCTGCAGCAGTGTTCCTGCAATGGCCAGAAGAGGCTAGGCAGAGTCTCCACCGCTGTGCAACAGCACTGTGCGCCAATAACCTTTTCATACTACAGTACAATGCCTCAGAATTAAATGGGCAAGGAGGCTTAAATGGCTTGTTACTTTATGTGCTGTAACGGGGATAGGTGAGAAGACAGAGGCACTATCAATTCCCAAGCTATTGCAACTCCCTTTGATCACAATGGCCACTGCTTACAAGAGCATTAGTTAAGTGCTGGTGTTCAAAGCAGGTCATTGCTTTCCAGCATATTTAGGACAAGAAAATGAGAAATCACAATTAGACTAGGAGGTGGCAGCACTTTGGAAGCAGCAGATACACCTCAGCAGAAGCTGCTGGTGAAACCCTAGGAAGAGTGGTTTGACAATCATTCCTGTGTGAAGAACACCAAAAGCATTGTTCAGATGGCTTTTGATACGTCTCTGTAAAATGGCCTTAAAAATGAAAAAAGCTAGATGATAGCAATTTACAAACTGACAAACCGCATGTCACTAACCAAGTTTTGAGCAAAGGAGCATTTGCCTTCGAAGTTATTCTTAAGCATCATCTCAGCAAGAGTGATGCCCTGAAGGAAACAAGCATCTCCCAAAACTCCTTAGCAGCCACTGAGCAGTCCTCTTCCAAATGCAGATTAAGATACGACACGCATTCAAGAATATAGCTTGGACAGTTGTTCATCAAGAAAATAAAACAATGCTAACAGAAATCCCGTCTAAAGTTTAGGCCTAATGAAGACAGTATCTCAAAACTGGGTACTAGAGCCGTCCACCAAATTTGAAATAACTTTGGTAATCTTTCAGCTCAAGCTGCAGACCATGAAGAAAGTGCCATTTTAATTTATACAGAAGCAAATTTTTAAAAAAACAAACAAGTATAGTGAGTATAGAGAACAGCCTTCCCCCCGCCCCTTCTTTCTTTAAATTTCAGAGACAATAAATGAAAGAGCGCAGGAAAGCAGTCAGAAAGAGTGAGTAAATGCAGAGAAATGCCTTTGGCTAACACCATCAGCAGCCAGAGCACTTTATTTTCAGGGACTCTAAAGGGCATTGACAGGGATGCTCCTCTGGGGATAAAGGTTGGTCGAAAGCTGAGTCTTCTAGGTAGAAGAATACAAAAGAAAATGAAGGGTGACATTGGTGCAAGAGGAGTAGGATGCCAGATGAGAGAAAACCCTCAGGAACTGGTAGGTGTTAGAGACAAAACACCACTGAAGCAAGCAGCAAATAAAGGCGTGACTGGATTCATGTCAACCAAGTCTTTTCAAGAGAATCTGCCCAGCCCTTTTAGTGAAAACTTCCCTGAAAATAAATGGCTTTTCATTCAAGAGACAGACAAATTTTATTGAGTATTTAAGACAGCAAAAATGTCACAACAAGGCAGAAATCTTGACGTGTTTTGTATGCACCTCTTCTCCTGGGCAGATCCTCACCTTAGGGCTTGACTGCAAGCAGCACAGACACCCCCCTCACTCCCCACTCCCCCAAGTCAGGTCTGCACCCTCACTCCCCAGGGCAGGCAGCTTCCCCCAACCCTCCCCATAAGTCCTGTACTCCTTACAGAGAGTGCAGACAACCCTGCCCACCCCCTAGAGAAACACAGCCCAAACCTCTGACCAGAGAACACTAGCCACCTACTACAAACATGACATTGCTACATGACTTCTGTAGATCTTTAAGTGTGAGAAAAATCTGATCTTTGAGGCATACACCCCCTTTCCCAGACCTGAAGCAGCAACAAGGCACTCTTCTCCAGGTCAGAGTAAAATCTTATGTGCCTAGAAACACATCCGTATACTCCAACTGTAACACAAGCAGTCTGATAAAAGCAACTGCCTCTCTTCACAAACTCCACCTTACCTGATGTGGCTGCACCAGTATTACATCAATTTAACGGCAGGCATCACAGTATCAGTATGGAGAGTGATTGCTATAGCTAGGGTAGAAATATTAGACTAAGCTGTACAGAAGAAATACTGACACCACCTTAAACATTGTGATATTGCCCTAATATAGATGAACAGAGTGAAGAAAATACTTGTGCACTGTGTATTTAACCTGACACATTATAGCTCCACTATATTACCCTGTGATGTCAAACTGTAATATAGCATTAAATCAAGAACAAATAAAAATCTACGGTCTTATTTTATTTCCCTGGGTTGTTATGGGTTTTTAAGCTCCCTGTCCTTGAAACTCACGCCACCAATACAGCTGAAAAAACAGAAAGATCAGCTGTAAGCAACTAGATAGATCTGCAGGGTGGCAGTGAATTACTGAATTAATCCTCTCTTTGGCTGCATACTTACATCTAACCCAAGCTCACAGTCACTAAAGGCTTTGATCCAAAGCCACTGATAGTCAAACCAGGCTCTCAGTAGCCACACGAAATACTAGATCGTTGCTGAAAGGACCTGTTTACCTCCTAGGCACATACATGCCCAAGCCATGGCTACCTTGCAGCTCAGGCAGGAGAGCCAGCAGGTCACCCATTCTGCAGACAGTAGCCGAGTGCAGCCAGGGCCTTTAAATTTAAGCTTTTACATCTTTTTTTTTTCCAGCCAGAATACTAGGAGGATGGGTCTGTGCACAAATCACATGTTTATGTCTCTTCCAGTGGGGGAGTTGACTTTGCCCTTGACAGCCTGTCCCTCTCAGATCCTATCCTCCTGGACCACCAGAGCCACCCAGCAGCAGCAGCGGTATGGGCTCCCTTACACCATTCCCACAGAGCCATGAGCTTTCCCAGAGAACGCTGACTTCCACCTCCTTCAAAAAAGGCCAAGTATCTCCTGTGCTTCTCCACCCACTGTCAATCTCTTGAGTCTCTGTCACAGCTACACAGCCTAAACCTACTCCTACCTTTTCCTTTTCACAGAGTCTTTTTGTCCCTGGCAGCTGTTACCTGAGGCACTGCCTTCACCAGCATCTGTCTCAGTAGCAACCCCCATCCAGTACCAAAAACGCTGAGCAGGCAGGACCTCCACTTCTTCAGGTCTTTGCCCCACCACCTGAAAATCCAGGAGGCTGGCCTCTGATTAAGAGTCTTTAAACCATGGCAAGGGGCACTTTTCCAAAGGGTTCATCCTCACAACCTCCCACTACTGCACACCTTCAGGCTGAGCGTTGCTGACTACATCAAACCTCCATCATCTGTTTATTTGTAGGCTGAAAATCTATCTAAATGGGGATCTGACAGATGAGAAGAAAAAGAGGGAGGGAGACAGCTCTGAGGATTGCGCCTTCTGCTTCAACAGCTGAGAAACATTGTTGCAAAACCACTGGAACCGAGGAATAACTTAAGTGCTACGGAGGGAATAAATGATTCCCTGAACTTCTGTTAGTGAAGACAAGGTGTAAGACAGAAAGCACCCATCTTAGATATAGAACCCTGAGTGAATTACAGAACTGGCTGTGCTTTTTTGGTTTTGGAGTTTGGTTGGGGCTTTCCCCCCCCCCCCCCCCCCCCATTTTCCACCTTTCATCTTAACATTTTATATGGAAGACACCAATAAATAGTATATTCTGAGTCCTAGAGCCACCTTTAAGCAGCAGCACACTGAATCATTTCTTGGACAAACATCTTTAGGTAGACATCTCCGAGTGACAGCACTGGAGAAGAGACCCTGAAATGAGTTCTTCCTAAGGACTGCCAGGGCCCAAGTTTTGCAGACTCAACTCAGATCAACGTGATCAAGTGCTGAGCTCATTTATTGAAACACACACACAGCTTATATAGGTTTCTACATCAGTACACAAGTTATATTTCGTTGCTATTGGTTAGATGCTCTGTTCACCCGCCTTACATGCGTCCCACTATTGCTAATAATTGGTCGAGGCTACACAGTCACATTGTTTCTTTTTAAGGCAGTTGTTAACATTCTTGCAGTTTCTTATCTTGTCCTCAGACTTCTGCTCTTCTCCTACTGCATTCCAATTGTGCCTTAACATATCTTCACTCGACCCCTGGGCCTGACTTTATGGGAGTTGAGCTGTGCGGCAATAAATCTGTGCGGGCCACAAACCCACTCCTCTCATTACACTGCTACGAAGGACTATGCCAAACCACTGCCTACCATCTCAGCTCCCATCCAGATGAGGGGTTGTGCTGTACCCATCACCTCACAGTTACCTGCATACAACAGGAATGTTTCTGGACTGACTAGTTTTAACACAGCCCGTGTGCAGGCTTTTTTCCCCACCATCTGATATTAACCTACACAAAACAATGCTGCAGTTCTGTGAACATTTTAAGTATTCCTAAATGGTTCCAGTATCACACGCCACTCTTATTTTCCTCTGATCGTACATACTGACAAATCCAGTCTGAATAATGTAAAAATCCTTTTGCTCTTTTCACTGTTTGGCTCCAGAGCATTAGTCTACTGGAATGAGGACTGTCATTCAAGATTTCGATACATCAGGGACGCTGAATTACTGTTACAGGAGTTCAGCAATGTCTGCTTGACAGGTGGGCGGTACATTTTTTTCATTGAGATCTTTTCAAGATTACATAACATATATGTAGGGTATGTTCAACTTAGTGAAGAGTCTACAGGACATCAGGAGCCCTTCCTCATACTTTCAGTCATGAAGAAGAAGAAAGACCGAGACAAGGTTTCTGTAGCATGACAGATCTGTAGGCATACATTTTATCCCACTCTTCACATCTGTCCTGTAGATACAGTTTGGAGATCTCCCAGATTTTTAATCTTAGTACAGCAAGACTCAAAACAACTGTTTCTAGATGAAAGTTTCATGCAACATACACAGACAGGCACACAGAATCTGCTATTACCGAAATGCCTTGGATTTGACCAAACTAGTACAACAACAAACAAACAACCCCACGCCAAAAAAACCCCAAGCAAATGAAAAATAAAAGAGACCAAAATAGTTAGGTCCCCACCTCCCTTACTCAGCAATCTCCTGCAAAACACATCACACATCTTTCTTTAATATCCTAAGTAGATGCACTAAATTCTAACAAAACATTATTAAACAACATTCATTTCCATTCTGTTGCAAGTCCATTTCTATGGGAGTGTTTTACAACAGAGTAAAGCTTTTTTCCTTCTGCAGGAGGGCAGGAGGTCCCTGCAGCCTCTTTGGCAGCACTGGGTGTGGAGTACACATTCCACCCAGATCTTAACATCTTCTGACACCCAACTGGCAGAATTGAAACAGGAAGAATGTGGAAACTGGAGGGCTGGAAGGGTATTTGAGTGCAGAGGAAATAACCTTCCTTTCCCATTCCAAATGGAACACCAAGTGGTAAGCAAATGACTCTGCCTTTGACCTCTCTATCTTAACTGCATGGTTGTTATAAGCACTTGAAGATGAAATCTTGCTCACAAAACTAGTCTTACTAATTTCCAAAAAGGACTAGATGTGATTTTTTTTTTAAACACACTTGAACACACCCTCTCCCCCCCATTCAAACAGCAAAGGCAAAACCACTTGAAAGTCAAGACATATAAACAGGAACCAAGGCATTTAGTTTCCATTCCGCTATTAAAGTTTCAGATCCTTTTGCTGATTAGCATAACATAACCTCAGTCCTGCAACCTGATCTAGGAGGCCAAGCCAGGCACCAATGCCACACACAATGCAGTCAGTGGCAATACCTGTTGGCTCACTCCCCTCCCACGTTACCCCAGCACATACTGCTAGAGGAATGGATTAATCAGATGATTCCCCAAACTGCAACAGTTTGGCTGAACACGCAATGGAGAAGACACTCTGTGTGTATGAGGCCATCTCTGCCCATGGTTGCCTACATCCCCTTCCCTCTCTACAGAAACCTGCAGAGAGTGCCTTCAAGGAGAAAGTACAAAACCTGACCTAAACAATCCTGTTTACAAGTACATGTGGTTCAGTTTTGTTTTACCAGGAATACTCCACCCCATGCCCACTCAGCTCGGCTTCCCAGGGAGCCAGTACTGATTGCACTCAGCTCCAAGCCCACACATAGAAGGGGAGAGCGGGAAGTGCTCCGTGGGAGTGCCAAAAGGGATCCAGCATTCCCCAAAACTACTCTTGCCTCACAGAAACATGAGATTTTCACACAGCTCCTCAAGTGTTATTTATAAGAAACAGGTATTTTAATGAATAGTTACTCGATTAGCAGAGCCATGGGGTTCCAGTAACAACACCTCCTCCCAGCATACTTACCACGGCCTGTACAGTGCGCTCCTTATGCCTGGCTTGTAGCGAGCAGCTACAAACACGACCCCAGCGCCAAACATAGCCCAGCTGCATCACAGCTCCCCACAAACACTATTATTTTTATATACTAAAACGTGGCAAACATTCACCACCGTTTATGCTTCACCAGATTAAGAAGAGAACAGGCTAATGGGAAGGATAGCAAACTGTGAACTGTAACTAAGCTATCTGCTACAAATTATTCTCCTTGGGAAGACAGAGGCGTCCAAGTTTTCCTTCTAGGATTAGCCATGGTAACCATCGGTTATTTTGCTGCTACCCAACTTCTCTTTATGCCTGTTAAGACTGAAAACTCCTCCTCAGCTCCTCTGTCCAACGCACAAGGCATATTTGAAGCAGACGAGGCTGGCTGAGAACTCTGTGAACGACACGAGAGGGTTGCAGCCGACAGCCCGGCTGCAAGAAACGCAGCGGTACCCTCGAGCAGACGTCTCAGCTTAGTATTAAAATTTAAAATAAAGGTAGAGATGACTATGGGTCTGCCTCAACACAGCACCAGGGAAGTTTCTGGCACGACCGTTCCATTGCAGGGAAAAGTACCAGCGATAAAGCAGAGGGAAAGTGCAGGGGAGGAACTCGAGGGGAATTCAATCTCAACACCCTTTCCGGTCAGAAAAGCGTTCCGAAAAACTCGGCTTTCCCTTTCACCCGCCGACAGCCCGGGGAAGAGGCGCCACCTGTTCCAAACGCCCAGGAAAGCGGGGCGCTTGCCGGAGAGCGGAAGGTTTCCCCCCCCGGAGCGGCTCCTCATCATTCCTCTTCCCCAGGTAACTTCCACCGGGCGGCCCGCGGGACCGGACCGGCGGCAGCAGGCGGCCGAAGCTGCCCCCTGGCACACCCCGTGCCACGCAGCTCCGGGCAGAAATGCTGAATCACGAAGCCGAGGATGCGGGATCTCCCCCTGACCCCCCACCCGGGGCTAGCTGCCTCCCCGCGGCCCGGCTCGCCCGGACACGGGTCCAGCAGAGGGACTGGGCGGCTGAGACAGCCGCACCGCCTGGCACTTACTTGAAAGTGAGGATGCAGAGGGGTCGGTAGGACTTGTGGCTGGTGTTCTCGGACATCCGTTTGCCCCAGAAGTCGTTGGCGAAGGCGGTGGCTACGGGGGCGGCCGCCCTCACGTCGGGGTTGTTCACGATGGCCCAGACGTCGTCGTGCACGAACTCGCCCCGCAGAGAGTTGCCGTAGCACAGAGCGCACAGCCCCGCCAGCACCGCCGCCGCTGCCGCCCCACCGCGCCGCCCGCCCGCCGGCGGCGGGGACGGGTAGGGGGGCGGCGCGCCTCGGTCCCGACTGCGGGAGCCCAGCGCCGAGCCCGTCACCATAGCGCGGGTGCGGGCCCGGGGCGCCGCGCAGGCTGCCCCGGCTCCGCCGCCGCGGCGCGGGGAGACAGCGGCGCCCGCATGGTGCGGGGCGTGGAGCGGGACCGCTGCCGGCCACTCGCGCTCTACCAAGGCGCAGCCAGCCCGGCTGCAAATAAACAGCGACCGCCTCCCCGAGCCATCCCTCCTCCTCTTCTTCCTCCTCCCCCCCAGCCCCCCACCCCGCACGCATGCTCCTTGCCGCGCTGTCACGCCCGCCGCCACCTCAGCCCACTGACGGGGTGGCTTCTGCCTGGGCTAGTCCCCACGCACGCGGGAGGGACTCCCTCCTGGCACGGCACGGCACGGCGCGGCACGGCACGGCAGAGCAGTACGCAGGCGAGGCCGTGCTGTTCCGTGGGCGGGGTGCGCTGCGGGGCTGAGAGCAGAGTCCTGTTGCGGTTGGTCGCCCCTCTCACTCACGGGAGACAAGTGCGAGGCAGCCTTGCCTGGTGCCAGAGCCCCCTCTGTTCCCTCTCTGTCCACCCCACCACGGCCGGTCTTGACCGGTCGCACTGTGAGTCATGCTCACCCAAGACACGGGAATGTCCCAGCTGGCTCCACAGTGGCCTCCACGCTGGTCCGCAGCATCCACGCTGGTCCGCAGCATCCAGAGCATGCAGGGTCATCCACAGTATTGATGCTGCTCCATCACATCCACATTGCTATGCACTATAGATGCTGATCTACACCATCCATGCTGCAGCATCAGCTGTGCCCAACAGTCCCCGCTGTGTCCTGCTGGCAGTGAAAGCATTTTGGTGCCATTTTTCTTTACTCTGGTCCATCACCTGTTCCTCTTCCAAAATCACCTGGGAGCTGCCTTCTCCAGAGCATTATTCTGGTGACTGCAGTGTGTCCATTCCCTCCCATACACCTCCCATACACCATACAACTCCTAAAAACTTCCACTTAAGGAAAGGTCATATTCAGTCACGTGCAGAAGATATGTGACCCTGGCTTTTTCAGAAAACAGAAAAACAAAGATTCAAGTAATGCTTTTTACCATTTAAATAAAACTTCCTGCTTGTAACCAAGCGAAGAAATAACACGTCTCAGCAAAGGAGCTTGGATGCCATTAGGTGAATGACCATGCTGGTCGTACTCTGAATTTGTTCCTAGAAAAAGATAGGGTGAGCGTGGTTCACCGCCAGCTGTGTGTGTGTGAGCATGCCTGCCTGCCTGTGTGCATGCCTCTGTGTGGGAAAAAGCGGAACAGAAGCCATGAAGGGTTCACACAGACTGTTCGGGGTGAGCCCTCTCCAGGAATGCTTTTTCCCCCCAGCGTATCTGGCACTTTGAGTGAGCTGGTATTTTCCAAGCACAACAGAACAGGCTTTTCAGATGCACTTTTGTCATAGCTAAAAATAACAGTTAACTCCAAATAGGACAGTGTGTTTACATCCGGGACAGAAGGAAACTCCACCAGAAGCAGGGTCATCACTCAAACTTTCCCTTGAAGTGGCAGATGACATTTTGCCAGTTGGCTTGCCTGAGCTTTCCCCAGCATGGGAGAGCGTTCCTTGTGACATGTAGCTCAGCAGCCTAAAGGGATATCAGCAGTACTGCTGATGTGACCCCAACAAACCCAACCTGGGCCTCAGCAGGCTGCCCCTCCCAACAAGACCCACGCCATACCTCATCTCCGGCATGGACCAGGGTCCACACCGCCTTTCTTGCTGATGTCTTTCAGCCTTCTGTCCTTCTTCATCACAGGTGGGGGCAACCTGCCAGTAGCCCACTCATGCCATGAAATGAGGTCCAGAGCTGCCATCAGGCAACCCGATGTTGGAGCAGGGGCATTTGTTATCCAGCACTGTGCTGTGTCACAACTCCCCATCCACCCTTTGAGCTTATCTAGTTCACCACAAAAAATGCAGAATTCCGAAATGGTAAATAATGAGGTGATAAAGCACCATTTTCTAATGAAGTGATTTACTGTCGGTATCTTGACAGGAACATAAGCAGCCATATAACATCACATAGTACAACAGACATATCCTACTAAATAAATAACATCGCTTCCTTTACAGATCTGTGATTTTCCCTTTGCATTCACAGCCCACCATGCTTGGCAAACCCCAAAAGCAGGGGAAAAAGTATGCCCTCACTTTCTTTAGGAGGGCAGAACGCTGTCTATTTGCTTTCTTCTGGCATGGAAACCTAGTGTTTGCAAGGGAGAAAAACCTCGTTTATTTTCTCATCTTTTTTTTAATTTAATGTGGTTACTGTAATGCTAGACACAAAGTGTCTGTTTTATCAACAAACCATGGTTTTATGAGAAGAATATCTATTCTTACTTCTCCAAGACAGACCAGATCCTTCCTTTCTTCCCTCAAACGAACATCTGAAAGAGACAAAGCAATACTGCAGTCAGCCATGGAGGAAGACCCATTCTTCACTCCAAGACCTGTTGAAATACAGGCACACGTATAGTCCTCTCCTTTTGATCCACAAAGGGAAACATCACCTCATCATGCAGCAGTCACCATTGCAGACTGAATTCAAGATGTCTATTGCTAGAGGTCCTGACCATCTATAGAGAAACCAATAGCAAAAATTAGTCATTCAGAGAGCAGGAGGACACACACCGAATGCTGCTGTATATTGGGTCTGAAGTCTGTATACAGTCCATACACAGGTTTATACACAGAGGAGAGGAAAGAGAGAAGAGAATCCAGCAATGAGATGATTTGCTCCAAAGCCACTTACAAACATATCTGGACTAATAAGAAGTATTTCCTCCTCCTGCAAGCCTTGATTCTTTCTCTACCTAAAGTAGCCATGGCATTGCTTTTGAAATGTAAAACCCAATTGCTTCTCAGAAAAGCCCAGCTGAGTTCTGGGATTGTGTGTGCAGTTGAAGCACTCCAGCTACCTGACTGCCTATTTGTATTTGAATCAAAAGTTGCATGCCAGATATATAAAAAGATTAACAAATGGCTGTTAAAGCTAGAGACCCTGGAAGTAATTATGTGCGACGCTCAAAAAAAACCCCAACCTGCTCTGTTAATTGAGCAGAGCTCATTACTTCTGAAGTAGGAAAGTTTGGCCTCCACTTGGAGTGAAACATACAGCAAGGTATATGAGACAGAAGATACATTTGAACTGTTAAACTTCAAAGGGTTGAGCACTGATTGATCTGTTTTATCTGAAGATGTCAGCTGCTCAAAGGCAGAGAGAAACTGCAAAAGTTTTGAGTTTCAGGCTTAAATGTGGAGTTCTGGCGAGCTTAGCTTTGCATTGGCTGATTAAAGGATAAGAATGTGGTAAATACACTTAAAAGTTAAATTACCATATGGCCATGGCTAGAGGTAAATTTCAAAAGTAGCATGTGTAAATAGTTTCTTGCTGGCTGAACAAATAATTTTACATTTAAACTAAGTCATTTGGTAACTGCCACAATTGATTTCTGCTTATAGTCACTTGCTGAATGGTTTTGCAAATCATTTTAGTAGCCCCAGGATGAAACTCTGTCTCTGCCATGCATATAATCCTCATCAGTACAGATTATGTTCATATGGTTAAAAGCAACACCCAACACCACCCCCCAAAAATAAAAAAAAAATCCAAAACAACAACAACAAATTTAAAGAATGAGCCAGCCACCAGGTTCTACTGGCTATTCAAGTATTAAAGGAAATTGCCATCTTAGATGAGGAGTGTTGCAAAACCTGGAACTGAATTTGGCATCTTTAATATCTTTAATCCAGTGCACTGTCTATGCTGGAAGAGACTTGGAGGGACAGAGAGCAATCCATGTGGTCCAGAGCCCCTGCAAGGAGTCCAGCTTAGCTAAGTAGGATTTGAACTTTGGTGTCACCTGGAACGCTGCAACAGTGCAGTGAAATGCTGTGATCCTTTTTGCTTGTTACCAAATTGCTACCAGGTCTATGCAGGCTACAGAAAGTGAATTCTTCCCAAAGCCCAGTAAAAGTTCCTATGGTTTTATTTTCACTTTCAACTGTCACTGAAAGCCAGAACTACTACAAGCAGGAGAGGAAAACTTCTTGCCCTTAGTACCCTGGTCCTGTGATCCGTAGGAGTACCAGTACAATCCAGTATCCTCAGGATGACCTATCCTTTTCAATAGAGATATAGTGTTTCGAGTTCAGCCCACACCCCCCCAGTAAACCTCCTCCCTGTGGTAGTCATTGAGTGTGGTAGATATTAGCCCCGAAAATTCAAACCCCTCAGCTTTCACAAAGCTGTGTAAACAAGTAAGCACGTTACAAGTAATCACATGGTAAGCATGGCTTGGTGGATCCCTACGGATGCACATTTCCCATCCCTGACACAGATGGCAAGTAACACAGAAACCATGACCCATTTTTTGAACCATTTGTCACCTGTTTCATATGCTTGTGTAAAATGAGAGATTTCAAGCTGAGAAAAGGCTTGCCATAGTTGTTATTGGATTAGAGGGAATCTCTTTTTCAGCTCATACAAAAAATGCATTTTCTGCCTTTGAAGAGATCCAGGTAAAGCCTTAGTCTACAGGCAGGATTGTGCAGGGACTTGGAACCCCTGCGGTGGGTGGAACATCCATGATTTGACAGGGGAGAGGCATCCAGCCAAAGGTATGGATTGGTGGTCACTGTTTAAAAGGGAAGAAAAATACAAAGGTGGTACAAGTCCCAGTAATGACAAGAGCAGGATTCTTCACTGACAGAGCAGAGGCAGACAATGGCACAGGCTGCTGAAGTCATCCATTCCAGCAGCCTCACTCATCAGCTGAAGACATTAGTGCTGTCCATCTTTGTGCGTTTGATTTGGGTGTTTGGAACCACATGGTGGAATGGGGAGTGAAGGGAAGAAAGCGTTTCACTTATTGAGCATGGATCTGCCCTTCTCTAGAAGCACTGCAGAAATTTCCCAGCACCACAGAGGGTGCTCAGTCTTGCCCTTGCCCAAAAGATCTTTTTTTATGGCATCGGAGCAAGGGGAAAATGCAGCCTATAGGGCTTAAGTTGGAAGAGTTACCACGTCTAACATTCATCTTTTTAATGCTGATTAAGTACGAGTCAGTTGAAGTTGCATTTTTATGTACTTCACAGAAATTAGCTAGTTGCTCAGAACCACAAAAGTTAGAAAGGGAAAACCCAACTCAAGGCAGTCCCGTTTCTGGGTGAGCAAACGAGACTCGTAGATGAGCCAACATTTTTTTCACTTAGAGAGCATAGCCCCTGACTGCATTTTTGCTCTGCTTGGAGTCTTGTTTCTGAGTACAAGCAGGTCAGAAAGGGTGTGAGGCTGTTTAAAGTGGGGAGCTGGGAGAAATTGTTTTTAAAATTTAGCTTTCCTGAGAAATGGAAATTGGTAACTCAGCCACCAAACACTTCCTACGAGGCTGTGCAGGGGCATGTGGAAACTGTCACCAGGATGTGAAGTCAGATGCTGAGCTGCTGAGGGCACTGGACTCAAACACAGAATAAGAAATGAGATTTGGGCACAGCACCCTGATCAATATTTAGTGGTTGGGTTTCATACTGCTTCTGCAAGGTGCTGGATTCAGAAAGAGAAACTGATTTGGGCAAGACAAAGGAGGCATTTTTAGCTTGGACTGATGTGAGTCCATTAATTTGACCCTATACTCAGCCGTTAGAATTGACTGTACATTCCACAGTGCAATTGTCTCTTGGAAGTTTATATGTCAAAATAAGATCAGAGATTAAAGATATCAAGTCAGTTCCCTATTTGGATTCAGTTGGGTTTGTTTTCTGGGAAACTCTGAGCTGGAATTCAGTAGCAGTTCTCTCCAAAACGTAACTGATTTATATGTAAGATTTTCTGGCATCCCTAGTTTCAATTGAATTGCAGTCACAGCAAATGGTCTGATAAAATCAGACAGTTGGATAAAATCAGGAAATCTCTACATTTACTCTCTGCTTACTGAGCAAGCTCAGTTTCATCATGGTGGAATAGGAGCCAGTGGTTACAATTACCTTTCGTCCCTTTAATCTATTTTTTAATATTTGGGTTTAAGATGGAAAAATTACAAATTAATAAATCTGCACTGCGTCCAGTCAAGACTCTGCGTAGTAATATTAATCATATCACTATGATTAGCAACAGCTGGAATAAATTTTAGCAAAAATATTAAAAACGATATTGTAGAATAAGTCACATGGAGTCACTGTAATTTGAGGACGGTGAAAGTCCATAAAAGCTACTGAGAAAGGAATACCTTTTCTTTTTTTCCAGGTGATTCCTTTGGATTTTATTTTTGCAAGCAGATACAGTTTTATTTTACAGTGCTTACCTTTAGTTAACTGTAGTGTTTTTGTTGAACAAACACCCCAGATAAAAAACCTACATCAATCATCCACTCTGAGCACTGCTTCTTCTCACTAGTCCTCTTACACCAAGTTGTACTGAGGAGCTCTAGCTGTGTTAAAGCAAAAATAAAAGTTTTCAAGTGCAATTGCAAGCCCCTAAGCCAACACCAGCCCTACACTGTCCGGGAAGTTTGTCTGCAGGTCTGCTTTTCACTTGTGAACATCACTGTGCGCCAGCTGCTGTTTTCCTGAAGTGTTTGAGAAATTCATAGACAGCTAATAGAGAAGTTAAAAATCATAGCAGTAAAAGTTCCTCACTGGAAACCATTTGGAATCCCAGTTCGGTGGCCGATATGGTGGGATGTGGGGTGGACCAAGAGGCAGCTGGCAATGGTTGGAGTCCTTTTCAGCACTCCCTTTTCTATCCCCATTGTTTCCACAGATGACGCATTTAAGTGACCCTCAAACTGGAGGTTCGATAAATTGGACCCTCCCTGGTGATCTGTATAGCTGAGCACTCATCAGCACACCTGTGGCTGTTGTGGACAGGTAAAATGTTGTAATACTCAAGGAAATAATAATAAAATAATTTAAAAAAAAATTCTGAAAGAAAATTACTATCTTCGTGTGGAAGCACCAGGAGGTCCAGTGGAAGTGCTAAGAAAATGGCACGTGTGGATGTTGCCCAGGTCATGTCATTGAGATGCTAGAACATCTTATATTTTTCCCATCTAAGAAGAACCCAGGATACATGCTGAGACGTAGAGAACTGGTGTCCCCTTTCCCTCCTTGCCACTGGACTTATCTGGGCTAGGCCACCTGTATTCATGTCTCTGGGAGCTTGGGAGTAAGAGAGTTTGAGACTCAGGTTTGCTACCACAATGTTGCAAAATTACTTTCAGGGTTAAAAACCTGGTGATGTTGGATTTAGGAGCCATATGTGCTACCAATACTTACACACCTTTTATTCATACAAATGCAAACTTTTGGCTTGCCTGAAATGCTCTGAGGAGACAACATGTCTGATTTTTCTGTTTTCCCAAAGACGAGCACACACGTATGAGCTCAGGATTTTCAGCTTCTCCTGCTAATGGGGACCACAGGATTCCCTCCTTTCAGAGTCTGGGAACTCAGTCTCTCTCCAAGGACATGATTCTCTGTTACTTCTTAGTCCACCCACATTCCTTTCATGTGTTTCAGCTGACTTCTCCTGCCTGATTCCACTCCAGCTTTCTTCTCAGTAGGAACTTGGAACCTTTGAATTTCTGTTGTTGAACAACTTTAAAAAAGCAAGTTACTGCACTTTGCCTAGAAAGTTTGCTTACAAAATTATTTCCCAAGGCTTCATCCCAAAGCACAAAGTCATCCATAGTTCAGCTGAAACACACCTAGGATCCCTGCAAAGGGAGTCTGCAAGCTTTCTGGAACCTGCAGCATTTGGAACCTGGAACCTAGAAATCAAAACAAGCCACAGTTTGACAGCAAATCTAGCATGCTTGCTCTTAGTAAACCTGCTCAGCAAGTTTTTTCTCTAGTAGTTTATATCACTTCTACTAGACCAAAAATTTCATGCCAACCTGCTTCATAATGCTCTGTATTCACTTATTTGTGCTTTGTCACTTTCTATTTTGCCCAGAGCAATGCACGGTGGCCCAGTTCCAGCAATTACACCTGCCCCTTTCTTCCATCCCTGGGAAATTGCAACACATTCAGGGACCTGGCTCAAGGTCTGTGTCCTAGGTTCTCCTTAGTTTTCCTTTGGGCTCTCTAGAGACTTTCAGAGATACTCCCCAGCCCAGCATATCTTAACTCTTATGGAGTTCGTTCTATAGCTCTGTTCCTCAGGCACAAGGCAACCTTTAACTTTGTAGAACTCACGTATGCTGAGACAGAGCTTCCCTGGAAAGCTGCTTCAAGAATGATGAGTGACTTTCTGCAAGACCTAAGGATTTTTATGACCCTCATCATCATCTTCTAGTGCAAAACCAAACAAAAATAATAATAATAGCAAACGAACCACTCCATCAAACCACAGTACTCCTAATCCTTCCTTGGGAAAAGATGGGGAGACAAAAGAAAAAATCCATTACCTGAGAGCCAACATCATTTATATCAGTAGGACTTAAACAGACCTGGTGATAAAAGCCATAAAAACACACTGAGCTTGCTCTTGAGTAGTTCTATAAGGGAAGGGACTAAAAGGGAGAGGAGCCTCAGGAAAAACTAAGGCACAGCCCAACATCCAAGAAGTGCCACAGATATCCACGTTGTAATTTGGGGCTATTTCTAGTTAGCTCTGTATTTATGTAGATTGACAATTGTGAAGAGAAAAATCATAAATATGGGGTTAGTCTTTTTTTTGGTATGAGGCTGGCATCTGCTGTGGGAAATTAATCCATGCTAAGCTGCAGTAAGCTGAGCTGCTGAGTTTGTATTCGTGTCACTGAGACCACTTACACTCACTGCTGGTCTATAAACTCTTATTAGTCAGAATTGACAGTGGGTGACATCTTGATGAAAAGAATAGACTGTGGATCACAATCCATTCAATAATGGTCCATAAAAATTATATTAAATGAGCCATTTTTCCTAAGACCACATACCAAAATATTTTGGGGAGATGAATAAAGCAATAGTGGGGTTTTGTGGGGGTTTTTTGGGTTTTTTGTTGTTTTTTTTTCCCGGAGAAGGGGATTAGAAGGTCCCAGGGTGCTTTGTCACTGAAATAACCACATCTGTCAGCTAAATTGGCAGAGCTATTATATTTAGTTTCCAGAAAGAGTTCCTCAGACGCTGAGGTTTTGGATACCTCCCAAAAGATTTGCTCTCTGACAGTTGAAGCAAAATAAAATTGGGGGGAAAAGTAGTTCACAGCCTCAGCTAGCATTTTCATTTTTTCTGAATATCACATGGTCCTAAATGTTGATGAGAAAAGACGGGCTCATGAGGGAGGACTTGACAGAAATCACATTTTCATTTCCTTTGTAAAATTTTTCATGCTTCTCTCTCTCTCTCTCCAGCAGCCACCTTGCTGTTGTTGCCTTTTGGGGGCCCATATGATCGTCCCTATGAGGAAAACCTATCCCAAAGAATTTCCTTTTTTTTATTTTTGCAAGACATAGTCAGAGGATCCCATTAATTTTATTTTTTTTTAAATTTATTTAACTGGCTTCTAGCATTGCAGACTCCTGTCATGCCATAAAACTGACTGATGAATGACAGGGCCCTTCTAGGTTTGGCCAGGGTGTAATGTGAGCTCCCAGGGCCGGAAACAATAAAAAGCAATTTTCTGAGAAATGGGGTTTTGAAAGGGCCACACTGGTTCTGACTTCACTGCACCCTTTTGCTAGCTCCAGTTCAGCAAGTTACAGCTGGATTTTGTTATGTTTTAAGTCCTTATGAGCCCTCTGTTTTCCTCCAGATAGTCATTTAGGAAGAGTTGATGAGTGCTTCACTGGGGACTTGCTCTGCATGTATGGGCCCCAGTATATAGCTTATGTAACAACGTGGCCAAGGCTCACGAAAAGCAGTTGGGAAGAGAGAATTTCTGATTAATCAAAAGGCAGCCTCTCCCCTCCCACCCTGACCTTCTTTAGAGCTGCCCTATGCTTGAAGTCCTCTCTCTTTCCATCCATCTAGACATTTTTTGAGAACCATGGGCTGAAAAGAACAACAAAAGAAACATTACACCTCATCTTTAGCTATCATTGTCACATGCTGCTTTTGGAAACTAAGTGACGTTCATGCTGCATTTCAGTTCACTGTCCTTAACACAGTCCCACCGTTCTACAAGAGAAGATGCCTCACAACTCAGTACTGTGTCTTTGGATTTTTAGGTAACCCTGACCAGATCTGACTCCTTCCCGTAGAATGTCCCACTCAACATCCAGGTAATGACAATAAACACTTTCACCCCATCAGGCTGCCTGCAAGTAATCTAATCAGATATGGAACATCTTAATTAATATTAATTGGTCCATCCAGCTGAAAGTGTCACTAAGCAACTGCAATAGTGAGCCTCCAACTTTGTGGACCACCCCCCCAGCTGTGCCAGCCTGGTATCCCAGCTGTGCCATGAGCTGCACAGACACTGATCTCCTGCCAGGACACAAGAGGCACCTGCACCTACTCCTGGCCCTTATTAGAGCCACCCACAGAGCAGAAGTCCCTCGCACCTGCCCAGTCAAAGGCTCCTGGTCCCAATCCAGGCAGGGGAACAAGGAAAAGCAATGGTGGAAGCAAGCAAGCCTCAACTTCATTATTGAAGCAACAGAGGCGTAGGAAGGCTAAGAGATGTGCTCAAAGCTAGGAAGGAACTCAGGCGGAAAATACAGGCAGGAGGTGAGAACATGTCTCCTGAATGAGAGACCATCTTCTACCCCTGAGGGCACACAAGGACTGGGATAAGAAAGATCTGCATTCAGCAGGAAGGCTCTCCATTCCAGATTTCACAGGGTCTTGTATTCTGGTTCACACTGGGAGGAGGAGGTGGGAGTGAGGAAAATCACTGAGCGGTTGCTTCTGGTAAGACCTTCCGTAGTAGCTGTGATTACAGTTCTCAAAAGAGCCAGCTATTGCTCTGTCTGGCCAAGCATCACTGCCATGCACAGTAGGGGTTGAAACAAGGCTATCCCAAACCTTTCCCAAGTTTTTGTATAGACTTTTTCAGCCTTTGCACTCCAGGATTTTAAGAGAGGGGCGTGAGAGGACTTGCTGGGGGAGACACAGCCCGTGCCTTCCCACTGCCACCCCCCACCCCCAATTATCTGTAAATCAACTCCAGAACAAAATCCCTGATGAGGGGATAGGATGTCGCATCGCTATAGCACCTTGCAGCAGCCTGTGCTTGTGTCAGAGCCTGAGAAGCAGGGGTGCAAATGCCCTTACAGTGACAGCATTAGGAGGCTTTCTTTCTGTTTTGAATAAATGATTGATAAGGTAAAGGCAACTGGAGGGGAAACAGGTCAAACACAGCTAATGAAAAATGTAGACCCAGTCATCATCCTGTTATATCACTTGCTAGGAGAGGAGTGTTTAGCAATAGCTTGCATGTTGTAAGGCTTAAGGTTATCAGCAGAGTGACTGCAGAGAGCTCGTTAGAATTCATCCCACATCTGTGACTGTAATCCAGCAATTTAGATGAAAACATGTACTCTGCATAGGTGCATGACATAGACTATTACTACCATTAATACAGTAATAGTCATAGTAAATAACATACTGAGCATGTTTGTTATACCGAGGAAAACTTAATTATTATTTCCAAGCTGGCAGCATTTGATTAACTTTTTGCTGTCTCTGAAATTGTGTAATTAGTTCCCAAGTTACAACTCCTGAAAAATCTCTGCCTTGTTGGGGGTAGGAGATGTGGAGTTACAGCTGCAGCCATTGCTCCGGTAAAGGTAGCTTTCCCTTGAGAATATTAATTTTTCAACATAAAAATGAAAAACGAGTAAAATTCCCCTAAACAAAAGGGGGGAACGCTTGGAAGGTGTCTCTCAGGGTACCTCCCCTCTCCTCGCCTCGCTGTCTTTGGTAAAAGGAGCTCTCTAGTGTTCAATTCCAATACTGCAGTTCGGGAAGAAGATGCTATGAACACGCAACCTAATCAAATGCAAGGCCTAGGTCTCTCAGGTACTCAGTGCTAATGCATCATGTGCAGTGTTACTTAAACATCACTATCGAGCCTACCAATACCCTTATAACGCAAAGGTTTTAAAGCAAGGTGCAGTGGCCTCCATCACTCTCACCTATCGTTCCCCATCTGTGTCTGAAAGGAACTTCTGCACTGGTGAAGTGGCTCAGGATAGGTCTGTGGCGGGAGGATGTGTGTGTGTGTCTGCCAACATCCAGGCCCTGTAAAAAAAGGCTTAAAATTTTGTCTGTGCTCCTCACCTGAGACAGAGACATGCCCATCGTTTGCTAAGGACACATCCTGGCTTGAGGTAGAATGTTGGGTAAAAGTGAATGCCTAACTGCAACTTCTGACCTTCAATGCACACACCCCATTAAGTGACATTGTCTCATCCCTGGTAAAACAAGCTCATGGCCACTAATCCTAGAAAGCAAATGGCAAGAAAAGGTGTGCAGGTAGCAGTGTATGAAGGCAGACAGCCCTGCTGCCTTTCTAAAACAAAGACCTTAACAATTACATTGGCAGTTAATAGGCAGGTTTGATGGCATGCTAGGATAACAGTACCTTGCCTTTACACCACTTTCAAAGCTTGCATTCTGTTTTTTCAACACATTAGTGATGAGCTTCCTGATGTTGATAAAAATGAATTGAAAAATCTATTTGGTTATCACTGGATATCACAGATGGAGAATAATGACTCGACAAATGGGCAAACCGAGATTATCTGCAAATATTATGGGAGACACTGGAAGCTCTTATAAAACACACCATCATCTTTAATAGCATTTTGCTATTATGGTACTTCCCTTGTGGATACTGGGGCTTAATATTGCAAGTATGAAAAAGAATGCCATACCTGAAGCTTTGCCACTGAGAAGCACCATCTTGTGTTGACTGTGCTTTGCTTCCCACAACAAGGCTTATCCTAGAGTAGGAAACAAGTAAGGATGTAATAATCAACCAAATGTGTTTCAAAGGCAAGAAATCTATGCAGGGCAAAGCTGCTCACCTTTAATCACAGCAAACAAAATGACAGTGGATTTCCTTCAAGTTAATGTGAGCCAGAGGTTTAAACCTTGTGCCTTTAGATAAGTTTGTGCCATTTTTTTCTTCTCCCATTTTTGACCTTCATTTTCTGAGTTTAGTACACAGAGGTCCCAGAGTTCTAGTAGCTGAAAAACAATTTAAGAAATGTAAGCCACAAACAACAAAGAATCCTGCCAGGTTTTGGTCAGTCATAATAATATTTTTTCTCCACTTAGCATTTCAGCTCAGTATTAAGGTGATCATTCTTGGTAAGTACAAAATCTATCAGTACATCAATATATCTAAGCAACACTGTGGTGGTTTGATCCTGGCTGGAGGCCAGATGCCCACCACCAAAGTCACTTTATCGGTCCCTTTTTTAGCTGGACAAAGGAGAAAATATATATTGAGAGGCTCAGGAGTCGAGATAAGGACAGGGAGAGATCATTCTGCATTTAGTGTCATGGGCAAAACAGACTCAACACAGAATAAAGGAAAGAAGACTGTCTAATTTATTACACTGCACTGCACACCCAGTGACACCAGAGTCGGGTAATGAGAAGTGTGAACAGATCTTAAAACACTTTCCTTCACCCCTCTCTTTTTTGTGGACTTCACTTTAGTCATGATTTTGCTCCCTTCTTCCCCCAAATTGTAGCATGGGGAAGGGCAGGGACTGGGGGAATGGGGGTTTCAGTCAGCTCCTCACAAGTTGTTTTCCTTCTTAGCTGGTGGGGGGTAATTCCTCACACCCTTCTCCTGCTCCAGCGTGAAGTCCCACTCATGCAACACAGTCCTTCACAAACTTCTCCAACATGAGATGGACAGAAGTAAATACTGAAGTATCTGTTGGTATTTTCAGACCAGAAAACTAAAGCAACATGTTTCTTGCTTCCTCAGAAAACTCTTCATAAATAAGTCCTCTGATGCTTAATCTCAAGAATGTGGGTCCCTTTTTCATTGAGATTTAGGTTAGAAGTTCTTGTTTGACTTGCACAATGCAAGGTGAAGAATTTCAGCAAAGTCCATGGCTAATTTCAGTTTTATTAAATTTTACTGGGTCCTTGCAATGCACAGAGCCCCTTCCCCACCCCCAGCCCCAGCCCCCAGCTGAGAGGGTTGCTGTTGAATTCATGAGAACTGGAGCAGAGCCTTAGAGAAGAAAGCACTTCCTGGAATCCCACCACCATTCATCAGGCAGAACCTGATATTTTACACTGTATCATCTTCAAAAATGATAAACCAGAAGACATGTAACTTTTTTAACAAGAAGAATAAAATCCAGACTTCAGGACAGCACAGAAAGCACCTGGGTTTATGCTAAATTTCAATTTTTAAACATAGAAGAGGCTTTGAGAAGCATCTGCTTAGCTTCTGAATGGTTTGGGATCAGCTGCAAGCTGATGTCACGCTCAGCATATAAAGCTGGGGGAAGAAGGAAGGGAGGTCTTTCCAAGTAACAATTGCATGTGATGGAGCCCTGCTGTCTTGGTGATGGTTGAGCACCTCCCTGCCCATGGAAAGTGGGGAATGAATTCCTTGTTTTGCTTTGCTTCCGTGTGTGGCTTTTGCCTTACCTATTAAACTGTCTTTATCTCACCCCATGAGTTTTCTCACTTTCACTCTTCTGATTCCCCCCTGCCCCATCCCGCCGAGGGGGGGAGTGAGGGAGCAGCTGCATGGGGCTGAGCTGCTGGCTGGTGCTGAACCAGGACAGCCAGTTTCACGTTTACATCCCAAATGGATAGCAAGTCTGGATTAGTGGCAAACTTTGCATATCATTCACAACATGAGATTCCTAAATACCAGGCAGTTGTAAAAGCAATGTACCTAACCATTTGTGGTTTCTTCTCTGGATTTCTGTCTCTCCATTTACGGATGCAGATTTATGGAAAGCTCCATTAGGCAGAGATTTGCAAGTGGGGAAGAATATTGTTGTTCCAAGAATCGTTTCACTCCAGTAAGGTAAGTATGTAGCTAATATAAAACTTAAGACTCTAGGGTACATGCAGCATCTACCTGAGGTCACCAAGTTACAGCTTGAGGGCCACCCCAGGGAGCACATCAGAATTTTTGGAGTGCCACTGGCTGTATAGAAGACATGTCTTAATTTGGTTGGTGTGAAGGGGCCTCTGAAAAGAAAAATTTTTTAAATTACTTTTAGTACAGAAATAACAAGAAGTGCCCATCTTGTGCTCAGCTGTGAGATTTTGCTCTCTTCAGTGTATTTACTTCAGTATTTACTTCTGTGGTGACTAGCTGAGGAAGGAGCAGACATGGTAAGTCTGGAGTCACTTCTGATCTGCCACCACTAGCACGGCTCAGGCAGACCTGACAGAAACCAAGTTTTTTGTCACTGCCCAGGACAAATAAGTAGACACCCACCTGTAGCACCTACCACCCACATAGACATCACCAGAACATAAGCAGGGTCATAGGTCTCAAATCTGAAGGGAAGCAGTGCAAGCATCACCCCAAGGTGCACTGCCAAAAGGGCTGGCAGGAAACAGCCATTGCTGCTGTTTCTTCCTGCCAGCCTCTACCATCACAAGAAACAAGTCACTTGCAGATGTGGGGTGACACTGCTAAATGCAACCCCACAAATACCTCCTTCAGAAACACACAAGTCACACAGGGCGCATCTGTGTTGTCATGGGCACAGAGGTGGACACAACACATTCAAGGAGGCCAGCACAGACTAGATGCTGGCTCTAGAAAATCAAAAGAGTTGTGCTGCCCCTGAACTTGCCATCCCATCTCACCAGTGCTACTCAGTGATGGAACACCGAATGTGGGTGCGAGCACAGCTTTGGAGCTGGTTTGGTCTCTGCAATCGGCCCTGCTGCTCAGAGAGCTGCCTTGCAGAGCTTCGTGAGATGTCTCTGCCCAACACTTCCCACAGTTTCTCTTCCCAGGGTGGCAAATGTTTGCAGATCTGTAGCATCTGCCTTTGCCCTGAGTGACAGCAATACTTCTGAAACAAGATTCAAACTCCTTAGAGACTCCCAAAACACAGTTATGCTAACTGTCGTTCCTCCACCCCCAACATGTAAAAAACATTTCCAAATCCTAAAACAAGCGCAGATGCTTCATAATTTATAGTAACTAGGAAAACACTTCGGAGAGAAAGGAAAATGTGAGCTGGTCTACTCGGACCAGTACTTTGGAAAAGCAGTGCACAGGTTAAAAAAACTTAAAAAAAACCATTCAACAAGCTAGTTGAAAAGTTCTCAAGAGATTTGTGGAGGCTTTCCTTTGCCAAAAAGCCAGGCACATTAGCAAATCCTTTAAAGCTTCTGCCCATCACCTTACAAGCTTGTTTAGATTTTTCCTGTGCTCTTGTTTGAAGTTGCCATGATTATGTGGGCATCATGTCAGAATTCTTGCTGTCCTCAGCAGACCTCCCCAGCCAGTGCTGGGGTAGCAGGGCAGATTTCCTACTGCAGGACAAGGGGAAATGCCAAAAGGCTAAGGATCCAGCCTTGTTGCTGGTTTTGGTGTCAACAGTGAGTCACCCAATTGCCTCTGATGAAACTTAGTCTCTCTCTCTCTGGCCCTGATGAATATTGGTGAACTCCACAGCATCAAAAGCAGGAAAGGCAGGACAGCTGTTCAAGGGGCCAGAAATGTCTGGTTTGGATTAGAAAAAAAAAAAAAAAAAGAAGAGAGACAGCTGAGTGGTTGTGACAAGCCAAGAGAGTCTTCTCCTTCATTTGTCAACATGTGATTTACAGACACACTTCCATTCACCCTGTAGCTGCCAGTTTCCAGATCCTATGTCCACAAATCTCTCTTGATAGTTGGATAGGCAATATGTGGGCTGCCTCCTTTATATAAAGCTTCTCTGAACTGGGACACTTCCCAACTCATTTTAATAAATCATGACTGTAATTAAATTTTTTCACTGCATATTTCTGCAATAAGATCTGTATAATTCACTCATTAGCCTTATTTACAGTCCAGCTATCATTTTGTCTTGCTTCTGAGGCTTCCTTTCTTGCCTGGACATTTGAAGAATGCCATTTGCTTTGACTCTCTCATCTAATTCAGTTGCTCTTTCCTGAACCTTACCTTCAGAGCCTCTCCTTGCTCTGTTCATCTCACCAGCCCCACTCATGCTTCAGACATTGTCCCTGCTGTCAGGGAGCACCTGCACCGGAGCCCCATACTCTGCCCCAGAGCTTCTCCTGATTCTCTACAAGAAAGTTCAAGCTGGAAGCACATCGCCCTCAGGGCTGTCAGACCCTGAAGGCCTCCGACTTGCTAGGGAGGGGACGAGGACAGGATACATGAAGCAGCGTGTTGTTTTGCACTTCTTCAGAACTTAACAACTGGCTTTTTAAAACAGAGTCATTTTTACAAGGCAGAGTCCTTTGTCTTCCACCACCTCAAAAAGCATATTGTAAAAGTTTTAATGTGTAAAGTTATAACGTCAGGTTGATTTTTATATTGATACTTCGCTGGTTGAATAGATTGAGATATGCCTCTTTTTTGCATAACTCCAAGCTCAGCTTCAAACATGTAAGTGGGAAAATTAACGTTAAAATGAATCCTTAAACCGCAATTACTTGGAAGATGCAGAACGTGAAGCATTCAAATGGCTCTCACTTGGTGACCCAGTTAAAATACATAGATCAGTCCAGCAAATTTCAGAGACTCAAGGATGAGGAGGCTCTACACTGCTGTCAGCTTTACTGCTGTGCTCCGGCACAGTCCAAAGAAACAAATAGGTGCCCAAAACACTTTTTCCTCACTGCATTTCCATTAGGTTGTGATCTTCCTCAGGCCGTACAAGGGGACAGGAAAATACTTGAGATTGCAGGTGAGCTTTGCATGGAGTGCCAAGGTACCGTGTGAGCATTGGTGATTGGATGGATGTAGGTACCATTTGTGCTGGCATTGAAAATGCAGCTGCTGTGCCACGTTATTGTGAAGTTAAAATGTTTTATATCAGATAAAAGAGAAATAAAATGTTGGTGTTTTTCTATTACATAAAAATGGTTTTGTTGAAAGAGATATTGGTGAATGTATCATCTAAATTCTAAGAAGAGAGAAAATTAATTCCTTTTTTTCCCCCTATTTTTCAGAAAAGGCATATTGGGAATACAGGGAGCAATGGAGTGAGCTAATACAAAGCATTACAGTGCTGTGTTAATATGAAAACAGAATGTCCTTGCCCTGCAAAAGGGTAGCAGAGCACAAAATCAATGTGAAAGACCTTGTGAAACTTTGCCCTCAAGATTCCCATGTTGCTTGGGTTCCTAGGAGAAAATTCACAGATCATTGCCAAGGATGCAAAAGCAACAGAGCTGTCCTTCCCCCCCACCCCACCTTTCTTCTGTCGCCTTGTGACCAGCCTTGTTATTTTTAAGGGAAGGTGAGGGAATGAGGAAAGCTTACAGCTACTGTAACCCCCCCACCTCCAGCAGGAGGAACACAGGTGATGAGGGACCTCAGGAGCTCCAGCCTCAGACCTGTCAGCAAGAACCAAAAGAATAACCTCATCAGCTGACAGCAACAGCAAAGGCTTATTTCCCCTGTGGATTATCTGCTAGGGGAAAAGGAGCAGTGTGTATTCGGCAAACGTGTATGTTCTCACTGCAATGACATGTCACAGCTGCCTTCCCCATCTTTTCATTACTGGCTTCAGGTTTAATTTCTTTTTTTTTATTTCCATATTTGTTCACAGCTGCTGGGCAGGGTCTGAAGGAAGCCTGGTGCAGAAGTCACAAGTGTTACCTTTCCCTGTATCACAAGGATGAATTGCAGCTGAGATAAGCAGCCTGATGTTCTCCAGGCATCTCTGCTGCAGCTCTCCTGCTGACACCATTAGGGGACTAATGTCAATACCTCCCGACAGCTCCTGGTTACATTCATCTCAAAGACCCTGTCCTCAGCTCCCTCTGCTCAGCAAAGCAGGCTCCTGCAGCATGCTTTTTAATTGCCTTTGTAAATGACAGATTGTGTGATACAGGCAAGAGCTGTAAAACAGTAACCTGCATACTGATGCCCGGGTGGGAAAGCATTCATTGGCTTCTCCTCTCATGGTGGGTTGAAGGTGTTCCCACCTCACCTCACCTCACCTCACCTCACCTCACCTCACCTCACCTCACCTCACCTCACCTCACCTCACCTCACCTCACCTCGCTCAAACAATAGGGCTTTGACCTTTAAATTGGGTTGGGGCCACACAAACAGTTAATGTGACTTTTAGCGTGAGTGAGGCAATGAGAGGGTTTTACAGGGGAGCAGGGGCACACTGCAGGACATGGTGGCTCCCTGGGAACCTGCCAGAGCAGTTTCACAACCCCACTCCTCTTCAGCTACTTCTGAAGCTCTCAGCAGACATCTACCACAGTCCTGTCTACCATTCCAGGAACTGGAAGAGAAGTGAAGGAGTGGGAACCCCAAGTGAAGGATCATTAACAGAGTTTGGTTTTTTTTCCACCAAAAATCAGTTTTGGGAATCAAAGGACAGTTACAGTTATAGTTACAAGGCAGAATAAGCACACTTCATATAAAATGTGCACTTAAGGAACAGCCATACAATGCTGTAAGGCCAAGAGTCACATCTGAAAGCTCTTGTTTCTTTAACGAGTTTTTATTCTGTAAGAAAGCCCCAATGATATCAGTAACGACTAAATATGAAGGGCAATAGACCCAACCTCTCTGAAGCCACTGAATATGGAACTATTGCATTCAGTGGGGACAAGATTAGACATACAACACATAGCACCAAGGTGTTCGCTGGCTTAGGTCCACACCTACATTTCAAGAGTTGCAGGCCACACGTATTTCCTCTGTAAGATACCATGAACAGCTGTAACTTCAGTATCTAACAGTCCAATAGAGAAACTTGATGAGCTGGGAAAAGACTAAATCCAGGGCATCTAAATAAAAGTGAGGCATAGAATAACAGGGAGAACACCTCGACCAAACTTGTGATTTAAAACAGGGCTACCTTCAAACCTTTCTCATGTTGCTCAGGGCCTAACACAGTCAAGTTTTGATAATAATCAGTCAGGGTCTCCAGCGCCTCTGGACACCTCCAGCTCAGCATCTCCCTCCATGGGAAAAACCTTTTCCTTAGGCACAGTAGGAATGTCCCCTGGTACAAGTTATGCCTGGTGCCTTCTGGCATCTCTTTCTGGGCTCCTCTCAGCAGCTTGCTCATGCAAGCCCCATAATGTAGCTCAAAGCAGCCTTAAGGCTCCACCTGAATCCTCTCATAAGACTAAACAAACCCAGCTCCCTCAGCCTTTCCTCATACGTTACAAACTCCTGCCCCTTGGCAACATTACTGGTCATCCACTAATGTTGCTCCAGTCTACCAGCATCTTTTCTCAAACTTTTTGGGAGCCATAACTAGACACATTGTGCCAGATGTGACCTCACTTCCCTCAACCTGCCAGCCACACTGGTATTACTGCACCCCATGTCTGGTGCAGTTTGCCCTCATTGTATTGGTACATACTTGACTCACAGTCAGCTTGATGCCCATCAGGACCTTCAGATTTTTTTTTTAATAAGCTGCTTTCTAGCTCCATACTCAGCCTGCACAGTTATTATTTCACGGGTGTAGGACTTTGCATTTGCCTTCTTAAGTTCCATGGTGCTTCTGTCATCCAATTTCTCCAGCTTGTTCATGTCCTCCTGAATCATGGCAGTTTCACCCTCCAGCATGTCAACTACTCACAATATACAAAATAACTGGAAGCAGCATCATGAAATAGATGATAGTCAGCTTAATGGTACTGTATAAACTCAGAATAGAGCAGGACTGACAATTATGCCACATCCATCCTCATACTGGAAAACACCTCATGCTGTCTTTCACGGGGCAGTTGATGCCTGTACTTTTGAAGATGAAACCAAAGGATGATGAAGTTTACAGAGGGACTTTACAGAATTCCTCTGAGAAGATTTATCAAAGACTAGTAGAATTAAGGTGCCTTTTTATCTCTACCTCCAGTGCCAGAAATCAAAATTCTTAGCACCAGCCCAATGCATAAAGCATATAATCTAATCCACAAAAAAAGATGTACTTTCCTGTGATCTTAAC
This sequence comes from Laterallus jamaicensis coturniculus, assembly GCA_022605575.1. Classification (NCBI taxonomy): domain Eukaryota; kingdom Metazoa; phylum Chordata; class Aves; order Gruiformes; family Rallidae; genus Laterallus; species Laterallus jamaicensis. The sequence continues at coordinate 83,260,294 of JAKCOX010000003.1, forward strand.
TCAGTCATGTAAGTTGGGCAGCAAATTGAGCTGCTTAAAATAACATCTAAGCTGAGCTTCACTGCTCTTCTACATAGACATTTGTCCACAGGAAAAAAAAATAACCACCACCACCAAACAGCTATATTTGTCTTCAGAGCTGCTTAGTCATTCAAATAAAAAGACAAGAGCTAAGTAGCAAGAGACAAGAGTTAAAGGGACAATAATTCTCTCTTCTCAGTCATGCAAAACCTGATGCTCAGAGTGAAGGGGGAAATGGTTCCTCTCCACAAACACTTCCCTCATCCTGTTTTCACTCTTGCACAGACATCAGCAGCTTTTACTTGGCTCATTTGGATTGTCTATTGTGGTACATTGAAACATCATGCAGTAAGTCAATGGAAATAAATTCTTAAGTCCATTGGAAAGAGTCAAGTGTGTGCTTAGAAACATACAAAGAAAATTAGGAAAACCTTCCCAGCCTAAAGGGAAACATGGGACAGTTTCCAGTGCTAAGAACTGGATAGCAGGAAGAGCAACTCTTGAGCACTCACCCATCCAAAGGAGCAGGTGGACAGCCTATCCTAGGGATGGAGGTTCCTGCTGGCATTGTCCGTTGAATAAATGGTCCTCTCCTGAGATGTGCTCACCTCTGTGCTGAACTTCTATAAGACAGAAGACCCCACTGCATTTCCTTTGATTTCAAAAGTTTTCTGGACCGAGATCCAACATAGATGTGCCTGAACTGTCCACAAGAAAGACCTGTTGGAATAACACTAGCTCAGTTAGGCTACACTTCTACTTATCTACAAACTCCCAAAAGAGGTGCTAAAAATTTATTTTGGGGAGAATAAATAAACTAGAAAAAAATAAATCAGAGAAAGGGAATTCAAGAATGCCCCTCTCTCCCTCCAATCTAAAGGGCTCAGAAACCCATAGTCTTACAGCTCAGAGTAGAACACCAACCCCTTCCTGTCCAGGTCTGAACATCTCACAACTGCAAGGGCGGGAACTGTGTTTATTACTTTCTTATGAAGACTTCTGCTCTATGGAAAGATGTTTTTCAATCAACTGACAGTGTGGGGTAAGGGTCAGGTAGGAAAGGGAGAAAGAAAAGGGTAGTAATTATGCAGTTAGGACAGAAAGAGAGAGGGAGAAAAAGAAAGGTGGCTGGGCACAGAAGGAAAGAAAGCACTTGGAAGTTTGAAGAATAGTTGTTTCATAATGAGAGGAAATGTTCTCAAGTTGCATTAGGCCCAACAGCATTTGTCCTGAGATGTAATAAGCTGGAAGGTTTGTGCTGTCTCTTGAGACAGTCTTTTTATATTCAGCTGCAGGGTAGAAACCAAAGTAGAAAACAGCCCGGATCTTGGAGTCAGGATCAGAACTCAGGTAGTTTTGCTCTGCTGTTTACCCCAGACCATTTCCTCAGAAGGAGCCTTTTGCACATGACCATTTCCTTGGGGTTCCTTGGCTCTGCTTGCCTGTCATCTGAATATCTACCCAGCTTTCCAAAGAGCCCGTCCCTCTCTCTCTCCCCAGAAGGTGAGTTAACCTGCTTATTTCTTCATTTTCATTCAGTGAGCCATTAGATCCAGGGAACAGAGTCTGCGCAGTGGAAACACTCTGAAGTGCTGTCTGCTAGACCTGCCTGAAAGATGTATTTTGTCCCAGTTTAGCTGCTAGGCCCACTTGATTCTTCGGATGCAATGTACACGATGCATGTGCTGTTGGCTTGTTATCCCTTGAACAGGAAAAAAAAATCAGCCTAACCACAAAGAAATGACATACATTGTCTTGTCAGGCATCTCCTCTCCTCCACATCTCCTTTCATTTAAAAAAAAAAAAAAAAAGAGTGCCAAAATGGGAAGGAAACCACTTGCTTATCTTTTCACACGCAGCAAACATGTGCTCACTTACCCACCCTACCTGCAAGGACACCTGTGTGTTGCTCCCTCTGCTAGCACAAAGCCACTAAGCTTGCTTGGTCTCTGCTCAAGAGGTACCCAGAAGGATGCAAAGTGAGGGGGGTTCAATCACTCTGAAATAGATACGACAAGATGAGCTGGCGAGGAAATAAGAGTCAAATTGTCTCAGGCCCCTGTAAAATTCCAGACTATGTTCTCAGTAACGTGATCAGATTTGGGGCTAAATTATCAGCTTTGGCAGTTCTAATAGAGACCGTCTGCCAGCACTGTAACTGTAAACAGAACCAACATCTGAACATAATAAAAATTATGATAAAAAGTAATGTTACCATGGCCCACACTCAGAGTTTTGCTTTGGCTGTTGGATAAAGGATGGTAAGGATATTTGGATCAGCAGCTTCATTTCAGTCAGTGTTTCCGGTAAGTGTGTCACCACATTTGTCTCTGCAAAATATTAAGCACAACATAGAGCTCATTCCTAGATGATGTACAAGCAGCTTGTTTTTCTCATTTTGCCACAACTCTTCTTTATATATACACTACAAATACATAGATACCACACACAGAGCATGTCTGTAGGGCCTGATTTTCCAGCGTCACGTTAGATTTATGATCTTGTAACTCCATAGACTTTAATGAGCTTTACCAGAATAATGCTGGTTCAGAAAGAGACAGGATACGTTACAAACTTGAACACATTACTTGTGTATCCACCCAGAAAAGTTAGCACAGACAGACACCTGGCAAACACAAGTTAAATTTACCTTGTACTTCCTTTCATCAGGTCCTGATTTCAGTTGCATGTAACTGCCAAACATTGTGTTCACAGAAATTTTCCCTCTAACGGGCTTGCCTCAGGCTAAATATTTTCAGACATTTCCAGCAAAATTAGCCCAGCTATTTTGAAGATGAATTTAAGGAAAACCACAGCATTTCATCAATACTAAGAAAGGCTCTGACTCCTTTATTTAGAAGCTCTTGAAGTTTTGTAGCAAGGCCTCAAGACACTGGCAGGAAGCAATATGCTGTAACACAGAAGGGCATGTGCTGCTGCCTTGGAAATCTATTTGCAGTCCAAGGAGACATGCCCAAAGCCAGCAATTCACACTCAGCCACTGACTGTGCTCTGGGCCCTGAGCTACCCATGTGCAGTCACACTGGCACCCCCCATCGCAGTGGAAGGCTTCTGCACTCACACAAGGCCCGCAGCAAACCTGCGGTGGATAGTTATAAAATCATTTACAAGGAGCTGATTAACTCCCCAAGTGTTCTGCTACACAACTACGTCATGTTTGCTGTGCAGGCTTCAGCGAATGGAGGCTGGCTGAGTTTGGAAGGACGCTGAGATACAGGCAAGTGGCAAACTTGCCTAAAAGGGGGAACGAGAAAGCTGCCCTAAGTTAGAGGTGTAGTATTTGGGATTGCTTTTTTAATAAACACCCTGGTTAGCACTGCCCAAAAAGCCCTGCTACTGTCTTTGCTCAGGCAGGTCTACCTTCATTTCAGCTGCTTGCTTCTAAGGAAACACAGAAAAATACTGCAGAATGACATGCGTTTCTTGGTGCATGAGCCATCTTTAGACAACACAGAAACAGATGAATTTAGAGCAGATTGAGCCTGTGGAGTGAAAAGATCCAACAGCCCACCTCCAGACCAAGCAAGGCTTTTCTATAATTCTCTGCTTTGGGGATCACCATGGCATATCAGCAGATCAGCAGCATGTACAGATGGCACCTCTCCTTCTGTCACCCCACTCCTGGTGACAGGACCCAGGTGATACAGGTAGAAGGAAGCAACCACCTTTGCAAGCAATAGAGACAGGAGGTGAGACGGGAGGGATGGCTGTGGATGCTTCCACAGCAACTCAAAGCAATTCCTAGGTTCTTCAAACACCTGAAGAACACCCTAGCAAAGAAAGCGGCCCACCATAAAGACCAGCAGATCAAAGCAAACCCAGAGCACATCTTGTATCTTTCAAACAGGGCGTTCCACCTTCAATTTACATTTATTTCAGTGTTTAACACAATTCTTGCAGACTAGCTGTTGACCACTCACTGTGGACACTGATGGTTGTAGACTGCAGACCACCCTGCCAGAGAGAATAGCTCTTCAGCGCTCTCACTGAAAACTCTTAACTCAAGTGGAGGTCTCTGCTAAATCTCAGTCTAAATAAGTTCAGCCATTTTGCTGACCTCTACAAGAGTACATATGGTTCTGTATGGTGGGAAAGCGAATTTTTCAATTTGCTTCTAAGACCAAGCGTAGGAAATTATATACAAAGCAACATTAAGAGAATATTAAGGTTGCAGAATCAAGCAGATATAAGACAGGAACTGTTTGATAAAGTCTTAGTCACAGAAAAGAAAAAAATAAATGGCTGCCCCCTCCCTGGAGGTTTTCAAGGCTGGGTTGGCTGGGGCCTTGAGCAGCCTGGTCTAGTGAGAGGTGTGTCTGCCCATGGCAGGGGGGCTGGAACTTGAGGAACTTTAAGGTCCCTTACAACCCTAGCCATTCTATGATTCTATGATAAATAAATGTGCTTTGATAGCAAAAAAAATGTTCACTGAAAGACAAGTTAGATAAATAGAAATAAAAGAATAAGGCTGTTTTGTTTGAGAGAACAGCTTCTCAAATCACGGTTGTCTTTCCAGACTATTTCCTTCTCTCTTCCCTAAACTCCTGCCAAATTGCAGCTAGGTTTCATGTGGAGATTTCACAAAAGATTAATCTTTGCATTTGAGAAGTAAGCAAAGTTTGGGCTTCAGAGGCGATTTTCTCAGATCATTCTGAAGAGTTAAAATGGTTCAAGTTGAGTACCTTAAATTTACCACACTGAAAAGCTGCAGCACTACATAATTCTTCCTGCGATTTTTCTTCATCTATAAAGATGTCATTCATCCCTTGCAGTGAGTCTGCTACAGTTAAGACTTACCAAGGTGAAATCTCACATTCAGCAAAAGGAGGAAAAAAAATATTTCAGAACAAACCTGGGGTTGTGCAAACAATCCCAAGTTTGCCCTCCACCCCCATACTTCTCTATTATCAGAGACATCCCAAGTGCATGTTGCATTTGTTAAGTTAGAGTAAGGGTAAACCATTTCCCAGGAACCCAAGGAAGGGTGCTTCTTGTGAGGCAAACAGAAACCTCTGCTGGCCAAGCTGCACCTGGCTATAGGAGGAGAGCAGCCAACAATTAGGGAGCCCTGCAGTGGTCAGTGGATGACTGAAGAAGGCTGACTGCCCACGCAATCCCCACCACACATTGCCTGAGTCTCAGCCCAGCATTTGCCTGCTCCTTGCAGCAGAGTCCACGTGGGCAGCAGATGTACACAGGTTGGCGGTCGCATCCCACTCTGGAGAGTTAAATCAGCTCATGCCAGGGACAGAGGTTAGGTGTTGCTATTCTGGCTCCTCTGGTGCGTTCTGAGCAGCTCGGGGTCCTGTTGTGAGAAGAGTGGTAAGGGCCTGAACAGAGGAAAGCAAAGTCACACTGTAGGAGATATTTTTGGAGCCTGTGGACTCCAACCTAGAAGAGACACACTAAAGGCTTTGACTAATGGGTGGTATGAGGGAGGTTAAAAAAATTTAAAAATCATAGAAAGAAATGTGGCAAAACAAGCAAGAAAGTCACATGAAATCAACAGAAATTCAAACCCTTTTATTTGAGAACTGCAGCACGCTGCGAGCCCTGCAGCAGTCTGTCTCCAGCAGTTAGTGTCACAAGCTTCACAAAGCCCTATCTGCAGGTTGGAACGGGCAGCTGAGGCAAGCAGTCACGAAATCTGGTGACACTGCGCATGCAGATCCTGTCGAGGCACTTTCAAATGCCGGTCAGGTGAGAAGCTTGCAGAGGAAATGGATACGAGAGCAGCACAGGTTGCAAAGGGCTAAATCTGAAGGAACAAACTACAGGATAGCCACAGCTCGAGGCAGGTATGGGAGTACAAAGGAGAGGGTGATTAGTAAAGGAGGAGCCATTTAAAAATGGGAACATGTCTTATTTGTAGCCATGAAGTTCTGTCTTTCCCAGATAGAAACTATGTGGCTTTTTGGTTTTTTGTCTCAGAAGCATTTTTACTAGACCCCCCCAAATCTTCAGACATCAGTGCATGCAAGGTCAGACCTCTGGAGGAGGGCCAGCAGGGTTCAAAGTGCCTGGCTGAAAACCAAAGCAATGCTGACAAGCATTGAGGGAAAATTTATGAGGTCCTGATTGCTAAAAGCATATGTTTGGGATATAAAAAAGTAACAATTATGCCACCCACGCTGTTTATTCTTTTCTTATGCGTGGAGCTTTAGACTAGCATGTTGAAACATAAAACAATCTGAGTACTTTTTTAGACAGTATTTACAGCATTTCTAGACTGACATTTAGTATCCTGGCTTGCAGTTGAGCATGTTATTGAACAAGCCACCTGCCTCTATAAATGTCACTATTTGGGCTCAAACTTGGCTTATGTATAACTCAAAGGAACTCCTGCTCTTTTGGTTCCCACCTGTTTATATGGGGGGTTCATGGCAGACAGCATAAAAAAAAAGACAATTTCTAGAAAATAAAGGTTAAAGTCTTGGGTGATTTATCTTGGAAGGCTTGTGCAATTTGCATTCCAGTAAAGATGTGGTTCTGCCCACAGAATAAATTGGTCCTGGCTTGAGCAACCCTGTGAGAAACAGAGAATGACCCGCTCATGGTGAAGAGCAATGGATTGCCAGGTGGGGTGGCAGGCACTAGCAGGTTCTCACATCTGGAGACTCTGGAGCCTTTTATAAAGCACCAGAACTGTCCAAAGGTGCTTTGTCTGCCTGCAGGGATTCCTCTTCATGAGAGTACTGCCGCAAGGTAATTGGTCATCATCCAGCCACATCCACAGTGGCAGGCAGAGAACCTGGATGCAGATATGTCAGGGCTGCCACGTCCCATAGCTAAAGACTGTGGTCAGCCACACCACAGTGTGGTCCCAGAAACCCTATCTCTGAGTGTCTCCACAGTCATCAGGAGAAATGAAGGCAGTATGCAGAGACACATCTCTGCCCAAGAGCTGCTGCAGCAGCAATGGCTCCAGTGTTAGTTTTACAGTCTGTCCTGGCAATACACTCAGGCAGCTACACTGGAACAACAGAAAAATTTTGACTGAAAAGACCTCTGCAGGTCATCTAGTCCAATGTCCTGCTCAAAGCAGGGCCAACTAGATTAGGTAGGTCAGGGCTTTGCCCTTGTTCATTAAAATGAAACTCATGTTGCAAAAAGCAAATCCGTTGCCTCTTTAATCACAGAGACGTATCCCCTAGACACCTGCACCAAAACTAGAACATTTGCCACACAGTCATAGGATGGGGATCCTGTTGGGCAGCAGAAGCCATTGGTAAATTTACTGTGTAACCTTGTATCACAGTGGAGCACAGAGAGGGCCTTGTTCATTTGGTTATGCAAACCCACCGATTTCTTGCCTTACAGGAAGAAAAAGCTCATATAATTTTTCCCTGGGACCTAGTCACAGCAGAGATCAGGGAAACTAGGAGATGAATATCTCTGAAAAAGGAGTGACACGTTGAGAGAGTTCACAGAGCATTTGGGGGTGCTTCATGTCTCTCCGATAATCTCCATATGAATAGCTACATCAGAAAACCAGTATTTCATAACGGGGACATTGCAGACATCGCTCTGCTTTAATGAACTCTCTTCCACTTGGCAGAATAGGCTGGCCTGACACAATAATTTCTTACCTGAATTTAAACATTTTGGTGCCTGAAAGGATCTTTCTGTAACCACCATCAATTAAGCTGTGAATACTGCAGAGAAGAGGGAAGCTACGCCTATGTCTGTCACCTTGTGCAAGCAAACCTAACCAAAAGAATAGCCTTTTGGGAATGACAAATTGGTGACACACAGAATGAAAATCATCTTGATGGCTAGCTAAGATCTGCCTGACCTGATCTTCCTAACATGCTCATGATTTAAAAAAATTCCAAAACTTACGCATACATCATTCTTTAAGGTTATGGGAGGAAAAACCATACATGATAAAAATTCCAGGGCATGACTTTTGGGATGGGGAGAAGGGCTGGGGAGAAGGGCTCTGAAGCGGGAGACTCCGTCGAGGGACGCCTTTCTGCAAGCAGCAACCCCCGGCATAGATCCACGAGGGCAACTAACTGAAAGTGCCAAAGATCAAAAGGAGAGAGGCAGCGGGTGCGCCCATCAGCGGCCATTAGCACCCATCAAGAGCCATTGCTTGTCCCCTGCACTGCCCGGAGCGGTGACTCATCGGGGGGCGGAGCTAGGGGCGACAGCAATTATCCCTCCCCATACAAGAGGGGCCTCTGGCAGCGCTGCGACCCGGACGGGCAAACAGGGCGTGGCATGCCAGAAGGGCGTGGCGCGGCAGTTGGCACAGCAGTTCCCGCAGGCAGGGCGAGCGGGCAGGGCGAGCCCACCCACCCTTCTATCTCACAGGGTAAGCTGAGCGGACCGGATAGCGCTCACAGGGTACGCAGGTCGAGCCAAGGGATTCCTGTCTGCTCTGCGTTCGGACTGTCGAACCATGGTCTCCACCAGGTGGAGAGGTTCCCCCTACAAATCTGGGAGAACCCCGACGGGGGGCCTGCCTAGGGATGCTGCGGTCCAGGTCTCAGGCTGCAGGGAATGCCAGAGTCTGCAGTTACTCGAGAAACAAGGCAAGCACCTAACCTGTGTGAGGTGTGAGCAGGTTGATGATCTGCTAGCTTTGGTAGCAGAACTAAAGGAAGAGGAAGAGAAACCTAGCAACTATAGGGCAGTCAGCCTCACCTCTGTCCCTGGAAGAGTTATGGAACAGCTTGTTCTGGATGCCATCTCCAAGCAATTGGAAGAGAAGAAGGTCATGAGGAGTAGTCAGCATGGATTCACCAAGGGAAGATCGTGCTTGACCAGTCTCATAGCCTTCTATGATCTCATCGCCGTCTGGATGGATGGAAGGAGAACAGTAGATGTCATCTTCCTTGACTTCAGCAAGGCTTTCGATACTGTCTCACATATCCTGATAGCAAAGCTGAGAAAGCATGGGGTAGATGAGAGGACAGGGAGGTGGGTCGAGAACTGGCTGGCGGACTGAGCCCAGAGGGTTGTGATTCAAGGAGCAGAATCTGAATGGAGGCCTGTGACTAGCAGTGTTCCTCAGGGCTCGGTGTTGGGTCCAGTCCTGTTCAATATCGTCACTGATGACCTTGATGAGGGAATAGCATCCACCCTCAGCAAGTACGCCGATGATACAAAGCTGGGAGGGGTGGCTGACACGCAGGAACACTGCGCTGCCATCCAGTGAGACCTGGACAGGCTGGAGAGCTGGGCAGGGAGAAACCTAATGAAGTTCAACAAAAGCAAGTGTAGAGTCTTGCACCTGGGCAGGAACAACTGCATGTATCAGTACAGGCTGGGGGATGACCTGCTGGAGAAGAGCTCAGTGGAGAAGGACCTGGGGGTCCTGGTAGATGACAGGTTGGCCATGAGCCAGCAGTGTGCCCTGGTGGCTAAGAGAGCCAATGGGATCCTGGGGTGCATCCAGAGGAGTGTGGCCAGCAGGTCTAAGGAGGTGATCCTCCCCCTCTACTCTGCCCTGGTCAGGCCCCACCTGGAGTATTGTGTCCAGTTCTGGGCTCCCTGGTATAAAAAAACCAGTGATCTCCTGGAGAGAGTCCAGAGAAGGGCTATGAAGATGATTAAGGGCCTGGAGCATCTCCCCTATGAGGATAGGCTGAGTAAGTTGGGACTCTTCAGCCTTGAGAAGACTAAGGGGGGACCTAATTAATGTCTACAATTATCTGAAGCAGGGGATGCGGGGGGAATCAGCCAGCCCCTTTTCAGTGGTCTGTGGAGACAGGACAAGGGGCAATGGCTGTAAGCTGGAGCACAGGAAGTTCTGCACCAACATGCGGAAGAACTTTTTCACAGTGAGGGTGACAGAGCCCTGGGACAGGCTGCCCAGGGAGGTGGTGGAGTCTCCTTCTCTGGAGATATTCAAGACCCGTCTGGACTCCTATCTGAGTGATATGTCCTAGGGAGCCTGCTTTGGCAGGGGGTTGGACCCGATGATCTCTCAAGGTCCCTTCCAACCCCGACAATTCTATGATTCTATGTAATAGCAAATATGTTTTGTTGCAGGTGGTTTTATAAATGGTTGCACTCCACTGTCACAGCTTTTTCTCTACAGTCAGCTATTCCTTTGCGAAACATAGTCCTGCAGAGAAAGACTGGGTGATGATACATATCATGGTTTCAACCCAGGTGAGAACCAAGCACCATGCAGGCGCTCTCTCAAAGAGGTGGGTGAGGAGATTGGGGTGGGGGAGTGAGGGAGGAGGGAAGGAAATGAAAACAAAAAACAAAAAAAACCCCTCCAAACTTCACAGGTTGGGATAAGGACAGTTTACTGGGGCAGCAAAGAGAGAGAGAGAAAAATAACACTAACAGGACTTTATGGCAAAATATACAAAACTGGTGACACTCAATGCAGTTTCTCACTGAACCGCACAACTCAGGCCGTACAGCTCAGAGTTGTCATGAAGCTGGACCATCCGCAAGACCACATGTTCATGTAATTGGTATGGAATAGCCTCTTCAGCTAGTTTGGGTCACCTGTCCTGGCTGTGTCCCCTCCCAGCTTCCTGGGTGCCTCCTACCTACTCACCTTCTCATTAGCAGGCCAATATGAACAACTGAAAATTCCTTGACTGCTTGGCAGCAACTGAAAACATCAGTGTGTTATCAGCACTGCTCCCATCCTAACTTAACGCTATCCTAGCCAAAAGCAGGACAGTACATCAATTGCATAAATGAGTTCTTGCTTGTCACAGGCAAGATGAGTAGTTCCCATTATCTGAACAGGTAGGAGGAATGAAGCAGAAATTTCTAGAATCATATGAATTCTAATATGCAACATAAAAATGTCCTGTGCTAGCAATAATCCTGAGGACAAGCCTTTATGCTAAAAGCAAAATTGTTATAGATGAAACTTCATATCTTTCCTGCAAAAGAAGAGAACAACAGATACAGAAATAAAGCTCTTGTACATCAAGAGTTGCAGAGCAACTTTGTGAACCTTACAACCAAGGTTTACCACTCTGTATAAAGGCATTCTGTCATTCCCCTAAATAAATAGAAACAGGGCCAAATGCAAGATAAGGGTAGGAGCAGGAGGAAAAAGTGCCTTAGACTGCTAACAAGGGCATTTCAGAAAACTACCAAAAGGGATGCTTGACAGAGATTACAGTGTCATACGTACAGTGATCCAGGATACTCTCCTCTCAAGGATCCAAGGAAGGATCCTTGGATGCTCAGTTGGCCTAGGAAATTGAGGTGATGGCGTGTGTTGAGATTTCTTGTTCCTTCAGCCTGACTGCCATAGATATTCTGTCAGAAGGAACCCACGAACATGCCAACAAAGTGAAAAGCAAATCTCTATTTTAAAGATTTAACATTTTTGGAAAGTTAGCAACCTATGGCTTGGTACAGCTGAGTCCAATATGATCTTGATGCCATGAAAAGCCAAAATCAAAACCCAATAGTCTTGGTGACTATTAAGCAGGTATTTGTTATTATTAGGGATTGCTCTTCCTAATGTGCATGCAGAACAAATTAATTGCATGGCTTATATGTTGGTTCTATATACATATTCAGGATATTTCCAAGAAGTGGTTAACATATCCGTTACTTTTCCAGGAGCTCATTATCATAGGTTTCCACCCTTTCACACATGTGTATTACAGTTTTTAGGTGGGTGGTCTTCAAAGACCCTTGTAGTCATTTACTTCATCCTCTCATCTTCATTACTGTGCCTTCATTGTGAATTTATCTTCCTCTTTGTTTGCCAGAGCTGCAGGACTGGTTTTGGGTTCCCTTGCATCCTTGAAGCACCCTGATCTCAGAAATAAGTTCCTCTTAAGAGATTTGTGATGTGCTGATGTATACAATGCCATTGCTATCTTATCTATTGCGGCTGCTTGCTTAAGGATTTTTGGTAGTAAATTTTCTACTATGCTAATTCTAGCTATTGTTTCAATCTTGTGGACTCAAAGCTGCTGTAGACCAAGCCACAGTTTCAGAAGTATGTGAGAAAACCTAAAGAAATGTCTTTTGCTGTCATTTTTCCTAGGAAACGCTGAACTTCAAGCAGTTCTCCAACACCATCAGAACACCATCATGAAGAGCTTTTAGTGCTACGAAACTCTGAACCACAAACTGATCCAACAAGTTACAAAAGTAATGAGTCTTTTGTATGTCTTTCCATGTCACCCTTTGTACATCTTTCCATGTCACCCTGGACTGTCCCTCTCTTTGCCTTCTGGCTCCTGTAGCAAGTCAGGCACATAGCAAAAAATGTTCCAAGCCCGTGGGTGGTATCCAGTATTATACACTGGACATGTTACTGATAGTTTGAATATATCAGGTATTTTTAGCTGTTGTAAGCAGTTCCAAGTATTCAATTTTAGCAGCTCTGTCAGTTAATGTGCCAGGATGGCACTATCAGAGTTGCTCCTTGCTTCAGCTTAACACAGACGTTTTCAGAAGAATGTTCTCCCGGAGAACTCCCCACCGTGCTCAGCTTAGCAGATAGTTATTTCAGTAATAGTAGCTTTCTGCAAGGCAATAGGAAAGGTACCCTGGCTGGAGATATTCTGAGTTACCTGCCACGGCGAAAATGGGCTCCAGCAGGCCAGGAAGCCATCCTACTCGAGAAATGGCACAGAGGGATTCGACAGGAAGATTATAGAGCAGCGAACCTTTTTAAGAGCCAGCCGGCAGGCACTCGCGTTTCCTGACCAGCCGAAGGAGCCTGCCCGAGCAGTAGCAGGACGGCGTGACGGGAGTCAGAGCCTTTTCACACGGTCTGGCCGAGCTGCAGGACCCCAGCCCCCCCGGAGGGGGTGGCCCGGCGGCGGTAAGCACCACAGACAGCGGCACAACCGCTCCCGCCCACCCATGCTCCCACGGCCGCGGGACCGGCTCCGCGCTCCACCCTTCTGTCCCTCCCCACCACACAGTTGGCTGGATGAACTGAACACCGGCCCAGCGACGAGGTCATGCGTCTCGTAGTGCCCCCTACGCATGTACCTTGGGGAAGGAGCTGCAGACAGAGCACCTCAATGAATAGGAGCCACAGGAGGAACTGCTAGGTATGGGTGTTTCGTGGCAGGGTTCAGGTCTGTGGTACTGACCCGGGCTTGGTATCAGAGAAAAAGCATTTCCCCAAAATATGGTAATAGGAATCCAGGAGATTTACAGAGGCATAAGGTAAAAACATGGGCTCTGTAACTGAGTTAACAGCTCTGTATCTTCTCTGTAAACTTGAAGCGTGTCTGCACACTCCCTCTTCCCCACTGCCGTATTTTTTTTTATCTAGACCTTCATGCAGCATGGTCTGCCTCCCAGTACATCCATCTTGCATCTTGCACTCATCATCGATGGATTGCTGCAAAGAAACTAAAGCTTGATGACAAAGCTTGAGACTGGGAAGCATGGCTGTACCAGCTGCAGAACTCCATATTAGGGTTGAGAGTTTCAGGGTCAGGAATGTGCCTCTACATTCCCCTGCAGTAAACACAAAGTGACTGCCTGCCTGCCTTTCTCAACCTTAAAAAACCAGTATTTCCCTGTCTAGCCTTTTCTCCTCCACCAATATGCTTTGTCATCTCAAAACAGGTGAAAAACAGAAGGTCACAACCTGTATCCTTGAAACCTCCAGAGATCCCTCCATTCATCCAGTTCTTCCACGCTTAGATCCTTTGTCAGGAAGATGCTCCTGTTTCTCTTGTGAATAAGGAGTCACCTGCTTTTCTTAGCAAGCAGAACCTACGAGACTCCTGCTGACATTTTGCAATCCAAGTAGATACTGATTTCTTGGTTCTCCTTTTATAGCTCTCCCTTCCACAGACCTCTAAAACATGAGCCATTGAGTTTATACCTCCCCCTCCACAGAGCTCTATAGTTTAGGGTACTGGAGAATCTGTAGTTTGTGCTTTAGCTTTCAGACAGCTCTGAGGAAGCAACATGCCTTTGCAATTGTAGCAAACGCTACTTCAAGCAAGCCGCAGTTTACAGGATTAGAAATTGCATAGTAGTGGGACTCATGCCTAATGCTTATTGCTTCTTCTGCTCATTTCCTTTCAAATGCAGTCTAATTATCATCTGACTCTGAAGTGGAGCCACTTCATTCAAAATTATTGCCATTATTACATTTTGAACAGGTAGACCACCTGCCCTCCTAATCATCTCTGCCCACACAGCCCAGTCAAACTACTCTGCCACTGCTAAGCCTGAATTCCCCCTGCCCATCCCACAGAAAGAGCAGCAAGATCAACAGGATAACTTCCTGAGCAATCCTGATCTCTGAGCTGACCCAGCTTTGGGCAGAGGTTGACTAGAAACCCCCTAAGCTCCCTTCCAACCTTAACTCTTTGGTGGTTCTAAGTTTCAAGCAGACAAAGCAATAGAAACCAATAGAAAACCTGATTCTGTAGCATATGCTGTGCCATGGGTTACATGTTTCCCTTTTTAGGGTTTTCCCCTAATTCTAAAGGGCTGGCTAATGGTCACCACACAGCCAGGGACATGCCACATTGAATAACTCACAGACAGCACCTCACTTACCTTTCCAAACCATTCCTGCTGATGGCTTTTTTTCCAAGTCCTCCAAATTTGACATCCATAGATTACCTGCTAGAGCGCTCATGGATGAACGCCTGACCTGAATACAGCTTGACAAATTTCCTGAATGCTGTAGTATCACTTACTTGGGGTGGAGCATCCACAGTAAAAGACAAAAACTGAAAGCACCAACAATGTCACGATAGATGGTGCAATCAGGGCAACACAGTACACTGTAGAAGAAAAGCTGGGCAAGGAAAAACTGTAATTTACCATAGCAAGACAAAACATACACATCAAATTACTCCTGTGTTTCAGAATCTCTCTTATGTACAAGCATCAGCAAAACTGACTGTACGCAATCAGCAAACAAGAAGCAGAGATTTACCTTCTCTAATTACTGTTGGTTATAACTCTCTTAGCATTTTTCTTTCCCCTCCAAATACACCTACGAGGAGTGTACTCACATTAGTAGAATTACCCACCCAGGATGGTTCGCCTCCCTGTGCTCACTTTAAAAGAAGAGAGTAAGCTTTGCTTGAGGGTGATTTAAACAAGCACAACTCCAACTGTCCCCCGCTCTCCTACAAAAGCCAAACAAGATCAGCCTCTTACCCTAAATTAGGAGCCTAAAATCAGGTGAGGTGGTGTATTTTTTCCTTATTTCTCCATTAGCACTACATCTCCCGGTGCTCAGTTGTGTCTCTTTAAAGGTTATATCCATGGCTGGTGTATTTTTCCTCCCTATTTTTCTTCAACCAATAACAGGATATTATAAAAAACAGTAAGAAAATGTTGTACAAAATTATTTTGTGAAACAGGAACTGTTAAGGAAAGGCTGAAATGCTCCCCAGTGATTTAACATGGCTTTGGAAATTCATTAGATTATGAACTGTTGGTGTCTTCTTAGGCAATCCCCTGCAGCAGAATAAATCTTGGACTTGGGCATCCCATAACCCAAGCAGCCTTGGATGACAGCCACAGCGATGGAAACAAAATAAACTTGCACATGTGCTTTGACATTATGTTTACATAGCTGTATCCAGAATCATGACTGAGAGTATTTGTTTAGAAATAACAGAAGCTGAAGATCTCAGGCAAGATCCTGATGCCCCGTAAGACCCCTGCACCCTAAAGCTATGGCACAGGCAGCAAAGTGGGAGGGTAACAAAGCCTGCCCAGAGCAGGGGGGAGACAAACGCAAGCAGTCTCCCCTACCCTATGACAGGCAGCCAGGCACAATTTGCAGCCACAAAAAGCTGCTACTTCAGCCAGGCAGCAGCAGTGGGTTTCCAGGATGTGTGTTTTATTAGAAGAATTACCAATCACCAGGTAATAGAAAATCACGCTAAGGAACCAAACGTGCTTTTGCCACCATTAGGAAGAAGGAACCACAAGAATGAAGGTTCCTTCTTGAAGAGATCCCTTCTTGATAGAATGAACTTGGGCAGCCAGGAAAGTCCTTCAGATCCTTCAGCCTGGTGGTGCAGATGGCCATGGGTTCTGAAAGGTTCAGCCATACAGAAGCATCAAGGGTGCACAATGGGAAAGTATTAGCAACCTCCTTTACTTCAGTCCTACCTTCATGAAATCAGGAAATCTTTTGATTAAGAAAAAAAATGGACTAGATATCCCATAACTGAAAATTAGGAGTAGGAACTCATCCTTGGAGCAATTTCCATGCTTGCTCTTCCAGTAAAATCAGTGCCTGGGGGACAATTATGCACAGATACTCTCTTGGCCAGGATCTTGCCTGCCATCCTCCCTCCACCTCCCAGATGATGCAGAAAGGTCCTGTCAGTCCTTCTTAAAAAAAAAAAAAAAAAAAAGAAATTGAATAAATCATGCTGTGAATTCTTGTTTGGCAGAATTCAATAACCGTGATCCCTGCTGTACTGAGGAACCTGACTCAACATATCTGTTTAATCTCACTCAGTGCTGACAGATTTCAGAGCGGCCTATATGAAGCAATGGATGTCCTGTTCAATGCACTGTTCTCCCATTATTCTCGCTGTGGTTTTATCTGCATCCCCCAGAAATGTATTTATGGCAAGAGAAAAACATGACACAGGATTTGCTTTCTCCATAGAGATGTAGTTCTTCCAGAGCACAGAACAACTGCTACTGAGGTCCGAGTGTCAGCTCCACAGCTGTGGACAAACCCTTATGCAAATGTGCATTCATCTGACTCCAATAATTGCACTTTGCACAACAGCCTGTTGAAGCATTCAGGTGCACGGCAAAGTTACCTTGTGCTAAAAAGGACAGTATGAATTCTTTGTATTTAATAATTAGGGAGACTTTGAAATTGCATAGGGCACCCTTATTTGTTGGAGTTGCATACCCTGCTCTACAAGGTACTGAGAGATAGAAGGCCAGCATCTTTAATAATAAAGAACACATCCATTATTCATACAGCAATATGACCTTTACAGACTCTCCTTCTATGTGTTACTCTGAATCTCATTTATGTGACTACACAGAATTTTCCTGATGTGCACACAAATCTAGCTAGCTTGAGTTCTGCCAGGAAAACCATAAATTCAGTAGGAAACTGCATGGGAGTGGTTGATTTCATCAGTGTGGTGGTTTGACCCTGGCTGGAGGCCAGACACCCACCAAAGTCACTCTATTGCTCCCCTTTTCAGCTAGACAGGGAAGAAAGTATGCATCGAGAGGCTCAGGAGTCGAGATAAGGACAGGGAGAGATCATTCTGCAATCAGCGTCATGGGCAAAACAGACTCAACACAGAATAAAGGACAGAAAACTCTCTAATTGATTACACTGCACTGCACACCGAGTGACACCAGAGTAGGGTAATGAGAAGTGTGACCAGATCTTAAAACACCTCCCTCCATCCCTCCCTTCTTCGTAGACTTCACTTTAGTCATGATTTCGCTCCCTTCCTTCCCCGCCCAGGTGTCACAGGGGGCAAGGGGGATGGAGGTTTTAGTTTTCCTTGTTACCTGGGGTGGTAGGAAGGCAGGGCATTCCTCTTCCCATGCTCCAGCATGAGGTCCCAAACATGGGAGACAGTCCTCCATGAAGTTTTCCAACATGAGACCTTTCCAATGGGGCTTCAAGTCACAGTCTTTCAGGCCCAGGCTGCTCCAGTCTGGTCCTCCATGGAATCAGAACACCCTCAGCAAACCTGCTTCGGCGTGGGCCTCTCTTTAACAGACTGCAGATCTTCTGCCAGGGGCTTGCTCCAACACGGGTCACAGCATCTTCCATATGTTTCCACCTGCGCCAGCATGTGGTCTCTCCATGAGCTGCACATAGGATCTCAGTTCCCCATCATCTTCCATGGGATGCAGGGGGCAGTCTGCTTCACCATGGTCTTCTCCAGGGGCTGCAGGGGAATCTTTCTCTCCCGCACCTGGAGCACCTCCTCCACTGTCCTTGGGGTGTCTGCACAGGTCCTTACATCTTCTCACTTCCTTCTCTGGTGGCAAAAAGCAGCTGCTTGAGTTTATTTTTCTCTTAAACATGATTCCCAGAGGTGCTGTGACTGTCATTGATGGGCTCAGCCTTGGTCAGCGGCAGGTCTGGCCCTGAGCTGGCTGGTACTCTCTGGGGCCTGCAGAGAGCTTCTGGCTGCTTCTTGCAGAAGCCACCCCTGCAGCACTGCCCTTCCCCCATCCTCCCAGCCCTCCAAATCTTGCCATGCAAAACCACAAAAATCAGGTAATTATTTAAATTATTCATTTAACATATCTGATACAGAATCACAGAGTTGTAGGGGTTGGAAGGGACCTTGAGAGATCATCGGGTCCAACCCCCCTGCCAAAGCAGGCTCCCTAGCTCATACTGCACAGATAGGCGTCCAGACGAGACTTGAATATCTCCAGAGAAGGAGACTCCACCACCTCCCTGGGCAGCCTGTGCCAGGGCTCTGTCACCCTCACTGGGAAAAAGTTCCTCCGCGTGTTGGTGCGGAACTTCCTGTGCTCCAACTTGCAGCCATTGCCCCTTGTCCTGTCTCCACAGAGCAAAGAAAAGGGGCTGGCCAATTCCCCCTGCACCCCATACTTAAGACATTTATAAACATTGATTAGGTCCCCCCTCAGTCTTCTTTTCTCCAGGCTGAACAGTCCCTGCTCTCTCAGCCTTTCCTCACAGGGGAGATGCTCCAGGCCCTTCATCATCTTTGTAGCCTCCTCTGGACTCTCTCCAGGAGATCCCTGTCCTTTTTATACCAGGGAGCCCAAAACTGGACAGAACACTCCAGGTGGGGCCTGACCAGGGCAGAGTAGAGGGGGAGGATCACCTCCTTTGACCTGCTGGCCACACTCCTCCTGATGCACCCCAGGATCCCATTGGCTCTCTTAGCCACCAGGGCACACTGTTGACTCATAGCCAGCCTGTCATCAACCAGGACCCCCAGGTCCAAGAGGAAGCAAACACTGCTTTCAGCCTTGCTGGGGAACAACCAAAAGAAATTACAATTTCAAGAGGTTTAGACTTCAGCATTTAGCTCAAGAATGTGATTTTAGCTGAAAGATCAATGCTTTGTCAGAGGGCAGGAGGCAGCACACGAGCTGCGTATTTATTTGGATAAAAAAATACACTCTTTAGAGCCTGTTAAAAGTGGTAATCACAACCTACAGCTTCACAACCCATCCAGACTGCTTGTTAATACCTGCAGAGAGAGCTTTAAGTGTCATAACACCCTGATGCATGGTATGGGTGATACCACAGATCACCAGGAGTTCTGCTCCCACATCATCAGGTCCACTTGAAACCCTTGAGAGGAATTAGGAATCAGCACATCAGTCATCACCTAGCTGAGAACTGTTTTTCCACAGGAGAGCTCATCATACCAAGCAACCCACACAAAATACAATTAAACAATGTCACTACTAGACAGATTAAAACTGCAGCTCAACAGAGGAACTCACTGGTACTAAGTATGTTCTGGCAGAGGTTCTCTGGAAGGTATCAGTGGTGACCCAAACACTAGGACCTAGCAAATTTCTTGGGCAAAATCCTGGCTCCATTAGAGCCAACGGCAAAACTCCTAGGCACTTCTGCAGAGCCAGAGTTTTAATTTCTCAAGCCAGCTGCAACACACAGCTCTGGGCAAACTACACCAACTCAACCTTCCCAGCTATAAAGATGGGTCACTGACCACTGCTCTTGGAGATGCTGTGGAGGAGTCACAGATGTACAGAAAAGAGCAACATCAGTCAGCATGATTTAGCAAACTGTCTGCTTCAGCAACTCACTGTCAGGGAAACACTCCACTGATACAAACATCAGGCTTGCAGTTTCAGCAGGGTTAATCTCTTTCCTGTGGAGGCCTGGTAGAACTACCTTCTGTATAAATTTCACAGAAGACCATCCCATGCTCCAGTGCCATCCCCTCTGTCAAGACTGCAAGATCACTGTCTTCACTAGTTTGATATTTTGAGAACTGTATTCAGATGATGCATAACAATCTTACCTGCATCAAACGTCGGCTCTGTTCTTCTGAATGCCAAGCGTGCATGTGAACAGTTGCCTTCACAAGTCTGAGATTAACAACCATGATGCTACACAAATGCACATATTAACTATGGATAACACACTCATTTCTTTAAAATTAACTTTGGGGTGTTTTTGCAAGTAAGTTGCAATACAAAGCTGGGAGGAGAGGTTGACACGCAGGAACACCAGCGAGACTTGGACAGGCTGGAGAGCTGGGCAGGGAGAAACCAGATGAGGTTCAATAAAAGCAAGTGTAGAGTCTTGCACCTGGGAAGAAATAACCACTTTTATCAGTACAGGCTGGGGGATGACCTGCTGGAGAAGAGCTCTGCGGAGAAGGACCTGGGGGTCCTGGTGGATGACAGGTTGGCCATGAGCCAGCAGTGTGCCCTGGTGGCTAAGAGAGCCAATGGGATCCTGGGGTGCATCAGGAGGAGCATGGGCAGCAGGTCAAAAGAGGTGATCCTCCCCCTCTACTCTGCCCTGGTCAGGCCCCACCTGGAGTACTGTGTCCAATTCTGGGCTCCCTGGTATAAAAAGACCGGGATCTCCTGGAGAGAGTCCAGTGGAAGGCTATGAAGATGATCCAGGGCCTGGAGCATCTCCCCTACAAGGAAAGGCTGAGTGAACTGGGGCTGTTCAACCTTGAGAAAAGAAGGCTAAGAGGGTATCTGATTAATGTTTATAGATACATCTCAAGTGTGGGACACAGGGTGAATTGGCCAGCCCCTTTTCAGTGGTCTGTGGAGACAGGACAAGGGGCAACGACCTTAAGTTGGAGCACAGAAAGTTCCACACCAACATGTGGAAGAACTTTTTCCCAGTGAGGGTGACAGAGCCCTGGGACAGGCTGCTCAGGGGGGTGTGGAGTCTCCTTCCCTGGAGATATTCAAGACCCGTCTGGACACCTACCTGTGTGATCTGTCCTAGGGACCCTGCTTTGGCAGGGGGTTGGACTCAATGATCTCTGGAGGTCCCTTCCTTCCAACCTCTACAAGTCTGTGATTCTGTGATTCTTCAGAGGCCATAATTCTGTATCCTAAAAATAACTTGGTTATGCATAGTTTTCTCTTTTCAAAGCACTGTTCTTCCTTTTGTTAAATCCGAGACCTCTGTGCATGGAAAGTAGTGAAAGAGGGCTATGGGAAATTTTACTAACATTAAAAATATCTAAAAATGAGGAATGATTCTTGGATAAACACCTTCAATGGTAAACGGTCCGGTGAAAAATCAACAGGCCTCCATGTCATGTAGTACATTTGTATTTCTGCATAAGGACGAGAAACCTGGAAATTTATATAGCTGAAAAAAAATTAAAATTTTGTTTCAAGAAAACACTCTCTTTTGTTGCCCTGCAGCTTCAACTACCAAGTAATTGTTAATTTTTTGCATTTCTTTTCATGTAATATAACTGTGCATTGTCCAGCACACAGCCCCGACCAACATTCTTCATTCACCTCAGGTGAATCCCGGAACCGACACTTTTGCATTCACATCAGAGCAATAAACACACCTGGAAGTCCATCTCCTACCCCACCATGCACATAGGCAAGCACCTGAAATTGTGAATCTCTATACAGCCTATGGAGAGAATCCTAGCATTAATATACCACTTTCACCTCGTTTTTCTGATACAGACTAGCATCAGCTTTCTGACCCCATATTCGAAGTGTGGCACAAAATTTGAGGCTGCAACAGAGTCAAGTACATTTTCTTCTTGGAAAAAAGCATGGGGCAAAATTCTTGGACACTGCTCTAGAAGATGCAGGCAAAAATCACTGCAGATCTGAGATAATTTCAAACATGACACACCTCAATTTAAATGGATGTTTTCCCTAATTCATCACAATCACATATGCCTGTAGATCCTCTTTGAACTGCTGTCCCCAAAACTCGTTAGTTGGGGAGTGGTTCATCAGCAAGCTCCCTAGACATGGAACATTTTAGGAAGACAGGCTATCTAAGGATATAATCCCACTGAGCATCTCCTGTCAGTGATTGCACTAGGACAAGAGGTTCACAGACTTTTTAAAGGGATGCATCAGTTCTCTACCAGAGGAAAATCACACCTCTCATTAACAGCTGTCAGATTCAGGGTACCGATATCCATACAGACGTAGCATATTCTCCTTTAAAAGTATCTGAGTGTATTTGCAGTGAGTATTGGGATTAGATCCACAAGCCAGGGAAGTTTCTACCTGTCTAATGCACAACTGCTTTAGTTCTTTTTTTGTTTACACTGGTTTTGTTTGGTTGTTTCTACAAAATTAACCGCAGTAGAAGAAGTGTAAAAAGTGAGCAGCTTGGCCTGTTCACATATCTTCAAGATATGGCTCTATGCTAAGACTTTCTGGTATCTGGAATAGTGTCTGACTTCCTTTAACACATTGGGAACATCCATCTATTCTGAATCCCATCCTCTTGGGGGAAGATTGAACATCCAAGAGAAGAAAGCGTTACTTTCACTCATGATGTCAAGCAGTTGTTAGCCGTATCTGCTGTATTCTTTGCTGCGATGACGGAAACCCGATCCTCTGTTCACCTGCAAAGATACAGACAGAGTCTCTTGGACTTGAAGAATGTCCTCGATCAGAGGCGGAGATCCTTGAGGAACTGACCAGACTTCCAAACATTATCAAAAGGTTGACCGGGGCATATCTCAGCACTGGGACCGGGTTCTCCATTACACAGTGCGTTTTTGCCTATCCTTTGAGCAAATTTCAGTACAAGGTGTGGGGATTTCAAAGGACCCATATAAGAAGTAAATCACAAAAAGGTTTCTCTTGAACAGCAGGCACACATGAGGGCTTTTCATAATTCTGTATCACCTGCGTAAATGAAATGAGACTTTGTTCTATTGACACAAATGCAATGGACAGGTTGCACTACTTCAAGAACAACAGGATTTAAAAAAATAAAGTTTAAGTTTTAGCTTTTCAGATATTTGGAATATCTCCTGAAATATCTGATAGCACAGTGACTTGCAAAGGGAAGGAGAGAAAGGAAGGAAAAAGGCTGAAAAGCATTCTGGAAACAAAAGACAGTTAATCATTCATGTTGTCTACAATTCCTTTGGCTCACAGAAGTCTCAAAACAGACTCTTGCTGTATAGAAAAAAAAAAAATCCTCTACTGTCCTACCTTCTCTCCTCTACAATGTGTGACCAGAGTCAAAAACTGCCCAGTCTTCACAGGCAAAAGACAGGACCTAAAGCAGTTAATTTCATGTCTCCCTGACACCCTGCAGGCAGCCTTTCTCCCTAAAGCAAAGACTCTCACATCATTCTGTGTAACATTCCTTGCATATTTTGACATACACTCATGAAGCACACATTTCAATCAGACTGTGCACATGTTGGGTTTTGGGTTGGGGGCTTTTTTTAGCATTTTCTTTAGCTGGATATTCTGCACTCTTTCTGAAGTTGGCTGTTTTGCTTAAAGATTTTGCTTGGTTATGAAAGCCAATGAAGTACTTCAACTTTGAAAGAGAGAGCAAAAAAAGGAGCAGCCAAAACATGCGGTGATTCCTATCTTCCTTTTAAGAGTGACAAAACGGCACATGCAATTCAATATTCAAGATCAGTTCATTTTATGCAAAAGCCACCAGATTATCATGGAAGTTAACATCTGCTATGATTCTAACCTACACAATGCAAATTTCCTATGTGAAGCCCCCACGCTGCTCACACAAGTCACCTTCAGTCTTTGGGAACACAGGCAATGGGGGCAACATAGGTCACCATTATCAGCCTTTGTTTTGTTTTAAAATACATTTGTGATTCTCTGTATTTCCAATGGCAAATACATCCTATTTGGTTGGGTGATGCGGATATCTGATATTCCACGATTACGTCAGCTACTAAGTGAGACAGTAGTGCACATTTGTGTTTCACTCCCTTGAACATACTACAAAGCTGGATGCAGCTCAGAAAGAAATCCCTAAAATCAATTACCTATTTATGATCATGTACAAATGGATATTTATCACATTAAAAGAGAATCACGTGTTAAGTGGAGGCTAGAGCCCAACAAGTCTTTTTGGATTAAATCCCTTTTCAAAAAAAAAAGGACTAAGATTAAGATTTGCTTTTGCCAGTAGAAATATTTGCTCATTTGGGAAGGGAAGGGCATTTAACCTTTTTACACACTATTCTCTCAAACATCTCCAACCCCCACTGCAAAACAGACAACAAAGTTTCCTGAATCCATGCTGCTGATGGTTGGCTAATGGCGTGAGAGCTGTCAGCAGGAGAGAGACCTACAGCTATTGATCAACCAACAGCTGAATATGAGCCAGCAGCATGCCCAGATGGCCAAGAAGGCCAGTGGCATCCTGCCCTGCATCAGGAACCATGTGGCCAGCAGGAGTAGGGGAGTGATCCTTCCCCTGTACTCAGCACTGGTGAGGCCACAGCTGGAGTACTGTGTTCAGTTTTGGGCCACTCACTACAAGAAGGACATCAAGATGCTTGACCATGTCCAGAGAAGAGCTACAAAACTGTTGAAGGGTTTAGAAGACAAATCTTATGAGGAGCAGCTGAGGGAGCTGGGATTGTTTAGTCTGGAGAAAAGGAGACTGAAGGGAGACCTCATCGCTCTCAACATCTACCTAAAAGGTCATTGTAGTGAGGTGGGAGTTGGTCTCCGCTCCCTCATAGCTAGTGACAGGTCAAGGAGAAGTTGCATCAGGGCAAGTTTAGGTTGGATATTGGGAAAAAATTCTTTACTGAAAGGGTTGTCAGATATTAGAACAGGCTGCCCAGGGAGGTGGTTGAGTCACCATCCCTGGAGGTGTTTAAAAGAAGAGTAGATGTTGTACTTGGTGACATGTTCTAGTGTTGGACCTAGTAGGGCTGGATAGGTGGTTGGTCTCGATGATATTGAAGGTCTTTTTCAAACTAAATGATTCTGTGATTAAACCCCTTGTTAGAAACATCTGGATGAAATTTTCTTGGCAGTTGATTTGAAAAGTATACAAGAAGCAGAACTAGGGAGCAGCCATAGTCCAGCTGAGTAACACAAAGATGCTGCTATACAAAAGCAGATTTTTCCTTTAATTCCTTAACTCCTAAATATCAGCTTGTGACAGTGCAAGTAACCTCATTAGCAGAAGAAAAGTAATTCCCTCTTTACTCTGCATGCGAGGGTAGAGAAGGAAAGTGGGTTTTTAAAGAAACCCAACTTTACAATCTCATGTTTTTAAAATACACGGCTCAGTTTACCTGCCCAATACGTCAAGCATCAGGTAAGTGTCATCCATGTCCTTAACTTCCTAAAAACATTTTTTTAAATTTGTAAAGGGTTTAAAAACTTCCATGGTTTCTGAGAAATTCACCAGCTAACTGGGTGCAATGCCTTCCTACCGTCTCAGTCAACACACCTCCAGTTAGCAAAAGTGACCTATGGTTTTCATAGCCTGATGTTCAAAATAAAGGATGTCCTGGACCTCTCCTACTTGAGCTTAAATAGCCTGTTCAAGGCAGCTCAAAGTATCATTCACTTTTGGAAATGCAGACCCTGGTATTGTCACAGTTTTCCATATGCACAGCAGACATAAAAGTGAGAAATTTTCACTGTTGCTATTAAGTGAGTAGCAGCAATAAAAAACCTACAGGAATCAGGCCAACTTTACTTCACAGCTGCTGTGGGGGAGTGAAGAAAAAAAAAAAGCATGAGCAGAGAACAGTGCCAGAGAGAGTCTGACACAGAGGTGCAGGAAAAAGCAAAGCAGTGGAGAACCTTCTGCCCTGCAGCTGCTAGGCTGAGAAAATTCCAGGGGATGGGGCAAGGAGCAGGCAGATACTTCGGCCTTTTCCAGAAGCCAAGGCAGAGAGCACTTCAGATTTATCAGACCAAATTATCATCACTCTGAGATATTATAAAAAAGAAAGCTTCAGCACAGTGCAGGGCCAGAAAAGTGTAATGCACTACAGTCATAAAAATTTGACAGAGTACGGCAAGGGTTTTGATGTTGGGGCACTGCTCTAAAGAAATACATTACCAGTATGTGCTTTAAATTGTTTGGTAAATATTTTTATGTCATAAAGAAATTAACACAGAGACAAAATCTGGTCTAAACATTTTATCTCCAATCCAAACTTCACATTCTAAAGCACTCCTACTTATTTTGGCTACACCACTGATCCCAAATAGATCTAAAGGAGGAGCACCTATTCAAATTAGTGCTGCTACCAGTTTCTCACTAAACTAACATATTCACAAACACCTTGTTATGTGTGTTTCAATTCATGAGAAACCAGTCTTTAAAACTTAGGAAGAGATCTGGCAGATATTTCAGCACAGGACAAGTATAGCCAAATGGAATGCAGACCAGAAATTCAAATCATAGAAGTGTAAGAGTACAAAGAAATAAGTTTGGAGCTGTTTATCTTCTATCAAGATAAAGTATTGCAAATACTTTGTACCATGTCATTCAGTCCTACCACTGTAATGGTAATGAATGAATAAAACAGAAAAGAGGTTTATAGAATCTGAAGTAAAATCCAATATTCTAGAATAGTGAAAATAAAAAGTTGCCATGTAGAACATCTACATGCAAGGGCCACGCCACTTGTCCAAGGCAGGAGGTAATATCCATGTAGATTTAGGGTAGCCACCTGCCACAAATGCCATCATAACTCAGATGAGTTGATTTCATGGCTAAGAGAAAAATTTAAGACTACTGCATCAAGGGAAAAATCTGCAATTTGTTAAGACCCTTTGGCGTAACCAGTGTAATACTCTGCAATTCCAACAAACACCTCCCTCTATACATTTGGTCTGCACCAAACAGGGAAGATGAGATTATGTTCAGAATCCAGCAACATGTGTGCAACCAATGAACAATTAAACTGAGTAGTAAAAAGCAGATGACAGGAAAATGCAGAACCAAGGCTTACAGTGTATCAAGAAATGTCCTTACACTTAAAAAATAATGCACTCCAAAATCCATTTGTTCAGGCAGTCCATGTACAACAGAAGGCACTGTTATCCATATGTATCTATCAATTCTCCACAGCAAAAACCTGAGAAGTGCAACTCAATTAGATGCAGCCTGGCCCCTCCCAGTCGTTCAGGTTCCTTGAGAACAACTGTTTCCTTTCAGTCCATCAAATTATAAAAACACCACAAGAATCTGTAGATTACAGTAGCTGGTTAGAAAGAGCGTTCTGGTGGGGAAAGCACACTGCTATTTTCCAGAAAACCTTCAGCAGCATTTAATTGCCCTCCCCTGTCACTCAGAAGTCATGATGATTTCAAGAAAATGTAATGATGAGACCCTTCCCATTGACCTTTGCACTTGATCCTTCAGTTGCCACCAGGAGTACTTCCAGCAAAGCTAAACGCTGTTATCAGTCCTTTGTTGTCAAATGTGTAGCCACTTTGCTGTTCTATTGTCTTAGTCTCTGGAAATCAAAGAAGGGAAAGGCTATGAAAAACAGTCTGTAGAGAACACTTTTGTCAGAGACAATACAGCTCAGCTGAGAATGCAAAGTTGTGGCAAAAAACCAAGAAGAAAATGGCATTCCCTAAACGCAGTGACAGTAATAAATTACACTCAGGTTTTCTCTAAATGCATAAATGCACACACCTCTATAACACAGCGAAATTAATCCTCTACACTATCACTCTGTGTTACACTATTCTGCATGCTTTCTGATTAAATCTGAATTTTCCACAAGGCAAGCTTTCTAAACATCTAAAACCTTACACTGACTGTGAAGGCAATGTTTGCAACTAAAAAGTTACAAAACTGCTAAACACATAATAATCTATAGTAATCTCCACAAAATCCCTGTCTGACAGATAGGTATTGTTTTAATTTGCCCTTCGTTTCAAATGTCAAAATGGTGCAAAACTAGTTCATATCCTGTTCAATCAGCAGCACATGAGAAGGCAATTAATGAGAAACAAAAGTCATCTTTCTGAGTATCACACAGTTCCAGGCAAGGGATAATATAAGTGCAATAGCTTACTCATGCTTCTCAGGAAATGTTAATTAGCAGAGATTTACTCTCTCTGTTATTAGAGTAGATTCAGTTCCAACATCCTTGCAACAGATAAAATGGCCCCAGAGAAGTGACTCACCTGCAGCATTTCGTCGGTGTTCTGCTAATGTATAGATTTCCTGCAGCTGTTTCTTCTGATCCTCGCTCAAGGGTGCTGTCAGCGAGTGGTACCAGGCTGCATCTCGGCTCTGCACCGCTGTCAGAACAGGAATGGATAAAAAGCGATTATCAGGTTACACTGCAAGTTAAGATCAGAAGACCAAAATGAAATGCACTGAATCCCAGGTTAGTTTAACCCTGAATTTGCACTGCAAAATGAGTTCAGTATTCCTGACAGTTTTCTTAGTGCAGAATCCCCATTTTTAAGAACTTAAATATATCCCCTGCTTCCTGAAACACAAAGTTATTTGTGTGGACAATATTAATGAACAATGATGAAGCAAATATTTTTTAAAACTTCTTTGAAAACTAAAAGCAACAGGATTAGTCAAACAGGAAAAGGAGAAAACAATTTCTCCATTATGATTTTAACATCTAGAAAGTGAATATTTCTATATATAAGAGTTCCTCTAGTGACCGAGTACCACTTATTCAGGCTGTGATGGAAAAGCTCTGAAAGAGAACATCTGGCTGTACTCAGTACCATTTCTTTTTTGCAGTACTTGTAAACCAAAAAATCTTAGGACTAACATTAGAAAGCAAGATTGCATTTTCTAGTCTCAATAATCTGAATTATTTCTCATTAAAAAGAAAGATTTTTTTCTCAGTGATGACTACAAACATCTCCAAACTATTTAATCATGTTGTATCATTCTGCCAACTAGCAAACACATACCTAAAAGTGCTTGTGTAAAAAACTGGTATTCATCAACACCATTTTCAAGGTCAAGAGGTGTGCTGAACCCTTCAAGAGCAGTCTCTTCCAATGCATCTTCATCCCAGTCATCATCATCGTCATCTTCATCATCTTCCTCTCCACCTCCGCCACCACCTCCTCCACCATGGTTTTCTTGCATTGCCTGGCTCACTTCATTTGTCTCCTCCTCATCACTTGGTATCTCTTCTGCAAAAGCATTGGTGCGTTTTGTAAAACTAAGTCTTAAAAGCATAAGGAAACAATGACTTATGAATTAAGAAAAATTATTAAATCTAGGTTTTGGCTGGAAAGGGGACTGACTCTGTTAACTTCCTTCCCCCCAAAATCTTAGAATTGTGAAAAATTAAGCTCTTACATGCTTCCTACATTCAAGATCAGTTAAGCTTTTGTTTCTAAGCACATCTGGGGAACGTAAAACTGGCATCATTTTTCTTTTTTCATTTATGCAGCCACTGTGAAACTACAGGATCCAAAGATTTTGAGGAAATGTGTCTCTGACAAACTGTTCCGTCACTGTGCTTATTACCTGGACTTGTGCAAGGCCTTTAACACAGTCCCCCACCACATCCTTATTTCTAAATTGCAAAGATGTGGATTTGATAGGTGGACCATCCAGTGGGTAAGAAAGTGGTTGACAGAAAATAGACAAAGGCTGGTGGCCAATGAGTCTATGTCCAGGTGGAGGCTGGTGACAAGCAGTGTTCCCCAGGGGTCTGTCTTGGGACCGGTTCCTTTAACATCTTTATCAATGACATCGATGATGGAATTGAGTGCACCCTCAGCAAGTTTGCAGATGACACCAAGCTGAGTGGTGTGGATGACACCCTAGAAGGAAAGGAAGCCATCCAGAGGGATCTTGACAGGCTGGAAAAATGGGCCTGGATGAACCTAATGAGGTTCAACCCTGCAAAGTGTAAGGTCTTGTACTTGGGCCAGAAGAATCCCAGACATACATACAGAGGAGAAGAGCTTCTTCAGAGTAGCCCTGCTGAGAAGGACTTGGGGATTCTGGTGGACGAGAAACTTAACATGAGCCAGCAGTGTGCTCTTGCAGCTCACAAGGCCAATGGTATCCTGGGCTCCATCAGAAGAGGGGTGGCCAGCAGGGACAGGGAGGGGATTGTCCCTCTCTACTCTGCCCTCGTGAGGCCCCACCTGGAGTACTGTGTCCAGATCTGGGGCCCTCAATACAAGAAAGATGTGGAACTGTTGGAGAGGGTTCAGAGGAGGCCATGAAAATGACTGGAGGGCTGGAGCAGCTCCCCTACGAAGAGAGGCTGGAGAAGAGAAGGCTGCAGGGGAACCTCATCGCAGCCTTCCAGTACCTGAAGGGAGCGTACAGACAGGAGGGGAATCAACTTTTTAAAAGGATAGACAATGGCAGGACAAGGGGGAATGGTTTAAAACTAAAGGTAGGAAGGTTTAAATTAGATATTAGGGGGAAGTTTTTTACAGCAAGAGTGGTGAGGTGCTGGAGCAGGCTGCCTAGAGAGGTGGTGGATGCCCCATCCCTGGAAGTGTTCAGGGCCAGGTTGGATGGGGCCCTGGGCAACCTTGTGTAGATCCAGGCCTGAGGATGGTGGCTCTGCCTGTGGCAGGGGGATTGGAGCTCTATGATCCTTGGGGATCCTTCCAACCCTTGCCATTCTATGATTCTTATTACATTACAAACAGAGACTTGCATAGATTTCACAAACTGTCACAAAACAAACAGAAAATCAGATGCAGACCAAATGTCTGCCTGCTACTCTTCAGAGTGCTCTTTTTTTCAAATAGATAACAGCATCTTTCACTTCGCTTTCCCTTCCATTCCCCTTAGGGAAACGACTATTACATTCTGAATTAAATGCAACTCCCACATGCAACTCTCACACTGCTATTTCTGACTTACAATCAAATTTAAAAATGTCCCCTCCAATTCCAAACTTTCAGCTCTTTCTGACTGTATCTGCAACAGGGAGAGACTGAATCACAGGACAGAGATTTGACAATTACTGTGCTGTTTCCATAATGTATTCCTATGCATGAAAAATAATTCTGTAATTCTGTTACAGAACAATCCTGTATGGAATTTGAGTGGATTACATAATCTGCTTATATCCAATCTAATTTTCAGATTCAAATCATCTATCTCCTGTTGCATGTCAAATACAATCTGCCTTCAATGCTGTGTTAAATTTGGCCTCCCCAGTTCCCTCCACAAGGTATTCTTTGATCTTTGTTCTCTTCTGGCAGGCACAACAAAAAAGAGGTCTGTCTGCTCCAGAAACTTCAGTTGTCTCAAATCCTACTTTATGAATCACTTTCAATTTGGACAAAGAAGATGTGCTAGGATTTCCTTCAAAGTTCACAAGAACAGGTCTTTCAAATGGTTGAATACTAGAAACAGTTTCTTTCCAGGAATCAAGAGTATAACCAGAGCAGTCCTGGCAAACTCCTGCTGCCTATGTGAGATGATGTAGTGCATTCACAATCCAGAAGAGTGGACTTGCAAGTTTTACTGTTACTCTTAAACCAATACTACCCTTTCACAAAGTGTTAGCTGTTACACATTGAAACGTTTTGATTACATTTTGGGAGGAAAAAAGCAATTCCTAAGATGATCTTTAAAGCACCCAGCAAGTCTAGCTATTTTCAGCAGACTAATGAGTCTTAAAAATGAACTGCAATTTCTTACCCCCTTTAAATTAAATCCAGACAAAATCCACAATGTGAAAAGGGGAGATTTTACCATTATCTTCTGCAACGTGTTTTTCATCTTTAGCACGATCCTCATGTTCTGTGAGTTCTCGTGAGGCGCAAACTTGTTTTAAGCCCAGGAAGAGGAGGAGGATTGATGGGACAATCTGGGCAGCCACAGCATCTACTGCCGGCGGTCGGTTCTGCAGTTCCATTAGGATGCTCAGTCCTATTATGCACATCTTTCTGTCATGGAGTCTGAAATAACACATACTTGTTAGACAAAAAAAAAGATTTTCAAGGATATGTAGAAAGCATTAAAGTCCTAGTGCTTGACATGGCAGAAGACAATGTCACAGACGCTACATTTAAAGTTTATGTTTGATGTTCCTTAATTCCAAATACACATTCCCACTGGAAAGTCAATTAAACACCTTTCAAGCACTGGCCAAATTCCTGGAACAACTGTTCCTGATTACCAAATGCAAAGTCTCTAACACTAAATAAACACTGTTTAATAATTATGTGGAATATCTTGTCTTTAATAAAGCATTCAAATACAGATTATCATCATTAAATAGGATGGAAAATTAATTTGCCTTGGCTTTGACAGCAGTACTGTTGCAAGGATTGACATTAGCAAAAAGACTATTAGTGAAAAGTAATGATAAGCAGGAATGCATTCAATTGCAGGGTGATTTTATGGAGTGCCACAGGGCTAGCTGTATTTGAAAGTCCATCAGAATGGCAGCATTATACATCCAATTTCTGATACTAACTTGAGACACATTGCCAATAGTATATAACAGGAGGGGATTCAACTTTTTAAAAGGGTAGACAATGGCAGGACAAGGGGGAATGGATTAAAGCTAAAGGAGGGAAAATTTAAATGAGATATTAGGGAGAAGTTTTTTACAGAAAGAGTGGTGAGGTGCTGGAACAGGCTGCCCAGAGAGGTGGTGGATGCCCTGTCCCTGGAAGTGTTCAAGGCCAGGCTGGATGGGGCCCTGGGCAACCTTGTGTAGATACAGGCCTGGAGGTTGGTGGCCCTGACTGTGGTAGGGGGGTTGGAGCTCTGTGATCCTTGGGGTCCCTTCCAACCCTTGCCATTCTATGATCCTATGATTCTAATTCCAGTGAAAGCAGGCAAATATCAAGAACTAGTAGTACACTCAAACAGGGAACTTGCAAATGAGTAGACCTCAAATAAAACAAGAAGTGATAGATAACTGAAGGGAAAGAAAATAACGAAATCAGTAGCAGAAAGATTTTTATCTGATCATAGTCAGACAACTAGGTAAAAGCCTATGCTCTTAAAAATAAGAATTGATTTTCACTTCCAGGAGCAGAAGTTATTTGCAAACAAGCCAGGGAAAAATTCTGTAACTGCCTTGTGGTGGCTCAGCCCCAGGCAGCAGCTGAACACCATGTGCTGCTCTCTCACCCCTCCACCCCAGGAGAAAACAGACAGAGCCCTGGCGGGTTGGGATAAGGACAGGTTACTGACAACACTGTGAAAGGGGAACGATAGCTGAGCCCCGTGGCAGAATTCACCCGGTGATAACACAGAGCACTTTACCCTGTCACCTCACTGACATGATGACCTACCTCCCAACCACACTCAAGACCGTCCAGAAGCCGCACAGGAGTGCCCCTCTCCAACCAGTCTCTTTTACGGGGTGTGATGTCAGAAAAAAAAACCCAGGCTGACTCAGCTCACCTGAGCTGGATGCTTGGGAAGGTTAACTCTGGCCTGGCCAGAACCAGGACATGCCTCTACTGACACTGTTTGGATCTCCTTTACTGGTAGTAAAGTAGTATTCAACTTTTCTATAAGGTCATCGTATTTTTACTACCAAAAACTTCAGAGGAGCTTGTTTTGTACTACTGAATTCCATTCCATGTTTACAGCTTCTGTGCAAGCCTTCTGCAGGGCAGCTACTCCAGCAAGAAGTTTCAGCAAGGCCTACAGAAACCAAGCAGACCTCCTCCAGACTCTCAGTAGGTACTTCCATTACTGAATCAGTTTTACTTTGGAATGAGGAGGATACAAGCTGAGAGAGAAGAAACAAATTAAGATGTGTGCCACTCACTGCAATAAAGCTTACAGGGGAAGAGCCAGCTCAATCCAACACTTAAAAATTTGCTATAGAAATACAATTTTTAAAGTGCATATAATTTCTTTACCAAAGCTCCCTTCTAACATGCTACTGAACTACAGTATTCTTTAAGTAATACAAGCAATCATGTATTCAGCTTTCTGAGCTTTTACATGTGCTTAAACAAGGCTGCCAATCAGGAGGGATTTCATTACACCTCCTGCGTTGTTAGTCCTGTCAGGGCACAGTGAAACGTTTCTATTCTCAGAGTAGTTGACAATAACAATAAACTATGTAAGACCATGTGTAACATTATGATCACAGAAGATCCTTCAAAAAAACCAGTCAACTAGCATACCACATGACATGCTTGTCATGTTGGGTTTGGCTGCTCCATTACATGTGTTGAAAAATGAACCAAAATGCAAGTAGGCAAAGAGTGCCATTCCATCAGTGCTAACTGCAATACTTTCTTTTCAGAAGGAATGGGGCACAAAAGAGGGCATACCAACCAACCAAGGAAACTGAGTCAGGGAAACAGGGTCTGCTTTCATTAAAAAAAATTAAATACCCTTACCCCTCTCAGTTTATCTATACTGAAAAGAAGGTCAGGACCTTTTGCTCTTATGCTTACACTGTTAAGACCAAAATCCAAGGTAAAGATGATACAACCTACGAATAAAGCATAGCTTTTGGGGAGGGTTTTCCTTACTGCAAGTACAAAAGGGAAGAACTTTCTCTACGTCCTCTCTCTGCCAGCACCTTCATCCAAGTTTGACCAAAGCTCTGTAAACTATTCAGAAAACTTCTACCCTGCATCTTGACACAGGTAAGCCATGAAATTTCTTCAAGAGGCAAAGGTATCATGAAGCAATTTTAGCATGCGTGCACTACAGTAGTTAAGGACACATGGCACTACCTTTTACAAGACATTTGAAAAAGCTACTGTTACACAGCACCATCTGCAAAATGCAACACAGTAAAAACTAAAAACCAAAATCGTCTTAGTAATTACTGGTTTAGCTTCATGCTAAATTATTTTTTCTGGACCGCAAATGAAAGAGCAAGAACCAAGCACTGCTGTAAAAAGGAGTCTTCATTAGGAAGCAGCCCAAATGGCCAAAAGAGACAGCCTATTTGTCATGATCCATTTTCAAGCTTCTAAAAAGAGAAGTTGTAAGAATGAATACATCTTCAGAATATGCATATTACCAGAAGAGCCAGCAGAAATCCAGGCATCAAGCCATCTTTAGTGGATGTGAGTCAGGAGACTTGTTTTTTGCCACCTGCCCACGGAGACAAACAACAGGACAAGCATCCACCTTGCCCAAAGATCAGCATTCTACTACACCGGACTGAACAAGCAAAACAGCATTTCATGTCATTTACATATGTTCATTAATTCAAAGAATGATTTTTGCTATCAAAAGGCTCATTATTTCAGCACCCTTCAGCCTGCATGAAGAAGCCTTGATACAATTCCCCTGAGGGCTTTGAGATCCATACTTATTTGCTCAGTGGTACACAATAGTCCTCCCTAACAATCACGGACTCTGCCTGCACCCTCAATGGTATATGGAACCTGGAGGGCTAAACATGTGACACACGGCAGTGCAATGCATGACTCCTAGGGAAGCCAATTTTAACAAGTGGCGTGTGGTCTTCATAATCGGCAGGACCTTTCCTCAGTAATACACTTCCTTCCAATACAGGACAAAAGATCTCAGAATCTTTTGTATTTTAAAATGAGCAGAAAGGATTTTAAAAGGAAATCACTAAGCCTTTCCTTTACTGGTTTGCTGTGCTCCTTTATGTGAGGATCAAGTTGCTTTCTATCACATTAATCCACTTCCTGGACAATCCGCAAATAACTAGACATTTCCTTCCAGTTGCAAAGTTGGAAACAACCCGGGTTTACAGTCTAAGATTAGAATTTTATATACAACTCTGAGAAAACTAGGATATCAAACTATTTAAACTCCTATCGAATAAATCCCCTTATTCAGCTTCTAAAAAAATAATAATTTACTTAAGTTTTTTTTTTTTGAGCGAGATAGATTTCCTTGCAGCCCAGTTTCTACAGAAGAATTTTTAATATAAGGGGAAGTGTAAGAGAAGCAGAAGTCTCACCTAAATTTCAGGCTGTCAGGGATAACAGTGGAAAACAGTAAGGAACAAATGTTTCTACTAATAGCTTTTCAGTCGCTGTCCTTAATTCAATAAGTTACTGTAGAAAATATTTAGAAATAAATACCATGTGTACTATGGTACCTGGGCATTATAGGCACACATACACAAATACACGTGTAACATCCATGACACAGTAGATTTATGCACAGTTTTTTGAGTACTGAGCTCTCATTGTGTGGATCATTTCTAACATTCCAAATTTCTAAGCAGTTTAAATTAGTTTCTATATTTTTAATAACATGGAAGAACAGGCATAATTTCTTTCCCCTCTCCTGTTCTCCAATGTATATTATTCTCATGCATTCAGAAGTGTTGCTCAAGAAATACTGCGCACTTTTGGCAAACACCATGGTCTTAACCTGAGAGCACGCAAACAGGCACAACCCCACTGCTAGCAGCGCAGCATCTATGAATACTAGGGCTTCACAGGAGCACAAGGACATGGGGATGTGAGATTTATGTGAGCAAAGCATCCTGAAGAACCACTGTTACCACTAAGTCACAGATTTCCTGCGTGGCTGACAAAGACATGGCATAAGATTCACCTGGTCCTTCACAGTTGGAGATGATTCTATTCTGATCTCAAATTTCTCTAGGATCTGTGAGCCTTCTAATTGATTTCAATTTAAGCTTAAAACTGCCTCTTGCTAGAAAGCAATCCAACTGTAAACCAAAGCAGCAGTAAAAATGATGGCTCATGAGAAAAAGGACTGTATCAATCGTGGTGCCCACTGCAGTCCTCACCAAGGAAAACATGAAGTCTGCAGGGGTGGACTCAAGGAAGGGTTTCAAGAAAGCCAGATTTAATTTGCATTTCTGTCTTTTCCAGTTCAGTTACACCTCGGATGCTGTTCAGATAATGGCCCTTACTAAAATAAGGGTCGTACACCCAGAAGCCACACACTGAGGAAACAGCACTGAAGGAAGAGTGATTTTTAGATTTAAGCAATACTACAGATATTTATTTCGCTGCTGGTAGCAGCAGATCAAAGAGATACATTTCAATCTACTGCCATTCAAGTGCAGAGTCTGAGCAGAACCTAGCATCATGATGTCCATGTTTCATTTTCATAGTCTTTGTCAACTTTTTTTCTCTGCTCTGAAGAATTTAGTTGAACAGAAGTTGCAGTAGCTGATATTTTTTGAAAAGCAACACAAAAGACCTGAAAGTTAAGCTGTAGCTCACAAGAGCACTTGAGGTTGGAGCCTAGTCAGATCTACAGGATTTTTCCTCTCTGAAGCTGATCAGTTTCTCACTGAATGCTAAAGGATGAACTGTTTAAGGATATATATCTCTTTCATTTTTTATTTCTTTTAAAAAAGGAATGATAAGTTGATTATCTATAGGGAATATCTTCTTTCGTATTGTCTCTATATGTGCATGGCAGTAGGAAAAATGACAGCACAAAGAGCTGAATCTCAAGAAATTTGCTTCTGCCATAAAAAAACCCCAGTACATGAAAATCTTTAGAAGTCTTGCTCTTTACTAAAGTGAGTAGATATAAAAACTACTCAGTAATTAAAAATAGTATTACCACAAGGTGGGGGAAAGGTTGAATTAAAGGTGTCCTTTTTCAGTCACTGGCACTCCAAAAGAAATGAGGGGCATTCATGCTTTGTGACCAACTCAAGTAAACCCTCTAACTGATGAGATATGTATTTATGTTAAGATACAGGACATACTGTAGACCTTTTTGTATACATGGTAAGATGTTTGGGGTGTTTTAGAATGGGTGTGGTTAGTAGGTCAAAAGCGGTTCCTCTCCCGCTCTACTCTGTCCTGGTGAGACCACAATTGGAATATTGTGTCCAGTTCTGGGCCCCTCAGTTCAAAGACAGTGCAACTACTCAGTTCAACTACTTTAAAGAGTCCAGCACAGGGCCACCAAGATGATTAAGGGAGTGGAACATTTTCCTTATGAGGACAGGCAGAGGGAGCTAGGTCTCTTCAGCCTTGAGGAGAGAAGACTGAGGGGTGACCTCATTAATGTCTATAAATATTTAGAGGAGGACAGAGCCAGGCTCTTCTCTCAGTGATGTCCAATGATAGCTCAAGGGGCAATGGGTACAAGCTGGAGCATAGCAGGTTTTATGTGAACATAAGGAAAAACTTTTTCACTGTGAGGGTGATGGAGCACTGGCACAAGCTGCTCAGAGAGGTTGTGGAATCTCCTTCTCTGCAGACATTCAAAACCCACCTGGATGTGCTCCTGTGTGACCTACTCTAGGTGATCCTGCTCTGTCAGAGGGGTTGGATTAGATGATCTTTCAAGGTCCCTTCCAATCCTTAACATTCTGTGATTCTGTGAATGTTTGTGGTAATGTGAGCTGACTGGTTTTATTATAATGAATAAGATAATTAGTACTTTTGTTTTTCTTTAAGGAGAGGTCACTATGATAATTCCTTCAAACACAGACAATGGTATGGAAAAAGCTGTTTGGACGACTGAGGAGTGGAGAAAGTGTCTTGTACAAAGCAGCCTAGTGACTTCTTTAGGATTGGAAAGGCAAGACCGTACCAATAAAAAACAAGTGGAAGAATGACAACCTATAATAAGGTTTGCATCTATGGGTCGGGGGTAGGGTAGGGAGCTGCCTATCTCAGCCCATGCTCTCCCATGGCATGACTCCCAGCATGCTGACACTTCACGTAATCTACTGGCATAGACTGCGCATGAAGAAGACACGTTCTAAGCCTGTCCATACACCTGCAGTCAGATGTCAGCATCCAACAATAAAACATAATTGAGGACAGTGAGAGAGAGCAGTTAACTACATCTGACTGCTTCGCCCATAAATGAATTTGAATCCCACAGTTGGAGACCACATCAACAGCACTAACTGTTGAGCACTGGACTTCACATCTGCCCAGCATCAAGTGCATGCTTAGCTACATGATGACAGGCCTTGTCTGCCTTCATTTACTTTACAAATGTCCAGCTTCTGCCTAAGTGCACACTAGTGTGGTGCACACACATGTTCAAGGGAGGTCTGAATGCAGTTTACATTCAGGAGTACACTAAACAGTCAGTACATCCACGCCATAAGGATAAATATGCAAAGTTGATCTTGAACAACTCACAGGTATTAAAACCAGAGTGTGAGATTCACTGGACAGGATTTTGTTAACATTAAATGAAGCAGTTAAAAATCCTTCCTAAAATATAAACAAGAAAAATAGGTATACAATATGTTTCAGAAAAAAGTTAACATCTCACTGAAATCCTACTGGTCAGCTCTGAATATTACCCTCAAAGCATGCGCTGGACCATCTCTTGGAGAAGGCAGACAGTTTTTGATTAAAGGACCTTAAAGGAATTCTGAAATATGATAATGTATTGTACCTGGGATCCTCACAGCCTGAACCTCAACAGACCCAGAAAAGTTACACAGACAAAGGTCAACTTTGCTGGCATCACAGCAATTAGACGTGGTGTAGAGTACTGTTATTTAGACTAACCAAGGAATAAGAAGTCTTTTGTCAACATGACTAGGGATACAAAAATCAAAACCATGGACTTCTAAAAGAAAAAATACACAATACTTGCCCAAGAAAACAGTCTGTGTCATTCATCCACTGGTTTATGAACTGTGCAGTGATGGGCTCAGGATTGTGTGGAAATCTGATATTCTCCAAGGTGTGCAGAAGTAGATCAGGATTGTAGTAAAGTGCAGCTATAGCAACCTGAAGACACATGGTACGAAGCTCGCTTGTTTTAACTCCTCTAGTTAACCGCTCCAGAACAGCCTCCACAAAGAGTGGAATACACTGGGCATGTCAGTATAAAGAAAAAAAAACCAACAAAAACAAACAGAAAGCCATTATGCATGTTGCCAGATGAGACAAATTTTAAAATACTTCTATCAGAAGTGATCTCCAGAATTAACCAAAGTCCAGGTATTCTATTCACTTGCAAGTACAAAAGCATTTTAAGCCTTTGATTACATGCTTATAAATCTTCCTGAAAACAGCTATTCTCTGAGCTAAAAATTGTCAATGTTATTCTCAGACCGAAGGAGAATATTTGGGGCCATTTGGAGGAACTTGTTCTAGCATGTCTAAAAGGTTTAGAAAATAATTTAAAGACATTCTTGTCTTTGAATAAAGATATTCAACAATTTCACAACTAATAGACAAGAAAAATTAGATTACCTCAATCTGCAAGAACAAGAAAAGTTTCCCCTAATAACTGCAAAGTGATGTTAAATTTCTTATAGAAGTTTAAAATTAGTTTGTTCAGATAAAAGCAAGTATGCACAAATTTCTACACAATGAAATGAACATCTACATATATTTCAATGGGCAGGTTTATGCTTTATAAATAACTGGGAAGCATTCTGAATGTTTTAGTTTATTAATTTCAGTTCAATGTGCAATAATTTTAATTCACAGAGTAGTGGAGCTCAAGTAAGCCTTCCACCACATACTTATTTCAATGCAAATGCATACAATTCACTTTAATCCCTCCCAGATTTCCTTAAAAAATAAAATCTTTCATGGAAAATTTCAATATTTCAGATTTACATAAGGAAAATTTTATTGGTCTCAGTGAAATTAACTGAAAATGTATCACTGAAGGTAATGGATTGCACTGTGGCAACATCAAACATGATACATTAAGCTGGAGCACTATGTAAAACATAAGACAAAAATTTAACCCTTAACAGGAAAAAGACTACTATGTAAGATGTGTTTTAAGAAACTTTGGAAAATCGTGATAAATGTTTTTCTCAGCAACCACAATCCAGTCATGCTAAAAATTCTTCACTGCCAAATGCACTGAGCAATTCAAAATACTAAAAAGAACCAAGCCAATGTTGCTTGAAGAAACAACTTCAGTAGTTGGGTATGTTTAATTAACCTCTCAGCCACAACAGTTTTAACAATATATTGTTTGCATCAAAAGGGAAATCCCATTAGGAGAAAGCAAAATAGACAATCCTGTACATCACATACCCTTATCATTCATTCCACACTCATTTTCCAGTCATGCCCACTAATCTAAAAAAAAAACAAAAAACCAAACAAAATCCAACAAATCCCTACTTTACAAACTCTCCTGAGCTCATTAACTCCTTTCTGTATTCCACTCCATTCCTACACTTGACACTTGACTCAAATTCTCTTAATACCAACTGCTTTTCTCAGGAATCATACATGTATCACTGGAAACCAGTAAAACAGAAAACCTGTTAAATATGTATCACCTGGTCAATACCCCGTCCTTTGCACTGAAGAACAATTACTTCTAAGAGTTTGGCTGCATGGCACTCTGCATCTTCTCCTGCGTCTCCTGTTAATACCTAACAACCAGAATGACAATGTAGTTTATCAGTATTAATCACTGACAACTTTAAAATTAAGTAGTCCTGTACCTGCATACATCAAAAAACTTTACATAGCACAGATAAGTGTCTAAAGATCAATTTTAAAAATTATAAGAAATCATTCTTTAGTATGCATTATATGCCACTGCTTTCTCTTTTTTAGAGGAAATGTTACTTAAAAAATCATTGATGTTTTCACATTCTGATTCCATTTTTTTCCTTCAGTTCTAATAGACACTGGCAGATTAACCACCTGGTAAAGTGAAGTCCTATCTCTGGGCTAGTTCCTGATTAAAAACAGAAGAATGGAATCATTCTGTGTATATGTGAAAATGACTGCTCCTCAGTACCTTTCAACCAGTGTCAATCAAACCTGACAAAGAAGCAGGATTCTCAAGCACATTCAATCTCTCTAAATTTCATAAAAATAAGCAGGTAGCTGGATGCCTAAGACTCTATAACACCCCAAAATCAGAGAAGAGCAGCAGTGTGATTCCATACTTTGATTATACATGAGAGAATCAACACGAAAGAGAAACATTATAAACACTGGAAGAACTTTAAATAAGTTTGCACTTTAGCTGACAACTGGAGAATCTAATCACAAGATACACAACCCAAGGAAATCAGGCTTCACTAATTCCTCTACTTACCAAAATAGCTTCTCACAGAAGAGAGTCAAGATGAACAACAACCTTCTCCCACACAGTTTTGTGCATGTAATTTTTTTAAAACTGTTGTCACTTTAAAAAGTGTGAGTGCTCTGAGTATGCAAAACTGAGTGAGACCAAGTTTCATTTGGTTCTGAATTAACCCTCCACTAATCTGACTGTTAAGTACCAGGGGTAAGCACAGCAGTAAGAATAAGAAGGCTTACCTTTTTACACATAGCATAAATGATTTCTAAATGCTTTGGGTTAGACAGTAAAGTATCGGTGTCAATGGTCACATAATTATGCAAGAGAGGCATCATATCTGCACAACAGAGAGAACAAGAGAAAAGAAATTACAAACTAATCCACCAGGAGTACTAACCAGTGAGCTCTAGTCCTATAATGGGATTCATTAGCTCAGATTCTTGGGTGAAGTTGGAAGTTCAAACTCTGCAAAAGTCTATTCTAGCAGAATTCTTCATAAAGTGCACATTCGGGCTGCATTCTCAGAAGAGGAAATAGACTAAGACTATGTTTTAATTAATTCATTTGTAGTTTCACATTAACTTTGTGTATTTCAGCTTTCTTTGAGTTCAGGACCTCCTATGATAACCGATCACACTGACAGATTTGAACATGCTCTTGTTATACTCCCACACTAAACAGACGGTCAAAGCATGACTCAAATACATGAACATTTTAAACCAAGCCACTAAATAGAAGCAACCCTTATTAAGGTGACTTTTAGAGATGAATTCCCAAACAGCAGAAACATCAATAGAACATAAGTGATCACACCTGCAAAGTATTCAAAGCAATCCTGCTGGAAAACCTCATAAAGGACACCTAAAAGCTGCCACATTTGGGGTGAAATCATCTGGCATGTCAAGCTGTAGGCCAAAGAGAGAATTTCTTCGTAAAACTCTGGAAAGGAGAAACAGTTTGAAGTAGCATGCTTTAAAAAATAAATTTAGCTTACAAATACCTTGAAATCTGAAACCAAGCCCCAAGACATATAACAGTTAGAAGACCAAATCAATACGTAGAAAAATAGCACAAACTGGAAAAGATAGGCCTCACATTGGCTACAGTTGCAATACACATAGTTTTTTATCATAAACACACAGCAGAAATACTACCAGTACATCAAAGACACTACTTCTAAGTGATTTACTGAAAAAATAGTTTTATTTTCTCAACCTTTGTTTATTATTAAAGGCCTTATCACAAAACCATGTAACTCTTTAGTGCAGTGTACTGATAAAGCAGTAATTTAATTGCAGGCCATGTCCATAAAATACTAATGTAATTGTAGATGGTGTCCTTTAACACAGCTAGCTAGAAAAATATCAGAACTGCACCTTCCAGTTTTCAGTCTGACCTCCAAAACACAGTAACAAGACTGACTAACATACAAGAAGATAACAGAAGAAACAAATCATAACTGAAAATTAACTCTTTTTTTTTCTTTAAAGAAGCACACATACAAAACCCATGATGATCTGGTCCAGAAGATAGTATTATTTGCAATAGTTAAGATTTTTTTTTTATGTGAAAACATGTACTTTTTTCCTAAAAATCATCTCTAAAACATACCTATAACATGTTTCTGCAAAACGAGGCCAATGATCTGTAAACAAATGCTCTCAAGCTGTTGAGTTATCTGAAATAAAAACAAAGCCGTTTATTTAAAATCTTAGAAACACAGTCAACACATTTGACTAATGGAGCTTGAAAAGTTTTTCAAAGCAAAAGGGCTATCATAACTTCTTTAATGCTACATTAATGACCAGTCTTATGAAAAAAGGTCTCACTGATGTAAGTAATCAAACTTTCAAAATTGCTTTAAAACTTGTCACAACATT
The DNA here is from genome assembly GCA_022605575.1 of Laterallus jamaicensis coturniculus. Classification (NCBI taxonomy): domain Eukaryota; kingdom Metazoa; phylum Chordata; class Aves; order Gruiformes; family Rallidae; genus Laterallus; species Laterallus jamaicensis. The sequence continues at coordinate 83,303,989 of JAKCOX010000003.1, forward strand.
TTTCTTTATTTTAAATATGGAGAGGTTTCCAGAGCAGGCTCAGCAAGAGGAACACATGCAGAAAGTGGGAGCGTACAACTGTGTTGAAGTCAGGATTCAGCCTTGCCATGTTGGACAGAGAGATGATGGACACTTATGAAGTAAAATAAATTATAGAGTCACATTAGAAGTCTAATTAAAACTAGCAAATACAGACATTTGATGTTATTACCACAGGCCACACATTATAGACATAATCTTGCAGGATATCAGTCTTTCTGGACTTCTTCTAGTAAATGGATTAAGTACGTGACCACAGATTCATCCGCTTACCTTCAGACACTCGACTCAAAAGTTATCATCCCCTTGGCTCTCTCCACATTTTATGGTGGGGGAAAGGGAAAGGAATTTCTAAGGCGTTTTCAGCCTCATATATAATTTCCATACAATTTCTATCACTTCTAAAATGATGCAAAATCCTGAGATGAAGAGCATTCTACACAATATTTTACTTTGTGCTTCGCACAACAGAATAACAAGTTGCTAAGTTTATAGCAAAACTACCTCAACTCCAAAGCTTTTCCTAGGCTGAAACCTCAAGGTGCACTTTAGACTATCATTCCTGATGCTCAGCTTAGCTACCAGATTTCATTTAGTTTCTAACAGATGCGAGGCATTCTTGCAAAAGGAATGAAAGAGGTTTTGAAATCCAAAGGAACACAACTGTTTACAAGAAAATAACTAATATTTTAATTAATGTATTTTTACATTATAAATTTCATAAAAACATTCCACACTTGCAATGAAACATTCTCATTGTAAATCAAGGAATCAAAACAATCTAGGACAAAGCACTTTTAAGCCAACTGAGCTTTAAGTTACTGACTGACTCTGCCGCTCTGGTCATCACTGAACTCCTTCCTACCTCATTCAGCCCAGGCGGTACGAGCAGAAAGAATCTCTGTCTTCCCTAAACACGTGAAATGTAGACTTAGATTGCACCATAACTGGGAGATCAATTTCTAGGAATTCTATCCAATAAACTGCTGGCTAAGCAACAAAATATGAGTCACCATTGTAAAAGATTAGCCTTATGCAAAGTATTTCCCCCTAACATGTATTTTAACAGTCCATAATATAATTACCTGATGAAATGTTTACCAGAATAAGAGCTAAGAATTTTGCCCTCAGGACATAAATTCCCATCAAGGTTGGGAGCTAAGCAATTTAAGAAAACACAAAAGTAAACAGGGGTTTAAATTCAAATTTGTCAGAGATCACTCAGTACTCAGTAAACGCACATTCATGTCAAATCAAGTTATGCAACATACAGAAGTGCTTGCTGTCATGAATGAAAGGCATGAGGGAACGGCGGGAGAAAAGACGTACAAAATAAAATCTCACCTCCTTGTGATCTTCGACAACTGTCAGGATAGTATCAATTGTGTGCAAGATGCCCATAGCCATAACTGTTTTGTCTTCTACTTCCTCATATTCTTCACTCTGAAGTACTTTACCAAATATTTCAGCCTATGAAAAAAAAACCCTTGATATTCAAAAGCAAACTCACATTTCTAATTTGTCATACATAAACAAGACAGCTAACGCAAAAGCAGCAACACCTTATCTGTTAAGAGCTGTCAGCATTGAAAAATATGCTCCTTTCTGAAAGGGGAAAATATAGAATTAAGAACTCTTTTTTTGATGTCTGGCTATGTTAACGTCATTTGAAATGTTAAACAGTAAGAACTCAGCTCATTAAAAGCAGTGACAAAATTCAGTATCTTTGAAAAGCCTGTAAGTTTTAAAGATGCTTCATAGAGAAAAAAAAAGAAGCGTGTCAATACTATAGGTGGACCTTATAAAGATTACTGTCAACAATGTGCACTTAAACAAAGTTCATTAAATGTTTACTGAACTAGGCACGTGCTCCTGACCAGAGCGTTACTTTAGTACTGTCTCTTACCAAGTGTTGAGTCATGTCAATGGCGATGGTAGCGACTTCCTGACTGTACTCACAGATCATCTTCTGGATTACATTAGTAAGATCATCGTTTTCTGTCTCTCTAACAATGTGCAAGAGCTCTTGCATTACTGGCCTTACATAAGGCTTCACATACTCCTTGGCTAAAAAAAACCAAACAATCGAGATTAGGTGAAATCAAGTATCCATAAACACACACAATACCTCAAAGCTGCTAGATAACTGACAGTTCTTGACCAAAATAATTTTTTTAAGTTTCATTAGCTAAAACAAACAAAAAAACCCAACCTACCCAAGGCACTTTTACAGCCCATAACTAGTAGACTAACAATGTAAATAAATTGTATGTTTACCACATTCAGTACTGAGACGCCATCTACAACAAAAATCCACTGTTTGGGGAAATACATGCCCTTGTATGCAGCAGCTTTCATCTTAAACATATACACTATTTCACTTAACTAAAGAAAAACAAAGACAGGTGCTATTTATTAAAGAAATACATAGATTCTAACTTCTTTTGTGCAGAGACCTGTACACGGAAAGTTGAAGTCAGAATTCTAGGACATATATGGTAACTAATGCGGAAATATCTAAACACACTGAAATGTTCCAAAATCTATGTCTTTAAATGGTAGAGATGTTTAGATAAATCTGCACCAACCTCTTCATCGGTACAAAAAACCAAACAAAACTTAGTGTATACAACTGACAAATCAGTGTAGCATACCTTGCTCTTGGTTGCTTATTAACGTCTGAAGAGCTATAGCTGCTTCTACTTTTACAGGCATTTCCTTATCATCAATTAAGCTCTTCTTTGCCAACTCTACTGCATTCCTCAAGTTTAGCTCATTGTGAAATTTCAAAGCACTGAATGAATGAAGCACCCAACAGGACTACATAACAACAAGAAATGCAAGTTAGGAGCTATTGAAATTTTTTGCAATTTTTATCTGATTCAAAGCCTGCATGTACTGGGTTTTTTTCTTTTTTTCTTAATTATGGTGTGTTCCTAGAGTAACAAATAACACATTTTTTACACTCAAAGCAATTCTTTATTTTCCCTTCCCAAATTCCAATACATTCCGTGTGCACATAATTGGTAATCATAGTTTTGGTCAGAAAACGGTCACAAAAGGGCCACAACCACTGCTCAAATTCTCCAGTCTGATCAGACAGGTAAACAATGATACAACACACACTTTCCATCAATTCACTTAACTGACAAACAGTTTTTAAAATCAAAATGCTGGAAAATTACTGTCCAAGGTTATTATTTGAAATTTTACTATGTATTTGCTTTATTTCTTTAAATAAGTCGGAACAAAGTCAAATCGCAAAGGAAAGAATCATGGCAAATACTGAAATTGATAAAACTGGTGAACTTACTCTAGCTCTGAGGTATCCCTGGTTAGACATGAACAATGGAAATACGTGATTCTGTAACATCAGCTCCATTTGATCCTTGAAGGCACTCTTCTGTTGGTGCAATCGCAAATTAATTATGGGGACTATTAATTCCACATACTTAATTCTACTCAGTAATCCATTTCATCTATCAACCTTGGAAATACAGTGACTTGCCTATGTAGTACAGGTATTCTCTCACAAAGATATATGAACCTCGTACCTTGAACTGTACAAAACTCAGAAGCATAGCAAGAGCAAAGCTGGGTAAGGGAAAGAACTGAAGATATAATATTCAACTCTACATTACTCACTACAATACTATAAACTGGAATATTCGTTTTCTTAAAGGCAACTGATTCCAGCTGATCTTTCTTAAAAATTAATTAGGATCAATAATCTCCAGACTACCTGCAAAGAGTACATACATAGCTGAAGATCAATATAAGCTCAGTATGAAACAGATTTGAGTTTCGAAAGACCTACTGTTACTATAAGCATCAAAATTAATTATTTTACACACAACAATAACTCACATCTTTTTTCTGTGTTTATTAATGGATTAAAAAAATTCCTTTATGACAGAAATCTCCTTGGCAGACAAAGGATATTCGATGAAAATTATCCCTCATTCCAATTGTGGTAAATTGCAAGATACTGACAGGACGCCTGGGACTTCTCTAGTACCCACAGATCCAGGATACTGGAAAATATACGTACTGGGGACTGTGTTTCCATCTAAAGGAATGGTTTAGTGGCTAAGATGGGAAGAGGTTGAAAGGGGACATTCAATACAAGGTATGTCTTATGTGATCACACTTCAACTTCACCAATACATAAATTATTTTCCTCGCACGCTGATTCTCAAACATTGAGAGGCAGATGAAGAACTGAGCAGAGGAAAAAAAACCCAACCCAAACAGAGAAGGGAAAATAATTTTCCCTTGTGTACACAGATCAGAGGTTTGCATGCGCTAAACTGGAACTGCCGTGGAGATCCAGGTGGTTAAGGCAGGGTCATTGTGTCTACGACCTTCTTACAGTCTTACAATATGTATCTCAGCTCACCAGAGAGGACTCACTTACAAACTGAGTATTTTATGCAGAAAAATTTCATGGATTTTCTTCAATCTGCCCAATCCCAAATACAAGAAATTCAGAGTTGAGGGGAGTTTGCCGTGTTTGGGGATTATTACTCTTTTGTAAAGTATATTATAATTTCATGTTCAAATGAAAATTTCAATCAAAAACTTCAAATGCAATCATAGAATGGTTTGGGTTGGAAGAGACCTTAAAGATCATCTAGTTCTATGGGCAGGGACACCTTTCACTAGCCCAGGCTGCCCAAAGCTCCATCCACCTGGCCTTGAACACTGTCAGGGAGGAAGCAGCCACAGCTTTTCTGGGCAACCTGTGCCAGAGTTTCATCACCCTCAGAGTGAAGAATGTCTTTCTAATACCTAATCCAAATCTTCCCTCTTTCAGCTTAAGGCCCTTGTCCCTTGTCCTATCAATACATGTCCTTATAAAAAGTCCCTCTCCAGCTTTCACTGGGGAATCCTTTAAAAATCCTTTTTATTTCCCTCAGGATAAATGGGTTTAAAGATCCCCTCCACCCCAGTCAATATGAAATGCTCCTCATGTCACAATGTCTTCCTCTTTCACTGCTATACTCCAGGACAAGGCCAGGCATTTGCAATGCAATGTAATCTACAAAAATTCTGCAACGTTACTGATGTTTCAGGATTTCAGATCAGATCACAATTAATGCACTGGTAAAAAATAGATGTTACATGTTGGTAAGAAGTGTCTTGCTACTAGCATGAAGACATATCCTGCACAGAGACACAAGTACAGAAAGTAAAATAATTTACTTTAAAAAAGATGCCTCTAGCACAAGGTTTCCACTTTCATGCTAAAAGTTCTAAGTTTTTGGAAGTTACTTTTGACAGAGGGCATACTTTGGATTCCACCGCCTACAAAAGCATAAGGAAAACTGCAATCAAGACTGTATTACAGAGCAACAGTGTGGATTAAATGTGCATTCAAATTCCAGAAAAATATTCAAAATTCTGTAGATACTCTCTATGAAGATCAGAGGAAAGATAAAAGCACTGTGCTGTTTCCAGTTATTTTCAAAACTCCCAAGTGGCTGATGAAATAAAGCTTAAAGCCACATATCCTAGGGTAAGAAAGCTGGAAAGCTAGTGGTGTGGTTTTGCCTGGTGGGATTCTGGTGAAGGGGGAACTGCAGGGATGCCTTCTGCAAGAAGCAGCTAGAAGCTTTCCCTAAACCCGACAGAGTAAATACCATCTGGGCTCAAGGCTGGACCTGCCATTGACCAAGGCCGAGCCCATCAGCAACAGTCACAGCACCTCTGTGACATTTAGAAGGAAAAAGCCCTGCAAGTAGCCACGTTTTGCCACCAGAGAAGGGAGTGAGAAGACATAAGAAACTCTGAAGACAACAAGGTTAGTGAAGAAGGGCGGGGAGGAGGTGCCACAGGTGATGGAGAGAAAGATTCCCCTGCAGCCCATGGAGAAGACCATTGCGGAGCGGGTGGAGACATATGGAAGGAAGACTCTGTGACTCATGTTGGAGCAAGCCCCTGACAGAACTTGCAGCCTGTGGAGAGAGACAGAGAGAGCGGCCCACTGGAAGCAGGTTTGCTCTACCCCATAGAAGTGACCCACACTGGGGTAGTTGGTGAAGAGCTGAAGCCCCATAGGAAGGGACTCAGGTTGGAGAAGTTTGTGGAGGACTGTCTCCCATGGGTGGGTCCCCATGCTGGAGCAGGGGAAGAGTTTGAGGAATGCCCCCCCTCCTGCTAAGAAGAAAAACAACTTGTGAGGAACCAGCTGAAACTTCCATCCCTATCTACTGCTGTGACACCTGGGGCAGAGGAAGGGACAGAAATCACGAACAAAGTCAAGTCTTATAAGAAGGGAGGGGTGGGAGAGATGTTTTAAGATTTGGTTGTACTTCTTATTATTGACTTTGGTTTCACTGTGTGTGTGTGTAGTGTAATAAATCAGATTCTTTTTTTTCTTGTTGAATCTGTTTTGCCCGTGATGCTGATTGCAGAACAATCTCTCCCTGTCCTTATCTCGACTCCTGAACCCCTCAATATATCTATTTACTCCTCTGTCCAGCTGCAAAGGGACAACTAGAGCAACTCTGGTGGGCCTCTGGCCTCCAACCAGAGTCAAACCACCACAGCTAGACAAAACATTCCTACAACATGTTAACAAAACATTTTTCTGAACCCAGAAGCAGCCCACAATAGTGCAGGCTGTTAGGAAGCTTGCTAAAGAATCACAGGCAATGTTACTGATGGAATGCATGTTTGCTTTCTTAACACCCTTCAACTTTACTAGTAAAGCAGGAGAGGACCAAGGGACTGTTCTGTAGCAAACAAACAGAGCTTTGCAGAAACTTGAGAAAAAAATCTGCCTATAAAATGGGACTATGAAACCCAGGAAAGAATGTTAGCATTTTTAAAGAAACAAACCTTCAGATTATTTCACAGTGCAATCTCTCTCCAGACTTTAGAAGTACAGCTAAGGGCTAGCCATACTTCATACGCTAAGACTTTTTAATTGGAAATGGCAGTTGCTAATAAGAATTACCAACTTTTTAAAGTCTTTATGTACTTACCTTCAGTAAAATATCTGCGAGGGATCCTATAACATGCAAAGCACCATCCTTTCTCCTTGGATCAATGTTGGGCTCTGTCAGAATCTGGTAGCAATATGCCATCATTTTTGGTAACACCTACACAAGACCAAAAACAGAGTATGTGCTGCAGCAGCTCCTCCTTTAGTACTCCTTTTGTCAAATGATTTTAACAGCTTTGTTAAAGTTAAGGAATTCATATAGCATATTTAAGTAGAAATTTTACCTTGGAAAGTTCCTTTTTCAACTTTTCAGACAAGCTTGTCAAAATTAAATTAATCTACTTGAAATTTCACCTTAGTAATAGTAAGATATTTTTGGTATCTTGAGGCAAATAAATGAAAGGGGACAAAAAGGCAAGAAGCTGAAACAGTACCTCACCCGTTTCTCTTCTGGTTTGTCTCACACATACGTAAATAACATATGTCTGTGTAAATAGATGTACGAACATATACATATTCAAGGATGGCTTGGACTATCTCATAAACCTCATAAACTTATATTAATCTACCAGTTTTAGTATTAAGTTCTAAAGTTGACTAGACTTAGAAAGGTTTCTTGGAAAAACTAGTTGTTTAATGTCATTTCCACACCCATTATGTGCTTTTCAGATATGAAGATATTTTGATGGCCTCAGTACAAATTATGAAAGAGGAAGGCAGTGGGCAAAAGTTGTTTTGACAATAAAGAAGTAGAAAGGTCACAAGCTACTCCACCTGACTTAAAGACTGCTCTTCTCTGAATATCCATCTGGAAACAAAGCTCCATATTATATAGACGTTAACATGGTACCCAGAAAAAACATCACAATTTTAGGAAATTGACATATGTTTTTCAGGGCTTGGCCAGATACTTTTGCAGAGTAAGTATAGAAAGATCTACAGAACAGTTTGGTCCCCATTTAAAGAGCAGCTGTATGAAACTGGTTCTTGCTAATTTCACTGCTGTCAACAGGAATTTAAATAGCATCACTGAAAATTAGTAAGGATCAGGTTCACTTTTTCCCCTTGCTACACAGTTTGGGAAGCTCAGAACAGCCGTAAGAGGCTGTTTGTAAACTTGGGAAAATACCAGTACATCTTTTCCAACTCAGTTCGTAGCCAGCAGAGTTATTTTAAAGCTAGAAGTGGAATCCACTTTATGTATGTTTTTATACGTACACATACATTTTAATTCTCCCCGAATTGCCAGCACTCAGCCAGGAAAGTGTTTGACTATGTATTAGCAAGTAATTTTTTCTGGAGTATCTTCCCGTAGCATCTTCAATTTTAATGAAAAACTACATTATTATATATAAATCATTAAAACCCACTAGATTCATACCTCTTTTCTCTTCTTTGCAGCGGTATAAAGGAGATTCTGTGCTGCTGTTGTAGTGGATGCATAATCCTCAAATACATCTAACGAATTTTAAAAAGAGAAGAAAAATAAATATATTTCCTTTTCTGAATATGCAACTTCTAAACTATTTATACCATTGTCTTCACTTTGGGGTTAAAGAGCCAGGCCCAAGCTTTTCTCCTATATCTTATGAAAGCATTTACTTCTTGCCTTACAAATCTACTGACCACTCATCATTCCCTTTATTAGGAATGTGTTATTTATTCATTAATTCTTTCAAGACCATGTATTTAGAGGATGAAAAATCCTGGCTTTTTTAATATTAAAACCACTATAGGAAGAACAATACATTCCACTAACATCTGCATACCATATGGACGCAATTTGGGCTTGATTTTATTAAAATGTCATGGGAAACTTTGTTATGCAAAAATGACTTGGATCTGGGGTAGGTTTAAACCTGCTGAAAGTTGAAGCATTTTAGCTTCATTAATTACAAGTAAACTCCTTTAATATTAAAAATATAATTTATACATTGAAAGAAAAAAAAAGTCTGAGCTGCCAAACATGTTTTAATCCAGACAGCCCTACAGAAATTGAAATTAAATAAAAAGATCTAAAAAGGTAATCTCAAAATGTGGTTAAAATTAAACATTAACTTTTCCCAAGAACTTGAAGACAAAACCTGATTAAGAAATACTACCAGACTACAGGAATTCTTGCTCCAAACCCAAATGTACCTCACTGAACTTCAACTGAATTCACTTTCATGCTTGTTTTTTTGTTGTTTGGGGTTTTTTACCTTCCACAATATAGTTTACATTTGTATTTAACTGACTCAGCTACATAGAAAAATAGGATTTACTACTTAAACAGAAAGAACTAAATTCATTTACCAAAAAAACAGCAACGTATTTGTTACCCCAGTGATGATCAAAAATATACTGTGATCAATTTTTGGCATGACAGCTCTCCACGATTTTATTATTATTGTTCTATGAACATTTAAATTCTGTTTTCACATATATTAATCCCAAATCAACTCATTAAAATTCCCAAATGCTACATATCTCTGTAGTACCTGGTTTGCTAGAGTTTTCCAGCTAAAACTGTGACATTTTAAAAGTATCCTCTTTTTCAATGACATGAATCTTACAGTCAAAGTAATTATTCATAATATGGTCCTGTGTGATACTCCCAAGACTTTGCACTGCATCTTTTGAAAGAGTACATATACTAATTATCTTACAATTTAGTAATATATCTGGGAAAAAGTGCTGAAGAGATTAACAATTTTCAATAGGGAAGGAGCAAGTCAGGCCTCTTCTGGTCAAAATGAGAGCTGCAAGAACTTGCAGGCAGCCGGCACACCTGCAATTCAGGATTCTGAAACTGGCATTAAAAAGTGAGCACGGCATCTGTTTGGGCTGTGCTGAGCACACATGAAGTGGGAAAAAAACCCATTAAGATAACCATTTAGTTTAAAGCTACTGACCAAATGGCCAAAAGTCACTTGATTTTACCTTCTTTGTGAACTACTGATTGGTTAAGCTTAAGAAACATATTTTCTTCCTTATTGTTCAGGACACTGGTAAACATAGGAACAGTACGGTGGTCATGCTGTTAATTGGGACCATAGTGTGCAGTTACGGTGAAAGCAGAAAATAAATGCTAAGCACAAACATTTACCAAATTTCATGCGGATGTATTCATATGGATCCTCTTGCCAAAGCTCTTCATCCTCATCTTTGTAGCACATTAGAGAGAATATCACTTCTTCTGTGATACTCTAATATTAGAAAAGTCAAATACATGTAAGTACACATAAAATCAAAGTCCAGCACAGCTTCCCTCTGCTAATTTACTAGATGCACTATTTTTACCAGACCTACTTTTCTGAAGAGTGAAATTCTTTTAACCAGTGCTCTGTTATTTTGGCTAACAGAAATAAACTTGCAATATAAATACTTTACTTTTGCAACAGACCCAGACAGCAAAAATTACATGTCCTAACTTCATGATAATAGAGTACCATGCACAAAATACATTTCAGGACATAGTCTATAAACAGCAGAACGTGGCATTCATCAGAAGGATCTCACCAATGCAACACTTAACATGAGAATAGTTGTCAGAGCCCCTACTCTTTAGCAATCACAGGATTAACTAACTACCAGAGGGGAGCTTAGGATATGAAAAAACGAAAGCACGAAAAACACTTTTCACTTGTTCCTAGTTCACTTATAACACGTCTTAAACCAGAGTTCAGTTCCTCACAGTTCATGTTCTCTTTGCCCACTATCTTTGCACTACCATCAATCACGAATATACAAATCTCCAGACAATTCTGAACACAAACAACTAATAAAAGCCAGAACACTGTGACAGTCTAGCAGACTTAAAGAACTTATGGAACAGAAACTGAGTTAGCAATATCTGTAATAAAAGGTACATGTACTACTGAAAAACATAACCACATGCATGTACAAATGATATTTTTTTCCCAGATGGATCCCTACATGAAAAGATTCATAAAACTTTCTTTAAAACTGCAAAACTGGTGGGGATTTTTGGTTTGTTTTGTTTTGTGGGGGTTTTTTGATCACTCAGATGACATGCAGTGTTTATGACTGGGTTTTATGCACTGACCTGTATGTGTGGCTTCATTTGTTTCCACGTTACAGAGTGAATAACGCCTTGGTTCAGATAATTTAATGTTTGCTGAAGAACACGTGGTGCAACATAGTCTTTTTGCCTGTATTGATCTAAGATTCTTAAGAGAACCTTAAAGAAATGACAAATTTATATTTTTAAACGAAGACTGAAAATTATTTTTCATGCATAATCATGCAGTGCCCCTCTTAAAAAATGTACACAGTCAAATCAATTCGTTTTACAGCAGAGGTTCCAGAGGTACTTATCACTGTAATGTCTTTGATCCTAAAATCAAAAATCATTCAATATTAAAGATCTAATCCTGCAAGCATTTATTTACACATTTACCTTTACTTCTAGCCCTACCATGTTATCGCTTGTAATTGTAAACCAGGCTCACAGTTTACACAGGCCTCAGCAAAAATTGGAATAGGTAAGGAAAAGGAACAGTGAAATTTTTAAACTGGCTGGCTTCTAAATCTGTTAGTGGGGTCTGATAATTTTTTAAGGACAGGCCCCTAAAGAAGCCAAATTTAGAAGAACAGTGATAAGAATAGAAATACTAAAGTAAAAAAAAAGAAAAATAGGTTAGCACCTAAATCTGTCAATCTGAAGAAATGCAAAACTCTTAACTTCAGTTATCTGTTGTAACCATTAGATAGTATCACCTAGCATGCTATCACAAACTCTATCACAGAATGCTTCTTTCATACAAACATTTGCTCTACTAAGAAAAACCTACCACACACTGAATTGCACGAACAGTACATGAACGATTAAGCGTTAGTAAGTGTAAAGAACTGGCATGTACTTGAATAACAGTCATAACAAAATACTGAGCCATACATTTTCAGGACAATTCTGCTTCACAGTTCTTCACAACACTATAATAAATTGTCATTTAAACATAGCTCCTTCCTTAAGAGTACTAAGTCTGATCCTACAATATGGTTCTTGGGGAAGAGTTGTCTATACCTCATATAGACTCCAGCACAATGTCAGCACTTACTTAACTACACTTAACTACTCATGAGAATGTAATGAACACTGATATTCACAACAGAATTCTTAGTAACTCTGCAAGGAAATGTGACAAATCAGCATTTAAGAGCCAGAAACAGAAGACACGTGCATTGTCCAGTCCATCTGTCTTGAAAGCTAAACTGCTCTCTCTACTGCATAGCCATCCCTTAACATACAAATTTTATACTTCAAATGACAAGTGCCCATGGGATTTTATTTTTCCACTCAGCAGTTAAGCACTGCAGGGAGTTTAGAATAGATATTGGACTATTTCCCTTTTCATTTAATGCTTACAGCCTTAAAAAAACCATTCCTCTCTTCTTAAGATTTACATATTCACACAGATTTAATATGTTGATGGATAAACCATTCTGTTGTTGAACTAGATGGAAAAAAAGTAATTTTTTTTTCCAGACAATTCTGGTATTTTGAAATCTCGTTTACATTTGACTTCAAGCGACAGCAGCCTGATATGCTACATAAAAGACACCAAAAATTTAAAACTGTAAGAAGCCTGCAAATGCCATGTCAGGATTATTTGTCACCTGACAGCATGCCAAGGTGCCACTTATTCTGGAAATATGCATTCTCTGGAAACACATCATTTGAAAAACAGCATTCCTAGGCATTTTTCAAGGGTTACGGGACAAAGGGACTCAAGAGCCCAGAATGATGAGCAGGAAAGCATACTACATTCTCTGAGCTTCTTAGAAGCCTGTATGGAATATGCAACCCAGAAAACTGGACTCCCAAGAGGTTTAGCTGAGCCAAAAGGCTGGGAACTACCACAGCTTATGGCAGGCTGAATGAGAAACAGGAGGAGCAGTGCCAAAAACATCAGAGCTTGGGAGCCAGCGCTCTCCAGGTACCCAACTGCTACAGCCATTCCACCAAAACAGGGAGATGCTGGAAGCCCACGTTCCCAGGGGCCCACAGTTGGTTTGGCAGAATACCACAGAAAACTTCTGACAGGAAGTGCCCCTCTTCTATGCAATTTTATCAGAACTCAACTGTCTCCACAACATGTTAATCAGAAATAATTAGCATTCATCAACAAAAACAATTTACTTGGAAACTCTGAATTTATGCTATATTTTCATAAAATATACTTTCCAGGTATAGAGCAACTTTTAGTGCTGTTCTCCAGACATCATCTAATCTGCTTGTGTATTTCTGAAATAAAACAGTATCACTGGATTACTGTGCCTAAGCTGTTTGCAGCAAACACATTTACTAAAGACTGGCCTGAACATACAGCCTTCTATGACGTGAGGCCTCTAGATCAACAGTTTTTTCTCTCAGGTCTATCTAGAATGTTTATACATGATGACAGTAACGTTTTATCAGCACTCACCTTTTCTGAGAATTTTCCTGCAGGGTTTTTTTGAACCACTGAAAATTTGTGTTATTATAAATGGAAGAACTTCTTGATGCCTAAAAGGAAAACCTGCCTGACTGTTTAATGAATGAACTTTGATAAGAGCACACTGTTGAAAAGCAATGCATTAATTTGTTCAGCCAAGTGATCTAACTCAGAATAACATGAACTGTACTTACCTGTTGTATGCCCACAGCATAAGTTTTTAAAAAAAACTCTGAGAATTCAAAGTATTCTTTAGTTACATTTCCAGGACTTCCATACCTTTGAAGAGGACACAGATATTTACATTGTAAGAAGTCTACTGTGGCAGCAAAACACAGTATGTTCTAAAACACAAAGGACCCTGAGGAGTCTTCCATTCCCAGAGGAATCTTTTCCCACAGCTTTCTTTCAAGTCATTATTTGCCATGTAATCCCCTACTTCCCTTTCCCTTTCTTAATTTCTCATAAGATACAATATTACAGTAAAGTAACTATAGCCACCTTTTTGTCACAAGCTCTGGAACTTCCATGTTTATGCTTTCTTTTTAAATCTTCCATGGCCTTTATATTTGAGAATATAAGCACTTGTAGCTGGATGCAGTTAAAAAACCAAACCCATACTTTCCTGTGGAACTAGTTTCTTGCCATCTTAAAGAGTCAAATCATTCCGCTAAGAACTGTGGCTGTGACAGTACAAGGCAGAGGACAGCAGCAGGAACACCTCCTTAGTGACCATGAGTTGGTAAATCAGATAAACTGTCTTGTCTAATTGCACCTGAAGTAATGCTCCAGATTTGCAGCCCCAACTGAGGTTTTAATTAGTTTGTTACCGTTCAAAAAGACGAGCGACAATGTGCAATGCCCACTTCTTGCATTTCCACCACACCAGCTCTGGTCTATCATCTTCATCAATTTGCAAAGTCTCCTATAAATAAAGACATTTATTCTAAATTAGCTGGGTGTATTGTTGAGAGAAACAATGCCTTAAACATTCCTTGCTGAATGCACATCATCAAATGCACAGCATCAACTAAAGCTTTGATTCTGATAACAGTTATGTGAAATTCAGGCACTTTCAAAATCTTAGTCGATATAACTGTGTATGGACAATACTTTTACAATGCCTGCAACATCAGCTTCAAATTTATGCATATTTAGAAACCTGAAACTCTCACATACACTTGAATATTGTACAGTGGTGTGCACGTTGGCTTAAAAAATTAAGCATGATACTAACTCCTCCAAATAAATACATCCTAATGATATACTAATGCAAAAGCCATTTAAACAATGTTAAAGTTCTGGAATAAATTTCTAAAAGAAACAAAATTAAAAATATGGGTTTGTGATGAGCTTGTGATTCTAATTTGAGAGAAACTGGCTAAAATATTTGGAAGCTTCCAAAATAGCCCATATTGGAGTTTGCAAAGTATCACCACCTCAGATAAAATTCTGACAGCTTACATGACCCTCCTGCATTTCTCCCAGAAACACCAATAATTACAGGTATAAGAATCTTAAACAGATTACATCTTTTTAAAAAAGAACACTTGGAAAATCTTCACACTGACTGTTCCTCAAATACCAACAGACAAACATCAGAAGTCTTTACAAAACTAGAACTTGCCGGAGGTACATTTCTGTCAATGATGGTACGGAAGATCTCCATCCACTGAGTCATAGTCTGGTTATTCACCAACTGGAGTGGCAATGCATACTGAAATAAGAAAAAAAAACAAAAAAACATCAAAACAAACCACCTCACTGCAATGAAATACTAATTCTTTCTGGAAAGGATAGATGTTTCTACAATAGTTACATTCCCAAGAAGAAGAGGTTTTAAGTAAAATTGAAATTAATTAGGTTAGATATCAATATTATTCTAATGGTATCCTTCATGGTACAGTTCACTGAGGAATTTCTGAGCAGACACTATTTGAGGTTCCTTGGTCTGAGAACTTGCTATTTCTTTTGTGGGTTTCTTCCTCTTCTTCACAATAGTCCGGATAACCTTTTAGGGACTACAGCAGCGTCCGTATTACAGGGCTTGGGGTAACCAATATCGTTTTAGTAACTGAGATGTATTCCTGGTTACTATCTAGTAAACCTTACCTCTCTACAAATACCAAAGCAAAGCGGCAATATTGAGGCAAGCTATTGGAAAGAAAAATAGGATCTCAGGATCTTTTTAGACTTCTTCCCATCTAATAAAAAGATCCCTGCTTTATTTTTTTAACCTCCAACAACTGAATTTTCAGCTGCCATTACATAGGATCTAACATTGCTTTTCATTCTCTGAAACTCACCAAACTCATCCCTGTAAAAGCCAAACTCATCTCTGTTAAATAGATGTGCTTGACATAAATTTCTGCCAAATCTCCAGAAGATAATGAGAAATACCACCTACTTATGTGCATTATTTGACAATCTGCACTACTGCTACTTTCAGAGGTTAAGCAGCACAGTCTAGATACTCATAATTTTTTTCAGGCTATGTGTGACTTTATAGAATCGGAACGTTACTCTAGTAAATTTAAAGGCAGAATGTGCAGAACTACCTATCCAAATTGATAATTTTATTCAATCACAACCTTGAGTGCACTGAAGGGGGTTGTTGAGCCCAGTAAAGTCAAAGTTTTGCATTTCTTTTACACAGATGCCAACCTGAACAAGAGCATAGAAGATTTTTAAGATTTGTTTCTGAAGCAGTACAGAGTAATGGGAGTTATCAGGCAGAAGCTGGATCATCTGCTGCTGAATCCGAGGCAAAAATATTTGCATTGCTGCTATGAGAGGATCTCGCTCCTCTGCTTTTTTGTATCTGCAAAGGAAAGAAAAATGTTGGTCCAGGATCTACACACTGGAGATACTACTGCCTATTCCCCACCTGCAATTTAATTTCTGTACCCTTTAAAAAAAAAAAAAAAGCCCAACAAAATTAATTTCCAGCACTCTCACATTCATTCTCTCACCTTCTCTAGCCCCCACCTCAACAATTTGTGCTAATTCTCTAACCTAGAGAGAAATGAAAACCAGCAACTGTTATATTTTATAAACACAGCTATTGTGAAGAAGAACTAATGTTCTTTACTATTGAATTGTCAGCTCACAGGAGCAGGATCCTGTATTTCTCTGACATTCATACCAATGCCAAATCCAAGCTGGGTGCTGAACAAATAGGAGTGAACAGCCATTGAAAGGGAAAGGTAATGCCTTTGTTTTGACAAGACACTGTGCTTCTCCATTTACATTTCTTTAATGTAGTTTATACATATATTTGTAACAACAGGTAATTTTTTTTAAGAAAATGAGAGAGCTACTTCTCCACATTTACATTTTATGGATACAGACTATCAGCAAAATGATACAGGTAACAATACGCAATAAGAGTATATGATATTGACAATACTGTATTCATGACATGAAAGTAGAAAATAATTTGCATTATTATATCCAACAATTGGAGAATCTTCAATAAAATAAGTTATAAACATTAAGAAAATTTTCACAGGTGGGTTAAACCCAATCAAAAATACAAAGCCTCAAGAAAAATGTCAGTAGATTCATACCGATTATGCTGGCATCTCTGCTTTAAATTCACTGATGATATAAAGATGATAGTTTTCATTTACTTGAAGGAAATGAAGCATATCACAATTACTAATTCCCATTTTCTATCTCAATTCTTTGTAGAACTGCTAGTGCTCTTAAGAATGAAACTAAAAGTACTGATTCTTCATCTACTGATGGACACCAACTTACTCGTAAGTCTTCACCAGCTGATACAGGCACAAGAGGCTCCCGAGCCAGCTCCCACTGTTCTGAGACTGCAAGTAGTAGCCTATCTTGTCTACCACAGCTGTCCAATGGCCGGGAAAGTCATGTTTGATGATAGCACGGAGGCACATTGTCAGCTGGGCTCTATGGTAGGAGGGAAAAAGAAATACATTATAAGTAAAAAAGATTACAGTACAGTAGAAAACAAGTGATGGTGTATTTGCCACAATATACATATTACATCATAAGTAGCACACATTTTGACAGCACTGAAAGAGTTCTGGGAAGCAACAGAGGAACAGCAAGAAAAAAAATACCAGGGGATTTAACTTTAAGGAAGAAATTTATTTCAGAACATTTATCCTACTTCCTCTCCACACCCATTAGGCAATATCTGAAAAGAATTAATTGTTTGTGAAGCCATCTAGCTTTGTACTTTGAAAAGGAATGTTTATACTTCTACATACCTACGAGGCTGAAAGCAACCACAAAAACCTAAATCTGTACTTTTTTAATTAAACAATGTTTATATTGTTATATTCAGTGTGTTATGATCCATGCCAGAGAGCTCTCATGAAATCACAGTTTTCCTGGGGCCTTGTATAACATCACTTCCCAACCTCTGAAGCATACAGCAGGGCCAGTTCAGTAAAAACATCTGACCATCCCTATCCCACCACACACTTTTAGATGGCACTCACAGTGGTGATGCAAGACAGGATTCTTAATTGACTAAAATAAGGTGCAACTAAAAAAATGAGAGGTGCTGACCTAAAAGCTGTAAATAAATACTTCTGGCTCTGCTAAGGCATAAAAAAACCTTCTGCATAAATGAGTGGTGAACAACCATAGATTGTAGCACGTCTGTGAATCTTAACTATTCTTCCAGCAAAAATTCCTTTAATATCTTAAAACCAACAATGTCAATACACATTAAAATACTGGGTTTACATCTAAAAATTGAAAAAATATTAAGAAAAGGGCTAATATTAAAAAAGAAAAGAGACTTTGGGTAGTGTTTCTCTGAATGGTTAATTGTGTAATGCAGATAGCCCTCTACACCATCTGCTGTGAATCAGCCAAATAGACAGGCTGTCACTACATCAAGTGGTATAAGACACTTTAAACAACGCCAGAAGAGGACAAATCACATCACAGGGCTCTTAACCAGGTTACTACTTTTGTAAAAATCAAGTGCACATAAACTGATTGTTATTACATTTTCAAAATAAGTATTTGCTTCATCTCCCAATACACTGAGATTCTCACATTAACTATATCCAGACTGGCTGGTTGGAAAACTCGAGCTAAGGAAATACCTCTACACAATACAAGGTACCTCACTAAGTCAGGAGAACGAATTATTCCTTCTACAATGTTATCACGAATCTGCTGACGATCATTTTCATGAATGTTGAATGGAAATACCGCTTCTCCTGGAGGTGGTTCACGATCTGGCCAGTACTGTGTCACCATGTTCTTCAGGTAAATGGCAGCTAAGTACAAACATTGGGGAAATAATAATTTAATCCTGAAACACCTCTACATTACTCTGTACTCAACACACAGTACAGCTGAAAGTAAAACACAGAGTTGAAAAGATGACTGAAAACTACTGCAAGAGTTCTTAACAATTATAGGCACTAAGCACAGCCAAGTCAGAAAAGGTTTTTTTTTTTAATCATTCTACACAAGATCAGGTCAAAGTGCTTGGTCCTAAAGACAGCTGGATAGTATTTCAGTCAACTTCTCTCAGGGTATGTTTTTTATTACAAGAGTTTTCCATAATACTGTATTGTTCTAAACAAGCAAACAAAAAATCTACATATCTTCATTTTTACTCATCCCTAACACAACTTGAGTGAAGTTTTGGAAAGCTCATGTAAACAAATCATTGAGCATGCAGATGGGACACTCTGATTGGGGAAATGCCCAGTGTGAAACTGGCATGTGGCCTGCCTTCTATTCAGAAAGAAATGTTTGTTGTGAATTCCCTAAGCTTTATCTGACTAATAGGAATTCCCATAATCCGTTAGAATTGTTCCCTT
Source organism: Laterallus jamaicensis coturniculus (assembly GCA_022605575.1). Lineage (NCBI taxonomy): Eukaryota > Metazoa > Chordata > Aves > Gruiformes > Rallidae > Laterallus > Laterallus jamaicensis. The sequence continues at coordinate 83,323,242 of JAKCOX010000003.1, forward strand.
CTGTCTCACATGAAAAAACATGAAAAATAAAGTTAATCTTAACTGAAGATAATGCAGTATTTATGCCTTTGTACTAAAATGGCTGTGGGTATTCTTTAGGAAACATAGGAGATGCAGTGCAAGACATTAATGTTCTTAATAAACTCTTCTCTACTATTTTGGTTGATTACTAGCTAGGGTTTTAAAGTATACATAAGATATCCTCAGGTACAATCATTTTTCTTGGTGATGACAAAGAATGAAAAACACAGTTTGTAAAATATTTTATAGAAGCGAGAAGAAAAGCAGTTCTTTGTCTATGACAAGCCAGAATATTCAGACAAGAAACAGGTCCAGAAAGACCAGCCCAAGACTTTAATTTACTTTGTCCATTGATCTTGTTATACAAATTCTTGGCTTTAAAAAAATTCCCAGGGAAACCCATTGATTTACAAATCTAATTTAAATGTGCTTTTCCATTTTTATAACTCCACTTTTTAAAAAAAAGTTCCACATACTTTTTTTCCCCCTGAATGATACTAAAATGAGAGATTCACTTATGAAAATGACCTTATGGAGTCTAGATTAAGCATCAAACTTTACTGCAGAATGGTTTAACAATGCCATTCATGGTTGGATTATCTCTGAGAAAACAAATGCCAGCATGACAAACAGCATATGTCAGCATGCCCTAATGCACTCAGGGGATTAATAGGATCTGTAAAAAAAAGCCCAACAAGGCTTCTATGGGAAATGCTGTTCCATAGGATAAAAACAGAACGAAAAGTACTCATTAATTTGTTGAAAACACTGGATATTTTCTAAGCCTGTCAAAAGTACTGTATAGGAGTAGCTATCATAGATTTTGAGAATTTAGAAATCTGATCTTACACTAATGTATAGCTTTAAATTAACTATGATACCATACCTGAGCTCACGCAAACAGCTGGGCAATCTTTTTAAACAGGCTCAGATTTATAACTTACCAGTGATATGTCCTTCTTTCATACCTATTTTGTATGTGAACACCATGGACACTGACTGTAGGTTTGTGGGTTTTTTTCAGAAACTTCAACTGTTCCAGGAAAAGGATTCAAATAGAGAACCATTTATTCAAATGAGATCCACTTTTTTTCTTTTTTTTTTCTTTTTTTTTTCTTCTTTTTTTAAGAATAAATTCCCACTTGTCTTGGCTTCACTGCTCCTACATCAATCCTACACCAAGAATGTCTAAGGCTCCCTGCATACTCATTTTGAGCAGAAATTATTCTCTTTTCGTAGTGGTATCACAGCAATCCAGTAGGGATCACTACAAACACACAGAAGCCAAATCAGGATGCTACCCTATGCTCATGGATTTGGCTGACCCTCATGTAGGAAAGAAATGGGAAAGATCAATCCTTTTCGTTTCCACATTCAGAACAATCGAGACCTTACATCCCCACAGCTCCATACTCAGTAACTCACAGAATGACCTTCTATTGAAAGAAACTGAAACAAGGAAACAATCTCACCTGCTTGACGCACTGGAAATTCAACTTGATCTGATACTATGATTTGCAGTAAACTTGGAGCAAAATTGATGATCTTATAGGACTGAAATACATAAAAAAACATGGTTAGCAAATCTGTGTTTAAAGAAAACTGTATTAACAAAAGGTCAGTTAAGAAACACAAACTAAGGATTTTTCAGGGTTCTTTGACTCTCCTCATGAAGTATAAAAGATTTTGGCACTTGGATTTACCCAGATCTGCAGCAATCCAAATAATTACTTGTAAGAGCCGAGCATATAATGGTGCATGGGTGGAATAAGCGTCATAACAAGACTTTCTATTAGAGATTAGTGATAATATTTAAATAACTCCAGGAACAATAACTGAAGCACTACAGATCTGGCTTAGCCTCATAAGTCAAATGGATACAGACATGTTTCATTAATATATACCATTTATTTGCAAAACAGATTGTGCTATAATAGCGATACTGAATTTTGAAGAGATTAAGAAAAGCATTTAAAATTATTTTCAAGTGTAAACAGCATCTGTGCTAGTCATATATTTTACAACTATCTTTCAAAAGACTAGATGTATAGTGCATCTGAACAGAAAAATAAAAACTGGAGAAACACAGCAGAACAAACATTTTTAATCAGAACCAAGCATAGACAGGTAACACTTCGAAACACACAGCCTCCCTGGGAACTTTTCAAACACTACATCAGCCAAGCAGCTGAAGAATTTAAAAGAGAAAATAATGCTCACTGCATGCCAGATTTAAAAGACATGAACATCTGGTAGCACTATACTGCTGTCACTCAATAGAGGTCCTCCAATGTGAAGAATCATTAATTCAGGATGGTGCAGTTACCACTAAACCTTGGCAACATAGGTAGATACTAGTAGGTTGGCTCTTTCATCACTTATATCCATGAGCTTGAGTTTCAAAGAGAGTTTCTCAAGGCTAGATGACAGAAGCTTTCTCTGTTTCACCCTTTACAGTATTTCTTTACAACTAGATTATGTCTGGCAGTTCTGCGGCTGTTTCCAGACCTGTGCTTTAAGTAGATGTCCATCCTCCAGTGAACTTTGCCTCATTTGAGAGCTATGAAATAAGAGGTATGTTTTGCTCTTCATATACCCAGTTCCTTAATCTAACATTTCTATAATGAGGTAAAATTGCATTGCTTTCATGATGCCCAAGTGTAACAGCCATACCGTAACACTACGATTCAATAATTTTAGCAAATCACTTAACTTTCTGGCCCTTGTTGTACTCAATATAATGAGTGCAATTCTAACCTGCTCTGTACTCAGAGATCCATTAGATGTTTACAGAGTAATCTGGTATTTCAGATAAAAGCAGTAATGGCAAATCAAAAGTATACTCTCCTGAAATTCCCTTCTCTATAAACTTTAATTATCCCTAAGAAATGGTCCAAATAAAGTAAAAGCTGTTACAGACAGCACAGGAACTCCATTTATTTACAGAAATACCAGCTTTAAACATCAACTGGTTGAAGCGTACTTGATTCCAAAGATCACCTTTTAATCAAGTATCCCATGGTCAAAAGCTTGCCCTGCAGTTGCTATGGGACAGAATTTGTACAAGGTTGGTGGGTTCTAACCCATGGGCCTGCAGCATCCTCCAGTACTCAACCCCCAGCTCCCAGTGAGATAAGGAATGCACGAGGCATCCCAGCAGCACAGAAAACCAAAAATGTGTGGCAGCTCTAACTGTCCTTTTTCTTCTAAACAGTGTTAACATGCTGTTCTTAGACCTAATCTACACACAGCTTTCACTACTATAAACATGTTGATTAAGAGCGAAACCTTATTTGGGGTTTTGTTGTTTTCCTGCAGTATTCCTACCCTTATCACATTTACGGGTAAAGACAGTGATAACCGTATAAATTATTGCCCTTTTTGTCTGTGCAAACAGCTTTTGATGAATCTACATTAAAGTCACCACTACTCTAGGAAGCTTTATTGGCAACACTGTGCTGGCACACAGCTGCTGTCCTGAAGTTTTGCCAGGATATATACAAATATGGTTATTTGGCCCAGGCAGCAAACCCTCCCAGCAAGCAGCCAAGAGTGACAAAAGACATGTTCCACCAAAGGTACACACAGCGTCTCAGAGGAGCCCCCCCATCCCTACCAGCACACTGCTATGAGGGGTTTTTCCATTTTACACACTGTCATTCTGAAAAGAGATCACAAGGACACAGTGTCAAGTTCCTGCTAAATCCTTCTACTCCATACTATTGTTAGTATAATTTACATTTTTACATAGTTTCATTTTCTACTCATTATGAGAAACACGAATGCTGTAGAGATCCAGAGATCATGTGATCTTGTTTTAGAAACAAGACACCCAATTTTGGTTTATTCGTGAAGCTCAAACACCATCCTACTTGCTTGTGCACCAATAAACCTGGTCAGGGAAAACTACATGCTGCTTGCAATTTTTGGAACAGAGGACTTTTTAAAAAGCTGCATGCAGCAACACTTTTCCTATAACAGCACATTCTCATTGGTTTGGTTATCACGCTAAACATGATCTTAGGATGTATCCTTTCCCTGCCTTGCTCAGGAAACCACACCACAGGCACCCAGACACCACCGAGTAGAGCTGTACTTCTCACACGAGCAGGGGCAGAGCAACTGTTAGGTAAAAATGTGTGAAGGGAAAGAGACAAGAAAGAGATTTGAAGTGAGTTCAGCAAGACGGCTATAGTTACAGCTGCATCTGAATTGTTACAAAAGGAGGGCAGCAATACTGTCAGTCCTATGGAAGGAATGGAAAGCTATCTGCTGATTTTGAAGAGCCATGCCCAGAAACCGCAGGGAGGCACCAGATGGTGTAGAAATACCATCCGCACAACTCGCGTAACACAGCACGCTGCTTTGTGCAGCTCGTGAATAATTATGTTGCCTTGAACTCATCTTGTTGGGATTTGGTAAAACTTTCTGTTAAGGTGCTGATTGATGGGGAAAGAAGTTTATTTTGAAGAAGAAAGGAAAAGTTTTTGAAAAATAAACGTTAACTGAACGCTTACAAAAACTGATTATTCTGTAGCTGTGTAAAACACACACTGGCTGCTCTTGCATGAATCAGAGCACTTATGCTAAAAAAAAAAAAACCCACCTCATCTAATTTCCATTGGGATTAAGAGAATGTGATACTGCAATGTACAAGGCTAGATGCTGAACTTGGAGAGGCAAACAGCACTGGTACGGTGCAATGGGGTAAATCTACAAGAGTGTCCCAGGAGATGCATATATCCCACAGATCTTGTTCCACATGTGTTTGCTGTCTCAGGATCTGTGCACTGCAGCTGTACAGCTTTCTGTACTCTGTCCTTTCACCTCTGGCCTAACTGCATTCTTTCCTGCCTCAGCATCACAGCTCCACTCTTCAAAACATCAGAGAATATATAATTTTATTTTTTGTCTATTTCCTCTTCCATTTGATTAGGCATAGAACAGATGACACCCAAGAAAGCCTCAGATGGGCCACTGAAAAACAGCAAGATGAACACCATTACACATAAAGGAGTAGAATATGATGAGAGATAAGTAGGAAAAATGTGTAACATTTTCCCCAAATGGATCCTACTAAAGCAAATAGTTTTCATATCTAACACTGAGATTTAGATCCTAGGTTATCATGCACTATACACTACTGAACAGTTATTCTTGTGTCTTGCTTGCTGTTGCATTTAAGCCCACAGCAAGCAACTGCTCTGTAATCACATTTGCCAGTAACTTTCCTGCTGCAGTGACAGCAACCACAGCGGCTGAGTGCAGAATGGCACGGGAAGGCGCTTCCTCCTCTGCACAACAACAGGACAATCTAGGGCAGGACAATGGATGTGGCAAACTGGAGCCTTCCCTCGGGTCCTGCAAGCGAAGGCAAGCCCATCCTTCTCCACCAGAAGTAAACAGCATCTCTTTCTCTGCACCTCTGAATCCAAGTGTGGCACGTTAACAACTGACAAAAAATCAAGGCACTACACCTTTGTGTCTGCAAAGTTAAACACACAGAAAAAACCCTTGTACTTCAAATATAAATGCAATTAATTGTTTAAAAATATTATTCTGATGCTTTCATGCATTTGATTTGAATGCTCAGCTATCTGGTTTACTAGGTTCTATTTTCTGTCTGCACTGAAAATAATCAGTATTTGTCACACTTGGGAATATTTCTGCAGTTGTTAATAGTAACTTTAGGTTTTTATGCTGGCAGTCACATACTAGTTGTGAAAACAAACTAGAACTTCAAAAGATACTTCCTTCTTTCCCTGACTACACACAAACCCATTGTTTTGGCAGGGGTAACTGCATAGTGTTCTTGCACGCAGTGAAAACAAACACATGTAAGAACCTACCTGAGCTTCTTTCCTCTGTGGTTTTTACTGCCAAACTTGTCCAGTCCCAAACTCTACTTTCACAGCACATTTAGCCATGCAAGTCAACTTCCTCATCAAACTGGTCTTCAATACAAATACCTGAGGTAATGGGAGCTGGTATTGCCACTTTCAGAGTGGCCTTAAGATCCCTGCCCTGGCAGCCAGCTAAACAAAGCTGTGGAAGATATGGAAAGAAGCTCAACTTTATTCTGGACTCTCCTGATTTGGGGCAAACTTCTCACACTTCTTTCTCTTCTTCCAAAACCAAATTCTGCAACTCCTTTTCAATATTTAAACAACCAGCTGCATTTCTACACTTGTATTCTTCTTATATGCCCCTTTGTTACAGGCCAAAGAAACGGATTACAGCAGGTTGAGACAATGAAGATTAATTCATTTAAATTGTATGGTAATCCTCTCTGAACCAAAATCAGAGATAGCTGTATACATTCACACTATCAGACAGTACATTCCACAACACTCCAAGAACTTGCACATGAAAGCAGTATTTAGTCATTAAAATAACCCCGAAAACCCAGCAAAAGTCCCTGAAGACAATGAGACAGACCTCACAAAAAAACAGCCTAGAACAGATATTAAAGAGCACAGAAATCGAGTATATTTGTTGGTATGACAATTGACTATTCTAAAAAGTACAGTGTAATAGATAAATACAATCATGAAGAGCACACCAAGTGTGATGTGACAGGGCTGAAGAAAAAAAAATGGGGGGGAGGGAGGGGAAAGAAAGAAAAACAGGAGGACAGAAAGACGGCTACGCTTAGAAAATCAACGGTCTAAAAGCAGTTGCACAGTAGAGATCACTAACGGGGCAGGAAATTACTGCTCTAGTTTATCAAGAATCATACTTGAGAGAAACCCCACACTTACGACTCGTGTTCAGGTCACTGAGACATGCAGTTTGTGGATGACTAGGAGTAGCATGCATCATCCAAGAGGAAAGATCATTAAACTACTAGAAAGAACTGAATGATCATCAACCAAAATGGAGTGGGGTAATAGGACAAAGTATGTGGTCGTGCACTCAAGGAAAAGGGGAATTTCTCCTAAAAGCACGGGTTTCTTAGTGAGGAACAACTATAGGATAAAACAAAACTTCATATATAAGCAGTAAGAAATACAGAGGCATTGGGCCCAAAGAAGATAACTGTAATTTTAGGATATATCAAATGAGTTATTAGCAGCATTAAACACAAGACTTTTGGAATGCTGCAAACACAAATTACCGATTGCACAGGAAAAATAATTCAAAAGGAAAACAGTGCAAAGAAAAGCTGTGCTCTCCTCTTATTAGATTTCATAAATTCCATTTTATGATAAGGCAAAGGAAATACAGCCTGTTGAGGCTATGAAAACAGGCAGGCAAGAATGAGCCTTTGACAAATATGTCAGAGCAGGTAGCAAGGAACCTATTCTAGTTAAGAAGTAAGATTGACACAAATGGATATAAATGGACCATAAATTAACTTAAGCTGGAAACCAATACTTAGCTGTGAGAGGAAGGAAATTCACAGCATTCCAATAGATAGAAGAAGAAGAAGAAGAAAAAAAAAAGGAATCTTGATTTCATTTCCAAATGCAGTTAGATGATAACCCAAAAGGCAACAGCAACTTCATTGACTGAGCTCTATCTCTACACAGATGCAGGATCATGGAAAGAGGCATTTTCAAAAATGTTACAACTTTTAAACAGTTAGGCAAAATCTCATTCATTTTAACTCCCTTCCCCACGCTGTACACTTGTAAGCATCTAACAGAGTTGGGACTATTATTATCTAAAGGAACAAGCAATGAGGTGCCTAAAGAGAGGTGTATATTGGTGGACTAGTATGACTTATACCCTCTGGGAAGCTTCTGTCACTACCCAGGTTGAAACAGGAAAGTAAATGTACACTGCAGAGGGGCTAACACAGGAGAAGTTTTAGCTCAATATACATCAGCATGTATCAGGAGCAGCACCATTTTCACTAGGGCAAAGAATAAAGGTGACCCCTCGTGTTTGGCCAAGTGTTGTATTACCACTTCCAGTACTTACTGTTGGAGGTTTTTCTGTTTGGCTGGTGGATCTGTACCGCTGCACGAACAAGGTAAATGCTGAAACAGCACCTGGATTCCAGTGCTTGCAGCAACAGTTATATGTCCACACTACCATTAGATACATGGGAGTCTGACACTCTGCTTTGAAGTCTTGCTTCAAAAGCACTGAAAGGCTCCAAGATGTCAAAGGTGCACATTAAGTTACATTCCTCAGGAGCACTTTTGTTTGACTCATCCAAAAAGCCCTATCAAACTCAGTGCTGCATTAGTACATTATGTCAGCCAGATACATCACGCTTCATTTAGCAACAGGAAGCCTACACAATAATAGGTATGTCTTAATGTCAAGATTCATTCTTTATAATAAGAGCAAAAATGTGTCAGCTATTTTAAATAAAAATCTGTATCTCAACCTTTTCCCAACAAATACGCTTGCAATCCTGAAACTAAAACCCAGGTCTTTCACAAAGATTACATTACCCATCACTTGAACTTAAAACATTTTACAGATTTCAGTCCTAAAACACTTTCAAAACATTTCCCGAGCTTCGCAGTACTCATTGGTGATGTTAAAGCAACAGTGTTAGGAGCAGGACCCAGCAATCCAGACAGCTGCCTCTTTGTTCTGAGCCTGCCAAACATGCAGTTTATTACTGTAACTTTGATTACTGCGCAACAAGCTGCCGACAAATATTTATCAGTTCTCTCTCAGTCATTAATAGCTGGTACAAAAATAGATACTGATGAACTTTTAAAGTAACTATACCAAATGAGAAAAAAAAAATTGCATTTCCATCTCTCTGCCAAAGCCTTCTCAACATCCAGCACTTAATCCATTGATTTACTAAAGGAATGCACCAACTGCTAAAGCAAGGATTAGCTATAGCTAATTTAGAAGGAGTTTTAACTTGCCTAAATAGAAAATTAAGCTGGAAGAGCAATCCTGAAGTAGCAGTAATTCCTGACAGTCAATTCTCATTGACTATTTAGTTCTCCTCCCAACTGAGTTGAACAATCTGTCTTTGAAAAGAATTGATCAAATACTCAAATATAGAGGTTAAAGCTTTATTAATATTGTGCAAGGGAACCGTCTCATTTTCAAATGCCCAAATTGAGATTGCGGCCACAGGTCTGATGCAGCGCATACTGCTGCTCTATTAACTGCGGGATGCTGTGATAAATAGTACCCTCAAAAACCTAACGTGCCTTTCGCCAAGTTTTACTTGGCATGCTGCTGAACGGGACAAAATAAAGCCGGGACAGTCACTGCCGCCCGTGACGTGTGCAAGAGAGCGCTATGAGCAGCGCGCTGCTCAGTGTCGCGCCTCCCAGATCAAGCACTGAGCGTGAGGGCTCAGGCCAAGCCGCACTGCGCTCCGGTGCGCCCTGCTCCCCGGGTCTCCGAACTAAGGACAACATTGATGGGGGCACGGATCCCGCCCAGCCGCCAGGCACCTACGACGCGGCCCCTGGACCGCCGGGGCCGCGCTCCGCGCCCGCCTCCCGGAGGCTCCGAGAGCTGTCAGGTCTCGCAGCGACACACCCCGCCCCGAGGGTCCCGGCAGCCGGACCGGGGCGGCCCTGCTCCCCGCTGCCAGGCGGCCCCTGCCAGGACCTGAGGCCGGGCGCCCGGGCTAGCTGGGCCGCCCGCTGACAAGTCGGCGCGGAAACGCCCGCTCCGGCGGGGGTATACCACCGCCGCCGGCCCCGCTTTCCGCTGCCGCCCGTGGGAGAAGGGCAGCGGATCGGGACCCCACAGCCCCAAGCTGCGAAGAGGCCGGCCCCGGCGCGGAGGAGGGAGTGCATCCCGCCGCCCCTGCCGGCGGGGCCGGGAGACCCCGTGCAGCGAAGCGGCCGGGGTGAGGCGGGGCGGGGCAGGCCGCCCCCTCACCTGATTGAGCTCGTTCTCGGCGGCGATGCGCAGTTTGGGGTCTATGGTGCCCTTCAGAGCCTGGATGATCCTGTTGGGATCCATCTTCCCTTTCCTTCGCCGGCAGGTAGACGCGTCCCTGGGCGCAGTAGGAGGAAGAGGAGCCGCCGCTAGGGCCGCCGCCCCCCCGTGCCACAATCACAGGCTCGTGTCCCCCAGCCCCCCAGGTCCCTCTCCAGAGCCATTCACCGGTTTGCGACAGCTGGGTATCGGGAAACGGGAACTGCTTTACGGCCGCAGCGCCGCCTTCTGGCTCCGTGCAGAGGTTGGGGGGTATGGGGGAGGGGGGGGTGGCCGCCATCTTCTTGTACGGAAAAGAGACAGCCAGGAGCGGCTCGGGTTGGGCGGGGCTGGGGGTGGCCATGTCGCGGTACGGCTCGCGGTGCTGGGGAGCACGCTGAGTCCCTCTGCCTGAGGAAAGCGCGGACAGGGAGCCGGCCCGTGCAGCCACCACGGCGTCGAGGGGACGGCAGGACCCGGGGAGGCAAGGGCCCACCGCCGTAGGCAGCAGTTGTGCCGCGGTACCTCAGTCCATCGCTGCCGGCTCGGCCGGCCCCCGGGGCGCTGGCCGGCCTTCTGCGCCATCGAGCTCTGCCAGCGCGGTTTCCTCCTTGATCGCTGCCTCTCCTCGCGGCAGCCTTCCAGCTGGCATACTACGCGCTTGGTCGGCGCTGGCCGCCGCGCGCGTTGCTCGCACAGGAATGGCGGCGGCGGGGAGCCGGCGGCGGCGGGGAGCCGGCGGCGGCGGGCGCCGCTCACACGGCGGGCAGGCGAGGCGCGGGAGGGAGCGCTTTGCTGCCAGGGGGTTCCTGCACTGTGCAGTTGCGTCACGCCGTCGTGCTTCGCACCGCGCTTCCCGCCCGTGCCACCGTTACGCAGATGAGCAGCCCCTGGAAGCGGTCCGCCTGTGGCGATGGCGTGTGCGTGAGGTGCGGAGCGGGGGCGGACCCGGGGGTATCAGCAGCGTGCAAGCACCGCGGCCAGCGGCGGGCTCCGTCCCGCCGCGCGTCTCCACCTCCGGGCAGCGGCTCCCCTTACATCCTGGGACGCGAAGGTGAGCCAGAGGAAGAGGTAAACATCTGTGCAGCTATAGGGCAGCTTCTGAAGGTGCAGGCGCACAGCGTGACCCACAGCCCGCCAGCGAGCCCCGTCCCGCAGTTCCTTTCTGCGAGCCATGTGTTACATAACACATACCCAGCAGAGACACAGGCTGTTAACCTGTAGAAGTAACAGAAAGGCTATTGCTGTGTTTTGGAAGAGTCAAACACACGGGCAATTACAGGATCATACCCTTGCCTTAACACAATTAGACTGTCATTGGCTCATTGTAATGACAGTACGAAATGCAATTCTCATTACTGCTTCTCAAGAACCGCAGTGCTTCCCTCAACTTAGATACTACCCAATCTGTGCTAAAGAGTACTCTTAACAACGGCGAGTGCAGAGGAGTGCCATTTATGGTAGGGAGACCCTTCTCTACCACGGGGACTACATGGTCCCTTCCCTAACCAAGGGGTTTATGCTCGCCACATCATCTCTACTGCCACTAAGTTTTTTACTTGCATACAAGGAAGATGTTAAAGCTGTAATGACTCTATTAAAAAAAAGTTCCTTTATGTTTGCCTATAATCAAAGAAGATTTTAGCCATAAAACAAACTTATCTAGCATCTGGAGATTGTGCATGATCTTGTAGTTGTCACTTTCTGAAGCGGTGGCGAACACCTGATTGTTGCCACTCAAGAACCGTCTTTCTGTTCCCCAGTAATGCAGCTCTGCAGCATCTAGCAAAAGAATGGTAGGTATTTTCATTGATACTTTTATTTCTTTTTAGAAGCAGGGGAGGAGTCTAGTAACCATAAAAGATATAAAACAAAACCCATGGTGAGTGTAAAAAGCATATATTGTTAACTTTGGCAATTCTCTGTCATGTTGCCATTTTAGTTAAGGCAGTCACCTAGTTTCCTTAGGTCAAGGGAAAATTGCACATTTTAAAGATTTTGAATCATATATCATACTAAAACCAAATTACTTAAAAGAATCTTAATCTCTACTCCCTTCTCCAAAATGATAATGTCACAAACAGTTTAAAAGCAGTTCTGTTTTATTCCATTTCTGTGTAGTTATCTGTGGTATGAGAACTTAGAAGTCATTAAACTGATTCATTGAAGGACCTGAGTCTTGTGAAGCTGGTGATGTAAAGCAAAATGTGCTTAAAGGCTACTTTAACATCTTCCTAAAATGTTTTTCAGAATGTCATGTACTTACCGCTTGTATTCAGAACAGCACTTTTAACACACAACATTCACTAAAAAAAAGTGGAAAAGATTTTATACCTAAGATTTTACTTCTAAGACCTGCTTTTTGTGCACCCAGCCATCTGTGAGGCAATGCAAAACTCTAAACTGAGTAACACCCAGCTGAATGCTGCTTATTGTCTTTGTAATAAGTCAGCAGTGATTTAGTTGTGGAAGTATTGTGGCAGGCATTTTTGTCTACATATGCACCAGGTTTGATGTTTGCCTGCTATTTCTTCCTGTGAAGCATGAACTTCCACAGATACCAGTGGCTATGTTACTCTAAAGATAAGTTTAATCATTAGTTGAACTATTTGTATGTAACTTGAAAAACTTTGGGATGAAAGTAACTTCTTTTATACAAGACCTTGTATGCCTTTTTTTCAGTGCAAAGATTCTGTTAATATTTTGGGCTTCATCTACTTCAAAATAACAGATCTGGGACTGAATTAGAATGCGTTTTGTTTGTTTGTTTTTAAATCTGTTTTGCTACTCGGCAAACTCTAAGGTAAAATTCTGATATTTTATTGTCAGCTATCTTACCAGTGCAGCTAAGAGAAGACACAGTGTGAAAGGAACAAGTGATACAGAAAGAAACTAAACCCAAGTAAATTAAATCCAAGCAGCACCAGAGCACAAGTACAGAAAAAGAGGCTGAGAATAAAAAGAAGTGGGGAGATAAGGCAAAGCAATTATTACTATTTTTAAGCTCCAGAGTTCTCCAGGTGCTCTATAACAACAGTTTTATGAAGTATTTAGAACAAGCAATCATATCTCAAAACTCACTTGCTGAAACTAAGGATTTTTTAAAGGAACATTAAGTTTAGACCCCAATGAAAATCAAATTGCAGTCCTGACAGAGTTGCTGTCAAGGTAACTTGATTAAGTTCAAGAACTTTGAGAGATGGAGAAAAAGTAGAAAACCCTTACATGTTGCAGGTTACTTAGAATTAGGGCTTTGACTTTTAGCTATTTTGAAACTCAGGTAGTGTTTTTTAGCAGAATGCGACACATAAAATGCTGCCACAGAACAACTGCTCCCTTACCATCCTAAAGAACCTTGGTTGGCACAGTATCTGGTTCATAAGAGATACTTACGGAAAAAGTATGAGAAAGACAACTGTGATCTTGTGTGATGTGCTACAACCTAAAGTAACACACTGTTTTCAATATCGGTTTTATTTCATTGTAGTAAACTACTGACAGAGTGATTGCATCTGTACTTAGCATAAAGCCTCTGTTACATATCAACCACGACCCTTACTCAGGTAAGACCCAAACAGTACCAAAGGTGTATGAGCTGACACTCTCCAGCCAAATTAGTACTTCACAATGTGCTTTTTTTTCCAAATACACCAAGACCAGGAAACGTTCTGTCAACAGATACAAATTGATAAGCTTTTCCAGTCTTACTAGAATTGTTCAAAAAACCCATTAAGTTGATGAGAAACTTGCCAACAAGTGCATAAGGAGAGCTAACTCCTTTTTATCTGCTTACGGTGTGGTGCATCTCCAGTTAGAATACATAACAGACCTTCCACATCATCCACAAGACTCTCAAACTTACTTTCTCTGGATGCCTGCATTTGATAAAGAGCTAGGAAGGATGATGCAAAGCAGATAAATGTATGCCAGACCTCTGGATAGAAGACTTCTGAAGCCATCTTCTCCCACCAACTGCTTTGTTGGAGCAGCTGCAGACAATTTCCAACAGTCACAGAGGACTCTCTTCTCACCCTGGAAAAAAACCAGGAAAGTCCCAAGGTCCATTAGCATTTTGAAAACTAAGAAATCCTTTGTCACGGTTGAACCCCATGAGTAGGCAGCTCAGCACTCCCTCCCTCCCAGTGGGACAGAAAAGGGCTGAAATAAGACAAGTCAGTAGGTGAAGAAAAGCTGTGCACTCAAGCAAAGCAAGACAAGGAATTAATTCCCTGCTTCCCATGGGTGGGTAGTTGTTCAGGAGGACTCCATCATGTGTAACAGTTACTTGGGATGTCTGACACCCTAACTCCAACATCCTCTTTCCTCTTCCTCCAGCTTGTATTGTTGAGCATGATGTCATATGGTCTGAGGTATACCTTTGGTCCCAGTTGTATCCCCTCCCAACTCCTTGTGCACCCCCAGTCTAATCACCAATGAGGTAGCATGAGAAACAGAAAAGGCCTTAACGCTGCATAAGCACTGGTTAGTAATAATTAAAGCATCCCTGACGTTGTCAACAGTGGTTTGTTCACAAATCAAAAAAATCCAGAACAGCTCCGTGCCAGCTACTGTGATGAAAATTAACTCTATCCCAGCCAAACCAGTACACCCTCCCATTTCAGGGTAATTCCAGTATTTCACTGAACTCACAGAAGGAATTGTGGAAATTCACTCAAAACCCAGTGTTAGCTTCTTACAGTTTATATTCTGTAGTCTGTACAAGGTCACTAATTGGAGAGTATTTAGGTGAGAGCTGATTTGTACAGCAAAGACAGCAATACAAAGTTAACAGAACTGTGATGCCCATTTGTATGTTTTAATGACACCTGATTATCATCCTTATACATTTAAGGCATATTACCTACTGCAACAGTTCAAGCAACTTTTATTTAGCAAGTACTTACGAAAAAATATTACAGGCAGTATTTACATTAAGTCTATACCAGTGTTACCTCCAGACCTTTCCAGTTGGGAAACTCACCTGTTAAATGCTTTGCCCAGAATAGGAAAATGGATTTAAGTCTTTAGGCTGGACATACCAAGGTAGACTAAAGCCACATCAGTAAATAATGCACAAAAATACTCTGAAGTACTTTGAGAAGCTTTCAAACACAACTGTGAATCTAGAAGCATAAAGAATGATGCATGAGGTATCAACTTACTGGGAAATAGTATCATTTTGCATTCTTAGGTATGGATAACCTGTGCCAGTCCACACCACTCTTGTAATGAAGAATTTCTTCCTAATATCCAATCTAAATCTACCCCATTCCAATTTAAAGCCATTCCCCCTTGTGCTGTCAATACATGCCTTTCTAAAAAGTCCTCCCCAGTTTTCCTATAGGGCCCTTCAGATACTAGAAGGTGGCTGTAAGGTCTTCCCTGAGCCTTTACTTCTTCAGGCTGAACCACCCCAACTGTCTCAGCCTGGCTTCATAGGAGAGATGCTCCAGCCCTCTGATCAGCTTCATGGCCTTCCTCGGGAACCCTTCCAACAGTTCCATGTTCTTCTAATGCTGGGGACTCCAGAACTGGACTTGAGGTAGGGTCTCACAGGAGTAGAGGGGCAGAATCATCTCCCTCAACAATGGCTCTGACCGGAAACACAGTGAAAACCAAGAGCGCTACCTAAGGAGGTACAATGTGAGAAACCTAGAGCATAAAATTGTGTTATTGTATGGGAAGAGAATTGTCCAAGTTGTATATTGTTTTAACAACAAGTACCAGGGAAAAATACATCTTAAAGTAGCTGGTACTGTAGAGATGGCTCTAATTCAGACTGATAAAGTAAAGCCTATAAAAATACTAAGTTTTTAAAAGTTATTTGTGATATAATTTATGGTCAAATTTACTACTAAGAGTATAATTAAACTTCATACCTGCACACTTCTGGCTATGACAGTATGTACTCCTATTAGGAAATTAAAAACCCATCTTACAGATGAACAAGCTCTGAAATATGTTTACCTCATATCTTAAATATATGCTAGCTAAAGATATACAGAAGTTTTGCTATATCTGCTAGTAAGAAATATGATTAGTCTGAAGTGGTAACATGGACCCACCAAGCAGTTATCCAGACTTGACTGAAATGGAGCATTAGAAAGCAATGAGTGCTTCGTGTATTGACAGTAATCACACCTACAGTTGCCAAAGACCTACCTGCCATATTAATATACAAGGAGAGTTAATCTAAGAAAAGTGCTAAACACCTGCCACTTACCCTCTGAGTGTTCTAGAAATAAGTGTTGTTATTGGCTAAAGTCAGAATTGACATTTTAAAATACAAAATGCAATTAAGGCTTGACATTTTTGCCTATAGCTGTAAAAATCAGGTTACCTAAAGCCTTATCCCACATCTCATCTCAGAACTTGCCAAAGGAATTAATCCAAGATTTGAAGTACCATCACCTTCTTAAAAAAAAAAAAATATATATAAAAGAAACCTAAGCTTGGAATAAACCTAAGACTGTTAGCCTGTGACTTAATGAAGTCATGTCAAACACCTTGTTTTGACATCTGCATGGTAGTAGGGGAAAGCTGTTTAAAGCTGGAAGTTGTGAAACCAGTTACCAAGAAACAGCAGTTTTATATCTGACCTGAAGTTTATACCATTTGAGTTTTCACTTTTATTTACATTAAACAAATAACCAAGACCGCTTTTACTTTGCATAGGTCTAGCTCATCCTTAGCTATACTAGTCAGGCTTTTGCACTGGCTACCCTAGTATAATTGGATAAAGAAAGTACTTCCTACTGCTAAAACAAACTATTGAAGCTTTTAATAGTATAAAGACCAAGACCAGCAATCTTCTTTAAGCCTTGAAATGCTTTACTTTAGATGAAGTGTGTCAAATGCTGTAAGGACAGAAATCGTGGCTTTTCAGTTCTCCAGCCACAGGAGACACCTCTAAGAAAGGAAGCATTCATGACATTCCTAACACTTGTATTCAGGTTTGATTTAAGAATGCAAGCAGCAGGCTTCTACTACAAATACCAAGTTCCTCAGGAGTTCTCCAACAGAAGATAAATGGGATTGTAATGCAAGTTAAGTCTCTTAGGGAAAGGAATCTATACATATTTGTGCTTTAGAAGGTTAAATATAAATTAGAACCTATCTGAACAGCAGACAGGGACTTTTTTGAGGCCTGAAGAATTTCTATTACATAATTTCTGAAGGACAGGTGATGTGACAAATCTAGATTTTGACAGGATACACATTTAAAATAGATAGTTCTAATGAAGTATGTAGTATTTCACTTCTAATTTCTTGACCTATCATTTAAAAAGGAAGCAGCTAAGTCAGTCTCGAATTTGTTTTGATCAAGGGGTGGGGTGGGATAAGTTTGACTAAGGGTTAAAAATGGAGAATGGCATCAAGCAAGAACTGAACAAATAATCCCAATTAAAACTACAGTTTACCCCAAGTTAATCAAACTTGAAGATCAGTTCTATTTAATCACATGCACGTTCCCCCCAATATCAGGGATAAATATTTGATGTTTTTTAAAAATAAAGACCACTTGCAAGATTAATACTAAAATGCATATTAACTTGTTTTATTGAGGCACAACAAGGCATTGTGAATAGCCCATACTTGAGGCAATCAATAGTGTAGTAAGCTGGACATTAATACATTTTAGGGTAAGTGCAAACAATATACATTCACAGCTTTACTAGCAAGGCTACATCACAACTGATAAAGTGCCAAATTAGTGCTGATTCAGTACCCCAACTCCATGATTTCACCTTGCACAACAGGACCATCATTTTCCCCCAATAACGGAACCACATATCTTCTATGAAGTCAGTAGTAAGTGCAAAGCTAGTCCCACCCCCCTCCACCAAGGTGTTTGGAGCAGCTCTTTTGTAAACATCACACTGGATTTTAGTCCTGATAAAGGAGGTATCCCGAAAAGGTTGAGTATTTCCAGCTACTTCCATAGATGGCTCCCCGATGAAGACGCAACCAGATCTGATCTCCCTGGAACAGCTGTAGGACTGCATGGTTACTAGCTGTTTCATGATCAGGAGCCCCATCGTTTGCATATGCTGACACTAAGACCTCTTCATTCTTCATGAGATTTACATACAGGGGAACATTTACAGCTAATTTCAGCATGTGGAAGATGAAGACATATGTACCATTCACTGGGCAGTTGAACCTACCAAGCTGTATATCAAAAGTTTCTCCAAGGTTGTTCAGCAACAGATCAAACACAATTGGCTGGTCTAGGGTTCCAGGGGCCAAGTTGGATGTTCTAGCAGCAGAGAAAGCAACTCGCATCTGCTGTGGAAGGGGGTAGACGTGCACTGGTAGTATGGTGGCAGCTTGACTCGTCACTGGCATATCAACAGGGGTGATGCTGCGGGAGTCTCCCTGCCCAGAGTCCCCACTGTTAAAGGTTTCATTATCTCGTTCTGGACTGCTCACCTGAGAGGAATCACTCCACCCTGCTGTTAAAGATGATTAGCAATGATAAATAAGTATTGTAACAGAAGGATACCCTTAAACCCACAGGCATAATCTTACACAGCAGAAGGCTGTGCAATAGATCTGTCTTTCAGGTACAGGAAGTCCAAGAACCCCAGTGAAAATAGAACTCTGAAGTTATTTTGAATTCATCAGCAGGATGGACTACAAGTTACAAATATGAAAAGGCATTGTGCGTAGTTAAGTCAGAGGAACTAACCTGGAATAGTTTTACATTTGCCATGTACATGTATTACCATAAAACAGCATATGCTAGCTTCTGCGTGGAGATAAAATAATTCTAAAAAAACCTGGAAGGATTACCAAGACCCAAGTAGATATTTGGTCACTGTCAAGACCTCAATTTGCACTTCAGGTTACCTCAAGTACTGTTGTTCTGGAGCTGCATTTTTGCACATCAACTTATGATGCTAGAATATTTTAAAGTTGTAATAGCTAGAACAGCTTGTAAGCTTTCTGCACCCCACTCCCCCAGGTGAAGCTGTTTATCTTTTCAAATATCCAAGTTAAAAAGGTCTAAATTAAACCATTAATAGATTTAAGGATTTTAAAGCTGTGACCTTCAAGCCATGGAAGGGAACATTTTTAAGACAAATAAAACTAGTAAAGTTGCTACTCATATCTACTGTCAGCTTGTTAAAATCTCATAGCTTTTAATTCTCTTCTAAAGTATATTCTAGGAGTCCTCCCTGACAGATGAGCTGCTTTATCCTAAAACCACTTCCATGATATGCTGTAACTCCACTTTATTCTTCAAAGTGGTGATCTACAGTTATTCAGCTTTTTCACCTACAGCACTCTTAGCTCCAGCTTCCTCCAGCACATCTTCCACACACAATTAAATCATCTCCAGCACACAATTAAATCATCTTGCTTACAAGTTTTCAAAATACATGCTTGTATTGAGACAGCTAATCTTAGTATTTCTTTAGATTTTGCACTGCAGCATGGAAGGACAAAGTCAATCTGTATTCCCAAACTATTTTGTTTAGAAAAAGTTATCTTAAAGTTTCTGAGAACTGATGTTCGCCCAGAATCAGGGAGATCAAGGGGATAAAGCCAAATGCAACACAGGAACCACCCTGTGTTTATTTCCTGTTCAGTTTATTTGCGAAGATAGTTCAGTACTGCACCATTATGCCAGAACCAAATTGAGAGGTTAAATTAAATCTTGCTATGTAGTGCTGAGTGTCTAAGAACAGTACTTAAGCTTTCATCTACACTGGTTAATTTATACCAAGCTTGATCTGTTTCATCAGTAACAGTACACTTTTTTCCTCACTATTCACATAGCTGCTTCAGCATCTGCTATGCCTAAGGGAACCTGATGTTAGCCTTACCTCTTGAATTTGCTCGAGGACCAGTAGTTATTCCACCTCGTTTGTAGCACTGCTGGTAATTAACATCCTAAGAAAAGTAGTATTAAGACTGCTGTGAACAAATCTGAAAACAAATAGGGCTACAAAACTTTTTTGCACTTGCACAATTATTTCAAGCTCTGGAACAGACAATGATGGAGTTAAGAATTAATACGTAGATGAACAGCCTTATGGAAACTTAACTTTCACAACAGCTCATATGAAATTAAAGAACAATTTCAATACCATTCTAGTAAGTTAGCTTCTGAAGTATACATTCAGTTCACTGAGCATCACCTCAAATCTCTGGTCTGTTCCAAGTCTGTACACAGGAATAGATTTCCTTTCAAAGCTAAAGATCCTCCTCCCACCAGGAAAACATTTGTTTTCTTAAATACCATTTTTAGGATTTTTTTGCCTAACCAAATTCTCAATAAACTATTTAAGAATTCATTATTAGATACAGAGACATTGAGGACTAACTAAAACCCATAAGATGTGGCATAATGGGTCCATTATGTTTGCAATTTGGAGATCCCCTTTAGACTAAAACCAGCCTATTATACAGAGATATCTGAACTGACTTCATATTTCAAGTGCTGTCTGTTGTTTAAAAGAGGGATTTTAACTAGGAAACAAGTCTAATCTCTAACTTGCAGAGAACAGTACACCTGTTTGAATAATGAAAGACTACAGTATTAGAAGATTTCTCTCCTATGCAGTTCTCAAGGCAGTTTCTGAAAACTAAGTCAATGCTTACCCTCTGAGAGTATGGCATTCCAGCATAATCTCTACCAGGGAACTGCAGCTGGCCATAGTTACCATTAGTTATTGAAGGTGAGCCTCTGTAAGCATCAAAACCTGTTCAAATAAAGTTGATTATTCAGTATTATTCATGGTTTGGTTTACAAGTAAAAGGCTAGAATACAACTAGAGCTCCCTTTGCGCAGTTGTGTATTACATTATGAATTTACACATTTGTTCATTTCAGTGTCACAACTCCTATAAAGAACACATTTCATTAGCTACACTGAACTACCTAATGCCTGTGTAAAATCACATGTTTAGAAATATTAACAGACCTTAACAATTGCCTGTTTCATATTAACAGGACTTGACGGAGCAGCTGAGAAAGCTGCTAGATCCAGAGATGTATTAGCTGAATTAATGCTTTCTTTTGTTATTACAGATGCATAGCATGACATATTTACATACTATAATATTTAGCACCTTTAGCTATTACAATAATTAGCTAGCACTTAACTGCTGGTTAGACCTATGTGACTAATTTTCCAGTACACACTCCTGCAAGGGATTGAACAGCCTCAGACCAGTAATTGAAACAACTTCTTTTGCAGACTAAGTGCCATTCCACTCAAGTGCAATAGGCCACAGCTATCAACAACTTTAAGTTAGTACCTGCTGAGTCAGTGAAAGCTTTCTACAGTACTTCAGCCAGCAGCAGAATAGCAACTGATTTACAAAGACCAAGCAATCCTTCTCTTAAACACCTTCAGTTTGTTTTTAATACAGAAGTGCCCTCTCCCTCATCCCAATTTCTGTCGGTAGTATTAGAGCCAGCAATGCTAAGCTAAGAGTATCTTGTTTTGGGACAATACCACAAGTGACATCTGAAGAGAAAATACTTGCTAGCATTATGGGCAGGACAGATACCAAGATAAAGAATAAAGGGAGCAAAATTGTCAGAAAGCTAAGTGAAATAGCAAGCAGAAAACCATATACAATTAAATAATTTAATAAACTTATTAATAAAAGTCACCTTTGTAATTCAAAAGGATATGAAAGTGCTCTGTCAGATCACCTGACACTAAGTACACATGTACTACAAGTGTCAGAATGAACTTGCAAAAACTTCTACAAAGGAATACCCTAACCTCTGCAGATTGCTCTCAAAGTCTGAGGTTTCACTAGAACCTAAATTTAGTACCACGTTAAAACATGTTTTAGTGTTACTACATTGTTTTTACTGTTAAGGTGGTAGTAAATACATACATACCTTTGTACCCTCCAGGGGAACGATATGAATTAGCCAGTGACCTTCCACCTCTAGCAGACCCTCTGACTGACCCACGACTGTTAAGGTAAGGCTGAGTGGGTCTGGGAATAACATTAGTCTGTGCTGGGTAAAAGGCAAGGCTACCATTGCTAACAGGAACAGCTCCATCAGGTTGGTAATTCACTGCTTAAAAACAGAATGTACAAGTGAATTCAAAGCTTTTAGAAGCGTAAGAAGCTACCACAGCTGGAAATAAGGGCAGTATTAGGAAGTTCAGAGACTAAGTCACTCTGAATATCCTGTTCTTGTGCCCCTTTACTCCAAATACATAGAGATCCTCCCCCTTTGTTCTGCAGAGTGTAATGCTTGTTACAGCATACTCTAGACAACACAGGCTGTCATTGTAAGCTTGTACTGCATTCAGGACAGTTGTCTGTCAGAACAAGCCTGCTAACAGCATTAATAACCAAGCTAGAATAAAGTCAAGAAACACCCAAGTAAGAATTTTCTTAGAACCACCACTGTTCAGTTAGCAAGACCTCAGTGGTCTATGTGATAAACTAGGTCACCTCAGCATCAACATCCTTTAAGTGGTAAGACAAGCTCAGTCTTACCTAGATAGCAGTAAGACAAGTGCAGAAATTTTGCTTGATACGTGGGTTCAGTCTTCCCAGACATTCCTATCACATGTTACTGAGCAGTTAGACCCCAAGCAACAAGTACTCAAGAACACTTTTCACTCAGAGTGAGTGGTTAAATACGGACCTTGAAATCATGAATGCTTCCATAAGTCCATGCTTTGTATCAATCCAGAAAGTTTAAGTGATCCAGAGTGACACTAAGTCCCCTTCTGAAATCTGTGCAGAGCCACTGCACAGTTAATATTAAAGCATGATGTTCCATCAAAAAACTGTATAGACTCAATGATGAGAAGGCACAGTCAAGCTAAGCATGCTTTTCTGACTGCTATACTTGCATTGTTCCTTGGAGCTCCTAATCGTCATTTGTCTCACTTTACACAATATCAATCCATTTCTACTATAAATCCTACCAGAAGTCCTCCAGCAGAAAAGCAGTAATTGTCATTAAGTCCCTTGATTACAGATAACCTTATAAATCCAAATTCCTAGCTGTCAGCTTCCTTTTGTCCTGGAACTCATTTCATGACAGGTTTAGGGGCTAGCCTTATTTCAGATTCTTAGTGTCAGCTACATAAATTCACCTGGTACAGTAGTTGATTGTCAAGCAGATCAGTTGAGTTGACTAAGGCAGCTCAAGACCCCATTTATCATAAGGTTACTATTCTTAGGTGAGACACTCAGACTCAAACACAGTTAAAGTCAGCCTTGGTGAGAAGTCTGAGCTAGATAAACTGAGGATTAGCCTACTCTGCAACAAAAGGTGTCATTTGCTTGCACCTGCTTCAGGCTAAAAAGCACCTGCATGAGTGACTCCTGCAGCTCAGCTGATTCAACACCTAAACTACAGTAACTTGTGATTTAAGTCTCCCAATTAGGAAATTAGCCTTTAGAGGTAACAAGTGACAAATTTAGGGCCTAATTGGGAACAAAATCTCTGCTACATTAAGATAGATCATGAGATATAGCTGGAGTGATGAGTTAAGAATGGCAGGCATGACCTGTCATTAACACCTAGAATGCTTCTCTAACACACTGGAGTAATATCCATGTGAAGATTTTGGCACATACTAGTATTGTAAAATGCATAACTGATCTTGACTATAACATATTAGGTCTAAGTTCAAGAAAGATACCAGCTCATTCTCAAAAGAACTCTAATCCTAACCAGCTCTCAGGTGACAGTCTTGTACCAGTAGCACCAAAAAATACCACTTTGGGAAATTCACCTCAGCACTGAAAACTTATCCCAGATTTCATATTTAGCATTCTGCAACTCCCAGCACTACAGACAAGACTAGTGTCTTTTACTAGAGACCAATTTACTGGTTCTGTATTTCATCACTGATTCAATTCCAAGCAAACACTTGTTTGACAAGTACCACTGCATGTTTGAGTTTCCCAGTAAGTGGGAAGTTGCCTTTCAGGCCTGTAAGTGACACTGTCTGTACAGCTAATAGAGAAACTTGTTTAAGACAGCCTTTCATCATGCCAGCAGTTTTGAAATTAAGTTTACATACCATCAACTAGGTTAGAGGTGATGTAACACTAACAGGTGCTACTACAGGTTCAGAATTTTAGTGAGTTAGAAGAACCTACATATATTCACAGCACACATTAAAACTAAAAAAACTACTAACCTGAAGGACTTTAAAAACTACTTAAATTAGAGACACAAGTGCAGTTCTCACCTGAAGAGAGAGATTCTTGTGAAAGAGAGGTTTGTCCTGCAACATGAGAAGACTGCAACTGGCATTGAGGAAGAGTCTGCGTACTTGCTGTAGAGAAACTCTGGTTATATCCTGACGAATATGAAGAATCCTCTTTAATTTCCTTGTCTTTACGTGGAGGCAGTGGTGCATTCACTTTAAATACCTACAACATTTCAAGACAAGTGCTTATCACTACCAGTTGAAGTCTCTGCCAAATGCCACCACCATGCTGTACACTAAAACAGTTTTTAGAACACCAACTGTTTCTTCGAAAGAATCAAGAACATTGTATTTCAACTCATCCTTTTCCTTCTTGGTAAGCTTCAAGAGCTTATTCCTACTATGTAGCTACTACCCAAGATGCATAGCTTGGTAATACCATGTTTACTCAAAACAGCAGCTACTATGCAGTAGGATATTTTCCTTTTCCTTCTATGGGAAATCAATCAACTGTTGGACATGTAGTCAATGAGTCAGTCCTACAGCTGTCCTGGCTTCAGCTGGGACAGTTAACTTTCTTCCTAGCAGCTGATTTAGTGCTGGTTTTTGGGTTTAGGACGAAAGGCTATTACTACCTTCTCCCACTAAATCTTATTACATGTCTCAGTACTGCAAAGTGTATATTGTTCAGCAAGTTGTGAAGCTGCACTGGTACATTTAATTGAAATGGAGAATGCCTTTGGAGAATCTCAAAGACTGACGTTTGAGCAAGAAAAAGAAAGGTTTCTAGCCTGTTCTGAAGATAGGTGAGCTTAAGTACAGAAAAGAGAACGTTAACATCTGAATGAAGACACTTCCTGAGTCCCTCTAAGCTTGCACTGCAGATTACATGACAGTAGCAAAGTTAGTTGTGTTAAAGATTAGTAATGAGGTAATGGCCTAAAAAAAAAAAAAATCTATCTGGAAGAAACTTCTCAGTATGTGGACTAGACATTTATATTAACATAGGATAGAGTGCTACATCAGACTATCAAGGACACATTTCTCCATGATTCCACTGGACTAAGTTTTATCTCACTAAAGCAGTTTAAAGAGCAGCAAGACAGGTTCAGGCTACAGCAGGCTTTTAGTTTTAACAGCTATTCACTTCAGGATTCCTTCTCCCCTCTGCAGGTTTTATTATTTGATAATAAGAACAGTTTAGCTAGAATCAACTAACTCCTGGGGTACAACTATATTTTGGGTCTAGCTTCTCCCTCTTAGTTCCCTGAGGTTAAGATATCACAGAATTGTAGGGGTTGGAAAGGACCTCGAGAGATCATCGGGTCCAACCCCCCTGCCAAAGCAGGCTCCCTAGCTGTTCACAGATAGGCATCCAGACAGGTCTTGAATATCTCCAGAGAAGGAGACTCCACCACCTCCCTGGGCAGCCTATTCCAGTGCTCACTCACCCTTACTGTGAAAGAGTTCCTCCACATGTTGGTGCAGAACTTCCTATGCTCCAATTTGCAGCCACTGCCCCTTGTCCTGTCTCCACAGACCACTGAAAAGGGGCAGGCCAATTCCCCCTGCACACCATACTTAAGATATTTATAAACATCGATTAGGTCCCCCCTTAATCCTTTCTCCAGGCTGAACAGCCCCAGCTCTCTCAGCCTTTCCTCATAGGGGAGATGTTCCAGGCCCTTCATCATCTTTGTAGCCCTTCTCTGCACTCTCTCCAGGAGATCCCTGGTTTTTTTTATACCAGGGAGCCCAGAACTGGACACAATACTCCAGGTGGGGCCTGACCAGGGCAGAGTAGAGAGGGAGGATCACCTCTTTAGACCTACTGGCCACACTCCTCCTGATGCACCCCAGGATCCCATTGGCTCGCTTAGCCACCAGGGCAGACTGCTGGCTCATAGCCAAGCTGTCGTCAACCAGGACACCCCCAACACGAAGACTATGAGATATGAGATCTTCACAACCATATTATGCAACCACCACCACCCCACCCGCCCCCATGTAGTGAGATGCTGTTGGGGTGCTTTTATCCGGGTATCAGGAAAATCCCTAAAGCAACAGCTTTCATAGAAATAGCTTTCTTAGTGGAAGCCAGACACAGCTAGCATCCAGATGAGTAGCATTCCCTTGCCAAAGTATCACCCACGTAAGAAAGCTGGGATATTTATTGATTCTGCCGACACATCACTGCTAGTAAACCTCCTCTCACAATACTCTTTCAACCACACCTCTGATAACACTACACAACTGATCTGCTTTCCAACACATAGCAGTAGCTGGCCTGAGGATAAACCCCACAGTGTGCCCACTTCCCTGTAAAGCAAGAGATCTGCAGGTTACTTGTTTGTGCCAAGACATGATGCTGCCCTGGCTCAGATGGCTGAGCTAAACTCCATGAGAGCTATTCTGGTGGTCTCTCCAGTACTGCACAATACAAGAAGCATGGCCTAAAGTAACACCCATCTACAACACACTAGTAGATCATTTCAGATTCAGTACTATGTACAATTTACTCTTACTTAGTATTCTAAGGAGTCCTGGTATTTTTTCCGAGACATGTTATTTCACTGAGGATTATTGAATCTTTTTGTCCACTGGGCTGCAGAGGGATGCTGCACTCCAGCTGTACCATCAGGTTAAGAAACTTCAACCACCTACCTCAGTTCTTCAAACAGGGGCATGAGCTCCTTCTCTAAACTTATGATCAACCCGGTATTGGCATTGCTGCTAGCAGTGAAACTTACTACCAGAGGTAAGCATTTGAACTGCACCACCTGGTATGTATTGTAGTAGCAGATGATACTTTTGTTTTTAGAAAGTCCTAGTTTGCTGCCCTGATCCATGGCAAGGGCAAAAGTGGACAGAAAGCCAGGTTACAGTGCATGTTCTGGAGCATTATTATTTGCAACAGGTGTAACAGGAGAAGATTATGCTTTACTTTTCCATTCCTGGCTGTTCAATCAGGATTCCAGTTACCTTTGATAACTGGCATGCCATCTCTGTCTGAGACTACAGTAGCATGAATATATCCAATATTAGATTCTGGGACTATGAGAACAAAGCCAGGATCTCTATCCTGAGATGATCTGGTTTAAGTTCTGAAGGCACTGGAAAAGCAGAATTCGAATCCAGGTTTGTAACATTAAAACATCAAAATGAAGTTCTGTACTATATCAAGGAGAGAGTTCCCCAGTATCAGGATTAAGTTATGAACAGTGTCAGTTCTTCTGTGGCGTCAAGTAGCATACTTACAGTCTGCATAGCCTGAAAGGGAGCTGCAGTTATTGTAACAGAACTGGTAGTTGCTGGAGCAGACTGAAAGCTTTGCGCTGTTGGCACTGGTGACATGGAAGTGCTTGAAGTAGGCAATGGTGACTGTGGCTCACTTGGGAGGGGAATAGTTGCCTGAGGGAAGAACAAATGTGATGAAAGGTCACTTGATAGTTATCAGGCAGTAACAGAAGCAGTTAATTTGTTCTAAAGCCTAGACTGACAGAAGTCAGCAGTTTCTACAGGATCACATTTGGACATAGTAGAGCTACAAAATAGCTTTTGCTTACAATTTCAAATCTTGCTGTGCATTCTCAGCAAACAGTACTTCTATTGCAGTCTCTGCTGATTAAGCTGATTAAGTTCATATGAGCCACTATACATACCACTCACTGTAATAATTTCACAATAAAGAGACATTAGGTATTATTTCCCCCCACACTATGAAGGGAACACAGAAAGCCTTCTGTTCCATTTATTGGAAGATGATTCTCTGGCTGATATTAAAAGTGACTTCTCCAAAACAAGTCAGGAAGTTTAGGGGGGTTGATTTTTTCCCTCCCAACTTAATTATGTTTCAGCTTAGAAATAATGCTGAGTTGTTCAGACAAAGCATTAACCAGCATTAAGTCTCATCTGTGCAGATGACAAAGTGTTGATTTAGAACACCAATTTTTATAGGAATCAGAAGTCAAAGGGAATGTGGAGCTCTAGACACATTTCAGCAACCAATACATTTACCTTACCAGTATTTGTGATAGCTCACCTGGGCAATTTCCATCTTCTTAGGTATCAGTGGCTCAGATATACGTGAACTTGTCTGATACAGTGGCTGGGAAGCATATTTCTCAGTCTCTTGAGAAAGTGATGCTGATGCCTAGAAGCAGCCATACATATACCTGCTATTACAACTACTGTAGAAAAAGTTCAGGTAGAACTATGAACTACCAGTCTACAAGGTAAAACAAATGGATTTTAAAAGGCCTTGACAAGTACTAAGTCTAAACTAAGCGTACTAAATAGTAGTCTTCATCAAAAGCTTCAAGAATTTGCTTTAGAGATTCAGACTTAGATCACCCTTCTTACATAAGAGGCCTACAAAGTCTGATAACTTCAAGAACTGTGATTTAGTTCAAGCAGCTACAATGAAATGTGACACCCACCCACTTCACTAATTAAACAGAACAACATACCTGATGTTAAACTTCTAGTAAGGTGTCAAACAAGGCTTCAGAGCCAAACTTTGGTTTGCTTCTACATGTTTGATAGTTAGCTTCCTTGTTTTGCTACATTTAAGAGACTGTACTAGCTTTGACAGGGAGCGAGTTCATTTTTTTCATAGCAGCTGGTACAGTGCAGGGTTTTGGATTTAGGATGAGAACAGTGTTGGTAAGCTGTGTTTTAGTAGTTACTAAGCAGCCAAGGATTTGCCAGCTTCTCACTGCCCCACCAAGGCAGCAAAGGTGCCCAAGAAGCTGGAAAAGGATACAGCCAGGACAGCTGATCTAATTGGTCAAAGGAATATTCCCTACCATGTCTTCATTCTGAGTATATAGCTGGGGGTGGGGCAGGAGACAAGGCAGCTTGGGGTCTTGGTGACCATTGACTCCAGGTGGACCCATGAATTACTTTTTCAATTCTCTCCTCCACCCCACTGGGAGGAAGGGGGTGAGCAGACCACTGCTCACTGTTTTAGGTGCCAGCTGGGTTAAACAGTTGCTTATACTTACACAGCCTAGGGCTAAAGGCTGCCAGTCCTATTCTCACCATGTATACCACCACAGGTGCATAACTTGCACATTAGAAGAGCGCACTGTTACTATGGAGTATTTCTTGGTTGTGCTAGGACCACACAAAGCTTACCTCCTGCTTCCCATGAGAAGCAAGACTGGAAGAGAAAGACACCACACTTCAAGCCTAAGGTACTAGAGAAATCCTGGACACAAGCAATCCTAATTCCACACAGGAAGTGTGCAAAACCAAACATTCTATTAAATTAAGTGTTCTGCATTATGGCACAGTGCAAGTCTTCTGGATGTATATTAAACATCAAGACTACAACCTTTGTCAGCACAAGAAGTCTTACAGCATCGCATAAATGAGGTGGTGTCAAGAACCAGGCCAAAACTACTAATTCAAGAGGCAGCAAGACTACAACATTCCTGTTGAGATGTATTCAACTATATCATATATTTGAGATTGAGTAAATGCAACGTACACAATATACTGATAGCACATATCAGCAAAGCACATTTATAAAGCATGAACATATCCTCAATACACACTGTATTAGAGTCCCATAGGTAAAACTCAGCTGTGTTTCTGAACACAACAACACTTGGCAAGAAATCTTTAAGAGCATGATCTGCATAAACTGAAACACTATTTTCAGCTCCAAACCACATCTGAATGCTAGCTGGAGATTTAACTGCACATAAATACAGTTAAAGCAAAGCTTGAGGTCTTAGCTGAGTATCAAGAAGCCAGATTCCCATTATTTTTCAGTTAGTGCTTGAGAGAACAGGACTTGGTCTTCAGCTCACAGAAGTCTGCTATTTCATGACAATGTCCATTCTAATTTATGTATCCTCTATGTTGTCATTAGAGGGAGTATCTATACTGTAACCAAAGCAAATAGTTATGCTGCTCTTATGTTCCCACAAGAACACATACCATACTTTGACAGCATTTTTTGTTCCACACCCTTCCCACTTCAAGAGGCAGACTTCATTCTGAAGTCAGGCAGCATTAGAAAGACTCTTTCAACCATCTTAAATATTCTAGGATGCAGGCTATACTACTGTTGCTACTTGCATCCTGCCCCTATATGTTGCTCAAGATAGTTATTCAGGAGAGACCCCACCACAGCTTTCTCTTAGGGTTGGCTGTCACATAGATCTTTAAATGCCAGTGAACCCCTGGGGATATTACCTGTGGTGTCACCAAATCTTCAGTTTCAGAGCCAGAAAGAGTCTGATCAGCAGATGCCAGGGATGTATTTGAACCATGCAGTGTCATAGATGAAGCAGCAGCCTTACAAGAAGAGAAAACAGGTAAGGTTTTGAAATACTATCTTAAATGTTTGGTTTTGCTGAAACTCACTTCAGGCATTTCCAAGTAAGCCTCTAAACAAGACAGGAGCTGGAGCGCTTTGACCAGTTAGCCAAAGCTTCTTAGGAATTCTTGTTAGTGGCAAGGGAACATATTTTAAAGCCAAAGTAGCAAGACATGCATACACAGCTATAACTTGAAACCATGGGTTAAATATTCAAACTATTTTAGCATGTCTGCAACAGTGTTTTAAATAAACTTCAAACATTTGTTGTCAGCAGCTGAGTGATCTTAGATTCAGAAACTATTAAGTTACATTAAATTTGTTAGAAAACTACTGATAATAGAAAAGCAATTAAAGTACTAAGTCTATTCTAGTTAATAAGATCTGTATGACGTCATGGCTACAGCTCTGTCTCTTCAGGGCGGTCCTAACTTCAACTTACTTGAAGGGGCTGTTGAAGAAAGTCACTCTGACTTGGCAGTTTCTGTTCTTTTGAAGCTGTAAAAATATATTAAGCAGTATTTACTTTTAAGTGCAAACATCATGTATAGTTTTACTGCGCAGCTCTTTTTGAAGACATTTGGTGTATGAAGACACACAATATTTTTAGAGTACACACCATATTCAGATACTCAGACTTAGCATCAGTAAACTACAGCCAGTTAAAAACCTCACTTTGTTTTTGTGAAAGGACAGGTACTCAATGATAAAAATGCTTCTACCACAGAGATACCCACCTGCCTGGGTAATTGTGGTTTACAACTCAAGAGCCACACAAACAGTTTCTTATCATGGCCCATTGTAGAATATTCCAGTTTAAGTGTAGCTAGCTAACTGCTCTTTATCCTGGGTTCACGGCTTCTGTCTATATACCACAACTACACAAGTTTGTTACACAGATGTAGCCTATCAGTTCTGCAGCTGGTTTCAGATGCACATGCTAGTCAGTGACCACACATGCATTCCAGTTCCAGGCAGGTGTACTGACTTAAGCCACCTCCAGCAACAAGTCATAGAACCATAGAATTGTTTAGCTCAGAAGAGACCTTTAAGATCATCAAGTTCAACTGTTAACCCAGTGCTGCCAACTCTGTCACTAAACCACGCCCCTAAGCACCACATTTATACCATCAGATAAATACCTCCAGGGATGGTGACTCAAACACTTCCACAGGCAGCCTGTCCAGTGATTGACAGTCCTTTCAGTGAAGAATTTTCCTAATATCCAATCTAAACATCCCCAGCACAGCTTCAGGCCATTTCCTATTGACCTATAACTTGTTACCTGGGAGTCGTATCACTTGTTATTCCCTTCAGGTAGTTGTAAAGAGTGAAGAGGTCTGCCCTCATCTTCCTTTTCTCCAGGATAAACACCAGTTCCCTCAGGTGCCCTTCACAGCACTTGTGCTCCAGACTCTTCACCTGCTTTGTTACCATTCTTTAGACACACTCCAGCACCTCAATGCCTGTCTTGTGTTGAAGTGCCTACAACTGAACACTTGTGGTGCATCCTCACCAGTGTCAACTACAGGGGCACTACCACTTCCCCAGTCCTGCTGGCCACACCAGCTCTGACATGAGCCAGGATGCTGTTGGCCCCCTGGGCCACCTGGCCACACTGCTGGCTCATGTACAGCCAGTTGTCAAACCGCAACCCTAGGTCCTTTTCCACCAGGCAGTTTTCCAGTCACTCTTCCCCAAGCCTGTATCACTGCCTGGGATTGTTGCAGGACCCAGTACTTAGCCCTGTTGAACCTTGTTACAGCTGGCCTCACACCATTGATCCAACCTGTCCAGGTCCCTTTGTAGAGCCTTCCTGTCATAATATACCATTCACAGAATATACTGAGTTGGAAGGGACCCATAAGGATCATCAAGTCCAACTCCTGGCTTCACACAGGGCCAGCCAAGTCAGAGCATGTGACAATGTCATTCAGATGCTTCTTGAACTCAGCCTTGGTGCTGTGACCACTTCCCTGAGGAGCCTGTTCCAGCACCCAACCACCCTCTCAGCAAAGAGTCTCTTCCTAATCTATCTATCTCTGGTCACCAGAGAGGAGACCAGCACCTGTCCCTTCACTGCCCCTCATCAGGAAGCATAAGCAGGTAAATACCCTGAGCTGCCTTTTTTAAAATCAGACATTGATGTTCATTGTAATTTGACAAGCTGTCTTCACCATGCCTACTTATCTACAGCCAAAGCAAACCTTGCCAGTGCTTGCAAAAGCTGACATACAATTTACAGTATTACCTACCTACAGGACTACTTGATGGAGTAACCGAAGGTGGTTGGGATGAACCAGTGGCACTTGGTGAAGCTTTATCAAAATCCAGAATGGACTCCTTTTGAAAAAGAAAAAAACCTCAGTTGGGGCAGAGCTAAACTCAGTACAAATGAAATTCTCATCTGATAAGCTGCTGTTAGCTAATTAGTGCTAGATTCACTCATTCTATGCAAACATGCACTATCAGCAATGTTTACCCTAATTCAGTAGGAATTGTAGTTTTGTGCTACAACAGCAGAGAAAAACGTACTTGCATGAAGTTGTAAGTTCCTTGTATCTGAGTCATCAGATCCTGAAGTTTTTCCCTTCTCAATACTGGATCCTTTGGAAGAGTTGAAGTAGAGCAAAATTCAGCAGCTGGCTGATGTACAGCTTTAGGCACCTAATAAGGAGGAAAGATATTAAGTCTAATACCAGAAGCAAGACAAGCTGCCTTATTCACTACAATTCCAGAGCAACTTATAGATCAGACATCATGGGCCAAGGAATTGTATGCTGTTGCTTGATTTAGGAAATAGCAGTTTTCACATCATTAGAAAAATCAGCTTACTGTCACTACATCTAGTTAAGCCAAAGAATTGACTTCAGTTTCTTACAGTAAAACATAAAGGCAGTAAGTTGCCTGTATTTAGTGTAAAATTAGGCACATCTAATGAAATCCACATTTAAAGGCCAGAACAAGCTTAACAAAATATCAAAGCTGCACCACTGAAGGTTTTTAAACATACTTCCTCCCAGTAGAGGCCATGCCAGTTAAGTACAGATCCTTTTAGGATGGCATTTCCAAACATGCTGAAGGAACTGCACTTAAGAGATATACTATAAGCAGGTTACTCAGTATTAGATCATAGTCCTTCCACTAACAAGCCAGATCCTCTCATTGTACCAGCTCCTGTAGCAAGTATTAAACTATTCAAAGTTTGGCATTAAAATTACACCTGTGTTCCCACATGGGAGCCTAACTTCGTAGCTAGACAAGGATTTCTGCAGGGCCTTATTACTCCCTGTTTGTTTCAGATGGTCCCTTAACAGCTCATCACAACTTGCTCTCACTGCAGAGTAAAATGTAACATCCAAGTATTTTAAACCCACAATTTTTAGTGATTCTCTGGAGCTTTGCTGTTCTTATGTTTGTTTATGCAGCTAGAGAGGCAAATCTGAGCACATTTACATAGTTGCCTCACTTCAACTGGCCCAAATGTCGAGACACACAGGAACATGTGAAAGCTTTTACTTTCCTACAGAGCAAACATTTGTCTTTCTAATAGGTTATTCCTTCAATACACTGTATAGTAGTAGTATAGTTGAATATTTGTGTAAAGTCATTAGACTGTATGGTAGAAGAGTACATATGTCATTCCATTTGTCACATTAAATTCAAAACAAATGAAGTCTTTTTGTCCAGCTTTAGGGCAACAAGCCCAAATACTCTTGCATTTCCACTTCAACAGTTATCTGATACAATTCACTAGCATTTGCAGAAATTCCAACAGCATGCACGGGAAGAAGCTTGCTGGGTTTAGTGGGCTTCAAAGCCTAATCCCTGCACATCATTAACTCTGGAGGACTCTGAATCCCAGCCCACAACAGCTACTTATTGAGCTGTAATAAGTTTTACTTGATTCTAGAGCTAGAAGAGTGCACCTTTGTACTACTCTAGCTTATTTAGAATTTCTGATGCACAAGCATTACCTTTATCTACTGACTATGCAGGTTTATATTGTGTATAGGTTCCAATAATAAGAGGAACTAAAGCTATTAAGGATTTAAGTACGGGGAAAAACCATGGCTGAATAAAGTTAAACCTCAGTTTTAGTTTAATTTCACAGTTAATAGGCTAGTAGGGAACTGAATCTTCCTGTCAATCACTATAAGCCATTACTACAAGCAGACTTAATCCTAGAACACTTGCTGTCATGGTAAATTCATTATGGCTCAAACTGGTTCATGCTTTTATTAGCCTCTTCCTGCTCACCACAGTTTAAGACACACATATGCTATCAAAGTAGTTCTGTATGCTGGCAAATGGGTAACAGAAGCTTTTCCCCTTTATGTCACCTAACCAGGTCAAAACTGGCAGGGTCTAAAGCTATTAAAACTGTCCTTTACCTACATAAGTTAGACTCATACATTCAACACAAATAAAAACAGCCCCAAGAGCATGGAAGCAAAATGAGACTGTTGTGTTTCACTTGTGGTTGCAAAGATGATACACCCTTCTGTATGCTTTTACAGCTTAAGCCTCCTTCCCCAGCTCATACACTGTGTTATGCTGGTAGCTTTCTTCCAGTAGAAGAGCAAGCACATAGGGTTAGATACTTGTTATTAGGGCTTTAAGCCAGGATTGAAACAGGGAGACTCTCCATTCTGTAGAAGTTATATTCTAGTTCCTGCCTATATTAAAATACACCAGCCAGAAGTAGCTTTAGTGAATTGACTTGCTGTTTTGCTGGCACTGATGTGTTTAGAACTAGAATATTCTAAATGTAATACTGAGCACACACAATAAAGCATCAGAAAGTTAAGTACTGCAGGTGTTATACCTTTATAAAAGCAATGCTTTGAAAAAGAATAGGCACTTTACATCCTTCTGATGGTTTGAATCCCAGTTTTCTTTCTGGCTTACAGTTAAATACTGTTTCTGGAAGTTACTACAAGCGGGTAGCAGGTTTTGTGTTAACCAAACTGTTAGCCCATCACTCACGTGCTGAGATCACTTAACACTAATGCTGCTGTGATTCAGCAATGTTCAGATTAGTTTTACACAGCACTGATAAGTTTAGTCTAATTTGTCATGACAATGTTTCTGAAACCTAACTTCAACACAACTTACACATTCAGCAAAAACTATTTAACATATCCAGAAAACTGACTAAAAGGGGAGTTGAAAAACCTAGACTGTTTCAGGGCCTGTTAAACCACTACAAGTAAGCCAATAAAGGTACACTGACAAGTTCAAATTTTTCTAGTCAAAGTGCCAACATACTAGGTATTCCATTTAAAGCTTAGAGACTGTTTTATCTGCTTATACATAACAGTAGCATACATTTCAACTGCCTCATATACTAGTAAAACTCCATCCTATAATACAGGACCTAAATTCCTCTCTAGGTTTAACTGTGGAACACTAGACAAGCTGGAACAGTGATACCAAAGTTGTAACCAGCAATCACCAGCTGTACTACACAGCTATAAAAACATTTGCTTTCAACTCAGAGCACCATTCACAGCAGGTATAAGTTAAATGGCACTGGATGACAGCAAAAGCCAAACTGTTTTGCTTTCACATAACAGGCCACATATTTAGATCTAATCAACTTTGTGGAACCTGTGGACCAGCAAACTTTTAAACAATTTAACCCGCCTGCACATCAACTCATCCTGCCACCTTACAGCCAACCTCTTAGGTATTGCACCTTATGGTACACTTATATCTTAAGACCTCAAAATCAAGCAAGATGTATCAGAGCTCTAACATTTATTTCACGGAATAAAGGTTAGTTTCAGCTCCAGAAAACAGCAGTAGTTACATAGGTCTTTTCTACCATGCCTAGATTCCCACACAAGATTCATAGGTTCTCTCTGGGAAATGAAGTGGATCCAGCTATAGCACTATCCAGCCAAAACCAAGACAAACACTGCATTGCCTCTTCTTCCTTCATATAAACAAAGGCAAGACAAGTTTCATTATCCAAAGTGTTTGAAATATTTAAATTGCTCTTTACATGCACCTCAAGTCAAGGATATATTTGTACATGATTATGAAAACTAGGTAGGTTCACAGTAGTTATTCACTAATTTAATATACTTTTGATATTAGGATTTGTTAACAGCTGCTAAGCAAAAACGTAGTCAGTGTTTCACTACAGTCTATGTGAATCAAAGATTACTTTTAAAGTGTGCTTTCTTCACTTATTTCAGATTAAGCAACCTTACAGTCCAACATTCAATTAAGTTTGGCTGACTTGCACATTACTATGAAAATTCCTATGCAGCTTGCAAGTTTCTCCGACTGGAGACCCTCCCTTCTCCTTACCACAACATTTGCCTACCATTTAAGCTATCAGTCTTTTCATTCTATACAAAAGTGAGAGCCCCATCTCATTAGAAAGCATCTTACATTTAAGTTCCAAACTAATCTGACACCAGATATTCCAGGACACCTTAGAGTGCTTAAGGCTATTCCTATATGATATAGACATTTCAGTTACAGTAATGCTACACATAGTTGGGTGCACACCACCAATTTGTGCTCAGGCCTACTTAGTGTGAGGCAACCACATTTTGTACCTGTACCACCACCAGCAGACACAAGATGCTACTCAGCTTGAGTGTAGAGATAAATCAAGTTGAAACACCTTACTCCCATTTTGTTACCCAGTGCTCCATGTTACCTACTCTTTTATTTTCATGTTCAGCCTTCTGTTTGCGCTCCCGCTTCTAGGCACAAAAATTTTGCGGTTACACCAAGATTACTGACAACATTTAAGCTTAATCATTTGCTGTAATATGGAATAAATTGATTTCTGCTTTCCAGTAGAACTACGTAGTAGTGCTAACATTATTGACAAAAGAAGTGCTCAACTCCCCATACTACCTTTCTAAAGCCTAACTCTAAATTAATTGTTTTCAGTAACATAAAGCAATGCTGCTTTGCCTACCATCTTACCTATTTTCACAGATCAGAATTGTTACTATCCAAGCACAGGTGAAAAAGGTAATAACCAGCAGCTAGAAGCAGGCTCAGCTGTAATCTTTCATTTTACATTTCTGTAACTATGCTATTGTTATGCTCTCTAGAACAGGAGTACGGCTTATGCATTCATCTGGAAATACATATTTAAGCCCCTGTACAGTTTGCATTGCTTGATCTAGATGTTAGATCTCTTGAATCAGCAGCTGTTTTAATCAAAAGCCTAAAAAAGTTACTGAAGTGCTATTTGCATGCAGCCACAGACAAAGTATTTGATCCCTGGATGAGTCATACCTGCTTTGCACTGGTAACAGTGGACAGAGGCAGTAGCTGGGGATGAACCAAGTTAATTCTTCTGTCTTGTACATAAAACAATTACTCAGGGCTCAAACACAGCAATACTGTGTTGATATAAACGGCAAAGCAGACCATCTTGCTATTCACAATAGTGTTCAATTGCCAGATTTCCCCCCCCAAGAAAGAAATAGGAGTCTCATAGGCCTACAAAATGCACCTTATAAAGCTTCTGCTAATAGGTAGATTTGGTCCAATACACTAGTGTGAAAAGCTTATGACAGATAATACTACATATACCAACTCACTTCTTTGGGTTCCATATCAAACTTCTTTGGCCCCATCTGCTCCTTTGGCCCAACACTTGCAGCTCCCCAGGACTTTGGAGGGTTCTGTAACTGCTGTGATGACACTTGCTGCTGCCTGTCAGCTTTTTCCCAAGCCTCTCGAGTCTCCTGCTTCTTTTGTTCTGGCTCCTCCCTAACATGTGCAGCCCAAGCCTTCACAGGCTCCTGCTTCTTTTTCTCTGGCTCCTCCCTAAGAGGCATTTCCCGTGATTTCACAGGCTCTGGCTTCTTTTGCTCTGGTTGCTCCCTAGTATGGGTTACCCAAGGTTTTGGAGATTCCTGCTTTTGTTCTGGTTCTTCCTTAACTTTGGTTACCCAAGGTTTTGGGGGCTCCTGCTTTTTCTGTTCCTGCTCTTCCCTAACTTTTGCTGCCCAATGCTTGGGGGACTCCTGTTCCTCTCGGACACGTGCTACCCAGGCCTTTGGGGCTTCTTGCTTCTTCTGCTCTTCCTCCTCAACACAAGCCTCCCAGGGCTTTGTAGACTCACGTTTCTGCTCCTCTTCTTTAATATAAGCTTCCCAAGGCTTTGGAGAATCTGGTCTTTTTTGTTCTTGCTGCCTAACACGAGCTTCCCAAGGCTTTAAAGTCTCTTGTTTTTGCTTCTGCTCTTCAATATCAACAAGCATTTCCCAGGATTTTGGAGGGTCTTGCTTTCTAGCACACTCAGCTTCCCAAGATTTGGGCTCTTCTGGATTCTTCTTGACAGAGTATTCTGCTTCAGGCAAATAACGCCTGTTGAGAAACTACATAGACCAAAGAAACTTAATGGCTCCCAAGAAAACATTCTGCTACCACAGTTCAGATCAATTCAGTTAGGTCACCTAGCTACTGAAAATTTCTGATTAAAAGTAGTATCTAGGCAGTTTAAGCTCTAGCCATAGAAGCTATGTGGACAGCCATGGCTTTATCCTACAGCATCGCAGACTAACTGTAATCAGCATGCCACAGAAATTAAAGTCCTGAACAGCACAAGTGAAACATACTTGAGCTGAGTGAATCCATTATCCTTACCTTCAGTGCTAACTGACATTCTTAGGCAGTGACAATATCAAGTTCAGTTGTGATTTTTATAAAGGTAGCTCTTCTCCTAAGCATCTGAAATGCTCTGTGGAGCATTTATATGTTAGGAAATATTCTGCTGAGCATAGCAACACCTTTTTCCCCAAAATCTTTGGCCCAATAATCAAGTATATCCCTCATTCTTAGAGTTCAAACACTAAAGTCACCAGATTCTCAGATTTAGTACCACTGAACCATTACAACTCCAGGCTGTGTTTGAGAGAGTTCAAAAAAGATATCCTGAAGTTCTCTTAAGTTATCATTTTGTCATAAACAGGAATAAATATATGAAGTGAAGAATGTACAAGGCTCACTGGCTGGGATTTTTTTCTGACAAGTCAACAGAAATGCTTTAGAGTCAAGTAACAGTTACCAGTAGGTTACAAAAACTTGTTCTAGAGTACACCCTCTAGTGGGATACCTGGAAATCCAAATTTAGTGTTTTAAGAACCAGTATTTTCAACTTAACACACCTCCCCACCTCTTGAACTAACTCTAACAGTTTTTACAATATTACCTTTTGAAGCTTGAATACTTAATTCAGGAGTCTGAAGGGCTGCTGAAAGAGGTTTACACTCCTGTGCACACACACATCTCAGAATCCCTACTTCTGACAAATCACAGACTTCCATCATTCTCAACCCCACCAGTATTGAGGCTACTGCAATGATCTTAGCTTTCAGTCAGCTTTAGACAGCTTGCCTGTCCCATAGGATACAAGATCAGTGTGTTTCACTAAAAAGGCTGATGCTTTGGTTTACTGTTTATTCAGGAAAGTGCCAGAGCATGAAAGTACTATACTGCTTCATATAACACTGCCCCATTTATCCCAAAATACCCCAATGAAGCCATAACTTGGGGTTAGAAATAGAAATGCATTAACACTTCCTACATAAAGCAAGACTTAAGCTGCTGTTCAGTCTCCCTTGAAGATTAAAAAGGGCTACAGAAGTAAAGTTATGTTTCTGATAAGTCACAACACTAAACGAAAGCAATTAGCAGTGGAGTATCTTACCTCTTGTGGCTGTATTTCAGACTTCATGAGCTCCATAATGGATTCTAGAGAAAGGACGGTTTTTTGTTTCAACTGATCAAATGCAGACCAAACAGTAGCAAGCATTTAACTCTATTTAAATAGCAGTGCCAATTGCTAAGCCAGATATTCTGAAAGCTCAGCTTGTCATTCAACATACTATTTTAAGCAAGGTTTTATTTTCTGATTTAGTTTTACCTTTGCAGGAGTTAAGCAAGAAACATTATGTAGAATCCATAATTTGATTAGTGTAGTATGTAACATTTCCTACACCAATTCTCTCATCTTCAAAACAGAGGCTTGCTCAGAAGGCAAAAAAGTCATATTACTAAAGTTAGGTTTATAGATAGATGGAAGACTATGGCTGCAAGCCTTGCAGGTTCCATTTTAGTTGCTACATTGCAAGTAAGCTACAGCACAGAATTATATTTAACATCAAGATATACAGAGTCAATGCTCAGTTATAGTTGATCCCAACATCACAATAAAGAAATTAAACCCTGTAATATTGCACCTGGTTCTTTGATAGACTCTCCTTTTGACAGCTGTCTTGGTCTCTCAGGTTTTCTATTTATTACTTCTTCCATTTCTTTTACTGGCACAGTGGTGCGAGGAGTTGGAATACTTTCAAAATAGCCAGAGTCTAGAAGTTTGGATAACAGGTCCTTCATGTGTTTATCTGAAGAGTAAAAATTGATGAAGTTAAGATGTGAAAATTTGAAGTTAAGGGGATTCAGATTACAGATTAGTCCTTACAGATCCTTAGATTGCAACTTCTCAAAAGCTCACACATCAAGTTCTAACTATAAAACATTTTAGTAAAGGGAAGTATTTGTTAAACTGCTTTACACATTACAGCTACAAACATCTCTGCTATCCGGGGTAAGACCTTGCTTGTGTTTACATGCACACAAGGTAAACAGTGAGCCACCCAGTCTCCCACATGCATAGTAAGAGATTTGCTTACCATCCATAAGCTAGCTAGCACTGATACTAAAAGCATGTTGTGCAGCCTGCAGCATAAGGAAAGCTAAACAAAGTCACTACAGCCCTGCCAGACCCTCTTCCAGGCAACAGGATGGTCTCAAAGAAAAGTTAAGAACTGCAAAAAGCAGGTGGGGAAAAAAAATCAAGACTGTTCCAGACAGAACTTAATCCTCTGAAGTTTTGGAAAAGAATCAAAGTTGACATGATTGAAGGAAAAAGTAACTGAATTCTGAGAAGCACTGTCCATTTTCTTCCTTCATGCAAAAAGACAGCAGCTTAGAGAGCAAGACCTCAGAAGCAGCAGTGATAATAGAAATTATTTCAGAGCATCTAGACAGAGTAGCCTTGAGAACAGAAGAGTATTCAGGGAAAGATCACTCCTACTAGTGACCACCCTATGAACACTAGTAGCTAGAATTGAATACAGATATAAAAAAACCTGCCTTTCAAGGCAATGAATACTAATAAGAAGTCACACCAGCTTTATCTGAACTTTAGCTCTGCATACATAAGGATGCAAGACTGGCACTAGAGGGCCATAGTACACAGTGACAAAGTAGTCACACTAAAGTTTAGGTGGTAGCCCAAAAGCTACAAAAATTTGGAGTAAAGATAACTATACCACTATCAATTCACATCAACAGATACAAAGCTAAAAAGTTACCAGCCTGTAATAATATAGGGCCAGCTTGTATTTTGTCCAGAACTGTATGAAGAGTGAACATTTGTCAGCTCAGCTATCTGTATGTGGAAACTAGTGCTCTGGTCTTAACAGTTTCAACAGCATTGTCAATAACAAATTAAAGATAACTGCCATACAGCCATTACATGACTGGAGTAAATGAGACAAGCGAGGTCTGTTTGCAATAGGAGAGACACTACAACTTAAGGGCAGCTTCCCCATAAGCACGTTCTAAACAGGAACACAGAAAGCATAGATTGGCTTATGATCAGGATTTTTGAAACTAAGACACAGATGGAAGAAAGTACGTAGTCCTCCACAGATTTTGGTGTGCTTCAGGAGTAAGGACACTTGTTGCAGGTCAAAAAAAAAAAAAACAGGCTGTGCATGATTAGAGATCACAGCTAGTGATCTCTAATTGACTATTAATGACTATCCTACTTTAATGTTGTCAGACAACAGGTTTAAGCCCGGAGCTCCTACAAGGACAGAATTTTCAGTGCTGTGGGACCTTCAGCCTGGGCAATGGAGCTTATCAATATACATCAGTATACTCAACTAAGCATTTAGCAGCCAGGAATGGTGTTCCAATCTAACTTATTTGCATGTAACTATGTGCTTCCCACCACTGGTTCTGCAAAGTATTAATGCATCAGCATTAACTACTACCACCATTATTCTTCAAAGAGATACTAGCATGCTGTATTGCTATCAATCTATACTTAAAAAGCAGATCTGAAAACAAACGGCAGTTCATCCTTGGATATCCAAGTTATATGCAGCACTTCAAAAGGCTTAATTTGATAGCCTTCTATGTGTATTCACTCTTTCCAAGATGTTTAAACAGCATGCAAATTTCAGATATCCAAGTTATTTCTCTAGGAGACACTCACATGTTGTTCCAACTACAGGTTTCTCGCTTCCTTCTAAAAGGTCCCAGAAGTAAAGAGATGATTGTTCCATCTGGTCTTCAACACTAAAATATATGACACTTTTACCAGGTAGAATTATAGTCACGATCAAGTGTTGCAGTATCCAATGTCCTTCCTTTTAAGAGGCAGACCAAGGTTTAACCTTCCAAATAAAGGCTGTATAGAGGGAATCCTAAAACCATTATCCACTGCTGAAAGGGATTCATCTTTATGTTTTTACATTATT
Source organism: Laterallus jamaicensis coturniculus (assembly GCA_022605575.1). Classification (NCBI taxonomy): domain Eukaryota; kingdom Metazoa; phylum Chordata; class Aves; order Gruiformes; family Rallidae; genus Laterallus; species Laterallus jamaicensis. Next base: position 83,366,149 of record JAKCOX010000003.1, read on the forward strand.
TAATCTAGCAAATATATAATTTCTCTAATTGGTATTTAAGACTTATTAGAGAGCCTAGCACTATCCCACAAGACTAAACAGCTAGCATTCATTACAAGGCAGGATTTCCAGGCAAAGAATTTTTGCTTATTGGATGCACACATGCAGGAGCAGCCACCAACAGTCCTGCCATTCTGCTAGTTAAGAAACTTTGACATAGGTCCATGATCCACCTCCTCCAGATAATGGATTTTTGGAGTCCATGAAATTTAATATCCTGAAGGAAAGTATTATGCTTCTTGTACAAGCGTAATACAATGAGAATAAGCTATTTCACTGAGGTGAGAAACTTAACTGTGTTTTACACTGGCTTTTTATAACTAGCTGTTCTTTAGACATTAACATAAGAGCAGATATTAGGCAAGTTTAGCAGATGACAATTGATTACAAGTTTTAGGAACCTGTCGTATTTGCATATGGAAATAATTACTCCTAGCCAGTGTTTCAACTTAGCACTTTACTTTTTCCATATTAAAATACAACCCTTACTACACTATCTTGAAACGAGACAGGCGTCCCACTAAACGTAAGCATTGCAGTACAAACATGATGGCAAGTTAGTACTGACATACATTAAACCTGCTCACAATCTGTTACTTTAAAATGTATGACAGTGCAAATATATCAAAACCTTTAAATTGTTAAAAGCTATTGAAGATAAAAACAAGAGCATCTCAAGACTACCACCTTATACTCCTTTGAAATAAAGCAGCACATCTGGATCATCTGAATGGAACATGGACCAAGTTCTGCTGCGTTTCCTGCACTTCTTTCAAGACCTCAGGGAAGTAACATACCACCAGTCTGCCTGTTTATAATGGTATGAGACTCTCCCACTCTCAACCCCACAAGGAGACCATAAGATGACAGGTCTTGTGCATAACTTCCAACAACTGAGGCTGTAATTACCACAGCTTTCCTTTGATGCTCAGAGTACAGTAAGTCAGCTACTTTCCCAGTCTCAGACAAAAGCAAGTGTACTGAATAGAATTTTTAGTTCATGTCACAAAACATGGTATTTCAAGACACTGCAGTGTCAAACAGAGGACATCTACTGTAATGAATGAAGCATATCCTTAGACAAAAAGCCCCTCAAACTTACCTCAAGTTCTCATTTCTTTCTGGACATGTCAGTTTTGCAAATCTTATGAGGTAGTCTAGTTCTTTAGAAGGCAAGTATATTGCACCATTCACACCACCTTTGAAATCTTTCTGAACATGCTCTTGAGTGAAGTTTTGCAGCACATACTGGACTTGAAGTATCATACGCAGCTTTTTCTTCTCTGCTTCAAGCTTCAGTAGACTCTCTCTTCGCTGAGCCTTCCTCTGCGCTTTCAGCAGCTATTGCAATACACGAATTATAGAGTTAAATACAATGGTTTAGAAGCAGGGTTCTAAGATAAAACACACTGAGTTCTAGTATTTACCATCCTAAATTGATCAAAGTAACTATTAGTTCTGGTTAGATAACAGAAGCTCTAATTCTCTTTGGACACCCAAAATCTTTCAAGATCTTCCTTTGGAAGAGTTCCCCATTTATCTACTAATCCTCCAGACCATCTAGCTTTTAGTCAAACTGGATACAGGTAGCTTCACTGTCCCATACTTTATGATACATTCTGGTTATGCCTGCTAGTTGTTTTATGGTAACAGCTTTCAAAACTGAACACAGGGAATTGATAGAATTTATACTAACGCACAAATCCAAGTTTAGCTGAGCCTCAACATTTATCATATGAAATTAGTAATGCACAAGTTGTACCAAATTTCTTAGTGAGACCATTGCCTTTTCACTTTTAAATACTGAGTTGCAGGATTCTGCTGTATCATTTAGTTTACTCTTTATTTCTGTTAGCAAAAGACTGAAGCACCAAAAATAAGTAACAAGAGTCACAGACCACAAACAGGCCCCAAGCATGCGAGAATTCTTGTGTACCAAGAGAATTATGCAGCAGAAACTATGCAGGTAACTGCAGAATTTAAGATGCCTCAATATGGACTATACCTTTGGGGTTTTCTTTGCAAGACCTATGAAAAATTAGTTTCCTAGAATGCACTGGAAAAAAAATATAAAGCATGTTGTTGCCAGAATTGCACTTGGTGTTCTATAATGGGTTATGGCTGTAGAATCCATACTAGTAGAACGAAACTGCATTAGCCTTTAAATATAGCAAATTCAAGATCAAATACTAACTGGGAGAAGTTAGTGCTGGATAACTAAACACATCTATGGAAAGACATATTAAGTCACAATCCTCCATTGCTGAGATTGCAACATGAAGCCGTCCAAGTTGACATTCAGCACAGTAGCTTTTATGTTCAACATACAATGACTTAGGGAACCCAGAGCAGCAACAGTGCCTAAAAGGCTCTTAATCTCAGCTCACGTAGCACTGAGATTTACTGCATTACCTGGAATTACTACATATACAAGCAAATCCTCTCTATCAAAGTTGTCTGGGTCTCAGTCACAGACAAGGCATTTTACTGGTCCTCAGGCATTCTGCAAGAAGCAGAGAAATTATGCCAGAGCAGTGACTAATCATGTTTAGCATTCCAAACATTACCTTGGATCAGATCTTTTCATAAAGATAGTGTTTTCTTGAGCCAAGAGACCAGTTTCTCCAAAGATAAAACACCCACTTACCTAAAAATAATGTATGTAGCACTGAAAAAGGCCTAAAAGCACTAAATCCATGACTTACCATAATTAGCAACAATTTAAACAATAAGTGGCAAGCTCCTCAGGCTTCAATAAAATTTTATTGAGAGCTGTACTTCTCACCAAAACGGTTTAGCCCCACAGCTTTCCCTCACTGGAAACATTGTTTGGAAGAGATCTTGGGATATCATCTAGCCCAGCCTCCCAAACAAGGATACAGTGAATCAAGACCAGGTTGCATAGAACTTTGTGCAGTCATGTCTTGAAAACATCTAAGGACAGATTTTACTACTCCTCTGGGCAGCCTACTCAAGCACAGAGTTATTCTCAGGGTCTATTTTCTTCCTGTCTATTTGGAACCTATTATGTCAATTTATGATCATTCCTTCCCCTATCACATCTCAGAAAATTCTGGCTCCATCCATTCAGGAATCTCTTGGGTATTTGCACCTCCAACCAAGTCCTCACTTTATCAGGCCCAAGCAGCTCAATTCTTCCCGGCTCTTCTCAAATCTCATGCTCCAGCCCCAGTCATTCAGACACCCACAACTGGACATGCAGTTTATCTACAGCTTTTGTGTATCAAGTGACCAGAACTAAACTCAACTAGTTAACAAGCACCAAATGATCAGTTCTCCTTAATCTACTGATCCTCAGACTAAGGTTGCCAGTCTATAGTTGTGCAGAAGGTGATCCTCCTTCAAACACAAGCTACCAGCAAGAAGGTTAGTAGTTTCAAACCTAAGTAAACTGAAGTCAAACATAGTTGAGTTCAAAAGCACAAGTTCTTACAGGGGTATACAGTGAAGAACTATATCATGGAGATCAGTAGTACACAAAACTGCCAACACTTACTCTGCTTTACTATTTCAGATAGCACATTGCCTAGTTCAGCACACTTCCCCACCAGGTTCCAAGATAAACTTCTAGTATTCTATATATCGGTGTACAAGGATAGCCATTATGAAACTAGCACAAACTTTACAGTTATCTCCTGACAAAGCAGGAAGAACATTTTATACTTACATCTTGGCTAAGTCCTGAAAATGTCTTCTGAAGTTCCTTGGCAAATTCCAAGTTGTGTACTACTTCATCATATTTCTCTACTGCCTCCTACAAAGAAAAAACATAAACCACATTTTTATCTAAAGATACTAGTTTCATCTCAATGTCCCTGTACTGAAATCCATTGAGAACTAGCCTTTTAGTGGGTAATTCTCTGAAGTTTTAAACTTTTAAAGATACTATGTCTATAACAAGTACTTTAAGTTTAGCTATAAATAATATCCACCCATGACAGATGCAGTACAAAGCCATCTCACCACACAGATATCCTACAAGTTTGCCTGTATTAGACTTCATAAGCAGCATCTTGTGAAACACTTCATCATACTAGTGTTGAAAGAGGAAAACCTGGATACCATTTAATTTTTCCTTTTGTTCCCTTAGGTCTCAGCAATTGGATGTAAACAACTACTTAAAACTCAGAAACTGATATGAAAGCCTGGAGACAGACAAGCTCAGCACAGATCTTTTACTCTGATGCTTAGCTGAATGCCTTTACATATAATTCATTCAAACTTCAGAAATAAAACAACACAGACAACAAGTCATACTTCCAGCAAAAGTCTTTTAAATTTAGTTTCCACAAAAATAGCATTCCTATCTTTGTTAATGGCTTAAACTAGTATTTTACTAGCCAGTCTTCAAAAAGACTACTTAGAGTAGATTAATTGGATTTTGATATACCCTAATTTTGAGGGGTTTCTGCCCCTCATTAAGGAGTTAGCTTATAACTCTCCTTGACAGCTCTGAAGATAGAATGCTGCAGTTCAGACAGGCTGTCCATATGCTCACACCAGAAGACATAGCTGGGAAGTAACAAGTTAAGTTTCACTTCAGTTGTTCACATGTGCTTTACACTAAAGTTTATGCTGTGTAGTTACAGTATCATAAGTTTTTCTAGAATGGGCCCATTAGTTTAAAGTTCTTTTCAAAGTATTGTTAGCATTGACAAATGTTTCAGAGAATCAGAAATAGCATTTGTGTTCATATTGCTGCACTGTGATGAAGCTAAGTATTTTTCCAACTGGTTCATTAGAAGGATCAGCACAGTCACTGGAGTGTCAGTGCCCTTCATCACACAATTGTTCTTCAGCATGCGGGAAGCACACTCCCAAAAACTGTGACTCTTAGTTGACTAGAGCAGTAAATCCTTTGGATTACATGATGCTTACTCAGACATGCTTAAGGAACAATAGTTTTCCCATTATAAAACCCTGGTTTTAGTGCTACAGTCCATTCTATCCAAGGCAAAAAAGCCAGAACCACTGTTTTATCATCAGGCAAGTTTCAGCTAACCCCACAAAGTGGGGTTAACAGTTGGACTTTATCTTAAACATCTTTTCCAACCAAAGCAATTCTATAATTAAGCTTTTGTCACTATACTGATGAAACACTTAACATGAGCACTACTTTGTAGAAGCTTTATATTAGGTTGATGTGCCTATACTAGAAAAACTTCTGATATCATGTCATGAGCATAAACAGCACTTGTTTGAGTGATCCTCCATCTTGGCATTCCAAACTTGACCAACCTTAGGAACAAAAGACACACTGTTCTAACAGCACTTGAGTGCTGGTGACTCCAGCTATCGAATGGCAGCACTGGAAGGACAGGAAGCCTTTAGATCCTTTGCAAGTTCGACCTGCATCTTCCTTTCTACCAACAGGGACTGTTTGTCAGTTATATTTTAGCTATTGTAACCAACTGCACTGTGTAGCTAACAGGCAATTTCAAGTAACACCCTGTCAGTTTAACCCAGCAGGCAGCTAGAACAACCACACAGCCATTTGCTCACCCCCATCATCCCACTGGCACGGAGGAGAGAAACAGAAAAAAGTAAAACTCATAGGTTGAAGTAGACAGTTTAAAAGAACAGAAGAGACTATGAATAACATAAATAATATGCAAAGCACGTGATGGACAGCAAAATTGCTGACCACCCACAGACTACTAATGCCCAGATAGTTCCTGAGCTGTGGTCCAAGCTCCCAGCAACCTTCCCCCAGTTATATACTGAGCATGACACCATATCATCTGGAATATCCCCCTGGCCAGTTCAGGTCAGTGATCCTGGCCACATTCCCTCCCAGATTCTTATGTACCACCAGCCTCATCACTGGTATGGCAGTACAAGGACCTTCCAGCTTCTGTGAACATTGTCTAGCAACAACCAAATTATCAGTGTGTTAACAACATTATTCACATCCTAAACTAAAACCCAGCACTATACCAGCTGCTAGGAAGAAAATCAAGTCTATCCCAGGATACAGCTGTTAATGAGTCATGAGTCAATTATCATAGAAGTCCTAGTGTTTGGTTGTAGCACTGAAATGTCATATAGGTAAACTGCAAACAGACACCTCATCAAGAAATAAAGGTGCAGAAGCACTGAACTTAGAGTCTACAGAGCAAAGAAACAAGGGCATTGTGTTACTTCAGTACACAACACGAAGGTTGAAGTCAGACTTAAAGCTTGTGGGCTCACCATTCAGATTATCAATAACTTGTCCATTTGGTTTCATGAAAAATACCATTGCAAGCCAGCAAGTATTACTTCTGCAAAGCTACACCACCATCTCCTTCAGCAACCTATCACTTCTGACATGTTTGAAGGTTTTGAGACCACCCACTCCTGCCTAAATCAAACTTACCAACTGGTCTTGGTTAAGGGCTTCTCCCTTCTTCAGGCGATCTTTGTAGTCCTCTAGCTTGAGCTGTAGGAAAATACAAAGTATATTTTTTAATATTGATTTATGACACATGTGGAGTAAGGGGTACAAATGAAATTACATATTCTTTCTGGATTTTAAGCCTCCACATACTGCAACACCATAGGAACTTTACTATTTCCTCTCATTCTCAGGAGAAAGCCACATGAAAAGTTTTGCTATGCCATTGATTTGGCAGTCTCAGACTCCACGATTGCCTACTTCCCTTTCCTACCTTTGATCTCTCATTTCTTACTTCCTACTTATTTCATGTGATGAATACTAATGAATTACCCCTGTATCTTTAAGGGACTCCAAACACATCCGGGGTCCTTACTGTAAATTAGGTTTTTTTAGACTTTCCAAATTAATGCTGGAATTTAGTTATCTTATCCTTCAACAATCATACTTAATTCTCCAGAGCATTTCTTTCAAAACCTGGCTTCAATGAAGTCATCAGGATTCTACAGCACTACTTCCTAAGGAGGTAGACTGATGCTTTTAGGGAAGACTTGAGATTCCTAGTATACTGAAACAGATTTAAAAGCCAATGTAAATCATATGAGCTACACTATAGTTATTACAAGCTTCTTTATACACACAGGAAAGAGGGGAGTTCACAGCCATTAAGGCACACATTTCATTTACCTTACTATCCATATAGTGCTTTACTGACACATTACCTAGACTAGACTAGAAATAGCCTAGACATACTCGCTACTCATTCTAGTAAGGCACACTTTTACATATTCATGTGAAAAATCAAAGATACTTGATAGTGTCACAGAAATAAACTCCATGGGTCAGAATTAGACAAGACAAATGACACATGGAAAAATATGCTTATCTGACATTCAAAATTACAGCATGATGCATGACATGAGACAGCAGTAACACTGCATCTCCTGCAGGAGGATCAAGTCCCCATCTGCATGGCCAGAAATCTGATCTACTCCATCTCTTCACCCCAAAACCTAAACACAAAAGCTTTTCAGACATTTAGAGAAGCACTTCATACTTGTACAACTACTTTACTTGTAATCCTGATGCAGCAGCCACACCATTATTTCTTTTATCTTAGAGAATCACATTTCCCAGTTAAAAAATCATGCACATAACCTTCAGTCACCTGCCAATCAACTGAAAAAGTCTTAAAATGCAAAAGTCTGACCAATTATAGCCAAAGTTTAAGCATATCATTATTTTAGTCTTGTTAATCCCATTCTGCTCCCCCCCCATCCCAGAAAAGCACAGTTCACACCAAGGGCAGGCTTTGGACTCTTTTTGTATAAAAGCTTTCTAGTAAATAACACATGACTATTTAAAATGTTAAGTCAAAGACTTATGCAAAGTGAATGGCAACACACATTCAATATTTGACACTTCCACAAATGAAGAGGAAACACTTCTAATTTCCAGCTTTACATACATCTCTACATCCTAACGTTAGATGCATGTAATCAATAGATTTCTGCAGGACCAAGCCATCTCCAAATCAGTTCCAAGTTAGTTCTGAACTGACTCAGTCTACTAAAGAAGCAGTCCACTTTTGATCCACATTCAATTACTGCTGCTAACTACTGGACATGCACTGTAAAGCCACCAGCTGACAGCAGGTTTATAGTTAGCTGCATTCCTGATTCTTTGAAACAATAATGTTATGCTTACAGGGTCAAATGCAAGTAGCCCATTTCAAAACAGTAAAGAACACCATTCTACACTATACAAGAGTTATAAATTATATAATCCACATTTATGTCCTTCCACAGATTATTAAAAAAAAAATAATCTGTGAACAAGTAACTCTATACACACACAACCTCATTCCAGCTATTATAAAATAGACAATGAGTTTTAGAGTTAGCAGTTTAAGTATGTGCCACACAAAAGAAAAACATAAACAAATTACCTTCTTTTTCTCAATGTTCCTGATCTTATGTTTGAGGCAGATAAGCCCGTTATCAATGTAAGTCTCATATGCCTGGGAAGGAGAGGCTGCCGAGTTCAGCGCAGACTGCAGGGGGCTGGAGGGAGGCTGGCTCTCCCCAGACGGGTTCACCTGCTGCTTGGCCGCCTTCATACTCTTATCCTCCCCCTCCTTTGACAGGCCTGAAGGTGATGGGCAACGGAAAGGGGCTTGGGAAAGCTGCACCATTGAAATGGATGGAGCTGCAAAGAGACTCTTATTTATCTCTCTCTACTCCCCTCCCCCCCCTTAAGTTATGTTTTTTCTCATTATGCATTCAGAACCGGTAAATACAAAAAAATCTAGCCTCACTAAGAATTCAACAGTCTTTCTCTCTTCTCCCTCTCCCTTTCAAAATCCGTTGCAGGGATTTCAAAGAAAGGTAAACTTTGTGTTGTTCAAGACTCCCCACCCATCCAGACACCAGAAAGCCTTTCCATAGGCAGAATCAGGCAGCACAGGGGATGATTCCAGAAACCCAATATAGTGCCCATATAAAACTAGGCGGGTTTCCTGCACACATCACCCACAAGGGAAAAAACTGCAAGCAAGCAAATGCAAATCACACCACGAGCCTTGCGCCCAGCCTGCAGCCTGAACAAAAACCTGGAAGCGGCATGTCTGAACATACAGCCCCACTCCTCACCCCCAATCCAGTTCTACCCCTTCATGACCTTTGCAGCAGTCCAGCAAATAATATGAACCAACAAATTCCAACTAATAAAAAAGACCCCCCAAAATTGCTTAATAAAGCAAGCAGCACAATCAGTTACAACAGGATTATTCTTCGTGAGGAGCTAGCCTCTGCCTACACCCATCCAGAAGACACACTTGTGCCGTGGCCAGACACCAGCTTCGATGGGAGGGGCTGGGCTTTAACCTTGAACAGAGAATTTTTGCAAGAGATGCTCCACCACTCTCAACTACTCACACCCGCTCCTGGAAAACCATGACACCACACTTCCGCTGCCCTGCCCGCCGGGGAGGCCTGCGGCTCACAATCCCCGCGGCCACCAGCCACCCACGGCCAAGGGAACTGAGGGGCCAGGGAACCGAAACACCTTCATTTCCCCCCGACGCCCGCTCTGCCCCTGCCGCGGCCCTCGTCGCAGGGCAGGGAGCCGCCTCCGCACTCCACCGGCTCTGATACCAGCTGGGAGTTACCGGGGCACTGGCGCCAGCCCCGTACCCCATCCTCCTCAGGGGCAGCACGAAAGTGGCTCCCGGGGAGGGCACGGGTACGGCCGCCGCCGGCACGCCGCCCTGCACGCCTCACCAGCACGGCGGAGGAGAGGGGAGGAGAGAGCAGCGGCAGACTCCTTCCCGCCGGCATCGCCATCCCGGGGAGTCTCCTTTTCCTCCTCCTCCGCGTCCTGCGCCTACTCACGCTGCTGCTGCCGCCGCCAAGTTGCGGCGGTCTGCAGCCGGCCCCGCGCCGCCTCACTCCCGCCTCTCCGCTCACCTCGGTGCCCGCACACGCTCAGGCCCGCCCCACCGCCCGCCCCCCGCCTGATATAGCGGCGGCGGAAGGGCGGGCGGGGCCCGCCGCAGAGGTCACCGCCTGCCTCCCAATCGCCGGCGCCGCCTCACCTGCCTGTCTGCCGTCCTGCTCTGCGCCGCCGCGCCTCACGTGATGCGGGCAGAGGTGGGGACCGTTACCCGGGGCGGGGAGCCGCTGCCCGTCAGCGAGTGCGAAGGGGCGGGGCGCAGCGCCTCCCTGTGAAGGTCAGGCGGCCCCACCCGGGGGCTGCCTCTGGATCTGGCGTCCTTGAGTTTGGAGAGCGTCAAACTCTCGGGCGAGACCAGGTGCTCTCACGGAGGTGTGTGCAAATGAGAAGCCGAGCGATGGCTCTGGCAGCAGGTGGGGAACAGGGAGTCCTGGGAGAGTATGGCCTGCCACCAGTTTCACAGGGAAGGGACACGTGTGACATGGCCCCACACCTTGCTTTGACCCCAAGGGAGAAGGTCACACAGGCGAAGCTATCACCCAGCGTCTAGTCATGGTATCACAGTGGCCTCATAAAACAGTTGGCCCAGGACAGACAGGCTTCTCTCTCCCAGAGGCCCTGGGAAAAGGGTCTCGTCACCCAGCACAAGGAGGTCCCCACCTCCAGCTAGTCAGATGCAGGGCTCAGTCACACCCTTTTACTAGCATGTGTTGGGTGGCTCTGTGGAATGTTGCTCTGTGCCTGTTTAAACCAGATTTAGGGTTCTTCCAGGCCCATACAGAACCCCTTGAGGAGCCTTATAGGACATGGGGTCCTCCTATCAAAGAAAAGATCCGTACTTCTTCTATAAACGCAACCCAATTCTATAAACACTCGATACCTAGTAGAAGCATTTAAGTCCATTGAACACGGACAATAAAATTGTTGCAACCAACCTTTTGTTAACATCTAACAATGCCATCAGTGCTGGAAAGGTTGGAAGACTAGGGACAACATACCTTCCGAAGACCACAGGACTAAGCTGGAATTACGTTTTCTGTGATTCATGTTTCTCTTTTTGTGGCAGTTACCTCAAAAAGCAATACATTACGTAGCAAGTTCAGAGATATTCTGGAAGTTGTGAAAATACAAGCATTTTGAAAGAGTCACAAATGAGTCAATAAGGAAGGACTGTGAAGGTTTTACAGAACAGAAAAGATGCTCATGTAGTGCACAAGGTGAATGAGAGAACCTGAGAGAAAGGGCTCATACAGAAGAAAAATTGCATTTAAAAGTAAAACTAAATAAATTATTCAAACAATGAGAATTCCCAGAATATTGCAGAATCATATTCAGCCACACGGAACCACATGTAGCATCTGCAATCTTGCCACTTCCCTTGGTTTAATCACAAGTGTCAAAGGACTTTAGTTTTCTTAAATGCCTAGCTCCTAGATTAAGGTCACTGTATGAGGCTAGTTTTCATGACTGAGAAGAACCGCTAATAAATAAGACACAGATTGTGTCCGGGATCAGCAACATACCCAGAAAGTCCTTCCAGTAGATTACTGTTCTTTGTGTGGTTTTGTTCAAAGCAAGCACTCTGGGCTAGATCCTTGCAAAGTAATTATAAAATGAACAGTCAATTAATGCATATATTAATAATAGATAATAATTAACATGCAGACACCTGAGACTGTTCTATAAATTGTAATTACAGTTTGCAAACTACTTCATAGTGCACTTTTAGCATTAGGAAATTGTATAAAAGAAAAAAAAAATTGAAAGGAAGATTCCTGCAGGCCAAATCCATACTTCAAAACAGAGAATATCTGAACTTCATTTTAAAACAAATACAGAGTACCTATTTGAGACTGGAGCTATAGATACTTATAGTGTATGTGTGGTCTCTGGAGTACTTTAAGGAACATTACTAATGTGGCAAGGTCAATCACACCAAAGGTAGGAAATGACAGGATTAAGCACAGCCTAAATTAATAAATTTAATGGCATTTTGCAGGCCCATTGTGAGATCAGCTTATCATAGGTTATTACAGTCTAGCCACACGTCGTTCATAGGCACACATCATCCTTGATGATCAGCATTCCCAACTTGGGGATCTGTGTGTTTTACTGCAGGATCAGAAGGGGGTTTCACTCCAATGGCAGAAGAACACAACAGTTTTTCGCTGATTTTGCTTATCCCTTCCAACTGGGACTGCCCTGATTTTTCCTAGTCCCAGCAGTTTATCCCACTCATTTTTCTTGCACTCCCACTTCCTTTCTCAAACCTCAGGCTCAGTCTTTTTGCCCAGGCCTACATGTCCGAATCACAGGCTTCTCTGAGAAGCAGTTATCTCCTTTGCACACAATTCCAACCCTTTGCCCAAACCCTTCCACCTGACTCTTCACTCAGCCTCCGAAAACCCTTCCTAGTCCGAGTGGCACCCAGTGTCGGCCTGCCTGCTTCCAGCTGGCTGCTATGAAGACACAGATCAAGTTCCCACTTTGCTTCATTGCCATCCCTTTTATTATTGTATTGTGAAACATGACAAACTAAATGAATGTGTAGAATAAGATCAGCAGTTTGTTAACTTCAGGAGGGAAAGATGTAATAGTAAATGTGCTGCAAAGGTTATACAGTTACAAACTAGAGAAGCCTGCTTCGGTCATGGAAGACTTCTTAGAAAGGAAGGAATTCTGGAACCAGCAATGGAAGAATGCATTAGATCTCACAAAGGTGACTAGTAGTCAGAATTATACCCCATTTATTGGAAGAACCCAGAAGATCTGGGGAAATCAGCTGCTGCAAGGCTCTGCTATGCTGCAAGGAGTCTTCTGCATATATACATTTTCTGGCTACCTGTCAGAGTCTGAGTCTCTCAGAGTCCAGCATTGCATTACACAAGCTGCTGCTTTACTACACAATGATTTCTAACTAATTTTGCAAATACTCCTTTAAGATACAGCTCTCCCTTTAAACTCCAGCTCATGCTCTTCTCTGTTTTCTTCAAAGGGTCCTAGTTTCAGGTTCCTTGTATAGAAACTTTTATCTTTCCTTTTTGCCTCCCAGTTCATTCCTGTCTAGTAAACTTGTTCACCTCCTTGCTCTTCTTGTGCAACCAGTGCCAGGCATACTTTCCAATTCCCAGCCAGCTTCAATCTCCTCCCTCAGTCCTCACCTCACTAGAGTCTTTTGACTCTTTTCCATTCCACCCACCACTTGCTGCATTTTCATCAGTCATTTTACTCTTCTACTGTGTTAAAGGGAAGTAGGAAATGGAGACACAAAAGTAAGCAGAAATAGTTGCAGTGCCTGGGAGCAGCCATTACGACCTAAGTCAGATTTCACCTAAGTAGCTCCAGGCCAAACTGAGTATGTTTAATTAGAACTGGTTTTAACACCTATGAGATCTGTGAGAGAACAGAATTAGGTTTCCTTGGCAGAAGCATCTTTGGAGAATTTACAAGTTCAGCTAAAAGAGCTCTCTCTGGAGTATGTGCCAGCTCCCTGCGTATAAGCATACTGCACTAAAGCCACTCCTTGACAGCAAAGTTAAAATTCCCGTTCCCAGGCTTTGGATTTCTGGAATTTCAGTGAAAGTGCAGAGAGGACCCCATGAACTGCTTGGGTTTTTTCAGCCTTGAAAATGGCAAACCCAATGGGTCTCAACTCACTTTGAGACAGACACCTAGGATGGAAGATTTCATTTGGAACCTAAAAAATCTGTTAAAGCAAAAGTAAATTTAAAAAAAAGGGAAAAAAAACCAAAAGGGGAAAAAAAGGGGGGAAAGTGCTGGTCAACCTTAGTAATAAGAGGGGCCAGCTGAGATGGAGAAAGATGTTGTGGTTCAAGCAGTGTAAGCAGCAGCACCTGCTTCTGTTAGTTTCTCTGTCCTTGCACAGGACCTCATCAAACCTCAGCTGCAGAAGGACAAACACTGACAAACAGGCATACCTGTGCGTTTTTTGGGTTTGGCTTTTTTTCATGCATGTGAGCAAAAAATTCAAAAGAATCATAGAATGGTTATAGTTAGAAAAGACCTTCAATATCATCGAGTCCAACCGTCTATCCAGCCCTACTAGGTCCAACACTAGACCATGTCACCAAGTACATCTGCGGTGACTCTACCACCTCCCTGGGCAGTCCGTTCCAGTATCTGACAACCCTTTGAGTAAAGGTTTTTTTTCCCAGTATCCAACCTACTCCTACTGGCCCGAAACCCACTAATTTCCAGATGTGAGATTAAAGGGAACATTTGCCCACAGGCAATAGGGACTGGCACATGGAAATGGATTTGTTATTTGTGTCAGAAACATTTGTAACAGTTTAATTTTGTAACAGTTTCATTGACCCTACAACAAACATATGCCTTGGATGTTACAACTCACTCTTGTGCTTGTTGGGTTTTTTGGTAGTTAAACCCTTGCCAGAGAAGATACAGCCTGTGAGGTTTTGAATGATTGCTGTGCTTGGTTGTGACGACCACAATCCGTTTCAGGATGGGAATCATACTCCTGTGTTTTCTTGTGTTTCTACTACTGAGAACACGGGCAAGAAGATACTTAGCTCAAGTGGTGATGTTATAATGTTAGCAAGCTAAGTTAGAAAAGTTAGAAAACAGTAGAACCAATATTAATACAGTTTATTTTATGTCTGTCAACATTTTGATAAAAGCGTACATTTAAACTGTTATTTTCTCCATAAGGCCCCTCCCTTCCCCCTCTTTTGTTCTGTGCCTGGCATAGATGTGGCATTTGAACAAACCTGGGTTGTGCATTAAAACAGTTTCAGGACTGATGCTGAGCTTTTGCAGGATCTAGAAAGCTTACAGTAAATGAGCAAGGAAAATATGTTTTTATGGTTAATGCAAGTGAACACTGACCTTTAAGCTAAGTGTTTCCCTATCTCTGCTACAAACTTCTGATGGCTTAGGATCTGGTTGTAGACAGAAAGGATTCACAGCTACAAGTAGCATAAATAGGGTGGATGCTTTGAGCACAATATAGTCCTTTGCATGTAGAATATTCTGGAGAATGAGGTATTATCTCAAATGATGCACTCAAAGTTAGTAGCATCTGTGACTTTTGCCTGTAGAAAAGAGGCATGATCCTGCCTCCATCATTCACAGGAATGCTGATAAAAAGCTGCCCAGTGTATTTCCCTCATTCAAAACCAACTCTATTTCCAAAACAGACCTTTATTATTTAGGTTTGGTAGTCTGTGGAAAAATGGTTTGTTGTGTTGGGTTTTTTTTTTCTAAACATAGAGTTCTGTGATGGGACTTTATTGCATATAGGAGTGGTGGAATGGCAGATGCCCACGGTTCTGTGCAGGGATTACCTATGGAGTACTGTGAGCCAGAGGTGCTGCCTTCATCTGCTCCTCTGGACGAGGCTTCTTGGCTTCTGGAGGAAGCTTCTTTGCTTCCCCAGAAGTAGCTAAAAGTAGCTCAGCAACCCCATCCTTCCACCGTGGCCCTGAAGAGCCCTTCAATGATGCAGGCCTCCATTAAGATACTATTGTTATCTTGTTGATACAGTTTTTATCTCTATGAAAGTAGCTTCCCGATTGGTTTGGGTTTTTTTTAATAAACTTTCTCAAACAACTGGAGTCCTCCTTTTTCAGATTTCTGGGTTCTTATGCAAACACATTTTCTTCTCACAGAATGTGATTTGCTTGCTTCTCCAGCTGCTCAGCTTCAGGATCCTTATTCACTAATGGCTCCCATCTTAAAAATGTAACACCCTAACTTGGTCATACTCTTTATCCAGTTGGTCATCTTAGGTATTTTTTAATTACAATGATTTGGACAGCTTAGAAGCTTTTGTGCCTTTCATCCTATGACAAATAATCTTAAATTCTCCAGAGAAGCTAATGGATATTTATTGTGCCCAGGAAAGTTTATTTTCTTTTTATTGCCACCTAAATACCTTTGCTCTCAGGCCTTTCAAGTGTACCTGTAAAAAATATTTTCAGTCATGTTTTCCTTTGAATCTTTCTACGTCACAGCTGCATTCTGTGACTCAAAGTAATTTCAAAGTCTGGTTTCAGACCATCTCTGCAATCTGATACCTTTCTCTGCATCATTACCCAACATGTTGTAAGCGAAGAAAAAAATGGACCCCACATTCTTTTTCTCATCAGAAAGGATGAGTGGCAGACAGATTGACATTCCTGAAATCTGTCTGTGACTTGAACTCAGGGCTCAATTTCTGTGGCTTCATTTTGCTGCTTCTGCAAGTTCTGAGGAGTTTCATATGCAAAATGGTATACACCTGTATGTAATTGAATAAAAAGAGGGGCAGAATTTGGCAACTTCACAGTGATATTGTGAGATTCAGTCAGGAGAAAAAAAACCCACCCCAAATGATGAAGAAACAAAGCTTGAAGGCTGTAGAGATTTTTATTATCAGTGAGCTTATTTCATTAAGCTGTATTTCTGTAAAAAATTAAATATACATTAAATAATGTGGTATTTGTGGAAAAGATGTTAACAGACGTTTAAAGTGCATGATAAGTAGAATTATAGGGTAAGATCATAAATCAGAGACCCAAAAGAGCCATCTGATAGCTTTAAGAAAGCAGAGAGGTGTTTTCTAAAAATGTACAGGCATATGCTTAATTCTATGTTGCCCATATTCTCACAAAAGAAAACAATACTGATCCCGTGAATGCAAATAAATAAGAGTGTAAGTATTCATAGGATAGGGCCTCTGTTTCTTGAAGGCCTCCAGTGAGTATTTGTGGAATTCAAAGCATGACAAACAATTTTTATCTTAGTCCTTCATTTACCTACTTTTCAATAAATTCTGGGCTATTTATTAACTTGTATTCTAAAAACATCTTCTATTTGCACTGCAAATGGGATTTTCTTAGGCTCACCAGCAGATATATTTCTCATAAATCTATCAGTATCTTTTAAAAAGTAGTAATTGATCTTTATTAGAAATAGGAATATTGTTGACAGTGGCTGACACCACCCCAACAAGTCTGTACAACTCTTAGACATCTAGCAGGATGCATTTATTCAGGCAATCTGTCAGTTTGGGTCTTAATGGTTTTTATGCTATGAAAATTAATTAAATACTGTATGTTGTTTTCATCACCTGCCTCACCTAACTCCTTCGTTAACTCTCAATATGTGTTACAAACAGTAGTTCAAACACTCTCTCCTAAAATGTCTGCATAGATACTAATCTGTTTTTCTTTTACCTTACTAAGATTTTGCCACAAGAAGCAAGCTTTCACTTAGAACAATTTGATTATGTACTTTGCATTTTTAACTTGGCTGTGTGTATAAGTGTCTGAACATGGCAGCCTGCAGCCACAGGGAGAGTGAACTGCTGTTGAGCCTCCTTTTTTAATTTTTTGTTTTATGTTCAGGACTCTAATTTAACATGTGCATAAACCCATGCTTAACTTTGAGCATATGACTAATCCCACTGGCTTCATTATGAGGATATACTCTGCAAATGTATTTTTTATTAAAAATTCATCTTGAAAAGCACAGGTTTGTTGGGGGTTTTTGCATATGCTGTTTTTCTTGCTCACAATAATTGTGATTTTAATGGAACAGTTCATCTTCTTAAAGAGTAGCTGTAAGTGCTTCCTTGAGATAAAAATCTTGATGGATTTCCAGCACAGTATTTGTATGCTAATGGAAAAGTGACATGAGTGTTTGTGAATAATTGTTTACTCTCTGTATTAGTCATATAATTCAAATACATATGAATTACTATTTCTCAAAAATTATTCATACTGCTCAAGTCAGAGATCCTGTTAAAAAAAAAATTCTGCAGCATTTTGAACATGCAGAAAGGTAGTTATAAAAAAATCTGTGAATAATGTTGTCAAAGGCGTACTGCTGTTATACCTCCTAGAGCCAGTGGAACATGATTAATGTTTCCTGGTCAGAAAAAAAGCAGAATGGACTCTGAAACTTGCCAGAACAGAGGAGAACAGTTTCTCTAAACGGTATACAATTTTCCTGTTTTTCAACCAGCTGTACACTAATGTAACTGCAGACAGAAACCTGAGAAATAATCAAGAGGCTTCAGCCTCCAGTCAAGTTAACAGCGGCAGAGACTTTTGAGATCTTCAGAAAAGCAGACCAGCATTATCCTCCTGCACCACTACCACAGCTGATAAGGAAACAAAAATGCCAGCAGTGAGCCTGGGAGAGAGACGGAGATTAGTGACCATCCTGCAGCTTGGAAGGAAACCTATAAAACCCAGACAAAGCACAGCCTTGAAATCTTCTCTTACAGTAACACTGAAAGGCAGCATGGACAGATGTGGTTATCTTCATGTTTCAGTGATAAATAAATACATATTCATTTCACAGACTAAAATTACCTCGATTGACTGAAGACTAGACAGCATGATATACAGATTGAAAAATAATTTCCCTTTTGAATGCTGCCATCTTACACGCCTAGGTTATGGCCATGTTGTCCTTGCCACCAGCATGTCAATGAGAACGCAAAATCCCAGGCCACTGGATGCCTGGATCATGGCCGCACTTCTCAGACCTGAGTCCTTTGGAACCACTGGGATTACGCAGCATTACGAGCAGAGCCGTGAGTTGATGAACGTTTGTCTGTTTGCACTGGAGCTTCCTTCCTTGGATACCCAGTGGCACGCACCAGGGCACAGGTTGTGTGACTGGTGAGTGGGTCAGATCCCAGATGCAGAACCAGGAGTCAGTCCAGCCTCACACCCTTCAAGTCTCCTTCCCCGCCTTTTGCTGATGTTACTGATGCCATTAGGAGCACCATTCAAGACCCCAGGTCAGCTGAACAGAACTTTATATGGGAACTTCCTTTGAAAATCAGTGTCAAGGATTAGAAAAAGTTATGTGAAATAGCAGATCGAATTTTAGAAACTTGACCAGATGCCTTCTCAGCCTTCCAAACAGCCTGCCCCTCCAAATACAGAGAGGAAGAACGAGTTGCACTTCTTTTACATTGTTGTCATCAGAGAAGGAACATGCACTTTACTCTGTGTGGGGAGGGGAGTGGGGGCTATTCACATTTGGTAAATTGAGCAAACCCTGTAAGCACAACATTCTGACAGAGCTCAGTTAATTTTGTCCAGCACTTTTTAGGGGAATCTCATGGTTGCCTATGAAGGTAAATCTTTTTTTTTAATGACCTGTTGATTAGTTTCATCACGTTTCCTTTTCTATTCATCCTCCCAATATTCCACTGTTCTTCGGAGATGACATCTATATCCAACACTTCTTCTTTCTAATAGCCTTGGGCTACCTGCTTCCCTTCTTCACCAGACAATGACACAATATGAAGTGTGTAGCATGCAGCTGAAATGTCACCAAGGAGAGGATGTCTTGAACTCATTATTTGGTGAGGTATGTAACAATGAACTATTTGTGATGCTCTTTGAATAACATGGGAAATAAATTAAGTGGAACTGACTGCCATTTTGCATATTATAATGGAGACTTTAAAAGCAATGTCTTAAAAAATTATGAAGTTGATTGAAATTATTATACATTTATTTTCTACCTCATACGTTAATACGGGAGTTGTGACAATGATTTCTAAATAGATAATAGAGAAGAGTGAACCAACACACATGCTTTAAAAACGTGATTTGAAAATTTCCTACTTTGTTGCATAGCCATGAGGCCTGTTACTTGCACATTTAATTTCCTTTGATACTTTTAGCCCAGTGAATGATTATAATTATTAAATGAATGTACTGAAGACCGAATAATTTTTTAATTTTATTGCTGTCTAGATACAAAGGCAGGTAGAAATAGTAATTATTTTTATTTTTAACATAAATGTTTTATTTATTCTTTTGGGCACAAGTTTTCAATTAATTTGAAAATTTAACTTAATATACATCTTACGATAGATGACGGAAATAGTCCTAAAAACAGAAATCTCATTTTCACTTGCATTGGGTTGCTTGAAACAACAATGTATTTAAAAGTGTGCTGTAGTGGTTAGCTAATATGTACAGTTAATGTATATGTTTGTTTAGTTGTTTGGGGTTTGTTTGCTTGTTTTTAATTTAAAATGCCCACGTTTTTAGAAAGCCTGAAATAAAAACAAATTTTTAAATTAGGTAGAAGTTCCAGGGCCTGACAGAGCTGATGCCAACTGGCTCTAGGACAGACTTGATACTGGCCAAGGCCAAGCTCAGCAGCAAAAGTGGTACCTCTTGGGTAACACAGTTAAGAAGGGGAAGAAAACTGCTCAAGACCAAGAGCAACTGTAGCCAGAGAGAGGAGTGAAGATATTTGAGGAACAGCTCTGCAGACACCGAGGTCAGTGAAGGAGGAGGAGGTGGCTCCAGGCACCAGAGGAGGGATTCTCCTGCAGCCCATGGAAAAAAATCATAGTGAGGCAGGCTGTCCCCCTGCTGCCCATGCAGGTAATGACCTGCGGCCCATGGAGGACCTCACCCCAGAACAGCTGATGATACCTGAAGGAGGCTGTGACCCCATGGGAGGCCTGCACAGGAGCAGACACCTAACAGAACCTATGGAGAGAGAAGCTCAGGCTCGTGATGGTAATTGGTGAGTGATCTCTCCTTGTCCTTATTTCAACCCATGAGCCTCCCCTGTCCAGCTGAGGAGGGCAGTGATAGAGAAGCTTTGGTGGGCACCTGGCCTCCCACTAGGGTTAACCCATTACACAGAGGATCTTGAGTACTGGATATTCCTTTACTGTTTAATCTCACACTACTGCCACTAATCCATCTCCCAAATGGTCACACACAGCCCTAAATTTGCTAAAGTTGGCTGTAACAACCAAAACACTGAAAAAGATGGAGTACAGCATCAGTCCTACGATGAAGACAGCACTGGGGTGGGACATCCTGCATGTGCTACCATCACTGGGTTTCCCCTCCCACAGTATTCCTTCTCCCTCAGTAGCCTCACCTCTGGCAGATAAACCATGACAAATAGCTTGTAGCAAGCTTGTAATGACTTCCTAGGCAGTAACATCTCAACATCTCAAACAATTCATCTGTTTGCCAATGCACGTAAGCTCTAACAAAGCTGTAAAAGTAAAATTAGAGAGTGCACAACCCACCAGGTACCAGCTTTCTGGGCTTTGTTTGCATAGATGTTGTTTATGGAAGTGGTGAAGTCAAACTGAAATAACTCATTCTTGTAACACAGCAAGAATGCCCTTTCAGTGGGAAATGTGATATTGTTATAAGTCTATTGTATTTTTAGATATATTATCCTACCCCTCAAATAACTCATGCTGTCTGACATAGATGCAATCAGGGGCAAAGGAACTAATCCTCATTAGAATAATTAGATTTGATTAATCCTCATCCTCAAAGAGAAAGACAGCTTTAAAGTTAACAAGGGTAAACTCACCATCCTGTGTACAAACATATATAACTTACACTATCGCTGCATTGCAACAGCGGGACCTGTGCACATAAATACTGATTTCCTATCTGTAAATTTTACATGTATGTTCCTACCTACTTTAAAGGTCACTTATGTTGTCAGAACAGATTATTGTGACCTGAGCATAAACAGAAATCAGATTATTGATGTTTCTTAGCTTTTGAAATAGCTACTCATCTTCAAGGACTATAAAAAGAAAGAAAAGTGTGAAACAGAAGCAATTTTGACTTTGTTTCAGCTTAGACAAGAGTAGAGGTGACAGCAGAATTTTTGAGCTCTCTTCTCTCTAGGTTTGGCCAATAACTTTGGTAGTAAATGTCCAAACCACTGTCAACAAGGAGGCAGGCAATAATTTACACAGCTAAAGATCCTGTCTCTGTGCTCATTACAACATACAGAGCTGGGAGGGGACCCATCCTGGGTTGTGGAGTGGATTTTGGCCACAGGCAGCCAGATAGCATAACCCCTCTGGCCAGCTCAGAGGTACAGAATGTCCAAGCTGGAAAACTAAGAGAAATTTACCTCGTGGTTCACAGTGTGCAGACATTGCTGCTTTTAGCCTGATGCCAGTGATGTAGGAAACAATGACGAACTAACGTGAAAGGGAGAGATTGACTTTCCAAATTTTTTATTAGAAATTCTAATCCAATCTAACTACATAACAGACTATCAGAATCATTTTCCAAACTCAGCTGCAGAAAGTTCAGCCCTATAATTTCTTCCTTCAAAGCCTATGGAAGTCTGAAATACACTTTTCTGCATGATTATTACATCATCCCTAGTTAGTTTTAGTTTCTTCTCGGTTTTCCCTGCAAGTAAAAAGGTGTCTGAGGAATCCACACAGGTCACTGTGGATGGTAATTTTGCTCCCAGGAGGACATGGGGGAAGCCAGCTTCTGTTTCAGCACTGTGACTCCAGTGGATCTCTGCTCAGCTGTGTGCCTTCTCTGCAGCCCCACACTGCTACCGCACAGCTGTGCAGAGCTCACAGGCTTCCCAAACTGAGCCTTAGAGGTGTACATACATCACATTGCACGGAACACTGCTCATGTAGGCACAAACAAAAGACGAGGGTTAGCTTGTGTAAATGATGAGAGGCAATGCAGAGGGGATGGGCTGTGCACTCACCTACCTTCAGAACAGGAGAAAGTGCCTGGCTAGCAGTCAGCCTGTCTCACATGGAGAGCTGGTAATACAGATGAGATGAAGCCCCTGCTTCCTGTCTGCTGACAGAGGCCTTCCAGAAGCAAAAGAGACAACGGATGGTTACTGTGAGCCAACTCCACTGAAAATCTGTCCTCCTGTTTCTCAGCTCCTATTATTCCGCACCCCTACTTATCCTCCATATTCTCTCAAACCTTTTTTCTTTTGCAATAAGAAACCTGCATTATTCCAATGCCACCACTTACATTTAGGAAAAGTATCTTTTCCTTCACTAAGAAAAAATAAGATTTTCCATTTCTTCCCTAAGAGCCACACTTGTTCAGTCTTCCCATACTGAAATGTAGCTGGATGCTGTCTGTTCCGGTTTTCCATGTGATCTTTGATTTAAACATTCAGCTTGTATCAGGACTCCTGTCTGCTCTCAAAAGTGCAGAATCAGCAATAAAAACATTACAGACTCACAGAATGGACAGGGTTGGAAGGGACCTCTGGAGATCATCTAGTCCAAGCCCACTGCTAAAGCAGGATCACTTATTGCAGATAGCACAGGATACCAGCCAGGCCGGTCTTGAATATCTCCAGAGAAGAAGACTGCACAACCTTTCTGGGCAAATAAGGATTAGTTATCACTCAGACTTCAAAACTGTGTCCAGCAGGCTAGACAGCAAGGACAGAAATATTGTAAGAGACAAAGTTCAGAGAGAGAGGAATGGGAAGGGAACAGACTAAGAATGCGATGTTACTTTGGGGAGCTAGTATATAACATGATGAGATTTTACTTGTTTTTTAAAATTTTTTTCAGTGTACTTGGACGATTTAAAAAAATTTTGGAAGCTCTGTAACTTTTGTAGATGAAAGAGAACAGAAAAAGGAACAGGGTGGGAGTGGTTCTGCAGTCCTATTTTATTTCAGTCCAGACAATAAATCTGCTGTTCCTTCAGGACATGAAATAACATGTTAAGTCCAGTAGTCCCTACACTATAGCAGCTTCAGGAACAATTGCCCATCTTGTTTCCTCCCCTGGCATTTCTGTCCCTTCATTTGCTTCAGCAGGAACCAGTGGCACTTGGGACACACACAGCACTGCCACACCCCTTGGCATACTGTAGCATGCACACAGAGAGCACACTCCACCCATGCTGACACACTGGCCATCTGCACAGCCGCCAGCCTGTCCTGTCCTGCGCTGCAACCCTTGCTCAGTCCCCCGAGCCATGGTTCTTTGGCAGAGTGTGTCCTAGCCCCCAGCAGTGCAAAGGAATTGGACCACAGGGATTTTGATAAATCACATATAAAAAGGAAGCTGTTAATTATTTACATCGATCTAATTAGCTCATTAATGACTGACCTGCGATGCTTCACCTGGAATCAATCCATTGCATTTTTTCCCATTACATAATAAGATTTCTCCAGCACGTTGAAGACCTTCTCATACTAGATCAAAGTAGCAGCCTTCCAGTACCTAAAGGTGCCTACAGGAAATCTGGAGAGGGACTGTTCACAAGGGCATGTAGAGAAAGGACAAGGGATAATGGCTTTAAATTGAAAGAGAAAAGATTTACATTAGATGTTAGGGAGAAATTTTTCCTTGTGAGGGTGGTGAGGCCCTGGCACAGGCTGCCCAGAGAAGCTGTGGCTGACCCCTCCATGTCAGTGTTCAAGGCCAGGTTGGATGGGGCTTTGGGCAACCTGGTCTAGTGGAGAGCACCGTTGCCCATGGCAGAGGGTTGAAGCTACGTGGTCTTTAAAGTCCCTTCCATCCCAAACTATTCCTGATTCTACAAAAAACTCAGCTTCAGTACCAAACTGCTGTGGAATACCACGCCATTAAGGCAAGATTAACAAGTAACAACCCCACACAGCTGTGAAATCTCATTGGGAGTGGAACAAACATTGTTGCTCCTAAGTACATGGTGTCTAAGAATCAGCTGTAAAATTCACAGCTATTTAATTTGTATCCGTTCTCAGATGAAAGAACAGGGCATTTTGACTTAGTTGAAATGGCCTGCATCCTTGAGCACGATTTGGCCCTTGATACTTTGTGGACTCTGCAAGCAATAGATGTCAGGCATACCTCTTGCATGCCTTACATTTTCACTTTTTAAAGATAAAAATCACAGAGGGAATACCACTGGCGTACTCTGAAACAGAGTCGAAAAAAGACTGTGGTGGGTATAAATTCTGTTTCTCTCACAGCTATGGTAGGTGGGGAAGAGGTCACAGCCCCGGTAAGCTCCCTTTCAGGCAGAAGGGGAGCCCAAAGGTCATCTCTTAAGAGACAAATACCAAGGGTCAAACAGCAGAGTCATCAGGGAGCAATTGCTTACAAGATGTCAGAAGGTGAAATGCTAAGAAGATGCAGTCTTGCTGATCTCCAGGACATCATGCTGTTTCATGATTTAAATATTTGGGAACAGACCTGGCATCAGGGAAGCACATCTAGCATCCCTAGCTCAGCTTCTAAGAAAATTGACTGCCACACGTAGCAGCTTGCAGTGGCGCTGGAACCGTGGCCTATTTTGCTGTAGAGAACAGCCAAGTGGCGCTCTGCTCTCACCACCTTGCAAGCCGGTCGCATAACCAAGAATTAAAGCACCAGGGGCCAGCACTGCTGCGAGTGCAGCCATGACTCTCACATCGTGACACAGCGCTCCCGCAGCAATGACACGAGCATCTCCCACTGAGCAGCTTTCCCTGCTAGATGGTCCTACCAGCAGTAATTCCTCTGCACCTCTTACTGTCTCTAACTACTTATAGTGGGCCAAAACTTCAACTGCTGCCACTTGGCTTGGATCAGATGGTGAGACTGATTTACACTACCTGAGAAGCAGCCCATCGCTTCTGTGTTTTGAATCTATATCATATTCTGGAGCTTGATGGTTTGCTAGTTGCCTGCTGGTGGAGCACATTTGCTGGCATGTGTACTGTTTGGGAGGAGTGTGGCCCCTGTGGCGTTTCCATCTCTACACTCCAGAAGCATTGGAGGAGAGTCTTAAACCATACTCTCCTTCAGGCTGAATTACTGTCTTGAGTCTTTCTGTAATTACTATTCTCTAACAATATAGAATCCATCCCTGGGAATAGTAAGGGTACTTTGTATCACTTTTGGAGTGTGAGGCTTCTCAAGATCAATGCACAGGTAACATACACCCTCAATTCTGCCTACAACAGCTGAAAGTTCAGGTACCTCCATACTGTTACTTAGCAGAGTCTGTCTTTATTTTCTCTCTCCCTTCTCATCACATGCTAGTAAACTCTTAGGGCTAAAACCTGGCTGATTTTTTCCATCAAGCTGAAATAAATTCCTAATTCAAACTACTGGCAATGCAACCCTCTACACCTTAACTATTATCCATGCTTCCTTTCAATTCAGCAGAAGCACATTTGAGATTCAATTCTTCTGACCGGGTCTAGACCCCAGGATAATTCAGATTGGAATAAAACTCAGCTGACCTCTAGTCCAGGGTGAGAGATGAGATCAGGTTGTTCCAAGCTTTGTCCAGTCTTACCCTGAAAACCTTCAGAGGCTGCACAGCCTCTCTGGGCAACCCATTTGACTGCCTAGTTGTTCATGCTATTCCTCAAACCCTTGTGCTGCCCAAGTAATGCACCTCAGAGCACTGGAAACTACAATTATGGCTTTTTTACGTCCTCTTCCAATTTACAGGTTTTCAAATTCTACATCCAGCAGTCACATACCAGAAGGTATCTGACTTTTAATGACAAATCTGACTTGAGATACTATCTGACTTGAGAAGAGTTGCATCTCCATTCAAGAATGATGCCTTTCTATTTGGAGAGGCTCTTTCAGAAGTGAACACCATTGGGAGGTTTGCAGTTTCTCACAAGTGGCTGCGAGTCAGGAAGGAAGGTTGTGGGTTTTGGGTTTTGTCATTCAGGCCGGTTTTGTGGTTGTATCCAAGGGACAATTACACCTCCTCATTTTTGGACATTCAGACATTTTCACAACACTGCAAAATTGAAAAAAAAAAAAAAAGTTGTATAAATATCTGTTCAGCAGACCACTGAAATATTTTGAAAGAGACCTTGTGCTGGAGAGGGACATCAGGGTGGTATCTGTTCGAGGACCTCAGGCACATCCAAAAGAATCCTAGTCTGGCACCATTCAATGATATCCAGGATTTTCACAGAGACTTGCTAGAGCTTCCCAGGGCAAGAATCCCTGGAATGGGGATTCTCCAAACTGGACTCCCCAGGGCTTGGGCATTTTCTTACTGGTCCTCAGGTTGGGCATTTCCTATGCCTCCACATGGTGGGACACAGGGAGCCTACTGAAACAATCATGGAGGTCCTCTAGCCAACTCCACCAGTTTGCAGACACTTTCAAAGCACTGTCTGTTGAGGAAGCCAGCATGGGGTGTTTTCAGGATGGCCCTGATCAATGACATACAGGTGTTTTTCAGAATGTTTTTGAGACATCTATTTCTAGACATCTGCAAAATGTACACAAGATTTTTTGAGTATTTCCTAGAATTGCCTCCTTTTGGATAACGGTACCTAAACCAAGATGGCATTAAATGAAGTGTAGCATTACAAGGAAATGTGCATGTTGTAGACATCTGCCTTTGAAGAAATTAATTTTATCCTCAGTTTCTAACTAAACATGCTCATCACGATCCTTTTCTCTTTGGATACTCCAAATACTTCACTGTATGAGCTTTTGAGGAAGAGAAATAGAAAAATTTTCCAGGAAAGGTTTATCTCTAACTATGAACATGTGTGTGAACCCCACCTTGGCAATTAATTTTCACCTGGCTGCTCAATGACTTTTTTGTGCTATCCCTGTAGAGCTGCCTGTAGAGCTCTCCATCACTGCCCCCAACTAAAAAGTTTTTCCTGACATCTTCAAAACAAGAGGCTGAGCTTTTGATGGGCTTGCAGGACCCACCAGGATTAGTCCTGTGTTAAGGGGAAAAAAAAAGGGACAAAATCAAATATACTAATTATTCATTTGCATTTAATTTGGATACCTCTAGAGTGTGCACTTTATAAATTTCACTCAACTACTCTAAAGTGCAGAGACTGTAAACAAAGCAAATTTGAATTAGAATACGTAGGAGGAATTTTTTAGGACTTTGCTTTAACTGGAAATTTGATTGACTGAAGTGCTGATAGCCCTAAACCTTAAGTGCTTGGTGTCACCAAGGAGGTGAACTTTACGGCTGAGTTTTACAATCTGAAGTGTTTATGTGAAAAATATACAAGAGCTTCTTATGAAAGTGTTGTTACCAGGCACTGCTATAATACTACTAATGCTTCTGCATTCTTGCTTTCGACATCTCCTATTTAGATGTCAAGGTGCCAGAAGGTTTGGTACAGTATAGGAATTTTGGATTATGAATCTCAAGAATAATGGAGATCTTGTTATTTTATAATAGTGCTTCTGGTCCTTCCAATTAAAAAAAAACAGAAAAGGGTATTTCTCACGTGTACCTCATACAAATCAAAAGCTAGATTGTAGCTAGGGAACAAAGAGTGCTACATCGGCATCAACCTCTTCAACAGCCTATACCTGGGCAGAGGATAATCAGGGAACTGTGTCCAGGGGAAGGAAGAGGCTGCCCAAACCAAGTGGAATTTTACTCTCCATAGTGGAGAAACAACCCACTGTTTAACACCCTTTCCTTCAGGGAGACATTTAATTGTAGACATCCCCATTTCCATACAAGATATTAACCCACTCACCTTGAAGCCTGTCTCTAGCCCCAAGCTACTCTCTCTCTAGAAGAGAGAAGCAACTCTGGAAAGGTGGAGAAACAGAGAGGGTGTAAGGAGAAGCTGCTCTTTATCTACCACACACCAGCTGAAGTTATCCAGAGAAAATAGCCAGCCACTTCCTGTCCTGCCACACCAGCTTTTCACAATCTTTTCAACAGATGGAAGCACAGTTCCTTTCTTTACTCCCTCAGCCTGGTCTAGTTCATAAGATGTAGGAGACGGATGAAAGACAGAGACAAGAGCAGGCCAACAAGAAGATGCTGGAGAAGGCATGATGGTTCTCTGAGCTGCTTACTGCTATTCCAAACACCTGCACATTGCTCAGTCAGAGAATACAGCACTGAGCCCGACTGAATAGTCAGCAACTTGGGGTGTCCAAGATCACACTGGCTGAGACCAGCCCTTGTTCTGTGCTGAGCTTTCTGCTTCCTCTTCACCTCAAGAGTCTAGAAGCCACAAAGGTGCTCCCAATAAAACACATAAAGAACAACTGACCATCATTAAAACAGTATACAAACAAATAATTAAACTTGAACCTGAACAGTCACTTTATTTTGCTGATGTCAGGTAGGACTTCTGAGGCAACAAAGAAGCATCTCCCATAACCTCAAAGCTGGTGCTGGGGATTCTTAATAGCTGCCACAGGAGTACTTCTAACTGTGACAGTATTACCTATGGCCACAGCAGAGCCTTCATGGAGCCGGGCCAGTACTCTTGGTTATCCAAGTGCTCCGAAATTCCCTGTGGCCCACATGCAATACCACCCCAGCTCCCCTCAGTTTAGGCACACCACGTGGCTACTCTTCACAGGCAAGAGACCATGGAGACAGATAAAACACTTTGCTGAGGTGCACTAATCCAAGCAAAATAAGAGCTACCTGTACCTACATGGTGATCTGCCTCCATTTCTCTTCTTCAGGGCTTGGCAGAGAGGCTTTCCCACATACTTAACCCAGCCAGCGAGGAAGAGCTACCAACAGCCAAGCTCAGCTTGCTGCAACTCCCAGCCCACTGGCCAGCTGAGTTGCTTGGGTGGGTTCAAACCAGCACCAGCTGCTCAGAGCCCCACACAGGGATGATTTGCCAGCCAGTCACGACCCCAGTCCTTAGGTTTTCCCAGGTAAAACCATTTTTTTCTTACTTCCTTGCCCACTGCCTCGGCACTGGGATAGAAAACAATTACCCAACTAGTGACACACATGCTGGTCCTGCCTGACCCGGGAGGTCGATAGCCATTTTGCATGGCTGGGGAGCAGAGCCTGCCCACCTTGCAGGAGCGGTATGAAAGCCAGATGCTACAGAGCCACTCAGCTTGTGCCGGTGCCTAAAGAGCAAAGGGGACACGACGGACCCAAGGCAACTAAAAGCTCGACTGGGCTGAGCAGGGTATTGCCGAAAGGCGCCGTTACTGCCATCCGGGCAAAGGACACCGCGTGTAAACCCCGCCCCGGCGCTGCCGGCGACAGCACCTCGAGCGGCCGGGCCGGGGCTCGCGGCGGAGAGCCGCCCTCCAGCGACTCAAGCCGCCCGCCCAACCTCCCGCCGAACTCGCACCCCCAGCCGGGCTGGAGGGGATCAGCGCCACCCCGCGGCTGCCGGGACGGACCGCGCCGAGACGGACACGGCCTCGCCCCATCACCGCGGCGGCCCCTGGCGGAGGGAGGGGAGGGGCAGGGAGCGGAGCCGCGCCGAGCCCCCAACGCCGCCTGACCCGAACAAGCGAAACATCCAGCGGCTGCGAAACCCCGGGGCCCCCTCCCCGGCCGCTCGGCTCGCTCATTGCCCCAGCCTTCTAAGAGCTGCCCGCGGTCACGTACCGCGTGCAGCAAAGCCCGGGTGAGACGGCCGGCGGACACGGGGCTGTGCGGCTTCAGCGAAACCCACGGCACCAGGAATGGCAGCGGCGGTTTTGCCAGAAGGCAACGGTTTGTGGCGCGGAAAGGACACGACTGCACCAGCAAGCTGGGAGCTGCTGTCTCCTGCCAGGCAAGCTGCTGTGCTTGCAGCGAGGCATCCTGCAGTGCCGCGGGTACTGCTGCACCTGTTAAACCTCCTAAGCCTTCACGTTTTCACTTGCATCATCGGTCAGCAATAAAAGCTGCCTGCACCACACCTCTTTGCAGCCCCCAAAGTGTCCCAATTCCCACACTTTCTAACAAGCCTCACCCACAAGGAGCACATTTCCCAGTCCATTTCCTGCTCTCCCAGTAATTTGGCTTCAGCAGAAGCCTGGGGCCAGGTTCTCACTGAGACTCTGAAACCACTGGGAACAGTGGGTGTGGTGTAGAGAAGCCTACAGCCAAGGGTGAGGGTAAGGACTGGGTGGGACCACGGATGGTACTTTCCTGTGCCCAGAACTGAAGGCTGAGGACTCCTGGTCAGTCTGTCCCTTTCCCATCAATCTTCTGCTGGGCAGACTATAGGGCAAAGCATATGCCACAGCCCCCTGGAGCAACAAGCATTCACCAGCATGCAGCAGCAGTGAGAAAAGAAGGAAAAGGTATAATTATTTGAAAAACTGTGGAAGGTGCGAAGAGTGGGGGTATGCACCAGGTTACCTGCTTTAAACCACCTTTTGGTGCACCTGCATCTTCTCAGTTACTTCACACAGAGCTTTACATTTTAGATGAGCTGAATCATGCCCAGCCATCCACAGCAGATAGAAGTATGTCCAAAACAGATGTTATTGTACTAAAATCATGTGGCCTTGCAGCCTATGCAGAGCTTTTCACTGCTGTCCTGGTTTCAGCTAAGCAGTGAGCCATGTTTTGGCCAAGGAGAATATTCCCTACC
The DNA here is from genome assembly GCA_022605575.1 of Laterallus jamaicensis coturniculus. Lineage (NCBI taxonomy): Eukaryota > Metazoa > Chordata > Aves > Gruiformes > Rallidae > Laterallus > Laterallus jamaicensis. Next base: position 83,397,116 of record JAKCOX010000003.1, read on the forward strand.
AATTACGTCATGTTCTGTATAAAGGAGGAGAAAAAGCACGCCAGAACGGGGGCTTGAGGCAGGTGCGGTCCAGCAGGCGCGGCTCCGGGCTCGCAGCAGCACACGGCTTCTCGGCAGTCGGCAGGGCCTAAATTGCGTAGTGTGGTGAGAGGTTACATTGTCTATCACCAGTTTTGTGTGCTCTGCGTTCTAAAATAGTGTTATCACTGTTCTTCGTTGTTCTTTGTATCTTTTTTGCTGCTTTAGTAAACCATCCTTATCCCAACCCGGGGTTCTGGTTTTTTTCCCTTTCCCCGGGGCTTCTCTGTTCGTATATGTCCCCCCCCTCTTAAAGGGACAGGTAACTTTGTGGGACCCAGCTCTCAGCTGAGGTTAAACCAACACAACTGCAACGAGTTCTACACAAGTGTCATGCTCAATTTCTAAGACAACAGCCAGTGTAATGTCTCCACTGAAGTCTGAGATGACTACACCTATTGTGGGAAGAAACACTCCAAGCTCCAGCACTGCTGCCTTACACCAGTTCATCTGGATCCGGAAAGGGGTTATTTCCACACATGGTCAGTACCAACTCCCCAAGCCTGTTGCTTCAGCTGGCCTCCAGCTGAACACCAGCAAGGTAGCCAGAGAGCAAGCCACCCGCCCGGCTCCCCAGGAGCACAGTCTTTCAGCACCACCCATTCACAGTAAAGTAATGTCCAAGACACAGCAAGTGCCAAGGATCAAGAGCTGTGATTCTGCTTTGAGACAGCTGTCTATCATAATAAACACCATCTCTTGCCCTTGTTCTGCTCTTTCTGTATTAAATAGGAAGGGAATTATCTCACACACCACATACACCCCCTGCCACAACCTCCTCATAAAATTTTTTTTCAAGCCTTGTTCAAACAGAAACATAGATTGCCTGGGCTGGTTCAAACCCTAAGTCAAATTAACAGGAAAGGAGCTGAAATAAACACAAGTTGTTTATTTTCTAATTAAGTCTAAATTTATTCATTACCCTAGTAAAAAAAAGTTTGGATTACAAGTGTCTGAACAGTATAAAAGTACAAAACAGGTTCCATAGATTTCTAATACATTAATACAAAGTGCATGACTACATACAGTTCATTTTGCATTACTACCGGGAATGGAAGAGGTGGGAGGGAGATGGGGAAGCAGTTGGCGGTTGAAATCTAGCAATAAATAAATAAATACAGAAGAGATGATCCATATCAGAGCACATCCTACCACCAATACTGCAGCCTTAGATGTACAGAATTACTGATGCTGAAGACACAAAAAAATCAAATGCAAGCAGATGCCTGCAAAACCAGCTAGGACTTGATCAAGCCCATATTAGACAAGACCAACCTCGTTAAGTTGTTATACAAGCAAGTATCCATTGTATCTGTGGTTGGATTTGCTGATCTTAAAGGTTATTTTCCAATGCAAATGATTCTACATGGTTGCAGATGAAAGCAAGGTAGGCAGCTTTGTGCTCCCTTTAGAATCTCAGAATTTAGGAAAAACAAAATAAGACCAACAAAAGCTCCAAGTTGTAAGGCTGTGATAAGTCAAAGCCCTGTTTCCCCTGATGTTTCTCTCCAGAGTTTGGCTTACCCAGTGTGTGGGGGGAAGCAAGCTTTGAAGGTAGAGGCTCCTCTTAAAACCTGCATATTTTTCCCTACTTATAGTTTCACATGCTAAACCATTAATTTCAGGAAGTGAGATGGAATGGAAATCCAGTCCTAAACCCTACCCACCACAGTATTATGCAGATGACTCACCAAATGGAAAGCTTGTAGCAATCCATTTCAGAATATCCCAAGAGTAATGGTAAGAAAAATCCAACCCCCTTCCCCCAAAACCAGAAGCAAATGAATAAAAAAGCAGAATTCCCAACTTAAACCTTCATAAAAGGAACATGAAGCAATTGGGAGCTAAAACTGCAGCAAGTCTTCCAGGAAGCTGCTTCTGCCCTTCAGGCAAAGCGAGGTTTGGAAGGAGTGTCACGATGGTTTGCACACAAGTTTGGGAATTTATGAAGAACCTTTTGATCGTGTATGCAAACAGAGCTGCCTCAATTCGGTACAGCACCATTCTTAACAACACTCTTCCTAATCTGCAGCAAGTCGAGTAATCACACAAGCACTGATCATTTAAACAAACCAACCAAAACCCAAACACCAAGGGGAAAGGTTCTGAAACAGCAACAGTGAATCCAGACCCCAGGCTGCAGTCAGATCACGCCCCTGGACCAGAGGCATGATTTGCTTAAACAAGGGGTTAGGTTCTTCGTCAGGTCCCAAACCAGCAAGAAGTCTGGTCTGTGGTCACATTTCAGCTGCACTGGGCCAACTGATGGCAGTCACTCAGTTTCAGCCATCATCCACTTTGACATCAACAGGTTTCCCTGATCCACCTCTATTCACCAGTCAGTTACTGCATGAAGGCCAGGGTATCTGCTGCTGGGTTCAAATCAAGTAGCCTCCTAATCTGGTATGTTCAGTTCTTAGGTAAATCTTCCTCTTTAGCTAAGGAGGAAAGCTCTCCCACCTCTTCTCAAGACTTTTATGTTGGGGGCCTTCTCTGATAACTACCACTTGTCATAAAGATGTCTGCAGTTTGCCAGTCTGTATCACATTGGAAGGATAAAATATTTGTTACGTCAGTAGTATAGGGTGAAATCTCCACACCTTTAATAAAAATATATGCTTATATAACTAGAGAGGTGACTTATAACATTTCTGTGTATTAGTTAATTTCATTGACTCATAATGTATCTAAGAATGAAATTTTTTCTTGGGGATTTAAGGGAGGTTTACCAACCAACTTTTAAAAAATGCCTTACACCACTGCTTCTTTTGGTACAGAAAGATGAACTACATATACTTTAATATACAAAACCCCATCCTTATGTTCATTTGTGAAGCAAGTGGGGGAGTGGGAAAGGGAGGGGGAAGATCAGAGGACAACCTGGCAGCAGCATTCAGCTTTCCTAAGTGTTCCATAGCATCTTAAATATTATGTACAGTCTTTCTGAAAGGATACAAACTGGCTTCAGAGTTTGTGGAATTGTAGCAGTAAAACCCAAAACAGTTCTAGGGAATAGTCTTTTGGCAGCATAGCAGGTGTCCAAAGTGAAGAGTCACTTTTCTAGTATTTTTCCAGAGAATAAGAGATCTGTATAACCTTCTGCAGCTATCCAAGGAAGTCACCACTCCTCTTGGGTGGAGATTGCTGGAGATTGTGGTCCTTCTTGTTCTGGTTTCTCAGTGGCAGACTTTTTATTGCTACAGCAAGGTTTGAAGAGATGAGTGTCTATGAGGACTTCCCCAAAACGCCCTTTGTAAATAATTCCACAGCAGACCTTTTGCCTGTAGAGAGAGACAGATAGTTGGTAGTTTAGAATACAGAATTTACAGAAATGCAAAGAGAAAAAGAAATATCAGTTTGACCCAAAAAACTACTTTTTTGAGCCTCTGGCTCACAGGATGGGGGTAAAGGCTGCTTAAAAAAAGAAAACAAGTCTGTGTCTCAATCCACAACACTGCTATGGGGAAAAAAAGAATAATAATAACAACTCAAACCATTGTCATTAGAAAACTATTCTCCAATTTTGCTTCCCAGAGAAGTTGTGTATCTGAAATTATCTGGGCCAAAATAACCTTGACTTCAATACACTTGCAAATACAATTTGAGAGGAGGCAGCAGAGTCACAACAATTTCATACAGCAATTAGCAAAACAAGGGATTACTGTGTCACAACATGCAATAAAAGATAACAAGCCCATCAGCTTCCAGAAAGCCTTGTGGTTTTCCTCCCACTCCATGTTTTGGGGTTTTTTCGGATGGGTTTTGGTGGGTTTTTTTGTTTTGTTTTTAAATGACTAACATCACAGGTCAACCAAATCAAATGCTATGTCTTTCTGGCAGGAAGACATAGTTGGTAACACATTATGTCTACAATGCATAGTTTTAAGTCAAGTCAGTAACAGTCATGAATATTATCTGTTACTCCCCCAAAAAGTAAAAACATCTTCTGGCAGCTGTGTTAGTATTCAGGGAACTGGAAGAAGAGGAGGAAAATGTCTTAAAACACATGGCATTTCTTTCCACAGACAGGTATTGTGTAATACTCTTGTGACTTAAATTCTATCCTTACATCTAATTAAGTTCAGCAGCAAATTTCTGAAGGAGCGGAATCAAGCACTGTGTATGTGAAGTGAATTGCTATCTGCAGGGTACACCTTCTGTGGCTTTTTACCTTTTCCAATACGTAAGATCTAAAAAGGAGAAAACTGGCGTTCTGCTGGACCCAGCACTCATCTCTGTGTCGGAGCCATCATCAGACTGGTTACTGTAGCAGGGCGACTGAGCTGGGGAGGCACTCGAAGTGGTGCTGTGGGCATCGGAATCTATAGGGGAAAGAACAGACAGAAGAATCAGGACATGCATCCGATGACTTGCAAACAGATTGAGAAGAGAGTTACAGAGTTTTTGACCCTAATCTTGCTCCAGAATCACTGGAAGATCCTTGAAGATGATGGGGGGGTTTGCACTTCAGACTTCGTATTTTCACTGCAAATCTCCTCTTACCTATTCAGTGAGAGTCTTACAAACACTAGCATTGAGCTTTTGCTGGCTTGAGACTATGAACTAGAGACTCAGTGCAGAAGCAGACCATAACAGAGTATCTACTAGCCTACCTTTTTAGTTATCATCTCTAGCGCCTACCATAACACAATAAGACAATTAGCAAGCTCTTTGGGCCAGGCCTTTACTGACTCTTTGGAAAGCTTTTCCTTCAGTTCACATAGGATAATTGAAACAAAGAGGTAACACCAAGTCAGCAACAGTTAACAAGCTGGAAGGTTTGCTTTAGGGAAAAAAAACAAACCCTTGAAGTACTGACATACATATTTAGAGCATAACTGACAGATGGCTTTGTTAGAAAGCTATGAACGCAGATCTATTTCGAGAGTCCTAAGTGCTAGTGAAAAGAAATCACTGAGACCAGCAGAGGAAGGTGTGAGGAAGCTATACAGAGAAAACATGGTAGGAATTTAAAGGGGCAGTGAAGGGAGGGGAATCTAGGCTAAATACAAAGCCTGAGTTGAAAACACGTATGGAAGAAAAAAGACTGATAGCCGAATCAACAGAACAGTGCTTCTTGGGGAAAGAGCTGAAAATGGATATAGTGCATTACAGAGTGGTGGGAAACCTCTTCAAACTTCAGTTTCAATGAAGGTCTGTCCAAGAAGTTCTTTCTACAGACACGTCACTCACATGTGGGACATAAGCTACAATCAATTGTCTACAATTTCAAACCAGGCTCCTCACTCACCCTAACTGCTTCCCCACCTGTCTCACAGCCCACCCTCCACACAACCTCTTCCACCTCATTCCACCCTTTTCTCAAGATCTTGGAGGATGAGAGGTTGTGAAAGCAGGGAGCATCTACATGTGTGAATGTACAATTCAATCTAGATGGTGATTCAAGCTTGGCCAGTTAACAGTAAGCTATGTTAGGGGAGGCCAAAGCATACTGCCAAAATCTCTTTGGATCTACTTACTGTGCCGTTTGAATTCCTTTTGCAGTTTGCTGATTTGATTGCTCTTTATTCTGCTTCCAGGCAGAGTTTTCGTTTTCTTTGGTTTCAGTGTTGTTTTAAGACTGGGTCCAGCCCTGGCGTCTACCACCTAGAACACAGAAAATGCATATATAATACTTCTGCATCAAACCCAGATACTGCCCTAGTCACAGTACCTGTACTGACTTAGCTGAAGGTGTTGAAAACCAACAGTTAAAGCAAGGCAGTTCTGTGCTCAACACTCTTGTGTTTCATTTAAATCTGGTTTGTAAGAGGCTGAGGCAGTAGGAAAAAGCTGTAAACTAGTTTTAAAAGCACATTCAGTTCAACTTTTGCCTTCTTCTTATTTTTGCTAAATTCAATTTAGTAGACAACAGTTGTTTAAGTCAATACAGGTTCAGTTAACAGTGTCTGGAGTGTCTGCCAAGCCATTTGCCCTGGAGTTTGAAAATTAAAAAAAAAACCCAAAACCCAAAATACCCCCAAACAAACAAACAAAAACCCCCAAAACCAAACCAAAACAAACCCAAAACAAGATCCCAAACAATTCAACTTCTGAATTAAATAGTAGTAGCAATAATCATAGTTCTGGCTCCCACCATCAGGAAGGCTTCATGAGTAATAGTTGTAACATACACAAAGAATCTTTATCATCTTCTCAGCCCTAGGTCCAAACTGAATTAGATGTATCAAAACAGAATAGGTGAGTGGGAAGAGCTGTGATATATTAGTCATTGTAATTACCTGACTAAACAACATGGATTTCTGTATTGCTTGAGCAAGTCACCTTGCTTGTTCAAACTATTAAAAAAAAACCCAAACAAAATGCTTTAAAAAAACCCAAATGGTGACCCATTTTTGATAGAGGCCAAATTTGAAGTGTTTTGAATGTCATTAAGAGACTTTTGGCCAGTTTTGAGCTTGTGACAACAAGGAAATACAAGGCAAGTCAGACTGTGATTCCATCCTGGGCATGCACAATCACCATCTGCACATATGCCAAAAGACAGGTAAGAGCCTGTAACAGGTAAGGATTTTGAGATGCTGAAAATGGGAAGGGAGAGTGTGGGGGGAAACAGCAAACCCCAAGTACTTGTCTGCACATTCCCTCTCTAGCAGGGTAGGCTAAGCCAGAGATGAGTTAGTTTTGAGGTGAGGAAAAATAAATGACTAACGTGATTCCAGTTTTTTTTGGATCCTGCTGGCAATTTTTTCCATCTTTTCACTAAAAGGACACAGGCATTGCAAATATCTCCTGAGCGGGCCTCATGGAGCCTGGTGAAAACAAAAGCAAAACAGCTGCAGTTAATAAATACAACCCTCACCTGATAACAGCAAGAAGTGTAAAAATTGACAGAAAAGGATTATCAAGTTCTGGGTTTTGAGCACTGCAATTCACCTGGGATGCACAAACACTGCTATTTAAAGACCAAGTCTGTTTTGCTTTCACTCTTCCATACATAAATAAAACGGGTATTTTGCCTCCTGACAGGCACTAAAACAAACAGTTTCATCACTTTGAGTTGCTTTTATTAAAAAAAATTAAAAATCAAAAAACAAACAAAACAGCACACAGCCATAGTGGGTTGATGGGTTTGAATGGAGAGGGGAAGGAGGAGGAATAATCATATTCCTTGAATGTACATTTGGGAACAGACCGCAGAGATCAAACAAAAGCTTATTCAGAGCTTCAAGAATGAGTAACAAATACCACCTAACACACTCCTGCATAAGTGTAGGATAAGGTTTCCACTGGAATGACAGCAAGCAATACTCACTCCCTTTAACGAGCTTTCTTCAGAAACCATCTCTACTGCTAATCCATGCTAAGAAATATAAAGGGGATACACTGTGGAATTCTTCAGCTATTTAAATGGGAAGACTTTAAAGTATTTTTACATGAATGGGGCAGGCTCAGATAAGCCATTGTTTGCTCAGTGTTAAGACTGTATTTTTACCTTGGCAAACATATTTCAGATAGGGTAAGACCAAAGGCCCTGGTATACTGCAAGCTTCTTTACTGTAGTTAGCAACAACAGAAAAGCAATAGTTCTTCGCACAGTCTTGCCACTGCCAAGGTCAGTAAACAAGAAATACAATGAAGAACACTGTCAGCACCATATTTATGTACAGAAATCCACAGTAAAGTGCTATAAAAATTTGGTTTTGTTCTTTTAATTCTTGGACTAAGTGCATCTAGAAAAAGGAGAGGAGAGGGAACTATTTCTAAAGACTGCAAAGATCTACACACATGAAATTAAGCACTTGAGACAAGAGCAGCCATACTGATATCTGTGGATAGTTCTTAATGTGATACACAAAATTTCCCACTTTGTCCTGAAGAAAAAGCAGAAAATACCTATTGACAACAGATATTTTTCCAAGGAAAGAGTCTCATGGAAAACTACAGTATAAACAGGAGAAAATCTTGTCTCAGAAAAAAAATTTCAAAATAAACAGAGTAAAAACAACTCACAAGTTATCACAGAAGAATTTGCTGACAATTTAGGGACACAATTTTAGACAGAATTTCAAAGGTCTTAGGAGGCATTTAAAAAAAATTACAAGGTCACAAGAAATCATTGGTATTTACAGTTTTGCTTACCAATGCTTTCAAGTAACCTTGTGCACAATGGTATCTAATTGGAAAGCTAATTACTTGATGCTAACTTTCCATCAGAATGGATTTCCAAAAAGAAGTTTTAGTAACACTTTGCTTTGTCCCATTTGAACGAAGGCAGCAATACCTGAAACAAGGAACTGCTGAATATTACCCCATTGAGTTTTGTTTAATGTTCTTGAATCTCCAGAGCCACAGAAAACCTCCACAAGACCCGTGCTGTTTACCACCAGAAATGTGTGGGGGGAAAAGTGTGAAGGAATCTACACTTCTACTGAACATGTGCAGAACACAGTAAGAGCAGGGTCTAAATCCCTGCATGTGCTGCAGGGCAGGAGAGGCACAACCTTGACACTTCACTATTATGAACCACAGCAGCTCTCCATTGGCAGTGACATCACACTAAACAAATGTTACCGCAAGCAGTAAAAGATGATCCAGCTTCTCCTTGCCTGACCAGGAAAGATGTGAGAAAGCTGAAAAGCCAGCCTTCTCCCATCACCTACCTCTGCTAACCTTATCTTTTGATCTCTTGGAGCAAGAGTTGGTGGCTTTGAGCTCAACTAAAGAAATAAATCTTACCCAAAACAATTCTGGAAATCCTTTTCATAACGTTTGCTGTCAGTGAAACGGGAACTGGAAGACTTAGCTCTGCAAATACAGCAGCCCTCTATACTCCGATACATCTTCGGTTTGTGAAAGCCAAACATCTTTTCCTCTCAGCTGTAGCCTGTGAAAAGAAACGGGAACTGGTGTTACTTATCACTCTTAGGTACTGAAAGCAAAGACTTGCCAATTTACTGGGCAAGCCAATAATAAAATTGTAAGGATGGGAAACCGCCAGATCAGTCCACAGCTCTCTCCTACACTGCCCCAGCAGAGCAGATGCACCTAGAATACAATGTTTTAAAAAAATTACAAATATTTACAACACCTGGATTGTTAAGCAATACCCAGCTCATTTACTGCTCAATTCTTCTCTAAGGGCACATCTACAACAGCACAAGGCAGAAGTGTGATCACAGCTGACCTGGCTAATGAAAGCCCTATCCATGCGGCAGGACAGGCTGCACAAACCTGCTTGCTTCAGCCCCTGCATTAGTAGTTGGCAGCTGAACCCTGGGTCACTGGAACAACCTCATCATCATCACCACCACATCATGTTGTTGGAAACATCCCTGCCAAACTTTGTTGAAAGCGAGTAGGAGTAATTTTAAATGAGATGCAGTTGTACCTCTAGGCTGTAGGGCAGACATACCTGAAAAGCCGCTCTAAAAACAGCAGGGTGGAACGCCACCCAGCCCTCCCTCAATGGCCATGTCTGCACTGCAGGACCCAGAAGCACTTTTTGACTCTCAGGACTGAGTGAGCATCCCAGCCACATCCCAGTTCCATGTCAGCACAGGCTCATTCTCACCTTCCTATCTTCCCTGCCCTGCTTTCCATGGGAAGGAAACCCAGCTAGAGAAGGGCTGGGGAGCAGCACCCCCGGGGCACATTTCAGCATGCACCTAGCACACATCCCAGCCACTGCCGATGACACAGGAGCAAAAGGCACTCCATTTACATGGAGGCTGATTATTCTTAACCACCAGCTCAGCAAGCCAAAAGCCATGGGGCTCTTAAAGAGGTCTGCCTCTCCTTTCCAGTACACCTGGGCTGGCATTTGCTGTCCGAACAATTAACGTACAGTGGAAGTGTTTTCCAGAAAGTTTTAGTTACAAGTAGATTTACTGCAGTCACCACAACAAAGACCCCTTTCGCATGCTACATCCCCACTACCAAAAATTGGCTCTCCCCAGGCACCAGGTACTCCCCAGCACAGAATCCTGCTAGTCTGACACAGGATGGCTTTCAGAGCAGTTACCACAGTACTTCAGAAAAAACAGCATCCAAGCAAAGCCAGTGCTCTCCTGGCACTGGGCCTGGACACATAGCAAGTTCTCACAGGCCACACAGCATCTGTCTTATAACACAGGTGGGGACCATTCCCAGAAGTTGTCTTTTAAACAGACCACAGTGCAAGGTTTGCCTCAACCATCTGTTGCAGGGCACAAGCAGCCATCTCTGCTGCATCTTAACACGTACCAACTGCTCAGACAGGAGACCGGCTGCAGAAAGCTCTGAATGAGAACAGGTTCCCATTGCTGAGAACTGCTTTTAAAAAATTAAAATTAGATGGAGTCACGGAAATAACACCAGATTTCCCCTTCTTCCCTTAACAAAAGGCCAAGTCGTTATATATACTCTTGCAGAAGCTAACAGGACACTATCTTGCCTCCCCACAAATGCTACTGAAAGACCCAGCAGTTCAGGGAGGACTTTCAGGACAGCAACATCTCCACCACTTGTGGGCAAGTCTGCTGAGAGGGAGTTCCCTCTCACTTCTCAGTCCCAGGGACTGCCAAGTCCCAGAAATCCAACTTGGTGAATGTATGTGGCATAGAGATGTGTCCCCAAATCTTCCACCTGCAGGAAGGCAAGAATTTTAATATCCTCCAGAAAGCCAGAGAAAATGAACCTGAAATCATCAGTCAACAGCACCAAGACTTGCCACATCATTACAGCAATAAAGTAATTTGAAAAGCAGCTTCAGGTGAGGTTGAAAATATGCTTCTACAGTATGACATTGTGCTTACCTTATGGATGGAGATTGCACATGGGGGAAAAAGATCCCCTGCATTTTTGCAGGACCACAGTAAAAGCTAGTGAGCCACCCAGGGCTAGTCACACTCCTCCACAGAGACATGAAAGTACAAACCCCCACCCTCAGAGGGGAAGAACAGAACATGGCAGCACTGCAAAACAAACACACAAGTTTCCCAGGCTCCTGAGAGTAACACAGAAGAAAAATTTTATCTAATGTTATTGGTAAAGCCATGAAGTCCATTAAGGATCCCAAATCCAGCTGAAAGTGTGCATTTCAGTATACTTATACATACACTGTAAAACATGCGTCTTGTTCTATTGTGGTGTAAATAACAGCTGGTGACAGAGATTGTCTCATCCGCATCTGGATTCCTGGGAGAAACTGGGTCAGTAAGTAAATCAAATTGTTGAGAGCAGTTCTGTGTCTTGCCCTGTAACAGTCAAGATGTTCTTGCTGTTTAAATTTTGTGTCTGCTGTTAGTCTCTGACTTTGTAAAGAAAAGCACCAGACCACAGACATAAGGTTGGGGTAGTCAAGTAAAATATCTACATTTAGTCTAGTGCGTTATAATGCAAGCCCACTCTGTGCCCACTGCAGTTACATTTCCTTACAATTACTATTGCACAAACATGTAGAAAGACACAAGTCAACTCTCAAAAAAGTTTTTCTTGACCAAATCCCTCACAGAACCTGTTTAGAAAGGGACTTAAGAGACTGAGGGGTAAGTCTTTCCTTCCCTCCTCTCCCAATTCACACTGTTTGCCACAGGCTTGAAATGCTGTATCGCTTTCTTTGTTGAGTACATTTACAGCACAAAGGAGCTCATCTAACGCTGGGTTCTCACCAGGATGATTTGTGCAAATATCCAGCACAGAAAATGCTGCCAGGCTTCTTAGGAGACTCACTGGTCCCTCTATTAGCACATTATCAGTCTGAATGCCAGGAACAGGCCTACTAAGCAAAAGAAGGTATCCAACTAGTGACCTACTGAATGGTTTTGTTGAGGGATGGTTAGACTCAGAACTACTCTCTGCTTCTGCTTAGGTGTGTTTTCAGGGACACTTAGGAAATGAACATGAATGTACAGCCAAACCCAGTTAGTATCCCTGGACTGTCAAGACAAATAAACAACAGAGCGCCTAGGCAAACACTTCAGAGTATGCATTTTGATTCTTAGCATCCAGTGTGTTCCTTCCTTCCAGAGACAGTCTCTTGAGGACACTGCATTTAACAGGCCTCTGGAGATCCAACAGCATGCACACCTGGGAATTTCCAGCTACTAAACAGAAATTTTAGATTTTGCTTGACTACCCCAACCTTATGTCCATGGTCTAGTGCTTTTCTTTGTAACATTAAAGACTAACTGCAGATACAAACCTTACACATCAAGAACGTCTCAACTGTTACAGACAGGGCAAGACAAAGAACTGCTCTCAATATTTGATTTACTTTCTAACCTGGCTTCTCCCAGAGATCCAGATGCCGATGAGATGATCTTTGTCACCAGCTGGTGTTTATACCACAATAGAACAAGATACATGTTTTACAATAAATGTTCGGGCAAAGGCTGGCATCAGACATGTATGCTCTGAAAATATTTTGGTTTGCATTGTTGCTGCCATTCTCACACCAGCAGCCTTTCAACAGTCTTTCAAAAGAAGGAAAACTAGTGCCATCTGTTTCCCACTTGATGAATGGTCAGCAACGGTATCATCATACATCATGCCTGAATGAGGAAGAGCTAGTAGCAAAACCACAAGTAAAACAGATTTCTCTGACAACTGTACCAAAGTGCAGTTATAAATGGAAGACGTCAGTCCAGTTAAACATTTAATCCTTAACAGTTGCCATTTGACCATTATACACTAAATAGTCTGTCAGCTGGAGAGCTTAATAGCTAATGTAGAAGCATTTAAGTCTAGCAGTACTTAACAGCACTGCTAAACTTAAAACTCTGTCTTAGCTCCCATTCTAAACCGTGAGTTGTCTAATGGTGGAGTTGACACTACAATGCCATAGACGTGTGTGCTAGGCACATAGATCTGGGCCCTTTACAAGGCTAACCTGAAAGCTCTGCCACTTAGATTGCAAATTAGAAGCAGGGAGTTAAGACTGCCAGCAACTGTAACACCTGACGCTTAGCTGTGGAAGTTTAACCAGGTGAAATCTGGGACAGATAAAAAAATGGCAAGCAGGAATGCAGCTCCACAAAAGTTAAAAAAGCATTACACAAGATAATTTTGTCAAATTTAAGCATGTTATTGAACCATATGAAATCTTTTAAATTGGCACTGTACAGAAGTAGAAGGCACAGCTTGCCAGCAAAGAATAAAAAAAGACTTTTTTTAAGACTTTGAAAAAAAAAAAGAAGAAAAACATGAGTCCACCAGAGAACAGTAAAATAGGTGGGGAATAAAAAAATCTCACACCCTGCTTATTACATTTGTGAAAGGCTGGTACAAAAAGTGCCATGCATCATACATGCGTGAAAATCGTTTCATGCTTTTGTTACCTGTCAAGACTAGAACTTGGTGCTTAGTTTTCTCTACAAAATTTAATTTGATGATCTAAATTAAAAGGAGGTATTGCTTAAGATGCTAATTATGTTTTCAAGTTAGGGAAGAACTTCTCAACTCTTTTAGGTTTTAAAGTAAGAAAAGCTGAGCCACTTTCATTTGCCTTTCCAGATTCCATCTACATTCTTTCTGATCACCCAAGAAGAATGAAAACCTTTATAATAGAAAGGAAGGAATTCCTAGAAGGCAGGCATGTCTGCCTTTGTAACACAATTATCAGGCCAGTCAGTAGGAGCATGCCCACCTGTTTCTTGCAAAGCTGAAAGAGAAACATTCCCTGGGGTTATGGGAGAGCAGAGAGATGCCAGTCTGACTGCTCAATACCTTCCTTTCCTCCCATCTCCTTGTTCTGACCCTGGAGCATTCAACTCTTTGTGCAACCCAGAACTTCAAACTTCATCAGCGAGGTGGAGAACCCCTGAAAATAATTTCATTTCCCCTTCTGTGTACAAAACAGCCCTGGCACAGCCTCCCTGAAGTTGGGATACAGGAAAATACCATCTAGCCTACATATGTTGATGCAGACAGTTCCTGCAAGGAGAAATCTTACAATGCTTATCTCTACAGCATTTAATTGGAGCTAAGAAACACAGACAAAGTGGTACCTTTTTTTTTATTATTTTCCCTTTTGAAGGCAAATGCCTTAATATAGAAAGAACATGTGTTCTCTGGCTTTTACATCTGCAAGTGCACACACATGAAAAATTCTTCCAGAGCTGCCTATGGCACCAGAAGCAGTTGCTTGTCTCACTAATTCTTGGGCCTGTCCCTCTGCTGAAATAAACTGCAATACTGCTACTGAAAATCAACTGTAGGACAGAGAATTGTAGATCAACAGAGGAGCTGATCTGTATTAGAGGTTGAATGTAAACATATCTCCTCCCCAAGTTTACACTTTGGAAGAGAAGTTAGAAATGGACCCCAGAAAACCGTATTTTAACATGCCCAAAGCCAGAATGCTCCAAGGAAGTAAGAGACAAAGCTAGAGTCATCTGAAAATAAAACTTCAATATTTGCAAAAAAGTTTATTTACATGGTCACCTGTCCTTATAGTTCAAAACAGAATGACTGATTTCCAATAGCTAACCTTAGAATTGCATGTACTGTATGCTCTTTGGTCCCCCATATCCTCAGATTTTCCTTCTGCTTCCCTTCCTCTCTCCACCCAAACAATTTTACTTGGAGGGAAGCTGTATTTGGCCACTTACAGTCCAGGCACACCTGAATAAGACAGCCTTCTGTGAAGCATCCACTTGATGAGATGAGTAAAAGGTCAAAAACTACATCTTCAGTAATCTTTCCTCTGCAAATAACTCACTTGCTTTTTTGCTGGCAGTTGTACACAGTGCCTGCGCGCTCAGTGCTGCAGCAAAATCTTAGCATACCAGATGCAACTGCCAGCAAATACCAACCATGCATCAAAAAAACAAACTGGACCTTTCTTTCCCGTGCTTGAGGCACCATAGTATCCCACCTGGGTCAGTTCTAAGTTTTCAGAAGAAGTCAAGTCACAAAGGAGCCTACTTACCTCCTGATTTTCAGTGGGAAATAAGTACCTAACCTATTTAGACAAGGAAAGCGAAGAGCTAAGCCACTTGGGTGTTCCTCTGAACTGCCATGTGGTTAGTGCTCCAGATTGGATAGGCCCAAGCATGAAAACAATAATCAGTAAGATTTGCATAGGGGAAAAAAAAAAATCCCAACCCTGTCTCACCTGCAGACATTCCATCTTGAAATATGGTTTCCCACTACACCCCCCCACCCCCCGCCTGAAACTCCTATTGCATAACTAACAGCACCCTCAGCCTGACTGGGAGCCCTGCAAGGAAAACCTGAGATGTTCTCCGAGACTGTTCTCAAGCAAGCACCAGTTCATTCAGTCTGTGATGCTTATCAGGGTGCAGTCACTGCAGCTGTTACAACTCTGTCTGCAATCACATGCTACTGAAAAAGCATCACAGACACTTGAGATGAGACCTTGAATAGTTTGGGGTTCAGTTTGGTTGGTTTGAGTTTTTTTGTTAATTTTTTTAAAACACAGTAACCTGCTTAATGGGGACTTGAACAGAAAAAGTAGTGATTATTTGGCAGAATAGCTGAAATTAGTTCATTTAAATGGATGCATTTTCATGTCCCTAAATATGTAAATTACTGGTCATTTCACTTGACTTTGGACTGAGCACATTCTACAGAAATGCAAAGGACTGAGTCATGAAATCAAGTCCCACCCATCCTTTCTGCTGAACAGCTCAGCTTTCCAACCCCAGCTCACTAGCTTCTTCTTTCTGTTGAAAAGCAACTGCTACAAAGTATGCAACTGAAACACAAGTCGGTCGTCAACTAGGGCTGTGTTTGTGGAGTTAAAGGGGTAGGAAGCATCGGGTGTTAAGCATCAATGCGAAGCAATTTGGTGACACAGAATCTGTTCGGCATGAACAATAAAACACATATCATGGTTACAACGTTTATTTTTAACATGTGGGAATTTATCAGCTTTTTAAGCTGCTTTTTCTACTAAGAAGTCAGTGACGATTTTTTTAAGGGAAGGCTGCAAATGTAGGCAACTAGCTCCTCTTTCAGAATCTGTCTGGGACAGTGGGGAGGAGGAATTTTTCCCAGAGGCTTTGGCACTCAATCCCACCTACTTTCAGTAGGAGCTGGATGCTGCATGCCACACGCCTGTGGGTGTGTTTGAAAAGTCCCACGACTTGCTACTTGCTGATTCTTTACCACGGACCACAGATCTCAAGAAACCTGAAATCTACCTGGGTGCCAAAGGAGTTCAGTGTTCACTGGTGTCAGCAGAAAGGCCTTCAATTTGCTGCCTGCTCCTATGCTGCAGGGTTTGTGCAATCTTTTTATTTAAGAAAGCCGTGAGCCACACAGTCAATGTGCAGACTGAGTTGAAGGGTGTTTCCACAGCAAACGCTCTGCACATAGCTGACAGTGTCTCACCTTTGGAAGCAAGCACACAGTAGTAAAGGAGTTTGCCGAGGAACTGTCACCCTCCTGCCTTGCCTTGTAAAAGTGATAAACAAACGTCTCCGTAGCTGTCAACCTACCACCAGCACTGAATTAAACTTCAAAATTAAAGAGAGCACTGCAGTCAGATTATGTTCAAGTACATTACTCTGCTTCCCAATGCAAACGCAATGTATTTCAAGCCCTGGGATCAAGTGGGGACACTGGGCCTTCTCCTCTCCCTCCCCAGGCAGGAGGGAAAAGCAGCAGAGGCCCTGCTTTCAGCCCAGCCAGGAGACACGTGCTTCGGGCACACAGCAGCAGAACGAGGGGCAGCATCCCGCATCGGCTGCCTACACAACTACAGCACCGGGGCGCCGCTCTAAACTTTTTCGCAATCGTAATGATTATTAAATATTTTGGGTCTAAAGGACTGTCCGTCAGCAGACTGATGGGGACGAGGTTTTCCCTAGAGAAGCCGGGGCCGTTCCACCCAGGAGAACCGCCTGCAGAGTTGGGGGAGCCCCGGGACAGGCAGAATTTAGCCCTGCTCGCTGCGCAAAGTCACAGCTCAGTAAACAACAGGTTTGGCAGGTCCCTTTAAATCCTTTTAGCTACACGCAACCGGAGATGGGTGTACGAGAGGAGACAGCAACTTTCATCTTATGAAGGGGAGAACGCGGCTGCGGGAGTTCAATTTAAAACAAAAGGAAAACAAAACAAAACACCCCACACCCATCCAACAAGTCAGTCCCGCACACACCCCAAAACACCCCACATTAAACAAACAAGATGCCCGCAGAGGTCGAGGTTGGTCGCGTCTCTCCCGCCGCCCCCGGGACAGGCTGCTGCCGCTTTCCGCCGAGCGCCGCGTGACGATGGGGAAGCGCTGGCCCCGGGCACGGCGGGGCGCCCCAGGCCCGCCCGTTACCGCAGGCGGGCCGGCTCGGCGGCTGACGGCCGCGGCAGGCGGAGGCGCGGTAGCGCGGGGAACAAAGACCACCCCCCCGTCCCCCTGGGGGGGCGGACGACCTACTTTCGCGGGCAGCCCTGCCGGTCAGGTGGAGCCGCGGGCGCACACACGCGGACGGCCCCGCTCTAAGCCTCCCCCCGAAAAATCCATCCCCGGGGCTGCCAAGCATTTAACTTGCCGAAAGAGGAATAAAATTAAAAATAATTAGAAGCGCGCAGGAAGGGGGAGGCGGTGCGCCGGGGAGCGGAGCGCGGAGCGCGGAGCTGAGCGCTACGAGGCGGCCCCGCGCTGCAAACGCCGCCCCACCACGCGGTCTCGCTGCAGCCGCCCCATCCGGCACGGGGGGGGGAGCAGGGGTCGAGCCGCCACAGCCCTGCGGGGAACCCCGAACGACCCCTGTCCCAGCGGGCTGATAGCCTCCCCTCCCCCCAGCCCGATCCCGTCCGGTCCCGTCTCCCCGCCGCCCCGTGCTGGTTCCTCGTGGCTCGGCCCTGACGTAATTCAAACATGGCAACAGTTGCACTTCAAAGGGCCGCCGCAGACCTCCCAGTAACGTGGGTACGCCACGGCAGGGGCGACACGGAATTCCACCCCAGGACCCTCGTCCCCGCCGCTGTCTTGGGTCGGCCGGCAGGACTCGCCCGGGCGCCCCTGCACACTAGCGCCGTGCGCGCAGCGCGGTAGCGAGGGGAGCGCATGTGCATCTAAAGTTTCATCACCCTTCCAAAGTCGTCCAAAACCGGCACCCCGCCGCTAAATAACACCGTCCCCCGCGGGACAAGTGTTAACCCACCAACACAGGCCCCCTGGGGGCAAGACTTCCCCCCCCCCCCCCAGTTCGGGCAAGCGCTTTCCCCCGGCGCGCCAGGGAGCCGCGGCGCCCGCAGCACATGCGAGCCCTTTGTTTTCTCTGCAGCCGGGCGCTGCCTACGTGCCGCGCCGGGGGCACGCCGGCCACCCCGTCGCTCCGCTCGCAGCCGCGCACAACCCGCGCAGACCGGGAGCTGAAACCTGTTGACGGCGGGCGCGGGCACACACTGACGGGGACGGCTTTCACTTGCGCTGTTAGGAGACCGGCAGGACGCCATCGCCGTACCATCTCCCCGCCAGCACCGCTGAGTACCGGGCCGGCGGCAGGGCGCCCGCCAAAGCAGGCAAGGCCCCACGCCGCGACCCGTGCGACCGACAGCACGTGTCACACCAGCGCACAGCCGCACGCTTTCCGCGCCCCCCCCCTCAGTAGCGATAGCTAGAAATAAAAACAACTTCCCTCTCTCCCCCTGTGGAACCCCGCGTGCAAGCGGGCACACACCCCTACACCCCCCTCGCTGGCACCGGCGCTACAGGTGTGTGGTGCGGAGCTGCGGGTCGCGCCCGGAGCCGCACCTGCGCCACCCGCTCTGCGCCGTCGAGGCACGGGCGGCGTGGGCGCGCCGCCCTTCCCGCCGGTGCCTCGCAGCCCGCGTGGCGAGGCCAGGCAGCCCGGGAAGGGAGAGGTGCAGCCCGGTATCGCCAGGCAGGCCGCTTTCCTCCAAGCCGCGCTGCAGCTGGGGACCGTTTTGGAGTTAAACCGCCGGGAACCTGCACGCACTCCCTCTCTTGCGACTCGGGGCTTAAATCTCACTTTTTTGTGCGCGCGCGTGCGGGAAGGCAAAGTTTCCTGCAACAATACGGGGGGTTCTCTCCGCCAGCATCTCCTTTAAACTCCGCTAATTGAAGCAAAGGAGGAAAACGCGGCTCACGGGAGCCATGCGCATCAAACTGTTTCAAGGCGGCAAAGTCGCTTCGCTACGGCAGAACTGAGGACAGGCGCCGGGATTAACTTGTGCCCGACAGAAGCCACCCACTGCTGAACTAAACCCCAAGAGCACAGAACCCAACCCAAACCCCAACAAGAACCCCAAAAGCAACAAACGAAAAGAAAACCCGGCTTAAGCCTCCCGCTCCCTCTCACCCGTAGTTTTCTTCCCTCCCCCCGAGCAGACGGAAAACGCAGTCACTCACCGCTCTGCTACCCCCACCAAACAACCGTGCGGCGCGCGGCAGCACCCCAGCGCTACACGCCTGCCCGGTCCCACCGCGCTCTGGCTGCCAGCCCTGGCGGGCGGGGGCGGGAGCGAGCGAGCGAGCCTGCCTGCTGCCGCCCCCCCAACCCGCCTCTCTGCGCATGCGCTGCTCCCAAGGCTCCATTCTACTCAATCAAACCCTCTCGCAGTTTGCGCGCCCCATTGTCCTTTTAAGGGAGAAAGGCCGCGCGGGAAGCCTGGGAGGAGGGAGGTGTTGCCCATTGTGACAACGGAGATGACTTCACGCACGCGGCCCGCTCCCCCGCCCCACCCCCGGCCCGGTGGGCGGGTCCCAGCCTCCGCAGGCCCGTCTCGGGCACCTGCCTCCCCGGCGGCGCCGCGCAGCGCGGGGGTGGGGCTTTCGTGCTCGCCGCCCGCCTCCGCATGGCGCCCGCCGCCCCGCAACCCGCCAAACAAACCGAGGCGAACAACGGCGTGACGAAAGCGTTGCTGCGCTGGGCAGCGCGTCCGCGCCGGCTTTAGCGGCGCTGCCGCTGTTTGCCGCTGGCGGGACCGGCGCTCCTCCGTGCGGAGCGCGGTTGGGTTCGCACCGGAGACACGGGCGCTGAGCCGCGGCGCGCTCACGGGCCGGCACTCGCGGCCTCCGGCTGCGAGAAGGGAAGGTTTTTACTGGTCTTGCTGGTTGGGGTTGTTTTCTCTTCCCCGCAGGGCTCATTGTAACGTGCTTTCAATAAAGTCAGAAGCTCACACCGATTTTCCTGCTGCGTCAGAACGTAAAGCCTCTGACATCATCGCACCGCTCGGTTCGCGTGCTTTGTGCGGGTTAGGAAGAGCTGCCTCCCGGGAAAAGCCGGTGGGTCGCGCTCAGATAGGTCCCCTTTGAAAACGAACTCCGCTCGGCGCACGAGGTGAGGCTGAGGCGGTTAGGGCTGAGCAGCGCTACAGCCCCTGACGAGTAAAGCTGCAAGCCGCTCCCTCCCAGGCTTACCCTCCAACCCAGCCCCAGTGCCTGCTTACAAAGTATTTAATAGGTAAAGTTCCCCGCAGAATCGCCGGCGGCTCCGGCACGGTGTGCAGTTCGTTGTTTAATACTCAAGAATAATACCGGAGAGGAGTGTTTGTAGAACCAGCGACTTTTTCCTCACGGTGATCTTTTTGATCTAATTCCAATTTAGGCAGATATTTAGCAATTTGCCGAGAACTCCTGCTGAAACGATGAGGAGCGCTAACGAACTGTGGCGGGGTCGGGGGGGGGGGAGGGGGGGGGAAGCGGGATTTCCAGGAGAGCAGGACAGCTTACTTTTCCTTAGCCCAAGCACCTCACACGTTATCTCCACTTGCTTGTAAATCTTCAGTAATTCTACACCATTTCCTTCCTCAGTGCTGCAAAACCAGTTTGCACACCGAGTGGAGGAGGATTTCTCACGAGGAAGTCTGCAGGTTTATCTGTGAGGTGGTTTGGGTTGGTTGGTTTTTTTCCAACAGAAGGTAGCAAACTGCCTTTGTTACCTGTGTTACCTTCCAGACATAGCTCAACCAAATCCCACTCAACCTGTGAGACAGGAGTGTAGCTAGTGCTGAACAATTTCTCAAAATACATGTATAATTTTACTGGTTTTAACTAGCCTAGGGAACTGCACCAGCTCTTGGCAACTTTTGTTTGCAGGTAATGTGTCTGGTTTTACCAGGTTTGAGGGAGTGATACTCCCAGATTTTTTCCTTCATTGTTTTCCCATCTTTTCCTGTCCACACTTCTCAAGGCCCCTCAGCGACATTCCTTTTGGTCCGATGTCATCTAGTATAATATTTAAATTCCCAAATGAGAATGAAGTGGCATTTTCAAGGAGAATCTTCATTGAGAGACAACATGCTGCTTCTTGGAGCCCAGCTGAGCAAAACTGATCTCTTGATGCCTGCCGGTTGCTGCCCTCCCTTGGTGCTGTGCTGAGCATTGTCAGAGCGGTTCAGTGTAAGCTTTGCCTGCAAACCAGGCTGGGGGCAACTGCTCAGGTATTTATTTCACAGCTTTAAGTCCTTACACTCCAAATTGCACACAAGGCCCAAAGCTCGGTGCACAACAGCCATCTAACTGACAATAACAAAGACAGCTGACCCAGTAACCTGAGGAGGAGTTGAGTTTCCAAAGACCTTACCGTGCTGGCTTCTGAACAGCTGGGCTGTTTATGCCCTCACGGAGGAAAACAACTTCTACGGAGGGAACTCTGAATGGCAGTGCATGAATGGAGCACATGGTCAAACCCTTCATTTCTGAAACATCTCTCGTTTCCTTGAACCACTTGCTGATGACATTTCAGGGCTATCCTGTAACTCAACAGTGATTTGACT
Source organism: Laterallus jamaicensis coturniculus (assembly GCA_022605575.1). Taxonomy (NCBI): domain Eukaryota; kingdom Metazoa; phylum Chordata; class Aves; order Gruiformes; family Rallidae; genus Laterallus; species Laterallus jamaicensis. The sequence continues at coordinate 83,418,845 of JAKCOX010000003.1, forward strand.
TTTCATTTTTGGCTGATAGCCAGCTTGCAAAAAAATAAAAGGCACTTAAATAGCTAGCAAGCTTTCACTGAGGTTCTTCTAGCCCTTTCCCCTTGAGCAAGCCACTTGTGCTCCCCCACACCATCAGGGGGACATTTTCTCTGACCTGACTGTGTGGAAAAAGGACAATGAAAACCAGCTCTAAACCTTGGAACGAGCCTAAGGAGTTTAGTTTGGAAAATGCAGACATCTGAAACAATGTGTGCATGGGTTTACACTACAGGTAAAGCCTCATTTGTCAAGGCTCTGTTTTAAAAAATTAAGCATTTTCCTGTCCACTTGGAGCTTGGTATAAGGAAGGAATATGGGATTTCATGGAGATCACAGGTGACCTGGAATATAAGCTTTATACCAGAGGATTCGTTCACATCCAGATCAGTTCTAAAAAACATTTACTTTAAGAATGCATGTGATCTCTGGAAAAGTAATGGAACTGTTGCTACATTGCAGTAAAACTGGTACCTTTCCTGGGTGGGAATCTTAATTATTTTATCTGGGAAGTTATCTCATTGGCGTCATAATAAAACTAACCACCAGGGGTTTTTAAATATAAAAGATACATGTGTCATGAATGCTGAGGCAGAGGCACTAATACAGAGGAAAAGTAGGGCATTTGCCAGCTAAGACATCTGATCCTATTGTGTTATTTTTCAATATCAATAAGTAAACACAAATAGGCTACTTGTTGTTAGGTGAAACGCAGCTGTCAAAAACAAACCCAGGCAGCTGCTCCTGCTTTGAGATTTCACTGTAAAATGTTTGTGTTTTTTTTACAACTTGAGTAATTTGGAAGTTTGCTTTATTGGATAAATGTATGGCCAAGAGAGTTCTTTCAGGAGAGGAAAAAAAAGTCTTGATTGACTTAGAGCTGTAAATAAGATTTTGCCAAGGAGAACAATTTCAGAGCACAGTATCAACAGTACTTTAGCTCCTGCTTGCACTGGTTCTCTGTATGAGTAACAGCATATTATTTTTTTGATGGTGCAAACACTCATATAACTGTTAGTTTGAAGCCAACAGGTTTAATAAAGAAATGTGATTTCTTTCCCCCCTCTGTTTTGTGTTTTAGGTCAAATGGCAGAGGGCTACAAATAAACAGTGACAGCAGAGTTTGATGATAACAAAAATAGATATTATGATATTCATGCTGCCAGAAAAAAATACTCAAGTTATGTGGCTCAGCAAGACAGGACCCCTAACTGGTTTACATCTAGGGACAAGGCAGATAATTTATAGCCCAGCCTAAGTAAGAAAGCCATCAGGGCTTAACAGAATAATAGCCTTTCTGAAGATTTTTTAACTGATATTTCAATTCCTTAAGAGGAAGATAATTCTCTTAAATTCTTAAGGATTGCTCAAATTCTGTATCAAAGTGATAATTTCCTATTACTGCTCAAACACTTCTACTGCACCTTCCCAAGCGCTACTCATTTCTTCGCAGCACTATTTTGCTTTTATCCCTATTAAAGCCAATAAGACTATTCTATGAGGATTTATATTAAGCACTTTGAAGACACCATTAAGAAGATCAGCCTGCTCTGCCTCCTGGGTAGCTTCCTGTCAAGAAAGTTATCCCCTCCCCGTCCCAGCCCCCATCCTGTCATTTGGGGCAGTTGCCCTGGTTCTTGCCAGGCCAGAGTCAACCTCATCAAGCAGCCAGCACAGGTGAGCTGAGTTAGTCCAGGCTGTTTCCACACCACCTGACATCACCCCACCATAAAAGAGGCTTGTTGGAAAGGGGTGCTCCTGGGTGCCTCCAGGGCAGTGTGAGTGTGTCCTGTGTTATTGTTGATACTCTGCATTACCACTGGGTGTGAGTGAAATTTGCTGTGGGCTGTTACTGTTCCCCTTCCATAGTGATTTTGTCAGTAAACTGGCCTTACCCCAATTCACAGAGGCTCTATCTGTTTCTCTTCTGGGAGTGAGAGAGTGGCATGCAGTGCTTAGCTGCTGGTTGGGGCTGAACCACCACAGCAGTTCTGAAAATGGAGACTAAATATTTGGAAACCCAAGAGAGAGGTCTTGTCTGAGCCGAGACCATCAACATTCTCAATAGCCTGGGAAGAAGTTCTGGATTTTATATTAACAATTTCAGAGTAATCATTAGGGAAGAGAAAGTTATGGACTGCTTCAGAGAGTGTAGGCCTGGTTTCATTTAGGGGACAGAACTTACTCTTTGAAGCTTTCTCCTGAAACTAAGACTCCTGTCCAAGTGCATCTATCTCCTTTCTCTGCTGGCTGGGAAAGAAAGACAATGAAGAGCAGCTACTCGTGAGACCATCCATGGTGGTTAGAAAGCAATGCTGCAGTGTGACAGGCTTTTTCTCCTGACTTCTTTCTCAACAGGAATCAAACAGGTATATAAGGATGCCTGGGAACAGAAAGATATAGGAAAGCTAATTGATTTTTATAATATCTTGGGAACGAGGTCATATCCTGATGCCTAAAATCCTCTGCTAGGGAACAGCCGGCATGGTCAGCATGGGAGGTAACAGGACTCCTGGTGGAGCTGCCAGGTGGGATTTTCTTACAGGTGTTGGTGCTTCAGGCTCATACTCAGAACTCTGCTAAATAAAAACAAGCAACTTGAGATATTATCTTTCTGGATTAATGTCTTCTCCCATCACCATCCTTTCTTTGGAGATTTTATAGCCCACAGGTCTGTTCTCAGTAACACAGGTTTTTCAACTACAGTACCAGCGGACAGAACAAAGGTCCATAGGTTCCCTTTTCAAGAAAAAAGAAATAATAAAAGCTGTTTCCAGATCAAGGAGAAACCAGCTGAAGAATGTGACCAACCCAACATTGAGATAGCTCTAGGAAAGGAAAATAGCTCTTTGAGGAAATGGCAAGAGTTTCAGGTTTAAAACTTTGGCTGTGGGGAACCACAGAAACTATGGAGAAGTCATCTGTGGGCAGAGTTTTGAACTAGTCAAAGCAAGGCAGAGGATAGTGATACCTCAACAAGCTTGAGTACAAGTGACTAGCCTCATGAGGGGATAGCATCTTGCTGACCTTATTGCCAGACTGCCCAAGACAGACACAGTACTTACAAGTCTTCTGTTGAGGAAGAAGAGCTGTGGGCAGACTTGGCTAAACAGGGGAAGAAGGCAGTGGGAGGACATGGTTCCTGAAGGAAGTCTGCAGATCCTGGAGTCCCAATCATGAGCTTTGAACAAGCAGCCAAGAACCAAGTGGAAATCTAGCACTGAGATCTGGATGGAGTAGCTGGAGGCAACAATTTTTGCAAGGGAGTGGCATTGGCTAACAAAGCCACCACATCACACAGATAATTTCAGATAGCTTAATTGGATTGAATCAGTTAATTGGACTGCAACAAATCAACCAAATTTGACGCTTAGCATCCTCTAAAAAGTGAGATAGAGGATAGGACAGGCAGGGAGAAAGCAGCATGAAGGGAAGAGGCAGCATGGAGGTGATAGGATACATCCTCCCTCCTCCGGGCAGAGGCATCCCATTCTGAAAATGAGAAGAAGATAAGGAAAGGTGAAAGACTTTCCAGGAGGAAGTCTTCACCTACAAACCCATGTAGATAAGAGGAGGCCAGCAGGAGGATGTGCAAGTTTCAGGTAAAATTTGAGCAAAAGTTGATCACAGGAATCCCCCAAAGTAAGTCAGGTCCCATAATGGATTTTCATGGTCAGGAATTAGCTCTACAAGGTGATGAAGTAGACTAAACCAAACCCAAACCAGGACATGCATCTGACCATAGTGACTTCTCTCAGGTCCCACTGCCAGCTCACATTGCAAATTACAGCACGCAGAGAAGCCAAGGGACGCAGATGCTGCCTCCAGGGCAGAAGTGGCAGAGCCTGAGCCACAGAGCTAGTGTGCAGGGTGAAACCCATGCTACATAGGCACAGAGCAAACTGATAGGTATCTCAGGGCCCTAACTACAGATGCAAACCTCATGCAAGCACAGCAGACTCGCCTTCTTGGGGACTGATTGTAAAACAGGTCAGTGCTGTAGTATGCTTTCCTTCAGGCCTGCTGCATAGATCCCCCATCCTTAATGGAAGACTATTTAGCTCTTGCAAATACCCCATTGCTTTGTAACCTCTGTGCCATGACTGTCCTCACCCACATTGGTAGTCTCATGCCCTCACTGCCCTTGCCTTAAGGCTGTGATGCTCCTGTGCTGGCTTTTACCCCCTCCCCACCTCCTGTGGGTCAGCAGAGCTCAGCGATGCCTCTGTAGCTTTTTGTCTTCCAAATATTTAAGTGTGTCTTCATACGGGCCAGCTTCTGCTCTGCAACAGTAGACCCTCCTGCTAGGTTTATACAAACCACCACTGTCACTGCTTCCCACTCGGTGTGTTTTTAATGCTTTTAATGTGAGGAGAAAGACACAGACTCCCCTCCAACAGGTACACGCAGCCATGTTCCAGGCAAGCCATACTTTAAATGATCCAAGTCTCTTTATAGGGCAACTGTTATGATAACAGTTATCCATTTTCCATCCTCCAAGTCATGGTGAGTAGAGAGGAGAAGAAAATGTCATCTGCCTCTATGAAATTGATACAGGGTCCTTGCCAAAACACTGAGAGTAGCTGGCTACAGCATCTTAACTACATGCCTCATAAATTTAGACTTGAGTTGCTGTAGTGCAATCTGTTGCCATCAATGTGGAAGCCCTACCATGTGGTTAGTTTGAAATGCTGAGGTAGAAGCTGCTTTAGTCTTGAAATAATCCACAAATCTCTTGAAGCAGCATGACATGGTTCCTTCACTTCCCAGTACTTTGTTGGCACTGAGGGCTGCTAAAACTCACCTATATTCTATATATGGTCCTAGGAAAGCAGGTATTTCCATAGAGGAAATGGGACTACCCAACTTCTCCAAGATCATTTAATAACCTGTTGCTGAAAAACTCCCATTTCTCTCTCAGGTAGGAGTAGTAATACCCATAATATCATCAGTCACAGGAACTTAGAAGTAGCACCCATCTAACCAATTGCATAGGATATGTACCATAAGATGATCTTGCAACAAACCTCCTTCCAAAGTATTAATCAAATAAGTGACAGTATCCATTCTACACAGCTGTAAAAAGAACTATAGGACCACGCATGGTATCTGAAGCAGAGGAGAGAATCTCCTGTCCTGGGAAAGTAAACTGCATCATTGTGTCCAGAAGAAAATCCCTGGTCTTTCAGGGAACTGGGACTGGCACAGGAACCATTGTTTGTTCTCAGGTTGTGAGGTGTCTCTGCCCAGCCTGACTGTGTCTGGGGTGGCTAAAGACAACAGTGATAAGCTTTTGAAGAAGGAAGAAAGCAGCACCTGTACATGTGCAGATCAATTCTAGCACAGAGCAAGTTAAGCCTATTCTGGTTATTCTCCGTTAAGGAATAGGAGATGACTCTGGCTGGATGAAAACCACCTGGTCTAGATTGTATCAGATGTAGCTGAGTAAGAAGCGCATAAACCACTTGCCAGCTTTTATGTCTTGTATTGTTCACCAACACAGGATGCCCAGGGTGGGACAGACACAACAGTGATAGAAGACCAAAACTCACTGACAGCTGCTACCTGATATTGTTTCTGGACTGGACAGCTCATAGCTCCATGAGCAGCTTAGTCTTTCTAGATTTGTGTTGGTTGTACTGCAAATCCTGAGCAGTAGACAAGGCTGGATTCAGACCAAAAAGCAGCATCTTTTTCACTAGACACAGAATCTTCTTCCAGCACTACAACAAGCCAGAAACTGTGACTCTTGATTTGACAAAAGAATACAATAATATCGTTCACCCTGGTCTGACTGCAAGATGGCAAAGATAATGACTCAGTAGGATATTTGTGCCTGTGGATCTCATACTTTGGGACAAGTAATAAACTGAGGTCATACGGTGAGATGAACTCCTAGATGGCTCAAAGAAAATAAGTTTTAAAACATCTGTTCTCATGTTTAACTTTTCCAAACCCTTTATGAATTATTGGTTTCCAAAAGCTTGCCAACTGTAGTATACAGGCTCGCATTTACCTGCCTGCACAAATCCTGCAAGACTGTTCAAAACAGAGCAGACGTTTCCTTTTAAATAAGCACATTGATCTGATGTTTGTTAATACCATGAAGGCTGATGTTAGCTGCCTGGTTTGGAGACTTATTCTGGTGCTTCCTATTAAAAATAAATGGATATCATCTATCTGGATTTCTGCAAAGCCTTTGACACGGTCCCCTGCAACATCCTTCTGTCTAAGTTGGAAAGATATAGATTTGACTGCTCAGTGGTTAAGAAATTGGCTGGATGGTCACATCCAGAGAGTGGTGGTCAACGGCTCGGTATCCAGATGGAAGACAGTGACAAGCAGTGTTTGTCAAGGGTCCATACTGGGACCAATGCTGTTTAATTAATCATCTTCATTAATGATATTGACAGTGGGATTGAGTGTAGCCTCAGCAAGTTTGTTGATGACACCAAACTGGGTGGTGAGGTTAACATGCCAGAGGGACCCGGACAGGCTGCAGAAGTGGGCCTAGGGGAGCCTTATGAGGTTCAACAAAGCCAAGTGCAGGGTGTTGCACCTGGGTCAGGACAATCCTGACAGGTTTAGGAGATGATGTGTTGGAAAGCTGCCCTGAGGAAAAGGATTTGGGGGTACTCGTGGATGAACAGCTGGATATGGGCCACCACTGTGCAACTGCAGCCCAAAAAACCAACTGTATCCTGGGCTGCATCAAAAGAAGTGTGGCCAACAGATCGAGAGAGGTGATTCTGCCCCTCTGCTCTGCTCTGGTGACACCTCACCTGGAATACAGAATCCAGCATTGGAGGCCTCAGCACAAGGAGGCCATGGACCTGTTGGAGCCCATCCAAAGGTGGGACACAAAAATGGTCAAAGGGCTGAAGCACCTCTTCTATGAAGATAGGCTGAGAGACTTGGGGTTGTTCAGCCTGGAGAAGGCTGCGAGGGGATGTTATAGTGGCCTTCCAGTACCTGAAAGGTGCCAATAAGAAAGCTGAGGAGGAAGTGTTCACAAAGGCATGAAATGATAGGTTGAGGGGTAATGGTTTTAAACTAGAAAAGGAGAGATTTAGGTTGGATATTAGGAAAAAATTCTTTAGTATGAGTGTGGTAGGTGACTGGAACAGGTTGCCCAGATAGGTAGCAGAGGCCCCATCGCTGAAGACATTCAGGGTCAGGCTTGATGGGGCTCTGAGCAACCTGATCTAGTGAAGATGTCCCTGCTTACTGCGGGCAGGGTTGGACTAGATGACCTTTAAAAGTCCCTTCCAATCTAACACGTTCTATGATTCTAAGTTGGATCAACCTACGAGGACAGTAACAGAAGCCTAACCCATAAAGGCCACAACTGGAAGGCTGCCACTCTTCTCTCACCTCCCAACTGGTAGCAGGAGACAAAGCAGCACCTCCCTTACTGATAGTGGGACTAACATTTAAAAGAAAGAACCTACATGAGCTGTTCATACTGAAGGGTTCTTACACTGGCCTTTCAGCAGTGAACAGATCTGGTCTGTTACTGTTATTGACTGCCCTTGTGACTGACACTGACTGTCTCACAGTGTGCTGCAAAGAATGAAAACAAATGGGTAATAAGACTAGGACGTTTCTTCCATTAAAGGCTCCTCTTCTTCCTGCGCTCTTTTGTCAGCAGAGCTGTGAAATGATGCTAGCTCTAGTGCAGTTGTAGTTATTTCAAATGTTGAGTGTTGTGTGTGGCTCTAACTTAGGAGGGTAGAATAACCAATCTTTCTGGCTCAAGACTGCAGATGTGCTTGCTCTGGGCTGAGCTCTTGCCTGATCAATAAGGTTGAATTATACACCCAGACTCCCAATCAGCAAGAGATTCCTTCTTAGTCACGTATCATCTTGTCAGACTTTTATGCCTGGTTTTATCTTTGCATTTCAAAGGTTTTACTTACATGTTGTTCCACTGCTCAGCCTCTAGGAAAGAAATATAAAGGTACATCCTCACTCCAGCTCTCTACTCCTCCTCTGAGGGATCACAGCCACCACTCTTGACACGCTGCTGTGGACTCTCCCCCTGTTGCAGCTCTTGACGGTACTGCTGCGCAAAGAACAGCACTAGGGGGTGCCATGACAGAACCTTCTTGCCTAAGGCCTTTGACCAGCCACACCTGCCTTCACGGAAGGCTCTGACTTCTTTTTCCAGCACAGCAGCAAGGAGTGAGCACCAGCATTTTGCCCACTCTCCAGACACCACTTCGTTGCCCCTTGCCTCGTTCCTTAGAAATGTCATGGGAGAGTGCTGGCTCTCCATCTGCAAGCCTTGGCTGTCTGCAAGTGCTGGCGGCCATGTCACTCGCCAGGCCTTGTCACTGTGAGGTTTGCAGCATAGCTCACCTATTCCACTATAATGTGAGATAGCAGGACCTTTTATCAGATGGGAAGAGTTTTGTTTCTGTTTGACAGGGCAGCCTAAGTGCTGGCAGTCTAAGCTGGTGGTTTCATTAGGCCAGTGCAGGGCTGGGACTCCTCTCCCCACCAGGGGCTCAGAGGTTATGAAGGCCATAGCCCCATTGCTACCTTGAAGAAATTACGGCTCTGATTTCCACCAGGTGTTCATATGCCCTGCCAGGGTCCTCTAAAATCTACAAAAGTGCCTGCCAGCTTCCCATGGGCTGGCTGAGGTGGGCTGGTGGAGTACGCAAGGCAGCAGCTGAGGAAGAGAGGGTAAATTCTTCATGCTCCATTTGCCATTTTGTCCCAGCTCCCAGAGCTCCCCCTCACCCCAAGCCTGCACAGCTTCACAGGCCTCTCTAACCCCTGCTTCCTCAGCCCTCCTGCTCTTACTATTTTACACCTTTGATAACCACTTAAGTGTCCCGCTTCTTTTGCAGCTCTTCCTCAGCGATGCAGCCCTGTTTAGGTTCCTCCTGTGGGCAGCTGCTGGGTCAGCCAGGACAGCTCTGCCTGTGAACGCAGGACACTTGAGTCCCAGCACATTCTCTGGGTGGTACAGGACAGCCAGCCCTCACTTTCTATAAGAAGCTAAAGAGCAGTAAAGTTAATCTTTTCTAGCACAGCTGGATTGGTCGCAAATACAGAAATAGACACTTGAGCACATTTCAGGGCTGAATTTGGCTCTCCTCATGCTGAGCCAAAGTTAAAAACTACAAACCGAAGAAACCAACAAGAATAAGGTGACATAGTTAATACACAGTCTTGCTGGCGTGCCAGCCATGCTTATCTAGACAGGTTTGCATAAAAGCAGAACCACCTCTTTCAATATGTTTTCATGATTTCTGTTTAAGGAACGGGGAATTTGGGATTGGCACGTTCCAGCCCGTGTTGTTCAGCTCAGCAAAGCCAAAACATGCACTTGGCTTTAGATACTCATATAATTACACAAAGTTCTTAATTTAGTAATCTGTAAAGTAACTTTTTAAGGTCTTACTGACTCAGATTAGAGGGCTCAAAAGTTGGATTGAATCCTTTCAAGTTACCACAACTGGAGAATTAAATCAGGCCTGCTCTGCAGCATCTTTATCAGGTGCAGGGGGTAACCAAGGAGTTTCACGTGCTTGTTTTTAACCCAAAGGGTTCATTTTGTGCTTGTACAAAACATGCTTGGGTTTTAATAAAACTGTGAATAAGCAAGAGCTGTGTGCTCTTAGATTGGACTTGGCTTTGTTCTTGGCTTCTCAGTCACATTTTGTCCCTCTATTTTGCATTACAACAAATCTGCTCTTGAACATGCATTATGCATTTAGCCAGAGGTTCATGAACAAATATTCTCCTGTCTCTACCCATCTTTTTTCTCCTGCTTTAAGGTGTTATGTCTATTTCCTTGCTACTTGTACTAAGGCTGCAGTGCTCTTGGAACAATCTGCATATACCACACCCTTTGTATCTGTGCTAACTCTAGAGACAGGCAAAGCACAAGGCAAAGGTGTTCAGGCAGCTTTGGCCCGTGCCAGCTGTTTGCCTTTGTGCATTTCATGCATTTTTAATTGCACACACTTCTGTTTGTCCACAGCTTAATGCTTTCATGAAGAAAGCCTGGCATTCTCTTGATTTGCAGCCATCTACTTCTTCACAAACAAAATCCTGTTCCATAACAGGCTCTCTGTAACTTGGGTACTGTTTATACCACAGAACAATGTTTTAATAAATGCTATTTACATTTTTTCAGGGTAGCTAGAGGGGTTTTGGTTTTAATTGGCTGAGTAAGCGAACCATGAGTGATTATACAGACACAGAGTTGCTACCATCATCTCCCAGCTCCCTACCCATCGCTCCTGTGCCAGCATAGGTGAAATGGGGGGGGGGAGGGGCAGGGGGAAGGGTATGGGCCCTTGCAGGAAAGTATTTTTTTGAAAAGGGGGGGAAATTGATCAAGATGTTACAGCATATATTGTGCCTGGAGACCTCAATAGTTTTTCCTTACATGATTAATTGCCTAAGCCAGAAGCAGAAAATTTCTTTAAGATTTGGGAGGAGAGAAGGAGCCCTCCTGCCCCCCTGCTCAAAGCCATATTTTGGGGCTGGGGGTGAGTGAGAAGATAAGGAGGTTTTTCTGTGGCAATTCTGCCTTCTGAGAACTAGTTCAATGAACTAGTGGCTCCTTTTTCTCACATCTCGCTGCTGCTCTCTTCTCCTTCTCTTCCTAATCCTTATTCTCAGCACAAAAGTAAAAGTAACTCAGAATCCCCTGCTTATGAAATTTAAGCAAGGTCTGAGGGACAGAGGAGCATCGCAGGAAGTTCTTTGTGATGGGACCTTGCTTGGCAACTCAGCCAACATCACCAGAAGTGTGGCCAGCTTGGGTGGCAATAGAACCAGACAAGGCATTTAGGCCTACAGTGCTTGGGAAAAGTGGATAGTAGCCCTGCATTATTTTTTTTTATTAAAACTTCCCAACACTTTGGACACTTGCAGGAGTCAGTTGTCCTATTGCAAACGGATTTAACTTCCAACATCAGAGGAGAGCTTCATTTGGCTGCTGGCCATGTGCGAGGAAAAGACCAATGCTTGCAGGCTCTAGCTGGCAAACTGCTTCGGTAACTACAGCCTGGAGTGGCTGTGGAGGGGAGAAAAGAAGCTTGCCTATGCTGAGCCTTGTGCAGCTAGGGCTTGGGGAGAATGCGTTCTCAGATTTGCCCACAAACGTGATCTGTGATACTGGGTGGGATCTCTCCAGGGCATCCTGCTCTCAGGTGGTAAGTCAAACCATGCTGTTTGCAGCTCTACAGAGAGCCAGCAGAGCAGGCTGGCAGCCTTCACAGTCAGTCTTCCGCTTGTTGCCACTACACTCTTCCAGGCTATCATAGCTCAAGAGGTGAACACGAGGCACCCGAGTATCTCCATTAGCACAAGCTCGGCCCTTCGCAGAGATAAGCATTTGTACTTAAAATACTGACATCACCTAGAAGCAAAGCCTTACATGTGAGAGCGAGACAGGCTCAATAAACACAGTGTACTGAAAGCGACAATAGTCGCTTTATTATCTTCCCAAAGAAGAGTTGTTTCTCTTCTCTGCACAAACTTGGAGGTTAGCAGACTACAGTGCTTGCGAAAGCCTGTCTAAACTCATCAGGTTTAGGATCCTCCACTGACTTTAGCAAGCCATGGTGGGTCAACTTGTATTTGCACTTCCTAGGACTCACATGTGAACGGAAGATCAGCTAGTTCATTCCTTACTTCTCAGCATTGTGCCAGTTAAACACAAATGACTAAGCCCAGGACAGCTATGCTGTTTCTCACTGATCACAGCTACCCACACTATCCCTGTCTAGCACAAATTCCTGCTGACGTCTGAAATTCTCTTAACAAAGTCGGTGCAGAGGGTGAACTAAATAGCTTCCATGGTGTGCAAGTTTTTCCTGTTTCTCCTGTGTTCTGTTCCCATGAATGGAAACCTTTTTCACAGCTGTAAGAACATGAAGGCTGGGTCGAGCTACTGCCTGGTGTTTCCATTCATGTACCCTGAATGGACTTTTGCTAAAACTCATTTTATATGATGGGAGGGAAATGCACTGTGCACCGCACCTGCTTTCAGCCAGCTTCATACTATTTGTACAAACAGGAGCTACAGACCATCTGCAAGAGACTTAGGTCTCAGGCAACCCAATAGCCACACGAATTCCAAGCTGGTGGGTTCATATTGCACTATCTGGTTTAGAGCACTTCTTGTTTATCTCATCAGGTAATTACTGTTCAAAAGCTGCATGAGTGCGAGCAGATAAACTTAATTCAGGGGAGAGCACTTCAAAGAAGAAACAGGCCAAGGAAACTTAATGCAAGAATTCATAATTATCTTGAGCACCGCCATTAGGCTGACACCCCAGTTCATTTCAAATCAGTTGTGTGCCTTTTTAAAAACAACAACAAAAATTATTCTCAGTTGTACTGACTGTTTCTGACTGCTACTGGAAATCTCTTGCTAGCACTTCAGATGCTTCCACCATGCATTTTCTGGTATTGGTGATGATCTGCTTGGGCTTGCAATGAGCAGGGACAGGTTTGAGGGCAGTGAGGGGAAAGGATTAACTTGCTGCAGCTATGCACTGCAAGGAGGTTGCCTGTATTCTCAGACCACCCCCCTCCCCACCCCATGAGCCATACACCAAGAGAAACTGAGCTTGCAGGCATTCCTGTCACTTCCACTGAACCACAACTACTGCTTTCTTAGTATTGACAGCTTGTCTTATCCCAGCAGCCAGTTTCTGAGATGGACTTAATAGGTGGCTCTACCTCCTGGAAGAGCTTTGGACTCAGGACGAAAAGCCAGGGAGACCTGCTCTTAGAAAGCAACTGTTTTCTCTTTCTACCTTTAGCTAGGGCATCAGTTGCCATTCTCACATAATAGCCAAGCAAGTGTTTGTATGCATTTCCCTAGCGCTTAATCACAACACAGATAGTAATCATAATTGCTAAGTATGAAGAAAGCCTGTTCTTCTGTCCTAGCAATTACAGAACTGTGTAACTATTCAGGGACTTGTACATGCCCACCCCACCACAAATCAACAGGTTTTAGAAATGCCTTTAAACTGGAATTGACCCTAGATTAGCCCCTCAGGGTACCTCTGTCACAGAAGCATTGAAAAGTTGCTCTCAGTCACAAATGGACGTGGGATGAGCAGTTGCTAACCCCCAGGCTGAACAGCCTAGTCTGGCAAGGCAAAGACTGACTAAACAAAGCTCCACAGCTCTGTATCTCAGCTCCCTGGCTGCAAAATGGGATATGCCCTAAGCAAATTGCTTAAAGGTCTCTGGAAGTCAGGGAGGCCTAGAAATCAAAGACAGATTTTCTGGTCTTTATCCCGTGCCTCTGTAAGACAAGGGGTTTTTTTCTTCCGATCTAAATTATTGTTTGTAAAAATACAGCTACCTCAGTCCATCACCCAACCTCACCCATAAAGAACATGCTAATGTAATATTTGGTAGCCTTCGAAGAAATGAACTTGGTATGGGAAGACAGTGCTGGGGGAGATATTTATAAAGATTAATGCTAGCTTAGCCTCCACAAGCTGCCTCTGTTAGACTTTTCTAGGTATAATTAAAAGCAGCCAAGCAAGGTTTCTCCTTGCAAGGCCTACCGAAGGAGCCCATCTCTTCCCTCTGGCTGTGGAGGCAGAGGAAGGAAAAATGGCTTCCCTAGGCGAACAGCAGCCTTTGTGAAAAACCTCTCATTTAAAGCAGGAGAATGCAAGGATGCAGAGCACCAAACCAAACATCTGGCTGCTGTTGAGGGAGGTGTTTATTTGAGTTTAGGCTTGATTCAGCTGACTGTGGGATCGGAAGAGAATCCGGTACCGAACATGTCATGCAAAGATTGGGATGTCTCTTGCGTTCTCTCCCTCTCTCCATGCCTACCTCTCGCTGGGAGAATAGATGCCCTGTGATAAGGATTTGATCTCCTGGTCTGCTGCACAGTCCTGCCAAATGCACTTTGGAAATAAAACTCAGTTGTTCACTCATCACGTTCTCTTGTGTAGCACTTCACTCTACAGCAGGGCTTGAACACGTGAGGCTGGGTGAACAGAGTGCTCCACACTTCACCTGCTTTAACACGCTGCTCTGGCCAGGTCTAAGAGTAAGCAGATCATTTGGGAAGAGGGTCATACAAAAACCAAGGGGTCTGTACTGGACAGAGGAGAGTTATTTTCTACAAAGAGGAAGAATTGCAAGTTTTGGTTGTCTTCTTTGTTTCCCCCTTGTATAAGAAAGGTAGACGTGTACAAGTCTTGGAAAACCTCTACAAGCAGGAGGAACAATACTGTGTTAGAGTAACTGATGTCAGTACTTGAGCCTCTCTGATATAAATCACAATTATTTTGCATTTGTGGGTCCCACTGAACAAATTACTGAATGATAACAAGGTTGTCACTAGATCACACAGCAACGGCATCCTTTATGGCAATGTGGTTTAAAAAATATGTTGTGGGTAAGGATCAGGGGGTGGACGGAGTGCATTGTGGTTTTTAGGTTTTTATTTCCCCTTTGAGACAGAGGTGAGCTTCGCTAAAGTAGGAAATAATTTGTCTGGACACAGCCTTTTCTGACAGAAGTTCTTTCAGAGGGGCTGAGATGCCCTGTGAGTTCTGCCGGGACAGACAGGCCTGTTGAGTGCCAGGCTTTCCTGCAGAACTTCTACAGCTTTCCACTGACAAATGAGCTTCACAGTGGCTCTAACAGATAGTTTACCTTAACCAGCCACCAGATAGCAGGCTTGTACAGAAATTTTCCTGTTCACTTCCTGTGCTGAGCTCAAATTGGCTTGTAATGATATGTGTGAGATGGAATAGCAGGAGAGAAAACTGGAATGTCAGCAATTAAATGCTCCCTGACTGCCATGACAGGAGCCTCAACCTCTGAGCTGAGGGGGTGACAGACGGGAAAGCAGCTCTGCTCTCAACTTGAGCACAATTTGATCCAGTGACCTTACCAGATATGATAAAAAGGGACAAACTGGAGCTATTTCAACTCCTACCCATGCAAGTTTTCTCAGACAATTTTCTTCTACTTACCCTTTGTAGAAAACATTGTAGTATTCCCAGTCTGCATCAGTGACAGCACGGTGGAGAGGAAGTTATTTGCACTTCCTCATCTGGACAAGTTTAGTCCTGCTTTACTTCAAGCACGTACTGTCTTTAAGATCTCACTGTCTCTAATTTACATACTTAAGCTTTTCATAAGAAGGTGTATCAAGTATTCTCCTCCTATTGAAATTTGACCACAAGCAGCTCTGCGGATTTTTATTTACATTTATAGGACCTTATAATTCTGCTGCTACACTGTGGGTAAGCATCAACATCATCAAATGGTGTATTTGAGGATTTCCAGAGATGCGGTTCCAGGCTCTGAAACTTTCAGTCCTTGCCTGAGATTCTCTGCCTTTTCACAACCAGAGTTAAAATGAATGAACCAACACGCCCCACCTCACACACAACATGCACGCACACCAGCAGGGAGCTGCATTTTAACTGGGCAGGTTTCAAAATTTCTCATGTTTTTGCCAATTCCAGCAGAGCTAGAGCTGGGAGGGACAGGGTGGGGGGTAATTTCTGAAAATCCAGTCCAATATAGAAAAGCCTTTAATTAGTAAGCAGGGCATTTTGCTGTCATTCTTTTGCACCTTTTTGGTTACTAGCACCCATCTATCTCTATCAATCCCTTTCCTTATGGGGCATGATAACTGACAGACTGGAGGGTGTTAAGTTTCATTCCAGCTTTTTAAGCCCGATTTCAAATACCAGAGCAACCCACGTGAAGAGAGAAAAGAGACCTTTGGCTGCAGTGAATCCCACACTTCCTGTTTTGCTGCCAACAGGATCTCATGCCCCTTTACTCCTCCCCACGCACTCAAGTACTACGTTAGAGGGACCCAGACTCTCTACCAAACACCACCCTGCTAAGAACTAAACTTCACTGTATCCCCATTTCTTTTCTGTCGGCCGCGCTTTCGCCCTAAGCCTTGAAAATAAAGAGCTTGGCAGGCTCAGCACAGTGAGACTTGTGTGCCAGGGGAGGCTGAAGGGTACGTTTTGAGAGGGGACCCCCGCCCCCCTCCCCTTTGCTCCAGCAAATTCCCAGTACCAGGAGTCACCATCATCTGAATCATTTTGTTCTACTTGCTCCCTTTATGAAACGTGCCCTCCAGCTCAGATCAGCTCTTTGGCTTGGGACTTGAATCTCTCGGATCCTCTGCAAGGAGAAAGTGACACTGACCATTATTCTCACAGTTTTATTTGTAAAGGACATAGCATGAAAAGCTGTATTTCAATGTACTTCAAAACCTGAAAAACTCATGACAGTTTGTGATATGTATGTTAAAGTGCTTGATATAACAATACTTTTACTAATGTTGTCTTGAAAATAATCCAGTTCTTACTCAGTTAGTAATAATGTAGAGACAAAATATATCAATGGAGACATTTAAGGATCATTTTAACATATTCAGGGCAAATTTGTACATTTCAAGTGTAACGTAACAATGCTTCCCCTTAAGATGTGCACCTTCATTTGACTGAAAGAAGGAATTTTCTCAAATATGCCATTGCACATCTATTCTAAAAAGACATTTTTGAACAATGATATCTAA
Organism: Laterallus jamaicensis coturniculus; assembly: GCA_022605575.1. NCBI lineage: Eukaryota > Metazoa > Chordata > Aves > Gruiformes > Rallidae > Laterallus > Laterallus jamaicensis. Next base: position 83,435,436 of record JAKCOX010000003.1, read on the forward strand.
TGCACAAACCAATGTGGAAAAAAGCATGAGTAGATTTTTCACTAAACAGTAGAATTTCATTCATTTCAGAGAATTATAAATACACATTTTGTACATCGTGAGGCATTTGATTCTCTGACTCCCTCAAGTTACCATGCTGGATGTTAGTACAACAGGACTATGCAAACTCAAGACATCTGCAGATGGGTATTGGGTAGGAATTTCTTTTTTAAGAGCAAATACAGGAGAGCTTTGGTCTTTTCCAAGATTCCCTTTCTCAACCCATGAAGGTGCTTTAACACTGAAGTAAAAACTGTGTTAGCTTAGAAGAATCCTGACAGGGTTCTAGTGGTAGAATAAGTTCTGTAAACCTTACAGAAAATAAACCTCACAGTTTTCAATAAACAAAAGTGGTCTACTAAAATAAAAATAATCATACATGGTAGAATAAAAATTCACTACAAAGAACCCTACTCCCAAAGCTGTGAAATAACTAGTCTTCTAGGAATCTAAGGCAGTCAGCTGTGCCCCTTTCAACATATCTTAGGGTGTTTTATTGCCTATTAGACACACATTATTTTTATTGTATTATTATTAATAAGATGTGAAATGTGACAAAACCAAACAAGTCAACACTTGCCAGAAAAGCTGACATGAAATTGTGTTCAAGTTAAGTGCTAAAGGTTCCTTAATGTAGGTTGAAATGGGGGAAGGCCCTGGTTTGATTTTTTTTTAATTTCTCAGATTTTTACTTAAGACTTTATGTAGTTATTGCCCTTTTCTTTCTGTGTTGTTTATTTATCTATACTTGACCTTTGGAAGTGCCCACATTTCTACTTCATCCTGCTTGTAATTAACCCATGTCATGGTGGATGAATGTTACAACTGTTAAAGTCATAAATAGTTTTTGGAGAAGTAGGCAGCAATATACTTTTTGAGAAGTATGCAGCTAGCAAACGCAGATGATGCTGTGAAGAAATCCAATGACTAAAGAGGTTGTTATTTCAGTAAAATGAAAGTCATTTAGATGGGGTTGGGCGTGAAAAAATCATGTATAGATTAGACATAAAAGGGCTGAGTTGTAATGGAAATCACAACATCCTAAGCAGTCATTAGTGAATAATGCTGCCACATGGTGTCTGGTGCTAAATCTGTAATTAACTGATAGAGTTAAGTACTAGGGATGCATTTTCAATTGCTGCTGAAAGGCTGTCATCCATCTTTGTCATGACTTTTAAGCAGACTTGCCTGGCCACACAGAAAACACTAACTTCCAGATTTCACATTTCTGGAAATGTAAGAGGGGTGTCACAGCTGTGGGCTCTGGCTACTAACTCATGACACCATTCACAGCCTTTATGCTAGTTACTCACACCCACAGTAATGACACGGCAGTGCTGCCTGAAGTATTTGGGATGAGTTTAGTCAGTTTAAGGAAATACAGGCCCAGGAGGAAAAAACGGTTATTAAAAGCTGGAATCCTCATTAAAGTCAGTAACTCCCTGACAGCATTATTTTACTTCTTTCTTACAAACAAAAAGACCTTCTATAACATAACACAACACTCTCCCTCCTAATGTAACAAAGTCAATTGAAGAGCCTTCTTCTGACTGGGAATATGACATGCAACTTTGAAGTGAGTGCTGCTATAAGAACTGGACAGTGGAAGGACCAAAGGAAAGAGGAGAAGCTAGACAAAAGGCAGGTGAGAAAGCAAACTCTAATTTTCACCCTCTTTCCTTTTCCTTAGCTCTCCTCCCATTCTCCACCACATGCACACTATACTGAGACCTGCTACTGGCCACCAAAAATCCCAAGTCCCTCCAAATGCCACTCAAGAGCACAGTGCAAGTCTATATACTTAGTAGTACCAGTTAGGGGCCTTTCCCAAGCCACAGCTGACCGTGAGAAATCCATGGAAATCCACTGATGAAATGGCCAAGATCACAGGGAATAAACAAGTGAAAGCAAACACATATATTTAAACAAACCTCCAAAACCTAAAACCAGACTACACCCTCAGATCCTTGCAACTCCCATCCACGGGAACGGAAAATACATTCCATATTTGCTGCATGGTATCCACAAGGTGATTTTAATATAATCTATTAATTTTTTAGCAGACAGGATTTCAGTTGCTCCCAGTTCCTCTTCAAGAGCTTTATCTATATATGCATGCTGTATTACTAACACATTAACTGGAAAGCGTAGGAGAGGAGCCTCAAAATACCAAAGTGAGATTCGTTTTTACCTCCTTTTGCTTCGCTCCTTTTTATTTTCTAGGTAGAAAATGGGGGTTGTGGGGAGGAGGTGAAGTAATCAAAGATTCTGTACTTCCCTAGGAACACTCATCCTGTGGGTTAAAGGAAGACTTGTAACCTGTCAGCATTTTACAACCAGCTGATACAGTTCAGTAGCACAGCAACTTCGGTGTTTGTGGCTCTACAGCAATGATTCTTCTCAAGTACAGCAAGAATTTGGTATGAACCAAATTCCTCAACATGGAGAGAGAAAAAAAAAAAGTCACCCACAACACAAACTGTCTGAGGGTGAGGGGGAACCATCAGAGATTCTAGACAGGCAAGGGATACACTAAGGGAATCAAAACGACATCATTCCCCATCTCAGGCTGCTGAAACAGGTCTCATATTCTCAGGCTCTGAGGCTGACAGCAGTCCTCCTCTCCAGTGTTCAAGCATTTCAATACTGTCTGCCCTTTCTGAGATCAGAAGTGACACAAAAGAACTTACAGAAAAAAACTGACAACTTGCAACTTCTGTGCAAGGGTTGAGTCTTCAAAGAAAAAAAACTGAGACCATGTGCAGTAGGGTAAACCAGCATATGCTTACAACACTTCCAAGAGTGAGACAATCACAATGGCTACATAAGGATATTTGCTGTATTAATTTGCGATACCTGAAAAAAGCCCAGCTGAGTTTGCACAGTATTTACATGTTGATTGGCTTCTTCCCTGCCAGCAACTAGCGGCATCCCTTCCCACCTTTGTCATTCCCCCCTCCCCTGTCCTTCCCCTGGGTTTAAGCTACTCATAGTCAGAACAAGAACATTCAGTCTAAGAAAAATTTCTTAGAGTAATATAATTTCGTAGAGAAGATAGCATATTTACACACATCTAACACATGAAAATACTCTATTTTATGCTAAATTTCTGTTTCAAATAAACTACAATACTGCATCTTAGCTTTCTGCAGCTTTAGAAGACAGTTCCCATCAGGCACAAACTGGGCTTCCCATTCGTGCTTCAGCCGGCAGTTTTGCCTTACAGTGGTGTGCTACCATCCCATTCAAATCCTAACAGGTCTCCAGTTGTGGTTTGCTTGCTTGAGAAAGGAATAAAAATTCTCAGAAAAGCCATGCTAAACATCCACTCCTTTAATGAGCGATCCTTCTAGGATGATGTTGAAATCTTGCAATGTCTGTAGGACCCGGATAAGGGAGTTGACTGTCATGCGGTCCCGTAGGAGAGCATTCTCCTCGTACATCCTTGTAATGGGCGGGCACTCTGCCAGCAAGGGGATCCACTGAGAGAGGAAGTGGTCCCTGCAAAGGGAGCAAAAGGAACTGTTTTAGTACCAAATACAACAGATCTCAAACCGAAATTCTTCTCCAAGAACACAACGCAAAGCACACAGCCTCTTTTTGCAGGTGATGCACGTTGTTTCCACGCAATAGTTTCTAGCGTGATCATAACCCTTGATTTTGTTAGTAAAATACAGGTACCTGAACTTACTGGAGGAATGAAGATGGAAAGATAGCAGCAGCATCGGACAATTGGCTTTGGAAGAATTCAGCAATGTTTTCAGACCAGGAAATGGGAAAGTAAAATTCATGAAAAAACAAAACTCTTTCCCAATGGGTTTTCCATGTATCCAGACAGACAAGACAAAAATGGCACTTATTTCTAGACACACCATCTTCCACCCTCCAAAATACAGCTAGGCCCATCCCTGCCTCCCTACCAAGTGTAAGGCAGAAAGCATCCTATTAGGAAAGAAAGATTCATGTAGAATAGTTTTGTCAGAATTATAACAGACATGCCATTTTTACAGGCAGAGAGATTCAATGAGGATCTTGAAATGCACCAGCTCTTGCAAAGGAACCTTGAATTCTCAAAGTCAGTACTTCATCAAAAATACAATTTCAAGACAGGTTTCATACATATGACTGTCAAACTAACAGTTATAAAAGAGCTCAAAACATTTTTAGCAGCTAAGACAGTAACCATGTATCATTACTACTTCAGTGCTCCCATTTTTCCTGTATTTAGTATTAAAGCTGCCTAAAATAGGTACTGGATAATAGAAAGGTATGAGATGTCTTAAAATGGAAAACTAAAGTTAATAAAAATGGTGTAAAAATACTCTTTTAGTCTAAGGCAAGAGGACACATATAAGAAGAGGAGTTGGATTCAATGATCCTTATGGGTCCCTTCCAACTCAGTATATTCTATAATCCTATGATTCTAAGAGCAGTTAAGTACCTTGTCCCCAGGCAAACAAGAATTTGGAATTTGCCGTCCTTCCCAATGTTCCTCGGAGCTGTATTGATGGCATTCACATAATGACAGAAGGTTTTGCATGAAGATCTCTGAAGTAAGAGGGCCTCCTCATTGTCTCCAATCTGGTCACTAGTTTCAAAATAAGCAACAGCTTTCTCTGTGGTAGGAAGAAAAATCAGAACCCTGTGAGCAAAAGTACTTCACTGGGACATGGAATTACACAAGGGAATCCTTAAGAAAACACCTGCCAAGACCTATTGCAGAGTTTCTATATGGATTCCTCACTCCACAGATAGATGAACATTTCCACCTTTGCTATGTAACAGTAGTCAGCAGACCAACTGATGTCTAATACAGTTAGGTAACATTAAGGAGCAGCACCAGAGTACCTGTCAGTTGTAAATGATACCATCAGCTTTGATTTTTCACCTTTTCTGAGTAAGCGCTTGCCCTCAGGCTAAGTATCTCAATTAGCCAACATGTTTTAAGGGAATAAGTATGTCTTAAATTACTGCAATATAGGCCTACAGATAAGCGTCACCAGAAGACCAGTGCAGTGATTAGGAGAATTCTTATAAACAACTATAAATCTAAACCTTTCACTCCCTGCCCTTTCCCAATATCTATTGCCAATCTCCACCCTACCTTCCTTCTGGACAGAAAAACAGCTGTTTGAACACTAATCTATGAGTAAACGACTAGAATTTGAAGTGCTCTTAAATTTCTGCACAGTTTCACACTCATCCCTTATATAGAGTTGAGCATATCTCAACTTCCATCTTGTTTCTCATTGGCTTTAGGCAACCTGGAGCAGATGCTAGGCAGGAACAAGTGGCACCCTAGCTGATGAGAATCCGAGGCCTGTGTGTGAGCAGTGGTTTTGCCCTAATCTTTCTTCTCCTCCTGCCTCCACATCACATACTGCCTTACCTATGAAATCCCAGATGAAGACATTCTTATGAAAAATGCGAGCCGATTTGAATCCATGGTGGAAGACCTGTTCCAGTGCTGCGACCAGACCATTTTCTCCACACAACAGAATGGTAAGGCTCCCTCTCTGTGGGAAAGGGAGAGTCTGTCAGTACAACTTGCTTTGTTTATATGCCAGAAGCTTCAAATCTAACAGTTAACAGTCTCTACTGGTCCTTCAGTTCCATTTCTGTTTATGTTTACATGCATTGTAGATACTGGGCAAGAAATGAGAAGTAGTAAGTACCTCTTTCTCTGGCTTGTGAAAGTGTTTCACAATATTGTTCACAGCTTCCCCAATACCCTCTTGGATCTGTCCTGCATTAGGCTCTGTGAAAGGATAGAGAACATGCTAGCTCAAGATTAGTGACTTTAAAATATCTATCAAATTCTCATGATGACATAGCTCGAACTGGAACTATTCTGTATCTTTAACAAACTTCAGGCACTCATTTGTCTTGGGTAAACTTGAACATTAATTACAGTCAACCCTGGAGTAGCCAATAAATCTTCGTACTTAAAAATGCACAACCCAAGGATCTGGCTTGATAAATATTTTGAGCTAATCACATCTTGCTCATCACACAGAGTACAGTAACCCTCACATGAAGAGGCAAGGGCTGAAAGGTTGTAGCCCAATCAGTTCCCTCACTTCTATGTAACAGAGGTGAGAAAACCCAGCACTCATTAATTCCTGACTTGAACCCACAATGGTTGATTGAGCCAAAAGAGCTACCTATTTTAGACACACGTCTCCTTATTGTACCAGTGTGAGGGGCCACACACAGAGAATATTAATGTGTTCCAAGAGTAAGTTATCTTCTGTGTTTCAATGCGTGCCATGTTTCAGCTCTGAATCTTTTTAGCTGTATGCTTCTGCTACTGAACCATGCTATGCCTCCACCTGCTACTATCTCATCTTCCTATGCAGGTACCTGCAGAAACTTCTCTAGACCCTCATTCAATTCCTAATTAAAACAGACTGAACTTTAAGCAGATGCTTTCCAGACTTAAGTCATTCTCATAGTTCTTCTAAGAGTTCTTTAGTTTATCAGACATACAGAGGCTGCTATTAAGCTTGTCCTACAATTGTTATTTTGGAAGCATGGAGTAATTCAGTATCATTTTAGTACATGATCATAACAGGTCTAGTAAAGAGGCTAATATAGCTCACAAGACAAATGAATTACTGGGCCTTGGTGTCCTCAGACCTTAGGAAGTGCTTGGCAAGTAGCTCTGGTGCTCACTCTGCCAACTAATATGGACTTACATGAAAAGCTGCAGTGGTCCCTATGGTAGTTTTTAAATGCCACATTACCCCTGGAGACTAATCATTCTTTGCTCAATATTTCAGCAGTCATGTCCTCTAATTTTACAGGAGACTGACAGATTTATGAGCAGGATCTACACTGTGCTTATCTGTATACTTTAGCAGAGGTTGCCTTATGCAGCCCTTATAGTCCCATGCCCTGTTGCAGCCAGATGCAGTTTCTCCTAAAAAATAAATTTAGGGACATGAAGTTGATGCCTCCTAGGGTCCCTCTGGAGATGTACTCCTTCAGAAGGCAGTCTGCAGTATTGCCTTCTGAACTGCCCTTCAGAGAGGGCTGTCTTCCCACCGAGTGCAAAGTGGGCAGGGAAACTGGGCAGCATCAGCTACTGCAAATTCTCTTGCCTCCTCCTCCCTCATCTCCCGTCTCCATGCTTCAAGGAAAAAGGTTCTTATCTGTCTCAGATGGGGATGTGGAAAGAGGCAATGTGTACAGTCACAAAGCAAGCTGCAGACACCCAAACGGGGGCAGGAAAAGCTCATCAGCTCGCAGCTGTTCCTCCACAAGTCTTGCTTCAGTAGGAGCTCTCCTGTTCACAGGAGTTTTATTTCTCAGCATTCTCTCTCCCTTTCTCTAGGGACCTGGCGTGAAAGGAAAGGACTTACTAGTGTTCTTCCCTGTGAGGGAAGTGATGCTTAGTCGTCGAGCTGTGGTAGGAGACTTCTGCTGGGGTGGGGTACGGCACTGCTTTCCCAGCTCTTCATCAGATGTGGAGGACACCAGCTCTCCGATGAGTATTCGCTCCAAACTGCCATCATCAACGCCCTTTCCCAGCCACCGTCTGCAGGGAAACCTGCCATGCAGCCAGCACAAGCACAGGTCAGCCATGCAGGTTATCTACTTCAATCTCAAAGTTCGAGAGACAGCTAGGGCCCATAAACACTGCTAACAGGCAATTTCTGTCACCAGAAACTTTTCACAAACCAGCACTCAGCAGCAGCTTTCTCTGCACCACAACAGGTAGGACCAAACCAGAAAACTACATTACCTCTATCCTTAGGAGAAGGGGAATATGCAAAGCTTGCATAAAAACATGGGGCAACACAAAGCGTACTCATATTGCACAGGCCATATCTTGATTCCCGACAGGCAACACTTCACTTGTGACCACAAGTGGTATCTGGCCTTTACAAATACTACAATGACTAACAAATCCCCACACGGAGTTCCCACCCAACTGACGCTGTGACATCTCCTCATTCTCAAACCTCACCCCACGTTTTATTGCTGTACTTTTTGACCCTATCCCACAGTCCTAATGAAATCCATGCACACCTCCACACCCCCTGATGTTTGTACCCCATTTCCTCACACTATCTCCCACACACTGTGGCCAACCCTAAGCTCTGGAGCTCATGTCTCTGAATTACAGTTTTCAAAGTCTGCTTTTAGGAGGAAAAAAAAGTCTGTTTAGCCAGATGTTTTGTAAAACCAACGATGACTTAGGAGATAATTTCGGCACAAGAGGTATGCTCACAAGAGATTAAGAAATCATAAAAGCATTTTCTTATAATCTGAGTTTCTGTAAATCTGTTACAGTACTTACACATTTGGATAGTTTTTAAAACAAAAAGAAAGCAAAGATTTGTGCAAAAGTAGCATTCCAGCTGTTGGGGGGCTTAAAGAGTTCATTTGTGCACCATTTTACCACTCTACACACAAACATATGAATCACTTCAGAAGTATTCACACTGCCTGTCCTGTCTCAGAGATGCAAAGAAAACCATACGTTCAAGTCTCATTCAATATTCAATATAAATTCAATTTAATATTCAATATAAATTCAATTTAATATTCAATATAACCCTTCAACTAGGGTTCCTGAAATGAGAGAACAGAGGGTGAGGGAGACCAACCCAACTCTATGGGGTACCGAAATCAACCCAGAGTGGAATTTCAGACAAAATTAAAACTTGTTGCTTACTTGTATGTGTGTCCTGTTATTTCATTTCGGACCATGACGCAATCAACCAGCCACTTGGCTAGTAGCCCTGAGTTGTCATGACCAATCTGAACAGTTGTCAGCTTCCCTAAATTCTGGCACTGCAATGAATAAGTTCATTAAAAAAACCCACAACAAAACAGCAAACTGCACACCCTTCCACCACATGCACACATATAGTCTAAAATGTATGGTTTTATTCAGTTTCCTTTGATTTATACAGCAAGTATTTTCAGCCAAGCACACAGAACATTTTGAAAAGCAGAATACTTATTTTACAACAGAAGAAAAGAAATACCCTGAAATAAAACTAAAACTTGTGAAGAGATTACATTCTTTGTTGTGAGCACTTCGAATATTTCAGAGAAGTGTTAATGACAACTTACTGAGCCAAGGTGATAAAAAGGTGTGCTTTTGTTGAAGAAATAGATCTTCAGTGCAAACAGCTTTTCAAAAATGCATTTTGAGCATAGTGACCTTCAGCTTACTCACCTTACACTATGAAGCAGTCCCTAGGTCCTATTTTCAAAGATTGATTTGCTCATCGTTGGGCAAGACAAAAATTACTAACATGAGACTCTTAACATCACAAGGAGGACAAGGAAAACAGGAGACTGTGAATTCCAGCACAATAGGAACTGCAATAGTAGGTGGGGTTGGCAGTTAATGTCACCTAAGAACTTCCCTTGCAAAACCTTGTTTTTTGTTTCTTCTAATGCTGCCAAGCAAGCAGCTTGGTCCAACATTTTCCATAGTGGGTGGTGGCTACCCAAGTTGGTATATTAGGAAAGCTTCAGGCAAAGGAGTATTGCAGATGTTAGTGTCGTCCTTAGGAATGTCAAAATACCATATTTTGCTTGTTAGAAGCCTGGAGATCTTTTCTACAAAATACTAATAGCTGAATGAGAGGCAGACAGTGTAACCAAAAAATATCCTATCTCAGTCAAAATCTACCTATGCTTGGCAAGAGGGTTTGGGTTCTTTTACTGTTGTTGAAGATAAGTCCGTGTATGCTCAAGGATGCAATGTCAATTTTAGTAGCAGGTTTTCCTAAAAGATCCCTCCTTGCTGGATATGGTAGAGCCTGGAGCTATAGGAGCCTGATGGGCCTTTCTCTGTGATTCCCGCTACCAGCTGCTTTAGGGTGGCATCAAGCCAGCCTGTAATTGGTGGGTGGGAAAGTAGAGCAGAATGAGGGCTAGGTGAGAGCACAGGGAAGAGAGCCCAATGGGGATGGCAGCTCTGTGGCTGGCTTGGGGTAGCACATGAAGCTGCAAATCTGAACACAGGTGTTTGACCAGCTGGTTGGAAAGGAAAGCAGTGTCGGACAAGGAGCTGTAGTGACAGGAGGAGAAAGAAGAGTTTTGGGGCCTGGTTGGTGGTAAGTGGGAAGACAGATTGAAACGAGGTAAAAGAAACTAGGAAGGGAAATGAAGAGTCAGAATTGAGCGCTCAAATAAGGAATTAGGATAGCTGGCAAGAGATGTAGAAGGGAGTGAGATATGGAAATAGTTGGGTGAGAAAAAAGGAGCCCAGGGCTGGGACAGGATCAGCAGTGAAGCCTATAGTGAAATGTGGTATGTGCTCACAGAAAATGTCCATCCAGCACAGGAGGGGCAGGCTACTTTCCTGATTTTGAATGCACAGAGACCTTGAACACCTAGGCCGAATCTGAAATGCTGTGATCTTAAGACAATAAACCCTGATCAAGTGAAAGTTTATTTGGAAGCATGTTTGAAATTGAAAAGTAAAATGTAAAAAGCATGTACTCACCTCAAATGTCATTTCTAGGTGGTTTTTAGGAATCTGCATTACACCTGTATCTCCTAGCTCTCCCGACACACAAATCCATGGGTTTGATGTGGTTATTGCATTGCTTAGTTTTTTGATGGGAATTATCACTGACCTGTAAGGGATCACTAGAAACGGGGAGGGGAAGGAATACGTTAGTCTTGACTTTCCCCCCACTTACCGCTCGGAGTAAACAGTTTCTGGAGTAAACCACCCCTTGCCCTTGAAGGTAAGTTCTCATCCCACATCTCAGCGGCCTAACAAAGAGAACCACTCCTTGCTTCTCCCTAGCAAGGCTGAGACAAACCTAGAGAGTGTCCTGCCAGGGCGGCAGAGCCTCTCCTCTCATGGCGACTCCCAGCAGGCCTCACAGCTCCGGCCGGCCATAAACCACAAGAAGCGGCTTACCAGCGGGGACCTTCCGCCCGCCTTCCCGACTGCGAGCAGCCTTCTGCAGCTCAGCTCCTTCCAACCCCCAGGGTCAGCGAGGGGCTGCCTGTCCCGAGGACCCGGCGGGCAGCGGCACCGCACGGTGGTGCTGCAGCCCCGCGGCACGAACGGGCGCCGCCTTGCCGCAGAGCCGGGGCAGCGAAAGGGCGGGGGGGCCCGGTTGTCTGCCGAGGGGAGGTATAAACCCCGTCCGCGGCAGGGCACCGCCATGTGCGGCAGATCGGGGCCGGTAAAGGGAGAACACGGGAGGTCAGAGGGGAGATGGGGGCGTCAGAAATGCTTGGCGTGGCGGGTAATGGCATAGCCACTGTCTCAAGTCTATGGACAGCATCCTCCCCAATTAATAATCACAAATTATTACGTTTTATATCATTATTTTAATTTATAATCATTATTCTCATTATTATTGCTTTTAAATCTCCACCACCCATACCTGCTTAAGACCCATGCCAATTTGGACAGGACTTGGATACAGCAAACTGGGATTGCAAGAATCTCTCTCCTGTCATCTTCCAAGCTGCCTTTGGGTAAGGATAAGCCAGCATTTTGATTTTGTGTGTGCTGTACAATGATACTGCACTCAAAAAAAATCCAACCCCCTCAGATTCCAAGCACTTGTCCTACAGGGTAAAGCTGCCAAGCTGGTGCTTCATGGAAATAAGGTAATAAAGGATGAATAAATCTCTTTGCACTGTGCTAGTTCTGAAGGGATTTACTATTGCTTTAAGAGAAGAAAGTCAAAGGAGTGCCTGCTTTGACAGCCACATAAAACTAAGGGGTGCCAAAATGGACCCAAATAATTAGGTCCTGCCTTCTCTGCAGTGCTTAGCACTGGAAAGATTAATTTTCAGATTTTGATCCAATCTCCACTCTCCTTACAGGGGAGTAAGGGAGAGGGAATCTCTTTGATATTTAAGGAAAGACAAGAAGCAATTTAAAATGTACAGCAGAGAACAAAGAGCCTTGTATTTCATCCTCCAAGGCTTCCATCTCCTCTTCAGTCTGCAGGCTGTTAGGATGCACACTTAGCAAAGGCCAGAAAGAAGCATTAGCATGTAGAGGATTTGTCTGAGAGGGAAGGATGAAAGAGACTATATAACCCAGCAAGGAAAATCAAGTGCTACAGCGTCATTCTCTGCTGATTACTTTCCTTTGTGCAGTGCTCTTATCCAGAGCACTCCCACACAACCTTGGCTCTCCAGCTGATTTCCCAGAGCAACACCCAGCACCCATCAGCCCCCAAGCAACAGCCAAGGTTTCCAGATAAGGGCTTGGCTACTCAGACACCAGCAACAGCAACATCATCTCTTACAAATCACGACAGCAACTAATTTTTATCCAGGGGGAAAAAAATTGATTCTTCAACTCACTGATTGTGGTGAAGACGCTGGTGAAGCAGAAGTAATCCACAGCGTTGAGTGAGAGCAGGTGATACAGAAACTGTTCCCGTTCTTCTTCACAGCGCAGGAAAGCGTAACGTTTGTAAAGCTTCCTGGTAGAAACAAATACATTGCTTTTTCATTGAAAAAGCACCATGCATCTTAAGAGGTGCTTGAACCTCAAAATACAATTTTGATCAACACAGTTGATCTTCATGGGAGGTATGAACAGTGAGATTTCCCCAGCTACCATTAGCTGCTAGAAACCTACAGGGGGCTATAGCCCCTATGTTATATGTGCTTTACAGACCACTCTTGACTCCATGCTGCTGTAGCAAGAGTTCACTCTATTAAAGGATCAGTTTTGAGTTTGTTGCAAAGCACAGATACAAGTTAACACAACTTAAAACAGCGGACCAGAATCAATGCACAGCAAACTCACTTCTTCCCCATGCCTTCCCACCACGGGATAGCCTTGTCTAACAACCTATCTTCCCTCTGCTCCATACTGTGTCAGAGAAACAAAGCAGAAGGCACCAAACCAGAGAAGGCACCGAGCAGCAGCAAAGGTCCTCCCACCCCTCAGCTCAGCAAAGAGTGTGCATCACCAGTTGCCCAAAGCAGGGACAAAGGCACACCAGGAGTTAACCTGGCTTCACTCTGGGAAAGCACAGAGCTTGTGATGCTGCCTGTAGTCTGAAGGCAACAGGCTCCCAAGAAGCTGCTGAGGTAGATATATGTAGATGAAACATCAGGAAAAGACAGGTCTACTACCATGCCTTCAGCTGATCACCCAAGAGGTGAGCCACCACTGTGCACCTGCAGCCCAGAAGGCCAACTGCATCCTGGGCCGCATCAAAAGAAGTGTGGCCAGCAGATTGAGAGAGGTGATTCTGCCCCCCTCTGCTCTGCTCTGGTGAGACCTTCCCTGGAGTACTGTGTCTGGCTTTGGAGCTCTCAGCACAAGGAGGACATGGACCTGTTGGAGCCTGTCCAGAGGAGGGTCAAAGGGCTGGAGCACCTCTCCTATGAAGACAGGCTGAGAGGCTTGGGGTGGTTCAGTCTAGAGAACAGAAGGCTGTGGGGGGACCTTATAGTACCCTTCCAGTACCTGATATGTGCCTTTAAGAAAGCTGAGGAGGAAGTGTTCACGAGGGCATGTAGCAATAGGATGAGGGGTAATTTTTTTAAACTATAAAAGGCTAGAATTAGGTTGGATATTAGGAAAAAAATTCTTCAGTATGAGGGTGGTAGATGACTGAACAAGTTGCCCAGAGAGGTAGCAGAGGCCACATCACTGGAGGCATCCAAGGTCAGGCTTGATGGGGCTCTGAGCAACCTGATCTAGTGAAGATGTCCCTGCTTACTGCAGGGTGGGGTTTGGCCTAGATGACCTTTAAAAAGTCCCTTCCAATCTAACACGTTTGTATGATTCTATGATTTGTCTCCAGCTACATATTCATCTTCCTGTTAGCAGATTTGAGAATTTGGTGGCTTCTAGAAAAATCATGCATGTAACAACACAGAGACAGAGATGCATGCAATAGCTACGATGTTTTCTTTTCAAAGGTTTTTTTTTTTTTTTCTTCTAAATGCACTGCTTTGAGAAAATGAAGTGGGGAACACAGGTAGATCCTCAACTGCCTGTGCTTGCCAAAGGAGGCAAAGCTGGGAGAGCTGCAAGGTGGCTGGGAGGACTGGCTTCTAACCCAGCTCATCGACAGTCAGGATATCTGGGCCTGCATTTGGTTTGAGTCAACCTAATGCAGGGCTCCTGTGAAAAAAGGGACACTGATTCATTTGCACAAGATACAGTGATCGTAGGGCTGAGAAGTGGCTTGGATCAGAGCAGTGAGCTGATAAAAACCTAACACCTCCTTCCTGAAAATTGTGCTTCATTTTCCATGCAGATGAGCTTCTGCCCCACTGGGTGGGCAGTACCTCCTCCCTCAGCAACCATCTGCCCTTCAATTGCTGCTGGCTGGAAACCACGGTACCCAAACAGGGCACATAGCTGCATCCTCAGCCTGCACAGCACCTTGACACATCACTGAGGAAGACATAAAAGCAAAGCTTGGAGGAAAAGACCCAACTTACTTGGCAAGTGCCTGGTTGGAAAGCAGCTGCTTCAGGTGCTGAGACAAAAGCTTCTTCTCCAAAGAAAGCCTTATCCAGGCTCGGGCTCGCCCCACATCAGTCTTTATCTCACTCATGTTCTGAACATGCCTGAAATGGGTGGGGAAAAAAGAATAAATAGAAGAATCACAAAAATGCTACATGCTTTGAATGGCAACATCCCATGTGATGCAGGACATAATTTCTAGAGAAAGAGACATCAGCATGGTCCTATGGAGCCCTGCACCATGGCACTGAGACCACCAGCAGCCTCAGGTTGGCCCAGGGACATGGGGCAGCCCTTCCTGGGCACCACAGATTGCAACCCGAATGCACTGTAGCCTGTATCAGCTGCTCTGAGTCCTGGCATTTGCTTGGCCATGGTGAGCAGGGGTAGAGGGGTTGATGTGCTTATCCCTGCACACCCTGAGGTAGATGTACTCATGGATGCTGCTAACACTTAAGAAAAAAGCAGTCGCTCTTGCAAGCTGCTGACACGAGTGGGTATGTCTGCAAGGGCAGAGGACAAATACACATCTTAAGAATTTCTCCAAACCACAAGCTACTCTGAAGGCTCTAACGAACCCTTTGATGGCAGCAGCAATGGGAAATCTAAGAAAAAGAGGGCTCTTTGGGGAAATCCAGTGACAGGCAGGCACAAACAGCATCACAGTTGCAGACATATGAGGCTCTTGTGTAACTGAAAATCTGAGCAGCCCTCCACCATGTGCTTGGTCTGTAGGAAAGCAGAACTGTTCCACTGGGGCTTTCTTCTATGGTTTTGCTTTTCTTTTTTTTAAACTTCCCATATTTCAGTTTGGAGAATGCCAGAAACCCTAATTTTAGAGCACAAGGAGCTTTAGAAGAGGAAAGAAGTGCCATGGCAGGTCAAAGCTGCTTCCAACACCCCCTGCTCCCACTCCTCCCACCCACCCATCCCCAATTAAATAACCAGCAAGAAAACTAGTCTCCAGCAGGGAAAAGGAAAGGCTGCAATGTCTTAACTTTTACGCAGTTTGTGTGTTAAGTGCACAGGCAATTCATCCCTCCAAACCTCTGTGGCAGGCTGCAAGTACTATAAACTGAGTCTGAACTGACCTCTGTTGTCATTTACTTTCCAACTCCCGTATCTCCCTTGAAGACCCTCCATGCATTGCTGAGTGTTAGGGAATGTGGCAATATTTACTTGCAAGGAAATAAAATTTACTTGCTATAAAATCACTCTGTGAGTGATACTTTCTACATTGATGAGTACAGTCTCACTGTCTCATGCTCTCCACCATCTGTTATAACCAAGCACGTGCTTTGTGTTATATTTAGGCCCTGCATTATTTGAGAAAAATACTTTCATTTACAGAGCTTCTAACATATCAGGCCTAGAGCCTTAAGGGCAAATTTGCAAAGTCCAGTTTAGTGCTGTCCAGAAATACACACTCACTCTGCACAAGTGAAGCGATTACCAGACATAGCTCAGCAGCACCATCTCTGCCAGGCTGACTTACCCAAGTTCTCAAAAGATGGGTCTACCTTTGCAATTCAAGGTGAGGCATCTGTATCACACAGCTCCATGCTGTATGTACATATCTGAAGCACCATCAGGACTAAACAATGGATAGGAGTAACTACAGCTTGTCAGTGGCAAAAAAACTAAGTCACTAAAAACCCTTTTAAAAGCAAAGACATTTTTTAAAAAGCGTGGGGTTTTTTTTAATAAAGAAACTTTCTCTCTGCTTCCTCGTGTGGCACATGGATAGTTCTCTGATGGACCAGGAGAGCGGTACTAACTCTCAGGAAGCTGTAAAACAAATTCAGAAGGGCACGTTCCACTCACGTGTAAGTCCTTGCCCTGTCTCAGCAAGCTCAGCAGCCTCCCTCTGCCAGCAGCGATGCCTACCAGCTGAATTACTGCTCAGAGCCCTGCTCCTGGCACTGGAAAGCCATTCCCTAGTCAGAGCGTGGCAGCCAACGTTAGACAGACAGCTGGGCACGTGATTCAGAGTCTTTGAGGAAGGGGATGCACACTATACTCAACTACATTGTGCCCAGACGCTCTCCTCAGATGTTTCAAGTCTTTAGAGATGGGAAGATCAAAGCAGACTACCATCTCCCCCTCCCCCCGCATTCCCTCCACTAGTGCTCAACTTGAATTACATCTAATACAAAACACTGGGTAGAATATATCATTTTGGTGTGAGCAGATTCAAGTACAGATTGACTCAACCTTACTCAATGCATGCTCTTTACCTCTTCATTACCTTTTCCTGGTGCAGACCAGATTTGCATTAATTGTGTGTTTGGGAAAAATAAGGAACTGCAACCACACAGCGTGTCAGAAACGTTAAAAAAAGATTCAGTAATCAGTCTTGGTGTCAGAAAAAGCTAAGTGTAACAGAACACAGCATTCAGGAGCTCAAATTTATTTCACCCCCAGTTGCAAGAGCCAGAACAGCTCTATTTATATCGGTGACATAAGCATCAGCACTGTATGCTCACCAACATACAAGCAAACTCTTCTTGCCAGGGCACTGAACAGCAATTTCAACGCAGCTCCCTAGGTTTGGGCTTGCTTTTAATCCCATTAGTAACAAAGAAAAATCTATTTTCCCTGTCAAATGTAAGCCCTGTGAGACATACCCTCTGAAAGTATCGGTGCTGACAGAAGAAGTTACAGCTGCTCAGCATAGCCGTGCCCTGAGGATGATGTGCATGCTCCCAGTCCCTGTGCAGTCGGAAATGAGCCATACTAGCTTGTCCTGTGTAGGCAGCAGATCTTTGCTAACCCGGCATCTTTTGACTGCAACAGGTTAAGCACCACTGCTGTGGGCCCAGCACCAGGGGTTCTCATCCTCTGCTGCAAGATCCCCGGGGGGAGGGAGGCACCACACGGGTGTGAAAGGAAGTGCTGGGGGCAAGAAAGGGCTTGCCTGAAAGGGAAGACTGGAAACTTGAACCCTGCCACCAAAGGTTTCTGGGAGTTGCTTCCGTGCTGAATTATCTGGCTGGAAGTGTAGTGATGTGCCCAAGGGGTGAGGCCATGTTGGAGGCAGGCTTCAGCAGAAGTCTGTCATGGAGCTGGAAGGGGGGTGGGAGAGATGCTGCAGATCTTTCCCTGTGGAAAAGGCTGAAGGGCATACCCCAAACACACTTGTGCAGAGACTCTGCGCAGAGAATGAACTAAACACTTTGAGCATCTTTCTTACCACATCTAAGATGCCTGGCTTTGCAAGGGAGACAGAGGACACACAGTGTTACCTGTAGCACAACACAAGCTCATCGGATATTCAGAGTGTGACTGTGATTCAGCCCTGCTTTTTAAAGTTGTTTATATAACCTTGAGCGGAGCCATCAAAACCAAGCTGTGCTTAAGGCAGTGCTTAATCCTCTAGCCATTAGGTGAGTTAGCATTGCATCCCTGGCAATTTAACAATTACCTGTCCTTCTAACTTCAGCACAAATCTGTGTGTGCAAACAAATATTTAGCAGCATTCCTTTCAAGCAGCAGAAAGTATGCCACAAGGTTAAAGATGACAAATTCAACTCACAATCTGCCCAGCTTTTTCTGTGACCAGAAATGTTTGTGGATAATCATGAATACCCAAGATATTAGAAAAGGTAGTTTTCTGCTTTTGTACCTTTTCTCTGAAAAGCAGTGGAAACACTTGTGATTCAAGCAAGAGAGCTCAGATCTGTGCTGGGCTTTCATTACTCCAGTGGAAGTACACAGAAGATGAAATGCATGCATGCAGCAGTGAGTGCACACAGCCTCCTCTGTCTGCTGTTCCCTCCCAGCATGCTAGTTTCCGCTCCAGATCCTCCTTCATCCTTTCCTCAAACTGACCCTCCACACGCCTGTCAGCCTCACAGGACTGAATTAATAAATTGCTGCCACATCCCATGAGAGGGATGCTAAAATGACAGACACATGTTCAAAATGACCTTCTGGCATCATACTCCTAATGACACTGTATGTATTTTCCCTCCCTCTTTTGCATGTTGTTTTAGATTTATGTGGAATGCCATATTCTTTGAAATCAGAGCACAAGACTCAAACTCCATAGCATCAAACAAAAAGGTTGCACACAGCAAGGGGGAAGTACAGTCACTTTCAGAAAAAGTCTCACTAATCCGTGGGTTCTCACATCAGGAAAGAGCCCCACCTTGAATAAAACATGGTAAAAATCACATCACTGTAATCATGTTTTTGTGAACGCAATACAATTAATCTTACTTTTACCATAAAAATTTTTGCTATATTTTTACATTGAAGGAGGACATGGTGTTAAAGAAGATCCATGTTGCCTCACACATTGAATTGCCAGCGATTGTTCTCCACAGATGAGCATTACTCCTCCCCTCTTTTCAATGCACTTTTAACTCCACTGCAACGCTTAACCACAGCAAGTGACATGTCAGAGCAGTGACTTGACCTGGCAGTGACTTGGTCAAGGAGATGCCCTGAAGAACAACCACCTGGTGCTGCCACATCAGCCTTCACCTCGACTCAAATCCTTCCAGTTCCTAACCAACATTTTCTAAAAGTATCTCACAGCCAGGCTGTGACCTTCTACAGAGCACCCACCCTTACTTCACATTACAACTAAAAAAACTCACCCAAATACTAGGTTTTATTACATTTCTAAATTTGTACATTTATTGCTATTTGCCACCAAATGATAATGAAAAAGAAAGAATTGTTCAGGCATTGCAAGCAGGTTTTTTATCCCTTTGTGTTGTCTATCAATTGAACTCACTCCATCAGTAATTTAAAACAAACAAAAGGAAACAAACTCAAATACAAAGGAATTCAATATATCTAGTATTATCTGTAGAAGTTGGCTTTATATATTGCTAAAACCACCTCCTGGGGAAAATGAAAACCCCATTAAAACTTGTGTGGCTTTCATTGTCTTTTAGCTAAAATAAATCAAGTTAACATGCAAAAAAAAATGTGTAAAATATAAAAGCAACACTGTAGATTTGAATGTGGGCCAAGGAGAAGGTTTAATTCTTTTTAGCCTTTGTAAACCCAAAGCTAGTGATGATCTTTACCTTATGCTACACAACTGAAACTACAATTAATGCTTTACGAAACTGCATACCTCATATCTTGTATCAGAGAAACCCTCAAAGTAGGCAGAGTAATTCCTGTATCAGACTTCCGTCTTTCTGTTCCAACAGCAACTACAACAGAGAACATATATGAAGTTAATACAAAATTACAGTAAAGGTCTGCAATGCATTTGTTTTACATGTAGCTGAAATCAATCTTAAGATGCTGGTAACTGCAGTGTTTCTGTACATTATCATTAACTCTATGCTGGAAATGTTGAAGCAGACACAAATCAAAATGCTTCAGGCTTCATAGAGTGCCTATAATATGTTTCTTTGGAAAGCTCACAACTGAGAATGACAAGATAAAAATCAAGCTGCAGTAGCATATCTGATGTTAAGAATGCCACACATTTCTGTGCTCTGCTACTCCAATCGAACTGCTCTGTGGTGGCACATTTTGCTCCCAGGAATTTGTGCCTACCAGCCAGATTGCTTAGTGTATTACTCATTGAAGCTTATTGAAAAGTCTTTGTATGAGCAAGACAAGTCTGTCCATAGATGTGTCTTTAGGGACTGATCATACAAGTTCTCATCTGCAGGATCTGGAGGCTTGGAAGATGACTCTCTCAAGTTCAGAGACTTTTACTACAATAGCCAGCAGCAGTTTGCGGGCAGGGAGATATCAAGGTCATCAGAAAACCAACCTCTCTCACCACACAGAAGTAATTTAGTGACAGTAAAGGGCCAAGCCAAAGCATACACTGAGCACCTAGACTGATAGACAGAGATTAATTACGCAACTCCTGAACTGTATTGTCCACCAGTGTAAAGATTTATTGAACGCATTGGGAGTTAGAGAGTTATTCACATTGGGATTAGAGAGACAGATTATGGTCACTGAAGAAAAAAAAACGTCAGCTGTATTAGCCATAGCTCCACACCTTCAGTTCCTTCAGAAATCACCTCTTGTGGAAGCACTGCTTCTCACACCTCACCCAATAAAAGGGAATGAAGATAGTGAACAGACATTGGGTGATCTTTCAGAAAAGGATAAGCATGTTCATTTGCCTCGAACCACATCAATCTATTTTGTCCAGACATCAAGATATCTTCATAAGTATTATGAGATATAATCACTGTTCCTCCCAGGCCCAAGTTCATTCACTGTGATGGAGTCAACTGCCAAATACTCACCCGGAGACTCTGCACTATGCTCTTGTTTCTCTTCCCTCTCCTGGTACTGTATTAAATGGGACCACAAAGCAGATTTCCCCTGAAAATTGAATATGCAGTACATAGCTTTAAATAAATCAGGCAGAAGAAAAGAGGCCAGTAAACATTAAAAATAATGGGATGGCATTTCAGCGGACTAAACATTCAGTACTGAGAATCAATTCTTCTCTCTTGGGCCATGAGACCTCAGGAAGAGGAGAGGAACATCTCACTGACCTAGCGTAGTCACACCAGCTGCCATTTTCTCTGTCACTTCCCTGGCTTTCCCTTCTGAAGGGTGAAAGAGAAGAAACCAAACACCTATTTGACAACACCACTGCAATTTCCAGAGGTATGTCTCAAATTAAAAAAACCCCAAAACCAACAAACCAAACTTCTCCCAAAACAAACCTCAGAACTCCCCAGGCCCTTACAAGATATGAACCAGGGATTCTGAGCCTAAAGATACCTCTCACTTTAAGTTGAAATGACACCACTGAGCAGCATCTTAAAAGGTAGAGATGGCATTCAGTATTTGCTAGTGTACTGAACGCACAAAGTCCTTAGTTTCTAGTTACCAACCTGCTTGACCTGCAGACCATGGCTCCAGATTCTTTCTAGTAGATCACAGAGACTGGCAATCAACGTATTTTCCTCAAGGCCTGTTATATTGGCTTCTCCATGTCCCAGCTCAACTGCTTCATGGCCCATCTTCTCTACCAACATGCGTTTAGTCTATAAAAAAAAAAAAAATCCTTCAAGGTTTCTAAGAATGTTATTCAAGAAGGGCCAGAATTTATAGATGAGTTTACTTAAAGATGTTTAATCTTGAGACCATTGCTAATGGCCTGACCAGAAACTTCAAATCTCTTTACAGAGATTGTAAATTAAAAAGAATAATTTAAAAAAAAAAGTTTGCATCATTACTCCATACTGTCCTATTTCTATGTATTTCTATACCCTTATCTATTGTCCTATTCCTACACTGTTGATCTGTTACCAACTCGTATCAAAAACGGAGTACAGAGCTTGTAGATATGTTTTCAGGCTTACTCAGTATCTGGTTTTGATCTTGTTATAGCTCTCAAAGTTTAAAACTGATAAATACAGTAAACACAACTGACACAATGAAATTATATTTCCATGGTTATAAAAGCTTATTAGATATTAGAAACTGCTATACTTCATTTGCTTTGCATAAACTACATTCAGAATGGTTGTACGTGCTGAACACTTCCTTTTTTGATCGTGGATCTTGGGCAGATTATGTTTAGGCTACCTGTACAGAAGAACAATTAAAGGAAATCCTCCCTAAAATGTCTGATCATGCTGATTCTCTTTCCTGTCTTTTTTACTCATTTCACAAACTTTGACTGCATAAACAGAAGAATGAGAATACCTTCCTTTCTTTCCTAGCAGTTGAAAAACATAACCCTAAAGAGACATCCACCCTGTGATAGCCTGGTAACCCAACAGACCAACATCATTCTACGCGTGAAGGACTTCCAGGACACCATCTCCAGCCATGATTTAGGCTCAGTGTAATGAAGAGGAGAGCAGGCAGTGGGAAAAGGGGAATTACCTTCATGCGACATTCCTTCAGTAACCCTTCCACAAATTTCCAGTTGGTCTGTGCAATCACAGCTGGAGAGAGGTCTGAGAGTTTAGGCTGCCTTAAATTTTTTCCTAAACTCCTTGCCTCCTGCATGTACTTCTAAAAGTAAACAGAATTATTTTAGATATTACAAGTCAGAGGGATTCTCCTCGTCCTAATCCTAGGCAAGCAAATGCTGGTAAAAAGGAATAAGGCACAACATCATGATTTGTCTGATACTTAGGTGTTGGGCTGGAGAAGTGTAACGTTCCCTTTTGACAACAGGAAAAGAAGATACTTTCCTGTGTGTAACTGAAACAGTCAATGTTCGCTAGTGAATTGTGCTGTTCACAATTTGCTAGCACAAAGTTAGCCACAGCAAGTGCATAAGGTACGATACCTTTACTCAGCAACAAAATAAAAAATATCAATTAAAATTTCCTTCCATTGTTATTTGGTTTTCACTTAAACAAAATTTTAAAAAATTACAAGCCATTTGTCTAATGTGTTGCAGATTCTACATGAATGGAATAACTCCTTTGAAAAAAAATCATAAGAAAAAGAAATAGAGCTAGTGAAGGAGAAAGATTTAATCCATTATTTTTCATCTGGACAGTTCATGTAGAGGAAAGAAAATCAGGCTTGATCTTATTCTTAATTAACTTCTTAATTACAAGTGAGGCCTGGTTTAAACAGAACTGACATTTAACATCGTTCATGTTTTTACTGTTGGGGTGGTAATTGAGAAGTATGCCCAAAAATTGGTATGCTCTTAAAAAAAAAAAAAGAACAAGCTATAATAAAAGACTTTTAGTAATAAAATACTTTAAAACCTTCCTGCTCCATTGGCTTAATTTTCAGGGCTTTTTTCATTGTTTGGGGGGTTTTTTGCTTAATTAAAAAAAACCCCAATCAACAAAGTGTCCTCTGCCCCCAACGTCAGAGAGAGGGCTCCATGCTGAGCAAAGCTAAGAAGTGGGCTGCATTTGTGTGTGCAAATATGAAGCCTATCAGAAAGTTGCCCAAGCATTGCTACTGAATTTTTTGTTAAAATGATTAAAATAGTACAATGTTGCCAAATATGACAGTGTTGAAGCATAGTGCTGATAGCCTGGTGTGGACACGCTCCATTTGTGTTTATAGCCAGTTAATGTTGTCATTTTTGGGGGATGGTGTGTGACAAGGACCACTTTCCCCCTGAGAGGAGCAGACCAGTGCTCCTGCTGGCTGGGTGTGCTGAGGACACTATGTCTGCTGCATTCTCAGGGCTTTCTGTCTGGGGAGCGAACAAATTTATTTAGCAAAAGCAAAATCCAAACACATCGAAGTGCTTAAAATTTCACTTTTTTTTGGGTGGTTTTTTGAGGTGTTTTCTTTTGGTAAATGGGGGAGTACAGCTTTTCTGACATATTAGAATTTTTTCAATACAAAATTTGGCCATGAACCACTTCACATCAGCCCCACGATTCAGACAAGAATGTCGGGTTCCGCTATGGAAAGCTGTGTTGAACAGAAGTGCACAGCTAGATAATTACTAGGTAATTATGGTTTCACTAATACCGTAAGGTCTTAAAAATAGTTGAAAAACTATATGTGAGAATAAAAAAGAAAAAAAAGTCATGGATGATGAAAGCATGTCGTTCAGCAAGCAATCTCACAAGTGACTTCCATCTAACAGTGCAAAAGTTAGCAACAAGAACAGAAAGTAGTAATACAAGGAATATACAATCAAGAAATCTAATACTTCTTTTTACATGTAAAGGGATATATAAAATCCAAAGTGTGGTTATAGTCTGAAGAGAACAAAATGTGGATAACTTTATTGATTGTATGTCTTGTTATTATACTAAAGTAAAATAAAAAATGATTTACACTTGTCAGTTCAAGGAAAGAATAAGGGTGGATGAAATGTTCTCTTTGCTTTTTTGTCAGCATCCACACAACACCACCCTTGTCCATGCTGGGATGTGATGATCCAGCAGTTTTGATCCAATGTGTTTTGGATATGACACCATGAGCTGAATTGAAAGGTGATCACCATGGGGAAAAAAAATGAAGCAAAACAAAATTCTCATCTTTCAGCCATGAGACCTGTCCTATCTGCCAGGGAGCTGGTGTGGAAACCCAGAGCTCATTTCCAGCTACTTTTCAGATTATAACCACACTTACAAGCGCTACAGGGATGTGCTCATACTCTATAGGAAAAGCAGAGGCTTGAGATGCAGTGAAAACAGCAGTTCCTCACACTAAAAACATCCCAAAAGCAGCTTTCAACAAGAAAAACTAAAACATACCAGGCAGCATTCTGAGAAGGATTTTTTAGGAGGCCGTGCAGGAGGGGGTGGTCCCTGATCCCACTCCCAGAAGGCCATTGAGTTCTGACGAAGCAAAAGCTCCTCCGATGGCTAAGAGGAGGCAGATGCCCCAATGGCAGAATAGCCAGAAAGAGGAAACAAAGCAGAAGAAGCATGCACATGATCCACAGCAAAAAAAAAGAAGAAAGTAAATACATGACAAAGTATTGAAAAGACTCTGCTGAGATATACACACAAGGCAAAGTTTAAAATATACTTGCAAAGCCACATCAGCAAAAATAGTAACAAACATGTATGTGTGCTGTTTTGCTATGTTTCCATGAAACATCATTCAAAGATGCCATTTCAAGAGTCCACTCATCTGTTTAGGTTCTTTTGGAGTGTAAATGCCAACACCGGCCACCATTATGCAGTAAGATTTAACACAAAACAGCACGAATGTTTTATTTTTGCTAGTGACATACACAAGAAGCACATGAAGATCAATGAAAAAATATGGCAGAAAATATTTAATGAAGGACAAGGAACTGAAAAGATGGGAAAGAAATGTGTGTGTGTGAATGATATTTACAAGATGCATGGAGTTTCCAAGCTTTAGGCATAAAAAGGCCCCGAAGTCTTAACCTTTCAAATAGGTTTACTCATGCCAGGAATCTATGCAAGAGAGAGAGAATAAAAAAAGTCCTCAAAAAAAAAAAAAAAAGTCCTGCCTCATTTGCCTTTACAGCCCTGACATTTATTAATGAACTTGACTTTTTGCAGAGACCTTCATCCCAGCCAGAGCTTGGCAGCTGCAGCCAGACAGGCACAAGGGCTTTGCTTTCTGCATGTGGTTACACAACTGGGCTCTACATCAGCAAAAAAGCCATTTTCCTGATGACAAGGGGGATATCTTATTCCAAAATAATAAAAGCATTTTATTTCTGTTGTGCACTTTTAAGTTGCACAACATGTACAAGCATCTGTGACAAGCAGCATCTAAACGAGATGGCTGTGGAGACCAACACAAACCTTATGGTCAGCAATAAAACTGCCTGAAGTAACAAGACATCACTTGTGTAGACCTCACCTGGATGACAAGCCTGTGCCACCTGCTGCCAACACCACCTACCTCCCTCAAATCGTTGTCCAGCCCAATGTGCTCTGAGTGCTGCCGCAGGCGGTCTTTTCTCCGCTGTGTGGTTGTGCTGCGACTGGCCCAGCGGCTAGGGAGTCAGAGAGAGAAAAGGCACATGTGAGTGGATAATGTTTGGAGGGAATGGATGGGTCAGGAACCAGAGAACATCCGATGGGTCTGCAGTGGGAGAAGCAAAAGCACAAACTTGTACGTTGCAGCAGATGTGGGTGCAAGCTGGCACCTGACCTCCCCACGGGAAACCACACGGCAGGTGACAGGTCAGTATGCACCTAAAGGACAAAAGCCCTAATGGATTGTGCCCACTGCCTGCCAGGGTCTTCAGTGAGAGCTTCTGTTACCTGACATGCAGCTCATTGATGCCACCACCAGGAAAACTACTGTACTTCATTACCCAACAATGCTGTTATTTGCTGTATTTGCTGAAGTTTGATAAAAATGGTGTCTGGAGGAACAAACAAGATAAAATAACATATGTTTGAGTAACAGCCTGTGATGAACTGGCATTACCCCTGGGGGTTTGGGTTGTCTGATAGATCTATACAGAGGGAAACCTCAAGATACCATCATCAAAGACAGAAGTATGTGCTTGGTGAGCCCCTCCACACAGGGAACGTTGGCAAGGTCAGCAGTCTCCAGATCCCAAACCCATCTATTTCTGTGGGCACACCAACCAGGAGCATATGCACATAGTAGAATCATAGAATGGCATGGCTTGGAAGGGACCCCAAGTATCATAAAGCTCCAACCCCCCTGCCACAGGCAGGGCCACCAACCTCAGGCCTGGATCTACACAAGATTGCCCAGGGCCCCATCCAACCTGGCCTTGAACACTTCCAGGGATGGGGCATCCACCACCTCTCTGGGCAGCCTGTTCCAGCCCCTCACCACTCTTTCCGTAAAAAACTTCCCCCTAATATCCAATCTAAACCGTCCCTCCTTTAGCTTTAAACCCTTGTCCTGCCATTATCTGCCCTTTTAAAAAGTTGATTCCCCTCCTGTTTATAATCTCCCTTCAGGTACTGGAAGGCTGCAATGAGGTCCCCCCGCAGCCTTCTCTTCTCCAGGCTGAACAAGCCCAGTTCACTTAGCCTCTCCTTGTAGGGCAGGTGTTCCAGCCCTCTAATCATCTTTGTGGCCCTCCTCTGAACCCTCTCCAACAGTTCCACATCTTTCTTGTATTGGGGGCCCCAGATCTGGACACAGTACTCCAGGTGGGGCCTCACGAGGGCAGAGTAGAGAGGGACAATCCCCTCCCTGTCCCTGCTGGCCACCCCTCTTCTGATGGAGCCCAGGATACCATTGGCCTTGCGAGCTGCAAGAGCACACTGCTGGCTCATGTTAAGTTTCTCATCCACTACGACACCCAGGTCCTTCTCAGCAGGGCTACTCTCAAGAAGCTCTTCTCCCAGCCTGTATCTATGTCTGGGATTCTTCCGGCCCAAGTGCAACACCTTACACTTGGCAGGGTTGAACCTCATTAGGTTTACCTGGGCCCATCTGGGATCCAAACTATTTGAGCAAGGAGTTGCAGCTGGCGATACCTAGGCAAATGTGTGCCTGGAGGAGAAAAACCTCGCACAGAGCTGGACTTGGGTCTTGACATGTCCGGAGAGCTGTCAGGGTGGGCCAGGAGAAGATCCCGATCCAAGAGAAGTACAGGGACATGAAGCCTAATAATCAAACCCTCCTGTTTCAGAAGGAAGGACCTTGCATGCACATACCTAACTATCTCCACCAATTCCTCCAGTGAAGTGGCCAAAGACCTAATTTTGGCTAAATGCACAGCTAAAAGGGACCAAAAAGAAAATAAAGAAAAAAGAAAAAGAAAAAAAAGGAAAAAAGGCTATAATTGAAAAAAAGTTATAATTGAACTCTCTCCCTAGTTTCCAAATAACGTCAAGAAAACAAGTGCAAATGAAGAAATAAACTTCTCAGTCTACATGTAATCATGGTTCAGCACCTTGCCACCTCAAATGACAAGAAATTTATTTATAAAGCAAAGTAGCATCCAGTCTCTAATAACAAACTGAAACAGCCTGATAGGTTCTGCAAAGCAAATGCTGATACCTTCTCAAAGAATACATTACTGACATAAGTGTCTTGACACCTCTGTAGAAGTCTTAAAAATATAAAGCTCATGAGATGAATAAGTCACCATTTTTTTCCTTTTTTTTTTTTCTTTAAGCAACACTCAATGCCTCTTTAGATGACTGAGAGGGAGGAAATAAACCTCCAAATTGTAATAACGTCAACAAGTAGAAATGCAGTAGAAAATAACCCCAACAAACCCGAACACTGGGTAGCAGACATAAAGTGACTTGAGGTACCTGGTTCTAGAGACCTTCCATTTATTGCAAGTTAGTACCACACCTACATTTCACATGAAAGAAGGCTAATAATACACTGGAAAGTTAATACGTCAACTGCTTTACATCTTGTACTTTTCTGCTCCAATTTACATATTTTTTGAATTCTAGACAAAGCTTTGATCCCTCTCTGCCTGCATTTCTGCAGTTACTGGAAGATTTAAGAGTTGCTGTCAGTGTCCTTTGGAGGAGCATGTCTCACAGAAGGTGAAAATGGAATAAAAGCCACAGAATAATTCCAAGTAATACACTATCATTAACGTTTTTCAGTTAATTTCAGCCCTGTACTCTATCTGGGAGAAGGCACAAACCATTCTTCAAATTATTAATCAGAACTATTTGAACATTTTCAGTATGCAAATGGCTGTTTAAGAGCTAAAGACTGCTCCCTCTTCCCCAACCTCTAAGCTATGGAAGAAGGAGCTGTGGGGCTGCAGGGTGAAGTCTGTCCATTCAGATACTGTTTCGAATCTCTCTGGGAGATTTGTGAAGATCTAACAGCAGATAAGCAGGATTAAGCAGCTAAAACTCTTCAAGCCTGTTCTTTATTGGGCCACACAGAGTTTTCCCAAAATAATGCTTCAATATACAATAACCATTCCTTTCCCCCTCATCAGCAGATTGCATTTTAAATTACTCTCCCTTCAGTCATTCAAAGTGATTCTAAGGGGGGTGAAAGTCATAAAAACCTAGAGTGGTTTGGGTTGGAAGGGAGCTCAGAGCTCATCTAGCTCCAACCCCCTGCCATGGGCAGGGACACCCTCCACTTGAACAAGCTGCCCAAAGGCCCATCCAACCTGACCTTGAACACTGCCAGGGAGAGGGCAGCCAAAGCCTCTCTGGGCAACCTGTGCCAGTGACTAACCACCCTCACAGGGAAGAATTTCTCACTAATACCTAATCTAAATCTATTCTCTTTTAGTTTAAGCCCCTTGTCCATCTTTCCCATAGGCCCCTTCAGGTACTGGAAAGGCTGTTGTAAGGTCTCCCCAGAGCCTTCTCCAGGTTGAACAAGCTCAACGCTCTGAGACAGTTTTCACAGGAGAGATGCTCCAGCCCTCTGATCATCTTTGTGCCCCTCAGGACTCCCTAGTGGCCACACAACTTCCCACTGGATTGCAGAAATCCCAACGCAGGTGTTTCTCCCAGCCCTGCTGTCAGCTGCTGCCTTATTCACACCTCATCTCTGGCACTGCAGAAGCAGCACAGAGAGTGCTGCCCCCTCACACGGGGAAATGCTCTTACTCGTGGGCTTTTCAGTTAAACCACTACCTCCTCTGTCCCTGTGGAGTAAATGCCAGAGGAGACAAAGCCCTCCTGGCTGGTCCCTGCCTTGAGGCGGATTGGGGTGGGGGTAGGGAGGGCGAGCCCCAAGCTATCTGTCACCTGAAAGCACACACAGCGCTGCCACCCAGCCTACAGTGTTGTAGTACTCCCTGACCTCAAAAATACCCTCTCCCCTTTGTTATATTTTTTGCCTCTGGAGCCATGAGCATGGGCTACTGGCATACTTAACTTATTCCTCACAGCAAAGGCGTTGCCACAAGCACAGAGTCTCTGGGGATGAAGCAGGTGCAGCTCAGGCGCTGTGTTGCAACTGTCCAGGGACAAGCTGCATATGTGGCGAAGGGAAAAAAAGGCTTGTTTCAGTATCCTGCCCATATCTAACCCCCATGTCCAATGATGAATGCTTTTCAACTCCAGAAACTGCAAAAGAACAGTGACATTTCAGAGGAGGGATCGGGGAAGTCTGTGTGCTGACAGAGAAGTCAGTATTAATATCAAATTAGACCCCAACAAGCATAGGAATAGGTTTGCAGAGGCTAGCTGAAATGTCAAGGTGACACTTGGAAAAGCTGACACCTAACCTGTGCAATAAATGACACCTAACTTCTGCAATAAAAATGGTAAGATAGTGTCAAAGCTATCTTTAATGTCAGAAGCCAATCTAGCAAAAAAGCAGCTTCACACCAGGAACTGGACATGCTGTACTACAATCACATATACACGTCCCTCTCATCCTACCTCACTCCTCCCTTGGCCCTCATCTTTTTAAAGGTCCATATTGAAATGAAGACATGATCTCTACCCAAACCAGTTATGGATGTAATGGGCAGGATTTACTGCAGTACTGCTGCTAGAGAACAAGAACGTGAGACAACTTCATTCACAGACTGATTTAACCAATATTGCCATCACCAGGAAAATCACTGTTGTAATTTATAACCTATTTACAGTGATAACAAAGAACCAAGGAAGGAGACAAATTCACTTGTCTACAGGACAGAACCTAAATCTCTTCATACAGATCATCTCCTGAGGCAGACCAATATTTAGGTCTTCAAATCATTAAAATACCCCTTTTACCTCTATAGTTCCATCAAAGGAGTTATCTGACTGCATTTCTGTATTCACAAATTAGCAGAGACCCATTATCTCTCCAATAAATTCCCCCCAAGCATACACGCAGCCCACACACATCAAATACACACAGACTGTGCATGTAATCTGCTCAGGTTCAGGGGTACTTTGACACAGAGATTCCCAGCCAAATACATGTTGGACCAAACAAATTAAAAGGAAAAGGTTGAAAGCAAAGCTGCACCTGGTCACGGATGGGCTGACAGGGGATGAGTTCTGCACTGTGAATAAGGAGGATGAAGGCTCAACAGGACAGCATTTAAATTACTGATTGGGTGCACAAAAATGCGTCTAACACCTTGTAGAGAGTGGTCTTGTACTGACAGGCTGCCTCACCAAATTATATGAAAAAAGTGATTTAAAAGGGTGGTACCAACAACTACACTCCTCTGCAAGGAGCAGCACTAGCAATTTGCCAGCGTCACCCCTTAAGTCCTGAGCAACCCCTGTCCTAAGCAGTATTTAGTTCGCAAACTCATTTGAGAGAGTAACAATGTTTGGGGATTGTAAGTAGAACAAAGGATACAAGAATTCAATAGACATTTTTTCCTTGTGATCTTTAGTCCTGCATAGCTATTTCAAAATTACATATTAGCTGAAATAAGTTAATTGCCCTTTTACTGCCTTGCACCAGTGGAGCTTACAGTCAGTATTCAGGAGATTTCCCTGCCAGCTTCCAAGCATACATTTCCTGTCTCAGAAAACAAGTTTAAGCACAGACTGTCAAATTGACTTTATTATTGAAGAAGAACAAATTTAAATACAAGTAGTTTGTGTTTTCATTGCACCTGTCAGTGGTTTGTTATGTTAGGTTACCTAATGTATAGTAACACCTTGTTTCAGATTTTTTATACATAAGAGGTCAGTTTTTGCTGCTTGCAGAGTTTAAATGCCATAAGTATTGCATACAGATGGTTCATTGCTGACTCAATTCTTGCTCAGTTAGATGCACTTCAAAGTTGCTACTGTGTACTACTTGAAAGTACAATTATTTGGCTTGAAGCCAGGCGGGGGGAGGGTGGGGAGACAAAGCTTCATTAAAGACAGTCAGCCTTGAAACAGTACCCAGCATGTAGGGAGGTGGAAAAGGAGATACAATATGAAGCACTCAGTACAAAAGACAAACCCTTTCTCATACACACAAAAAAAGAAATCAGTTTAAACCAGAATGAATTCTATCATCATACAGAGATTCAACAAAAGGATACCACTTTGCATTATACATGTACACATATTAAAAAGATATATATATTCTCTAAGGACATTAACCAATGCTAAAGTTAATGAATAAGCACACAGTAGTGCTATTTAGAAAAGAGGTGAACCAGAGCACCAGGCAGATAAACCTTGGATGATTCACAAATTGATGGGGGGGCTGAAGATGGAGGTGACAGGACAGTGGACACACAAGTCATGCCATTAACTGGAGCACAGAAGCAGACCGAATTCTTACCCTCCTAATGCACAAATCTTACAAATAAATGCTGACACTGTGGTGATGTCAGCAAAACACAGCACAGGAACAAATACTTGGAGAAGCAAATAAGGACTTCTGAAATCTGCTTTATGGGTAAGAACACATCAGTTGGCTGGAGCCTGAGGTTGGAAGGACGAATGTAGTGGGATCTGTGTTTGAAGACTTAGACTGCGCCCTCCTTTGATAATCAGTGCAGGCCGGGTAGGACGCAGAGGACAGACAAAAGCACAATGCTCATGGGAGCTGGGGTACAAGTGAGAGGGCTCAGGAGAGAGAAGTGGCAGGAAGGAGGAAACAGGCTGGCAAGGAGAAGCAGCAAGGAGGAAAGCAGGGTGCAGATAAAAAAGGTGGGAAAACAGGACTAAACTAAGAGAACAGCAAAAAAGTATAACTTAAGCCATTTTGTAAATATGTAAAAAAGCAAAAATTTCCTTTGAAAACCAAAAGAAATTAAGGAAAAATAATAAATAATTTCAGTTGTTCTTTGCAGACATTCCCTACAAATTGCCAGAATGCAAATGTGTCTTCATGCTTGGTGTGCAGTCAGTGTTTTCCTCTACAATATTTAATCCCATTTATCAAGCTTCTTAGTACAAATTAAGTTACAAGTTAATCAATTAGATTGAAAACACAGCTTGTTTCATTGTTTTAATTTGCATTGTAAGCATACACTTCCTAATTTAAGAATTAGCTAATCAAAAACCATGAAGTGTTTATGTAGCTTGGCTTTTTGGCATTCAAATTCCTTTCCTGGATCACTGCAAATGCATCAGCCAGTTGAGTTCCAGCTACAATTTTAAAAGCCTGGCAGAAAATGCACACAGAGAAGGAAGAGAGGAACATGTAGAAATGACAATGTGGTGCTGGGGTTCAAACAAGGAAAGGAAGACTCCAGAAACTGTTGCTTGTTTCCAGCTAGACAAAACTGCCTAAGGGACTGCACCTGTTTTCTCCTGGGATGCTTTCTAGGAGGACTTCTGCAGAAGTCAATGCTTTACAAGGTTAAAGCAGCAAGGATGGGCGAATTCTGCACCCAAAGGAAGCTGCAGGTGCTGTCTGTAGATTCAGAAGTTTATTCCATGATGTGGGGGATGTATCAAAGGTGATGAATGCACATGGAGTCCCTCAAGAGGGACAGCACTGCCTGATGGGAAAGAGGACAGAAATGGCTGAGGGTCCCTGTTTTGGTTTGGGTTTTTTTAGTTGCTGTTAGGATTAATTGCTCTTTTCTTCACAGAAAAATAATATTTCTTTTAATTTCTAGAAATACTTTAATACAAACGTTTTGCTTAAGTTTAGATCTGCATCTTCTACAGTTAATGTTCTAGCAGTTTTGGTCTAAAAGATGATTAGGGAAACTGTATACCAGGGAATATTCCCGTTTTATGGAGGCGCCAGGAGGCTCGAGGTGGGTTTTTTCCTTTGTTTGGGCTTTTTGTTCTTTGTTTTTTCCCCGTTTGTTTTGGGTTTCTTTTCAGTAAAGTGCAGTTTGGAGCTATTTTCAGTGCAGTTCTTGCTTAGCTGAATAAATCAAAATATCTGTACACCACAAGGGAAGAGGCAAAGACAAGTCCTAATGTCACCAAGCATGCACCCGCACTGTGGCCAAAACAGGAGCAAACATAAAAGGAGGTTCTCCCAAGCCACAAACAACAAAAGAGATGAGAGAAAGCAGCAAGCGGTGTGATGGCAGTAGGGGCCAGAGGAGCATCAGTTCACTCCTTTGTCTAGCCTCTTCTAGAGGACATCCTGGGGGAGAACGAGAGGAAGCAGCAGTGTGACAGAAGTGGGGCAAAGCACACTGCTGAGCATGGCTGTGGGCTGACAGATGAGAGATATTAAGCTTCACTTCTATGATAGATTTTGGTGTTTTAACCCTTTTTTACCACTACTTGTGGCAATGTGATCAGCATTTGTTTCCAGCTCCATTTAGGTGGAAGTGATGCAATATGACTGTCAACCTTCCCTCTGCCCCGAAGCCCTGCTCTTCATGCCCAGCAAGCAAGAGCAGCCAGACACCTCCTCTCCCAAATGCAATTTCAGTCCTGGTTTCAGTTAGGATGGAATTAATTTTCTTTCTAGCAGCTAGTGGAATGCCATGTTTGGGAGTTAGGATGGGAGCAGCGCTGATAACACACTGATGTTTTTAGTTGTTGCCAGGCAGTCAAGGACTTTCCAGTTGTTCATACTGCCCTGCTAATGAGAAAGTGAGGGGCGCCCAGGAAGGTGGGAGGGGACACAGCCAAGACAGCTGGCAGCTGTACATCCTGAGTTGTGTGGCTTGGTGAGAAACTGCATTGTGTGTCACCAGTTTCATATATTTTGCTATAAAGTCATATTATTGTTATTTCTTTCTCTCTCTGCTGTCTCAGTAATCGGTCCTCACCTCAACCTGCGAGGTTTGCTTTTTGGGTTTTCTTTTCCCTTGCTTTCTCTCTCCTAATTCCCCCCCACACACCCTCTTAGAGAGAGTGGCTGTGTGGTGCTCGGCTCTTGGCTTGGTCCTCAGCCTGACCACAGGAAGGGAATATCTAGATAACATTATGAGTTCTAGTAATATGTTGTTACTTTATCTGTCCAGAAAAGAAAGTAATAAAAATCTGATTGCTGACCAGTGAGGACAGCTTTTCATTAAAACAGCTCTGAATTGGTTTATTTGCTACCGTCCAACAACAGTCAACTGGAGCATAGAAGTTATTTTTTCCCCCCCCTACAAATACACTCCCTTACAACATTTAGGACAAAATTTGCTATGTAAAACTGAAGTCTGCAAAAATAATTCTCGTCTACATAGCAACATCCTTTGTGTTAACTTTATGAACACATAATAACTACTCCTGAAGTGCCAGGGATTGAGCTGAAATGCTCTCTTCCACCACCCCCATATGCAAAAGCCAAGTTCTATATCGAGCATATCTCCAAGAAGCATACTAAGAAATTCAAATTAATGGACAGCTATACTTCAGTTGATTTTGTGGTCAAAAGAATTATGCTGTATTTGCAGAGAACATGAAAAGACTATCTGTTTTATACGTAGGTGTAAATTCAGCAGAATTTCATGTCTTAAATGAGAGGGAAAGAGAGTCTGCTCAGCTGCTCACATAAAAAACCAGGATGCTGAAAGAGATAAACAGATGGTCTTGAGATCTTCCAATTACAAACCTTTTTGGCAATATACAACTGGAGGAATTCCAAACATTTGTCACTTTGACACTGTTTTGCGGTAAGTAATGTGATTTTGGTACTTAAAGAGATTCTGAAACGTGCTGCAATTTGAAGACCAAAACCAACTATCTAAATCAAAATTATCACTCAAGGAGTTAGTCTCATTTTAGAATAGGTACCAATCTATCAGAAGCATCTTAAAAGGCATAAGGGAAACTATTTTTCATTGGATGCCTATTCATAGATTCACCAAGATTCTGCTATACAGCCACAAGATAGAAGCAACTTTGAGCACGCTGGGCACACTCACGCTATTGCTGACACTGTAAAGCTGAAACCCGCCGTAAGGAGAAGAGGCAGAATGCTAAACACAACATCCCACAAGATGAAGAAATCCTCCATTCCTGAAGGTAGCATTACCCATAAGCTTTTGTCGTGCTTTGCAAGAAGCTGGCAAACAAAGGAAATTTGAAATACACATTCCTCTCTTTGGCCGTTTGGGGTATTTTTGAAAAAAATTTAAAAGAACCACAATTCTTTGAGCATTCAATACTTAGGGATAACTTATTTTATCATTAACAAGCCTTATTTCTAGTAGGTTATTAAAAAGGGATTAGTTAGCACTGGGGTGCACAAAAGGTATATAAATGGAATTGAGGGGGCACCTCATACATGTCTAAAACAAGAGCTAGCTTTAACATTTGGACAATCACAGCTTTTGGAGCTCTCAGATTTCTCTGTGTTCCCATATTTTGACCTACCACAGAAACTGGAAGTGAGGGCTTGAGCTAATAATTTAAGGAAGTAATAACTGTTGATGCACAAAGCTTCAACTTTTGAAGGTGGGGAGAACCCTCCCTGCCTCTCCCCAATCTGGGATTTTGAGGGAAGAAAGAAAGAGCACACATTTTATAACTGCATAAATGTAAAGTGTATCAGTACACCAGGTTTTTTTACTTTATGTAAATTAATATAGAAAATTTAGGTAATTAAATGCTGAATTCCCCAGCTCTAAGCACTCCTATCTTCATATCAAAGTGTACTACAGAAACTCATCAGATTCAGAATCGCAGGGTTGGAAAGGACCTCTAGAGATCATCTAGCCAAATTCCCCTGCTAATGCAGAATCGCCTAAAATGGGCTGCACAGGATCATGTCCTGGTGTTTTCAGTATCTCCAGAGAAAGACTCCACACCCTCTCTGGGCAGCCTGGATGAAGAGAAACCCAGGTACAGAACCACATACTTCCCTCCCTCACCAAATTACTCTTCCAGGTTATTGCAATGTGGAAACTGAAATAGAACCATAAAAATATTTGGGTCACATAATAACAGATGAAGACAAAAGAGGAATAGAGTGGGCATTAATTTCATTCTGCACAGTGGTCTGGTGGTTTCAATACCAAAATTTCTTTCTGAATCTGAATTTTGGCTTGGATTTCCAAATTATCCTGTTTGCTGTAAAATTTATTATGGCAATGACAAAACTAAAAATATGTCTGAGAAGACACAGTACTTTCCACTCAACAGAAACTAGTACAGAGGAATCTTCCCCAGACCAGAGGTAACGCTTTCAAACATAACCTGAACCATAGTTACAACTTTAAAAAAAACCTGTAGCCCACAAAAACCAAAAGAGAGCTGCTAGAGTTCATTAAACTTGTCAGAAGTCATGCAAAATTAGGACTACTGTCCAATTATGGGAATCTTTTATAACAAATCCAGAAAATAAAACCTGTGCTTACTTGTTATTGGTGGGTCCTGTTGACAAGACATCAGACTGCAACTTTGGGAAAAATCCTTGTTCATATTTCCCTTGGCCAATCTTCATATCAAGTAAGTGCGGGTGGATGGCTGTGTGATCAATCTTCATCAGCCGCTGCTCAATGGATTGGGCTGCAAGTTACAGTCACAGGTGAACAACCATGTTAACAAACCACCTGAAGACACATGCTATGACAACAGAAGTGGTCATGCTCTGATCACTGAAAACACCCTAAGAAGTTAAATAGTGACTTTAGACCCAGAAATCTGTCCCTTATAAAGCCATGAAACATTTTCGCTGTTACTTTGTTATTTTGCTCCTAGTTTCTTCACCTAAACACATCTCGTATGCATGTTAGTTTTTAAGCAAGCAGGTATTTATGGGAGCCTAGCAGATGGGTTATGAATTGGCATGAGCAGTG
Organism: Laterallus jamaicensis coturniculus; assembly: GCA_022605575.1. NCBI lineage: Eukaryota > Metazoa > Chordata > Aves > Gruiformes > Rallidae > Laterallus > Laterallus jamaicensis. Next base: position 83,472,836 of record JAKCOX010000003.1, read on the forward strand.
CAATCTTCCCCTGAAACGCGGTGTTTGGCTTTCAATAGTCAATGGAGTCCTCTGAGGCTGGCTGCAACTCTCTGTGGGGCTGGGCACCTCACTTTGCCCTGAACAGGTCTCCTTGGGCAGCACTTGAGTTTTGCAAACATCTGGTACCTATAATGATCCTCCTTTTGAAATGAGATATGCCATTACTGGGTGATGGGCCTTTAAAAAGCACAGCTAGCTGTTGCAAAGCCTAAGCAGCATCAAGAAGATGAACAAATACAGCAGGACCAGAGAGGGCTCCCTGGGAATCCCAGCTCCACTGAGACTAATGGAACTCAGTTGTTTGTTTTGAGTACATGAGGATTTCACCTCAAAACTCAAGCAGGATGAAAATAAAATCTGTCACCCTCTCAGTGCTGAATCAGATGCACTGTGAAGGAGAGGGGAAAGGAGGTACAGGGAGGAAATCAGCATTACGTTAGCAAATTTAATATACAACTCTCTATAGGCCATGTATTAATAGGCAGGCCTATTCTTTTCAGCATATTACAATGAGTGAATAAATATACAAAATTTGGAAGCTAAATCCGTTTTCCATTTGTCAAGAAACATGCAGAATTTCTTTCCTATTTTATAAAACTGTGATGGGAAATTAGCTGTCGTAAGATTTACGTATGTTATCATTAGAAACTTGGCCGCTTTTTTGTTCCATCTAAAACAAACAACAAAAAAAAATCACTTCTTATGATTTTATTTGGGAGAAAAGGACTTAGTAGTGTGGGGTCAGAGGGTTTGAAGGGTTCTGAAAACCGTAGGTTAAAAAAGCAGGTGCTGGATCAGTGGTAGGGTCACACATATTGTGAATGGTAAACAGGAAGAAAAGTCGCTATTACTATCAGTTTGCTGCTGTTCACAAGACAGAAAATGAGGTTCTGGTGCCACAATATCTACCAAAATGAGACGCTGAATAGACAGTCGACCTGCAAATTAGAATTAGTTTTAAACAGAAAGTTAAGCATTTCGATTTCTGCCATATTTGTAACAAGTAAATCACTCAGAAGGAATAAAAAAAACCACTCCAACAAACCAAAACCAAAATACATGAGAAATGTATTTGTCCCAGTTCATTAATACATGATTCAACAAATTTAAATGTTCAATTTCCCTGTATCACTTGGAAATTAAATAAATACTTGCACAGTAAGAAACTCAAGTGTGATTTGAACACACATCCTGACACTGTATGGAAAAATATCCAACTCTTAAGTACACAGGGTATTGTTCCTTCGCCCTGAGTATCTATTGCTGGAGCTACTAAATATGCCACACAGGGTTTGGTCCCCAGCATCCCCTGCTGCTCTAATGAAATGGTGTAAGGAAAAAAAAAAGAAAAAAAAAAAGTTGTTTTACAGGAATGGGGAGACTAGGCCAGTGGAGCAGACACCAGGGTGAGCTCCTCAGCATGGCTGGCACTGGTCCCACCACCACAATGAAGGAAAGCTCTACTAGCATTGGAACAGAAGCTGCCTGAACTGAGAGACAGAGTCCAGCTCTGTGGTGCAGTTTGTGTTTATTAAAGGCACCAGACTAGTGAAGCTCAAAGGGAAGATAAAAGCTCTGTCTGGTTTTAGTGCTTAAAAGCACACTGAAGTTTTTGCCTAGGGAAAATAAGGACACTGCTGAATCCTTCTCAGGTAGCTCTGGGGATTCCTCACCAGCTGTAATGCTCAGATGACTGAGGACCTATATATCTTTGGGGCTGACATTGTACTTTCGAATATTTTACAAGCCCATTGGAACATACCTGCTTCTTTCAAAGTGCTGCATTTCTGATACTTGGATGTCCGCAGTGCAGGGGCCCTTACATTATACAGCCTTATTTTCTCAATTCGGGAGTCAAAAACTCGCAGAAAAGGGTCCTTCTCTTCCCACTGGGAGATTATCTTATTGTCTATGAAGGTTGCAAACATCTGTGTTTCAATGAAGTGTGAAAGGAAGGGGAGGTAAGGCTCAGGTTGGTCCGAAAGGAAGGAAGCCTGAAATACAGAACAGCTCATTAGTGCCATGTTCCCATCTGGCATCAACTCTAGTCATCCTGCGACAGAGAACCAATCCAGGAGCCAACAAAGAAAGCTTGAATAAGACTTACCCACCACAAAAACACCTCTCAGAGAGGTGTGAATGCATCTACAAAGGGGTTTCGCTCACAGGTCACATCTTTGGTCATGCTGTGAGAAATAAGCAGACGGGGATGCTTCATGACAGCTAAAGCAAAGGGAATGTGGAGTTACAGAAATAGTGCCTGTGCACTGCCACGATAGCAGACTGCCTTGGGACCTCCGGTCTGCACATTCGTGCTTGGGACCAGATCATTTAAGGAAAGTGTCATACATATCAAGGGGCTTACAGTGCTCTTCAGCTACTGTTCCTTTGTGAAGTTAAGGAGGGCAATTAATCATGAATTTCCAATTAGAAGTGAGTGTGTGCTGAATGAGCTTTGAAAACCCTAACCTTAGTAGTCCATTATGTTGTAGAAGTACTAGCAGATATTGCCTTAACACCTCCCTCCTTTTGTACGCTGCACTGTTCAATCCACAAATACAAACAAGGCCAATAAAGGCATGGCAGCTTATATTTTTTTTAAATCAAAAAACTGGCTCAGATCAATATTTAGTCTGGTCCTGAGTGTTTATCTAACATTATCCTTGGAGAAGGACTTCACAACTGAAAAAAACAATGGCTGAGTGTTACCTACTTTGCAAAGTCACCTGGAAATAGTAGCTGTGCAAGTTTCCAATCGTTTCTCATCCCTTTTGCTGGCCTACAGTCTCTTTATTTCCTCATTTCTAACCTCTGCTTCCTTTTCACTCTTGTGTACACACAACCAGTGAGTCATAACAGTACTCTTCTGCCATAAGGATATGATAACCTTCTACAGAACAACACTACCCACTAATAAAAAGCTCTACTGTGGCATTAGGAAATAAAAAAGACTGAAACTGTGTTTTGTCTTGTGTGTGCATCTCTCCTCTTAGCAGAGAGAGAAAAAAGAAGGAAGAAAAGAAAGTGACTTTCCACTGCTACCCTTCCACCAAACCCATGGAAGAATCCCCATCAGCTGGGCAGAAGCCTGTCAGCTTGGTTTGTGCATGCCAGGACAGCTCTGACCAGCTCAGTGGATCTGCACTAATTTACTTTGGCAGACGATCTAACCCTGCGTAATCAAAACGGACACATCTCTCAGTGAGGCAGATTAAGAATGGTAAAGAGTACCTAGGCTATATATACACAATACATCTACTCTCCCTCCCTCCCTCCCTCCCTCCCTCCCTCCCTCCCAAAAGCACTTTCAGATGGAAAAAATGAATACATGGCTATTTTTACTTTGTCAAAGTTTTGCATTTGTTCCCTGTTTGTCAGCCATGACTCCATATCGGGGGCAGCCTGAATGACGAAAGCCTCATAGTCTGCAAACATCTGCGTGAAGCGGTTGGCAAAAACCTCTCGAAGCTGCACGTTCAGTTTGTAGTCCCTTAGCTCCACCTCCTCACAGGGCAATTTCCCATCCTTCTTCTCTGTAAGGGGAGCAGTGATGCTAATTTTTTCCATTGTCACACCCGTTCTCTTGGCAAGGGCTTGCAGGCGGGCAATCGTCTCGTTGCCTTTCAGCAGCTCATACATGTTGAGGGCATTGCTTGGGATGTTTCCATTCTTCTTGTCATTCACCAAGTCGCTAAGAACCAGGTTCTTGAGTTTGGTAGCGCTGTCGCTGCAGTGCAGGTTACCCTCTGGTGGGATTCCAAACTGCAGGAGAACCTCTGAGATTTCCTGGATAAACTCCAGCTTATTGGGGAACTGGGGGAATTCCTCTGGCAGTTCAATGAAATGGTTGTCAATGTCCACAAAGCACAAGTTTGCCTGAAATGCAAAGAAAAGTGTCAAAGCAGATGCTCAGCACTGAATTGGCTCCTCTGCTAAGTAGCCCTGCTTTCCCAGCATGCTTCCAGACAAAAGGACAAGAGCACACATGTGCAGGAGACTTTAACCTGTGTCATCTAGCCTGTAACGTTTCAGAGTTCAGCTAAGCTAGGGGCCAACTGGACAGCAACGATTTAACAGCTAAATAAAGCCTCCTGCCCCCTCCTGTTGTCCTGGGACTTAAAGATCCCAAATTTCCCACTACAAAGATTTGATATCACCCTCCCAGATCAGACAAGGACACCCCAGCAAGCAGGATGGGCAACACTACTTCTCAGACCACATAAAAACTGTGTGCCACATCTCAAAGGCACATTAATTCTATCAGGATCCAACTGCAAGAAGCCTCTGTAGCTGTGCTACCAAGGAATGAGATGTTCACTGAGAAAGATGATGATGCTATAAGCAAAGTTACAAAACAGAGTCCCATGCAAATCCTTCAGGTTGGTGTCTGAGTATAGCTCATCCACTGGAGGTCTTATTTCCCCACTCCCTCCTATCCCCTCTATCCACGGAGGCTTTTAGTCTTGGCAATTCCTCTGCCCAAGATTTAAACAGAATGCTCTTAGACAGCTTTGCTATGCGTGGAAATGGATCTCAGCCCATAAGATTAAAGCTAAGTGAAGACATGAATCTAGTGGGACAGATAGTTTTACTAGGAAAGTGTCAATGGAGGGATGAAAGAACCCTACACGAAAATTAATTACATTGCAAATGCACCCTCCGGAATAACAGCAGAATGAAAAACAGTAATCGATCTTCTAACTGTGGCTTACATCTGAAAGTCACTGTCTGATGAGTGCACCGTACTGAATAAAGTCTTAAACCATGCCAGACTCCTGAGATACTGAGCTCCAAAGGGCTTTACACTACTATAAAGCTTCAGAACAGGAGATGCAGGAACCTACAGGGCAGCAAGTCTGTATTAGCCTGGCTTGGTCATCAGCACAACTCCTCCACCTTTCCTGAGGCACTTTTACTATTCTTGACTTCTCATCAAACACCATAGAATAACCTTTCAATTATATGAACAGAAAGGACTTATTTTCCTCCTTTTCTGAAAAAGTTAATTTTCGCAAGACAATACATCCCAGAGCAAACATGGTTATGATATATTGGATATTTCAGGGACACGCTTGAGATTATTCACCTTTCACATAGATGCTTTAAAGGGTATTAGGATTTGCTTGGTAAAGCAGGGGTGTCCCTTCAGCTCACATTTCCATAATAAATTTGGATTGTATGAAGAAAAGCATTTCCTCAAACCAAATTACTTGACTTAACTATATAGCTATTAAAGAGTTGTGGTATACATTAGTACAGTTCTTTAGCTCAGGGACTGTCTGCTTATCTATCAATATTTAATTTCAAAGGTTTTTTTATTTCATCTCTGCATATCACTTACAAAATTTGAAAAATGAAATTTGGATTCAGAAACCCCATGAGGAACTGGTCTCACATCCTCTTCAAACACATCCGATGATTAAAGTTAACGTGAGAGAGATTTGTAACCTTAAGACAGTGTGACAGTCAGTTGTTAATATTTTTATCTCCAACAAGCAAATGGTTTATATTTAGACCAAGAGCTTGAAAAGTTAGTCCCTGGCTTGAACAATAAAGGAATGCTAAAGCGAAGAATGCTTTGTCACTGCTCACATGCTGAAGGATTTTTTAATTTTTATTATCTAGAGGAATTTGAGTTTCAAGACAGTTCCTGTTCAATGGCCCCTCTTTCTTTCCCTTTCCCACATTTACTGGACTGGGGTGTTTGTAAATGCTGTGCTGATATTTTTCACTCCTTTTTCAAACACTGCAACAGGGGGTATGCAACATCCCACTATTACTCTTCCCTTACTTAATTTGTAATTCAAGCGATACTGCGAGTGCATCACATTAAAATTTTAATTTAAGGAAACTGACAGTTTAATCTGCTAACTCAACGCATATGACTCATAATTTTTAAAATTTTGGTAATTACGTAATATTAGCATGGTTTTACTGAACAGCTTAATTAGATACCATCTTCATTTCCACACCAATGCAAATTTGATGTGATTGCACCATTGTATCCACAAGGTAACACTTGAGTTGCGCTGTTACATGCCACCTAGGTTATGAATCAGACACCTCCATCTAACACCTAAAATAGGGATTAAAAACATATTATCCTTGCCCTGTGTTTATTGCTCCACTTCCACACACAAATTCCCCCTCCTGCAGCTGCTCCCACCTGCCTTTTCAGTAATGTCACCTATTTGCATGCCGTAGCAACTTTGCCACCAGAAGAGGTCCCTGTGTGGTGCTGAGCACAGCGATGCCACCTTCATGAGATATTGCAGCCACACTGTTAGTATCAGGTTTCACCCTGATTTTAAGAAGAAATCCAAGGTAAAATGTATAACAAGCTTAAGAGATGGGTCCAGTCACTATCTCAGTTGCAGACAGGCTGGCGAAAAGACTTTGCAATATGGACTGTGATCAGTGGCCAGGCTAAAACACCAACCAGTTTTAATCGCCTCAGTCAAATTCTGAGGAGAAAAATCTCCCTTTCACACTCTACCACCAGTGATTTTAACACCTAGATAAGGAGGACAACCTTTCCTTTGTACTCTCTCCAGGGAAAATTTTCACTTCCCATCGCATGGGAGGATGGAAGACCTTCAGTCCAAAAAAATAAAATTAGTGTTTTAAAAGCAGGGGGTGGAGTGTGTGTGTGCATGCTTTAAATGGTTCACAGGTACAGTATTAATGTAAATCTGGCTTGTTTGTAGCTGGGACGCTGGTGTGACTTTGACCCAGCCAGGAACACGTAGGTTAACTCATGGGTGGGATAAGGCTGGCAGGACAGGGTACATGTCTCTCAGCAGTGGGAGGATAGGAACAGGTTTACACTATCTAGTAACTGCACCTGAGATCCAGGTTCATAAAGACAACACACAGATTAAATGCTCTTTAGCCCATATAAGACAACAGGACTGTGACGTTGAAACCTTGTGAGGTGTACATCAGTAAGGAAACCTTGTGAGGTGTACATCAGTAAGGAAAGCAGAGAAACTTTCAGCATGATTGCAAGAAGCGGAAGCATTTAGAAGTCAATGCCATTTAGTGACACTTGTTAAATTCAGAAACAGACCAAGAAGGGCTGTGGTGACTTCCCCCACTGCCTCGCTCCTACTGGAAAACAGTCTTCATGGTGCCAGAGGATCCTCCTAACACCAGGCACAACATCTTCCAGCAGGAATTCACACAAATATTAATAATATGTTTCAGGGTAGCAACAGCAAAGGTCAGAGACTGACCTCTTGAGGCAGCTCTAGCTTGGAGCGGTCAGTTCCCTCCTTGGACTGCAGCCCCATCAGGTAGGGAACGGGAGCATCCAGAAAATGCAGGAGAGAGGCAGGAAGGATGGGGACGTACACGTGCTGCCACTGAAATGGGAACAGCAGTGTCGTGATCCCCTCCGCCACTGTCATCAGTCGCTGATAATCTAGAGAGAGAGAGAGAGACAGACATTGAATTATCTTTTGAAATTTGGTTGGCAAGGACATCAGTGACAAAAAAAGAGAGAAACCACATTTATAGGTCAGATGTTCTTTTGAAAATAAAACAGCACTTAAAAACCTTAAACATTATTTAATTTAACAAAACTCGTTACAGTCAGGAAGAAACTGCTGAATGTTAAAATTAATATCTTATTGAGATCTGTTCCATCATTAAATTAATTTATTAAAAATATACCAAAAGTTCTCTCTGAAGTACAGGATAATAATATTCTGATAAAAAGCACAGATTTTTACAAGGGAAAAGGAGAAGAAAAAAGTGAACTTAAGGAAATATTGCAGTAAGACTTTCTTGCTTGCTCCTGTTTGCCTGTTTCTGCTTCACTTGACACTACTTCTAAGGATGAGTGTATTTTCCAGGACCCTTTGCTCACAAACCTCCAAAAGTTTGCAGTCCCTAAGTGGTTAAAAGCATATTTTAAAAAGTAAAATCCAAACAGAAGCCTAGCAGATGCCTAGTTCTCAAAAATACTCTGCACAGTTATCATATTTATATTGCATTATTATCCAAAATTGGCAATGTTTTGGTTCATAAACACATTATTTTTTAAATTAAAATTTAATTCAACACAGTTAAGCTGAAAGAATATTTCAGAATTGGGATAAGAACAAATTATTTCTCAAATATCCAGTTGGCACAATGCAATACCAAAACCTATTCATGATATGAATGAGGGAATCTGAATTTGAGAAAACAGCTTGAAAAAAAAGTTTAAAAAAAAATAATTTAAAAATCACACATTGGTATTAAAGAGATCCTTACAGCAAATCTCAATCCCATGGTCCCATAAGCTGCTGATGAGCATGAAACCAAATAGTTGCTTCTATGCCACGTTACAGCAGCTTCTGCATCACACAGAGAAGCAGGGGAAACAGTTCCAATTCCCATCCTGGGGCTCCAACACTTGTGAAAGTTGCTCTATTATTTGCAAAAGGAGCTGTTCCCCCTTGCTTCAGTGCACAGGTACATCAACAGTAGCAAGCAAGAGTGGCAGAAGGGATGTCTCCACTATGGATGTATCCCAATGCAGTTCTCATCAGTGCCAAGTAAATCTCAGGAACTTTGGCTTGAACAACCAACAGATTGGACAGGTTGGCCATGAGCCAGCAGTGTGCCCTGGTGGCTAAGAGAGCCAATGGGATCCTGGGGTGCATTAGGAGGAGTGTGGCCAGCAGGTCGAAGGAGGTGATCCTCCCCCTCTACTCTGCCCTGGTCAGGCCCCACCTGGAGTATTGTGTCCACTTCTGGGATCCCTGGTATAAAAAAAGACAGGGATCTCCTGGAGAGAGTCCAGAGAAGGGCTACGAAGATGATTAAGGGCCTGGAGCATCTCCCCTACGAGGAAAGGCTGAGTGAGCTGAGGCTGTTCAGCCTTGAGAGAAGATGACTGTGAAGATATTTTATTATTTTTTATAACTATCTGAAGCGTGGGACACAGGGGGAAACAGCCAACCTCTTTTCAGTGGTCTGTGGGGACAGGACAAGAGACAATGGCCTCAAGGACAGGAAGTTCCACACCAACATGTGGAGGAACTTTTTCACAGTGAGGGTGACAGAGCCCTGGGACAGGGGAGTTGTGGAGTCTCCTTCTCTGGAGATATTCAAGACCTGTCTGGATGCCTCCCTGTGTGACCTGTCCTAGGGACCCTGCTTTGGCAGGGGGTTGGACTCAATCTCTGGAAGTCTCTTCCAACCCCTACAATTCTGTGAATCTATGAATTTTCAATTTCACCAAGACCAGATCCTTGGTAACACCTGGGTGGTTGCCCATCTCTCCTAGTTCCTCTGCCCCACTCCATGAAATAAAGATACATGTATGAACACTCTGGTTTTGAGTTGGGAAAGAAGGTCTTTTTCCCTATAGCCCCACAGACTGCTTCCACGTGGATAGGAACCTAGCCCAGCCCTTCCCATTTCCCCAGCAATCCAGCCTGATACCCTGGCAGGGACAGCAAAAGAGCCATCATCTGACACTGTTCAGCCATTAGGAGGTCACTGGGAAGATGCACTTGAATAAATATGCAAATTATACCAACAAATTGCATAACCCACTCTCCTTGCTAGCACCTCTCTGTGGAAAACCAGCCTCGGTCAGCAGAATGAAAAACATTTCTGTCAGCTGGCAGAATGAAAAACATTTTTCATCTTGTCTTACTAATAACTAGTCACTCAATCTTCAAAATAATTTTCATGCATACAAGTCAATCTCAAGGTTACACTCAAAACCATTCCCAGCTACAGATGAGCTGGTTATGAATCTCTCCCTATGGAATAGTCAATAATTATACACAACTATTGGCTGTCATGTTGAGGAGCACTTACACAGAATCAACAACATCTACTGGTGAACCTTAGGGGTCTTAGCTGTTATGACACTTCATAACTGAAACCTTTAAAGTTTTTTTAAAAAATCAAATGAGAAAGTCGCATGTCTTAGTATGTATAATACAATTTCAAAGGCTGCTTGATCTACACAGCCATGTGAAAGAACAGGTCTTCACAGGGAAGTTGCATATATCTTTTTGGATAAGGGCATTCACTCTGGAAATATGTATTCACTCTTCTTTGATGCTACAGATACTATTTCATATAGTCACTAGCACAATTTTTGTAACCAACTTTCTAAAAGGAAAGTTTTTTTCAAAAAACAATTGGTGATAAAGAAATTATTAGCCTAATTGTTATCATTTAACAGTATTTGTTAGCAATTAGCAGTGATGATAAACAATTCTGTACCCAGCAGTTTTTACTGAAGAGAAGGAAGTTCCCAGGTTCCTCCAGAAGAATAATTTAAAATAACACACCTGGATATAGTTTGTTTGGTATTTGAATAATATCAAGAAACTCTAGTTACTTTGTAGTTGCTTACAAGCCTGTACAAGGTTAGACACCTATCTTTTAAGGCATAAAGTCTTTTTTGATGGAGAGATTTTTTTGTACCCATCAGCATTTGAGGGAAGCTTACATCATTACTGAAGACGACCTGGAAACAAAGGACTCCTCCATTTCATCAAACCAGAGGGAAAAAAAGAGGCTGTGGAACAGGAGGAAAAGGGAGGAGGAAAATAATGGAAGCAGATTAAAGAAACCAGACTTTTCATTATAGACACAGTATAGACAGTGTGCACTTGCATCAAGGGGTAGAATGTTTCCAGATGCTATCCCACCATCACTATTAGACTTGGATAACCATCTCCAAGCCAAGTTTTGCCTGTTATTTTATGAATGAGAAGCCCAGATAGGAAAACTACTCTCTGACCCTACTCCAACTTAAAGGGCTAGAATAAGGGATTAGATAGTATACACCGGTATAGGAAGTGTCTTTCAAGAAAGACCTGTTTCTTGAGCAGAGACAGGACATAACATGCCTGTTTTGCATCCATCTGTGATCAAGAAACATCCAGAAAAGTTAAAAAAAGTAAAAATGCTGTCTGGGTGATCAATAGAAGATCATAAACTCAGAGGGAAGGATGGCTCAAATCAAGGCAATTTACGGAGAGCAGTGAAATAAATCCCTTCCACTGCTTGGGGCTCACCCACCTCATGCTGTGTACACCAGGTTGGATGCAGTGAAAGTACCTGCAATGAGAACAAGGCTATTGCTGCTTTAAATGCATGAGCAGAAAGTTGCAGCCCACACTGATGGCTCACAATGGCCACTGCCACCAGAGAAAAGATTTAATCTGTGCAAAATCATCCCTGAGTACAGCAATAAGTAGTGGGCAGTGGAGACCTCTCTGTGCTACGCAGCTTGGGACAGCGGAGAAAGGACCCAGAAGGTCTGGAGACTTAGTGAGTATCTTAGACACTGAATGCATTTTTCTGCAGTGTGCAGTTGGGCTTTCATCCTTAAATTTCTCTTACCCTGGATCTCCTTTTGATCCAATTGCTCCACCTCTCCTCCTTGCATTGCTGTATCCCTTTCTTCCTTTCAGTTTTCATTTCTTCTGACTCCCAAAGTGACAACTTATACCACAGGACTTATTTTGCTTGGCAGCTATACAGGGAAATATCATCAAGCACAGCCCCTACAGCAAGTTCTCTGTGTTCAAAATTAAGTCCCTAATTTGTACATGTGACATTTTACAAGGGAAACTGCTCAGGGAGGATAATCCCAAAGCAAAGTGACCTCCATGGCTTCTATTGCAACTCCTGCTTCCTAACAACTGCTTAGTTAGATTTGGCATGGGTTTGTCTCTCACACTTAACCTTCTCCCTAAGTGAAGAAGGAGGTGACAGAGTTGAGTTCAAAGACTCTGGATCCAACCCCTTGTTCTGGCAGCATCTGCCAGGGGCCCTAGGCCAAGTCCCTGTATCTCAGTTCCCTGTGCAGGAAAAGTAACTTCTGTGAGGACCTACTCTGCCATGGGACAGCTGTTCTGCTGTGTGAGCATTTCAGCCACACTTTAAAAAGGTCTGAAAATATTCATGTGGTTTGCAAGGTACAATGCAATGCTTAAATGCTTAGATTCCTGTAGAATTATGAATCACTGTTTTGAGCTAGAGATGGAAATGGTTTCAGCATTTGAACATCAATTCACTACAAATGCAGGGGGTTTTCTTCTGAAAGAGAAAAAACATGTGACAAATATTTGTCTTGATGTCAATTCTCCACAACAGGACGATAACCAATCAGCACAACAAGATACTGTGTGTGCTGAAATATCTATCCCAAAGAGCTTGAAGTCCAAACACAGACAGTGCCTGAGAAAACAAAACAAAACAAAATAACCCTTCTCCTTTCATTTTACAGATTTGGTATAAAAACTCTGAGATTTTAAGTAATCCACAAAGCTCAACATAAAAATTGCTTTTCCCTGATACAAAGGAGTCTGGTATCTCAAAACCCTTTCTGTGCTTTAGCAAAATGAAAGCAAGGTTCTTGGAGAGGGGAGAGGGACATTAATGTTACCCCTGTGCAGAACAGCTAAGATTTCCCTCGTTCAGGTGCTACCTCTAAAACAGATTCAAATCTTTCATCAAACAAAGAAGAATTTTACCTAGGACCTTCTCAACACATGCCCAAGCACAGGATTTTTATGTTTAGGGCATGCATAAGAGCATACACACACTCGTTCAAACTAGAAATGGCATTCTTGCTGTGATCAGAACAGCATTATTCCACCCAACCTTCCCAATGAAAGACCAATTTGGCAGTTTTCCAACTCTCTGTTCCAGCAACCTACCAAAGGTCAGGTAGAAAGCATACTCCAGAGCTGGAGTGTCAGCCTGGATCTTCTAGCTCCAGTATGATGATTTAAAAAAATAGGCTGTACTTCCTCCTTCTGTTCCTTATGTTCTGTTTTACAACCAATTCGAAAGCACTTGGAAGCATTTGAAAAGATGGGTTACCTGGACACCACTTCCCTTCCTCTACTGCTTATCGAACAAGCGTAAAGTAAAACTGCAGCTTTGCAAAGCCACTTTAAAAGTTTATCCTGGAAGATGACAATCAGATGATGTTCTCTAAGAGTACTTTATCAAAAGGAACAAAACAATTCCAAGCAATAGTTTTAAACAAAACTAAGCCAAGAACAGAGAAAATCTTAATGAATAAGAGCTAATTCTTCAGATGGAAACAGCTGAACAAGCTTTAAAACATTCTTGTGACTAACAGCTTTTCCAACATGCTACCTCTTCAGTCAAAGTATTATAAGCAATTGCTGCTCAACTGCTACTTGTTGTAACAAGATATGTATTAGCTGAGGCAGGTATATTGGAAAAACTGGAAAATAAAAATTAATATTTTGCTTTGAGCTCTGAGCCTAAGTCAGGAATGGTGCATGACAGTTGAGAGACCCGTCTAGTCACTCGGTACTTTCAGATCTCTAATGTCTGTATCTTGCATGCTGCAGATGAAAAAGGAAATCTGAAATTCACATCTAGGACAAAAATTGTTTATGAAAACAGAAGTTTTCAATTCATATCTCAGTAGCTCCACAGAAGCAACGCATGTAAGTTACTCAGACTTCAAAGTGCCCTGGAAGCTTCTATCTTTCATCTGTACTGTCATACAGCCGTGATGACTGACATGCCAGACCAGGTGATTTTCAAGAGATGTTCAAGAAAGAAATGCACAAAAATGCTTTGGAAAATGTTTATTCACCACAGAAGTCACCTTGTACCAGTGCTGCCTCCAGGGCACTTGGACAGGTTGGTGACACAAGCAGACTGTCCTGGGGAACAACCCACGCCCTTCATCCCTGACACAAGAGGGGATTTGCCAGCAAGTGACACAGCACATAAATTACAAGATAAAAGATGAGCAGCAATTTATGCTACTCTGAAAATACATATTTTCTTAAATGGGATGATCAGGACTACCCTGCATCAAATTGCCTGATCTAAGAATAAGCTTCTCAGCCTGGGTTCAGCACTGACCCAAGGGAAACATCCCCAGGCCAATATTCATGGAGGCCAATTTCTTCCCCTTTTCTCTTATTGGCAAACACTTAATAGAAAAATAGAAAAATAATAGAAAAAAATAATCACTTCCACTTCAATAAATTTCCATTTATATGATTTATCTGTGTTACCAATCTTTGGGAAATTGATACAGCTACTGCAAAGTCTTACTAACTTGGACACTGCTGGAAGCCCAGACCTTCACAGTACCCTTACATCTCCAGGGTTACATGGAAGTGCTGTGTTCTGAATAAAATAAAGGGCACTTGCAAGAGTATTACTTCCTACAATTGAATAAACCATAATAAAACTACAGCAGCAAGTGTGTTTCAGAAATGAAAGTCTGTAAGCCCCTAGCTTACACAACAGTAGAAGTGTGCTACACAGTGTGGCATAACAAATATGACTCTACATCTTTTTTTCTGCTTTATTGGGAGTCTCTTCATAGTTTGTTTGTCCTTCCTTTGAAAGTTCAACATTTGAAAGGAACACATCACGATCCAAGCTTTGATATTTAGAGGACGAAGGCTGCAATCTGAATACTGCGCCCTGAAGAACTGCAGGAAAAAATCTAATCCCTCCCTTTGGTTTTCAAAGTCCTATTGTTAAAATTTTGTCCCATTGTTGAAAGTCGTTTTTACATGCAGGAACATGTAACCTGAAGCCACAGGAGTTCTGCTAGTGCTTTCAGCTACAGCTTTCTGCATCACTTTTTCAGGCCAAAGTCTGCACTTAAGGCAGTCTATCACACCTACCCTCCAACAGAAGATTTTTACTAACTCACTGGAAGTCCATCCTGTCTCCATTAACAGTAAGGACTTGTCTTTTCAGTCCTGCTGTTTAGGTGCAAGCATGTGTCTCTGCCAGTTACCTGGCTATCCTTACCTTGTTCCCTGTTTTGCCTTAACACTGCCACAGCATCGTTTGCTGCTCCCAAGCTGCATGTATGTCTCAGATCTTCAAACCAAAATGCTTTGGCCATAGTGGCTTTTGCCCAGAAGGCCACTATTATCAACACTAGTGGTTCCCAAACTGTGGCTTGTAAAGCCACAGTGATAGCTCCTTAGCACCAGACCACTTTAAACCACAACTTTGAAAGAAATTAAGGATTAAAGTACTTGCCTGCAGTCCAAAACATCCAGGAATGAAAGAGCTTAAAAATGAGCTCGTATTTTATACCAGATTCTCCACCCCTCTGCTTGACTACCTCAGCTGCAAAGTGAAGTTACACTCCACTACAATCCCTTCATTGTCCAAAGTCGTGGGATACCACACCCATAAACCACCATGAACAGAGCAACTGGATAACCAAAGTTGACAGTAGCAGCCATGGTAAAAACACCTAGCAACTGGGTTCTGTCCTCAGCACAGAGTTGTGCCAGACAATCCTGTATCATGCTGGGAACGCATCCAGGGCAAGCTGAGTAAAGTTATGCAACACCCTCACCTCTTTCATTTAGATGCCTTTGTTCAGGCTGCTGGAAACATTATGCCTCAGTTATATGGTTAAAAATAAACTTTTTCATCACAATCTCCTTGCTCACTAGAACTAAAAAAAATCACTTCAGAAAAGCCAATACAGACTCTATGCTACCTTCCTGTCAGTCCCTCGCTGCTTCTGTTACCAGGTGCAACTCCACTTGACCACCATCCTTCCCGCAGGCAGCCCACTGCCCATTCCTGAATGAAAAGCTTCCTTCCAACAGGACTAGAGTACCACAAAAAAGTCATCTTACATTTCCCAGAGATATTATTAGCATCTCTCTCACTGAAATAGTTTGGTGAACTGAAGTAGGTCTTGAGCACTGCATCATTTTGGTGAACTCTGGCTTTGCGTGAATAATGATGTCTTGCTTGAAATTGCATCCTGTGGATGCAAAACCATCTTCTGCTAATCTGCTGTAGAATTTGGTATGGTTGCAGCAAGACCAGGCCACTGGAAAGATGATCCAGTGAGCCTATCCTCTTTAAAGGAGAAAGGGAAGGGAGGACAAATTCTCAAAATCACTCATTTGTTACTTCAGAATAAGCAATACAGAAGCCAAAAAGTAATTTCATATTTTGCCTTGAAAAAACTTGCAGTTAAGAAAGCATCTCTCCCTGATGGATCTCAAAGCTTAGAAAGGAGACTTCAGTCATATCTAGCCTGGATATATCTCAAACAGGAAAAGAGCTGCTTTGTTTTCTCTTTCAGGAACCGTAGGGCTGACATTTAAAAGTAGCCACAGTGTGCAATTAGCCAAGCGTTCAGCTCTTATGATATGCCACAACTGAGGCTTTGCACTTGACCTCCACTCCACATTCTACACCTCTGGGAACCAGCATTATGATGCTATTTACATAATCACAGCATTTCCCTAATACAAACTGCATGCTTTCCCCCATGTGCCATCACATTCTGTCTATGATAAAGAAGGTAAGGGCACGGATATCCCTAGATTCACCAGTAACAGACCAAGAAGGGAAAAAAAAAAATCTGTACTTGGGAGGGCAGAGAATATTGATTCTCAGTATCTCATTTTTATTTAGAAACAAAACAAGAAAACAGTTAAACAAGTGGAAATGGCCTCAGGTTGTGCCAGGAGCGGTTTACATTGGATATTAGGAAAAATTTTGTCACCAAAACGGTTGCAAATCATTGGAACTGGCTACCCAGGGAAGTGATTGAGTCACCAACCCTGGAGGTATTTAAAACACATGTAGATGTGGCACTTAGGGACACTGTTTAGTGGAGGACTTGACAGTATTAACAGCTGGACTTAATCTTACCCTAAGCAATTCTATGAGTCTGTGATTCTAAGAAAATAAGTAAAACCTTAAATTATAGCCAGTAATGGGAAGAAAAACACCTATTTATTTAACTTCTGACTTTGAGTCAAAATTATTTAGTGGATGTCCTGTATCTGTCTCAAGGACTATTCAAAAGTAATGTATATACATATTGCTCTCCATCCACAGAAAATATTACTAAAATGTAATCTGATGAGCAGATTTTTCCTAATGTGACTAGCTTACAGTAAAACTATCTCAGATTTCAGTGAGTCCATAAGCAGGGACCAGGGTGGGAATGATCAGCAGGGATGGCGAGGCATTTCAGCAGTGTTACTGCTTAATGTCCAACCCTGCTGTCAAGTGGCCAAGGCAGCACAACTCAAACTGAGGAAGAAAGGGATAAGCACACATGACAGAAGTAGAGGGGAGGAGCAGCCTAATCAAAACTAACAGCAGGATTTCTGCTCACACTTCAGACTGAGAACAGATAAAGCCCTTTATTTTCCAACCTTGAAAGCAAACCCCTGGACTCCATGAAGTGCTCCGCAAAGAACTAGCAATCCTTTCAATTTAGTTAATTGCAGAACTACCCTGCTTACACCTCCCTGAACATTCTTCCCAATTCTCAGTCATTTATTCATTAGTATCATTATTACACACTTACTGACCTTTTCATTTATATGACAAACCCAAACATTAACTTCTGGAGCCTGAAGGTTCATTACCCATACTCATTTAGATGACTTCCTATCCTCTCTCTCCTCTCCATTTCAAGCTGTTTGCTGCTTAAACCATTTCTCTTGATAAGTCTAGGTACACAGCACCTTTCCCTTCTTTTTGTCAAAAGGTACATGTATCCCCTGCTTCACAAACCAACTCCTGGAAACATTTCACCCAAAGCATATTTTATTAATCTAGGTTCAGCATCAAAGAAGCCATCTGGGAACCCAGAAAATATGGACAAGCATCCAGTGAGATTTCAAGAAACGTCCAAGTCTGGACAATCCCTAAAAGTCAGTAGGAAACTTGGACTTGACTTGTCTGAGCACTGGTTCATTGCAACATTTGGAGCACGTGCCTTTTGGTACCCCAATATCACCAGAGCTAGGCTCACAGCAACCAACATCATGCCAGGAAGAATGCCAGAGGTGTAAAACCTCTGAACATGCCCAGCACTAAGCTAAGGCTCCAAAACTTGTAGGAGAGGATTGCAGTACTGCAAAAAGACACTGCCAAAAGAGAAAAGGTACAGGCCAGATTTTCAAAAGCTTGCTGGAATCCTTTCATGTGGACAGGCCCCTGTGCAAGCAACTTCTGCCAATGTAGCTAGCCTTTGCAAATTGCAATCTTAAATTCCTCAAAAAGCATCCTTGTCAGAAAAGTTCCCAAGTACCTCATTTAGGACTATAAAGGAATGCCTTGTAACTCCACTCGGATCCAACCCAGCATTAACACTTAAGCCTCTAAGTGATAAAAAGTTCTCAGTGCTTTTACCACTACAGAGGTGGGAAGAAAGCTCACCAAGCTTCAAGATACAGCTGCAAATTGAAAAAGAAAATAGCAAGGTGTTTTCTGAAAGATGTATTACTTTCTGATAGTATTTTTCCAAAAGACAGGATTAGTTTCATGCTGGCTTGCAGCATGATCAAGGGCAATGTAAGGATAGTAATTAAGTGAATTCTATTGCTTGCTGTCACATGTGATAAATACAATGCATAATTAAATAAGCAGCATCTATAATGCCTGGAGGAAATAACTATTTAGTGCTTTCATTAGGACAGATTAATTTCTTTCAATTTTTTTTTTCATTACATTCTCATGTTTCACATATCTGAAAATTAACAGCTTCGTATTAGCTCCTGTAGCTACTCTCTGCCCAGTGGGAACAGACCCAATGTGCATTGCCAGGCGAGCACCACCCACCTTGTGAGTACAGAAGGATCTGCATCTCCAAAAGAACACAGGTGAAAACCTGGACCAGGTTCTCCAGGCCCAGCAGCTCGAAAACCTCCCGTAGTGGGTAGTCAGAAAGTGGCAGCTCATTGGGCCCAGGTCTCTGGCAAATGATGGGCTCGTAAACCCCATAAAACTTCAGAGACCTCCCCGGGGGCGGCAGGGGCACCTCGTAAAGGATGTTGTGGATGTAGCTCTCCAGGGGTAGAGGCGGTGGCTGCTGAGAGGTCACCGCCTTATAGAGCTGGACCAGGAACTTCTTGCAGGCTTGCATGAAGGGCAGAGGGGTGATGAGGCATATGGATTTGGAGACATAGAGTGTATCTCTGCTGATGTCGTAGGAGTTGTACCGCTGGAGCTTGGCAAGGGAAGTGGCATCACCCTCATCGATACTGCTGGCCAGAGAGTCCATGCTGCACGACGAGGAGGCACAGACACTGCTGTATTGCTCTGCATTGTGCATCTGGTAAAGCGTTTGCATGGCTGTGCAAATCTGCTTGCTTGTGACCTCCTCATAGAATGTGAGCACAAACCCGTATGTACGAGAGCCATCTTCCCGGGTGATGATAAACGAATGGAGCTGAGGATCTCTGTTGTCTGCCTGCGTCCTGAAAGACAGCCCTTTGGGCATACACAGCTAAGAAAACAGAAAAGAAATAGATACGGTTATCTAAGACAACTTTATTTTGTTACTCTTGCATTACAGGCACATTCTTTTTTTCCACTGCATCATAATGAACCATTTATTATTAAACAGCACCCCCCTGAAAAGTAGCCCAAGAACCAACAGCCTAAAACTGATGCTACTTAAAAAGAGATAGGTATGACTGAAGAAAGGAAAACACCCTCCAAAATCACCCTTCTATTAAGTCATTATGACTTATTTTCATTCCTTTATAAAGTTTTTTTCCCTACTGAATAGCTTTTGTCTCATTTATTTAAGCATCATATAAAGGCATCCTGTTTTGTTCTCCTTTGTGTGTATTATTCTTACTATTCCTCTCTAAAATCAGAGAGCCAAGAGAGCATCTTATAAGACTGAATTAAAATTACAGAATTCTTGAAATGCACTGATCTCCCTGAATTTTCTTAAAAGAAAGCAAGAGCTGACTGACAGCTATTACATTTACTTTCTTCCTTAAGTGCTACAAAATAGCTTACATTGAGAGCAGGATGGGAAGGGGTGGGAAACCACCCAAAAATCTGTAAAAGCCTAGTTTTAGATCTGTCACTCAGCAAAATCTTTTGCAGTTATTTGACTACACTGGGTGTTTCTCTGTAACATAGCCCTAGTGATAGGTATCTCAACATGTTTTTCCAGGCATTCTTCAGGAATTCTATCAGCCATCTAATACAAAATAATCCAACATCCAGTAAAACATGTTTGAATGTGTGCCAGCTTGAAGCTCCTTACTTTTTAGATAAATCAGTATGTTTATAAGTGAGGAACTAAAACTTCCTTTGTACCTTCTGTCTGAAGAAATAAAAGAAGACAGGGAGACCCTTCAAAGTGCTCCTCCTCTTTCAAGAAGCAACATCAGAAAACAACTTTCCCAAGAGATGTGAACTTACACATAGCTGAGTGCGTCCCCTAATGTTTCACACAGATTAGGAGTAAATTCTTCTGGTGGCAGAAGAGGTCAAGAGAAATAATTATGTATTTTCAGGATTTTCATCCTATCCTGAATTTCACTACTGCATGTTACAGAGGCCACCTTACAGCTGCATGAAGCTGTTACCAGCCCAGCTGGGATTTAGGCAAGTGGTCCAGACTCCATTCACAATATGCTGGCAAACCCCTAGGTTATCCTGGACAGCTCTTATGTATTCTTCTAAAGGGCAATGCATAGATAAATGAGTAGCCTGGAATTGGCAGAATAATTTATTCAATTGATGGTATTTGCTATCATAAATCATGAAATTGCAGTTTGAAACATTCTTGAACAGCAGCTTCATTTTTATTCACAATGTTTATAGTTTATATTGAGGCATTAACAGCAGTGCCATGGTTAAGGCTTCTCCAATAAAGCAGTAGTAAAAAATCCTTGTTTCACACTTTATTAAATTTACTCTGACAACAAAGATCTCTCAACCTAATTTTTTGGCAGGCTTGCTTAATAAAAATCTATATCTAAAATGTGGGCTTTCAATGGCAGCTATAGGCTTATCAAATCCAATCAGGCCAAAATCATAAGTTCTATTCTCAGCATTATCAAAGATTTTTTTTTTCACTCTACAGGGAAATACCTGAATAAGCAAAAGATAAGCATCAAAGAAACTCAGTCCAGCTGAGACAGTTTCAGAAGGCTGTATTAAACAATTTCCTCCAAGTCTTAATTATTATTCCGCCATACTTTAAACACTGAGTGTATACACACAAAAGGACACCCATCTATTAAGTTTCAGCCACAGCCTGGCATATGCATAGTATTGACATTTTAAGATGCTGGCAGCTAAGCTTGGCACAGAGACTGCTGCTGTTGTTAGACCTACAAGACTACACAGGAAAACGAAGAGAAAGAAGGTGGGAAGGGACCGCAGCAGGGCAGACTGACCAAAGCACTTAAGAAACTAAGATCAAAAGGAAGGGCCTGTGCTCATTTTCTAGCAATACAGAAAGCTTCAAATTTGCAGTTAATGCATAAAAACTTTCATCTTAGTTCCTTGAACATCAATCACTTCCCATCTTGTCTGTGTTTGTCACATGCACCACAGGAGAGCATTAGGGAAGTGTAGCTTGAGACGTGCCTGGGGGTGAAAGCTTTGCCTGCTGGTGACGCTGGCTGACTAATGCCAAGAAGGCACTCAGTCACCTTTATTTCATCTGTGTAAAAACACAGAAAATTACTCAAGATTCCTGATCAAAGGACAGGGTTTTTGTTTTCAAAGCACTTTATATTTAAACATATCTATCAGCAGAAAAATGTAGAATTAAATCATGCTTGTGATAAGGCGTGGTTTGTAGACGCAAAAGGAAACTGCACAAAAACAGTCAAAAAGATATCAACTAATCCCTAACACACCTCTAGAAACAATGAGTAGGAGACAGCCTTTTTCTAAATGCAGAGAGAAGTCCCCTCAGGACCACTGTCCATGAGTACCAGTTCACCTCTTCTCTGCCACTGGTAAAGGGGTGGAGAGATGCTTTTCTTTGTCTAAAGCCTGTTCTTCCAAATTACACTAGGTAATCTTGAATTCTTTTATTTCAGTACGTGACATGTTAAACGGACGCTTCCTCAGACTCCACAAATATAGGTAAAGATCTACATACACTGATGTAGGCTAAAATAGGAGTTTTATTTCCTAAAAATTTCACTTTCCTCTCAACTGAGATCTTCAGTTTGGTACAACATGTTACTTGCAGAATGGCCACACAAGACACTATGTGACATTATGCAGGGATAAGTGCAAAAAGCAGTGGGGGAAAGAAATACTGCCTTATTAAAAAGAACTCTGTACTGTGATATATACTTTGAAAGCAAAAGAAAACATGACCTTGTAGGCAGAGTGATTGCTTGGGACTTCAGGGGGTTATTTTTAAAGCGACAGGATGTTTTTGGGAGAGAATTGAAATTCCTTAGGCATCCAGCAAAGCCTGAGCTCTCACAAGTTAACTTACAAGGATTTATGCATTTTCTTCTCTGAAGAAAATTGCTTCTGGAAGCTCACATAAAGCAAACACATAGGCAGAACTAATACAGCAAGGCAAGATCAGAGAGGCCAATAATTGCCTCAAGGGATTCAGTGGAGGTGGATATTACTTTAAATGATGTTTTGGATCAAAACAATACAGTTTTCCAAAAGATGATTTAAAAGACCATTAAATACTGCTGCTGTTAGTATATTTTTTTTTCCTCCAAGACACACTGCAAATGAAAGATGTATTCTTCAGCTATTTGATTTCAGCTGAATGCAGCTGAGTTCAATTATTCTATTTTAATAGATCTTCTGCTGGTTTTAGTATTCCATTTTTATCCGATAATATGATCACATCTCATGAATACCAGACATTTTCAACTGTAATGTGAGAAACAAATAATAAAGCAATTCCAGCTATTACCTCATGCTACCACACTCCTGCTGCCCACCTCCCACCACTTCTCTGAACACCCCCAATTCAAAGGCAGACCTAAAAATCATAAGCAGGCTTGTCAGTTGAGTCATTGCCATCTTAACTGTGCTGATAAAGCAGCGTTTGGAGTCCTTCATGCCTTCTGTATAAGCCAAGTGACTTGTGCAAGTACCACACTGTCTCCACCTGTGCACACTTGGAAGCAAAGGACAGAAACACCCAGCTGTCAGCAGGCACAGGGTGTGATCAGGTTCATCTCTGTCATTCTACATGTGTGCAGTGCCACAGCATCAGTTCTCTGTCTCAGCTACTTCCACAGCTCCTAAGTTTTCACATTAAACATTTGGCATGATAATATCTTCATGATTGCAGAGGAGTTCCAAATATATTTCTGCATTTGCAAAAGCCATTTTATTGTGGGTTTTATGTGTTTCCTGTCTCCCCATATCCTGGGTGAGGGCCAGGTGGTTCTCTTGACTTCATACAAGCACCATACAACAAGGTTGGTTCTGTTTTGAAGTACCTAATATGTAGTCCTACCTTCCTCAAATGCGACGCATATCTAAACTAGATTGGGGGGAAAGGGGGTTGCTAATTTTCCAAGTTTGAGTTAGACTCAATACACATTTTTTAAACCAGGTGGAAACAGTAATATTGTTTAATGTTATTATTATAACAACTACTTACTTTTAGGTTATAAAACTAATAGCATTTACTGTACTGGGAAGCTTATCTCAAATACCAGTCATCTGTAGTCTTTGTCAGGACTTATTCTTAACAAGTGCTTTAGTGATTTTGGAAACATCCTTTGAATGTCAACTCTTTGGGAAAAATTCCACTAGATCATTGGTCTTTTAGTTGTCATTGTCCCCGTATAAAACTCCAGAAATTGTTTTCTCCTCCCCTCCCTGGCCCCATTCACAGGATTTATCCACACAGACAAACTCACATCAAATTTAACTGAAAGGTGTACAGAAGATGCACTAGTGAAGAAGTGCCATCGAAAGTGACTATCCAACAAAAGCTGTGTTTCAGGCAAGTTCCAGCTTCTGTGTAAAGATTCTCCTCTCCTTTGCTATACACAGCATCAAGGCTTTTTGTACTCAGAAATTACATACTGGTAGTACTACCTTAAAAATTTCTTGGTTCGCATTCTACCCGCTTGTGGATGTGCATATCGGGTGACTACAGCCCTTCTCAACCAGTCACTGAGCTGGTGGTTAGACTTGTTTCATCATGCAGTAGATTAAACTAGAACTAACGAGGGAAATGCAGAGTTTTACTTTTGTTGTGCCTAAAAGTATTTTGCATCTTCATGTAACCTCTTTCTCTAGGCCTTTTCAACCAGTGTGCCCAGTGGCTGATCTTAGTCCCAGCAAAAGTGCCTGTTTATCACATCACAAGGGACAGTTGTCAACAACCCAGGAACCATGCAAGAGTTGACTTTGTCAGGAAGCAGCTTGATTAGAAAGTTTCTCTACCTACCATGTTGACGGCATCCTGGTCGAAGGGGTTCCATTCAATGTTTTGAGGATAATGGGCCAAAACTTTGGACTTGAAGGTTCTTCTTAAGGGACTCTGGTCAAAATTCTCTCCTGCAACAAATGAAGAAATAATGACTCGTGACAGCAGTGAAGCTTTAGCGAGACCTGGGCTGGGCAGCTTGCTTTCACTTTGTTCTTGGTTTTGGGATTTGCTTTGAGAAATCTGAAGGGCATTTTCATTCCCAAAAGATGTACTACTTTAAAAAGAGAAACATAAGAGATGCACAATCAGCTTGATCTCCCTTCCTACAAAATTTTACTGCTGTTGCAATACGGCTTCCAGCTTAGTGATTACTGCATGTAAATTTATTGTTTAGAGGAAAAAAATACTACTGGAGTTTTAGAGAAATAGATATCATAGAACCATAGAATGGCATGACTTGGAAGGGACCCCAAGTATCATAGAGCTCCAACACCCCTGCCACAGACAGGGCAACCAACCTCAAGCCTGGATTTACACAAGGTTGCCCAGGGCCCCATCCAACTTGGCCTTGAATACTTCCAGGAATGGGGCATCCACTACTTCTCTGGGCAGCGATCAACTGAATTCTCCACTTTCCCCTACAGCTTGAATATCTAGAAATGAGCACTTTTCCTCAAGTTTGTTAGAAATTGTCTTATGGTCAATGCAAGGTGTGAGCACTTCTTGGAATATTATAAATTATTCAAGGATTCATTATAGGCATTTTTTATATCACAGATCCTGTGTGAAGATTAAACATGATTTTTTTCCTGTGTCAAATAACAAGGACAGACCTTTTCCACACAAAGAATCCAGCAAAGAGGAAGACTGAAATTAGACTTCAGGCAGAAATACATCTAGTTATCAGCGTACAAATAGAATACAAGTCACTAACCTCATTGAGCCCCCTCTGAAGGCAACCTGAACTGCGCAAGTCTAACTTGTGCTTGCTGAGTTACATATGACAATTTCATGTTTATGCAGCTATCGGCCTCTTAACAATGTTGCAAAATTCATAGGTCAGCAGTGACCCAAAGGTTTCTGAGGCCACAGCCATTTGACACCTGGCCTTTGCTCTTTGTGCAGCTCAGGCCACACAATCATCTGGCTCAGAGTGAATTAATCCAATGAAATTTGTGTACAAACTGACACTGGAAGGCAGAGCTTCTCTGTCTTTGCCTGGTAGAGCTATGGGTCTGCAAATAATTCTGGGGATCACAAGGTAATGGAGAAAAACACAGGGATAAATCACAATGGAAGAATTATCCAGGCCAAATTTTAGGGGTGTTGGAAACCATTTGCTATATGAAACCCTGCAAAAGTCAGACATTTCTTGCACCAACACCAGCTGCCTACTTGGTTGGGAAGGGGAAGCAGAGACTCATGCCAGTGCTACCTTCCACAAAGATGCATGTAGGCTGGCAGAGGTTCCTTGAGACGTGTTTAAAAGAGAATGTGTTTAAAATCTTTTCCTTCCCAAGGTATCTTTGAGATTTTAAAACTATGGGTACTTTTATACAATGGCTCATTCGTAACAGAGGATTTAGACACACTGCAGCAGCTTTTTTAAAATATTTTTTTGAAGCGCTATGTCTGCCTGACTTGATTTTTGTGGGTAATCATGGGGGAGAAAAGCAAATAAGTTTCTAAAAGGATATTTTGTGCTTGGGAGGAGAAAAAGTCTGAGACTGCAGCACTGCAACCATAATTCCTGGGGCAGGAATAAATGGAAATGGTAATATGTGAGGAACTCTGGCAGGGGAATCCAGCCTGCTTCTGGAATTGCTCCAGGCAAATCAGAAATCCAGCAAAAGTTTATGCATCATAGAAATAACGAAAACTGAAGGTATCAACTAAACTGGATTAAATGAAAAGACATGTCGGGGTCTGTCAAGTTGGACCAGACTTGCCACTAGTTGCTATGGCAGTCCAGAGCGCAAGGTCTATGAAAACCCTCTACATGCTGGGTTACAAAGCTTACACTGATTTACACAAAACCAGATTGTCACTCTATTACAGAACACGGCAGTAGAATAAACTCCTCTTTTGGTCCAGAAGTTCTTTGCAGAGGCATCAGAGATAAAGACATAATGTCATCCACCAATTCCTGATGTTTTACATGTTAAAAATCCCAACAAGCAAAGCCAGCAAAAATTCTCTCTCTGCGTATGGACTTAAACATACTTGGCAACATTTATAATTCTTAGTATCAAACAGCAATTAATGTGCTTGCATAATCAAATAAATTTCCTACTTAGATCTTCAATCTTTCTTACATCTGACAGTTTACCATACAACTGTGAATTAACAGAAAGGCAGATATTAAATGCTGGATTTGTTTGGTTGCTTGCACTAAAAGTTCAAAAAGCTCTCCAGTGCTAACAGCAAGTGGTTGCTGGAGTTCAGATTTGTGTAAAGCTTTCCTTTTCCATGAGAAAAAAATGTTACTGTAACCTGATGGATGCTAATTGGGAATTTGTGGGGCTCAGAGGCACTCATGTCTTCAGTTCACCAGTGGAGCCCTTTGCAGGTCCTTTGGGGGCCAGTTTTCTAATCTACAGTAAACAGGTGTTGTAAGAATACCTTTTGCTTGAAAAATAGTCCACAGTGATGACAAACAACTAAATGTATTAATCACTTGGTATTAGCACATAACCATAAATCAGAGTCCAGCAGCAATGTGCATTAATCACATTTACTGTTTCTACTGCCTGTGCTCACTTACAAGCACCAAAGAAACTGGGGACACTGGACGCACTCGGGAGAGCTCCACTTATGGCACAGTTACAACACATGGCATCTCAAGGGATGTGGCTCTGTACTCTTAGATTGAGTGGGACAGCACACTGACCAGCTTCCACCTAAATAACTTCCACATGTGCCCCAAAGCAGAGCCCTGCACACCTGGTAGCTTTACCTAACTCTGTTTTTGTAAACTTGAGGTGAAGCAGAGATGGCAGGTGCCGCGTAGTGCCACAGGCTGACTTGCATTTACTCTGTCCTCTGGCATTACAGTGGCACGGGCAGAGGCTGAAAGCATGTCAGACTGTTCAAAGGGATTTGGAAAGTAAATGTTGGGAAGTTTCTCCACAGGAAAATATTGTATCACCAGGCATGTAAGAACAGGGAAAGTCTTGCTTTGTTATTGAACATGCCATGCCTCAATTTCCCCATAAACATCCCTCTACCTTGATGGGCAGCATCTGGAACCAATGGAGAAGGCGGCATATTTGCCAATAAACAGTAGCAACAATGAAAAAATTAAGATTTCAATCAAATACATACATAGTCACTTAGATGTCGGAGATATTTTTGGAAATCCAGCTTTCCAAAACCAGCAGTTAACAATGTTCTAGTAGGCTGACAACACAGAGTCACCTTGTCCAGGAAAAGAAATGGCACAAGTAGCTTACCTTGGCAGAGTCTCTGCTGGGTTTGTATTCTACTAGTATGGTGGGTTTAAAAAGCAATAAATTAAAGATAAAACACACACACACAAAATACAATGTTCTCAATCAGCAATCACAAGATCAAAGAGAAGCGCCAGGAAACCACACTGGAGTGAGTTAGCTGTCATTAGCTGGAAAGGACACAACATCACACCCTCCACACACAGCTGCCCCCAGGAAGCCAGGCAGGGTAAAGCTGTTAGAGGAGACTGTACTTTAGGGGAGAAACAGCACAAGGGTATGACAGAAAGCAGACCACATCTCAGGGTGAAAAGTCATCGTTTGGCCAAACTAGCAGGAAACACCCCAAATCTCACAGAAACAAGATGAAAGATGGGGACTGTGACAGACAGCTCCACACCAACAAGCAGCTGGAAGAGAACCACAGGGAGCAAAACCTTCTTGGCAAACACTGGACAGAAGATACCTGGTATTATCAACTCTTAGCAATTGAGAGCTATCAAGGCCAATTCACACGTGGCAATAAGATTTATTTAGCTGTTATTGTAGGCGAACTGTGAATTTCCATTACATCTACCGTGTGCTTATTTAAGTGCTTTCTTGCTAGCTTCCAAAACAGGATTAGCAAGGCACATTAAAAATGAAGGAGGTATCAAATGCGAATTGAATCCATAATCTAAAATATTAATGGATAGGTAACAGTCCTATGAATACAGACAGAAAGGTTGTATTTATTTGATGCATAGTACCTGTTCATGCAAACAGCACATCTCATAGGGCAAGCTGCCTATCAGCAGCAAATAAAATTTGGTTTTGAATGGATTACTTTTGCTTTCAGGATATTAAAAAAATAAAGTATTTTTAAAAATTGTGTGAAGTGCATCAGATTCAAGTTTCATTTCATTTGGATATTGCATCCTATGTAATGGTACTTTTAAACAACGTGCACTGTCCCTTATAGAGAGCTTACATTTCTTAAAGAGATCTTTAGTTTCAAATTAAAAGCAAATGGTGATGGGTGACACAAAGAAAAACTGTGCTAATTTGATCAAAATGTAAAAAAAAAATCTCAAAATTAAAAATTATGTATCTTTTGTGTTTTGTATGAAGGATAAAACCACTGCGGAAATGCGGGTTGTCAGTCATAGTGGCTTTCATATGAGTGATCACATTAAAAAAAGTAGTCATCATAAGGTTTAAGCAGATCTGTTTTAATTAATTGCCACAGCTAGAGAGGCATACAAAAATATGTATCAAATAGGCAGAGGCATCCTCTACCCACACCCTCTGGTCCAGGGAATGAGAGGTATCTATCGCTCCTTCCAAGCGTTGGAACAAAGACAGGAACACTTGTGACCACAGAAATAAAAATATCTTTGAGTCCTTTAGAGAAATGTACTGGGAGTACAACTATGCATGATACTGCACCTCATGGTGACAACCTCTTTGATCATTATTTCTAATTAAACAGTTCAGAACATCCAGCTCTAGCCTTTCTGTGCAGACAGAACTTGGTAAAGTGCTGGATAACAGTGTAATCCTGCACGAGAATTAAGTGATGTACAATATGTGAGTGACAAAACAATGTGTGGACAGGAGCAAGAGTGCTTGGCTGGGGACATTATATGAAAGGAAGGACTGGGACAGGGCATGCCAAAAAAGTTTTTACTCCAAAATTTTAAAATTCAAGTCATTGTGAGGTGATATTGGCTTTTTTAGGGGTTGGAGGTGGTGAGCAGGGTCTAACCCACCTTTGCATGTCCACATGTAAAGATACTGATTGGTAACATTTTAGCAGGAAAGCATAGTGAGCTATGTACTCTATTAGTACATCTACACAGTTTAGCTTTTTTGGTATGTCTGTGTGGACTTCACTAATAATGCTATTTAAATCTAGACCAAAAACCTTCTTTCCTTGTGGTGTCTGGAACCTTTTGGTCTTGGTAACAGAAATTGGTGGAGCTAGACTAAGCCCAGTTGGATTTCTTGATAAGTATCCGCTAATATGCCCTCACACAAGATACTGTTCAGTCTTTACTAAGCAACCTATTTGTATATCCACCAATATATACACCTGACAAGACTAGTGGCATTTTGTCATAGAGGGGAAACACATCTGCCAAGAGAGCTTCAAGAAAAAGATTAAAATTTATCAGATATTGATCAGATATTTAATCACATGTATCAGGTATTTAAATTAGGTAAAAGAATTTAAAAGCTGAGGAATTTTAGTTTTCCTTTTAAACTCTGACCCTTAATTTGATTCAAGGGGAATTGGAAGACAGAAAATACAGAGAAATGGAGGGCCTAGTGATTGTTTTGTCCTTAATGCCTCTTTACCTGAGGTTTTGTCTGCAGTATCTGGGCTCCTGCCATGGAGTTCTGCTTCTAGCCATTTGTACAAGACTATACAACATAAAAAACAGATTAAAAAAAAAAGTGTAAACAAAATTAAAAGATACACAAATGTACTGAGGAAGGAAAAAAATGTGAAGCACACTCCCCCTTGCAATCTCTCTTCCCCCCACTTCAGCCAAAGGGTACCCATGTGATAAATAAAATCCTTCGCGAGTGTATAACTATAAAGGTGTTGAATGCAGTGACAGACATTGTGGAAATACTTGTTCAAAATTAGTAACAAGATTAAATTCTCAGTACTTCAAACAGCACGCTGCTCTAGAGCTTCCCTATTATGAAAGGCTTCAGTTGATGTTGAACTAAATCCAAGACATTTTCTTTAGTGTAACACCATTGGCCACATTGTTACACCTTCTATGCTGTAAGGCATGCCATTTTTTTCTTCCAACTTGTTTGCTCATCTTCTGCAGAAAACCAAAATTGTTTTCACAGATACCATCATATGCTATGCAAAGACATTACACAATTCTTCTCAAGTTAAATCTATTTTTATAAACCTGGAGCATATATTAAGGCTGCAATACCATTGACCTCCCTGGTCATTCAGTTTATAGGTGTAAATTTAGAGTATTTCTACCATGACCTCCTATTCAAACTGTTAATCCAGGTGTCAATTCAGAAAACCCAGATTATTCCACCAGGGCAGTACTTTCTGGGAAGGCAGCCCTTGGCAGAGGGCACAAGAGTTCTTTCAATAAAGATTTTTAGATGCAAATTTTTATTTTAGGATAATTTTCTCATTTCTTTAGGAGGCATCTGAAGATAATCCATATTCAAACCTGCAGGATTATGTTTTCCTTCCACTTCAGAAAGCTATTTCATTCTACTTAACCTATTTCATTCATCTTAAGCTATTTCATTCTACTTTGAAGCTGTTTAGAGCCAAAAAGCTGCATAAATACTTAAAGGAAACAAACCAAAGAATTGCAAAAACTGGAGACTGCACTTGCTAATGGCCTATATCCACAGTGCCTTTACAAGCCTCTCTGCCAGGTTGTCCTCACAGCTCTCCCCAAAAGTCCTTAACAACGTTGTAATTCAAAGGGAATTTGGTGCCAAGCTTCCACAGATTTGGCTACCACTTCTGTGACAGAAAGAGCAAAAAGGAAAGACGTAACAACTCCTGAAGGGATGCCTATCTAGATGCGTCGGGACAGGTTCTGCATTGGGAGAGGTTCTGCTTTTGTACTCCCTTCAGTACTCCAACCATTCATCATCATCAGTCAGCTAGCTGGACAGTCACAGAAGTTATATAAACTCCTGTAGTAATAACAGATCGTTTACAACAGTGAGATAAATACAGCGCTATGATCACTGCTGTACAGCCTAACTCTTTAAGCAAACACAACATAATGCAATACAACTATTGCCACGAGCTAACTCCACTTAGGAAAGGCTCAGTATTTCAACAGCCCATTTTAGAAAGGAGAATTGGTCACCTAAGAGTTACTGCACAAGTCTAAATAAAGACAAAAAGGCTAAAAACTAACATGAGCAGCTTAGTTTGCCATCATCCCTTCCTTCTGACCTTGATTAAAACACTTACTCTGCCTATACAGAGTAACATTATACAGCACTGACACTGTCAGCTTCTTAAAATAGCTCCAGTCCCAGATGCCAACAGACCACAGACATCCCACTACATGAGCAAACAAGGATGAATTACACCATCCCTTTTACAAAGCATTGCATCACAATCTTGTCAAATCTAAAGTCATGGCTTAAATTATGACAATTCGGGTGATTTTTTTTGCAGTGGTGTGGAAGAAGTTTAATGAACAGATACCAGAGGGATGGTGCTCCTACACAGTTACCTCTGGCCCTGTCCCCAAAGTCTGGAAACAGTAGGACAGGCATAAAACTGGGATAAATTCTACTAAATACAAGGAATTATTTACGCCTCACACCTTTGTTTTCTCTAGAATCCAAGGTGTGTTGAATTCACTCAGGCTGTTGGTGCTGCCACTCTGACGCTGCAAGCACAGGATCCCAATACACTGCTTGGCAGTATGAGAAAGCATGCCCCAGAGATCTTTGGTCCACCCTGTTTATATAAAAGTGGCATATTTTCTTTCTTACTGCATTTTTATATTAAAATCTGCTGTTCATTTTGATTACCTGCTGTGGAACAAATGAGCATTCATACTACATAAAATCCTCATTTCTTTTATTTTACAAGTATGAGTACTTGGGAGAAGAAACAGAATTGACTGCATCAGTCCCATATCAGGAAAATAAGGTTGGAAGACACAGGAGGTGTCTGTGAGGCTGTAATATCGGAAAAAGAAACAAGTAGCTAACTATGTGTTACAAGTTGTATTGGGTTTGCGTGGCAAACGTTTGGTAGCAGGGGAACAAGAGAGGTGGCTTCTGTGAGAAGCTGATAGAAGCTTCTCCCATGTCCAACAGAGCCAATGCCAGCTGGCTTCCAAGATGGACCTGCTGCTGATCGAAGTCAAGCCAATCAACAACAGGGGTAGTGCCTCTGGGATAACACAGTTAACAAGGGGAAAGAACGACCCAAACATCTGGGAAATTGCAGCCTTGGATAATATTGCTAAGGGGAAAAAAATCTACTGCAGAAGCAGAAGCAGAGAGAGCAGTGAGTGTCTAGAAGAAGGGGATAGATTCTTCTAGTGGTGTCCAATGACAGGACAAAGGGCAATGGGGACAATCTAGAACACAAGAAGTTCCATATCCATATGAGAAAAAACTTCTTATTGTGAGTGCGACTGAACACTAGCACAGGCTGCCCAGAGAGTTTGGGGAGTCTCTTTCTCTGCAGACATTCAAAACCCTTCTAGATGCTGTTCTGTGCAACCTGTTCTACGTAATCCTGCTCTAGCAGAGGGGTTGGACTAGTTTATCCCTTCCAAACCCCACACATCTGTAAATCTGTAATCGAGAAACTTAAGCAATAATTAAAACCTGATTTTAATTTGTTTCATACATAATTATTCTTAAATTCCCTGCTAACCTTTTTGTTAGTTACAAAGCAAATGAGTGATGTAAACAACTGTGTGAAACTGAGGGGTTTGAAGTCCATATCTCAGTTCCTAGAAAAACATTACCAGTGACAGAATGAAAAAAGTTCAAGCCAGAGCAAGACACTAGCTCCTATCCAAAGCCCATCCAGCCAGGGGATCACCAGCTTTGGAGCAACAGGCACCTGACTGCAGGCTTCGGCTGAACCACCAAGGGAGAAAAAAACATTTTAGCTGCCATCACATCCTCCATGAAGTCTGGACAGCCTCCCAGTCAGTGCAACACATGTTTCCCACTCCTTGTTTCACATGTTCACCTCCCTTCAAGGACTGAACCCAAAATGAGGTAGCCAGCTGTGCCTTTTCCACAGGACACCTTTCATGCTTGCATTTTCTACCCTTGACCAGGGGCAGGATAAAGTTCAAATGTCATAGAATCATAGGGGTTGGAAGGGACCTCAAGAGATCATTGGGTCCAACCCCCCTGCCAAAGCAGGCTCCCTAGCTCATATTGCACAGGGAGGCGTCCAGATGGGTCTTGAATATCTCCAGAGAAGGAGACTCCACAAGCCCCCTGGGCAGCCTGTCCCAGGGCTCTGTCACCCTCACTGGGAAAAAGTTCTTCCACATGTTGGTGGGGAAGTTCCTGTGCTCCAACTTGAGGCCATTGCCCCTTGTCCTGTCTCCACAGACCACTGAAAAGAGGCTGGCTATTTCTCCTTGCATCCCATACTTAAGATATTTATAAACATTAATAAGGTTCCCCCTTAGTCTTCTTTGCTCTACGTTGAACAGAAATATCCCCCAATTTCTGTGTAAAAACATGAAACCAAATTCTCAGATTGGTTTTGGAAACACACCCACAAATATTTAAATTACAATCAATCTTAAATCAGGTTTTCTCCTTTATGGGGACAGAGTTAGTACAAGAGTCATCTCTCAAGATCTGCTTTGTTACAGTTGTTTTTCCTGGAGATGAGATACAGAGAAAAAAAAAATCCAAATGCAAAATCCATAAACAAACGGAATTTGTCATCCTAAAAATCCCTGTACCGTTAATGTTCAGGTTTGTGTACAAGAATGCAAGAAAAAAGGGGAATTTTACACTTAATTTTTCTTTGGGGCTTTTTTAGTATACTAACAAGCTTTATTTAAATTCTTTAGGTTTTTTTTTTTTTTAATGTGGATTTTTTTTTAAATTGCAGTGCATTCTGTTATCTTTTAAATCAGGCTGTATTAACATAGATTAAAAAAAATATACAATGTACATAATATTACACACCAGTATTAGTCCCCTTGACTTCCTGGGATGGTTAAGTTTCAGGGTTTTGTTTCTTAAAAGCAGTTTCACAAAAGCTGTGTTTACACAACAGCAAAGTGTGAATAAATTGACTGATAACACCTTCTGCCACTGTAATTAACTTCGGTTTTCAAACCAGTATAACAAAAGAAAGAAGCTCAATTTGGCCTGGACCATTTTCAACACTGATCAACTTTGACATAAACAGAGCACCAAGATGGCAGAGCCGCTCCAATAGTCAGCTGTTGTCTGATTTGGGATTTTAGTTTCTGGAGACTTTTTTTTAAACCCATTGCACACAAGCTTGAGACCTTGATCCCCACACTGTTAGGCTGGGCAATAGACTTTTCTGGTTTAAAGGAAGCCCTTGCTTTCTCATGTCCTCAAGAGCTGTCCCTTGACGTGCTGAGCTGCAGGGAGGACCTAAAGGACTCATGGATGGTCTTCAACATCCATCAGGAGACTCCAAAAGGAAGCTATTCCCAATGTCTGAAGATTTTTCTTCTTCAAACAACACAACCCACAACCCAACAGTGGCAGTCAGACTAGCAAGTTAAAACACCCTGGGCAGGAACAGCCTCTTCTCCCTCCTGAGAGAAGGAGCTTTAACACAACTGGTTTTAATCAATGGGGCAAGAGGTGGATTTACAGAGGGTGGACCTAGAATTAACTTCTCATTATACTCAGTTACTTTTTTTGCATGCCATTTACAAGCAAAGGGTTACAGCAAGGCTACCTTCACCTGTCAAAGGCTGCTAAGCCCTATGAAAACTTACGTCATATGTGGTGTTGATGGGAAGGGGGTCCAACAATAAAAAAAGCTTCGCTTTAATTAGTAGTCAGGAAAACTTTTCCATCAGCACGAAGTAGAAACACTCCCTTGTGTGGCACAAACTGGTTTTATTTAGGGGTTTTTGAAAAACTGCTGTTTAAGCTGCTGCCAACAAATATCTGCTGTTATGGCAGTCTTCAAAAGCCATTCCTCTGCCCATTTTCAACAACTGAATCCTTTAAGAAGGCAAACACTTTCTGCACACTGAAAAGTCACAAGCACCATAAAGGCACGGCTTGATGTTACCAGAGCTCCCAGATGTGAGCAGAAACAAAGGTTCAGGCAGATGAGCCAAAACAGCCCTATCAGTCCTTAGAGCTGATGCTTCCACTTAAGAGTGACCAGAGAAACCATTTCAGTTTAGAGAATACACTCACAGTTGCTTGAACCCAGCTGAGCTATAATAACTGGGCTTCCACTGCAGGCAAACCTTCGACTGAAGGAACAAGGTATTTAACCTGCTGGATGATTCAGTTCTCATTAGCTCTTGAAAACACAACAATGAAGTTCTGTCAAGTAAATACATTAGGATATTGCTAAGAGGGAACTCATCATACTGAAAGATCCATTCTTGTAACTCCTCGGGTAAAATACCTTTTATGCTGTGATCATGCTTGCAAGAACCCACATCTTGGTCAACATGACCTGCAACTCTAGAAACTGAAGATCAGGCTGCTGCCAGTGAGTTTACACAAAGGATCATTAAGTAGCACAGGAACTACACATCTAAGATGCTGTTATAATTTTGTGTGGCTGGGTTCTGGTAGAGAAGGGAGGTGGGTGGGGGTGCAGGGGTGGCTTCTGCAAGATGCAGTCAGAAGCTCTCTGCAGGCCCAACACCAGCCAACTCAAGGCTAGACTCATTGTTGACCAAGGCCAAGCCAATCAGCAATGGTCACTGTGCCTCTGGGAATCATGTTTAAGATGGAAAAAAACCACAAGCAGCTGCTTTGTGCCTTCAGAGAAGGGAGAGAGAAGGAGAGGGGGGCGGGGATGAAGCGCTCCAGGTGCTGGAGAGTCCTCCTGCAGTCTGTGGAGAAGACCATGGTGAAGCAGGCTGTCCCCCTGCAGCCCATGGATGATGACAGGGAGCAGAGATCCCATCTACAGCCCAGGGAGGACCCCAGGCCAGAGTGGGTGGAGACACCTGAAGGATGCTGTGACCCTGTGGGAAGCCCACATTGGATCAAGCTCCTGGCAGCAAAACCTCAGCCCGTGAAGAGACCAACCCACACTGGAGCAGGTTTGCTCGGGGACTTGTGACTCTGTGGGGGACCAAGCTGGAGCAGTCTGGGCTTGAAGGTCAGCACCCCAGGTAAGGGAGCCACGCTGAGGCAGTTCATGAGGAGCTGAAGCCCCATGGGAAAGGGCTCCTGTTGAGGACTATCCCCCGTGGGTGGGACCCCACGGTACAGCAGGGGAAGGGTGTGAGGAATACTCCCACCACCCCCACCACAGTCAAGGAGGAAAACAACTCATGAGGAACTGTCTGAAACCCCATTCCCTGCATTCCTTGTGCTACAATGGGAGGGAAGAAGGGAGCGAAATCATGACTAAAGTGAAGTCGACTCAGAGGGGAGGGGTAGGGGGAGGTGCTTTAAGATCTGGTTGTGCTTCTCATTACCCGACTCTGGTGTCACTGGGTGTGCAGTCCAGTGTAATCAATTAGAGAGTTTTCTGTCCTTTTTTCTGTGTCAAGTCTGTTTTGCTCATGACACTAATTGCAGAATGATCTCTCCCTGCCCTTATATACTGAGAGGCTCAGGAGTCGAGATATTTTCTCCCCTGTCCAGCTTGAAAGCTGAGTGATAGAGCAACTGTGTGGTGCTCAGCTCCCAGCTGGCGGCAAACCCACAACAGCCGCATGAAAAATATTCTCTATACTTAAGTAAACCAGGACTAGTTAGATACAGTTTTAGGGTTTTTTCCAATGGAGCAGAGCTCTATGTATATTTCAAGTAGAGCACAGCCAACCATACTTACACTTTACCACTGCTGACCATTTGTGACCAAGTTTCAAGTCTATAGAAAATACAGAAAAGTGAATTCAGGACTCAGTCCCCATGCCACAGTAAAGTATCAGGATTCAAATCCAAAGGCATGGACCAATACTAATGTCTGTATCCAAACTAGACATAGATGGAAAACTTAAAGCACAGCAGCATTTCTACTGTTCCTTTAGATTTGGTTCAGACCCCTAAAAAGGAGACGCCAGGACTTCTACTTTCTTTGATGTCTTGAGGAAAATTAGGTGCCAAAGCATGTCTTTAAAGGTGGATCTTCTCTCAGAAGGCCAGTGTGGTGGTTTGACCCTGGCTGGAGGCCAGATGCCCATCAAAGTCACTCTATTGCCAGCAGGAGGGACAGAAGTCTAAATAATCCTAAAATTACCCGGCATTTAAGCAAGTATTTCCTCTTTACCAATAATCCACTAACCTTCTAGTGCCTGAATCCCAGGTTGATCAGCATGCTAAAAATACATAGGTAGAAGGCATATAATTGCAGCTCTGTTTTCAAATAAGCACAAGTTATCACCAACTATGGAGAGGCTAATTCCAAACCAAATCATTTAGAGCTAGCCCAAGTAGCCACAAGAGCCCTTCTGGCCTTTACACCCATCCCATGCAAAACCAAAAGGAGGTACAATATGATATTTTACACTTCCCTTTCAGATAAAGGGGAACTTTGTGGAGTTAAATATAATGCTTCATGTATTGGAGTAAGCTATACCATGTTGTTTTGGAGACCTCAGTAACTGAGCATATGTTAGAAATGGACCATTTCAAACTGAGCAGAGCAAGACTGGATTAGGCACAGACCATACTACAGCTGAACATTCTTTAGTACCTCCGGTTTCTGAGTGTATTAAGGTCTGGGAGATCTAATAAATACAGGGAAGCGCATGCAGAAGGAAAACAGAATTAACAAAATGCATGGGTATAAAAACACAACTCTGAAAAATGATGATATCTCTGTGTGACAGCTAAATCTGAGCATCTGATTACTAAAAACAAGAGCATAATCATTTTGCATAAAGAAAAAAGTTGCTATTTCTCTAAATCAAGACCAGAACGAGATGTTTATGGTGAGTAAGGATAGGTTTCAATAGTCCCCACTCACATTCCCTGTAAAACATAAGCCTACCAACTAAAGAGCATTATTCTATTTAAGAGAAAGCATACATATAATGTATTCACAACCACACGTTCCCTTTCTCCCAAAGCAAAAGCCTGGCAGGAACACTCCATTACAGGTTCAAAAGCTGTCACCTGCACCTAGGGCTCTTCTCAGCTCCACAATATGACCCAAGCAACAATAGGAATGGCCCTAAAACTTGGACACCAGCTGGTTTATAATTCCTCACAGCATTGCGGAAGTATTACGATCTCTCGCATCACTCCCACAGGATTAGAATTCCCATCTCAAATCAGACAGGATACACACATGACAGCTTAAAGAGACGCAGGAATTTGCATATCTCTTGAGGGTTTGACAGGTTTCTGGTGATTTATTCTGCAATGTGCAAATACACCAAGAGCATCTCTCCTTGATGCAAAGGTTAACAGGTCTATGTGCATTGGATTAAATATTTACATTGAGGAAGCAAAATTTTTTTTCATACTTAGATAGGAAACACACACAAGAGGAAAGACCCAAACTAAATATTTGCAATAGCAAATGATGCAGATCTCAGCAGTTACATAGCTGTGTAACTATAAGCTAAGCAGAAGGTAGCTGTGCACAAGTATTCTGGATATTTGCTAAATTAAAGCCTACAGTTTTATTATCAGGCTAAAAAAAACCTCAACCTTCCTGTAAAGGACTGTGAGATGATTCACTATTACCACAGATGATAACAAATATTACCAAGGGCTTCACACGTATACAGGGAATGAGTCCAATGGGGTTGGTCTCCGAGTTATCACAAGAACAGGCGGTGCATGTGGTGAATAGAATTCCCCTTTGAAATCAAAGGGAGTATGCATGCACACCGGTTTAAAGGAATCTGAGCACTTGCACAGATCCTACTGTGCAAATTCAAGGGCCATGAAAGAATTACAAAACATTCAAACTTAGAGTGAAGCTTATTTGCAAGCCAAAATAACAAAGCTTCAAAAATACACCCATCCTGGCTCTGAAGAAGGCTGCTTGTTGAAGTAGGAGTCCGCCCTGTGCTTTGAATTCAGCAAAGTTTATTCTCTGATTATATCAATATGACAGACTGAATGTGATTTAATACAGAAATACAAAATTTCAACCTGAATCTGTATTTCGTGGCTTCAGAGTATCAATTTATAAACAGCCTAAGAAAACAGGTATTCTAAAGTCAGCTACAAAATTAGTGCAGTACCAGTTCATAGAATCATAGAGTGGCATGGCTTGGAAGGGACCCCAAGTATCATAAAGCTCCAACCCCCCTGCCACAGGCAGGGCCACCAACCTCAGGCCTGGATCTACACAAGGTTGCCCAGGGCCCCATCCAACCTGGCCTTGAACACTTCCAGGGATGGGGCATCCACCACCTCTCTGGGCAGCCTGTTCCAGTGCCTCACCACTCTTTCTGTAAAAAACTTCCCCCTCATATCCAATCTAAACCTTCCCTCCTTTAGCTTTAAACCCTTGTCCTGCCATTATCTGCCCTTTTAAAAAGTTGATTCCCCTCCTGTTTATAATCTCCCTTCAGGTACTGGAAGGCTGCAATGAGG
This sequence comes from Laterallus jamaicensis coturniculus, assembly GCA_022605575.1. Lineage (NCBI taxonomy): Eukaryota > Metazoa > Chordata > Aves > Gruiformes > Rallidae > Laterallus > Laterallus jamaicensis. The sequence goes on from JAKCOX010000003.1 coordinate 83,512,712, forward strand.
TCCCCCCGCAGCCTTCCCTTCTCCAGGCTGAACAAGCCCAGCTCCCTCAGCCTCTCCTTGTAGGGCAGGTGCTCCAGCCCTCTAATCATCTTTGTGGCCCTCCTCTGAACCCTCTCCAACAGTTCTACATCTTTCTTGCATTGGGGGCCCCAGATCTGGGCACAGTACTCCAGGTGGGGCCTCACGAGGGCAGAGTAGAGAGGGACAATCCCCTCCCTGTTCCTGCTGGCCACCCCTCTTCTGATGGAGCCCAGGATACCATTGGCCTTGCGAGCTGCAAGAGCACACTGCTGGCTCACGTTAAGTTTCTCATCCACTATGACACCCAGGTCCTTCTCAGCAGGGCCACTCTCAAGAAGCTCTTCTCCCAGTCTGTATCTATGTCTGGGATTCTTCCGGCCCAAGTGCAACACCTTACACTTGGCAGGGTTGAACCTCATTAGGTTCACCCGAGCCCATTTTTCCAGCCTGTCAAGATCCCTCTGGATGGCTTCCTTTCCTTCTAGGGTTCTGATGGTGCTTTTGGTTACCATTTCCTCAATTAATCCTTTCCCAAAGAAACATCCTTTTGCCATCTATCCCAAAGATCTGAATACTCTGGAGTGTTTATCCAGACATCTCCCTCACCTTTCCTGCTCCCTTTCTTACACCTGTGCTTTCCACAAAGCTGTTTTAGGCAGCAGGTTAGCACTGAGCCTCATTTCATTCAGGTCAGAAACACTTTCCACTTTGCAGTGAGGGTAAAGGATGTCCTTGCAATGATCCTGCAAGGGCACTATCACCTTCCCACCTCTCCACTGTTTCTTCCATGCCTAAAGATTAGACGATGGTTTTTGATGGAGCTTATAGAGTTGATTTTGCTGATTATAATGGCAGCAAAATCTGAGTCACAGTACAGGGTACAGCACTTTCTCCAGTATAGATCAAAGTGTGGTTGCCCTACCCAAATGATAATGCACAGGCTCACATGACTCTGCAACAGCCATCCAGGGGGACTCTCTGACAGAGGTTTGTCCTTTCTTAGGCAAACACCACTATTGCCTCGTCTCCCTGAATTGTCAGGGCATGCTGAAGCAGCCATGCAATCAACATTGTCTGAAATAACTTATGTTTCCTAAGCCATTTAGTTTCTGCTTTGAAAATGCACTCAATCACAACCTTGTGTCAACCTGTAGAAGCAAAAGCACTTATTTTAATACATGTTCTGCCCTGACAGAAGGTCAGTTTTCCCCTTTCCCTAACCTTTCTTTTGCTTAATAGTTTGAAAATTGGGACCTTTCGAGAAAGATTGTATCCTATGCAGCTGTAGTTCAGTAAGCCAGTTACAGTAGGAATGTATTCCACTCACAAAATAGCACAAAGCTTTGCAAAGTTCCCCAACAGAAAACTTCTGCAGTGGCTTCTAAGAACAATCTACATCTGTAACTAGCAGAAAAAAAAAAGGGGGGGAGAAAATTGCCAGAGTTCCTCTGCAGCTTTAACCTCAGTGGCTACCACAGAAAAAAGCTCCAGTGAATTATTTCTTAACATCAAGCTCCACAAAACCATAGCCACCCAGCAGCAATGCTTTGGGCACTGCCAGCTCCTCCTCTTACGTCTCCTTATTCCTAGCCCTGCATCCAAGCTTTTGGTTAACCAGCTCAGGCGTTTTGAAAGAGGAACACATTGATGAGCTAAGCCAGATAGGGATACCTGGGGGATGGATGCAAGGGTGGAGAGGGGAAAGCATCCCACCCCTCAGCTGGATTCATCTTTCATCACATGTGTACAAAACCTGAAGGGAGAGTTGGAAACAGTAGGTGAAGAAGAGCTGGAGGAATGAGGACTGCACATGCTGGCATTACTACTTACTTAGACTACCTTCCAATTCAAGCAAAACCCACAATGCCTCAAAAAACAAATAAAACCTGAGCTGTACGTCTACAAAATTAACCTCTAAGCACCAGCCCATCTAGTTAAGTGAGAGTACATGAAAGCTGGGCAATGTAATAGTCATGCACTACAGCAAGAAGCGTAACTGTGTATGTGCACAGTTTTGGGGTTTGGTTTTTTTTTTGATGATAAAATTTTAAGCAGGAGAAAAGGTTTTTACTACAGCATTTTTTCCCCAGTACTATTCAGGAAGCACAACTCCCAAATCAGATCATGAATTTGAAAGTTGCTACGCCTCTGGACATTTCAAATCCAAGCCATCCCTTTCTTTAAACCCCTCATCTATGTGAGCTGCACACATACAAAACTAGAAACCCACACGTGGTCCTTAAGATGGAGAAAGGACTTGCAGCAGGTCAAATTTTCCTGAAAAGCCTTTCTCAAAGGTGAAGATGAGTAGTTACTTCTTTGATAACCAGAGCAGCTCTGTGTTTCTCACAGGATGCCCTGAGAAATAAGAGGCAGCAATACACTGCAGGCTGCTTTGGTTCCTCCAGGACCAGCTAGGGAGCTGCTGCGGGGTAACCTGTACCCTGACAAAGGGGGTTTCCCACAGGGACATCAATGCAGACAGGCTCAACAGGATTTCAGCCTTGTTTCATCTAGCACTTCCTTTAAACATCAACTCTGTCAAGGTGCTTCTCTGGTCTATAAGGTAGACCTTTTCCTGTCTTAAAAATGCAACTGTTGTTTTCTCTCCCATCTTCTCACAATTTCAAAAAGGTCACCAAATGCAAAAAATCCCCTTTTAATAGACTATCATGACATCTGGAGCTTTGTACAAGCAGGAAAAAGAAGAGAGAAAACCAAACCCCCACAAAACTAAGAAGAGATTAATGTAAGATTACATATGCAAGCTCTGTAAGAGCATTAGAAATCAAGAAAGCGACATCTGGACAGGAGGGGAGCCCTGGATAATGATCAAGTAGGAGCATGGGTGAGCAGGTAGGACCTCAGACCACAGCACTAGCCATCACAGGGAGCATCAAATCCCTTCCACGTTTGTCAGAGACAAGGGATCTGTTCAAACAGATTTGCAGAGACAATCTCATTGCTTTCTCCTGAAACACGGTTTGTCACCAAGGTAGGAGTGAAATCATTCCAGCATCCCTTTAGCTACCATCTGCGCTCTCACAGGGAGGTAGCTCAAACTTGTCAAATGCCTTGAATTAAAAAAAACACCTCTTGCATTAGAAATGGCAAGAGGTGGCAATTTCAGGGTAACAGCCTGAAGCCACTGGCTGTCAGCAGAGCACATTGCATATGATTAAGCATGAAAAATAGACCCCTAGAATCCAACTGTAATACTGCATTTGGGAAAGCCTCTTTTGAAGATCCAGAGACTAACAGAGAGACTATGAAGAAGCACTAATTTGTTTAGAAAAAAATACCAATCTTTAAGGAATAGATGACAAAAGGGCATTTGGGTTCAAGCAAACTTAGTTTCTGTTACTGTCCCTCCCTCTCTTAAACAGCTATTTTCAATCACTTTTTTTGGGGAAAGAATGAGACATCACATCATTAGCATGATGCAAAAAGTTGCTAGAAGATGACTATGGAAAAGGAAAGAGAAACTTAAGAGGAGGTATATTCTGCACACCATGGTCCACTTTGCCCTGCAGTGTGGGAAGCAAGAGCCACAAGGGACCAGATCCTCCACAGCCCTCCTTGTCTGCCCTACCTGCCTGCAGTGCAGGCAGAGCTCCCATACCAGCCAGGTTTCTCTCACCCAGGACTGGCAAAAAAACCCCAAAGCACCACCACCAAAAAAAGCAACCAAACAAAAATTGATCAGAGATACCAGAGCAGGAGAGCTTCACATATATTTTCCACACAGACATGTAGGGACCAAACACTTCAGTGAGTATTCAAGGATGTGCATAGGAGGCTCCTTTGAAAGCCCACCCATTTCTGTTAGTACCTAGCTGGAAACAAAGTTTTCAGAAAATTAGCTGAGGGGGTTTGTTTGTTTGGATTTTTTTAAAAAACTTTTCAGTCCCACTTAAGAGTATCCCCCAAACCATTTCACCACTCTTTAGGAAAGCAGTGCTTCAGAAAGCACTGATGGTAGCTGATACTCTTCTGCTTAATTAACAATCTCACACCCATCAAATGCTCCACAGCAGCAGACACTGCCTGATAAGACCTTGGCAGACAGGGCATTCAGGATTTACAAAAGCTTTGGTATTACTGTATCTCCTCACTCCCACACACCCAAAGCAGCCAGAGTCTCGCCAAGATGCCCACAGCAGTACTCTCATGTATGAGTAAGCACAAGGCAAGGCTGGGGACTTTGGTCCCTTCTTCACCATCACCCACCAATGAGAGCACTCAAAGTCGCTCTGTGCCTGGTTCTCTCTTCACTCATCTCAGTCAGGTTTGTTGCTAATAATTTTTCCTTAAGAAGGAAGATTTCTTACACTGTGTAGCTTACAATTAACTGGGTCATCTTAGACCAGAAGGTCTGCTTGCTCCCCCTAAATGAGCTTCCAAAACAATGGCAACACGCTTAACAAGTGGCAGGGGGGCAGTTCAGAAGTTCATTTGAGCTTAGTTTTGCTCTAGAAAACAGTTTTGATGTGTGAATTTAGACAGGTGCAGATTTACCGAGAAGTTTAGGAGGCCTAAAAGGCATTCAGAGCATGGCAGTGCATACTGTGGATAATACAGGCGCATATTAATCTTATGTGATTGAGCTGTTATAGCTACAGTCAGAGAAGAGATGACTGACGCTGAGCAGATACACAAACAGACAGACCCTCTAACAGTTGGAGAGGAAGCTGGAGAATTTCAGGCATAGGATCATCTAAAACATGTACCTGTGAATGCAGGATGATCAGAGTAACCTAGCTGGGAAGGATGTCTGGAGGTCCGAGCCCCCATTCAAAGCAGGACAGAGTTCAAAGCTAAATCATGCTGCTCAGGATAGAGACAGAAATTTTTTTTGAGTTGAAAGACAGTAAAGCTAATTCAATAGCTGTACGAAGGAGAGAGTAAAGAATGACATTAACATTTCAGCACCTTTGGAGCAATTCAGGATCTCTCTGATTGAATGCTTTCAGTACAAACCAGGCAGCACTCTTGAACCTGCAGTGTAAATATCAGGCAGGAAGAGAGACGCTGAGACACTGAAGCACTGGAGCTGTGGATCATCCCTTGCCAGGCCTCAGGTCTTCTCTCAGAAATATTTCCACTTCCCAGTCCTCACATTGTTTAGTACTAACACATCTATTACAGTAATAAAACTAGGAGCAGCATCACTAACGTCATCCTTGGGCTACAGATCATATACCAAAAACTTATTCATTGCCCCCTGTCTCACCTTTCCAAGAGAAGAAAGCCCAGCATGTTCAGAGGCACCACTTACATCTCCAGTTTTATGGATACCAGACCTTCTCCTGGCTGTTGTATTTGTAGACATATACAGAAAATCCTGCTGAATTTTCACTGTGAAACTACTTTTTTGGCAGCTGGCTAGGGACTTGCACAACAAGAAGGCCCAGGAAAAACACTCTGTATAGTTTTGGTGCCTTTTCTTGCACAGCTGCATCCCAGGCAGGACATATGCTAGTACCTCCCAAACAGCCTTGTTGTTGCTCTTGCCTTGCAGCATGTCACAGCCCTCCTGACATCGGTTTAATGCTTATTAGTCCAGACAAAATTCTGACATAGGCTTCCTGCCAAGCAAGGGAATGAACAAAATTGTTTCATGCACAGGCCAGACGACAGCTGCAGTCACTCCAGCTCAAATCTGTCGGCTAAGGACCCTTTTCTTGTTTACCAAGATGAGGCTAAATTAACCCAGCATGAGACATCAGGATAGAGAAAATCCTAAAAGCCAGTGATGCCAACCTGTCTCTGAAGGTGCAAGATGCAACTTGGTCAGGTCTCTTCACCTGGGCTAAAACAAGCCATGGGGGAAGCATAAGCTTTGTGTAAAGTGAACCCCCTAGCTCAAGTAAGAGCTAGAGTTTTAGAAAGACAGGATGGGGGTGGGGGGAAGGAGGGGAGGATGACAAGCAGAATGCCCTAAAATTCTTTTCAGAGCAAGAGAGACAGCCAGTGTATGTTTTACTTGGAGCATTTTTTTCTGAATTTCTTTTTCCTCCAGCTCTAGGAAGAGAGAAGCCTCTATCCTCCATAAGCCCCCCATCCTTTAAGGTACTGGCAGCCCCCATTCTTACTACTACTTTTTCCTCTTGGTCTGATTTTCTCTTAAGCTGGAAGACTGGAATCAATCTGCATTTATCCAATTAACTTAAGATGCTTGTAGTGGCATATTGGGCAGTACTATAAAACTTATCAAGAGTACAGGCAACTCCAGACTGCTGCCAAAGAAAAACTCATCATGCTTTCTAAAGTCACTCTAGTAGTATATACGAATGGACAGTCTTTAGCTACAAAGCCATTAAGACTGACAATATATTGTTTAGTCCACAGAATGCAATTAAAATTAAGATGCATCAAGACTGAGAATAGCTTAGATGATTGCTGCTCTTGGTTTAGAGATGGAGAAATAGGGAAAGAAGGAAGAGTCAAGAAAGATTTAATCTGAAGATAAACAACCAAGTTGCTTTGGTTTTTTTTATAAGGCGCTTATATCTTCCTTATTCACCTATTTCTCTAGTTTGGCTAAATCTGCACTATGTGTAGGTACAGAATCTGCCTGAATAGCAAGAGGTGAGGATAGGCCTTTTGTTTGTTCATGTAGTCTGAAGTCTGTCATCACTTAAGCAGACGCTTCCCCTCCTGGGGAGCACCTCAGGCTACTATGTTCCAGCTCTCCACGTGTAAAAGAGACTCACCAACCTCAGCTACAAAAGTTTCTAAAATTAGATGTCCTTATGAGCATGCCATCAGTAAGTACCTGTACAGCAGCATTAGCTATGATGCTTGTTTTTAAAATGCAGAGGGTATCCTGTTTGGATTCTTCCACAGGAATGATTTCTTGATTCTCTGTTTGCAGAACGATGCACAGATCTCTTGACATGAATTACAGAATCCATCATCTTTCCAGAGGCAGCACATGCACAGAGGCCACACTTGTACGTGAACGGCCTTCACAAACTTGTCAGCAACAAGACTGGTATTATTCAGGCTCTTACAAAAGTGATTTAATGGAAAAGTAACACTGCTGAGCTGTCTGAAAAACTTTAAACTAATATCCAACCTACTCTTTTTAAAAGACATCCTCCTTTCCACTCAGGCACTACACCCAAGCTCTAGGACAACCACACCACCTTGACTGAAAAGGTAGTGCCTTTCTCCACTTCATCAAGAACAAATAAAACACACACCTGAAGGACTTTGGCAGCTATCTTTGGCAATAAACACTATCTTCTGATTATCTGTGTGTCTGCAGAAGAAGGCGGCGTGTCATCCTTCATAGGCCAGAGTAGGGCTCTCAGTATCACAACAAGGTTCCTACAGCTATTAGCTGCTACTTCATCATCCCCACAAGCAACTACCAGCAAAATCCTGCCAAAAGAAGGAATTTCACTAAGCTTTTTACTGGCTTAGCCTTAAATCTTGCCCACTACGAAAACAGAAGGAATTCACATTTCTCAATAGTTCTAGGTGTCTAGATGTAGACCAAATTAACTTTGTATCCAAAACCAGTTGGGGAACTCACTGCAGAATGACTTGGCCATGCAGAAACCAGCCTCAGGTCACAATCTGAACACCCTTCCCTTATCAGCCATTCAACAGACAGCTTTTACATACCGTGAAAATAAAAGCCTGTCTTAGTGATGATGCTGAGAAGAAAAAAGAAACTTTGTTAAAAGAGAAATATAGAAGGGGAGGGGGAAGTACAAAATGAACTTTTATATGTCTATGCATTGACAAGACAGTGTAACTAATTTTAAATGCAGAATTTATTTATACAGTTAATAGCCTACACAAGACCTATTGTGTTTACATAAAGATAATCATAACAAAGTTATTTAAGCACCTCAAGATGAACACAAATAAACCACTAGCTTCTGGAACGGCAATTTCAGCTCCCTGAAAGTAGCAGACTAGGTAGAAAGGCCAGTCTCTTAGCAGTCAGCAATTGTCACTACATGGTTCAGTAAAGGTATCATGGTAGAGTTATTTACTGCACCAGGGCTGGAAATTGACCTCCACTAAAAGATTATTATAGCTGAAACTTAGCAGAAATCTCTGATCCAGCACAGGACAAGCAGCACATTCACTGTTCCATCACCCCTCAGAGAACGGGGCAGTGAAATGAGTTTCTGTTCATCATTTCCCTATGCTATTCCCTGTGTCTAAGTTGTACAAGTTGCCCCTGAGACCATCACTGCTGGTCTCAAGTGAAACTTAATAGCATGCCAGGTGCACTGACCATGGTTACACCCCATAACAAAGTTTGAGGCTTATAGGAAAAACTCTCGTGATTTACCATCAGCCCTCTGGCATGTAAGGCTTAGCCAGGCACCAGAGCAGCACATAGCTGGCTGGCTTCTGGGGAAATCAGGGGTCTTAGAGGAACATGATGATCTCCAAAGCAAGGAAGGGCAGCCAGTTGTTTGGATGGCAGAAGGTAGACCAAGAAATGATAGGTCCAGTTTTCCTTTCATCCCCGTTCACCTGTTTTTCTCAACTTAGCAACTATGTTGTCCACATTTCAGTCTTGTGACTTTTGATGAAAAAAAATCCAACACTGACAAACCAAACCAAACTTCTATGTTTACCTGAAGCTCAGTATAAATCATGTCAAGTCAAGTGACAGACACAAGACTGACTTTCTTCAAAGTTGATATCCCAGAAATGAGGGCACTGGTGCACCGTCACTGTGCCAAACCCTCTTATCCTCTGGATATCCTGGGGAGAATGTGAGATGCTAAGGAGGTAGACATCTGGGATGGTGCATGGCAGGACACAGACAGGGTGGGTCCCTGGTAGCATCAGGATGGGAGTGAGAGCATTTCTGACTCCCAGGAAGTCACAGTCCGGTATCCAGGCAGCATCCCCAGGTCAGAGCTGAGCCACTCAAAGAGCAGAGTCCATCACCAAAAGCAAGCAATTAATCCAAAGTGTGTCTGGAAACTGTATATATTGCCACAGGTTGTGACTTTGCTGCTGTTTACTGCTGTTTCTAACCCCACTGGACAAGGTATTACTGACACTTCACCAAGGAGACAGAAGTAAGGATTGCTCCAGTAGGCACCACGTTATTTAATACTGCTTGAAATTATTCAGGGCAGGAAGCAGACCCTTAATTCACAATTTGTAGTCCTGCCACTTTCCATTCAGTCCCTCTCAAACCATCTCTGTTATAGCTCCATATTTTTTACACTTAATTTTTTCTTTGGTTTGACAACTCTTACAAACTGCACGTGACTTGAGTTGCAAGCAGTGGTATTGAAGAGAAAGAAGGCTTGCATTACGTGATTATGATCTGATTTTATTTGCTCCTCTTTTACCATGTTCTTCTATCCATTCTTTACAAAGATCTAAGCAGCAAGGCAATCTCGCATATTCAGAGAGCAGCTAAGAATAAATGTTCTTTTATTTTCACAAGTGTTATGTTTATAGATGCCAAGTTACCCTGGGCTTTTTTCAGTACAAAAGCTAACTTCAGCCTGCTCACATGCCACAGGGCTTGATGATGTTTTTGCAAGGGCAATGTTTTTAAACAGGAACCAGAATAAGACCCAAGAGGCCAGTTCCCAAGCAGATAACATACCTTCCCACAGCTACCTTTCACCCTGCTCTCCAGTGGAAACCCTGTGTTCACCAGTGTTAGGTAAATAACAGAAGTGACATCTCAATCTGCTGCCAGAGGAATGGTAGGCAGAGGAAGGGGGTTTCTGGGAGAGGCAGCTCAAGGCAGACCCAAAGCAGGCAGGTGCTGCAGGACCACGACCCAGGAGAGATGGAGAGGGACTGCCCACCTTCTCACTGACGTGGGAAGAGTCAAAAGGGACATGGAACAGTCCCATTGCTTACTGCCAAGTATCTTCTCCCTTACACCCCCCTCCAGTGGCTGTCCGGGCCCACCTGTGTCCTCTCCAGCCTCCAGGCAAGAACAGCCAGGTGCCCTAATGTGTCTCATCAGGAAACTCACGAGATGAGCACCTGGAGGCTGAAGCCGTGACCTGACATGCTCTTGTGCTAGCAAAAGTAGACAATGAAACTGGTTAAGTGGGGAGATCCCTCTGCTCCAACTCAAAGGTGGACACAAGGTGGATGACATCATAGGTCCCACCAGTGCTACTGTGTGCGCTTACCCCCAGAGACACAATGAAGGGAAACACCACAAAATCCCCCAGCTAAGAGGAAAGGCTCATGATTGTTCTCAGATGGTAAAAATCAATTATGCACAACACAAATCCACAGGAGACCTGGGCTCCATTTGTTCCAACTCTCAAGAAACTGCTGGATGTTTGCTTTAAATATGTATTATTTCCCCACAATGGCAGTTAACATACCACTTATTACTCCCACCATGTGACAGGAAGGTGTATGTTGATACCAGTTTGTCATTTGCATGCAAGTCACCTACAGCTAACCCAGGAACCATCTCTTAGAATTGAACACAAAAAGCACTTTGCAATTTAAGTTAACTCAGATATCAGGGATGGGGGAATAAATCCATTTGCAAGCAGAACAAAAACCTGCTTCTGGGGGGGTCTGTCTCCATCATCTTCTGGCTACTGTCTTCCAACAGTAGCAGCCACTAATCCTCAGAAAGACATGCTTCCACTTAAAGAGAAAATATTGCAAAGAAAATGAAAGAATAAATTGAAAGCATAAAGCTGCAATAATGATAGGAACTGTTACTAGAAGATTTTCTGCACCCTTCTGGCTCCTATTTAGCAGGTTTCTGTTCCAGTGTAACCATAGGAACAGTGGTGAAGAGTCTCATTTAGAAGCCTTCATTTCAGCTGGTAGGTTAAGTTATGAAACTGCAGTAGGCTTGAATATTAAAAACATTCAAACAGCTCTAAAAAGAAAAAAAAAAAGGGGAACTGTATGACTGTATTGTAGAAGACAGGCATCTGTGTTGTAAACAGATGCAGTACCCTGCCAATAAATCAGCAAGGAGAAGCCTGACATGAGGCACCCTAGAACGAACAAACCCCACTGTCGGAGGTTACTAAAAATCAGGCTCAATAAACAGGTTAAGAATACAAATTATTAATTGCTTGACACACTGTGCCGCTAAAACTGAAACCGTATGTTTCCTGTAGCTGTCATTTTGTTTAATGGACTGCAGCAAGAGCGCAAGAAGAGTGACAGTCCTCAGTAATACAACTTCACCATAACACTCACCCAAACCAGTAAATTTTACATCCTACATTTTACTTAATCCTTCAAAGTATAAAATGATTCAGTTCTGGCTCATCACCCTTCTTCAAGAAATATGAATAAACACATCAATTATCTTAAAAGAAATCCAATCACAGGAACGGAGCTAACCAAATACATAACCTAAGTAGCCTGGGAATGTTCCAGAGAGTGAGTGAAATAAAAAAATGGTGAATCAAAAAGGTGCGCCTAGGTGTCCTGTACCTATGGACTTAGACCCTTCTCGTAAAGAACATTAAGATAGCACTATCTGAAAGCATTCATATTCTTATTCTTTTTCTAATCATTACCATTTTGCTGGCTCATTTATGATTTTCTATATATTGCTACTGCTCAAACAGGCTTTGCCTGTGTAGTAATCAGATTTTCAGAAATGCCTGGCACCCTGTGGGTCCCTGCAAAAGTACAGCTGATGTGGTAAGTAACGTGGAAAAATCCTGGTGCTTTCATGCTCTGTGTAATGTTGGCGACCTTTACTTCCCTTAGAGCTACCATCAGAGCTTCAGAATTACCATCTTTGTAAGATCAGACAAACCAAATAAAGCATAGACTCATGTCACCTCACACCTAACCCAGAGCAGCCTCTGCTGCTAGACTGTTGTCAAGAGGTGACTGCAGGTGGTCTACCAAAAGGCATTATATTGGCTAGAAACAGGTACCACAAGCTGTTCTTGTAGTTTATTGTGGCTTTATTTCAAGAAAGAGATAAAAATTTTCTATTTCCTGTGTCCTCGCTGTTCTACGTGCCTGTGCAGCTCATTCGATTTACTTTGTGACAAGTGCCACAGAAGAATCTTGGGCATCTCTGTTTCAGATTTTCCCATTTATTTTGACAAACAAGTCTCATTATTATTGCAACGCCCTGTCCTTGTTTTATTTACAGATGGTAAATGACGCTGCATTCTGAGCCACATAAATAAGTCTCTACAAGTTCCAGTGCACTGCACAGTAGGCTAGTGATGCCTCAGAGATGGTTTCAGTCTGTTCTTTAAAAAGACACCTGGAGGATGGGGAGGATGTGAGGAAAAGGAAGCAAGCAGCACCAGCTTTAACAGTTCTGGGAAACTGTTTCTTGTTTCACAGGCAAAAGGAGTTTTAAATTTCTCAAGAGTGGAATTATTTTTTTTTAAAGGAAGACACACACTTTCTCTAGCATCTGAGATTCCAAACATGCAAAAATAAAACTGTTAGGACACAGAAGAAACGAAGGGAAGGATAAAATACATGAAAACCAACCTGAAACATACAACAGTGAAAAAATACTTAATTAGCTCTTTTTGAAAGAAGGTTCCCATAACTACCTTACCAAAAGCTGGCTTATGAATCATGGAGTTTTCCAAATATGTAGCCAGACTTCCTCTTAGGAGGATACTGCTCATTTCTGCCCTCCTCCTACTCTCTCCCACATGCATACTATTGCAAGGCAGCCCAACAATATGCTACCAACATGACTACATTCATAATTTACACCAAGGCAGTGAGAGACACCTGCACCTGAAGAGACCAAGGCTCTTCACTGCTTTGGAATAATCATCACTGCAATTGGCTAGGAGTATTTTAATTTTTAAAAAATGCTGAGAGAGTTGAGGTTGTTCAGCCTGGAGAAGAGAAGGCTCAGGGGAGACCTTATAGCTGCCTTCCAGTACCTGAAAGGTACCTACAAGGAGTCTGGGGAGGGTCTTTTTAGAAGGGTATGCAGTAACAGGATGGGAGGGAATGGCGTTAAATTGAAAGGGGGTAGATTTAGACAGTATATTAGGAAGAAATTCTTCACTACAAGGGTGGTGAGACACTGGAACGTGTTGCCCAGGAAGATGGTGGCTGCCCCTTCCCTGGAGGTGTTCAAGGCCAGGTTGGATGAGGCCTTGATTATCCTGGTCTAGTGAGAGGTATCCCTGCCCATGGCAGGGGGGTTGGAACTTGATCTTTAAGGTCCCTTCCAACCCTAACTATTTTCCGATTCTATGATTCTGAGCCTACATTACTTCAAATGGTGCTATGCCACTGACAACACTTTAGAAAAGGAAAAATGTTGTGCCTGGCTAAAAGCATGCAAAATGACCAGACAGGACCTGTAAGCTGACTATAATAGTCAGCTCCATAGTTCCCTGGTGACACCACTCATCCGACTGGGATGAGCTCAATGTTGTCAGGTGAAATACCAGTCCAGTTCTCAGCTGGATAAAACATGGGAACAAATCCTAGACGTGTGGACGAGGACTTCCTCAAGCTCATGCTGAAGCTTGTCACTGTGTTACAGAACCAAAGTTCCTCTTGTGCTCTGCAGCTTTCATTGCATCTCAGAGATTTATGGGCCCCATTAAGGAGAAGGTGATGAACAATTGCTTTTTACTTCCTGGAACAAACTGTTTTATGGATATAAACCTAGTGACTTAAATCCATGCAGACTCCTCTAACTGACACAGCTGATGTCATCCTTTACTTTCTGATGCTTCCTCCCTACTGTTCTGGAGAAGGGCAAGGAAATCCTGTTTGCATGCATATTTCAGGATAATCTTTTCCTGCTTGAAATCACACATTGAACATCAAGTTCTAACATTTTAATGAGGTGTCTAAACCATGCTTGTTAGAATTAAAGTTTAAAATCTTGTTTTAAAAACTTGTTAAGTTCTATATTAATATTTCACAATGTGCGGCATTACTTTGTGCCATACTGTACCAAATAGTTTATGCAGCCTGCAAAAAGCTTTTTATGCAGCCAGGTACTGCAGTTCTCCTGAGACACATGGCAAAGCAGTGACCCATGTTGTGCCCTAGGAGAATGCACTCCTTCATACATCCCCTTAGAGCTGCTACTAGCCTTGTAGTACAACCAAAAGTTTTGTCCTTGTAAACTGAAGCTATGGTAGGACCTCGGAATATGAACTACAGCATGAAATTGAAAACATACACCAACCTACTTTTTATACCATAAGGATATTTAATCTTTTCATCAACAATGACTAGTCCAAGAGCAGCTACTCAGAAATCACACAGCATCCAGTCCTACCAATGCCAGGTGCTCACAAAACTTTCAGAGGTTTCCCCCAACCCCCACTTTTCTTCCATTTGTGTAAGGCAACCACCATAAACAGTGGGACATTAACCTTTCCTTAAGTAGCCAAAGTACTTAATATCCCCCCTTTGAGAGGGGAGTTTTAGCAAGACAACCTTTCTTGACCCCACAGATACTGTGCATCAACTATCATCATAACTCTCAGTCAAGCACAACATAAAGACGCAAATTAAAATGGGCTTAGAAACACTCTTTTGCTCTTCCTAGAAGGATTCTGGGAGCTCTCCTGGGAATTTTCTAGAGGCAAGCCTAAACTTGAGGCCTACAAACAACTGCCTGTGTACTTCATTGGCAGACCTGCAGTGAGCAAACGTGCTGATAAATGGAGTCTTGCCCTAGAAAGTTGCCTCCTATGGAGGACTGAGACTCTGTGGTGTGACATAATAGCTACATAACAAATGAACTGGATAAAATGAATACCAGAAAGAGCAAAGTAGTGATGAAATAATTTGCAAACAAATGAAATCCATATTGATGAATCAATTACTTTGTTTCAACTGTTTTTGCACTAAATAGCAGGGGAGTTTTGATTAATACAGTGATTACACAACTTCAATTTGCTTAATATTTTATTTCTTCATACTCTTGCCTCTGTTTGAAGGACTATAGATTGGTGAACATGAGTATCAACACAGTGAGAGGCTGCTGTACCACTTGAGACAGGTTTCCAAAGGGAAGGGTGCGCTGGCTCCTTTTCAGGGGCAATGCATGACCTGCTGCTGCAGTTTCTTGGACTACTGGAGGGGCACAGCACCTTCCTGAGCTGAAGGAGTTTTATTATATTGTGTAAATGAACAGTAAGCATATCCTTTAAAAGTGCCAGCTCTGCCTGCACTGGTACAGTCATCAGAAAAGTCAATCTGGCAGCCTCAAGGAAGTAATTCAAATAACTACATCCTACCCTCTCCTGCTTCAAAAAAAAATAATCATGTCACAACAAGCTAAGACTCTCCCACAAAAAAAAAAAAAGGCTAAACAACTTTCCAAAAAAAGGTTAAAAGTAGCAACAGAAACATAATACTGTGATGGGGATAAATTCCATCCCTCAAGCAAACTAAACAAGGTTATACAGGCATCATTGGAATTATTTCACAGGCTGTGGATGCTCATGAAGAGGAATAACTCTGGGTACATGGGAGGCAGTCAAACAAAAACTCCCTCTGATATCAGTAGAGGATGAAAACCTGACTGGCCATTGTCTGTGTTCACCCATCACTGCACACTGGGGTCAGCAGAAGGATGCACGTGCATGCACACAAAGCTCCCTACTATTTGAGTACGTATATCAACCTTTCTGAATAGTAACCATGAAGATGTGCCCTGTTAGCAAGAGTTATTTTATAACACTGTCTAGGAATCATACTCCATTGTAACAACATGTACCAGCTACTAGACAAGATGGATAGTACATCTGACCAGGACAGGAATTGCCATATATGAGTTATCCGCCACTACTGGGTAATAAGACGTACCCTGAATCCGCTTTGGCATTAGGTTGGCCCTTTGGTGATCTAGGCAGCCAGATACACAGCACAGAACAGCATGTGCAGTTCAAGCTACTTAAGCAACACGTGGGATTGCCTGAATGAAACAACCTAGTTTTCAAAGCAGCCTTTCAACTAAGTTTAACCCATTACTACAACATATGGGAAAAACAACAATTAGTCTTCTTACATAAAACGGAAAAGGAAACTACTTTTCTTTGGAGATGCAGCAATGTAAAACAGAAGGCAAAGAGAGTTTTAAGACCTCTTCCTACTAGACAGGTTAAGTATTGTGGAGAAAGACGAAGCTTGCAGAACAGAATACTCTTCTGAAGGGTATCTACTTCTGCAGTAGAAGCAAGTCCTTGGAGGAGCAAGTCCTTGGAGGTCTCTTCCACTACACTCCCTCTTGCATCAAAAAAAGCTTACAGGCCCTCAGATAGTCCTCTTTTTGTTGTTAATATTCCAATACAAGAATCAAAGATTGAAGAATAAGAAAACTTGTTTTGAAAACTGTTTTTGAAGGGAGGAATTGCAGCTATTGGGATGGATGTAAGTCTGAAAACTGTCAAAATCTGTTCCATGATCCCACCCACGAGATTTTTAGCATGATTGTTCAGCTAAGTCTTTTTGTGCAGTTAAGTGTCAGCAGGCAGGTCAGTCCTAATCATGTCACACATCTCCTTAAAATTTGTCACAAAGAGTTGC
Source organism: Laterallus jamaicensis coturniculus (assembly GCA_022605575.1). Classification (NCBI taxonomy): domain Eukaryota; kingdom Metazoa; phylum Chordata; class Aves; order Gruiformes; family Rallidae; genus Laterallus; species Laterallus jamaicensis. The sequence continues at coordinate 83,529,230 of JAKCOX010000003.1, forward strand.
AACACTGCTCTTTCTCCAGTTCCTGCTTTGCCAGTGCTGCAGTAACCATCACCACCTCACCAAAAGAGCTAACTTGGTCCTTACTTACTGCTACAAGAGCAGGAAAGTTTTTGCAGCCCTTTTCAGAAGCCACCCATCACCTTGCAAAACTATGTGGTACCAGCACTTAGGGCCAAAGACTACACAGCACTGAAAAGCACTAGCTGGGCTGATGACACACTGCTTGCTAGCTTCAGAGAGAAAGAAAAAGACAGCTGTCAGCCATTAGTCACTTCTAAGACCATGGATCATTTTGGTAAACATGGATGCAACTGAGCTTGTTCTTTCACAGAAAAAAACAACCCCTGCCTTCTGGGTAAGCTTGCAGTAAATTACACTGCATCAGAGCTGTATCTCAAGAAAATGTAAGTGCTGAACCAATTAAAAAAATTACCTCAATTTGATCTGTCAGAGGTTTAACAGTAGTTATCTCATAGTAAAAATATATATATGGGGTAATCCCTATATGGCACCTATATCAACAAATCTTAGAAACATTTATCAAAAGCACACCCATATATTCCTTTTCACTTCTACCGCACAGATTTTGAAATACAGATTTTATACTTAGGGTCCTAAGGAAGTTAAGAACATTATCTTGCCTTATAAAAACATGTACACACACAAAACCCCAACAAAAAAAAACCCAGAAGATTGATTGCTTGTTTCAGGTTTCCACATCTTTCTGTTAGTGAACTGAGGGATAGAGTGAGGGAACCAGGTGCCAAAACTGTATTATTAATATAAGTGAAAAGTTTGGAAAGATTTAAAGGATTGCTCCTGGTTGAATAATAGGACTCGTGGAATAATAAGGTTCTTGAACAAGCATTAGAATCAGTTGTCATGTACCATGAAAAGGTTGACAAAGAGTTGTAAGCCTGCAGAAACTCCATCTTCTAATAATCTGAGTTATTTGGGGTCCCTTCAGCTGTAATGGGAGGAACATGATCTGCACATGTATGTGTACACACACACTTGCCTATTGATCTGGAGAACAAACAGGTACCACCACCCTCTGCCTCCCAGGCACTATGCATCTTTGCTTTAAGGATTTTTGACAGTGGTGTAAAACTATTTGACTTTCAGCATCACCAATTTATCACTCTTCTATCTGATAATTTTTTTCCCCTTATAACCTGGAAAAAACTATCGGGTCTCTTATGGATTTTGCCTGTTTTTTAGGCTACAGACTTCTCTTCCCCATCAAATTTCTGCAAGGTCTCCATTTCAAAGAGCAGTCTGCATTCCAGTTCTATTCTGCTTTTTCACCTCATGCTTTGTATCTGGGCTATTTTAATGTGGTACAACAAACAAAAAACAAACCTAAAAGATAACCTTAAGTTAGAAAGAGACTTGTGTTCATTGCTTCCTCCCCAAACCCTACTGACGTTTAAAATAATTTCCTCTGGGTCCCACAGCACACACTATCTCCCTTAACCCAGAGCAGGAATCTCACATGCCCATAGAGGCACACCCCTGCCCACAGATAAGCTACATCACTCTTCCCCTGATTGCATTAAATTCCTCCTATCTTTTTGGTCAACACATCTTACTAATCAGTATTTTGGATAGCACAAACAGAAAGCTGTCCTTCAAAGACTGGGAACACAAAGCCAGCAGAGAGCCTGCCTGTTTAAACAAGGAAGTTAGTGTCTTCTGTCTTGTTCTATTGTATGAAATGTGGCCCACTTCTCAGAGGCATCTCACATATATTCAAGTATTATATTCAAACTTACCTGAACAACTTGAGGTCTCTGCCTTTTAACCTTAAAAACTTTGAAAAGTTGGCATTCACCCCTACCCAAAGCAAAATGCATTTTACAACGTTATTAAAACAACCTTCCTACTCAAGCTTGAGCTTGTGCCCTACAATTTCCTTCTCCACCTCAATTTATCTTCCTCCAATTCAAATCCCTGGTACAGTAGATGAGGTTTATCAAGTTTATCAAAAGCAGCAGCTCCTACATCCACAGCTCCAAATGAACTTAAATGGAAAGCATTCATTTGCATGATGCATTAATTTGCATGTTGCATTAAAGCAACAGCTAATTTGGTAGAATGTTAGTCCTTCACCATCCCACTAGGAAGGCTGAAGCCACTTAGCACTGAACTGGTTCAGAACCTTATGGCTGTACATGTAAATAGCTACAGATTTCATAGTCAGTGCTTTCATTGTCCTGTACAAATGACACTTTTTTCCAGTAGACTGCAGAGAAGACAGAACATAAAGCTCCTTGGGACCTACAGTAGATGCCACATCAGGATTATAATTCAGTATTTAGGTTCCCCTACTATGCCCTTATTCTTCCAGACACAAATAACACTGTGTAATGGGATGTGAAAACACTTGGCTTCCTCTTGCAGCTTTGAGTAATCTCAGTTTTCCTCGGCCATACAGGCTTGATCAGATCAGATGCATTCCCCAGAGTACAGTTTGCACAAGCACCCATCCCAATGGCACTGAGTACACACAGACCTCCACAAGGAAGAAAATCCCTGGGGCAGCAACCTGTGCTGGCTGGTGTTGGGCATGTGCCCCGATGTCCCAAACTGACTCAGAAGAAAGAAATGACCCACCATCACAACCAGGTCAAGAAGCATTTCAGTGATGACTCTCAAGTTCACAGAGCATTTGCTCTGCAGTTTTCTTCACCTCTCTGCCGCTTTGAAGGCTGCTGACTAGCATAGGTAGGGGTTGAAATTGCTATGCCAGGGCTTGTTTCAGCTTGGCAAATTCAATTATTGCAGCAGCAAAGTTCTCCTCTGATAGAGTCAAAGCTCCTTCAGCTAAACGGACTAAATCAACTGCTGTTTCTGTAAATGATGTTTCCACCATTTTTGTTGAGGACTTCTTGCCGCCCCCTTTTTTAAAGGTACAGAGGATACAAGGACCACACAAAAAGAGAAGATACAAAGGATCATACAGCTAATCGTACAGCTACCAATGCAGCAAGTTCAATAGCTCCCAAGGAGCAGTCTATACATGTTGTCAAAAGCCAGGGGACCACAAATAGACCATAAAGAGTGTATTGGCTTCCTAAACTCAACACTCATTTCAAATATAGTGATAATGCAACCACCTGGAAGTACCTGATGCAACACCATTGACTGCTGCATCCCATTATGAAAATTATTATGAAACCCTTTGAATTTTAATCTGCTCCTCCTAAGCTAATGAAGACACTTTGGTGAAGTTTTTTCTGTTATCCTGTAGTTTAGCAGAAGAGAACCAAGAGATTCTCATCTCTGGTTATTTAAAGTTAACTGGATGGAAATGGTGGGCTCCTCAAGCACAGTTCCAAGGGTCCTATACAGGTGCTAGGTATTGACATGGCAGAGCCTGCCAAGCCTTACATCGGCAACATCTCCAAACTCCACAAAATGGCTTCCTGATGAGGGGGAAAGAAGGGGCAGGTGCCAATCTCCTCTTTGGCGACCAGTGATAGAACCCAAAGGAATGGTATGAAGTTGCTATAGGGGAGGTTTAGGTTGGATATTAGGAAGAGGTTCTTTACTGAGAGGGTGGTCAAGCACTGAAACAGGCTCCCCAGGGAAGTGGTCACAATACTGAACTTGAGTTCAAGAAGCATCTAGACAATGCCCTCATTCACATGCTCTGACTTGGGTGGTTCTGTGTGGAACCAGAAGTTGGACTTGATAATCCTTATGGGTGCCTTCCAGCTCAGGATATTCTATGACTCTATATAAAGCACCCAGGAACCCACATTAGCAGAAGAGGCCTGCAATCAGATTGCCTACCACATACAAGTTCTTTTTGTCAGTGTTGGGTACACTGTCATTTCAGTTGACCCTACTCACGGGGAATGCCACCTCTCCGGGCCTGGGGAATTCATCTGGAGTGTTTCCAGGCTTGCTATGCCTTTTGGAGGTTGAAGACCTCAGCTGCTTAGAAGTGAAGACAGGGAGCAAAGGCACTCCATGCCAGTTGCAGAACCACCTTGAACAAAAACATTCCTGCTATATTTGAGGATGGGATCTCCAAGGAACAGAGATGCTATTTTCATCTCTCAAGATAAAGCCTGAAGAGTCCCACCCTCAGAGAATAAACATGTAAACTGTGACGAGGTAGAAGACTTGATGTAGGCAAAGCCACACCACTGGCGTGGTTTCCTCAGGCTGTCAATAACTCCTGCAGAGTCTGCCCTGACAAACTCTACAGGAAAGCCTGGCAGAGAAGCAGGCTACCACGTCCCACCGCAGAGAGCTCAGTACACAACCAGGCCTCCACATCAAAAGCAGTCATTTTAGTAATTTAATTCCCTCAAAAAAACCAAAAAAATCTTCCTCTATTCAAAGCCGCCAGCATGGAGGAAAAGCCTTCCTTGCTCAAGCACTGCTGGCTCAGGTGCAGAGCTATGAGGAAAGCCACAGCAGGGAATCACAACTGGTCATGCTTCTGCCAGCTGATGGCTATGCTTTCATCAGCCCAGCTGTGAGCTGGGGGGCCAGGCAGGGCAGGCAGCCTGCTCTCCAATGCCAGCACCATTCCACTAGCTGAGGCCAGAAGCGAGTCAGAGAAATGGTTAATTCCAGGAGCAGCCAGAATACCGTCGCTCTGGCACAGAGAGCATGAGTTCCCAGCAGCTTGCCAGCTTTCTGCTAGTGGCTGGCAGCTGGCAGGAACAAAGAAAACATGTTGGTGGAAAACACTGTTTTACAGGAGGGTATTGAGGTGCCCAGGATGGCTATGGAGGCAGGCATTTCTGGCGTGGTACGTGGGCTTTTGTGTTTGGCGGGCAATTGGAAGGTGCCAGTTTCCTTTTGGCTGCCACCACATATTTAATGTGAAATCCATCAGTGGCATATTAATTCATTTGCTACAACAAGAGGAGCAATGCATTTTCAGCCTCATATTCAGTGATACATATGCGTATCCACACAGCTACAGCAGCCCCACTAATCATCCCCTTAATGAAAAGGAAACGTACCATGAGAGTTAGGAAGGACTGGATCAACTGCCCCTGCCCACAAATTACATCAAGGGAGCAACTGGCCACATAGACAGGACTGTGAGCCAGGACCTCTTCATAACCAATGGCTATCCTGTTCATCTCCAAATAGAAAGAAGAAAACTGCAGAGGTTTTACTCATAAGGTTTTGCATGGCAAGGTTCAGGGGAGGGAGGGGGAAGGTGGGAGGCTGCAGGGGTGGCTTTTGCAAGAAGCAGCTGTTATCTTTCCCTCGCCCCGACAGAGTAAATACAAGTCGGCTCAAGGCCAAACCCACTGCTGACCAAAGCTGAGACCATCAGTGACAGTCATAATGCCTCTGTGGATCATATTTAGGAGGAAAAAGAACCCCACAAGCAGCCCCTTTTTGCCACCAGAGAAGGGAGTGAGAAGATGTAAGAAACTGTGCAGACACCAAGGTCAGTGAAGAATGTGGGGAGGAGGCGCTCCAAGGTGCTGGACACAAAGATTCCCCTGTAGCCCATGGAGAAGACCACGGTGAAGAGGCTGTCCCCCTGCAGCACATGGAAGATGATGGGGAGCAGAGATCCCACCCACAGCCCCTGAAGAGACCCCAGGTTGGAGCAGGTGAAGACATGTGGAAGATGCTAGGACCCATGGTGGAACAAGCTCCTGGCAGGATCTGCAACCACGGGAGAGAGAAGCCCATGGAGCAGGTTTGCTGAGGGGGTCTTGTGACTCCATGGGGGACCCAGCTGGCGCAGCATGGGCTTGAGAGAGATTCTGTGATTTATGACTGCACCCCATAGGAGTGACCCACACTGAGGCAGCTGTTGAAGAGTTCAAACCCTGTGGGAAAGGACTCACATTGGAGAAGTTCATAGAGGACTGTCTCCCATGGGTGGGACCCCACACTGGAGCAGGGGAATAGTGTGAGGAATGCCCCCCCTACCAGCTAAGAAGGAAAGTAAATTAATAATGAACTGACTGAAAAACCCTTCATCCCCCTGTGACACCTTGCAGGGGAGAAGGGAGAGAAATCATTACTAAAGTGAAGTCTGCAAAGAAAGGAGGGTTGGGGGAGATGTTTTAAGGTCTGGTTGCACTTCTCATTATCTTACACTGTTTTTCTGTTATGTGTAGTCTAGTCTAATAAATTTGATTATTTTCTATTTTTGTTCTGTGTTGAGTCTGTTTTGCCCATGACACTAATTGCAGAATGGATTGTGCAGCTTTCTGCTACCTCCAGTAGTTAATCATAGAATCAATCAATTAACTGTCAGGTTAACACATGGCACATAAATAGATCATACTTGTCAGCATGTCTAACACCTACAGGTTGGCTGGCAATTTTATTTAAGGGACTCTGCAGTGGAAGCACTGCAGTAAAGAAGGACTTTTTTGTCTGAATCATAGCAGCAGAATACAATCACTGAATGTGATTCCTTGAAGTTAGGAAAAAAATAATAATTATTCTTTCCTGTTGCAAAACTTGTGCAAAAGTGAAAAAGCAAATGACATCTGAATGTTACTTCTTCCCCAGTCTGTAAGCCTTACATCTATCAGAATAAATGCAAACATTCTGAATGCAGACAGACATTGCATTTCAGTGAGCTTGGGTGAGGGCTGGGTGAAAGAATACAGCACTGGGGGGATGAAAGTACACGTGCCCTAAAATTGTATTTTAGAAGACATCAACACATTACTAATGAGATTCAGATGTCCAGCTTGCCCGGGGGAGGGCAAAAGGGAAGTCCTGCTATTAATAAACCATCCTTAGTTTTGAAATTAAAAGGTAAAATACAAAGGCTCAGCAGTTTTCAAGAAAATAAACACCCACTTTTTCAGCATGCAAGCTGCATCCCTTCTCCACAAAAACTTGCTTTTAGAAACAGATGGTAGCCTGCAAGACCTACAAATCCTTTGTCTGGAATGGTGAACTAGGCCCTATTGCTCAGCAAAGTCAACCGTCACATTGTGAAGCACTGACCCTAACAAATCCATTATGTTTCTTTCTACCACAATGCTAAACCAGACAAAATGCGTCAGACTTAATAGGAAAGGGTGAGGGATCTGAAATCCTTTCCCTACCCCCATCCTCACAAAAATAATGAAGGGGGGTGGGGGAGAATCTGTGTTATCCCTTCACTTAAGAGCCCTGCCAAACATTGCCATTAGGGCTCCCCATTTGGGCCAGGCTGCCCGAAGGATGGATTTGGGTTTGAAGCATTTACATGGCGCTGTGCCATAGCTTTGAAGTCAGCACGCTATGTCAGTCAAACTACCCACACACTCAAGAGTGAATACCCGGAGCAGGAAAGGCAGGCCTTTATGCTAGCTGAATAATTAGGTCTGATGTGCTTTGTAGTTTCTCAGCCCTCCCTTCCCAGCTCTGCTAAAGAGCTGTGCAGATACACAGCACGGAGACAGAGAAAGCTCTTCACAGGTAGCTGCAGGGAAGAGAATATAATGTTTTTTTCTCCTGTGTCAGCCAAACCCAGGCAATGGAAAGAGAAATGTGGAGTGATAGGCACTTATATCAAATATGAGTTGCTGCCTTCAGTCAAGGGAGACAACAGAGAAGCCTGCTGAGGAGGTGACAGACGGGGCGATGGTGTGGAAAGGATCAAAAAGCCTTTTCCCCCGCTATGGGTATGTGGTGCATCTTGACACACATAAGGAAAACACCCATCACTGGTCCTGTCAGCAGACACTTCTCTGCAAGGAATACTTTTGTCAAAGAGAAAACCTCACTCAGTAACAATGGATCCAATTTATTAATGATCCAACTGCTTTCATCTTGCATATTTAAAAGTTACATATGACAAAAAAGTCAGTGTCCTCAGAGCACCAGATTGGTTGGATTCTTCATGGTCTCAGAGCAATTGCCCTCATTCCCCTTTACAGGTTTTCTTTGGCATAAAACAATCTCTCAAGGACATGGCAGTAACAACACTAAAATTCAAAGTGTTGAGATCAAACACATGAAACTGATGCTCATTATGGCTAAATTATGTCACCTATCTGAAGGCTTAAGCTTATTATTTAAGACAATACAATAGTCATTAATCACAGCCATTGTGTGTTGCTCAAAAGGCGTCTAGAAAGCTAAAGAATACAGAGGAGATTTATTATAGTACAGCGCCAGGTTTAATTACATGTTTTTCTCCTAAGTACCTCACTGCTTGCAGTTCACCACCTGTTTGCACCAGAGGACCTGAAATAAAGACATGCCAGCCCTTGAGGCTAAGCATTCAAGAGAGGGCTTATGCTGAGGCTTTTGCTATGGCTGTTGCAGCAGAAGACCAGTAGGCAAGGAGAACAGACCATTTTGGGGGCCACTAGCTGGAAAAAAATTTCTTATGTAGAGCTATTGTTTTTCTTTACATGTTCTTAACTTCCAGTTCCTTTGAATATGTATGTATGTGCAGCAAAAGTATACCATTGAGCCCATGTGCAAGAAGAAACAACTCGCCATCTTCTTCCTAAAGCTGCAAGGTGAAGATTCATGCCCCTACCAACACAACAGTGTATTTAAGCAGCACCTCTGTCTGCTGGCAGCCTTCTGAGTTTGCATTTTCTTTTATAAATATTTAATGTAGAACTGTTCATGTTACTCACTTTGCCAGAATGTTTTGACAGCCATGCTCACCACAGGACAAAGATGCTCTATTTAACTGTGCAGCTGCAAACAGGAGGATTTGGTTTCAGTTTTATACAATGTTGTGAAACCAATGACCTCTCATAAAATAAACCAGATAATACATTTTTAAGGAGTAGAACTTAAATGCATTAGCAAGACAATTATCAGTAAGCCAGTGCAAGAAAGGAAAACAGAAATTTAAGTCCTGATGCAAGAGTTTGCATAAATTTGGCTGCAATCCCTTTTTATTAAACATACTCAGAAAGTAAAAATAAAAGACAATCAATCTTGCAAAAGCTAAGGAGACTCCTGAAATGGTTTCTCTTCAGGCTAGAATAATTTCCAAACTTTCCAGACTACAAGTTATCATTAGTCCTTGGAGACCGCTACACACTTTTACTAACCAGTTATTTGAATCCGCTCAGAGGAAGATGGCTCAGCAGACCACTTGGCCAACCCTAAGGGAGGTTTGGCGCCAGGCCCTCCATAACACGCTAAGATTCAGCATCATCTCACAGCAACTAAGAGTCAGTTTTTCACATGTGAAGATCACAACATTTTTCAGATGGAGAAAATTCAGGGAAACAAGAAGGCGTAAGTAACCCAACCAGTCAAACCCACACAAAACAGCTCTGCTACTGTGTGTGGTGTGGAGAGGTGTTTTAAAATGCCCACTTTAACACAGAGTCACACTGCTTGGAGAAAATACATACAGGTAACATAAGAAAGAGAAACCAAGTCAGCAATGTTTACCCTTTCTGATTCTCCCCATCCCAGCTCCCAGACAGAGTCGCGGTTATGCAGGGACTCATTAATGCACTTACCTGTTACTAGCCTGCTGGAAGCCCAGAGCAATGAGACTTGTGTGCGAGCAGATTAATCAAGCATCAATCGCCAACCTCCCACTGCAGTGCAATGCAATGTCATCTCCTTCTAGGCCATTTCAGAGGACAGATTCAGCTGAATATTGCCATTTGCTTCCAAGATAACTCTTAAGCACAGAGTGATTGACCATCGCTCACAGCGCCTTCTACTAGAGTTCCTCAAACTCTAATGCACTTAATACAGCTTTATGATTCCTTATGCATCACTAGCACTTAATACTTCAGAACCCAGTTCTCGGTTCTTAATGGTACTGAAACAATAGCTAGAATTAGCATAGTAGAAAATTTACTACCCAAAATTCTTAAGCAAGCAGCAACACTAGATAAGATAGCAATGGCATTGTATACATCAGCACATCACAAATCTTTTAAGAGGAACTTATTTCTCAGATCAGGGTGCCTCAAGGATGCAAGGGGACCCAACACCAGCCCTGCAGCTCTGGCAAACAAAAAGAAGAACGTAAGGTCTATAGCTCACAACAAGGGCACAGTGATGAAGATGAGGGGATGAAGTAAACAACCACCAGAGTCCTTGAAGACAACCTAAACACTGTAGTATGCATGCAGGAAGGGGTGGAAACCTATGATAATGAGCTCCCAGAAAAGTAATGAATATGTTAATAATTTATGCAAAAATATCCTGAATATGTATGTAGAACCAATTTATAAGCCATGTAATTAACTCATTCTGCACACATATTAGGAGGAGCGATCCCCTGTGCATCCAGTGCTGAAATAAAGAATACCTGCTTAATACTCACCAAGACTACTGAGTTTTTATTTTGGCTTTTCATAGTATCAGTATTATCAGAAAGGTCAGAATACCTTCTTAAAACAATAAAGTATGAGGATGGGCTGGTTTTTTTTTTTAATGGGGGAAGGGTGAAGATTAAGAAAATAAACAGCCCACTTCTCATCACAGTTTGCCACTGTATCTCCTATTCAGTGCACTTGGGGAAAAAAAAAATAATTTAAAAAAAGGCTCCTACATCCTCTTATTGAGCTTGAGGAAAGATTTGGACTAGCAATCAACCAGCTTTGCATTGATATTCACTGCCAAATGTAGCTTTGCTTCCACTGCCTGTAACCACATTGCATGAAATATAGTAGAATTGCTCCCTTAGCAAATACTCTTCATTTGAGACTGAGAAGGAAATTCTAAGGAAGATGGCATTAACACTACCGTGTGGTTTCACAGGTCTGGGTGAAAAACACTAGGAGCTACATGACAGGACACAGGACAGAAATAACAGTCCTCTCATCTGCATCTCCTTTTGGTCACACAAGCCTGTTAACTCTGATCTTCCTTCTTTCCCAGTCAATACCACAAGTTACCACTTCATTCCCTGACCCACCAGATGGGTAGGAGGCAATGTATGCTCTGCTGGGATCCCAGCTACGTGGCCGCTAATTAGCCTGCCAAGATGCCCACGTGGAGGGACCTCTCTTGCTTTACAAAGTGCTGTTATTTTTCCCGTAGCCTTTGTATTATTGGAAGATTAATTAGGATCTCCTCTTTAGCTGCAGGGACTTCACAAAAAAAAAATCCTGTATCTTTTCAATTTCACTTCTGACAAAATTAAATTGACCCGAGGGCTCAGAAGTTGGTAGATAAGAACACAGGATTGCGGTTTTGGGGCAGTTGTTTGTTGTGGGGTTTTTTTGGGGGGAGGCATGGGGGGGATGTTTTGCAGGGATTAATAAAGGAAACAGGTCTCGTGATCACGTTACCCATCACACAAGCTGGGTTTTGAGTGTGATAACACGACACTATTAACAACACAGATGGTCTCCTCCTCAGCATCAGCTTCCCTTTTAAGCTATTCAGTGCACCATGAGCAATGCTGGGACGTTGACATAAGTCATGGCCATGAAATGCTGACAAAGTATTAACCAATAACTGAAATCCAAGACAGATTTTGGATTGCAAACAGTTTTCAGGTGTTCACTGCTATTAAATATATCTTGGACACTCCACTACAATCGTTGCTCTGAGCAATTCATTCTCAGCTTTGGGACAGATCTAAGTCAGTGCCTTTTCCCCCTGGCTGCTGGAGAAATGCCTCTTTCAGCGCATGAATATACCCAAGCCCCAAGAGACGACATTGTTTTCTCATTCCTGCCAAAAGTGTAACAGCTGAACTAATCGGGGCCCCAAGCCCCTGAGTCACAGCCAGGGCACCCATGCTGGGGACCTCAGCTCTTTCTCACCTGCTGACCTGGAGAAAGGAGAATTGAGGGGTCCAACCTCATTAAGGCAGAGTTTTCATGGGAAGTTCAGCCCACATTAAGCTAGAGGGGCAGGGTTGTTATTGGGTTTTGGTTAGGTTTTTTTTTTTTTGAGCGGGTACAGGACGGGGGGATGGACATGGTTTTAACAGTGTTAGACTAAGCAATTTTCAACAGGATTTTTTCCTTCCCTTCCCAACTCACCACCCTGCAGTCAGCTCCAAGAAGACAGAAAACAAAGTCATGGGCATAGAAATTATGGTAAATTATTAACCAGAGCTTCAGTTGTGAAAGTTAACATCTCCCAGCACCAATCCCCTTCTGGCAAGTACAACAGCAAACCACAGCTACAGCTGCCTCACCCTATGCAGATGTTCATATTTATACAGGAAAAAATAATTACTTAATAGCATTCTTTACACCAGAATTCTTTAGGTCTTAGTCATTCCTCAATTTGGGATAGAAATGTAAGGACTGCTTCAATTAAGAGTCAAACATCTGCTATCACACTCACTGAAGCCAGAAAGTCACCACAGTTGCAAGTGCTAGCAAGATAAACCTATCTTAAATAGCATCACCTTGGGAAAAGACTAAACACCTGATTTCATCTGTGCTGAATAGCTGCTATCTGGATTTCCAGAGATAAATATTCTCCCTTAATTGATTCATACCAATAGCCGTTAGAGACAAAGGTTGACAACCCAAAAAAGGGTGCCTTAGAGACTCTGTAGTACCATTCTTCCTGGCCTTGACATTCTATAAACATTGACAAGGCAAAATGTACATCCTTCAAAGCTCTGAGACACACCCTGCATCCGCCATCAATCATTTCACAGAGCACCCGGCACTGTGAGTCGTGATCAGCCATTTCATCTTCATATAATAACACAAAATTTTAGGGGTTTGGGTGGTTTTGGTAGTTTTTTGTTTGGGTGTTCATAGGGGGTGGGAGGTGGTGTTTGTTTTTTAAATACCATGTGGGAATTCCACCCCAAATATCTGGTATTGTGTGGTTTCAAGTCGTTAAAGAAGAATAAAAACTGAGAAAGCACAACATTTAGATTGCAGAAAGTTCCACCTTAAACTTTCCAACAGCCCTTCACCTCTCCCACACCAGCCAGCATCACAGCTGGGACAAAGTCCATGTTAACAGAGCTGTTGTTTTTAAGAATGAAATTGATCTTCATTTTAAATTCATGTCAGCGTATTGCACAACATAAAGCAAACAAGAATACCAAGTGGGAATACTGATGGAAAAGTGGTACTGTGTGAATAACTAATCAGCAAATACGCCCCTCCCTCAGCAGTGAAAAGCCAAATATTTACACAATTGTATGTTGCATTCTTTGTTCAAATATCTCATAGTTTAAATTTTAAAAATAAATATTTCTTTTCCCAGAACATCTCATGTTTACACCATCTGACTTTATTTATCTCAGCGACAACCTAGGGAAAAAGCAGGAGAGGTGTGCTCTTAAATCAGGGATTTGGACCCTCTAGACAATCTCCAGGCCAGCAAGAAGTCAAGCTCCAGAACCCATCAGACATCCAAAGTCAGTGTAAGCAAAACCTATTTGGACCACAGCAGCAGCATCCTCTCCCAGCAGGCTGCAGCTGCATCACAAACATCTGTCAGTCCAAAGCAGACTGCTTGTCCTATCTAATGAATATTTCATTGGGAAATTACAAGTTAAGTGAGTGCTTGGTTTCATCATTTCATTACAAAGAGCTCAGCCCTCTTGTCTTTCAGTCACAAGAGACTCGAAGCACAACTTGCACCTGGGCAGCCCTGTGTAAGGGGCATACACAGTGACACTTGCTTTTCCTTGTAACTATAGTTACAGCTGACACAGGTAACACTGAGTTTACATTGCGTGCCACTGCATGCCAATCAGTTTGTATGTGAAAATAGCTATGCATGGAAATGAGCATAGGCTTATATAGATGCTAAGGGGAAAATGCAAATTTATACAAATAATTTCAGTCTTCCACAAAGAGCAGCAACCACTATACACCCATGACAGTTGAGCTTTGCTTTTTTTTAATCCTGTCATTATTATCACAGAATTATGTTTCAGATTAAGATCCCTTACCCTTCCACATGTTAGTCTTTAACACAACAAGAGAATACCAAGAAGGGGGTGGACAAAGGATTCTTCTCGTTTTCATGCTGTGCAACCTACTGCTCACACAGCTTCAAAGCACTATTTGACTCTGATGCAAATCACATTTTTTAAAAAAAACCAATAAACATTGCTACTGGGTCCCAGAATTATTATTGCAATTAGATGGATGAATAAAATGACTGTAACACAAAGCCAAGGTCATGCTCCAAGGAGGGGGCAGGGGAGAAGACTGGCATTGTTAAATGTTGCCTCTGAATACAAAACAAGAACTGATGGCATTTTTGTATGAAGTTGTTCTCCCACCAGAGAACACCCTTCAAAAGTTTTCTTTGCAGATCCAGCAAAAAACAGACAACTTCCCCGCCCCACCTCCCTCCATATTATGTTCCATTAAAAGGTAATATTCGTACCATCACTCGAAGCAGGTCACTGATATCTACAAAATCCTTCAAGCCTACTCTACATGGAGTATGTATTAGCTAAGGGAACACTCTTTCCGTTTCACTCTTTAAGCATCTGTTTGCATGTCTTGATGTTATTTTTCGTGGATTGGGTTGGTAGACGAAGGAGGAAGCAAACCTCACCCCTTCAAGTTTCCAGCCAGGCATCTTCATCAAGCCTCGGATACCCTAACAAGAAAGTTCCTGGCTAAGACACAATGATCAAACAGCTGAGTAGAGCCAGCTTTGACTCCAAGTGAGAACCACAAATTGAGCTGTTTATATTTTCATACTGGTAATGTAACAGAAGCTTCCTCCAGCCATGCTAGTATCTGACACCTCAGCAGTCTCTCACACATTAGTCATTCCCATACTATGTGTCTTTTATTGTGATGACCCATCACCATTTCTTCCCTAATTACTTTTGAGATTATCAATAAGGCTAATGTGACCAAAATACCACAGTGAAGGTCTACTCTTTCCTGATGAAATTTGGGTTTCTTCAATATAACTTTTCCTACTGTAATTAGTTTTTGCTATTTTCTGGTCAAGAGATAGATAATAATAATAATACAAACCCTGTAGGTTATTTATACTCACAAGCTTTAAGCAGGTTCGCATATTTTGACAGCTATAGTTACTCTCCACAAGCACGAGAGACGGCTGAAAAAGCTCCCCGTAATTTTCTTCCTAGGTACGTCCTACATGACCTCAAATAGCACCAGTCAAGCACCAGAGAATTAACTGGGTCACAGTGCACAGTTTGTTGGGGCTTTTTTTCCTCTACTTCATTCACATTTCTCATTGACTCCAACCCTCACTGAAGCAGACCAGCAGTGGGGAGCAGCGTGCTGGCCATAGATCCAGCATCTGCCCACACAGAGGCTTTGTGGGCTGCGTGTCTGCCAGCATGTTTTAGGGATGACCTGTCATTAAGCACAACTTGATGAGGCTGTGACAAGCAGGTAAAAAAGGCAGGCCAGAGCCCCGACACCCTTGTCCTGCTGGCTTGCATACACACATCTAAGCCTCTCCTGAAGCAGCTTAATTTGGAGGTATTCCTACAGTGAACTCCTCCACGCTGGCACAAGAATGCTGCAAGCACACTGTCAGATTGCTGGCACAGCTACTGCAGCACTAGTAAATAGCTCTGGTGAGGACAGAAAGACTTCACGTGCAAACAGCTGAGCAGAGAAATCAATACTACAGTCATACACCGCCTTGAACAAGTCTGACATATTTACAGTTTCTGCTCTCCCATTTTCAGAAGGGTGGATTATTGCCTTCCCTCAGATGCTGACATCCTTTGGTGCTGTGAGGACCACCATGACGATAGACAACAACATAGGAGCCTCTCCACTGGCAACAGGGCCCTTCACCCTCAGTGTTCGCTTAAAAACAGTATCTCCCCTCACACACCCCACTGACAGGCAGTGTGAAGAGTCGTGATCTGGCGCTGCCACGCTCTGCGAGACGTCTGCGCATTTGCCTTTCAGTGCTCTATGCAAAGGCAGCTGCAGGCCCCAGGGACCCCAGCTCTCCCCATCCACCTAACCGCTAAGCCACTGGAATGGGGCCAGCAGCGACTTCAAGCTTGATGCACAGAAACAAGATTAGGGCTGGATTTAGGTTGTTCTTATAAAGGATAGCAGCTCAGGCACTCTGCCTGCCAGCACTTTGATTACTACTGCAGTTTACGCTCCGTGAAGGAAAAAAGACACATACTGCAATATTAACACACCAGTGACTAGAATTTTCACTAAAATAAACCCTTGTGTATGCAGTCACACCTTCTTCTGTGCTACTGCAACAGCCACTGGCAGCTAAACAGGCTCTGAGAGCACAAGAGGGTTCGGTCTTTCTAAGTGGAAATTAAAATGGCAGGTTATCTAGGAAAAAAAGTCCAAGAAATTCTCTTTGGTTTAACGTTAGTGAGTCAGTGCTAATGATAGGAATAATTATGGTTTTACAACTAAATCAGTGCCTTATTTTCAAAGGAAAACTTAGATGAAGGCAGATGTGTAATAGAATAGTCACACCAGGGTTGGTAGAACATTTGAATCCAGTGTCTTTCTGGCATAAATAAAAATAGAGAATGAAAGCACTATCATAATATGTCATGGCCATTAGCAATTCCACCAATGGTCTGTTATCCCAGTAAGCAAGAGAGTTACTCCTTATTAAATGTTATTGTAAATGGAGATGATACATGTCAATAATATTGACAACTCTTTATAAAAAGCACCGTTTCCTTTGGCTGCAGAAACCCTCCCACAGAAGCTAAGTCTTTAATGTCTAATTCAGAACTCTATTAAAAATAAATAAGATCTGTATGGTGTTACAATGGAATTCAGTTTTTCCCTAGTAACCAAAAAACCCCATGTTTAAAATAAACCATTACAGCAATTGTCTGTGCCACCTCCTTTAAAGATGTAGAAGAGAATAGAAACACTATTTCTATTTCACCACTGAGCTGGGGTTGCAAAAGAGGGGGGATTATGTCCATGCTCTCTTTAACTAGTGCAGCAACACTTCACTAATGCAGACCAAATAAAAATTTTACTTTTCACATTAACAAAATATTAACCCAGCTTAGAGTTTTATCAAACAGGTTTCCTAGATGCATACCCAGTGTTTCCTTGTTTGTTATGACAAGTTACAACACCCAGTATGCCAGCTACTGCATCCAATGCCTCATCCATGAGGCTTGTTTATTCCAGCCATGATGCTGGAAAAAGATTTGGTGCAGCATTAGAGCATTGCTTCTTGGGGGGCAAGAGAAATAGCTGGAGTCCCATCACTCCCACAAACCCCATAACAATTGGAAATCCTAAGCAATCTACTACAAATGCTTCTGAGGAGCAAATTATGTTTCAAGTGGCACAACATAAGCCATCTTCCCCTCTACCTGTAACACCGTCATCCACATCCAGGTTATGTAACCTGAACAATCCCTGAAAAAGTGCTTTGTGCAACTCTGGACTGTACTTCAAAATTAAAAGCAAAACTCCAGTAGCCTGCTTTTCATTTGTGGCAACCAAGTCATGAAGAGGAACAGCAACTGCTGAAACATTTCTTGCACAAGGGAAATTCCTGTCTCTTTCCATTGAACTAGGAAAAAACCCAATTACTTCTTTTCAGAAAGGTCACATACACAAGAAGTTGTATCATTTTAGTAATGCCACCCAGTTTTCTGGCACTGCAGGGTGACTCGGCATCAGCACGAAGGAAACATGATGGGGAACTGCTCTGGCTCTGGGGAGGCTCTGGTTCCAAGATCATATAAGGACTGAATATAAGAGCCTACCAAATAAGAAGCACAGTTAGACAGACTGCAATTGTCATCGGTTTTCAGCGTTATGAACTGAAGTAACATTTTGTTGATGGGGGAAATTAATTACCGGTATCTGGATATTTATAGGGAACAAAACACCCATCTGTAATTCTCTCACTTATGAAGTTTATATAGCATGCCCAAATATGTAATAGAAAGAATTTAATGAACAATTAGGTCCTTTTCTTTAAGGTAATGTTAATTATTTACTGTATTTAAGCAGATGCAGTTCCAAGGCTGATAGTCTCAAAATGGCTTTACCTGCAAGAAGTAGGCATGAAGATGAAAGTGAACTGAAGTTTATTTTCTATCAGCCCTGAACAGGAGAAAATCTCCCTTCATCCTCTTCTAATGGAGTTCCAGGGCACAGAAACCAATACTGAAATTTTCATGCTTTTCAAGATATTTCACATCAAATATACATCTTTTCTTTTCTGACCTCTCCAGAAATAAACCACTAGGAAATCCTTAGATAGTTTCCTTTCCTCCCTCAAGTCCCTAGAAAGATTAATTTTTTTCCCCCTTTCATCCTCAACTGAGAGCTTTGTGATAGTGAAACCAGTGAAACCAGTGTTTCAGTGGCATTTAATCCATATGCTACTCTGCTGCACATCTGGATATGCTACCAAGTTGAGCAATAGGTAAACAGCTTTTTACTTTTCAAAATTAATTCTTTTTAAAACCTAAAAGTAGTCCATTTGAAGCTGCTGAACAGCTTCCTATTAAAAAATAAGCTAAGAAACTCTCTACTGGAAAACAAAAGAAATACAAAAAAATATTAAAAATTAAATTCTCAACTACAAATTATTTTTTGGAATTGAGTACCCACAGAAACAAGAACTATAAAGCAAGTCACTCTTCCCTAAAACCATATCAAGACTTTATTCAACTTTAAAATCTTCATTTCGCTTTGTGTACAGACCTAACAACTCTACACTAAGAATGAAAAAGAGAGTTCTCTGCTCTGCCTCTGAGAGCATCACTGAAATATTTCAATCCATGCCTGATGTATTAGATAATAAAAAAAACAAACCACAATGCACCAAAACAATTTGTTCCAGGGTGAGTTTTTGGTTTGTTTTGTTGTTTATTTAACTGCAGAGGGCTTTTGCAGTAAGAGATTTTGGGCTTAAACCATCAGGCAAGGAAAGCCTTCACACAGGGCTGGGTCCCAGGCTGTTCCTTGGGAGTCTGCAGGTCTGGGAGCTCCAGATGACGAGCTGACTTACTCACTGGCAGCTCCATGGCACATCACTCACGACCTGTGAGGTGTCTGTGCCTCAGCTGATCACCAGCGAGTCCCTCTGGAAGCTAAAAATCCCTCGGGGATTTTATAACTCCTGCGCAGTTCTGAGGAGAGGTACTGGGGGTCTCGGGTTGCCAGCGGCAGAGGAGCTCCTCTCACCTCCTTGCATTCCACTGCTCAGCCCCAGCCCAGCTCCCTTCAGTCGGACCTTGCCTGAGCAAGGGGCTTTGTGCTTGCTAGCTGCGCCAAGGGACTCACAGGTTTGAATATAAGCAGGTTCTTAATTACTTTTTTTTCCTCAATCGGGGATGATCTGAGTGGCAGCTTAAGTCACAGCAACTTTTCATTGACGCCATGACTTACCTCAACAATCTTCTTAAGCACAAGACTAACAAGATGGAAAGCTATCACAGCTATGTAACTCAGTACTGAAAGATCATTTCTTTCTACAAGATGTCACAAGTGCATTTTTAAGAAGAGTGAGCCTTCAGTTTGTGCAGTTCTTGTGACACAATAGACGTTCTCTTCCCTCAAGCATCTTTCTCCCCACCTATTCAGGTAACGAATAGGCTTTTGAACCTTGTACAACAGATTTCTAGACAAATCTCACTACTGCCTGCCTATGGCAGCATTAATACTTTTCAAGCTTTAGCATAAATCTTTTCTCAGCTATGTCTAAAGTCAGAGTTAATTTTTCAATGGCTGCATTATATTTGTGGCTTACAGCAATCCCTGTTCTTCCCTAACATTTCCAACCAGTGCTACGCAGCTGACAGCAGAAAGCTCTTGTCACGAGTCCCTAAAAATACAACATTGCTCAGCAGCAATACTAAATTCCACCACATTTCTGGTATTCCTCTTCCTCTTTCATATCTCAACCCTCCTAAGTACTGAGAATGCCTTCTAATTTAGCATTACCAACATTTTTTCTATGCTCAAACCCTGCTGCTGGACTCTGCCTAATTGAAATCAGTTACAAACACGTTTATATTTATTTCCTGTTAGAGGGGATGGGGAAAAACATGTAAAAGCAGTGCTGCACCGCCCCCTCCCCCCCACCCCCGGCTTTAAAAATTGCTACTTGTGGTAATATCTCCTTGAAATTATTCATAGTTGCATTGTATTTTATAAATGGGCAGATGTGCCCAATTGGCTAAATGAAAAGACAGATTTCCCTTAGCTTTGAAACCTGCTTAGAGCTGCTGGAACAGCTCAGTCAGACCTACTGCACGACGGTAAGAGTTGAGCCCTGTAACCAAGTCACTACTCCACGCCAAGCCACTGTGCTCAGCCTGTCCTTGAGCAGTGCTCCCAAAGTACACACATGCCTGCATATCTCACCGGGAAATGGAGCAGAAATCGGCTAAAGACAAGTTTGAAAGTCTGAGTACTCATCAGGGAAAGCACAGCCTGCCAGCCAACACTGCTTTAAAAATAGTTTCTTTTCAGATACAAGAGTTAGTGATGACTCAGTTTAAGTAGCTGAAACCCCAATAGGTCATATTATGCAAATCAAACCCTGCACACCATCAGCTGGGAGATGGCTCTTTAAGCCAGGAGTTTTCTCCTAGAAGCAGCAAAACTCAAAACATATAATTGCAGTCACAAGTACATGTGAAAAAGCAAGTGTAAATTAAGGCTTCAACCTGGAGAGCCTTGGGCTACTTCGAGTTCACGCTCACTGTAAAGGCAAAAGATTTAGGTAACATGCTGAGATAAAGCTCCTTGTCCACCCCTATTAAAAGTTGCAAAAATACAAATTTTAACCAGGGGACGTTGATCAGTGATGCAGATCATCAAGTGTTTCTTACACAACCAGAAGGCAAAGTACTTTCTGATGCAGTAGCAGCACAGACCTCGCCAGGATCCCATCACCAGGCAGAGGTGCCCACCGCGACAGCTACAGATGCCTTCAACTTCAGCCACACACAGCTCACTTGTCGTGTGAACGCATAGGAATGGTCTAACATGCGTGCTTAAGCGCTTTCAAACTTGTAACTCTGAGGAAACGTTTAGCTTCCGTGCAGTTAAGCCCCATCATTAAACTTACAGTCGATCTAATTTCATGTGTAAAAACTGACTTAAGCAGTTCTTTCTCTTATAACACAAGTGACACTTAGGAAGGAACGCTGCCTTACCCCAACATCATCCGATCAAATTCAGTCATGAACCACACAAGAACAGGTATTTTAGAAAATCTGATCCCACAGTAATAATTTAATTATTTGATTCTGTAGCATTTTGAGGAGTAGAGGGAGAAGGAAGGATGTGGGAAGACTCTGAATAGGTGCGAATAAAGCAGCATAACTAAAGATGCTATTCCATTAATTTATTCAGTTCTTCCCAGATCCCTCCCCCACTCCCTTTCTAGTGCAAATGGAGAAGAAAACGCATCTGCTCTAACCGAAAGCCCAGGCATTCGGCTCCCTTTAATTCAGCAACCCTCGGTCGCCTTTTCCCATCAGTCGCAGCCCGCTGGCCGCCGTGGGCTGCCTTTCCCCTTCCACCATCAAGGACCAGCGCAAACGGCGGACCGGCGGAGCCCGGCCTGCGGCAGAGGGCGCATCCCGGCAGCCGGCAGACAGACGCCCCCCGCCGCCAAGCCGGAGATGCCCTTCGAGGGATGCTCCACCGGCTCCCCGGCAGATGCTTTATCCTTTAAAGTTGCTCCCTCCCCGCAGGTTCTGTCAGCTCGGCGACCCCCTCCTCCCTTCACCGTTTCGTCGGGGGGGGGGGGGGAGGAGGGGAGCAGACGTTTGAAGCAGCGGATCCCCAAATCCCGCCGGGCCGCAGCGAGCCGCAGCGGCACGGGTGTGGACAAGGCCTCTCACCTGCCAGCTCGTCGGGCTCCAGCCCGCTCTCCGCGTCAATGCCGCACAGCACGAAGTAGTGGGCGAAGCGGCAGGGCGCCGCGCCGGGCCCGGGGGTGCCGCTCCCGCTCATCCCGCCGGCAGCGGCTCCCTGCCGCAGCGCGGCTCTGCGCGGCGGCGCGCCCGCTGGACGGTCACGGCGCGCCGCCCCCCATCCCCGGCGGTAGCGGCAGCGTGTAGGCCGCGGCGGGCGGGCACCAAGCGACGTCTCCGGCGAGCGAACACTAAGCAACCCCGCTACCAGCTTAGAGGGGTGAGGGGAACCGAGAGGGGCGGGGGAAACCGAAAGGGGTAGGCGATACCTCACTGCCGGCCCGCCCCCGCGGGGCATTTAAACCCTGGGCAGCCGCGGCGGTGCCTCCCCCGACACGCTCCAGGGCTTCGGCGGGGCGTTGTCGGCCTTTATCAGCGTTTTGAGCGTGAGAGATGCGGCCGAGCCCCGAGTGGCCTTCGCACGCCTTTTTTCCACAATCCTCGGGAAATTTGCTGAAAGCTTATCCCCGTGTCCGCCCCTCCCATCCCCGCCCCCTTCCCTTGAATGTATCAGTAGGGGAGGTTGGGTTTTACTTAAATAAAAGAGGGGATGCTGCTCCACCCACCAGCAGCAAGCGCCTGAAGCGCCGCAGCCGGATGGGAACGAGCGCCGGGGCAGCGCCGAGCGCTTCCTGCGGGAATCCTGCGAGGGGAAGCGGCTTTTTGCTTCTCCCGACCCGAATGTGGAAAGAACAACCCCATCCCGCTGAGGGTCCGGTGACAAAGGGGGAGGGGACTGACGGGTGTTGTGTGGCCTCCGTCCCCGCGCCGTGATTCATGTTCACCACGTTCACTTTTGAGACGAAGTCCTATGCTTCGCGCGCTCTGCTTGAAAGCAAACATCTGGTTTGTTTAAGATCTGATAATAATCGTTCTGCCGCGTCCTGGAAGAGATCAGTGTTATTTTTTGACCCGTCGCTATAAATCCCTCCCGTTATTATTATTACCCAATGCCAAAGTACTGGCAGAGCCGTTCGGGAGTGGCACCTACTTTTAAAGGGACAGAGATGACTCTTGAGACTTTTGTTATTCAAACTCACGATCCCTGCTTATGTCAGATAATCCTGTCGCCTGCACTTTTTAAGAAGGTTGTTCACAGAATTCAATATGCACTTTCACCCTTGCGTGTGCATCTGATTTCTAGTCTTGGTTCCTGCAGTCTGTAATAATTACAGTCCCATCCGTTGCTTACTGTGGGCTTTTATGACCCCTTTCTGTTATCTCTCAGCAGCATGAGCTGCGTTTGTTCTTTCTATGATTTACAATTGTCCTGATTCAACAAGCACCTTTGATAAGGAAATGCCTGCAAGGAACTTGATATTTCATCCAGCATAGGTCATTTTTATGCAGGGACGTGGAAGAAATGTTCCTTCTTACCTCAGGACAACACAGATCAGCATCAATCTTTCTTCTGCCCTTTGAATTAACAACTTTTATGTCCGTCTACTTCCCACTTTCCTGTAGTGTTCCTCTGAAATCAGACAAGAGCTAAACTCACTTCCCAATATCCAAGGAAAGAAAAAAAAAAAAGTCCTTTATCACAATCACTGATTCCAGTGGTTGCAGCACTTGGTGTAACAAGCTGAACCTTGCTAGATCCATACAGGAGCCTGTCAGGAGACAAGTTATTTTCTCGACTTTGCACTGAGAGCTACGTTATTTTATTTAGTTTGGTTTGTTTATTAACTTGTATGTATTGGCTTACTCAGCTCTAGATCATATGATAAGAGTTAAGACAGTCTCTGACTCTCACTCAAAACCTGTTGCTCTAACTGTAGATAAGTACTTTTGGAGGCCCAATGGCATGGGTGTCTCCAGGCAGTCCGAGATACAGGCTTCACCAGCCTCTCTTAAGACTGTATGAATTATGACTGCTTCTAAGATTAACCCCAAATTTAACACAACAGTCCAGTCCCTTTTTTCTTGACCAGCAGGTGATTCCAGATTGCTTTACTTTAGGTATCTTCTGTACAGGATGGATTTTTTTTTTTTCTAGAATAAAGTTCAGTGCACAGACACTTCACTCTCAATAATGTCAATAATACATGTAGCATTAAACACAGGCATGAAGCACAGCACAAAGAGTGCAGGTATAAAACCAAATAAACGCTCTTCTTCCTGGAATAGCTGTGAGGTTGAGCTTTTTCTCCTCTACCTATAGCTCCCAGATACTTTTGTGGGAGTTTCATGGGGGCAGTGATTCATCCTCTAAGATGGCAGATCTGGACAACATTATCCTAACGAGACCACCAAGCTCCTTCACAGTCCCATCAGAGCTGACTGTGCCAAGTGTGTTTGGGTCTCTAATAAGTCATGTTACGTGCCTGTGTTTTTTTCCTCATCTAAAACCCACCATCTGAGTTCTTCCAGTCTTTCCCCTCAAGTTGCTTTAACTTTAGACACTCCATGCTGCCTTTGGCTAGCTCTTCTTCACACTCATGATATTTTCCTCCACCCTGACTCCTATCCAGAGGTAACTTTTAAGAGATTTCAAAAATTGAAATAAGTTTGAAAATTGGCTCACTGCAATTCAAAATTTCAGAGCTCACCTGCAGGATCTTAGCTATTTACTTCAAGACCCTATTCCTCCTGCTCAGCGATGATACTTTCAGCCAGGAGGTAGACTGAATACCCATCTACAGGTAATTTTTCATTTGTCTTCTTTCACTCTTCTGGTACCTTTTTATCAGCACAAAGTTGATAGAAACACAATCAAGTGTGTTGTAAGCTGTTTCCTCTTTCTATCAAGTATAAACAACAGCACCCAGAAAAAGGCATCAGAGGCCTTTGGCTGGAGCTAGCCCGCAGAGTGGAGTCGGCCAAGCCATATTGGCTTGCAGCACCCAGGAGAACTTTGTGCCCACCCCATGCTGTGTTGTGCCACAAAGGCCTCCAACATCAGGCATGCGAAAAAAGGGCAATGACACCTCTCTGTATCACAGGCCATTGCCTGATGCATGTTACTTTATGGTGTACAGCATAGGAAAGGACCACGGTGTTCCCTCAGTGTTCCCTGAATGCCAGTAATTCCCCTTTCTCCATGCTGAGATAATTTTTTCCAGAATCTAAGCGTTATTGTTGTCTCATCACTGCACAAACCCACCCTGCACTGGTCACCGGTGCCTCTCTAGGTGAGCTGCCCTACTTTAGAGACAGGCCAGACACTTCTGCTCTACTTGCAACATCAGCTGTTTAAATTTCACATAGGCAGGTTCACAAAGTGGCTCTGCAGCAGCTTGCAAGAACAAGAGGTAAGGCCGCAAAGCATCATGAACTGCTGCATACACTCACTAACCAACCAAATGCCAGGGAAAAAGCATTTGTACAGCCCAGGAGAAGGTAGCAACTGATAGGATTGTACTGTGAGGCATGCCTGGGATGATCAGAAGTAATTGGGCAGTATAGTGAATATTTTTCCCTTTCATCAACAAAGGGTGTTAAAGCTCCACAAGGTGCATGGATGGGCTGGATGTCCCCTATTCAAAGCATAGGAACAATAATCCAGGGGACCTAAGGCTTGTCCCTGGCACGTCAAAGCACAAAGGAGCATCTGAGCAGTAGGGGCTTCTTACATGTTCCTCCAAGGAATGGGGGGATAAGGTAGAATTCAGAATTTCAGATTGGGATAAGCACAAAGAATTGATTAGCATAGACCAGATCTGCCTGGAACCTTTCACTTTGATCTGCTCTCCTGTGGCAGCAGCTTTGTCCCATCTCCAGATGGATTGCCATTGGTGTAGCACAGCAGGGGAAAGCTTTTTGCTTGGCAGATTTGTGCTTCTTCCTTAGGTACTTGTGTCTTCAATTACAGTGCATATTTCTCTCAATATGAAGTTGTTTCAGCTTTCTCTCTCCTTTAAGCCTTCATTTCACAGAACCGGTTAATTTAAACTGGGTCAAACGCTAACAAGCGTGTCAGCCTGCCCTGCCCTTAGGATCTGCCATAAAAGATCAGCCTACAGCTCTTTGCCCTACTTCTGCAAGGAGCCAATGCCTGATGCTCAGATGCTTCAGAGAGGTGGAAAACCCCTGCTATTTAAAGGTTACATCCCTTCTCCTTGTGGTGATGCTGTTGATTCACTCTTCATTTTCTTCAGCGTTCAATTAATTGAAAATCATGCCGCTGGTGATGAATTGCTCAACTCCTTAACTCAGCTCTACAATTCCCTGTAGAAGATCTTTCACCAGCTGCCAACCCACATTGATTTTTCCACTGAAAGCTTCTCCTGTATTGCTGTAATATCTATGTGGTCATGAGACTCTGTAGGGTGAAAGAGAGGGAAAGCAACTAAGATGCAATTTGAATGTTCATAATACTCACAAGAAGAGGTTTTTTACTTTTGGCTGACTTTCAGTTGATTAGTTCAGTGCTGTGAGCTACTTCATGAGAAGCTAAGCATGAACAGTCAGGTGAAAGAAATGGGATAAGTATGGATGGACTTTGAGACTGAAATGGAAGTCATTCTGGCACAAAGTGGAGAGGAGCATATAGCAGCAGTGGGAAGAAAAACAACAACAATGGAAGATTTTATAGCAAGGTTCATAAACAAAGCAATTTTTGTCCTGTGATCTTACGCAAGAAGACTGCTTAAAGCATTGGAAAGGTGTTGGCTGCCTTAGGGTTTTAAACCAAATAAACCAGATCACTAGCTGTAAGACATAAAACAAAGAACATCTCCTTCAGTGCAATCCATCACTGCTTAGAAAGCAGATACTGCAGGCACATATTCTAATATTAAATCAAATTATAATACCATTGAAGCAAGTAGCTCATCTTCTATGCTGACCTCATATCTATAAAGATGAGGCTTGAATAAAGGCATGTGACTTTCCTCTGTCACACTGTGTAATTATTATTCATATAGCAGAACTATAGATAAATACTGTCCTGCATCTCTGCCATAGGATTTTTGAAGCTTCTATGGTTTAAAATTTTAATTCCCTATTGTAGCTGATTGATTTTATTCATTTAATGTACATCCATCATACACGTGCTCTTGCACTGCCAACACATAAAGATACATTCCACTCCCCTCTGCTTTCAGCAAGGATCCTTGAGGGAAAGGATCATAGGGCAGCTGAAATAATTCAATAGCTAATTGTACCTTCTTCCCCCATTTCTCCCATAGACTGGCTCTATGTTCCTGCTGTTTCCTTCACAAAAAATCTGTAGTGATCCTCTGGGTGAGTACATTCACTTGGCCTCCAGAAAAATGGATCCTAAAACATGAGCAAGACTGGACGCGGGACAGGATGTCTGCCTGTCTTCATTCACATGGTTGTCATGCTGTAAGCCAGGTTTCACAGCACCTCCTCTTCAGGGCTGGACTCACCTCTCGCGTTCAAAACCCCTCTCAGTCTGAATCAGCCTTCTCAGGGGGTCAGACCTTGGAGGGGAAGTGGCACTGACATCCCAGACGGATAGGGCATGGGCTTTGAACACCTCCTCAGAAGTGGCTCCCTGGCCAGTTCAGCAGTTGCCATACCCAGTTTTTGGAGGTTTTTGTCCTTCACCACCATGCCCTTTCCTCTCCACCTGTTCAGTGGCAGCACAGAATGGCAAAAGCCTGTGGCAAATCCTGCCATTTCATTCCACTTTGATTTTATACTGAGCTTGCAAGATGTGCCTCATCCTGCCAAGCAACCAAGTAGCTGGGCTTTCCATCCCTGCTCCATGAAGTCAGGAGTAGGATCGTATACAAGCATTACCTTTTGTATGATTCAGTGCCAAGACCCAGACATCAAAGACTGTGTTTTGCTCAAAGTGAGGTAAGCTTTCTGCACTTTGCTGGTAGAAGACACATAGACTGTTCCAGCTGCTACTGAGATAAAACCTAACCAGCAAAGTACGTTGCTTAGATAAATCACTACCATTTCATGCACTAATTGAGGTGATGTGCTGGGAGAATCAAGCTAAAGTACCCACACAGAGATTTCCTTCTATCTCTGACAGCATCACTCGCTGCATAACCTTGGCCAAATTGCTTGTAGCCTGATTTGCAGAAGCACCAGCCTCCTGGAAATCAGGTCAGCGAACTCCCTGTTTCAACTGCCCCCAGGAAAAGAAAGCAAATGCTGTTTCTCTCTTCTGCCTAAACATCTGCCAGGCACAAAGCTCTATTGTTCCCAAAACTGTCCCCAATGACATATGCACAGAGAAGCAGATGTACCTCTATGCAGGCAGCAGCCCCAATGCCAAGTCCTTCCAGCCCCTGTGTCCCAATGCCATCATCTGTTGAGAGATGCCTTTCACACTCGGCCTGAGATGAGGTGGGTAATCAATGTGGACAGCAAAGCTCTGTTCTTCATTTTGAAATAATTTTTGCTCTTTGCTGAGGATCACATTTCTCTGTCTCCAAACTCCATCTCTATTTTCAATGCTCCAGAACCCTGGGACCTTACAATCACTCTGCTCAGGAAAGATCAGAGGAGATACAAAAGTCTTGCAATATAGTAGACCTGCTCATTTAATGCATGAAAAAAGGGCTGTGGCTTTAAAAATTGGATAAACAAACAAATCACCATTTAAGCTTCAGAGGTTCATACTGTGGCAAGGAGATAGGCAGGAGGACATCCTGGTGAGCTGCTTGGATCACATGACCACACCTTTTTCCAGTCCCCAGGGACCTTGCCCAACAGCCACAATTTTTCAAATATGATGGAGAGCGGCTCAGCAACCACATCAGCCAGCTCCTTCAGGACCCTGGGATATGCATGTCATCCGGCCCCATAGACTTGTAGACATTCAGTCTCATGAAGCAGTCTCAGACTTGCTCTCCCCTTACAGTGGGGGGGGGGAGGAAGGGGGAGGGGTGGGGTATGATTTACTCCCCCAGTTCCCACCTAGAGTTTCAGGGATGCAAGGTTGAGGGACTTGAGAATTATGAGAATCCTGGCTGCCAGTGAAGACTGAGGCAAAGAACTCATTCAGTATGTCAGCCTTCTCCACATCAGTTGCAGCCAGTTCTCCTTGCTCATTTACCAAAGGGGGTACGCTCTCTTTGGCCTGTCTCTTCTGGCAAATGTACCTGTAAAATACCTTCTTATCGTTTTTAACATCCCTCTCCAAGTTGTCCACAAACAGCAGGTAATCTCCTTGTCAAAACGCCTTTGGCCTCTGTAAAAATGTAATTAGAATCTGATTTTAAGTGCCCTGATTTCAATTTCAGAAATTCCCTTTGAAACCATATTCAGTAAGAAGTGCCAGACAGCCTATATCTACATTACAATGAATCCTAGCACACTTGAAAGCCCAAGGGCGTGCTAAAGAAATCCAATTCCACGGATTCCATAGCCAAAATACTACACAAGATCAAGGACAAATGAAAAGTATTTCCTGCAACAAATATACATTGTGAGTTGTTTCCTCATTTAGCGCAGACTGCTGCTTTTCTGCATGCTCTGTTATATCTTCATGTCAATGCAACAGTGTTATTTGATGAATCTAAAAGCAGTTCTTGCAAGTCAAAGGACTAAAATGTCTGTTTCAATTTCCCTACTAGTGTTTTTAGCAGAAGTCTAAACATTTATGTCCAAATGTTCAGCCATATCTCTCTGCCACTTATTCTTCATGCTTGGAAACGTCACATTGCCTTGAAGTACCTGCTGCTTAGGAGACTTAGTACTGACAGATAGACTATAGCTTTTCTGCATTGGCTTTAGCTTTGAAATACTGGAAATCAGCTCAGAACTCACATCAAACAGAAGGACAGAGATCAAAGCAATTCACCTCTTCTTGAGGATAGCGTTTCTTGGTGACTTCCTTGCAAGCCAATAGCCATAACTTATTTAAGCCCAGATCCATGCTGGGCAATTCCAGCAGCTCCCATCAGGCAGGGAGGTGGGAGATTTTGACACTGTCTGATGTGTCAAAGGGCTATCTCAGCACCTCCCTCCAGCCCAAAATGCTAGAACACATTCTGAGAAATCCCAGCAAACAGTATTTCCTAGGCCAAACAAGAAGTCACCGGTTTCCTATCACTCAGCTGTACCAGGAAGGGTGAAGGCAAGAGAGCAGCAGTAGTCTTTGGTGCTAGGCCCAGCAAGAGTAACAGGGCTGGGAATGCAGCCCCAGGCTGGCCATGGGGAGGTGGATGTCTTGGTGGAGCCCACAACAAGCAGGGTAGTGCTGTAGGGTGCTGGAGACCAGCCATGCTGTGACATCACTGGGGCAGGGACTGACAGCCGCAGGGATGCTGAAATGGGGTCCTGAGCTGTGGACAGTGTGAGGTGTGGGGGGAAGCCTCAGGAGGTAGTCAAGGCCAGCAAGACCCACTAGTGCTCTCAAGGCTCTAACACTCAGTACATACAGCAGAGAGAGGCTGATTTTGTTGTGGAAGTACACAGCTTCTTGTTTGGAAGATGACAGAACCTGTCTGCTCTGTTATTCTTGGGCCATTTATTCAGACTGAGGATTAACCTGCCTGCAAATGCTCCTGTCCTGACTCCTCCAGAGCCGGTTCACAGTGCTGCAAAGAGCTGTGCTGCAGGGTCACAGACACACTGCTGCTTCCATTCAAGCTGGCTGCAGCTGCTTGCACAAAGCCTGATGCCTGCGCTGACAAAACCTAAGATGTAAGATCACATAGCACAGGGTTGGGGGTCTGTTTGGCTGCCTTTGCTATTAGAAGCCCTGGGGCTGTGACAAGGAGGCATCCACATGGCTCTGCATGCAATCTGCCCTGTGCTGTGGGTAACAGGTCCAGCTGGAAGGGAGCCCACTCCCACCAAGCTTCACAGATCTTTAGCTTCACAGAATCTTAGGGGTTGGAAGGGACCTCAAGAGATCTTCGGGTCCAACCCCCCTGCCAAAGCAGGCTCCCTATCTCATATTACATAGATAGGCGTCCAGACGAGACTTGAATATCTCCAGAGAAGGAGACTCCACCACCTCCCTGGGCAGCCTATTCCACTGCTCTGTCACCCTCACTGTGAAAAAGTTCTTCCGCATGTTGGTGCGGAACTTCCTGTGCTCCAGCTTACAGCCATTGCCCCTAGTCCTGTCCCCACTGACCACTGAAAAGGGGCTGGCCAATTCCCCCTGCCACCCATGTCTAAGATACTTGTAAACACTAATTAGGTCCCCCCTAAGTCTTCTTTTTTCCAGGCTGAACAGACCCAGCTCACTCAACCTTTCCTCATAGGGGAGATGTTCCAGACCCCTAATCATCTTTGTCGCCCTTCTCTGGACTCTCTCCAGAAGGTCCCTGTCTTTTCTATACCAGGGAGCCCAGAACTGGACACAGTATTCCAGGTGGGGCCTGACCAATGCAGAGTAGAGGGGGAGGATCACCTCCTTCGACCTGCTGGACACACTCTTCCTGATGCATCCCAGGATCCCATTGGCTCTCTTAGCCACCAGGGCACACTGCTGGCTCATAGCCAACCTGTCATCAACCAGGACCCCTAGGTCCTTCTCCATAGAGCTCTTCTCCAACAGGTCATCCCCCAGCCTGTACTGATACAGTCGGTTATTCCTCCCCAGGTGCAAGACTTTACACTTGCTTTTGTTGAATTTCATTAGATTTCTCCCTGCCCAGCTCTCCAGTCTGTCCAGGTCTCGCTGGATGGCAGCGCAGTGTTCCTGCGTGTCAGCCACTCCTCCCAGTTTTGTATCATCGGCATACTTGCTGAGGGTGGATGCTATTCCCTCATCAAGGTCGTCAATGAAGATATTAAACAGGACTGGACCCAACACTGAGCCCTGGGGAACACCGCTAGTCACAGGCCTCCATTCAGATTCTACTCCACTGATCACGACCCTCTGAGCCCGGTCTGACAGCCAGTTCTCAACCCACCTCACTGTCCACTCGTCTATCCCTTGTTTCCTCAGCTTCTCTATCAGGATGTTGTGGGAGACAGTATCGAAAGCCTTGCTAAAGTCGAGGTAGATGACATCCACTGCTCTCCCTCCATCCACCCAGTTGGTAATAACATCATAGAAGGCTATGAGATTGGTCGAGCACGATCTCCCCTTGGTGAATCCATGCTGACTATTCCTCATGACCTTCTTCTCTTCCAGTTGTTTGGAGATGGCATCCAAAACAAGCTGTTCCATCACCTTTCCAGGGACAGAGGTGAGGCTGACTGGCCTATAGTTACTGGGATCCTCCTTCTTGCCTTTTTTAAAGACTGGAGTGACATTGGCTATCCTCCAATCTTCAGGCACTTCTCCTGTAGTCCAGGATCTGTCAAAGATGATAGAGAGCGGCTCCGCAATCACCTCCGCCAGCTCTCTCAGCACACGTGGGTGTATCCCATCCGGGCCCATGGATTTGTGTGCATCCATTCCTTTGAGTCGCTCCTGGACCACCCCTACCTCTACTAGAGGGGAGCCATTCGTTCCCCAACCACTTGTTCCCCAACCACTCCTACTTACATCTGGGATCTGTGAGTCCCGAGAAGCCTTCGGAGTAAAGACCGAGGCAAAGAAGGCATTAAGTATCTCCACCTTCTCATCATCTCCCGTCACCAAGACACCCGCCTCATTCAACAAGGGACCTACATTATCCCTGGTCTTCCTTTTACTATTTACATACCTGAAAAAGCTCTTTTTGTTGTCCTTTATGTCCCTTGCCAGCTTAATTTCTAAGCAGGCCTTAGCCCTCCTAGTTGCATCCCTACAGGCCCTGGCCACATCCTTATATTCATCCCACCATGTCCTCTGTGGTGGTGAATGAACTATGTTGCCAGTGCACAGCACCTGTTTGGAGAAGTTTGAAATGCACAAAGACATTATATGTGTCAGTTTAAGTTGCTCTGTAAGCAAATCCCATGGACCTTGTCATCAGTGTATTTGAAAAACGTCAACATAAAAGCACCAGAGTTACCAGTATCCTAAAAAAAGATGTGTGCCAAACGCCCCTTTGAAGGGTGTGGTGTATAAGCATGGATGGGAAAGGAAGATAAACTAATACTTTGTATCATACCACTGCAAATTACTAAGAGGTCCAAGGACAGAGTCCTTTTCCAGCCCCTTGTGACCTTCTCATGCTTCCATGTACATAAATCGTAGCTATTCTGTCCTTAGCCACACTGAATTAAGCTCTAGCTTCTTTGTCAGATGAAGGAGCTTACTGGTGTTGCATGGGATCTGTGTTTCCACTCTTCTGAGCATCCTTGCAGTGGTATAACTTGTTTTCCATGTTCTCTGGACACTAGTGAAAAATAATGAAAAGTAGAGGTCCTGACATAGCATGACCCTGACTCACAATTAAGTTGTTTGAGGACCTGGAAATCCTTCCAAGGTGCGACAGCAAACATCAGCCAAAAGAGGAGTTGTGTTAGATTAGGCCCTTGGCAAACAGCTTCTTCTAGGAGCTCTAGAGAGTAGGCACCACCTGTCTGTCTCAGATCTCCATCCTTTGCTTTGTCCCCAGAAGAGTCCAAATGTTTGGCAGACTACCACGTGGAAGGCAAAAGAAAGAGTTCAACTGATGCCAGGCTCTGCTCACCAGTGAGAAACTACTAAATTTGATTTGCAAAGTTAGCTAGATGCTGTGATCTGATTCAGATCCTAGAAAACTTGATTTTCTTACCTTATCCCTGGCACCAATGGCTGTAAGCATCATCCTTAAAATCAGATGCCCAAACATATTGTGGCTTCAGGCCTTATTTATGGAGCAAGCTGGAGCAACTGCTCTGCCTGGAGGGAAGGAATTAGTCACAGGTTTAAACACATCAAGGTTGAACACAGCCCACCTGGCAACCAAGA
Source organism: Laterallus jamaicensis coturniculus (assembly GCA_022605575.1). NCBI lineage: Eukaryota > Metazoa > Chordata > Aves > Gruiformes > Rallidae > Laterallus > Laterallus jamaicensis. The sequence continues at coordinate 83,562,718 of JAKCOX010000003.1, forward strand.
GAGCTAAGATTGGGAAGCATCACTTGTGTTAGGCCTCCAAACTATCATCCTATTCTCATGCTTCACACTAAATGTTGGTTTAACAATGTGGCTTAACATTGCCTGTCTGGGAAAAGCTAAGGTCTAATAAGTACGGTGAAGCAATAAACCTCGTGTTTCGCCTTCGGTACATCATACATGGTGGGGACGCGATACAAAGCTGTGCAGGAAGGCAGGCAGGATGAGTTTTCCTAACATAGGAAGTCAGGAGGGATGACGACATGGATAATGTCTTTGTTTCAGTCATCAAAACTTAGGCACCTACAGGTAGTCTGGAGAGGCTCCATACTGCCTAAGTAGCTCCTTTCCCTGGCTGCCCATTTTCACTCAGTTTCCATCACCTTCCACTCTCAGGACTTTGCAGGAAATTGAAAAAACCCACCCCACCAACTACAACCAAATCAATAACAACAACAAAACCCCAAATAAACGCTGTGACACCAGGCACAGCCATTGCTCAGCTCTATTTATCGACTTTTCTTCTTCCGTCTACTGCTTTTTCTCACCTTGGGTTGGCTTGAGAGCTGGCCCAGACCTTGGGGGCACCCAAAAGATTCCTGCAGACAGCTGTGACCCCACATTTCTGGCCACCAAAGAACATTGACATCTAGAAAGACCACAGTAGCATCACAAGAGTACAACAGAGATAATTTGTGGAAGATTAAAGGTAGCTACAAACAAAGCCCACTGCAAACTTCCTCCCCCCACTACCAGCATACTAACACTTGCAGCCATATCACCAGAAGTGGTGGTGCCAGTGTGATGGCTGCTCCCTCTTAGTTGCTTCCTGTGCTGCAAATTTTTTGTTCTGCAACTAAGACCACCAGAGCACCTATTTTTAGAGGACACATCTCTAGAAACATTAATCAGCCTGGGCATGCTAGCTAATTGTCACAAAGTACTGCTCAGACCAGAAACTTAGGAACCCAAGTGTCATTATTTTGGGAGATAAAGGTGAGAGAAAAACCCAGTATTTCAGGGAGAATGCAGCTATTCAAAAACAAGGCTTGAAAACACGTGTTCTCTAATTTTAACATCCAAAGAAGACCCACAAACAAGCACAAGCCATCAAGCTCTGTGTACCTTTCCAGAATTTGCTCTACAAAAATGCTCTCATGTCTGATTGTGCATTAACGTGAACAACCAGCTAAGACCAAAGGTGATTTAACTGCACATATAGACGAAGTCAAGGATAATTTCAGAAATTACAGTTTTGAACTTCTTGGCCTTACCATCATGACTCTTCACAGACAAACAATTCAATCTGTGTTGGCATAAGGATCAGATTAATAGAGCTTTTTCTCATTTTATCCCTCCAATCCCCTGCACATTACAAATTCCCCTTCTTCCACCCCCTGACAGAAGGTGTGTGATGTCTTCATCTCTGCCAGCTGCTGCTTCTTCCTAAACTAATGCAGCTGGCAAGGCAAATGGGATATGGTAATCCTATGAAAAACACATCTAAAGCTTTTGGGATGTATTACAGGTAATGTGGTTTTTTTGTTATGTTAGGATATCTATTCTTCAACTGTTAAAGATGTACTGTAATTCTGACATGAGTAGGTGTGGACTGTAGCTGAAGGCACAACAGAATGATTGGATTGCCTCTCCCTTACCTAGCTTGAGCTCTCATCTTCAATTTTAGCTATGAGCTAATGCACCAGCTACATCTTTGGACTTGCTACATCTGTGGCCTTGCTTCCACAGTCTCTGGGTAACCACACATTCGTCCTGATGTGCAGAACCCCTGACTGTTGATATTGAGTTGTTGAGATGTGTTTTACAAATCAACAGCACTCTGAATTCACCCATCTTCCCACCTGCAAATTTGCACAGAGGTCCTTTTGCCGCAGTACACTGTGGCAGTTGGCCTTGCAAAAAACCCCCTACAAATCAACAGAGTTCTGGAAATTTGGGCTATGGCAATTAGAAGCAAAGGACCAAACTCTGGTAAGAGTGTGGCTGCTGAACCACAGGCTTACCTTCCTTTGGGTTTAACATTTGTATCTCTGAAGGTTCCAGAGTTGAGGGCTGGTTAATGTGCAGGAAGCTGCTCTCTGCCTTCCCCTTCTCTCTGTCCTTGTGTCTCTGTTTCTTTGTTGTTAGTTGACTCAAACAAGATTTATCCTGAGACCTGGGCAGTTGTATCACCAGTCAGTAATCCACTAATTCCCTTGGACATGCAGGGAGTCCCTTGTGTGCTAGTCTACAGCTGCACTTTGCAAGTGTTGCGCTCCTCCATGATACACCAAATGGATGGTATCTTGAGATCAAAGACATCCTTGTCCTCAGAGCAAATTCCAGCGCAATCATGGTAGTTGGCTGTGCAGTATGCCGTACATTGGAGCAGCAGTTACCATCTAAAGCAAAAAGAAAAAATAACTTTTTTTTTTTTTAATCACAGAGGACAAGGTTTGAAACTTTGCTGAAGTAATCAGCACAAATCATGTCTGAAAGTCTGAGTGGTTTACCCAGCCTTTCACAAGAGGGATGGCAGCTCTCATTGGTATCAGAGCTTTCTTATGTCATGCCAGGAGTCTACACAATATCAATTAAATATCTATAGTTAAATAAGAATGAATGGATTTCTGGCTTTAACATACCAGGTGATGTTACTTGGAAGCAAGGACTTCAACCCTCCCTTTTCACCTAAGCAAGCCCTGAGCTGGGAGCAGCCAGGGAACTTTTATTTTTAACTGCTTCAGCTTGATGTCTGTCTGTATTAGACAGCAGTGACTTCACCGAGGTTCACATCACAAGTAATATCATGTATCAGGAGTTCAGAAAAACTAGACCTGAGAAGTTACTTGCTAAAACACCCAATGAAAGAGGCTGAAAATCCAAATGAAAAAAAGCTTTCCTGTCAGATTTCTCTAAGAACCTGCTCAGGCATAAAATAAAATGTGTAAGGTAGATGTGTATCATCACCTGTCAGTATGCTTAAAGCTGTTATGATCTCTTATGTGGCAATCTCAGCTGACATTGAAAATTATTTTCCTGTTCCATTACCTAGTTTTTATTCCTGTCATGGTGGTGAATATCTAGAAGGCACAAAGACCTGAGTTCTGAACTACAGAACTTTTATGCAGTGTTGGAAATGGTCCCCAGCTTTATGTGTCTGTGAACTTGAGGCTCCTTCATGTGGCAAATGGACACTACCTTCTGTTGGGGTCCTGGCCTCCTTGCCAGTGCATTGCCTCCATCTTGGCCTCTCAGCAGACCTGTATGGAGGAGCCACCTTCTCTTGGGACACTGGGGATCTGCCACGTTTAAAGAAATGGTCCTGCTCTTATAACCTGCTTTCACACCCTGCTGAGCACACTTTAACTGTACCTAGGCAGTGATCACTAGATGACCTCATAACTGAAGCAATTTGGGCAGATCCAGGCTCAGGGTGCATAACTGCCAGTTTTATTTTTAAAAACCTGGCACCCAAAGCACTGGGTGCCAGGATAGACTCATTGCCTCAGGCAATGAACCCGAGCCTTTTCAAAATGCAGCATGTGAAATTTGGGACATCGTCCCCTAGGGAAGGCAGAAAAATGAACTTTTTGTCACTCTTGTTGTCAGAAGCTGCTTCTATTCCCTAGCTCCTGGCAGGTGGGATAGAAGATGGGGCAGTGACCTGGTGGGAGTTGTTGGAGAGCAACTAATCTATGTAACAAAACCAGTCCCTTCAGAAAGGATGGCCGTGGGATTGCAGCAGTGAACCAGGCAGACGGGAATCCAGGAACCACTTTCAGCCCTAGCTTGGGCCCACCTGCATGATCACTCCCTTGGTAGATAACTGATGGGGATGCAGGAGGGTTTGGGTTTTCATCCAGCCCTGGTGAAAATGCACATGGTGGCCTCAGAGGAACCACCACTGTCTCTTGGTTTTCAAACAGTGACAGCAGAGCTGTGCTCTTGTGAGTAACAACAACAAAATAGTGCTTCAAGGGAAGATCCCTCCTTATGTCCACAATGGAGCGTTTGGGGAGGAGAGAAGCAATGAGACCTGTAGAGCAGCAGAAATACCAACAAGATGGATGGAGCATGGAGAAGAGGAACACACAGAGGGGAGGACAAGTTCAGCTTGCTGAAGGGACAACCTAGCCCTGGAGCACTGGCTGGTTCATCCATGGCAAGTACTGTCCATAGCTGTTGCTGTTACAGAAAGGTTGGGAAACCTTGGCTAGACCACACCACATTTGACAGTGGCCTTGATCTGATGTGCAAAGGAAAAAAAAAAATCCAAAATTTATTTTCACTGATATTAAAATGTGTTATTGCTCCTTTTCTCATGTGAATTTTTATTAACATTTTGAAAGACAGAGATCATTTACAGTGATGGAAGTCCTTTTAAAAAAAAAATCATTACAAGATGGGGGAGCAGAGCAAGTCCCTGCCCCTGACCTGGATTTACAGAGGGGCAGGGACAGGCCCAGGACGCTGCCCGAAGCGCTGCGGAAAAAAAACCCCACCAAACCCCAAGCACCGCCCACGCTGCCGAGACCGAACCCGGGTCGCAGACCACACTCTTCTCGGCGCTGCTGCTTTAAGGGCGGGCGGGGAACCCGGTCTTTCTCGCCCGGCCTGGCCCGGCCCCCCGGAGCAGCGGGGCGGAGCGAAGCGGCGGCGGCGGGGATCAGCGGGTGCGTGTGGGCCGAGCGCTCCCTGGCCCCGGTCCTATCCGGGCGGGGGGTGGTGCGGTCGTGTGGGGGCGGACTTCCGGACCGGGCTTGGCCTGGTGGAGTGGCGGATGGAGTAGCTAGGTGCGGCAGGGCCTGTGCGGAGTCGGGTGGCCCAGACGGTGGTCCTGGTGCGGGCCTCCCCCTTGCCGGCGCGCTGCTAGGACCGTCCGTAACCCCCAGAGGCTCAGCGGCCGCTTGGCAGATGGGTACCCACCCCGAGGTGACAAACCGAGGGTGCGCGATGGACGCGGTGGCTGCCGTAGGGCGCAGGCCGGTCGCTCGGGGCCGGAAGGCTGAGTGGCAGAATGCGATCCGTCTCCCCCGCTGGACCGGGCAGCCTTTGGCCGTGGTGAGCTCTGCCTTCCTCCGGTGGGAAGCGTGCGGTTGGTGCGCTTATACTTTGGAAGGCACCGGCTGCTTTAAAAAACCAAAAACTAGGCCTTAAATTGCACAGCAATTGGCATTTGGTAGGTTTTGCATGATTTTTGACCTCATCTCCAAGTTCCGTTCTCCCACTGATTTCCCAGAAAGATGGGAAGCCAGGAGTGTGGAACGCAGGGATATCTCTATTCTGACGCCTTCCTGCACTAAAGACTTAAACTCAGTTTGGAATTTTGAGCACAGAGCTCTTGGCAGGTATTTCCCTACTGACAATTTAAAAAAAGTAATTGTTATGACAGGCCATGCAAAATACATGCTACTGAATCTCAGCCCTGTTAATTTGCAGTAATTCATGGGGAAAAAACAATACAGCATTAGCTGTTGAGCTTTATGCCTCTTAGTGATTTCAGTTAACTTCATGCTTCCTTTGGGCAGATGAGGATTACATAGGCAGAGCCTGTATAATGCCAAAGGCAGGCATTTGTTAATTGCATTCGTTAATTACATGGACTCTGCTGAATGGCATTTTCAAATGTGAAAAAATGCAAACCGTTCAGCCACATATATTTGTATTAAAAATACAAAGCCTTTAGCCAATGATTTAAACAAAGACATAACTGGACTATCAACCTAAATAGCAAAGGGAAGGACATTCACAGCTTAACATTTTAGCAAATGATCAGACTAAACCCAGTACTTAAAGCAGAGGCCAGCACATAACTAAACTGCCAGTAAATACATCCGAACTTTTATTAAAGATTAAGACAAATAAAACCTGAATGAAGTATAGATTGTAAGTAAATTAAATGCAAATTGTTAAGACTTTGTTTTATTAGCATATCTTTACTGTTGTCCCTTTGTTTTAAGGACACTGTGCACAGGACTAGATGGCAAAGCTGGCCCTGATTCTTCTGTTGTGAAAAATTGGCAGGGATGGGCTGGAGTTGATTTTCTTCATGCATCACCCTGCTTGTTCATGAATACCTCTGTGAAAGAGAATGTTTGCAAAAGAGAGTACAGGTTTTCTTGTGTCTATTTGTCCATGCAGTTCTGCTGTAGTGGAAGCACAGGCCCTAAATATTTCTCTGATCATCGACTTAGGTGGATGTTCAAAAGCTGTGCCCTGAAGCACTATGTCCACTGAAATGAAATAGGAGAGAAGATGAGGAAGGAAAAAAGGTATGGAAATATTAACAGATGGATGAAGGAGGAGATCTGAGCAGGAAGGCAGGAAAGGAGCTGCTCTCTGTTCAGGCCACCGCTTGGTAAGGATATTGGCAAGGTCAGTGTAAGAAAGACCCAGGGTCTGCAAGAGATGGTGGGTGAAGAGACTATAGCAATGGTGATGAAGTGCTGAGAGGCTTGTCACTTGCAGTCCAGCTGAGTGCTGTTGCTCTCCACTCTACATTCTCCTGATCCTTAAATGAGTCTAAACTCTGATATAGCCATCTTCTGTTCACCTTTTCCTTATTGCTTGTGACGTGAACACTGGCCTTGAGTGGTGTCAGAAGGTCTTTGAATATGAGCTCATCCAGTCTGGAGGCCTCATCTTTTAAAAACTTAATTTTTAAAAAATGTGTTGGATTCAGTTTCTTCCTCTTTAGGCAGCTTGGAGCACATTGAATAGTTTCTCACAGGAAATCGGCTGTAACTGCCAGTGATGGTGGTCTGCTTTCCTCTACAGCTGAGAGCATCCACATGAGACTACTGCACCCTAAAACAAACCAATCCTTTAAAATACAGACCGAAATGCAACAAACTGGGAGTGTTGTGTTTAAGATCAGTTCTTGAGGATTTGATTTTTTTCATTTTGGAGCCAGCAGCCTGACAAATCTGAGGGAGAGAGGGGAAAGTCCTTTGAGGAAATCCTTTAATTACCTGCCTAGAGATGTTTTTCATATAAATGACTCATCACCATTATAAAACTTTTAATTAAGGGCGTCTCTCAAACAACCTATTGATAACCTTTGTTATGTCCATAGGCCCTGCAATGAAAGAGGCCAACTGGGGCTTAAGATGGAATGTTAAGATTCAGTTGAAGAACCTTAAGTGGGAGCAGATTGCTATGTATCTTCAAGGCAGATGCTAAAAGGCTATACCTTGAATTTCTAGCTTTATCAGCTGTCCTGCTAACTGGTGGTTTCTCACGGTTTACAGCACTCTCCTGAATGAGTCTCTTGACAGCTTCTTTAAATGCCACTTCTTTTGTACTTCAGGGGCTCTTTGGGCATGCATTCATGGTCACACCACAGCACGTTGGCCTGAAGCCCTGGTGGTGCATAGCCTCAGAGTCACTTGAAGACACATTGCTTACGTAGCACTGTTCTCCTTTCAGGAATTGTCATCCATCACTATGAAAACCACCACCCTGTGAATGTTTCAAGCTTTCTGCCTCATCAGTTGCTTCAGACACACTGCTCCGAATTCTTCTGAGGGAGGTTTGTCCTTGGAGAGACATGGCCTTCCCTGTCTGGAAGCAGCTCCTCATGAGCAGGCAGAACACCTTTTCCAAGGCTTGGAGGAGCAGTAGGGGAGGCCCCTCTCTGCACTGGAAGCTTTGCTGCCATTGGAATGCCGGCAAGTCTCTGGACCCGGAGGTGAGAGCATTTTTGGAGGAGAACACAGAGGTCACCAGCAGTGGGCACCTCACACCTGAGATACGATTGCGCCTGCTTACCCCTCGCAGCAGGTTCTGGAGGGAAAAACCTGACCTGTGGCCTTATGGGGACCCATTCTGGGCAATTTACTGGCCAGGAGGCCAAGCCCTCTCCAGGTATGCAGCATGCATATTAAGTCCAGCCTGCTGTGGGCCAGGATATCAAACCTGGCTCTGCTTGTAGTGATTCCTAGCAGTGTATATTTGCCTTGTATGAGTGCATTATCTGTGGTTCTCTCTGCTTATACAGGAGAGATGCAATCTCTGCCGGTTGGCAGTGAAGTTTCAGCACCTGCTGCATACAGAATAACTTGTGGCTCTTAAGTTAAAAGCTGTTGTCTTTGCTAGTGATGCATGTGTTGGCAATGGGGCTGAATTTGGATCTGTGGAAGGGCTGTGCAGTTGCCATCAGAACCTAGTGAGGTGTTTAATTCTGTCACACATTGTCACTCCAAACAGGAGGATTGCTATTTTGTTGTAACACATGGGAGGTTTTTTTGGTAGGAGACAGACAGGATTATGGATGTGTGTTTGTTGAGAAAAGTACTGTAATGCTGGTACACTCGGGTGTGCTGCTTGGCCTGAATCAAGCCTTATTGTCAAGCCTTATCGAGGCTGTCTTTTAGTCACATCAGAAACCACATTTTGAGTTTGTCACTTACTGTCAAAATGTCTTTAATGTTCCTGATTTCCAGGAACTAATTTAAGTTCTTTTATTCTGTACAATCAAATCTCTTGCTTTGAACAGCAGAAAAAAAGGTTCATAAATGCTACAGCAAAGAACAAGCTGTCAAACATTCCCCACATAAATGAAAGGGAAGGATCTGAAGTGAAGCTTTGCTGGTTTTCTCCAAGAAAGCATAACTAAGAAGGCATTTTTGACCAGGAAAAAGAGGAGTCTTAAATTGTGAGTTGATTAGTGTGCTGTGTAGATGAACTAGAGCGGTCCTCAACATTGATTGCATAATTAAATGGGGTAAGGTACTCTTTACATTTTGTTATCATGATTCATATGCCCTGATATTTGGGGAACAATAATAATTACCTGACACTTCACCACTTTATTGACTTACAGTTTATGCACTTTTGATATACTGGCAATGTCAGAAATTAGCTGCATAATCCGAAAAAACCAAAAAGGAAGCATGAAAATACGCTGCTTCCATAGCTGTGATTGTACCACAACTGGCATTTCCACAACATAAGGAGTCTCCCATTTCAAGCTAGTCCTCTTGGTGTAACCTATGATACCTTGTAAATCCAGCATGGCAGACAGCAGTCTCCAACAGCAGTGTAATGCACCGTGTGCATGCCAAGGGATACCGTGGGTTCTAGTTGTCCTAAGTCACCACAGTTGTTAGTAGTAACTTGCAAACCACTCGGCTGCAAGCAAGACATTTTCAACATTAGACTAGGTCATGCTCTGCACAAGTTACTGCTGGAAAGTCACTGCAAATCCACATGGAGCCCCTGGAAAGGGGAGCATTTGGTGTGGAGATCTAATCCTTGTCCTCTTCCTTATTGGTAAACTAGGGGCTGTCCTCAGAGGAGGAATGGCTTACGGGAGTGCTGCCCAACAGCTGAGTTGCTCAGCCTCTGCACAAAGGTCCTGCCTGCGTGCCCTCAGAAAAGAACATCTGAGATGTACTACTACTGCTCTCTGAAGTAAAGATATACTACTACTACTACAGAGAGTAGTAATACTCTACTTCAGAGAGTAGGTGCAACACTGGTAACAGTGTAATGCACTGGGTGCCAGACATCATAAAAGAACGTGATTTTTTTTTAAAGCTGAGCTGGTGTCACTCATTGGATTGGTAACCACATAGTTCAAAGTGTTGAGCTGTGCATGTCCATGGTGTCTGGTAGACTCCTTGTGATGACATGTAGAACAAGGTATGGGATGTCAGGCCCTCCCATGTTCTTGATCTGGGTATTTTCTATCTTCAGTCCTGGTCTTGAACCTTCTTGCTATGGTGTCTTCATGGCTTGAACTATTTAGTTTGAGGTTAGATTGTTTTCTGTTCTCCCAGTCTAGGCAACTAGGAATCTGTACCATTAACACTTGATGTTCTAATTAGGCCTCCTCCTGCCATTCCTGCTGGTGCTTCCAGGCCCAGACATTTTCATTCATCTGCTTGCCATTTATACCAATCTTGACATTTCTATTATGGTTCTCTGCACTGGAACCCCCTGCAAAAGCTGTGTTTACCACAGTTGTTAGTAGTAAAGAGTCAGCCATTACCTTTCTTGTGGTTTAACCTGGCAGACAGCTAAAAACAACCACACAGCTGGTTGCTCTCTCACCCTGCCTCAGTGGGATGGGGGAATCAAAAATAAGAAGGTAAAATTAATGGTTTAAAATAAAAGACAGTTTCATAGAACAGAAAGGAAGATAATAATAGTAATTATACAAGTGATGCACAGCACAACTGCTCACCACCTAGAACCATGCTCGTTTCTGATGCCAAGCATTTTAGTCACATTGTTGTTTGTGTCCATTTATTAGATAAGCTCACCTGTCAGAGAAGGAGCTGACTGAAATAAAATACTGCTTCCTTGGCTGGATTTCTTTTTGTTTGGGGGGGTGGGCGAGCAGTAGTAACAAAGGCAATGGTTCTTCTTGATTTTTATATCAGCAGAGACAAATAAGGAACTATTAATGAGCTGCAGATGTGGAATAGTCTTTTTTGAAGATACCATGCTTCATTACATGTATGGCAAGAACTCTTACACAGCATACTGGAAAACTAATAAATTTGCATCATCTTGTCTATTGCTTTAACAGGTTTTTTTTTCAGGTATATTTTAGATAATCCATGTATTGTTAAAGGACGATCAGTTTTGGATCTTGGAAGTGGATGTGGAGCAACAGCAATAGCTGCGGTGATGAGTGGTGCATCACAAGTCCTTGCCAATGACATTGACCCTAGTAAGGCCTTTTTTTTTGTATATGTGTGTGTGTCTGTGTAAAGATATTTATTAATTTTTAAAGTACATTTAAGAGAGACTTGACTTTGCTTAATCTGGGAGAAGTTTGGGTTCCAAACATTATTCTAAGAATGCTAAAAAGATGAATGGATTTTGCTGGTATTAGAAGCTGGGTTGTACCAGACTCTCTTGCACTGAGTATATCTCCATAGCTTCTCAGAATGAACAGAAGCAAAGTTTCCATCACGAGTTGCCTACACACCATCATGACTGGTTTGGAAGAGAACTCCAAGTGCAGGTGGCAAGTTGGCTTTGCTACAGGACCAGATTTTCCTGCACTTTCGTACATTTTGCCTTCCCCCCCCCCCCCCTCCCTGCCCCGAGTTTGTTTTCCCATAATTGACTTCTGAATTCAGTGTGTTGGTAGTTCAATTACTCATTGGTTAGGGAGGAAGTATATCCATAAATTAGTTGGATATTATGCTGTGACTCTGCAATTTGTTTCCACTGGTATCTGTTCCACAAATAGCCCTTCCCTGTGTCATGGTGCAACAAGGATAAAATTTCATGACTCTATGCCAGTTTTTGACCCCTAATGAAAACTGTGGAAGGCCCCAGCTAAGATTAAAAAAAAAGTGTTTAAGAGATGAAAGATGAAAAGGAAATTTTTAAGGGGGCTGAATGGCAGAATCCCAAACTGTAATTTTACTTTGACTTTTCTTCAGTTGCAGGAAGGGCAATGATCTTGAACTGTGAACTGAACCACTTGAATCCCTTCCCCATCACCATTAAGAACATCATTAATTCAGAGCCTGGCAACTGGGACCTCATTGTTCTTGGAGATATGTTTTATGATGAACAACTTGCTGATGATCTGCATCACTGGCTGAGGAAGTGCATCAGGATACAGCGAACTGAAGTGCTGATTGGTGACCCTGGCAGGCATCAGTTTTTAAGTCACAGCATTCGCAGTCAGTTGCACAAAGTTATAGAATATTCACTTCCTGAGTATACCAGACAAGAAAACAATGGATTAACATCAAGTATTGTTTGGAGTTATCAGCCCTCAAATAGCTTGGAAAACTGTTGAAGTTTTCTTTGTAGTGATTTTTTTCTCATTGGTTGGCCCTCTAAGCATGTAAAATGAAAATGGGAATTAAATATGGAACATACCTGTTTATGCAAAAGAAATTACTGTACCTTCCCAGGGCACTGGTTTTAGTCCTACTCGCTGAAGGCTTTTGCTCCATTTGAGGTAAAAACCACATGCAAACTGTATCCAGAGAGGCCTGCACTGAAGTGCAACTCCAAAGACAAGTTACATGTAAAAGTTTGCACGCCTGATGTTTTCCACATATATTCATGTCTTGCTCTCTGACATGATGGTGAAATGTTTTGGATACCCAGCATACTCCTGTGGGGAGAAGGCGGTGGCCGAAAGACTACTGCAGTGCTTTCACAAACTTCTGCATCTTACTTAGACAGAAAATTATTGTTGTTCTCCATATAACACTCCACTAGAATATTAGATCATGCTGTGTTCACCTTAAAGTGCCTTGTTCTTTTTCTGGGTATCTCTTCTGAATGTCAGAAGTAACTAATTTGAATCTCACCTTCCCCTCTAATAAAAATTTACTCTTCTGTGAAGCTGCAAGAGTTATTACTCAGGAGCTATGCACCAGTCTGAAGTACTCTTCTTGTTTGGCTAAAGTAAAAGTTTTTACTAAGTGGAAAGTGACTAAATAGGTGACTGTCACCTAGAGAGTAGGGTCAAGTGATCCACATTCCCTAATTCTGCGGTGGTAAAAAGGCAATCTATCACCATGGGAAGCTGGTGAGGGATGAAGAAATCTTTCTATTTGTGATGTTTCTGAACAGAACATAACTAAATAATAACAGGGAATTCAAGGTGGATAGAATTATTTTTCTCTTCTTTTGAGGAGAAGTTTCTGGACAAGAAGCTCCAGAATCACTCAGCTATATCTGTCAAGGAAGAACCCTCTAGAGGGTGGGGAAAAATAGTTTGATCCACAATTAAGAGACTGTAAATGCAGCCATTTGAAAAAGAAACCAATGTTTTCAGAGCAGTCTTGAAGGAACTATCCCCTTTAGCAGTTAATTACAGACAAGCAGTGGTGGGGAATTAGTAAGTGCAAAATGGAACACAGTGCACCTACAACTATCCAAATACCAGGTGATGAGGTCAAAACTTATAAACGTGAAGAAGTATGTGATACACTCAGAAAAGCACTATGTTTATGGTGTAGGAGGTTTAGGAGCACATTCAAATGTATATAATTGTAAAATATAATTTAACAAATTTTCAGAACTATCGAAACAGAAGACTTACAAACTTTAATCTTCAGAACATATGAATTTTCTGCAGATCTTACCCAAGTTTACAACACTAGTATCCAAACAATACAGAATATCAAGTGATAACTGCATACATGTTCTTCTCCCACTTCACCTACTGCTTATAAACATTGATTGAAAGTGACCGTGATTGAATCAAAAATTATTCCAGTAGTTAAGAAGCACATGAGTGGACTCAAGCTCTGACAGCAAAGAATTTAACGTGACCTACCTTGAACTTCCAAGCCTAAAAATACAGTATTAATTCATTGCAGTGTTGTACAGATTTTTAAGCACAAGGTGAGGATATACTACTAAGTCACAAATTTAGAAGACGCTATAGGATAAGACAGTAAATCTACATGCATATTTAAAGACATGGTGTAAACTTCATTTGCCTTCAACATGAGAAGTCCAAGGTTACATTAGCAAGACAAAAAAAAAAAAGATAACTCTGCCAGTGAGGTTAGCTAGCATTGTCTCACAGATAAGCCAAAGTATACTTTAAAAAAAAAGTCTTAACAGATTTTGGTGGTCTTCCACCTGTAGCTACTTTACATTATCTTAATTTATAATTTTCTTTCTGGATGCGGCACTTGAAAATTCTGGTGACCAGCACTGCACTGTATTATAGTTACATGTTTTACAATAACAGACTAAGGGAACTGGACTTGTTCAGCCTGGAAAAGAGGAAGCTTCAAGGGACCTATGAGCAGCCTCCTAGGATAAGGCTGTTGAGATGACAGTCAGGCTTTTCCAGTGAGTAAAGGTGTCAGTTGAAGAAAATAGGGTCAAACAGGATAGATGGAAAACCCTTCCCCATCATGAATACAGTCAAGCAGTCTCAAAAGGTTGTAAAGACTTCAGTCTTCAATTTCTCAAAACCTGACTGGATAAAGCCCTGATTAAGTTGGTCTGAGTTCTCAGCTGACCCTGCTTTGGGCAGGAGATTTGACAAGAAACCTCCGGAGGCCTGTTCCCACTTGAGTTAGCTTACAATTTTGTGTACGTTTTCTGTGGTATCCTTTCTGAAACCAGGGCCTGGCAGCCTGATCCTTACGCTTATTTGACACTGATGGACCATGTCAACAGGAAAAAGAGCACAAAACAAATTGATTGCAAAGTTCTGTCCAAGAGTTCAAAGGAATAATGGGCCCCCACTGATACTAGGGATTCCACAGGGTAAAACAATAAGCTACTCCTTAGACAAAAGAGTGAATAAAAAGTGGCAGATTAGGTTCTTAAGCCTCTATCTGATCCAAGGATTTGCTGCAATTACAGCCTTGCTAGTGCAGCAAAGTCAACTTCTGTTTGCGAGAATAGTCTGTACTGGTGCAGCTATACCTATAGGCATCATAGGAACACACTCATCACTGGGCTAAGCCATGGCACTGCATGCAACAAGACTTAGGAATTTTAGGCACCAGAGTTTGAAAATTACACTTTCAGTTATACTTGAACAAGTTTTCTAAATGGAATTACTTGTCCATAAACCATGTAATTAACAGAACACAGAGATTATTGTCAGACATCATAATATCCTTTAATATTATTGGATGCAACATATATTATTATCATCTTCCATGCAATTTGACATAAACTTTAAATAGATTAGAAGGCTGGTTTGTTTCTCAAACACTTAAAATGAACATAGCTATGACAAGCAATAAATTGTAAAGTAAACGTATTCCTTATGGATGCCTAGACTCATGGATTTCTAACCCTAAGTAAACCCTGCTACTTCCAGATGCAGAGTATCAACGGTGTGCTACCTGCCCTGTAAAATGTTAAAATTGCTAGCATTTTAAAAAGTTTAAGGTAGAAACCATAGAACTGTCACTAGAGGTTATGCTGTTTCAAGAAAGCCAATAACCACAACTTACAACTGTGATAAGACCACTGCTCTACCATATAATAAACTCATTCTACACTTCTTATTATTTTCTTTTTCCTTTAATATGACAGCCAAATGAAGAATATAGAAACAGTTGTTATTTTCAGCTTCTGGAGGCCACTGGAGATATAATAAACCACATACAACAGAGCACATACTCTGCTGAACTCTGTCATCCTGAGATTCACGTGCTCAGATGCTAAATTTAGTCCTATCTCACTCAAAGCTATACTTATAAGGGACAATTTTTTGTTCCCTAAAAGGATTTTCATGCAGGAACATAGGCAATAAACAGGGCAAGTAACTATTTGCCCATATACAAGATTCTTTTATTGATCATAAATTTCAGAGTAGTAGCTAAGTTCCTACAGTAATTTAAAAGTAATTTTGTGTTTAGCTGTTACCAGACTACTTCTGGATGTTTAAAATTCCAGCAAGTGTAATGGTAAATTAACTAGAAACCTGCAGCATTAGTAACATCAAAAAAAGGTACCTATGTTTTTTTCTCCAGACCTAGCAAAAGTACACAGTCAAAGGAGACTGTTACTACTTCAAATATATTTGCATTGCTATTATTTCCACCTCTATTCACCAGTTCTGTCTTTTGAGTCCAGACACTTCTGCCTAAGTGTTAATACTATGTTTGGGCTTAGTACTTTTAGTTGCAACTGCCCTCTCAGACTACAAACTCAGAACAGTGAGTGGCTTGCTTAGATATGGTTTGTAAATGTAGCCAAGATGCTGAAAGATGCTAGGCAGTAGCCAAATCTGATACTGCGTGGTGGCTGTGTGATGACAGTATAATATTAGCTTAACTTTCCCTTAATGAAACGTTATCAGTGATGTAAAGACAGAGAGGAGTCCAAGTAGAGACAATGGGAAGCCAAGACCCACAGGTAAGAACTGGAATGAAGACCTAAGGTGGGAACAAAGCAATAAAGCAATCTGGTGGTACCAAAGTCGTCAGCTCTTTCTCCACGGTGCCTGCTTTCTGAAAGAGCTCTCCCATCTGTAAACTTTATACTCATATGTACACGATAAATAATCAGTAAACTGTCCATGTTACTTGCTTGATTTTGTTTGATATGAATAGCTGCTCTAAAAAATCTCGGGAACGATCTGCAAAAGAACCAAGGAATTTCTTCAGTTAATCATTCAGTATATATATATACACAGCTGGTGTAAACACCAAAATAATTCAATTATGTATCTACATCTTTGCTTGTTATTATGATATAAAACTTCATATATTTAATTACTATAGTAATTAAAAGAACACTTGCTTCTTTCTCCAATCACATAACTAAAGCATCACCAACCCATCAAACTTTAAAACGATCCAAGATAAATCATAACCTCTCTTAAGTTTGCTTGGCTGGTTTTAGTTATTTTTTCCAGACTGATCAGTCCTACTCCCTTCCACTGTTTCTTGAATGGATGCTGTTTAAATAGAGTAGATATTTGAAATAGAGGTTTGAAAGGGAGGGAAGATTTAGATTGAATATTAGGGGGAAGTTTTTTACGGAAAGAGTGGTGAGGTCCTGGAACAGGCTGCCCAGAGAGGTGGTGGATGCCCCATCCCTGGAAGTGTTCAAGGCCAGGTTGGATGGGGCCCTGGGCAACCTTGTGTAGATCCAGGCCTGAGGTTGGTGGCCCTGCCTGTGGCAGGGAAGTTGGAGCTTTATGATCCTTGGGGTCCCTTCCAACCCTTGCCATTCTATGATTCTATGATTCTATGAAATGATAAGGCTTCAGAAAAATGTGTTAGCATCAGCTTTGGGTCTTTATCAGCATGTTGAAGGGGGCAACAACAAAAAACCCCCCCAAACACCCCAAACCAGAAACAACCCAAAAAAACACCCGAACTCCAGAACAACAAAAAATCTCTCTCTGCAGATGGCTATATTTCAAAGCAAACCTCTCACCTTGCTTTGTAAATGATCCCAAGCAAATGATTAATTCCTAGATAAAATAATAATCATACACTGAGATTTTCAAAGTAAAAAAAAAAAAAAAGTGATTTTTCAGAGAGCAAGAAGATACTATCAAGAAATAATTATTATTCTCAGTCCCTGCGTGATTTGACCTACCTGTAACCAGTGGGCATCCATGGAACAGAAAAATATCTATCTTTGGACAAGAAGTAAGGACCGCTTCCACAGCAACATCAGTCAGATTCACACAGCATTCCATGTGGATCTCCTGTTACAAAAATAGCAGTAACAAAAACCTGTCAGAGAACCCATAGTTTTGGAGGCAGAGCCTTCCTTTGCTCAACCATTTTCAGAGATCCCTAACCAGAAGAAATTATGACCTATTACCTCTGTGCGCATTGACCCCATGTGTGGTCCTGTACAGATCAGAAAAACACCTTCAGGAAAAACAAGACAGCCTTTCCAGGAAGAGTCAAAACTAAAACCATAAATCCAAGATTCCCCCAAACAAACGTATCACTCAAGACAACTGAAAAAAACCTCTTCAGTGAGATTTTATGGTGTTTGAGTCCCATCAGTTTTCTTGGCACATTCTCCTAATAATTTTCTGTCTAGAAGAACAGAACCTGAACTGAATTCTGTGGTTTCCCAAAACTGAATTCTGGGGTTTCCCAAAACAGGCAAGATTCTTGAGTCTTTGCTGAAGTTCTTAATATCTATCTATCTAACCGTATGTCTTGTCCATTTTCTAAAAGAAGTCTAAGAACTTTCAAGATCAAGCTCTGCTCTAATTTCTCTGCAGTTGTGTGACTAGTATCTGTTATATTTGCTAAAGAATAAATTAACATATGTTGTGGTTCTGCCGGAGCCGGGGACCACGCGTTCAGATTTCCCCCGGAGCGGGGGGGGAAAAACCAAAACACCCCGCAGGTTGGGATAAGGGTATTTTTACTGGAAATAACAGGGGAAGAACAGATAACAATGAACGATACAACCTTTTGCTGAGATGAGCAGTTCAGATCGCGCACTCCCCGTAACGGACACCGCGCTGCAGCCCGCGCAAACCCCAGCTGCAACACAAAGGACCCGAGCTCGCGCCGCGAGTAAACAAAGCCCCGAGCCGAGAGCACGCTCCCTCCCGGTCCCTGCTGTTCGCGCGCCAACACTGCAACACCCCCTGCTTTTTATACTCGGCATGATGTAACTGGCATGGAATGATCCTATTGGTCAATTTGAGTTACTTGTCCCGAGCCCAGCAGGTTAGCCCCTTCCTGGCTGAAGCCCCTGGCTGAAACCAGGACATCATCCACCCCTCATTCCATGCCATTTACGTCATATCCAAAACCAACAAAATCTTTTATACAACATATAACAATTATAATTATGGCAGTAATGAATATACAACAACAAGTTATTTTACAGTCATTATACTACAATTTCTACTTAGTAATTATATTGGTTATTCTCCCCCAAAATCAAATCCCATTGAGGTACACATCGCACTTCTCCATCTCTCTGCATTACCCACCAGGTACAACCAGGTCCTTGTGCAAAAACAACTCCAGATATGGGTTTGCCTTTGCCCGAAGCAGGGATGACCCAAACTGTCTTTCCCAGTATGCTCTTCAGATGCACTACTGGGACTCTATTTCCTTCTACAGTATGTGGAAACTTTGTTTGGACAGGGCCATCCCGATTGGTAGATCCTCTGGAGTTGACTAACCAGGTGGCTTCGGCTAGGTGTGTGTCCCAATGCTTGAATGTACCACCCCCCATTGCTTTCAATGTAGCTTTTAAAAGTCCATTATATCGCTCAATTTTCCCAGAAGCTGGTGCATGGTACGGAATATGGTACACCCACTCAATGCCATGCTCTTTGGCCCAGGTGTCTATTAGGGTGTTCCGGAAGTGAGTCCCGTTGTCAGATTCAATTCTTTCAGGGGTACCATGTCGCCACAGGATTTGCCTTTCAAGGCCCAGGATTGTATTCCGGGCAGTAGCATGGGGCACAGGGTATGTCTCTAGCCAGCCAGTTGTTGCCTCCACCATTGTAAGTACATAATGCTTTCCCTGGCGGGTTTGTGGGAGAGTGATGTAATCAATCTGCCAGGCCTCCCCATATTTATATTTCATCCACCATCCTCCATACCAAAGGGGCTTTAACCGCTTGGCTTGTTTAATTACAGCACATGTCTCACATTCATGGATGACTTGTGCAATAGCATCCATGGTCAAATCCACCCCTCGATCGCGTGCCCATCTATATGTTGCATCTCTCCCCTGATGACCTGAAGTATCATGAGCCCATCGAGCTATGAATAGCTCACCCTTACGTTGCCAGTCTAGATCTACCTGAGCTGCTCCAATCCTAGCGGCCTTATCCACCTGATGGTTGTTTTGATGTTCTTCTGTGGCCCGACTCTTAGGTACATGGGCATCAACATGACGTACCTTTACGACAAGCTTCTCTACCCGAGCAGCAATGTCTTGCCATAGATCAGCAGCCCATATGGGTTTGCCTCTCCGCTGCCAGTTGTTCTTCTTCCATTGCTGCAGCCACCCCCACAGGGCATTGGCCACCATCCATGAATCGGTGTAGAGATAGAGCATTGGCCACTTCTCTCTTTCAGCAATGTCCAGGGCTAACTGAATAGCCTTAACCTCAGCGAACTGGCTTGATTCACCTTTTCCTTCAGTAGCTTCTGCTACTCGTCTTGTTGGACTCCATACAGCAGCTTTCCACATGCGATTCTTTCCCACAAGGCGACAGGAACCATCGGTGAAGAGAGCATATTGCTTCTCATTTTCTGGCAGTGTGTTGTAAGGTGGGGCTTCTTCAGCACGTGTTACCTCCTCATCCTCTGGTGACATTCCAAAATCCTTGCCTTCTGGCCAGTCTGTGATTACTTCCACAATTCCGGGGCGATTGGGATTTCCTATTCGAGCTCGCTGTGTAATTAATGCAACCCACTTGCTCCATGTAGCATCAGTGGCATGATGCGTAGAAGGGACCTTCCCTTTGAACATCCAGCCCAGCACTGGCAGTCGGGGTGCCAGGAGGAGCTGGGCTTCAGTTCCGATCACCTCTGAAGCAGCTCGAACTCCTTCATAGGCGGCCAATATTTCTTTTTCTGTTGGAGTGTAATTGGCCTCTGATCCTTTGTAGCCCCGACTCCAAAAACCCAGCGGTCGACCCCGAGTCTCCCCTTGTGCTTTCTGCCAGAGACTCCAAGTAGGGCCATTCTCCCCCGCTGCAGCGTAGAGCACGTTTTTAATATCTGTCCCTGTCCGGACAGGTCCAAGGGCTACTGCGTGGACTATCTCACGTTTAATCTGCTCAAAGGCTTGTTGCTGCTCAGGGCCCCATTGGAAGTCATTCTTCTTTCGAGTCACATGGTAGAGTGGGCTCACAATAAAACTGTAGTTTGGCACATGCATTCGCCAAAAACCTATAACGCCCAAGAAAGCCTGTGTTTCCTTTTTATTGTTTGGTGGAGACATGGCTGCTATTTTATTGATAATGTCCATGGGGATCTGACGACGTCCATCCTGCCATTTTATTCCTAAAAACTGGATCTCTTGTGCAGGACCCTTGACTTTACTTTGTTTTATGGCAAGGCCAGCCTTTAAGAGGATTTGAATTATCTTTTCTCCTTTCTTAAACACTTCTTCTGCTGTGTCGCCCCATACAATGATGTCGTCAATGTACTGTAAATGCTCTGGTGCTTCACCCTTTTCCAAAGTGGTCTGGACTAGTCCATGGCAGATGGTGGGACTGTGTTTCCACCCCTGGGGCAGACGATTCCACGTATATTGTGTACCTCTCCAGGTGAAAGCGAATTGTGGCCTGCACTCTGGCGCCAGTGGGATTGAGAAGAAGGCATTGGCAATGTCAATCGTGGCATACCACTTAGCTGCTTTCGATTCCAATTCATATTGGAGTTCCAGCATGTCCGGCACAGCAGCACTCATACCTGGAGTGACTTCATTTAGGCCACGATAATCTACTGTCAGCCTCCACTCTCCATTGGACTTCCGCACTGGCCATATGGGACTATTAAAGGGTGAGCGAGTCCGGCTGATCACTCCTTGACTCTCCAGTTGACGAATCAGGTTGTGGATGGGGATCAGAGAATCTCGGTTGGTTCGGTACTGTCGTCTGTGTACTGTTGTTGTAGCAATTGGCACTTGCTGTTCTTCAACTTTCAACAACCCCACAACAGAAGGATCCTCTGAGAGTCCAGGCAAGTTACACAACTGTTCAATTTCGTCTGTCTCCACAGCAGCTATTCCAAAAGCCCACCGGTACCCTTTTGGGTCTTTGAAATACCCTCTACGGAGATAGTCTATACCTAGAATGCATGGAGCCTCTGGGCCAGTCACAATGGGGTGTTTCTCCCAGTCCTTTCCAGTCAGGCTTACCTCAGCCTCTAGTACAGTCAATTGTTGGGACCCCCCTGTGACTCCAGAAATGCAAACAGGTTCTGTGCCTTTATAATTTGACGGCATTAGAGTACACTGGGCACCAGTATCCACTAGAGCCTTGTACTCTTGTGGGTCTGATGTGCCAGGCCATCGAATCCACACCGTCCAGTAAACCCTGTTATCCCTCTCCTCCACCTGGCTGAAGGCAGGGCCCCTCTATTGCTGCTGATCATACTTGCCGTTCATTGAGTGCATGAAGGACTTGGAGGTTCCCTCAAGAGGATCAGACATATCAGGAGTGTAGATAGGCCTTCTGCTTGGTCGAGGGTTCTGTTCGGTGGTAACTGGTGCAGCGTTCTTCCTGGCGAAATCTCGACGTGCGATTGTTTTACCTTGCAGCTCGTTCACTCGTGCTCGAAGGGCTGAAGTGGGCTGCATATCCCACTTCCTCATGTCCTCCCCTTGGTCAACCAGGTAAAACCACAGTTTACCTCGTGGTGAGTACCCTCGGTTTTCTCCCTCTCGGGATGATGGACGCCTTCTTCCAAAAGCTGCCACACTGCTCTGCAAGGGTCGGGAGCTGTACACATTGTTGTCAAGGCGCTGGACCAGTTTCTCTACTGCTGCGATGACAGAGAGGGAAATATTGTCTTGGTATTTGCGGAGCCTATAAGACACATCGGCTACAGTTGGTAGATCCGTATCACTCCAGTCTATTGCTGCCAGTGAATTGACGTGCCCTGATGGTACACTTTGTACAACCTTTCGCCACATGCCTGGGGTGCACGGGACTTCATCAGGATCGGCAGGGAGTTGTGAATTGTTCAAATCATAACTAATTATCTCCCGTACAGCTAATTCTCTAAGGTACTGGACAGCTCTTTCCATACTGTTGCACTTGGGCATATGGCATGTAATGTATTCTTTTATGGGGTACCTTTCCTTCACACTTAACAGTAACCGTTTCCAGAGGCTGAGGATTCCTGACCTTTTTCCAATGGCTTTATCAATGCCTCCTTCTCTGGCAAGGGATCCCAACTGCTTGGCCTCCCTGCCATCTAACTCCAAGCTATTAGCCCCATGATCCCAGCACCGAAGCAACCAGGTGACAATGGGCTCACTAGGTTGGCGGCTAAAATCCTTTCTAACCTCACGAAGCTCACTCAGGGACAGGGATCGGGTGACAACCTCTGGTTCTGCCTCATCTTGATATCCCCCTGATGGCCCCGGTTGATCATCATCATCAGCTGTTGTACGAACTGATTTTTTTGTGTATTTCCTCTTTTGTACCGGGGCGACAGACACTGGTGGGGATTGTTTCTTTTGATCATCAGTGGTGTCTGCTGTGGGGATTGCAGTAGCTGCAGTGCCAGTTACAGGGGTTGCAGTAGCTGCAGTGCCAATTACGGGGGTTGCCGCAGCTGCAGTGCCAATTACGGGGGTTGCCGCAGCTGCAGTGCCAATTACGGGGGTTGCCGCAGCTGCAGTGCCAATTACAGGGGTTGCCGCAGCTGCAGTGCCAATTACAGGGGTTGCTGCAGTATCTGACAATCTGTTTTCTTCCCCTCCCCCCTGACAGTACGGACAATGCTGACAGCGCTGTCTGCTATCAAGCAGTGTTTGAGCCCAAGTGGCCAGAGCCCAGCACAGTGCAGTGCTTTTCACATCCCTGGGAAACCTACAACAACTTTTTTTCAGAAATGCAGCCATTTTATGAGAGTCATGCAGCTGCTCAGGAGTGAAGCTCCAAGTCATCGGGGGTGAGAAAGTACTTAGGTAATGGCCTATGTTCTGCCCCTCGTGGTTGTCCTGCCCCTCGTGGTTATCCTGCCTTTGGGAAACCTCTTGAGCAGTATTCATAAACCTGCTCTTAATATATGATGAAAGCAGGATCAAGTGCAGAAGAACTTCTAGCACTGTGGCCATAGTTTGCATGTCAAGGTGATGGTGAAAGTTTTCAAAAACTCTCATAAGAGCTGTTATGTTTAGCCCAGAAAGGAAAAAACCAGTGTAGTTCTCTCCCTCTGTGCTCTCACCAAAATGGCCACCACCACCAGCCCCTCTCAGCCCAGGGACTAGACAGGACAGCAAAACCTCATACACTTTCCAGATTAAACTCATAGTCACTAATATAACTGTATCATAAAACATTGTCATAAAGCACACTAGAGCAAAGTATGGGAACAGGCAGGGAAGCTTCAGCCCCGAGATGATACATCCTGCCAGGACTGCAAACAGCCTGCTGAGGTTTTTTTTCCACAGCCAGGACCACACCCACAGCATCTTAAACAGCATCCTTACAACTTTTACCGTAATTGCAACCGGGTCAGAGTCAGATCTACCGTTATCCCAACCTTTATTGCCCCACGTTGGGCACCAAAATATGTTGTGGTTCTGCCGGAGCCGGGGACCACGCGTTCAGATTTCCCCCGGAGCGGGGGGGGAAAAACCAAAACACCCCGCAGGTTGGGATAAGGGTATTTTTACTGGAAATAACAGGGGAAGAACAGATAACAATGAACGATACAACCTTTTGCTGAGATGAGCAGTTCAGATCGCGCACTCCCCGTAACGGACACCGTGCTGCAGCCCGCGCAAACCCCAGCCGCAACACAAAGGACCCGAGCTCGCACCGCGAGTAAACAAAGCCCCGAGCCGAGAGCACGCTCCCTCCCGGTCCCTGCTGTTCGCGCGCCAACACTGCAACACCCCCTGCTTTTTATACTCGGCATGATGTAACTGGCATGGAATGATCCTATTGGTCAATTTGAGTTACTTGTCCCGAGCCCAGCAGGTTAGCCCCTTCCTGGCTGAAGCCCCTGGCTGAAACCAGGACAACATATTATTAGCAACTTCTTTTTTTTTTGCTGTGAACTGCCTTACATATCAATAAATACAACATAAAAGAAGACATGCAGAAGAGAGACTATAAATTCTAATGAAAATAGAATTTGGGAAAATATACATTGGCAATCTTGGGGTAAAAATAAAAAAAGCAAACCCATTGTTTTATTATGAAAGATTGTCTTTCCAAATTATAAGCTCCAAGGACCTTGAAAGAGCACAGAAATGAAGGGAACCTTTTGTAATAAATGCAACTTTGACCAGAATGACGACACATACTAAAAGGGTAGAGAAGCAAGACATACAAAAGCTGATATATGTATAATTTTTAGTTCATATTATCAAGTGATACGGGGAATCTCAGTAATTTCAGTGTCTCTGAATGAAATAGAAAGATTTTTAAATCGCTGTCTAAAAATTTCTACTTGGATGATAGGAAACAGACACATGAGGGTTGTGACACAGATAAGGAAGAGTTACACTGAAGAAGATTGTATATTCTCTATTAAATTTTTCTTCCTGCTTGCAAACCAAGAGACCTAAACCATCCTGCTGTTTATACTGATAGACCACAACTTTGGTTTTTAAAATTGCTATTGCACACTGTTCAGGTAAACATAAAAACGAAAGCCTGTGCAATGCGACCAGGAAACAACAAAAGCAGTGTTTTCTAAGCTGGAAATTTTAATTAAAAAATAAATGATTTTATGAAAAAGGGCTTACACACAAGAATGTATTTCTCTATGAAATGTGGACAGCAGTAATATAGAACTAGGAAGATAATACTGACAGAATAGTAATTTTACCAACATTGCTAGAAAACAGTTCAAAACTCCTACGAACTCTTCAAAACCCCACACCAGCAAACCCCAAACTTACTACAACAAATTTAGGAAAACTTATTACTGTATTTGTGTTTTAAGCCAGATGTACTGAAGACTTTTGAGAGTAACCTAGTTCAAATAACAGTGATACACACTGCTGCATTTGTAGGCTGGACAGGAGAAGTGTCTTAGGAAGACTATTTGCATAGTCACAGGTTTATTTTAAAAAATCTGGAATCAATGTTTTATTACAGCTGAATGTGTAACTAACTAAAAGACTATTATTTTCAAGTCACTTCTAATACAGAAAACAAACAAAAATGTTCTCTCATTGCTATGGTCTGAAAAATAATTTCATTTTGTACCACAAAACTTAGCAAGACTAAAAAGATAGTCAAAAATAGACAAAATCAGCTGGAAAAAAGCAAAACCAACCTAACTGCTCGCCTTCCAAGCAAAACAGTAAGCTCTATTTTTTCCAGTGTATTAATAGTGTCATTTGATCTAGATTTAGTATTTCGTTTAGGGCTGTTTGGTTTTTTTAGTTAAACACTATAAGCTAGCAAAAATATTACTTGTTAAGCATTCATTTGCATTTATTATACAATTCTCTAAAGCAACCCAAGTTAAAATAAGTACACCACATTCTCAGAAGAAAACTAGTTTTGAAAAGACCAAGGTTCTCAAAAAGCAGTTCTGGGGCAATGCTACATAGGAATAGAAAATATTCCATTCATAACCAGTATCAGGATGTGTACACAAAGGCAAAATTCAGTCAATAAAAACCATCCCACAATAATTTAGAAATGTAGGTATTTGCTGTTGTTCATGTCTATGTTATTAGGTTAAGTAAGTTACCTTTAAATTCCTTGAACATGTTCCACTCGCAAGTGCTACAACACCATCATCTGTAACCTAGAGAAAAAGCCACATTATTAACACAATGGATTAAAGCTCATTTTTTTCAAACACAGCTATGTGGGAGGATGGGATAATTATCTGAATTTATTTTGTCCCTGCAGTCATTGAATACACTTATGATTACAGTATTCCCAACTAACCTTGTAGAGAAATTTATCCAAGTATGGCTTTTTCAGCCTATTAAACCCTGTTGCATTTTACTGCCATGTGATCCAGCCTGACTTTCTGCCAGTGCTTGACACTTCAAGTTTTAAAGCACTTCTGGTCTACCCAGACCAACTTTTGTCCTGTTTTCAGGCCTGCTGGAGATGTACCCAAAGGGAGTTTCCTGGGTTGGGGGGAAAACAAAAAAGTCTAGCAGTCTTTATCTGCTATTTTAGTTATCCTGAAACACATCAGTTACATATGACAGAAATCCCTCAAACAAGCAGTCTTACAGCAGTCATCACACAACCACAATAAAAGGTTTATCAACGTGATTGGTACAAACAGCCACAAAACAATGATTACCTGCAAGAGAGGAGAAAGATAAAAGACATCGCAAGAAAATAAAATTATTCATTTGCTTCCAGGAATCAAATTCACTAAGCTTCTTCCCTACTTCAAAAGCTAGACTGGATATCAGATCAGTGACACTGGGGGTTTTTTTCATAGAGCCTATATTATTAGATAGCAGTCATCAAACATACAGAGTCAGGCTCAGCTAAATGTGGCAGCTAAAATCCAGAGACTGCAAGCTCCATTTCTGTTTAATGATTTGATTATACCTTTTGCATAAATTGTCTTACTGCCTTCTGGCCCTTTATTGCAAGTCTACTGTACAGAACTCTAATAGCACAGGTCAGATAGTAAGAACTGACGTGGAGGCACACGAAGGTCTACAAGAATGGCAGGTATTGTCATTACCTAGCTTAGCAGGTCATCCAGACGAAAGCACATTTAGCCCCTCAAAGCACCCAGACCAACAGACAAAGGGCAGTAAGTGAATAAATTCTAATAGTCCCACAAGTGGGACAGAATGGAGAGCATAATCCTCCTAAATTCCTAAAGGGTATAAAATGGCACATCTAAAACCACTGCATGGTCACCAACCTGAGTAAACTGATGAGTATTTGATACCCAGCCCCTCATCCTCCATGTCGTCAAAATAAACCTGGACCAGACTGCCTGGCTGGTGCCTGAATACTGGAGAAACCACCTGAATGCTACTGTTACAGTTGTACTAAGACCCAATCAGTCTGGAATGAATTTTATCAGTTTTATTAAAGAAAGGAAAGCAAAAAGGAGTGCGCTGGGCAGCCAGGGAGTTGCAGCTTCCCCAAGGCTTGCGTCTCATCCTCACCAGAGTCCCTTTTTATAGTTTAGTAGTCCCAGGTCTACGTGGCACATCCTGGTATTTCCCTACGGCTGCACGTACTGTTGCTAGAGGGTCGTCTGGTGATCATGAGGGTGAAGGTCGTAGTCTTCCTCCATGCTGTGAATCAATTCCTTTCCTTATCTGGTCATATTGGCGCAGCATGAAGCAGGAAGGATTCCTGCTTGTTTACTCAGCAGGATGTCGCCACCCTGAGGTTTGGTAGTTTGTCAACAGATTAGGAAGTGGCCCTATGAGTTTTGCACAATCAGCTATTTTAAACGAAGACACAAGGAGTAAAATAAAAGGGAGGCCTGTCCTCCTTTCCTATCTGCCGGTTTGAGAACAAATTCCCTATGAATTCATTTATTACACTACTGTCATGATGCTTCTGAGTAATCCACAACGCGAGAGCTGAAACAGCTTTGTATTACAACAAAGTCCACTCACTTCACAGTAACCACTACTACACTATTGCTACAGTGATGATGTAGGAGAAATAAGGGTTAATGACGTACGGAAATAGACTCTATAACTCGAAAGTTATAAAGTAGGTATGTTTTATTGCGCGCAGGGGCACGGGGGATCGCTCCACCACAAACGTGCTCCCCGATTCCTGGGTTTGCTCGATCTACCCTCAAGATCGCTAGCGGCCACCTCTTGGTCAACAAACCCCCTCCTAAGGTACCTTTTCTCCCAGGGACTATGCTGCGCACCAGACGTCTCCGCGTGTCTTATCAGCAGCCCTTTTCTGTAAACATACCGTTTGGTCCATAGATCCAGGGGTTCCTCTTCTGCTCCCGGGTGAACAGCTGAGAAGAGGAGGCTCCTCCAAGGAAATTCCCTCGGGGCGCGCCTAGGAGCGTCCGCTCCACAGCTGGTCCCACAGCCAAGTAGAAATCCTCCTCCCTGGCTCGCCAAAATTGACGTACGGAAATAGACTCTATAACGCGAAAGTTATAAAGTAGGTATGTTTTATTGTGCGCAGGGGCACGGGGGATTGCTCCACCACAAACGTGCACACCGGAGCAGCGAAACCATCCCATACTTATACAATCAAACAGTGAATATTCAATTAACGCCTATACATATTAATTACCTAACCCCGCCTACTCTCGCTTCACATGCTAATTAGCTTATCAGTCCTTCGCGCTTGCGCAGATCCTTAAAAAAATTGTGGGCAAGGGTCTCGGGTGGTCCTTGGGAGGAAGGCTCCGAGTCTACCTCATGACGTACTTTTCACCCTTTGCCTGGAATGTGCTGGTCTTGATGTTTGCAACGTTCTTATCGGTCTGAGTTAGTGTATGGCCTTGTTAACTGTCTGCTTTCCTCGGAATGTGCTGGTCCTAGTCGTACATCAAGTCCTTTATCAGCCTCCTGTTTCTTTTATTGAGGTGGAGATGACGGGGATGGGTACCTATTATTCCATCCTCCAGTCCTTGCCCTTTATCTTATCCTGGAAAGTACAAGGCTTTCAAGCTGTTCTACATCATTGCCTAGCTATGCAAGAGTTGTCTTCCCTAATTGTGCTATACTATACATGTACTGTGATTCTATATCCCGGATCAATTCTATAATTCTATATTCTCGGATCAGTTAAGACTGTGCAAAGTATATGCCACCTCAAGTACACTTGGCAGTATGTTCTGAAACTAGAGTAATAACAATATGATTGCTCAACGGACCAAGGATTTAAAACAAAATGACCTTTCAAAGTATTCTTTTCCCATTGTAAGTATATATAAAATACATGTAGCCTTGGAACAGTATCAAGTAATTGTGTATCCTCAGCTACTGTACTGATTATAATACTAAAACATACATCCCTCTGTGGAAGAATGAGCATGCTAATTGGTAGATGTCCCCAAATGTTGGAAACAAAGTAAAAAGTGTATGTATGATGATGGTGAATGAAAGGTGGCTAGGGAAGTTTAACACCAATCAGCTATATGTTGTTAATGTAAAAATAAAAAGACACTTGATGCATTTGGTGTGCTGGGTGGTGTTAGGTGCCTGGCACACTACTCTGTGGACTAGATACAAAAACAAGTACCTCAATTCTGTGTGTTGACTGACTCTTTGCCAGGTAAAGAACCCAGATTTCGGACAATATTGCAGTATTGTTTCCGACCCCACTGAATATCTACATGCATTGTGTGTAATGCTACAACTGCCCATCCTCATCAAGGGATACACTCCTGCATTTGGGATAAACCACCCAGTTAATACCAAGCCACAAATAGATTAGCTCCTTGGTACTGACCAGTTGCCACCAAACTGTATGCATCTCAAGCAAAAGCTTACATAGCCCAGTACCAGCAGTAGCTACCCAGCTCTGTTCTACATGAGAAGCATCAGACAGATAGAATGGCTAAGTCACAACTTAGCTTTTGCCAACACATTTGCAGAGAACTACAGAGTCCCACACCCTACACAGAAACTCACTGCAGTCTGCACAGCCCTTTCAGGCAAGATTTTTCTCACAATTGTTTTCCATATGCCAAGTCAATAAACGTGAAAGAGGAAATGTACTGCTTAAACAGTGTGGGGGTTTGGGCTCAGGTTTCTACCTGTTAACTGCTGGGATTTAGAGCACACTAGAAGTAGAACACAAAGTACTAGATTTACGTATATAAACTACTTCCTCAGGATAGTAACATAAGCACAGCGATAAACAAACATAAATTTCTTACATATTCCTGGGGCAGCATGGTTCTTCAGGCCAAGCTTTTATTCACGCTCTGTGAGCATACAGGGAACACAGAGCTACAGCTCCTTAGTTCAGTCCTTCCCTTGCTTCCTCCCCTCCAATTTCTGTTATTTTGCACCACTTCTATACCTTCTACTTATTTTACTTCATTTCTGAAGTCACTTGATAGGCCTATTTTTAAAACTGCTACATCACCTTGAGGGATTTGTCTCCCTCCATAGTGTAGCTCACATGTGCTTCCTTGTTCCTGCATGCGAGCTGTGCCCTTCTTTGCCTGTTCATTTATTTCCAACATTCTCACCCTTTTACTCTGTGAAAAATGCTGGGAAATGTTGCTTTTGCAAACTGAAATGGGTTGCTCTATTTTTTTATGCTGACTTGTGAAGTGGAGGACTAGGAGAGAGTACTGTTAATACAGTTTTGCTGTTATGGCAAAATCACTCAAATAAGGGTTAAAGTATGACTGAAGGAAATAAAGCTCAACCAACAGGCTTCGACAGTGCTGATTCATAGTGGGGCACAAATTGCCACATCAAGGCAAACAGGCAAGACAATGTGGGGATGTGGGGTCTTAGATACCATCTAAGCAGAGGCTACAAAATTAACAGGCCCCTAATTAATTAGGCCCATGTCAGTTTCCCGGAAAAGTTAAGATAACAACCAGTACTTGCCAGTAAGCAGTTGTCCCAGACAAAGAGACTCATACATTTTAATTCTCTTCACCTATGGGAAACAGGAATCTGCCAGACTTGCAATGTGTATTATATTATGTACTATTGTGAATAAGACACCTTGGTTGAGCCTGTAAAATCCATAGTTAAACAACGGAAGGAGGT
This sequence comes from Laterallus jamaicensis coturniculus, assembly GCA_022605575.1. Classification (NCBI taxonomy): domain Eukaryota; kingdom Metazoa; phylum Chordata; class Aves; order Gruiformes; family Rallidae; genus Laterallus; species Laterallus jamaicensis. The sequence goes on from JAKCOX010000003.1 coordinate 83,593,495, forward strand.
GAAAAAGTTCAACCTGAGGAAGACTTCAAGCCTTCATCATGAAGACCCCTGATGACCACTACCATGGGACAACACGCAGACGCGATTGGGAGGGGTTTATGGAAATTGTTTCTTAGAACTCATCTTAACATGAAGCCATACAGGTGATGAATATGTATAGATGAATGACATAACCTAATAATTTCAGACAAGAATATGGTATAAAAACGCTGCAGGCTCTGACCATAGTGTGCCTACTTTTTGGGTCACACGCTCTTGCAAGAACGTATAATAAATTACTGCTTCACTAACATATCTACTTTGAGTCCTTTTTTTAGGACCTTTTGACATTTCTAACAACTCTTTCACACAGCTTTGCCAGTTCCACTTGATAATTTTGCTACGGATTCTGGCACTCAAACACAAGAATATGGTCAGGCCTTGTAATCTCTACAGGGATGACACAGCCATAGTTTCTCCACTTCATCTTAAACTTACTTAATTTGTTATCTAGTATATGTTTCCATTTATTTTTAGACAAACGAAATTCAGAATACTAGTGTATTATCAACATATTTACCAGAAAAGAATAATAAAAGTGTGGAAAGGTTTAGTTACTCAAGAAGCTTTCATCTCATTTAAAACACGTACCAGGAAACTTAGTTATTTCCCATAAAAGAAGAGGCAGAAGGGAGTAAAAGAGTAGTACATTTTTAGAAATAGAGTTAAATGATACTAATAAAAATTGCCGAAGAAAAGATTAGCCTTGCTTCTGATGCCGTATTCTGGAAAAAAAGGAAAGAAGTATGGCATCTAAAATAAGAACTGTCTACTATGAATGCTGTGCGCTTGACACTTTCAGTGTAACATAATCACTCACCATCAGAGTCAACTGAACGCTACTCATACTGCAAAAAATCCTTTCCCTCCGTTCATTAGCTCACCGTAATTACGAACTATGTTACAGGATTGCAGTTGCAGCTGATTCTCTCCTTCTCATGCTAAATACAGATATTAAATTCTCTTACCTGCCCCTTCTTACATTTTAAATGCAATTCTATCTGTGTTGATTCCATAACATAATTCTGAGAAAGCCATTCAGAAAGCACAGTCACTCCTCAATTAGAACTAATTGTGTAAATGTAAACTCTACTTTTACTAGGGACTTACATTATTTGACATCCGATATTATTATTATTCAGGTCAGTTTGTCCTAACTGAAAGCAAACAACAATCCATCCAAAATTTTACTTTTTAAAATTGAAATATTTTGGATTACAACTTGAAGAAAAAGAAAGTAGAGAGACTAAAAAAAAAATCTCCAATATTAGGTAGATTCTAAAAAAGTCCATCTTTGATCCACAATACACGCTGCAATACCAAAATATATTTTTATGGTTACCAAAATGCAAAACATATCTTTCCTTTTCCTCAAGAGGAGGAAATTGGTAGCAAAGTGTGATGCTAAATCTTGTCAAAGTAGACCTAAAAAGACTCCCTTTCAATTTTATCATGACAATCTTAAAAAAAACCCAAACAAACAAAAAGGCAATTAACCAACTGCCACCATACTTACCTGAGTAGAGGAAAAGTCCACACTGTGAAGAAATTTGCAGTTTTCTCCTAGTGCCTGCAGAGATGCGTCCATGATGCCTGAGCAGCTACCCAAGTTCACTATTTGTAGGAACTGGCAGTTGAGTGCAAGAGCAAGAACTCCACTGTCAGTTATATCACAGCATCTTTTAAAGGATGCTTCACGCAAGTAAGGACAGGACAAGGCCAGTGCTATGACACCTGTCAAAGAAACAGAGCAATTTAAAATACTATTCATTTTTAACATAACCACCATGCTGAATCCAATATGCTGTCCCCCTAGCCATTGACCATTCAACTTTCGCCTCATGGCATGCCAGCAAGACTCTGTACAAGGAAACAATTTTGTGGCTGGTTTCTTTTAACGCAAAGACAAGAAAAAGAAAATGTTAACAGCGCCAGAGTTGATAAACATTTCTAAATGCTTAATTCCCCTTCATACTGCGGAGATACCTGGGGATATTATATACACGAGGGATCACCTCAGTGAGTACATGAGAAGAAGTCAATGACTTGAAAGCAGACTGATGATAATGCTAGGTCCCCACTGACGGTGCAGTGAATATCAGGCAAAAGCAAGGTAAGAGGTCATGTCTGAGGTCAAATCAAGATATCAAAACAATAATTCAGAAGCAGGACAGAAACCAGGTATACTTACAACAGCTCAGGCCAGGCCTGAAGGTCCAGAGACAGTTAGTGTAAGTAGCCATGGCAGGTGAGACCAGTCATGGCAATTAGGGTTTACTGCTACCCTCAAGCCCTGATAGTTAATAAGAACCAAAATATTTGTGCAGAAGTGTCAGGATGTAGGCTGTAAAATAGAAGTACATGAACTACAGATGAAATTCGTAAAAGGAATTTATTTCAAGGATGATGGAAACATGATGATTACAGCAGTATAGAAAAATTATACCATTTCTGCACAGCCAGAATTTTAAAAGTTGAATGATTATTATGATACATTATTATATAAGAACTTCAAAGATGAAACTGTGAAAGTAGTCAGAGTCACTTTTCAAAGAATGATAAAAGAGACAGTAGTAGTAGTTGCATTTGCCAGAAGATTAATATAATATCCAGGAGTACTTAAGGACACATATGTTCCACATGCAACCTATAGAGCAAATGTTTCCTAGCAAGGGCAGAGCTCAGGTATTTTTGGATGTGCTAGCCAGCAAGTTCCCTAAAAAAAAAAAACCAACCAAAAAACTGAAACACAACACCCAAACAAACCAACCAAAAACTCCCACCTGTTACTGAACTAGTAAAAGGTAACACTGCTTTAAAATGGGGTGTTATGTTTGCTGAGTGTTTTTTCCCCTATAATTGAGTGATACAAAGCTGTTAGAGCTTAAGCTAAAGGCTTCATAGTTGATTCTCAGTTTAAAAAGGGCTCAGTAGGAATGTTAGTAAAGTTGGCTGGACTGGGAACTTACCAATAAAGAATGGAGGACTGACTCCTGTGGGTGGCACCCTATGGTGCAGCAGGAAAATACCATCAAATATAGCTTAGTTTTACCAGAAACCTAGTATAATAGTAACCTGATAGCTCTCTTTCACAAGATAATCAGTACTCCAGGCCTATAATTTACACCACTGAATTGATTTTTAATTAGTATTGCTATGGCATTGGGGATTTTTTTAAACAATGTTTACCCTTGGAGTAAAAATGCCTATCTAACAAGAAAAAATAAACCAGAAGTAAGTTCCAAATTGTCTCTGCACAGATAACATACCTTCTGAAGTGATTCCCAATCTGCTTTCTTTGCAAGAATTCAAGTTGATTTTTTTCAGTTGCTTGCAGTTATAAAGCTGCAATAATGCATTATCTGAAATATCACAGTCTCGAAGGTCTAGAGACTCTACAGTAGGGTGCAATACCTGTAATGAAAACCTACCATTTCAGTCAAACTCCACTATGTCATAGAACATGCTTATTTTTATCCAAAATACTTATGTTAGACATCACATAGAATTTGTAAAAAATACACAATAGAAGGTGGGATTACCAATCATAGGAACTAAAAACTCTAAAGAAAAACCAGCATATTTCCCGCAACAGTTCATTTCCTACAGCATGAAGGCTCAGGTTCTGTGATCACCTTCAGAGTAAAGCAGTCCTACTATTTGGGCTGTGGAAGCCCTATTTTGTGGAAGCACTATTTTGATAGTACACTTGCCAAAACTACTGCTTCTACCAGCATATATGCTTACCAAGGATAATATCCTCAAACTTACTAAGACATCTTTGACTGCACAAATTTGAAGTGTAAAAAATACTGTGATCACGGTAAATCTGCTGAACAGGTAAGGGTAATATTGAAAGATTATTTTGTCTCAGAGCATTTTTCTCACCTACAGACACACACTTTTTTTCAATCTCGTTATTATACCTTGAGGAGGTACCAAATCCTCATTAAACGGGCTCATTAAATGGAGTTTTTTCAGTCTTGATCAAGAGAATAGTTATGAAATTTAGACCAAAAGCAATGGAAGGCCTCAGATTTTAGTAACAATAGCAATATATCTTACCTCTAATTTAATTTTCAAATATTCTCACTACTTTTTAATACTGTTTATAGCCCCTTCTTGTGCAAAGAATCCATACATTTGCTAAGCCATCCTTCAGATCGATAGGCTAGTATTAAACCATGTTTTCACATTACCTTATATTACCCTTCTGCATGACAGATGAGTTTTCTGCTTGTCATTAACTAACAGGGATAAAAGCATACAGTAAATTTCAATACATAAACAAAGATAACTGCATAGCTGACAGACTTCTTGAAGGCCTATTTGTTTCTAAGGTTCACCACTCTAACAGGTACAATAAAGACATTATAGGGAATCCTGTTTTTCTGCTTTGCAAATATGTAAGATGCTAAAATCTTTACTGACAAAGTCAAATAAGCCCTCTGAAAAAAAGCAAAAGCTTCTAGTAGATAACTGCAACCTTTTTGCAAAACAAACGACAGACCTCAGAAAGCTTTGACAGCTTTTTCAGTCCAAATGCTAAAAAGGCTCAAATATGTCTCTTTATGCCATAAAACCAACATATCCCACAATATGCTTATGAGTAGCTTTCACAAGATAACATTCAGCTCTTATTTCACTCATGTTTCTGAATCCATATCTAGGGAACTAAACCAGCCAAACCCAGAGATGATGTGCTTGAAGCCAAAGTGACCACCAACATTTATTCAAGATGCTTTCCCTGAATGATGGCCTTCACAATTCCAAATTGCCTAGGACACAACAAAAGTGAGAAAACTGGTGGTTTTGAAGCCACATGAGAGACTTCATGAGAAAAAGAACTGTTAGATACAAGGAAGTCTAAATGAGAAGCAACTCCACTATCAGAATACTACCTATTTCAAGTAGCTGGAGTATTAAGCTTCCCTAGCCCATGATTCTTCACATGCTCAGGTATGACTAGAAGTTTGTTTTTAGCATTTGTGTCATGGAGTGCTGCTCCAGGCAAAAAGAAGGGGAAAAAAAAAAAAAAAAAAGCAGGCACAGTGACACAAATCTGGACAAGAACAGGGAGGTAAGAGATAAAACAGAAGTTTATACATAAGCATAGGTTAACCAAATTTCAACTGCAAGAAATTTCCCTTTAAGCAAAATGCTTAAACGCCACCAAAGAAAGGCTATGTATAAAAGCAAATGACAGAGCACAACCTGTCTGAAAAATACTGTGAGAAAAGCTTTACCTGCAATACTGTGAAAGAAAAGGTCAGGATGCAATAGCAAAGAAAAAAAAATTCCTTACACATATGGAAGACTAATTGGAACATTGCAAATGTGACACACGTAGAATAAATTGGTTATATATGGTGTGAGCAAGAAATAGTAAGATGAGCTAAACAACACAGGCCATATCTGCAAGATGAAAGAACAGGAAAAGTGTAGTGTGAAGTAGTATGGTGAAACACTACAAATTCAGACCTGCCTAGCATTTTTTTGAAAATGCAAGTGAGAAAAACCTGAAAACTGTTAGCAAAAAACCTAAGGTATGACATGCCCTAGAAAAGTGATGACCACTAAGGATAGGCTTGCAAGAAATTGCAGGAACAGAGAAAGGAAAAACATGAGGAAAAGAACCAGAATCCCAGTGTCAGATGGGTAACAAGCTCCAAGAGAAGGTGCTGATCAATTGCTGAGTGACAACAGAGACAAATAAGGTTTTGCAATAAGACAGAGGAAAAGACTGTACCTTTAATTCTCTAATTTATTTACAGACCAGAGATATCCTAACAGGTTTTGTGCATTTATACACAATCGTATGGTTTTAATTATATACATCTCTTCATATGCTTAGAAAGGATACCTTAAAAAGACAGCCTAAACCAATTTTGTCATCTCAGATTTTCCAAGCTGAGTAAGACTGATTTTTGCTCAAAGACATTACTTTGTACAATCAAAAAAATGGTGCAAACTGAAGATATTTTCTTTTGTTCCTAAGTTTTCCACAGTACTTCTGGCTCTGCCTCTAGTCTTGGCTTCACTGTTCTAACTCTGAGAAACTGATACTATTTGTATCTTTCCAGGTCAAAGCAGGAATGAACAGGGAGTCATTAATTTTCTGTTTCACCAAGGCCATCCTTTAGCTTTCCTCTTTCCCATGCCTCCCTTTAAGGCTAAACAAGTTAACAGCAGAGAGATACCAAGAGAGATGTGCCCTTGAATTTACAGCTAAAGGAAAGTCATTAACTAGTTTAATTTTGAAACACATCAGTGAGCAAAAGGGATGAGACAATCTGACTATAAATTTCCAGCCTTAGCATCACTATATTTCAAAGTATATAGACATCATGTGCATAATATCAATAGAACATAACAGAAATCTAACAACTTCCTGAAATCTTTTCATTACAACATTAAGCACTAGCGTCTTGAAACAAACTGCATTCAGAAACAGAGACTGGTTGGCAATAGACTCTAATTTTCTGTACTGAAAAGGGATAATATGTCAGCTGATTACACAGAAGTCAATTATCACTGAAGGAAGCACTTTAGGAATTTACTTGTCACCACAAATATAATCACATTACTACTAATACAGGACTCTTAACATTTTGAAGTTTAAGAAAGAAAACCTGCAAAGACACAGACAGAGTAAACGGGCCTGAATTTATCTGTACTTACATGTAAACAGTTTTATTCTAGTTCATCCTTACAGATTAACTACTACAAACAGAATAGTTTTGAATGGGTTCCTACCTCACTGATATTTGAATCAGTTATTTGCCCTTGACTACTCATTAACTTAATCAGTTTATCCTTTATGTTGGGTGGCAATGACTTTATATCTGCAATATATCTTGAAAGGTTCTTTGTCAAACACCGAAGGCATCTGAAATAAAGGAAAAGTTACAATACAGTCAAAAACAGGCATTACACATTAGAACTAGAACTGTCAAGCTGTAAGGTATCAGCTTCTGCATCCAGCTATGCTGCCTTCAAACCTCTTAAGTTTCTGCAGTTTCATGCTACCACCAATTCAGTTATTGCCCTTCAGGGTAGAATTTCCAATTCTGTGAAAATGTTCCCCAATCAACTGTAGGCAAAAATTACAGCCTCATTCACTACAATCACCAACGCAGCTCACAAGATTAGTTTACTGGTACTATATTCACAAGCTTCATGAAAACCCTTTTCAGCAGCTAAGCCTTCACTTAGTAGGCAGAAAAATCTTTAGTCAGAACAGCTAGTTCCAGAGAAGGGACACTGACACCCCTCACCTCAGATAAAAACATTAAGGAGGTATTTTCTGATACAGAATTTTGTTCATTGTCTAGTTTGTGGTACTCTTTTAATATGAATCATAAGCCTGTACTCAGCTCTTTTAACTTTGTGCTTAAAACTAAATCTGATCATAGATGACTGACTGTCTGCTGAGGTAAACATTTTTTACTGTCTTGTGGGGTCCAGGAAATCTGAAATCAACAAGTCTGTGGTCCTACAATGCACATTAAACACATGGAAAATATAATATACATGGGAATGTGAAGCCACTTGGATATTTACGAGGTATTGAAAAAGCTTTATCAGCAATAGTTCTTCAAGAAATTAAGCTGCCCTGGGATCAGAAGGAAGGTTCTCACACTGCAACAGTGATTGGTTTGATTCAGTATAGCCACTGGATTTTTTAACAGCAGTTCTTTAGGCCTCCTTCCCCTCCATGCTTATTTCATCAGAATGATTTATCAACCTGGAGGAAACTTCCTGATTATCACATATACCTGACTAGAGATTTTAAACTAACAATAATGCCAACATACACTGCACTCACTATACATCATAAACATCCTGCTCTCTAGATATCTTCTGTATTTGAGGTCAAAATTGTTTCCCTGATTGGAGCTGTCTATTCCCTTTGCCAGACACTGAAACTTGACTTAAGAGTTTCCATCATGAGATACTGCTGTATGAGAAACTAGGAAAGACTAGGTAGAAATAATAGGTCTACTAACATCACAGAATATTGAGTGATGCTTTAAGACAAGATTTTAAATCCTAGAATTTTATCTGTGTGAATGCAACAAAAAGGGATTGTTTCAGTAAGAATATGTCACTAAGCGACTTCAGACAGAGCTTTTTGGGAGAAAACATGAAGAACTGTACCTTGGCAAAGTGAGCCAAAGATCAGTATTATCCAGGTGTATGTAGAATAGTACTCAGGTGGAACACTTGGAAGTAAATTTTCAAAGTCAAATATACAGAAGAATATACTTATGCAATACTGAGTACCATACAGACACTGATCATGCAACCCTATTTTTTTAAGATTCTGAAAGCATTTTAATGTATCATAGGATACATAAACCATGAACATCCCAACCTCTGCAACTTTAAATTACACTCCCAGGGGACACTGCAGGAGTAGTTTATAGATAGCTTCTAAGCAGCCTAGGCATACTGACTTCAAAGCAATCACCAATCATTAATATGCTAAAAGACAACTGCTGGTCCTTAAGGAAGGAGATGTAACTCTCTGAAGAGAGCTGGATTTCGTTCCATTTACCACCACCCTTTGGGCCCGGCCATCCATCCAGTTTCTAACCTAGCAGAGGGTCCACCTGTCCAGGCCAGTGGTAGCCAGTTTCTCAATCAGAATGCTGTGAGAAACTGTGTCAAAGGCTTTACTGAGTCCAAGTAGACCACATCCACAGCCTTCCCCTTGTCGATTAAGCTGGTCACCTTGTCATAGAAGGAGATCATGTTAGTCTGTCAGGATCTACCTTTTGTAAACCCATGTTGACTAGGCCTGATCCCCTGGCCATCATGCATGTGCTGCATGATAGCTCCCAAGATGACCCTCTCCATGATCTTCCCCAGCACTGAGGGAACATTTGACAGAAGTTCCTAAGGAAACCTTCAAAGCTGGCACCCTCAGGGGAGCTTGATGTGCTGACTTTAAGAGACTGCACAGAGGGTGGATCAGAGTGGAGACGTGGCCAGGCTCTGCGATAATACGGGAACCTGATGGTAAAATGGAGCCGATAAGCTGCATATTTTCTATCCTGGGCCAGTGGTCAGCCATGTTCTTGACAAAATGCTGTCCTTTTGGTGAAATTTTTCCATTATAATATCATTATAATACCAAAACACATCTCCATACCAAAAGCTACCTGCCTCCAAGGGTGTGAACATCCCTCACTGAGCTTGCTCTCTGCATTTTTTCTAGTCTGTACCTTTAAAAGCAAAGCGATAAAATTTTACACCCATTGTAACAAAGGTCTGTATGACTAGAGTCACTCCAGCTCCACCTCAAAGGCAAAAAAAAAAATAAATATATATATAGGATAGCTTAAGGGAGATAGGATCTTAGGGAAGATACCACTGATGTGTATTATTCTGACTCCTGGGATCAGTCAATGGGCTGAGCCTCTCTTTCTCCACATTTGGACACTTTTAGGTAATATTTGAACACTTGGTTCTGCCAACTGCCTCCCTGGGGTAACTTAAAAATCTCTACAGAGTAGCTTTATATCTTTTAACACGTTTGTAGCCAGCCAGCGTTACTCACTCTTAGTATTTGCATGTGCTTTGCAGACAGTGAATTTAACACCTGCAATCCAAACCTCCCTGTGTATCTGTTGCTTTAATGAACTCCACTTTCATTAATTTGGCTCTGATAGTTGTCATTGTACATGACCAAACTCTTTAATTGTGGCCATGGTAGTTCATAGAATGCAACTAGACTGAAGGTCTATCACATTATTTGAGCACAGTGATAGTTCAGTACACTGAACACAACTGGACTTACAATGACGAATTGGGCATCACTCGAAGTTAACACAACAGAAGGCTGTCTCCCCAGAGTTTTCTCCAAGCTGAACAATCCCAATTCTGTCAGCCTGTCTTCACAGGAGAAGTGCTCCAGCCCTCCTCTGGACTTGTTCCAACAGGTCCATTTCCTTCTTATGTTTGGAACTGAAGAGCTGGGCATGGAATACTAGTTGGAGTCTCACCAGAGCAGAGGGGCAGAATCACCCCCTTTGACCTACTGGTGGTCCTGTGGTAGGGAATCCTATGGTAGGGACCACCTTTGGTTAGTCAGAGTCAGCTGCTGTGGCTGTGTCCCCTCCCAGCTTCTTGGGCACATCCCACCTCCACACTAGAAGGCCAGTATGAGAAGTGGAAAAGTCACTGACAGTTTAACACACTAATATTTTAATTGTTGCTCTCAATATTATTCGTATTGTAAATCCAAACCCCAGCACTATACCAGCTGCTAATGTGACAACTTAACTCTACCCAAAACTAGGACAAATACCTAACTGCAGACTCTTCTGATGACTTACATGTGCAGCACAGTTCTTGGGTGCTACATATTATATAGTGACAATCTTAATGAAAAAACTTTATATTTAATGCTTCCTTTATGTTGTTCTAAAAGTCACATTTTTGATGGTGATTCTCTTGGGTCCACGTTTATGTCCGAGCACTAACAAACCAACTCAGAACAGCTGCATGGGCTCTGAAAGATTTGTAAAAGCAGTCTCCTGCAAGTATGATAGCTAAAGCTGTTATCTGCCCCAGCTGCCTTCTCCTCCTCTCCAGCAAGCATTGTTACTGCCAGGTATCCACTCTATTTGGCAGGCCCTGCAACTCCTACATTATTAGTTGTCAACCAAACACAATTACATACAACTGCAAATCTGGTGTATCTCAATATGCTGGCTTTAAAACTGCATTAGCTAGGAGTGCATGTGTAAACTGGTCATTTCTTATCAAAGGAACAATAGCTTCAGGTAACAGAAGTTAATGTAACTCGAGAAAAAAAAAGTTTCCAAATGTGTCCTCTGGATTGCTAGTTTCTCTTTTGGGGTATGGGGCAAAGATTAATGAGTGGCAGACAAGCAACAGATACCATCAAGGAACAGAAAAACCTTAATAGATACAATTTCTGTTGGGTTTGGAGATGCAAAAAGTAATGACCTTATTAAAAGAACTACTCCACAGACTAACAGATGAGTTTCAGCTTTTAGTTTCTGCTGCTAGTTAAGCAATAAGCTTAAGGGTTAGCATAAATAAGCTTAAAGTGCAGCCTGGCATAAATAGATGGCAATCACCTGATTGGGGCGAATCAAGAAAAAATACGCTAAAATTACACATGTTTAGAAGTTGGGTAATTATTAGTTTCATTGTATTAATCTTACTGGTATAATAATTATTTTGTATTAAATATTATTTTTGTATTAATATAGGAAAATTGCTGCAGAACTACTCATAAAGTAGCATAAAAATATTAGTAACCAACCAAAAGTATAAATTATTTATCATAACAAGCACTACAGTACACATAAAGAAAATTACTAGGTTTAAGATCTAAGGTTAATCATGAGAATGTAAGCATGTAGCGTAATTAAACATAACTTAAAATGTAATTTTAACAGATTAATCTTGCAGGACCAAAAAAGAAAAGGTACTGGTTTAGCTTTGCAAAAAAAATAGTTACTAGCAAGACAGAACCCTTGCAATTAATTTCTATTAGCAGTCCAGCTGTTATTACACACTGCTCTAACCAAATGTAAAGTCCAGAGGTTGAAAAGGCTAGTTCCATCCCGCCTTGTCTCCCCAAACACTTTTTGCTGTGCCTTCCTAATGCTGGCTCTGAAATTCACAGTTGCACAGCCAACTGGTCAGCATTGACCAGTGAAATAACACAAAGGAACAGTACAAAGCTGCAACAGGAGAGGTTCAGGTTGGATATTAGGAAGAGGTTCTTTACTGAGAGGGTGGTCGGGCACTGGAATGGGTTTCCCCGGGAAGTGGTCACAGCACTGAGCTTGACTGAGTTCAAGAAGCATCTGGACGATGCCCTCAGTCACATGCTCTGACTTGGCTGGCCCTGCGTGAAGCCAGAAGTTGGACTGGATGAACCTTATGGGTCCCTTTGAACTCATGATATTCTATGATTCTGTGATCTGAATGAAAATTCCTGTGACCAAAACTGTGAGGTCACAGAAATACCACCACCAAAACAAGTGGCTGAGGGCAGGGAGCAGCAGTAGCCAAGAGTTAATCCAAATTTGATTTAGCACATGGCCACAGCTCTGGACTCCCTTGTAGAAAACCTTTTAGCAGTAGGACCTTGCTGGTACCAGAATGCCACCAAATCACAGTGAATTAAACTCATACTGATTAAAAACTCTAGGGAAGTTAAAATATTAAGTCTCCATAATCTGTCATGTAGCACAGATTTAAACAAGGAAAGTAGCATGATTTCCAGTGTGGAAGCACATTAAAAAATCACTAAAGTTAGCACAGTATAGTAAGGGCACCCATGGCAGGTCACTGCAGAGGATGCTGTAATGAGGAGACAGTGATTGCAAGCAGAATCTATTGCAGAGACCTGTACGTTAGAATGAGTGACCATTACATAACCTGAGCACACACCACAAGTACCTTTAACTCATTCCTCTGGAGATGTGTAAGAATGAAATGCCTTCACTGAACCTTGGTGACCGCTGGCTAAACTTGGCTGGCTGACTATAACTGAGAACCCTGTACATGGCTTTGACTCACTACAAGCAGATCACACTATGCACATTTGTCTTGTCTTGAGATTAATCAGCATGTCCACATGCTGTATTCCTTGACTGCAGAAATGAAAAACAGCTGTTTACTTCTAAAAAGATCTTATTAAAAATCTAGACCACAAGAAGCATGAACATCACCACCATCTATGCAGCGTGCTTCATGTGAAGGGGGTTGCCTCAGAAGGCACTTAAGACTCTTATCACTTTTTCCTGTTACTATTACTATGTAATAAACCAGTTAACTAGCCTTGAGAGCCCACACCTTTCTTACTGAGACGCCAAATAAACCAGCACCTCCTTGGTGCAAAACAGTGCCCTATATTTATCTAGGGTGAGTCAAACAGACTTTCTGAACCTTCTGGGAGAGGGGCTACTTGTTTGCCTACCACTTTCCCTCTCCTGCAACGGATGCCTATTGAGACATGTGAGTGGGCATACATCGCTTATGTGCTAAATTTTCATATTACACCTACATTTTTGCCACTGGATAAATTAATTTCTCTGGCAATTCTTCCCAAAGTAAGCAGACTGTCACCATATACTGATATACTGAAGTATAGAATAGATTCATAGAATGGGTTGAGTTGGAAGGACCTCAGAGCTCATCTAGCTTCAACACCTCTGCCATTGGCAGGGACTTCAAGATGGATCTGCAAATCTAGACCTACTACTATTATCAAATTTGCAGAAAATACTCCAAACCCAATTCAGGTATGTAGAAAACACTGAGTTATGCCAAATCTAGTTATATTTAGCGGTCTCTTGCCCCAAATATTTAAATTTAGCTTGAGAGAATTTTTTTTAATTATTGACATTCTCTGCAAAAGGCTGGTTGATATTCTCAGTGTACATTGCTGATCTGCAGTTTAAACAGGTGATTATTTAAATTGTAAATGCTTTCATTTTTACTGTATGTTATAGGACACAGTAAAACACCTACTGGGTACACCAGGGCAACTATAATTTTATCTTCACGGCATTTCAGAAGAATAATAGTTCAGAAGAACATTGTTTGATAGCTAGTTTGCTTTTGTCTGTCAAATCAAGTATTTTAATACTACGCTATCTCTAACTCCCTCCTAAACACAAAGGAATTTGACATAATAAAAAAAGTCAATGCAAAACACCATTCAGTGGATTCATTTGGACCAGGTGAAGTCAGGGATCCTCAACCATCCCTCCACATCTGCCAGGGATCATCCCTTTACCTACCTGCCAAACGCGGCCACCCGCCCCATAATTCCTCCCTGTCACCTCTGCCAAACACTGCCACCTGCGCTGCCACCGGTACCAAATGTGTCAAAGGCCTGACAATCCTTGTCCCCTGCCCTGTTCGCCGGCCAAACCCTTTTCCGGGTTCCCCCACTAAAAGGGCCCCGCAGGTTGCCTCGGTGGCGCTCTACTCGGGTCTACTCGAGGCCGCGGGCCTGCCGTAAGTGCAACCCGCCCGGACGGTCCTGCACCCACCGGTCTTCCCGGTGGAAAGGGGACCGGCGGGCACCTGGAGGGGGTGGGGTGTCGGGGCTGCACTCACAGGTCCAGAAGGAGCCGGACTTCCTCACCAGCGCTGTCCCAACCGCCGCTGAAGCGACTCATTGCGGCGGCGGGGAAAGCTGCGCCACCCCAACCCAACGGCTGCAGCAGACAGTGCCGAAATGGCGGCGGCTCTCTCTAGGGGGCGGGCATGACGGGAGTTGTAGTTCTGCTCCTCGCCTGCCCTCCGATCTTCTCCGGAGTTGCGGCGGGAATACCTCAAGGAGCGGCTTGAAATATTGTGAAGAAAAACCCAAAAATCTCGCTCAAAGGGTCTGTCTCTCCCCACTTTCAGCACTTAACACTTACGGCAAAGTATCTTCCCAAGCTTGGAAGAAATAGAGGGCAGTTTAGGGAGGATAGAAGCATTCAGGCAAAGGCACAGTTATTTTAATTCCTGTTTCCTTCATTGCTGTCATCAGAGGGGTCATACAGACTCATGGAAACTAACTTCACAACTCACAAAGAGTTATAAAGTGGGCATGCTTATTCAGCGCTAGGTGCATGAGGGGTCGCTCCACCACAGATGTGCACACCAATGTGGCAGTTCTTCATGTTATATTCAGTTCAGTTATACTTATTCATTAGATTACCTCACATGCCTATACATATTCATATCCTATCCCCTCTTTGTTTTGCACTTCTGCTTGGTGGTGGTCGTTTAGGGTCATAAAGGCAGATGGCTCTTTGTCACTGCATGTAACCTGTTTTGTGCAGACTCGATTATCCTTTGAGTCTTATCCAAACTAGAAGTTCGGTTTCAGGAGGTTTTGTATACTTTTTCCTGTCTCTTTAAAGACATGGAGAAGCTCAAACTAGCTACAATGAAATGCTTTGCCTGAATTTATGACTAACTACGAGATAAGCAAGAAAGGAATTTGTCAGACAGATGGGGGACTGGAACTCATCAAAGAAATAATTTTATTTTCATAGAGCACATAGTCCTTGAGTGCCTAACTTACTCAAAATATGGTTATGTTATTTCTAACCTTTTATCAATTCCACAGAACCGATTTTCCTAATCTCTGTTATTCTGCAAAGGCGAGAGTCTTCTGACCTTTCTACCTGCAATTCATTCAATTTCCTGCCTTTTTACACTTCATCCTGAATAGTGTGATATAAATTGAAACCACACAGTCCTTAGGAGCTAACATGATTAGTGTATAATTGCTGCATATAATCTTAAGACCCAAGATCCATCACTTAAACCTACTAAAAAGAACAAGCTAATGACTAAGATAGGAAAACTTCTGTTCTCACAAAATTAACTGAAGGATCTGTATCTAAGAGAAACACCGGTTGCTAACGATGCCTGATAACCTTGCTGGAGTCAACAACTGAAACATCTGGATTAACAGATAAACCACAACGATGATGGATGGATGATCATAGAATCATAGGCGTTGGAAGGGACATCAAGAGATCATCGGGTCCAACCCCCCTGCCAAAGCAGGCTCCCTAACCCATATTGCATCCAGATGGCTCTTGAGTATCTCCAGAGGCAGAGACTCCACCACCTCCCTGGGCAGCCTATTCCAGTGCTCTGTCTCCCTCACTGTGAAAAAGTTCCTCCTCATGTTGGTGCGGAACTTCTATGCTCTAACTTGCAGCCATTGTCCCTTGTCCTGTCCCCACAGACCACTGAAAAGGGGCAGGCCAATTTCTCCCTGCATCCCATACTTAAGAGATTAATAAACATTAATAAGGTCCCCCCTTAGTCTTCTTTTCTCAAGGGTGAACAGTCCCAGTTCACTCAGCCTTTGCTGCAAAGCCTATAAAATACATTTTTTTAACAATTGCATAGTTAGAAATATGCATTAGTAATTGGATTGAGTTTCTCTGAGTGGCTAGTGGCTTGGAGGTCTCATTCCCTGGAATGACATGGCATAGACAAGAACAAAAAGAAATGTGATGTTTGTGCAAAGGGTGAGGGGAAGAAGTTTCATAGAGTATGTATGCCGCCTGCGGCTTTTTACTCTATTAAATCAAAATCTTTCATGGGATTCTTGACAGTTTAGGAAACCATTTTTCAAACAAAACACATTGCAAATATGCACATTAAAACATTTATTTTAGCATTGGTAAGGCAGAAAACCACATGCCAGTGGAAGTCGCTGGGTTGAGCAGAGATAAGTCCTCCTCGAGGTCTTTTCCTGAAGTCAGGAGATGTGATAAAGCTGCAGCAGGCTGTGTAGTACTGGCAAATTTGATGTGCCTGCATTATGAACCTAGTCAGCAGACATCCCATGCGGACAAACCACTGATGCTCTTGCTGTTTTTCACAAGATTCATTTTAGCACATTTGCTTCTCCCATGAGCTGCCCTGGCAGTGAGCAGCAACGAGTCTAGGGTTGCACTGAGCATAGGTTTACTATTTCTCAGCTTGTGGGATGAAAATAATTACCAGCCCAGTAGCAGCCTTGAATGCTTACCCTCAGGAGTTGCTTCTGAAGCAGCTCATTAGCTGCCAGGCTTCACACACCGGGTGCTGTATCTCAAACTGAAACTGACACCAGGCTATCTCAGACAGCAATTGCTGCCTCTACACAGATTTGATTGTAGGCAACTGCAAAAAGGACATCAGTCACATGAGCATAAACATGGTGAGAAATTGCACTGATAAAACACCAGACTGTAACCAGTGAGCCAGGAAGTTCTTGAATATAAAATACCTGCAAAGCTGCTTTTAGTAGGTCAGGCTTCAGCTTGTACTGACTGGTACATGTTGTTGCTTATTCCTGCCCAGGTGCAAGACAGCACTTCCCTTTGCTGAACTGCATGAGATTCCTCTCTGCCCATTTCTTAACCCCTCATTTGCCTCTCTTCAGAGGGTCATCAAGAACAACAATCTATCTTCCCAGTTTTGGATCATCTGCTAAGTTGTGAGCATACACTCTGCCCCATTGTCAAGGTTATTAATAAAGATATAAGTAGCATGACCCTAGTATTGACCGCAAGAGACTGGTGTCTTTGTGCTGCTGATCACAATCCTGCCTGTCAGGCTGTTTCAAATCTACCTGATTATCCAATTATGCATCTCATGCTGGTCTGGATAGCAACTTTGATCTAGTTGAATAGCAACATATCTAGTTGAAGATGCTCCGGCTCATTGCAGGTGGATTGGACTAGATGACCTTTAAAGGTCCCTTCCAAACCAAACTGTCCTATGATTGTATTGTATGTTTCTATACTCCAATGGCATATCTGTGATGTTACTGGAGGCTGCTAAAAGCCTTATTAAAACACAGATATATATCTCCACTGCTCTACCCTCATCTGCCTTGTCAGAACATCTCATCATGGAAGGATATGAAGTTAGTGAAGCACAATTTCATCTTCATAAAAGCATGCTGACTACTCCCAATGACCTTGCCTTTTATATGTTTGGCAATAGTTTTGGGGAGGATTTCCTCCATTATCTTCCCAGAGAGATGGATGTGAGGCTGTAGTTCCCTTGATCATCCTCATTGCTGCCTTCTCTTAGGAGCTTCTTTTAGCATACCATGGCCTTCCAAAGATAATGAAGAGTGGCCTCACCATGGCATCTGCCAACTCTCTCAGTACTCATGGATACATCCCATCAGGTCACGTGGACTTATTTATATCCAGTTTGGTCATTCCCTAACCTTATCCTGGTTCACCAAGAGCAAGTCTTCATTGTTCTATACTTCTACCATAGACTCAGACACCCAGGATTCCTGAATGCAGGTCTTACCAGGAAAAGCAGGACCACAAGCAGGAGCTGGGGGATCAAAGACCCCACTGTAAGAGAAGTAAGATCAAGTTCCTGACAACCTGAGGAGCCCAAACATGCATAAGTCAATAGGACCTGACGAGATGCATCCCAGAGTCCTGAGGGAATTGACTGATGTGTCTGCCAAGTCATTCTCCATATATGAAAAATGGCAGTCAGGTAAAGTCCCTGGTGACTGGAAAAAGGGAAACATTGTGCCCACTTTTAAAAAGGGTAGAAAAGAGGACCTTTGGGATTATTGACCTGTCATCCTCACCTGTGTGCCAGGGATGGTCATGGAATGGATCCTCCTAGAAGCTATGCTAAGGCACACAGAGGACAGAGAGGTGGAGACAGCCATCATGGCTTCACCAAGCGTGGGGGAAGCAAGCGATGGTTCTGCACCCGAAGGGTTACACAATAAATGTGACCAAGGCGATCAGATGTAATGTGTTACGAATGAGGTTTGGTTAGGTGAGAGGAGAAGTTCTGTTGGCAATTGGTAAGGCATAATTCCAGTACCTTACATAGGGATTTTGGAAGACACTCCATTTTACATCTACTTAAGGAAGGTAAACACACATATAGGCTTATTGCTTTGACTTCCTAACATAGAGATTTGTAGTAAAAGTATTAAGGTTGCTGTGAATTAATTATTAATGGAAATATTTGCATATGAAGACAGCAACACAATCAATAGATGAAGGATTAAAAGAATTCCTTGTGTTGGTCCCTAACTTGGGACACAACTACCAGCAATAAAGCACTGAGGAGCATGTTGTTTGTATCACATCCAAAGGCCTACACTCTAACATAGCCATAACGCATATGACTTAGCAGCAGAAGACCTGCAATGTTAGGGCCCTGAGGCCACTAATAAGCCTTAATGGGCCTGATCAGCCTCACCTCCTCCTCACAGAATGGGCTCAGGAGCTCTATTTATGTTGAGCCCTGGACCTTTGCTCCTTGCTTAAGCTGTGTTGGAAGAGTGTTAGTCTTCACCTCAGCTACAGATGTGCTTGTGCCTAGCTGTGGGGCTTCTTGATCTAGTTTTCAGTTTTTGCTGTGATGTTGTCTCATGCTGTGGATTCTTGGTTGGATTTAGCTGCCATCTCCAGGTGTAGCTTGCTTCCCATGCTCAGGTACTGTAGGTCTGGCTGGTGAGGGCTATGAGCTTCTGCCTGTAGGCTCCCCCTTGGTCCCCTGAGGAGGGACATTGTTTAAACTACCACGAACACAAACTGTCACTCTGACGACTTTCCTGTCTTTGTAAGGATAGGCCTGGCAAAATAGGAAAACAAAGATGATAGGCAGCAACTTTACTGCTGGCCTAAGGATGCTGAAGGGAGCAAAGTTCTAGGGCAATCAATTGCTTTAGGTAGAATTACTGTTGACTCCTACAGAATCTGTCCCAAAAGTCTAAATATCCTGTCATAGTCAATCAACAGTAGCCTAAAAGATGCAGAGAAGACCGAGTAGTTGTTTGGTGTCATGCAGCTGGTCCTGGTGGGTCCACTCTACTACATACATCTTTGGTACTTGAGGTATGGGATAATGAGTAGAAGTGAATTAACTTTTGAAGTAAAAGCACCTTCCCCTTCCATAATGCCTCACAATAAGTGTAGTTACACTCAATTCCTGTGTTAATAGCTTACAACAGTTAGATTATGTATTTGATAAATCATCTCGGTTCCTGATTACTTCCATAAACTAAAAATAAGGCGGAAATTTGTACTATAATTAATCAAGCAATTTATTCTTCAATGTTTACTGCAGAGTGAGTTCTGTAAGACTGACATTTAGATGGATTTCTTTTTATTATTGGTGGTTAAAGAGTAAGGCACATGCCTTATTCTCAAATGCCAAAAGGCTTCTTTGCCAAATAGTTGCTGCTTTCTAGTTCATTAGCTTGTATGAAGAAGATCCTCGTTCCATGCTAACAAGCAAAGTATTTCTCTTAGGGCACAGTATCTCATGTTGCCATCCAGTGTAGCTTGTGTTTGATTGGTGGACTCTGTTGACAATTGAAACTGGACTTGATGCATGTCAGTACAAAAGCAGATCTGTCCTACTTTCATCCCTTCAAAGGACAACTGTAAGGTCATTACTACATTAATCTCCTGCTTTGAGTGATAGTGGGCCCAAATCACAGGTAATGGGTGAGTAAGAAGAAGGTAGTCTGTACAGCCCCCCTTTCAGAGCTGGAACTGAGGTGGTAGGAGATCTGAAAGCAATGCTGGGGCACCATGAAGTCCATAGTGGGTGAAAACAATGTTTTGTGTTCTTTCTTTTCAGCGACTTCAGAAATGGTCTCACATAAACACATGAAGTAGGTAGAAGTGTGCCAGTGAGCGTATAAGAACCTCATTAGCTCACGTGGTGGAGAAATGTGGAGAAAGAAAGTGCGATGATATGGAATTTAAGCTGGAAGATAAGTTTTGAAGGCAGGCTGTGTTGCATGTATTTCTCTGATTGGACTGGAAGTTAGTTTGAATGACTAGTCACTGTTACTGAGGAGGCTGTTGTCAGAAAAGTGGATCTGTTACCTGGTGTGCAATAAACCAATTCTCAAACATACAGGAGAGATATTACTTT
This sequence comes from Laterallus jamaicensis coturniculus, assembly GCA_022605575.1. Taxonomy (NCBI): domain Eukaryota; kingdom Metazoa; phylum Chordata; class Aves; order Gruiformes; family Rallidae; genus Laterallus; species Laterallus jamaicensis. The sequence continues at coordinate 83,613,979 of JAKCOX010000003.1, forward strand.
TATTCATGCCTGGATGCTTAGTGGACTTCCATAAATCAAGTGCACCCAAAGCTAGCTCCATTGTAACATTTGTGTATAAATATAAGGTATTACACTCACAGTTACAACGATTGAATAGTAATGTATCTGTAATTACAGTAATTGCTGTGTCATTTTCAATCACTGTGCCTGCATGGAGTAAGGGTCTTCACCTGGGCAAGAGTCTTCTGGACCTGTGGGTGTGTTTTTTAGTAATATAATGAAGACAGATCAGTTAAGGACACTTAGAATTTGTTTTTCACTGTCAAACTGGCTGTATGTGGAGATATCTTAATTAGATGTTCTTAGTGTTCCAGGACAGTTTACAGAGGTTCTTTTAAACAATTCCCTTTGATTCTGTCCGATATTTTATAGATGTTCCTTCAGATTATTCCCTTTGATCCTTTTCTTTAGCAAGCACCTAGCTACTAACAATCACTCTCAGTTATTGAGCCATTGAACATAACCTGATTAAACGGAGAACCATGATTAACTTTTAAGTATGATCATAGATATCATGTTTACTCTCTAGTGGTGCAGTGCTTATCTGCATGACACACACAGAGAAACGCTCAGCTCCAAATTGTAAATGGAATAAACCTTTAAGAGGTTGATAGGTGTTGACAAGTGGCTGGATCTTCCTGGAAAGTGAAGGATAATGAAGCAAGGTGTGCTAGCCAAAATGGTGGCTCTGCACAGAATTAATAAGATCTCAATTGAAGGCAGCTAATGCTGAGGAATGTTGCTTTTGCAAACTGTAGAACAAGTATAATATTTTTCTATACTGAGTCAAGGAATAAAAGATTCAAGCTGCCTCATCAAGGATCATTTGCCAAAGACTTAAGTGTTCTTATGGGAAACTGAAGCCTAAAGCTAAATCTTAAAGCAAAAGGAAGATAAAGGATAATTGTCAATCAAGGTATGTTAATAAAAGGGCAATAGTTAAGGACTATATAAGATGAAGGATAGCAACTTAGAAAGACACTGCATTTTGCTCAGTAAACTCATGAATATTCTTTTCTTCACCATGGGGAATGAGGAACCTGCCAGACATGCAATGTGTACTATATTATGTACTGTTCTAAAGAAGGTACCTTGGTTGAGCCTGTAAACCTTGGAAGTACCAAATTCATAGGTAAACAAGGGAGTGATTATAGATGGGAATAGGGTATAAAATGCTGCAAACTCTGACCACAGGTGTGCCTATTTTGTTAGGACAACTGCTCTTGCAAGAATGTATAATAAATTGCTGCTTCACTAGTATGGCTACTGAGAGTCCTTTCTTAGGACCATTGGCATTTATAGCACCTGGAGGCAGAAGCTCAGAATCAGGAAGGATGAGTATGAGCAGTTTGCTAACCAGCTAAGAAGAGACACGTTCAATATGCTGGCAAGAATTTGCAATGAGATGGAGTAAATAACATTTGGGTTTCAATTCCAAACCACTGGGACTCAAGTTCCTGCAGGATTTTAAACCTTGTGTAGAAGCCTGTGGTTTGAAAGTTCTGATTGTTTATTATTATCAATTTTAAACAATGTGTACCTTTAAGCTTCCTTTAGATTAAGGGTACAGTCTATGCTAGCTTTGCAAGTTTACTTAAAGCAGCTTTATGTAGAAGGATTTATGCCAACATCATTGCCAAGTACATAGCAGAAACCAAGCACTAGTGAGTTCCTTAACCCTGAATGGCTTTCAGTGTTAAGAGTTCAGGTACGAAATTAGTGTATGAACAGCTTGGGAAGCACACACTAATTCACAAGCCCATTGTTTTAAAGGGTGAACATCAGGAGAACAGAGCTAGGCTCTTCTCAGTGATGTCTAATGATAGGACAAGGGGAATGGGTTCAAGGTGGAGCTTCCATGTGAACACTGAAACGTGGTAATTCACTTAACAGTCAGAGTCCAATGTAACTGTCAAGCAGGTATCCTTTATTGCAGTGCTGGGTGTATAGGGGATCATTCCTCCTAAGACACACCAAGCTGTAGGTGTTGTGGCGTCCAGCAGGGAGCAACACGCAATTCAATACCTGAATTTTAGGTGAAGCCATGAAGCCAGGAAGCCAGCCATCGAATTTATTAGGTGAAATCACACAGATTATATACCTTTCTTACTGAAAACGTGGCAAGCTATAAAACTGCTAATTGGTTACACACACTGTTCACACCATATTGATTGGTTAGTAATTATAATGAGTTCTGATAAACCTATCTTATAGCTAAATATTCTTAGTTTACCTTTAATACCTAAAAGCATCCGCACACCTGCTGTTTTGACCATCTTGTCATGGTTGGTTCCTAACATGTTCTGTTACTCCCAAATACCTTCCCATAACTGCTTCTTGGTTTAGGGTAGCCTGTACCCCTATCAGCAAGGCTGCTGTGTTTTGAAAATGTGATTATTAAGATCCTCTCTGCATGAGTAACTTTTCCTGTCTCATGGGAACAGAAGAATATTGTCAGGGCCTAAATCTTGGGAGAAGAGAGCTAGGCTGCTAGCAGGCCTGCTGTCTTCCCCGACAAGGTGTAGCATGTTTGTATACAAGCACTGCATACATATTCAATGAATTTCTTGGAAATCTAATACATATTCAAGGTATTACAGGTATTGGGGTTTCCACCTTCTTTCTTTCTTTTATGGTAATAACTTTGAGTCAGGCTGCTCTTCCACAAGGGTCACAGCTTCATCCCATGACACTCTTCAGTTCATTAAAATTCATGATTTCCACAAGTGCATCCATTTACAGCAAGAATTCCTCTACTGCTTATCTACAAAGTGTCCTCCTCGAAGTTCTGCTTATCTACAAAGTTTTTCTGCCTATCTACAATGTTTTTTCTGCTTATCTACAAAGTTTCCTCCTCAAGGCCTTTCTTTTGCTAAACTTACAGACCTTATTCATAGCTTTCTTTTTAGTATGTTAACAATCAATTTAAGCATTTTTCTCAAGGATGTGTTGCTTGCTCAGGGCTCTTGTTACATTCTAGCTACAGTTGGTTTCACAAAGGTCTTTTGTCCTTCACTTCCCTTCAGTGTATGGAAAAACATTTTCACTGTGAGAGTTGTAGAGTCCCCTTCTCTCAGACATACAACACCTGCCTGGATGTATTCCTGTGTGACCTAATATAGGTGATCCTGCTCTGGCAGGGGGATTGGACTAGATGATTGGACTAGATGATCTAGATGAACAGGTCCCTTCTGTGACTGTTGCAATTGTAAAGAATTTATCTAGACAAAGCAGATAAGCAGACACTTCTTTATTTCAGCGCTGGGAAACAAGAGGGATAGGTACACCAAATGTGTAAGGCCAGAGAATCTTCTAAAGAACCATAGGACCAACTCTAATTAGCATATGCCACAGATATTTCAAAGAGGGGCAATTCCATGTTTTCCTTGGGAAATGCTGTACACATCCAGCAGTCAGATAAATTCAAGGCTCATCCAGTAGCCTGTGTCAGCTGTACATATGTATTGTCCTTCTTCATGTTACCGCCTCTACAGTTTCAGCCCTAAAGATCTGGATGGGGAAAGACTATGATTTCTCTTTTGTTCTACAAGAGCAGCTATGATATGAGAAACCATCACTGTCATTTTCTGGCCCAAAGTAGATTTCTGGGCTTCTTCAATGTTAACTTTTGCAGTGGCTACTACTTGTAAGCCACCCTGGCCATCCTCTGCTCACTTCATCCAACTGCTTAGAGAAATACATAACTGCTCCTTTATTAAGTTTCAAATGTTGAGCCAGAACTCCCAGGACTACACCTTGTTTCTCATGCAAAACAAGCCAAAAGGGTTTAGTCATGTATGGCAACCCCAAGGCTGGAGCTCTTATAAGTTCCTTTTGAGAGTATTAAAAGTGTTCTGGGACTCTTTTTTCCATACCAGTTGGGCAGGATTATTTTTCAAGAGTTCATAAAGAGGCTTTGCTATTATTCTGTAATTGTAAATCCACAGTTGGCACCAGCCTGTAATTTCCAAAAAAAATCTGGTCTTTTTTTTTGTTTGAGGGAGTGGGTTCTGCAGATGGCTTCTTTTTGTTTTGTTCTCAATTCTTGTTCTCCAGAAATTTCATATCCAAGGTAGGTTACCTGCTGCTGAACCATTTGAGCTTTCTGTTCAGAAACTCAATACCCATTTAGTTCCAAATTCAAGACTCTTGTCCATTGAATACAGTCAGGGATTTTTGTTACTATTAGTAGGTCATTCACATACTACAGAAGGACTCCATCCTGTATTTCAAGTTCTCGTGCTAGTTGATTCTCAAAGATTGTTGGACCATTTTTAAAACCTTGGAGTAACACTGTCCAGGTAAGCTGGGTTTTCCTACCAGTGGTTCAGCATTCAAGAAACTTCCAAGGTGAAGAGCAGCTGATATGCTAAACATCCTTTTTGCAATAAGTTCATAAACATCCTTTTTGCAATAAGTTCCAAGGCAATCTTGGAGGTTGGTAACATCGAGGGAGCTTGATGTACTAACACTGAGATAGCTGCATGGAGGATGTAGAAGGGTGGAGACATTGCTGCCAGTCTCTGTGATAATATGGGAACTTGAAGGTATAATGGAACTGATAAGCTGCATATTTGCTACCCTGAGTCTGTCATGTTTTGACAAAATGCTGTCCTCGTGGTGCATTATAATACAAAGCCACGCCTCCATCCTGAAAGCTACTTGCCTCTGGGGTGTGACCACCCCTTACTGAGCTTGAGCTCTGAATTTTTCTTATTTTTGTAATTTTGAAATTTTTCTGATTTTTTTGTGTTTAAACATGAAGTGAGAAAATCATAACAAAGGTGTGTATGACTAGATTCACTCAATCTTCATCTTAAAGGTAAAAAAAAGTATAAAAGTAGACCCAAAACAGAGGCATGTTAGGGAAGATACCATACGCTCTGACTTCTGGGATCAGTCAGCAGGCTGATCCTTTCTTCCCACCTTTGGGCAAGGTTTGAACACTTGGTTCTGCCAAAGTGCCTCCCTGGGAAACTTCAAAATTTCAATAGAGTAGATTTATATCTTTTAATGCATTTGTAGACAAATAGTGTTACTCGTGTTCTTGGTATTTGCACGTGCTTTGCAGGTAGGTAATTTATCACCTACAATCCAAAAGAACCTGTTGCTTTAATAAACTCCACTTTCCTTAATCTAGACGTGATAGTTCTCCTTGAATATGACCAAACTCTTTAAGTGTGGCCGTGGTAGTTCATGGAATGAACTAGACTGAAGGCGTGTCTCGTTATTTGTGCACCCGTAATCATGATAGTTCAGTACACTGAACATGATCAGACATAAACAATAAATTTGGCACTGCTCCAAGTTACTTTAACCTTTAACACCTCAACCTCAAGAGGCTTTGGTCACAGGAAATACTATTGTGATACTGTATGAACTATATAGGAAATATAGGAAATACCCTTTCCTTGGCGAGTGTATGAGGCTGCCTCCACACCCAGACATTCATGTTCATGCTCTGTTCACTCCAATCTTGGCCGTTCTGTTACAGTTCTCACAGGTAAACTCAAGGACATAGTTGTTGTACAGTAATTACATTGCAGAGGTAATACCCAAGGCCTGGACTGTATTGACTTATTTTGCCCTGTAGCAGTGTTGTCCAAAAAGTGGATTTGTTGCCTGGTGTGCAATAAGACAATTACACATACAAGGTTTATTCAGGCCTGTGTGCTCAGTGAATTTCCAAACTCAGTGCTAGCTCTGTTGTATTTATACACAAATGTTACAGGGTAGTATACTTCCAGTTACAATGACTGACTACTAATAGACATGTAATTATAACAATCACTGTGACTGCATGGAGGAAGGGTCTTGTAAGGGTTTTGTGCTGGGAAGCACAACAACAGAAAACAGCAACAAGGAAATTCCTTGGTACCAGCCACAAAGTTTCGAAAACTCTGTAAATCCTTCAATAGATGCCTGTCTCTGACTGATGGTGGGATGAGCATCCATAAATAATAGGATGCTTTGCAGACACGGGTTTAAGGAGTTACATTTCCAAGGTCTGGACAAAGAATAGACCTTAGTCTTAATCAATAGAAGCCTTGCGCAAGGAATTTAAGGAGGAAACATTTCCAAGGACTAAATCAACTTTAATGCCAATTACAAAGGACCATTTGACACTTGGAGGTTGTTAGAGGAGATACCTCTGATAGTGACAATGTCCAGCTGGGATACTGGTGACTACGCATGCGTCAGGAGGAAGAGGTGAAAAGTTTAGCCTGATGAAGACTACAGGCCTTCATCCTGAAGATCCCCTGACAACCACCACCATGAGGCAGTGCACAGGCGCAGCTGGGAAGAGTTTATGGAAATGACTTCTTGGGACTAATTTGAATATGAAGCGGGACAGGTTATGCATATGTATAGGTGTTACAAATTCCAAACACCTCTCCTCTATAAAAAGTTGAGCAAAGCAGCCTTCAGTGGAAGAAAAGGAAGAAAAGAAGAAAGGAAGGAAGAAAAGGAAGAAAAGAAGAAAGGAAGGAAGAAAAGGAAAGAAAAGAAGGAAGGAAGAAAAGAAGAAACAAAGGAAGAAAAGAAGGAACGAAGGAAGAAGAAAGGAAGGAACTTTCCCCACCTGACATGAAGTGAAGTCGAGTGGTCCCCCGAGTCGTTGCGGGAACCAGTGGTGGTAGCTATAACTTTCCTGTAATTTTAAACTCTTTACCTTTCTTTCTCTTTTTTCCCTTTTCTCTCTAACTCTCTCTCTCGTACCTTTCACCAATTTTGCTGAAACCCCTCTGAACAAATTTGCTTGGAAACCAAAAGATGCTCATGGGAAAGAATACAAGATCAATACTAGGTGGATTATTCCATCCTTCTAATAACCACCTAGTGTCAGTTCCCTAGAAGGAACCAAGTTCAGTTTTGTCCCCTACCGCCTCCTTTGTTTTTGTATTTTTGTTTGGTTTTGTTTTGGTTTTGTTTTTTAATTGGAAGAGAGTGCAAACTCTCTCTCTCTATCCAGTAACCATTCCCCCCCCCCCCCCCCCCCCCCCGCCTCACCCCCTCCCCCTCCCCTCTGCCGCGAAAGCTCTGCTCGCCCATTCCCCCTCCCCCCCCCCCCGCCACCTCCTCCCCTCTGCCCAACACCCCCCCCTCCTTCCTCCTCTTCCCCTCTGCCGCGGAAGCGGCGAGAGAGCGCCCTGCTCGCCCATCTTCCCCCCACCAGCCCCCCTCCCGCCCCTCCACACTGCCTTCCTTGGACTTTCTCTTCTCACCGAGAAGCGAGTTTGGTTTTTCTTTTTTTTTTCAGGAAAAAACAAAAACCACTGCGAGGATGCCTACATTTGTAGCACTGCGATCCTGCAACACCGCATGATTTTAGATTACCTTCTGGCTGAAGAGGGAGGAGTATGGGGAAATTAAATATTTCTAACTGTTGTTTGCAAATCCGTGATGTGGGTGAAGTAGTCACACAACTGACATCAGATATCCGAAAGCTAGCCCATGTTCCTGTCCAAACATGGAACGGCTGGGACATCAACCCGTGGTCCTGGTTGCCAGGAGCCCCGTGGCTAAAACGCCTTTTATTCTATATATGTGGGTTAGCAGCTCTGATGTTTTTGCCCTTTGTGATACCATGCCTGATTCAGTTGATTCAAATTGTAGTGAACTGCATGCAAATAATCACTGTAAACTCACCCAATGGTATTAAACATATCAGATTGATAAAGCCAACCAAACATGCAGCTGTTAGAATGATATAATCAAAGTACTTTTTGTTTTCTGTTATATTACTATATAGTGACTTTTATATATATATGTACACTGAAAAACCTTTGAATGATTGAACAATGAAACTTTTATTGTGAAACATAACTGAGCAAGAAACTGTTGACAGGAATTAGAAAACAACTATTTACGGTCAAAACAACAAAACAAACTAGTAAGGAATATGGAAATAATAGCAAGTAAAGAAACCCCGAACAAGGCATAAAGTAATAGTGTAGAACGCCTTTTGTAACATTCCATCTCCATTTTCAGTTCTTGATATTTGTTATCGACATTTTGCCTACAAGTAAACAACAAGGAAAGAAAAGGTTTTAATCCTGGCCATAATTGACCATTCAGGTTAAATGCTTTCAATAACACCCACCTTGTTGGTCGCTCCAGGGGGATAATCCGCACTTTCTTCCTTTCCTCTCTGGCACGTGATGCCACAATCTAATGGTGAAAAACATTGCACCACTGTAACTACCAGGCCATTTTTACTGGCCATAAATGGTACCATTAACACACTCAGCGATAAGGTGGCAAGCTCAGGGAACGGGTCCGGGATCTCACACTCTGAGATCTCACCCTCACGTGCGGTTGCCATCTCTCACCCCCACACGATTTGCGCATGTTTTTTGTTCTTATATTGTATGCGCATGCGCGATTTCTCTCCACAGAAAGCACTGGAAAGTTCTAGAAGGTGGCACATGCGAAATCCCTATAGTGTAGTCATAATAGTGACGCAGGATAAATTTGAAATTGCTTCTACGTTATTAAGTGTTAAGAATATTGTAACCCAACTTAGATTTTGTTTATGTACCACTAAACACTTTTGATTTTATAGAACTAATGTATTCTCAAAGTCAAACTGAGTGTTGGACGGCGCAACAAATTCAATGAACCACTATGCACCCAGTAAACAAACAACTCGGTGAAGTTCGACACAGTCCTTTAAATGGTGTCGGGGTGGTAGAAGTGTCCCACTTCTGTTCCTCACACCACTCTGGATCTGATACAGAAATCAGAAAAAAACAAACAACATGCTATAGTAATAACTCTGCCAATGATTAACCTTCTTTTGTTTATAAAATAGTCTCCTGCACCTCAGTTTGATATTATACAAATCTTGTTAATCATGGAGAATTGCGAGGAGGCAGTGACATTCATCACTTACAGTAGATGTGTTACCCTTGTGGTCTGACACCCTAACCAAAACTAGAATTCATCAGGTTATGCATATGTATAGGTGTTACAAATTCCAAACACCTCTCCTCTATAAAACGTTGAGCAAAGCAGCCTTCAGTGGAAGAAAAGTAAGAAAAGAAGAAAGGAAGGAAGAAAAGGAAAGAAAAGAAGGAAGGAAGAAAAGAAGAAACAATGGAAGAAAAGGAAAGAAAAGATGGAACGAAGGAAGAAGAAAGGAAGGAACTTTCCCCACCTGACATGAAGTCGAGCGGTCCCCCGAGTCGTCGCGGGAACCAGTGGCGGCAGCTATAACTTTCCTGTAATTTTAAACTCTTTACCTTTCTTTCTCTTTATTCCCTTTTCTCTCTAACTCTCTCTCTCGTACCTTTCGCCAATTTTGCTGTAATAAACTTCCTTATGATGCGGCATTTGACCTCGTTTGTGTCTTAATCTCACTCTGGGAATTATAAAAGAATCTTGCCCCTGACCGGGCTATTCCGGAACGGGACAGGTCTTCACCTGGGCAAGGGTGGTCTTGACAACCTGTGGTTGGGTTTTTTTAGTTTATAGACATAAACCTGTATAAATGAATAGATTTTAGTCTTGACACCTATTGCAGCTTTTCAAGATTTTGAGGGTCCAGCCTTGAAATAGTAAGTTCTATTCATCTGCCTTTTATTCAGTGTTCATGTTGCTACAAGAACATGTAAGGCATCTTTAGGAGAGAGTCTTCATTTGGTATAGTGAGCATGACTGCCAGTTAAGTGAGATAGTAAAGGAACACTGATTATATACATTTTGGCATATGTGCTAGCCATCCTGGCAATGTATGACATTTGGTTAATGGGGTACAAAAGCTTAAGATGGATGGATAGATGGGTAATAATTGGCTAGTCAGTCTGTTTAAATTGTTGGACTGCTGCTTTACACCTGATGTCATGCAAAGAGCAGACAGAAAGATGCCTGCACAGAGAGAGTCCCCCAGGGTGGGACAACCTTTTGCATAGGAATGTTGCGGTTCTTGTATTAATGAAAAGTACTGAAACGTGACTCAAGGCAGATCTATAAGTTACCTCATTATCAGCCTTTGGGATGAAGTATTTCCATCAAACTATGTTGAGTATGACTCTTCCCTTTGAAAATGATGGAACCCCAAGAGAAAGGCTGGACAAACGATGACTGGGACTGTTGTAGCTGAGCCCCTGGCTTGGTTTTGCTTTTGTTTTTTCACAAAACATTATGTAAGCTTTTAAGTTCTCGGCAATGTTGTTTATGTCATAAATGTTCTTACTACACAATACTAGGTTGATAGGTCCACATATAGTGAATATGCCTTAGCAAGTTCATAACAATCTATCAGGCCATACTGAAGGCATTTTTACAAAATTATGCAGTAGAACTGGAAAGTGTAATAGACAAAACACATCAGAAGCAAAGAGCTTTCCTACAGTGAGTCCAGCTAGAACTTATTTGACAAGAGAAAAGACAAATTAAAATAGCAATTTAACTTATATTTGTTATGTTAGTGATTGATAACATGCAAAAGAAATCAGGTTGAAATCCTAATCTTCAAATGAACTCCAACCTTTTTTTTGGAACTCACGCAGATGTGTACATTGTATGTACTCAGCTTATTCTGAAGGAAGTGAGACTGGAACTGTGCATTGGCAAGTGGAAATATGAGAAGAAAGGGTAGAACAAGGACTAAAATAATGGCATATATTGTTTCCCTAGGTCAACAGTTCACTGGGATCCTAGTGTAAGCTAGGCATGGTTTCATTCAATAACCAGATAGCAAGAAAATTAAACCGTAAGATAAGGTGACAGAAAGATAAAATAACTGGCTGGGAGCCAGGAGATAACTAGATAGGGAAAACAAAAGCAGAGCATTGACTCATCAGTGTTGCCAAAGACTCATATGGAGTGGAACTAGATAGGGAGGGAAAAGATCAACGTAACTGTTGACAAGAGTCAAGGCTCTTGTCCACAAAGGCTATAAAAGGCATATCCAAAAGCACTTCTTATTCAGCAATGAAGAGGATCTTGGGACATGTAGAGAGGATTCAATACCCCTGTGTCTTGTCCTACACATAATGCATAATTAGTTCTGGCCAGATTACTTAGATGCACACATATTGATACTAACTGTGGGTGAAAATATGAATAAACAGAGTCAGGAGATTTACAAAGTTTAATAAAATCACTTTCCCTATCTGTACGGTGTTGTAGCGAGTTTTGTTTCATTAATTGCTGTACTGGTTGGCAGAGAATCTAAGTTGGGAAAGCAAAAGGAAATCTTTCCACTGTTGCCTCATCATTGTGGAAGGAAGTGGTTGTATCATTCATTTGGAAATGGAAAAAGGTAGAAACCACACAAAATGACTGATAATTTAGATACAGAGAAAAAAAAAAAGCCAGTTTCTTCTATTGAGGTAGACCTTTGTAGTAAAAGCTTTATGGGTTAGCAAATACACATAAGTGTCTGAAAGCAGCAGCAGAAACAGTAACAGAAGGGTTAAAAGAATGATGAGTGTTGGTAGCATAGAGGTCAGATTGTTACTTTGATCTCAGAGCATCAGTGAGTACACTGGGAAAATGAAGGAAAGAACATGATAGTGTGAAGAGACAATGGCACAAAGAACAAGATTTGATACTTAAAATATCTGGAGAGGAAGACACATAGAGGAGTAAATCAGAAAAAATACTTCAGGAAAGTTGGACAGGATGAAAAGACAAAAGGTTGCAATCACTGTCAACTACAGAAGTACCTTGAAGAGTGAAAGGTGCATTCAAAAACCAGTTCATTTTCCCCAGTGAAATGAAATATGATGACCTCTCTCCAGCTGGTATCCCTCATCCTCCTTGTCATACGCAGCTAATCTCGTCCAGACCATAGACTCTTTTAGTGTTCTGGCCAAAGTGACTCGAATACAACAGGTACTCTTAGTGCTTGTGAGTGTGATGGTATAAGAACATGAGTGTAAGTGAAATCGGTGCTGTTTAAAAGAAAAAGCACCTTCCCTTTCCCAGTTTGTTACATTAGCAGCGATGTAGACTCAAGAGTGGCTTATTAGATAAGGAAAATTATAGCTCTGGGCAGACCAGCTGCAGGTGTTGGCTGGTAATAAATAGGTTTAGAAATAGAGAAAATAGAAGTTATGTGATGGAGCACCCGCCCATTCTGCTGAAGATAACTCAATAACCTAGTCAATGAACTTATATATATGAGACCAGACAGCGCAGCCCTACTTGACACTGAGAAAAGTTTTAATAGATATTGTACTTGATACAATATAAGTGAAAAAAAAGAAAACAGCACCTGCTTCCTAAAAAGGTACCTTTCTCAGAGGAAAAGAGCATGTACTTACTCTCAGAGATGAAATTGTCAAGTAGGAAACACAACACAATAGTTACACTCTGCAGGTACCAAACCAGGGAATGCAATGAAGTTATAGACTTGCAGGTACATTTAATTGCTGTTGTGTAGAAGATAACTCAGTTGCAAGATGTGAAGTACTGTGTCCCTCAACGAATGCCTGTACCAGTGGATGTATGTCTCAACATCACTGAAATATTGCACCTCTTGCTATTACTGCTATTTGTGATAAAGGGGACTTGCTAATAAGATGCTTGTAAAGGGTTAAGGAAGACTTGCTAACAGGATGGTCTAAGTGCCATAGTGGTTATGTCAGAGGTGACCTCGCATAAACAGTCTCACTTAAACAACTCTAGTGTTTCCAGTGTAGTCATTCTTGAGTGATTAGTGTTCCTGGAATAATTTAAAGCAGCCCCAGAACTGATAAGGAGGAAGCATCCCAAGGAAGGTGGTGCCTGGGATAGATAACAAGGAAACATCCCAAGGATAATTGTGCCCATTTGGAACAATCACAACTAGGCATGTGACATGGGAAGGAGGTGAAAAGTTAAACCTGATGAAGACTTTGAGCCTTCATCACTGAGACCCCCTGATGACCACCACCATGAGACATCGTGCAGACGCAACTGGAAGGAGTTTATGTAAAACACCTCTTGGAACTCATTTTAATATGAAGCAAGGACAGGTTATGAATATGTATAGATGTATGAGGTAACCTAATGAATAAGTATCATTGAACTGTATATATCCAAGAAGATCTGCCACGTTAGTGTGCAGGTCTGTGGTGGAGCAATCCCCCATGCACCCAGTGCTGAACCATGACAACTAGCAACTAATGGAATTCCCCACCTGATGGTGAAGTCAATTTGGATTGATGGGATGCCTCAGCTCTGTGGTGGTAGATATTGCAATCTCTCTTTCTCTCACTCTTTTCTCTTTCTCCCCATCCTTCTCCTGCGCGCTTGCTGTAGGCCAAATAAAGTGACTGGAACCTTGACTCCGTTTTGAGTTTTAATTCTGACCCTGAGAATTGTGAGAACTTGATCACAATAAAACACCTAATTGGACATCACTCAGGAGTTAAGCCCAGCCGCCTCCCAGCCATCCAGAGCAATCTGAGGTCAGTTGGAACACAATGGGGTTTAAGCTCTGCCAAAGTAATCTATCTGATTGTGGACCGTGACACAAGAGTATCAGAAGCAGGTGACAAATCTGCAAGTTTTGATTTTGTAAGTTGACCATAGAAGCCCAAGATGACAGTACTACAACAGATAATGCACAATGAACTTTTGCTGGATAATAAATTATAGTATTGTGTCTGATGAAAGCAAAACATAAACTCTAAAGAGGCTGATGTCTTGTATGTTTCATCCAAATGAGTCATCAGTGAGGCGCTGACCTTTCTGTAGGGAAGGGTGGTTTCATGATAAATAGTTCTTTTTCTTTTCTCTCTTTAGGGATTACCTTCTTTTATCTAAGTGTGTTACCATGTCTGCATTAATTCCTTTTTGCTACCTTCATGAACAGTTTCTGTCTAGACAGTGCCATCTTATTCATGCTAGTTTCATATAAAACTTTTCACATCAATAGCAGTGTCAGGCCCCACCTGGAGTATTGTGTCCAGTTCTGGGCTCCCTGGTATAAAAAAGACAGGGATCTCCTGGAGAGAGTCCAGAGAAGGGCTACAAAAATGATTAAGGGCCTGGAACATCTATCCTATGCGGAAAGGCTGAGAGAGCTGGGGCTGTTCAGCCTGGAGAAAAGAAGACTGAGGGGGACCTAATAAATGTTTATAAATATCTGTTTATAAATATGGGGTGCAGGGGGAATTGGCCTGCCCCTTTTCTATGGTCAGTGGAGACAGGACAAGGGACAATGGCTGCAAATTGGAGCACAGGAAGTTCAGCACCAACATGCGAAGGAACTTTTTCACAGTGAGGGTGACAGAGCACTGGAATAGGCTGCCCAGGGAGGTGGTGGAGTCTCCTTCTCTGGAGATATTCAAGACTCTGGACGCCTATCTCTTCATCAGCCCCAATAGCAATAGGGTTTGGGATTTGGATTTAGCTTTGAAAAGCTAAAAGGTGTATTCAGCAAGACACCCTTATCACATTAACTAACCTACAGTTCTTATATGCACTTGGTTGATCAAAGACACACAGTATTCCAAGTGGACAGAACAGTATACTGCACATGTGTTTATGATTAAACACACTGATTAGTCACACAATGATTAAATACATGTCTCTTGTATGAGCACTGCTCACATGGTATGGGAGCTGAAGGTACAGACTCAACTCGGATCAATGTGATCAAGGTTGAGGGTCCTGTAATTGAACACACACACAGAGCTTATATATATTTTCTATATCCGTACACAAGCTACATTACACTGTTACTTGCTACATGCTTTGTTCACTCGCCTTACACACGCCTTATCCTTGTTAAAGATTGGTTAAAGCTACACAGTCACGTCATTCCTTATATGGCAGTTGTTGGCATTTGCACAGTTTCGTTTCTTGTTCCTGCAGAGTTTCATTTCTGGTTCTTGTCTAGCTATATTAGGGCAAGCCTAGACATGTCAAAGCGATAATGAGTCTAGATGGGTCACATGTCCATTCTTCTCAAGATACATTGCTACAATATGGTAGTCATGATACAGGGACAAACACCTATATTAGATATTATGTGGATCACTAACTCCTCTCAACAGTCTTACAGACTACCCCCTACAAATGACCTATGTAGAAACTGTGTAAGAAACCTGATCTAGTTAAAGGTGTCCCAGCTTACTGCAGGGGGTTGGACTAGATGACTTTGTTAGCAATGACAAAGGTCCTAAAAAAAAAGCACTCAAGGTAGATACGTTAGTGAAGCAGCAATTTATTATACGTTCTTGCAAGAGCGGGTGACCTAAAAGGTAGGCACACTTTTGGTCAGAGCCTGCAGCATTTTTATACCATATCCCCGTCCAAAATCCCTCCCCTGTTTATCTATGGATTAGCTATTTCAAAGGTTTACAGGTTCAACCAAGGCGCCTTATTTACAATAGTACATAATAAAATACACATTGCATGTCTGGCAGGTTCCTGCTTCCCACTGATGAAGAAAATTAATATTTATGAACTTACTAATTTATCTTACATAGCCCTTATCTGTTGCCAATCTGGTTTTGTCTGGCCCCTTTGAAGCCAAATGCTTGCAGCAGCTGAATAGTGGGGCTTGATTGTTTGCTGATTGCCGAAACCTGTTTGTGGAACTTTGAGCCAGGTAATCCTCACATTCCACCCCATGTCCTCAGTTACAATTTAACCACCCATTGTCCGATGTATGGGTATACATTTAGCAGAGCTATGTATTCCTCAGTTTCTGATTTAACCCTTGTTTGAGAGATAGATTTTACCATAATTCTTTTAATACAGCCAACAGCAAAACTTCATTAACAGTGTTCCCCCTTATCTTATGTGCTATCTATTGCATAGGCAGTCTGAGTCCTTCACTTCCCAAGTCAGCATAAAAAAATAAGACAACCCATTTCAGTTTGCAAAAGCAACATTTCACAGCATTTTCCACAACTTTTAGAGGCCCCCTACAACCTAATGCATTCTATGATTCTATGAACTGTAACTAAACTTAAAAAATTTATGTGACACATGGGAGACTAGAGGGGGCATCTGTCATAAGCCTATGGTAAAAGGGAAGCTGGTCCCAGCTACAAAAAAAACCCCAAAAAAACCCCACAAAAAAAAAACAACAACCCTGCACTGAAGTAGATTATCCAGTTCATGTATGGAAATGTCTGGACAAAACAAATATTCCAGGTATATATGGTGAGAGATTCTAAAATCCCCTTTAAAGCATAGGCTATTGGAATCATTGGCAGGAATACAGAATTCCTTAGACTTGTATTGCCTCAACTAACAAATAGTCCTGAAATCTCATCTCTCAGCCCATTGTTGCATCCACGTTACAACAGGCTTCAAGTGGAAGTAATCAGAGGAAAAATAAACATCAGAAGTATATTTGCCCTGTATATAGCACTGTAGAATGGTGTTGATTGATTCTACACACCCAATTCTGAGGCAATGGTGTAGTTTTTACTATATTTGAGTTAGAACCATTGGCCTGCTGGTGATCTGCAGGTTTGTCCCGATCCAGAAAGGTCCAGTCTGGGGAGATTCGTTGTTATACTCAGAGTGAGATTAAGACACAAATGAGTTCAGATGCCATAAAGAAAAGACATTTAATAGTTATGTCAAAATTTGCAGAGATGCAAGAAAGAGAGAGAGAAAGATGGGGAAAAAAGAAAGGAAAGGCGCAATAGCTACCACCATGGAACTGCGATGTCCTGTCAGTCCAAATCGACTTTACATCAGGTGAAGAATTCAATTTGTTGCTCGTTGTCACATGGTTGTCACAGCTCTTTTGTTGAAGTGTGTCGCTCCTCTCTGAGATGTAATCAGGAAACTGTGGTTTTGTGATCAAACAGATGCTCCATTGAGATAGCAGTCACTCAAGATAGCAATAGTAGCAGGAAGTGCAATGTTTCAGCAGTGTTGAGAGACTTCCGCTGGTACAAACATCCATTGGCACAGACATCCCTTGGTCCATTGGTGCAGTCATCCGTTAAGGCAAAGCATCTGTCAAGGCAAAACATACGTCAGGACAAACATCTGTTGAGGGACATGGTCCTTCACAGGGTTTTGTTGTTGTTGTTGTTGCAGTCTTAGGCGCACATCTAAAGATGGTTCCAGTTCTAATACCAATTACTGGCATCCTCAACAGATTCTACATGTGGTCAAATTACATGTCCCTTACACAATGTTTGGATCACAGGATTTTGGTTTTCTTCAATATTGGCTGCAACATGTACCACTTGTGGGGAGAGAAGTAACACACTTTACTAGCACAATTTACTATTTGCATAACTGAAGTCTTAATAGCAAAGTATTGTTATCAGTCTGGTGACAATGATACCAACAGTAATACTCCAGTTCGTATAATTATTACAGAAAAACCCCACATTAATTAGCAAACAGTTGTACAGAAACTTCCTAGTACCTCCCCCTGTTCTCTGATGTTAAGACTTGCCTTCAACTCAAGGTCCTTTTATATGCCAAGATGTGTCCTTTACTGTCAGATAGGGAAGACTTACAATTGTTTAAAGGAACATCCTTATCCTCTTTAAGAATTTAGCAAGCTAGAATAAACACTTTACTGACCTGAGATGACTCAATGCCTTATAAGGATAATGTGAGGAAGGGTATTCCATATTCTATAACCAGCAAAGGCCCCTGAAAAGTCTTGTACTTGTGCAGATGTATTTTGCCAATGCAGTAGATATTCATATGCAGATGCAAAAAGTTATTTTGGTCAAGTTACTGAATATGCAAATATAGATAGAGACTGTGATTTTCCGTGTATAAATGTATGCTGGAAATCACCTGAAGGTGTGCTTGGTTTGTGGATTTTCCATTGACCACCTGGCACTGAATGAAGCAGTATCTCTTCTCTAAAGTAATTAATTTCTTTGTGTCTTGATTTTAGGCAACAACTCTATGCTTGGATTTTTATTTATATATTTTGTAACATCTTCATATTTCTTTGTTGCTTCACAGTTCTCCATAATAATAAAATTCATTTTGTGTGGTTTAGTTTATACTATGTTGGATACTTGCTCTCTGTTCTCTTTGTTATCCTTAAAACTGGTTTTATCCAGCTCCTAAGGCTGCATTCCTTTAGGGACCAGTAATTCACAACCGGTGACTTTTTTATAACCCTGGGGCCTCTGGTATCATCTGGTGCCTGTACTTTCAAGACCCCTGCTACCATCCTGCATTTATACTCCTCCACCCTTCTAGGTCACAGTACCCTCTACAAAGAATAATGACCTATTTTCACTAACTATAGTTACAGAAATACATCAAAAGTACTAGAAAAGTATAGCACACAATTGCACAAAGCTTACTAAAGTTAAAGCAGGCTAGGTAATGTTATAGGTAATCTGATTGTTAGGCAACTAGGGTTACAGTTAAACACAGCCTCAGGCAGGGAAAGACAAGCCCAGACAAACAACTGTTGACAAATCCCAGCCCTGAAGCAGTAGAAAACTAAATCACAGCCTCTGGCCTCTGTACCAGCAATGACAACACCAATTTACCCAGGCTACAAGGCTGCACTGTAAAGATTGAGTTTTCTGACAGCATTTCCATTTGTGACTCCATGAGTTTTACATCCATTACATTCTTCTCTGATGAAGTTTAACACACTTTAGCATATAGTAACTTGATAGTGCTATCTAATAATCTCAGCACACTCCAATATGGTCTTCTTTCAGTGTTAACAACTAGATACTTTCCTGTTCTAGCAATCTTCAGAATTCACTTTGTGCACTAATGATAAAAGAACACATGCATACAATACTTTCCAACTGTTTGTCCATAATACCTAATTATGGCATATTACTGGCATGACTTAAAATCTGATTCTCTTCAGGTTATGATACCATGCACATAGTAATGAAGGACCAAAACTATGAATGCCCAACCACTGTAAAAGCATATCCTTTGGGTAGAAGGCTTTGAAGTATGAATGGATAATTTTAGCACAAGCAAAATCTGGATCACTGTTGGAAATTTAATGTTAAGTGGAAGATAAATTGGATGTGCTGCCCTGAACATCCATGGGGACAAACTGTGGGCAGATAATCCTAGCATGCAGGGCTGCAAATTATTTAAGAGATCATGAGGTGATAAAAGGATGGGTGGTTTGAGATTCAGATTATCACATGCAGGGAATACAACTCTGGGTATCTACTTGAGCCAAAAGGTAGCAGAAGTCAGGAAACATGAAGATTATTTCAAATAAGGATCCATGTAAAGAGATTGACAAATGGATGAGCAAGTCTGGGAACCATCTGTGGATCAGACGTGAAAACTCATCAGAGGAACAGGATTAGGAAACTGAAAGAATCAGATGAACCTGGTAGAGAAATTTGCAGCCTGAGGCACCTGATACAATCAGTAACAGCAAATATCAGTGCCCAGCATAAACATGAAGATCAAGAAAACAAGAAAGGAAAAATATGACAGAGGAATTAACAAGCATGTATTACACAATAACTGGAAACATACCCCACATGTGCTACTTCACAAGTCACTGACTCAGCTGGAGGCTGTTGCTTCTTGGGTTTAGTTACAGCAACTAGCCTAGAAGGTCTGAGGATGAAGCAAAGGTTTCAAGTGCTGAAAGACCTTCAGTCATCTTGACTGTACAAGCGGCGCATGAAACTCAAACCACTACAGAAGCATTACAGAAGATAATGAGTAAGAGTGTGAAGGATTGAAATTAACACATATCGCTGATCTTGACAGTTTTAAGAAGCTCCAGTTAATTGGCTTCTTGGATTTAGTTCTTCTAACCCTCTTTTGGAATGAAGACGTTCATTATGCCCTTAATTCCACTAGAAGCTCCGTCAGAGGGAGATATTTTAACCTGGATAACTGAGATGAATCAGGAATGGTTAAAGATACAAGAGAAAATAAAGTACAAGATTGAAAGAGTAGTAATGATAGAAGTGAAGATGTTCCACTGAGTATATATGTATGCAGAGGATGCAGTTTTGTATTTGCAGTTGTTGTCAGAACACAATTTGCAGAATAAAGGTGAAGGTACATCTGTAACTGTAACAGGATGGGTCCTCTGTCAAATCAAATCAATGAAATGCTATAATGAAAAATGAGTATGTGCATCAGAGTTCGAACATACGGATTACTAAGAATATTCTGCTGGTTTACATCCCTTACATAGCAATGTTATTCATTGCAAGACAAGGACTCAGACGACTGGCGAGGGGTCAAGGACATGGCTTGGTGTGCATCATAAGGTCTCAGTTCACAGAGCAAACATCCTGTCCCTGCTGATAATCATCAGTTCACAGTGACCCCAGCTTCTAATTACTGCAACATTGAATTGTTTGATGTGCAACCATGTGACTGTGAACATACGTAATCTGCTGTCAAAAAGAGTATATTAGTGGAGGCAGGAACAGCCCTGAGCTGAGCCTCACCTGGCCACCAGCCCCACCTGCCTGCTTTTCCCATGGGCAGCAGGACAGGGTAGCCAAGGCTGTCCCACTGCCCCAGCTGTGGAGCTCGGCAACCTAGGCAGCCCCAGCCCCCAGCATCCTGTTCTACTGGGACATTGGCCCCTGGATAGGGTCAAGGTCAGGCCCAGTAAGGGGAACCAGGGTCAGACACAGCTACAGGATGCCAGCAAGGCCCTGGGGATGGACCAAGGCTAGGCCAGGACACTGACCTGTGGGCTAGCACAGCTCAGTGGGTCCATGGCCAGGCAGCGCAGGGACGTGGGGAGCTAGAGAGGGGCACTACTGTGGTGTTACCAGGGCACAGACTGGCAGAACTGGGAGGGCTCTGAAATGGGGTCGTGGGCCATGGGCAGGGTAGGAGGAGCCACTGGGAAGCCAGCTAGGGACATCTGGTGCCCTCTGGTCCCTGACATGGATCTAGGTAATAAGAAAAAAATCGATCTGACTTGACAGCATCTCCCTCACAAGAGAAATCCTGTTTCTTCTAGTGAAAATAATTTTTCCACCTATTATTGGTGATGACGATGGAAATAATGAGTATGGCTGCTTTCACTGCTCTGAGAATTATGGTGAGCCAGTGCAATAGATCAGTATTGTTGTTTGGGTTTGAAGATTCTGGAAACAACACTGTTATTGATGGAGGTTTTTAACTGGAAGAAAATGATTGTAACCACACCTGGAGAGTTTATACTTTTATAACTTGTTGAAAATCAACATAACGTAGAGCAATTACAATGGAATCTCAACATCTAGTTGAGCTGAAACACATGAACAAGCCATGCCATAGACTGAAATTAAAATGACTGTGGAACTCCAGGACAGAGTGCAAATTGAAACCAGGACACATTTAGTCCATGTTACCTCCATTTCTGAATACCACCACCAATAAGCACTTGCAGTCCTAGTGCCAGAATCCCACCTTTATTTGTTCTTCACCTCGGATTATACTTAATTATACATTTTCTCTTTGCTTGAGCCCACCCTTTCACTGCCCAAATTCCTCTGAAAGTAAAAGTCCCCCACAGTATTTCTCCCTCACGGGCCTTAATTCTACTGCTCCTGCTTCTCAGCCTGGTGTTTCCAATACTGTTACCTAGACAATTTTGGCACAATTGTAACTGATACTTGGCCCAGTGTAACTGATATAATTGTTGGTTTGTATCAGCCTTCAAGTAGACCAGGTCTGCATCCTGACACTATCTTCCAACACTTCATTCATGGTGTTTATGTTTAATTTACATTACCTGCTTTCTAAACAGAATAATTCCACCATATCTTTGATTTCCTTATCTTTTCAGTGTGCTTTCCTGACCATATTTCAGCCATGGCAGACATCAAGGTTCATTATATCCAATTTCTGTTTGCATCATCTTGCTGGCCACACCTCATTATAGGCAACTGCTGACTCAGCTCTTGACCAAGGAGAGGCTATGCCCAACAGTGTAGAAGGGGGCTGGGATGCTAAACAAACAGCTCTGGGTTAGGAGGCATGCTCTGGTAGATAGGAATCTGGATCCTGAAAAGACAAAGCACTGAGTGACAAAGAAACCATCAAGCCTCTGGCAAAAAGAAAGCCAATATGCAATTAACACCTCAACCCTATCTGCTGCAAGATGGGAAGTTGTGAAGTACGTGTGTGTGTGTGTGTGTGTGTGTGTGTGTGTGTGTGTGTGTGTGTGTGCAAAGGTAATTAGAAACATGGCATGATACTGAACTTATATTAAGAAAGAAACAAGGTTTAATTTCTCATTTGCATTACATTTATCGGGCTCATGAAACTTTTGTGGTATGTTCAGAAGGATATGCACCTCTGAGGCAACTGATTTTTAGATTACAGAATCATTCAGTATCTCAAGCTGTATGGAACCCTGTCCTGGTTTTGGCGAGGATGGAGTTAATTTCTTTTCTAATAGCAGATGGAATGCTATGTGTTTGGGAGTTAGTACCAAAAGCAGTGCTGATAACATACGAATGTTTCTAGTTGTTGCCAAGCAATCAAGGACTTTTCAGTTATTCATATTTTCCCGCTAACAAGAAGGGAGGCGACACAGCCAGGACAGGTGACCCAAACTGGCCAAAGGGGGTATTCCATGCCAATTGCATCATGCTCAGCCTAAAAGGGGGGCTGATGGGGGGAGGAGCAGGCAGTCTGGTTTTGGGGATTGTCCGCCTTTCAGGATGGCTCTGAGTTGTACGGCCTGAGTTGTGTGGTTAAGTGAGAAACTGCATTGTATGTCACCAGTTTGTTATAAATCAACAGAGTCAATTCGATATAGAATTCATACATTTACTTGAGGATAGCAAGCAAGCAGCGCTGGGCAGCCAGGGAGTCTGTGCTCCACCAACAGCTCGCAACTTCCTGTTATAGTTACATCCCTTTATACAGTTCATGCACTCTCTTCCTGGAAGTCTCCGCCTAGTCCCTCTTCGTATTAGAATGAGTTCCAAGAGGTGATTTCCATAAACTCCTCCCAATTGTGTCTGTGCACTGTCTCGTGGTAGTGGTTGGGAGTCCCAGTGATGAAGGCCAACCCATGCCATTCTATGATTCTGTGATTCTTAATTCTAAAAATGTTTGTATTGTGTTGGGAGTTTGGTGACTGTTCTATTGTGGCATGTGGTCTCATTTTCCCTAATGTGGGTCTGTTGTCTTTGGCTGTTCTTATATTTCCTCTTACATGTGGGACCACAAGAGAAACCTTGAGGTTCTTTTTAATAAAATGAGGAGGATGCATTGTTACCTAAGGTTAGTGGTTCACCTGTATCACAGCACAAGCTGTGATAAACTGCATGGTTTTATTCAGTAACCAGACAGCAAGAAAACGAAGCCATCTGACTGGTATGCCCTGCCTCTGACAACTGGTACAGGGTTGTGCCAGGACATGATGACACTCGTTATAGAACAGTAAAGCATAACAGTGAAGTACATGAGATATTCTGGATGGCAACACCAGTGATACCCAGTAGTATGGGATGCCTCACTCAACCCTTGCTCAGATTTTCCCTAACACTGTAGTGGTGTAACCCCCAAACCTTAAGACACTCAGTACTTGGTGTGATTTCCCCTCCTTTTACTAGGCCACATGTCAACCTACAATGAGTTGGGTGTGGACTGCAAAAGGCATTAGACCAGAGTGTTAGAGCACCTCCATAACATGCCTGGTTTTTGCTTCTCCTATTGCTTGAGAATGGTAACGATGATCAGTCACCTCCTGACATCTGTGCCCAGGGCATGGTCCAAAAGGCATGATACCAGAACTTTAAAATCTAGTAAACTCTGGGTATGGTGGGAGGTATCAGAATATTTCACCATCTGAGCTGGGCTGAAGTGACAAATGTCAACTATATAGGATCCTATAGTGATTCTAAGCAAGACCCTTTGAGCTGCCCTGGATTGCAGCTGGCTGCGACAAGCATCTCCCCTGAGCTGGGACACCTCTCAGGCACAAACTCCTTGAGGGCTTTGAGACAGAAAGCCAGGATGAGTCAGCCCCTTGAGTCTCAACTACTGCTTGTTGAAGAATGCTGGCATATTGTGTTTACTCTAAACTCAAGGAGGGAAATTTTAACTATTAGCTATATTCCTTCATCCATCTCTCTACTTATGTAGGTGTTTAAATATACACATTTGCCTTCACAAGTGTGGATGTCCTATATCACTGGGCCCAAATATGCCCATGTGTACCATCATGTTTTGCATTTATATATATACTTGTACGTATACACTTTAAGATACTTTATAAAAAGGTAGTGGTCATGTCATTTTCAAATCTGCAATTGTCACTGTTTGATCATAATATATTCTACTGAATTACTTGTAAATCTTTAGTCAATCACTGAGTGCTGCTAAAAACCAACCTTTGATTTACCTCATACTATTAATAAATTTTCATCTTCAACACACAGCTAGCTCATGCTATCCAAAAGGTTTTTGAAGTGGATCCAACAGCAGCTGGACTGCTAAGGCCTTTGTGTTTCCCAGTGTAATAGAGGCAATGCTGACATACTCACTGTCAGTAGAATAGCGGCCTCCATTTTAATTCCTCTGAGGGTTGAGTGGGTGACTACTACTTTTAAAAGTCAGAGTCTAGATTATGATTATTGTATTGTGTACTGATTATTAAGAATTTGACCTGATCTGCAGAAGGGGTCCAGGTGACTAGAAAATCTAGTTAACTGACATTGTAGGTAATAGGAAAGCTATGCCAATTGCTAGAAATTTTGTGTAACAATAAGCTATGCTGATTGCTAACATCTTGATATAATAATAAAGCTCTAATCATAACTGCAAACTTGTGGCCAGTTCTCACTTTGTCAAGGATCCTGGAAACATCTGTCACCATAGGATTGGGCCACAACTGGCCTGAAGCCAGCAGGTAACTACAATGGGAAAACAAAAGCACAGTATTGATTCTTTATGTCTCCTAAGATTCACATGGAGGCAAAAGATCACAGTAACTGCTGACTTGAAAAGGTTATATATATACAAGGCCCACCCAAAACCAGTTTCTTCTCAGCACTGAAGGGGAACTTGGGACATACAGAGAGGATTCAGTAGCTGGCATGCCTTCCATCATCTGCCAGTCCCTTTAACCTACATCTCACACCAGCCTGCATTCTGATACTTGTTTGAGTGAGCAGTCAGCTCATTGATAAAGCTTAGTAAAAATTACTTTCCCTGTCTGTGATATATGTCCATCTGATTCATGTTAATATGAAATAATGTCGGGGCCACGTAGTGAGACGTGACATTTTTGTACCCTTATATGGAGGGGGCAATGTAAATAGTTTCTGTCGGGAGAAGGGGGTTGAGTGCTGGGATGAGCAGTCCTGCAGGTGCATTCCTGTTGCTTAGTTACCGAGTGTTACATTGAAACACCTGTGCGGTGGCGCATGTGCAGTCACTGTTACTAGCTGAACATGAAGACGACTGTGAGGGGTGCCGGCGAAAGAACACCGACCAATCACAGAAAGAAGTTTCTTCTTCCAAAAAGTACAAAACCGAAACTGTTCGGTGTGTGTCTGGGTGGAGTGGGAGGTTCCTGGCACAACCAGCTCTGTTGGTGCACCACAGAGCTGTTTGCTTGCCTTTATTTGTTTAATAAATTGTTCAATTTGGTTAAAGTCCTGTTTGGGACCGAGTAATTTCTCACACTGTCCATACAGTTATATCATGAGCTTTGTTCCCTTAACTGCTACTCGGGATACATAACTTAAGATCATAGCCTTCTGATAATTTTGTGATGTGAAATTTATCTTCATTTCCTTATGTTCTTGGAAATCTCTTTAGCTGTGACATGGAATGCAGAGTTATTTGCAAGCAGATCTAAAGTACTGTAGTGATTACATATATTTTCTTTGTACATTAAGTATCTCTTCTCCCCATCTACTTAAGTTTTTACTAACTATGATGTACAGAGATAGACTCTGTAACTCAGAAGTTATAAAGTTTATTGTGCACAGATGCATGGGGGATCACTCCATCATGTGAGAAACTATGGACTAGGCTATTGTTTATTAAGATTTATGTTAAGCCCAATGTAAAGGTCAAACCACAAAAGATAAGAAATCGCTTACACAAACTAAAACAATCACCAGATGTCCAGGAACCTACAGAAACGTGACAAACAATCCCATATAAAGACATATGAATGAGGGGTCAACTATGGGACAAGAGAGGAAGACTTCTTACTTCGGCCTCAACGACCACCGGGAGGCAGAAAACGACCCCCTAACAACAACTGAAGCATGCGCAGAGTACTTCCACTATTTCACAAACACGGAAGTAAAGATGTATAAAAAGGGACTGTTTAAACTGCTTAGCATGGCAGTTGGTGGAGCGCAGACTCCCCTGCCATCCAGCGCTGATTTTGCTCATATTCTACTTGCTGTAATCAATAAATTTTAATTGAATTTGATCCTTTGTGGTCTCAATTTATCACAATCACAAGCGTGCATACCAGAGGTAGCAAACCATCCTATATTTATACAATGAAACAATTAATATTTTATTGTCACCTATACATATTCATCACCTAAACCTGCCTACTCTCGCTTCACATGCTAATCAGTCTTTTGAGCTTATCAGTCTTTCGCACTTTCGCAGATCCTTCCAAAAATTGTGGGCAAGGGTCTTCTGATCATAGATGGTGGTCCTTAGGAGGAGGCCGTAGGTCTTCCTCATTATGTACTCTCCACCCTTTGCCTGGAATGTGATGATCTTGCAAGCTTGCAGTGTTCTCAGTTTGGGTTAATTTATGTCCTTGTTAGCCATCTGGTTTCTTTTAGCAAGGATTTTTACGGACATGTTTGTAATGGGTACCATCTTGTTCTTGAATTCCTGTTCCCTACAATCACTCCCTTGTAATGAGAAACAGGCTTCCTCCCCCTTAGCTGTTTCTTTAAACTATGTAGCTACCTGACTTAAATTCTATGACTATTCTTTTAAGTATACATATATGGTTGCGTTTAGCTTATCCTTTCCATTTCTATATGGCCCCATATATCAAGTAAAGAGCCTTTTTATCAGTCCCCAGCTCCTCTAACTCCCCTTTAAGTCCCAGCTGGTCCACAACTCACGGTGGGGGGTGAAAAAACCCCACCTTATTTTTCTTAGAAATTATGATGTACTTCAAGTAGGGAGCTGCAAAAGTTCTCTGGGGACTTCGGGTGGGGAGGCAGGCAGGCAGGACGGGCTCAATTGGAGGGATTTGAAAAAGCTAAGGCTGAATTTGATCTCGCTGCACAGCTCTCTGCCCGGTGAAATCAAAGGCAAATTTCTGCTCCCGCCTGCCGAACTAGCCCTCCTCCACACATCGCTGCCTTCGTACCGCTTCTCGGTTGGATTGGTGCGGCCTAGCCGGCTCAGGCCCCAGAAAGCTCGTCCGGAGCAGAGTAAAACGGCGGGAATCGGTGCCAGGGGAAGCAGCTCCAGCTACTCCGCCTTCCGCTTCGCTGAGGGTCCCACCCCGGGGCGGGCCTTGGCGCCTGCCCTTGTTAGTCGGCGGCAGTACTCTTCTTCTGTCTCACCGGAGCTGACGGCTGCTGGCTCCTCCTCTGTGCGCGGAGCCACTGCCTGGCCGCCTGCTTCGGACTTGGTGAGGACGGCTGATGGTGCGGAGGTAAGGGAGGGGAGGGGAGGGGAGCGGGCGGGCGGCCGGCAGCGGGGCCGTATCTTCCTTCGCCTGGGGTTCCGGGGAGTCCGCGGGCGTGGGGAGCCGCTCGCTAGGCTACGGAAAGGGAATTGCCGGCCCTCCGGTAAGGGCCGCACCGCCCCTCCTGCGGGGCTCGGTGTGGGTGGTGGAGCCATTTCCTCCGACTGGGCCAGTGAGGTCGTTCCCGGCTCCTCCCGTGGGGTACCGGCGAAGGCCGCGGGCAGAGCCGTCCAGGGCCGCCGGTAGGCGAGGGCCCCTTAGGACCACGGCGGCCTGTTGAGGTTGCTGCGGCCTCTCTTGGGGCGGCCAGCAGTGTCGTTCTGATCGGCACGGGGGACTACGGATAGAGGCGGGGTGTACGTGGAGTGCAGCGTGTCAGGCACCGTGCCGTGACCGGCGGGTAGGTAGCTGCTCATCTCGCAGAACCGGTTAACACCAATTAAGCGCGCTGCGAGTGATTGAGCAAACACGATGAGATCTGCAGGCACGCTTTTCGGCTGAGCTGTTCGCTTCCAGAGATATACCCCGTCACCTTAAGCAGAAATATTATTTGCTGTCTTTCTCCATAAGGTATGGCAATTCGTGGAGACAGGACGGAGAGAAATACAAGGAAAAAAATCTGTCGGGGTTGTAGCCTTGCAGTGTGGGGGAAGACGAGGTGTTTTTGAGTCCCCAGTGTTTAAGCTCTGTGATGGAAGTCCAGTGTTTTCCTGTGAATTTTACTATAGCCTTTCAGGTCGTGATCGCAAGGTATGCTTAAAGAGCTAGTGCTCGGTCTTGTGCAAGAGGGAAACCTGCAGTTGCGTATTGTGCTTAAACTGACAAACCTGTTCATATAACTAAAGAGAAAAAAAAGGATTTTTAAGAGGTGTAGGTTGCTATTTCAGCTTTGTGTTGTTAATAGCGTAGCTGAAAGGATGACCTACTTTATTCCATCTGCCTTTGCAGATGGAAATGCAAGGGAAAAGGTGGAAAAGGCAGGTATCCCATCAATACTTCTTTATCAACTTTTTTCGTATGCTCTGGGACATACACTTAATATAGTCTTGGTGAAAACTAGAGGCATCGGCTAGAACATGAGTTTGTTTTCCCAGCACTGGCTATGCTTCAGAAGCCCATAGGAATGCTGGAGGCTGTTTTCCTAGAAGTTGTTAGGAGGTTGACTCAACTTTTTCTAGGAGCTCTGTGGTAATATCTGGCCTTTTTCTCTCTTAACAAGCCCCCTGGGAAAACTTAAAAACAGAACAAAACAAACCCAGCTCATTGTGATTCCTGATAAATATTTTCTAGCTCTTGCATCTGAGAATGATGGGAGTAAAACATCAGAAGCTCCTTAACTGGGCTCTTATCACCAGATTTCCTTGAATTAACAGGCCAGTGTCCCAAAACAACACTATGTCAGAGAAAGCAGGCTTGTTAACGATCACTTCTATGTTACTATCCACAAAATTATTTACTCTCGGTAGCTGTGCCAGTATAAAAGTTCTGTCTCAAAGCAAAGCCTCAGCTAATGTGCTGGGGTAGTTCTGAAGGTGTTTGTCAGGAACTGTTAGTTCTCTGTCTTAGGGTAGCTTGCTGCAGTGAGTCAGGTGGTGTTTCAGAGTAAAAGGATGAAGTTCTCTTTGTAGCTCAAGCTTAAGCAGTATTTCTGTTTCAGGAAAGAGTATATTGCCTGATGCTTTGGCAGAAAAAACAAAACTAGATGATGGCAAGCTTCACATCAAGTCTGTTATGGGGGTGTGTTTTTGGTTTCCTGCTTAATAGTAGCCAAAACTGTTTCTCCAGTTGGTCTGCCAAGTTTAGAAGAACGTTTGTTTTGACATTTTGGTTCTGTTTTCTAATTAAAGCAAAGATGCATTTTCACTTCTCCCCTTTCCTAATGTTCTTCAATAAAAATAATTGTACATCAGTAAAATACTATTATCTGCAGGAAACTGTTCTTCAAACACTGGTTTTTAAAAAGTCAGCACATTTTCTGCAAGCAAACATGTTTTGGTAGTAGTATTTTTATATCTATTTCTAAAAACTACATAAAGCAATGTTTCCAAGCTCTTTTGTTTGCTTTTTTTTTTTTTGTGAGAAGGGGCTTGTGTTTGCTTAGTCTTCTCTGATGGAGTAGAGGTGTGATGGTGCACCTGGCCTGTTGTGGTGTGTGTTACTCAGGCAGTTCTTGCCAGGCCTCTTGCCCATAATGGACTAGCTGAGCTACTTATCACCACCTGAGCCACCACCTGTGTCTATTGACTTCTGTCTGTGGGGTACAAACAAGGGAAGTTGTTTTCTAAAATCCTGTATGTGCTAAGCTGGCTTGCTTTCACTTACAGCAACCATGACCAACTTATCAGTGGGCTGGAGATATGTGACTTTATCACAGTACTCGTGGTCTCTCCTGGTCCTAATCAATGCAGTAATTAACCTGTTAGTTTGATGTTGATGACTAATAATCAAAAAATGGGTGCAGAATACTCCCTACCCACCTGATTTAAAAGGGGTCAGGAGTGAAGACTGAAATCAGCAAAGCAAGAGTGAATGTAGCAGGAAGGTATGAAGGTCCTATTTGGCTATCTTAATCCCTAGAGCAGCTCCTGCTTTCCTAAGACTAAGAAGCCTTCTGAAAAACTACGGAGCCTGTTGGTGACTCTTAAGAAGCAGAAAGGAGAGGAAAGACAGAGGAAAATAGTGAAAATATATGTTATGGTTGTTAGTATTAGGTGATTTGTGAACTGATTCATGGCACTAAACAAAACTGTTGCTTCACAGCAAATTTTACTTCAAAACTTGTCAGGAGATGTTATGATGTGTTATTAGTAATCAGGGATGTTGGAGACTGTTCAGTGATATTACTGGTACAAATCACTGCTGCTTCAGTAAAAGTAGCACTCACAGCTTAATGCCTTTTATCCCTTATAGGAGCACAAACCAGTGAGGAGCTCCTGTTCTTCCAGTGGATGCTACATGTCTGTTTGAAGAGAGGGACTAGCAAGATTGCTGAAGTAAGTGGTCTGTCTTTTTGTTTTTTAAAAAGTGGAAATGCTGAAGCTATTTTGCGATGTATAGGCTGGTTCATCCTGACACCATAAGTAGCAGTATCACTGCAACTGGAATTGTAGAAATGGGGAAGAAAATGGAGTTGAGGGAAAATGTAAACTTCTCAATCTGTTTTTGCTATTCAAAGTATCTCAAAGCTATACTTAAAAACTGTGGCTGTAACAGTATTCAGAGGACCCTAGTATTTTCTTACTGCTGACAGGGAATGGATTTTTATTTTTTTCACATGTTTGATTGCTAGGGTCTGCTGGAAACTTTTGGGCTATTATTCGTGTTTCTGATAATTGGAAGAGTTGTAAATTTTCAAGTCTTGAAACTGCACAAGACAGTGAAAATGTAAACAAAAAAAGCTGTAGGATTTTCCACTTGGAGGAATTGCAAGGAAGGCCATTTAGTGAATGGAAGTGTTGATAATGTAACTAAAACTATACAGGAAACTTGACATGTTGATGGAGAAGTAAGTATAACTGTGATAATGTCTTTCTTGAAAACACTCTTGTGATCTTGAAGCTAGTAATATCCCTTATTTCTGGTATAAATGATCTCCATAAAATGCATATATACCAAAGAGCTTTTCCAGTATATGCTGGTAAAAGATTACTACTATTCTCTGTGACTGAAATTCAGTTAACTTCTTAATTTGCGCTTCAGTCAGTATTCTATACACAGATTGCAAACTTTACTTTGATTAGTAGTCATTAGGTGATGAATCACCTGAGAGCACTACTTTTAAAATGAAGTACAATTATTAAAGATGTCAGAAAGTTCTTTGAATTTGCCTTATAATATGGAGGGAGGCTTGGAAAATCTTCAGAGATAGAAGCACATTTCATGGTTGCTCTCTGTTTCATAGTAGCTTCTATAAAGTGTTACTGTAATGGGCGTGTACAGCCCCTTAACCAAACTAACAGTGGTTTGATAAAGACCTGAGCTGTAGCTGGCCAAGACCTCCTCTAGAGCTGAATGACACATTAAACATAAGTCATCGGAGTTTGGAACACTGATCATGTGATTAGTTGTCATGATCTGCAACTAGATAGACTTACTTGGCAGAGGTTAAACCCCCTTGTGTTTCAACTGACCCCAAATTATTCGGGGTGGTTTGGCTAAACTTCTGTGTGAGCTCCAATCAAGTGCTCTATTGTGAGCAGGTCTTCGTATTCTTGGGAACAGAATTAAAACTCAAAATGGAGTCAAATGCCAAGTGTCTTTCTTTGGCCCACAAGTGTGCAGGAAAAAGGAGGAGGGGGAAGAAAGATGCAAAATAGTGCGAAAGAGAGGGATACTATAATAGCTGGTGTTCTGTCAGTCTGTTACTATCAGGTCTGGTGGGGAAAACTTCTTCCCATCTTTGTTGGTTGTGCCTTTTTATAGTGTTGTCTCATTGCATAGTTGATAAGTCCTTGACATAGCCATGCCTTGGATGCATGCCCATTGCTGTCTCCAGAGGGCTTTCAAAAATTCAAGAGGGTCTGAGCCCCTCCATACTTTGTCATTCATTTGACCCTGGCATGTGTTCCTGATGGGTGGGATTCACTTGGCTACCACGGGGACGAGGTTTTATGATGACTGAGAGGGAAGGAAGCAGGGTACAGTTCTGTCTGCAGTTCTTAAGGCATATGGGGAGGTAAAAGCTTATGCAGTTTGGACTGTGGATGATACAGCTCAAATTTAAATTCATCAGGTGACACAGTAAGTAAAAAATTGCATATTAGTGACAACATGTTGGATCAATTTAATAAAATGTGGGATAACACATGATAAAAACAATGTAGCTAAACCATGCAGCGAGTAGAATAAGATTAATTTCACCCAATGACTTACTGGAAGCCAGGAAAACATATCAATGTTCCAGCCTTCCGAAGTTTGGGCAGAGATGTAGGCTAATTTATGTTTTCTGGCTGTAATTTTACAACCATGCTGTTGCCATCAATTTTTAACTTTCCACAGACCCTGCCTTCATCAGCTAGTAGGTAGTCAAGAACTGCGTAATGTTCCTAAGCTGCAGTTTGCATTTGTGGTGTTTGATCTGTTAATAAATAGGTCAAGGGCCTCAGCTGTTTGATTAGTAATGATTTCTAGCCTGGTTAGTAGTTGGATAATGTGGTTGAAGTGATAGATAAGCTCTTGAGCATCACTAATCCGTTCATTAGGATTCCAAGTTGCAGGTCCATAATATTGTATAATACATTGCGAAGTCCACATGTCTTCACCCCAGGATTGGATGCTCCTGTCAGTGAGAGAAGTATCAATGGTAGATCATTTTTCCCACTTTAAATTGTCTTATATTTGAATATCTAAATGATCTTCACCTGTTTCCAGCTGTAAAAAAAAACAAACCAACCACCAAGTGACAAATCACCCTAATGTAACTTGCTCCTGACCAGTTTACTGGCAGTGATTTATGTGTGATTTCCACATATCCAGTAGTGTCCCTTGTGGGCCACCAACCCATTAGCAAAGGGTCCTCTCCAGTGTTCCACATGAAGAGTCAAAATAAGGAGTGGGTTCTAACCCAGATGGGGAACTATCAGCGCAGTCATGTAGTGATGCCATTTTGGTGTTTTCACAGCAGGTTGTCTGAACATAAATTTGCCCGCATTATCCTCCAATGGGACCAATTTATCTTGTTACTGTTCTTACAGTTATAATTCCTGGTCCCAAATACAGTCACAGCCTACAGTGTTGCCTCAGCTGTTAGGTGTAAGAGACCAAAGTTGTGGAAATATGTTTACGTATTCCTCATTATTGACCCAGGCATACATATATGAGAGTTCATTCTTTTCATATGGTTTTTCCTCCACCTGAATGGCAAGGGCCATCTGTTTGTGTTCTAGCCAAACAACACTTACTTTTTCTGGAAATTGTATAGTTAATCATGGGGGTCTTCCCATGTTTTGTTCACTTTTGTCTCACTGTATCTATTCACTAATCATTTTGTTAGCAAGGGTATAGCTGCCCAAGTCCAACTTGATAGACCTCAGCAAATCCAGCATTTTGTGAGATTGTAAACATGTGTTACTTGTTCAGTATATACAGTATAAAGGAATTCTTTACATTATTTTTTAATCTCTAAAGTCTTGGTGGGGGCAGCTGATCATTCCAGAGGTGGTGGTCCATACAATGCACCAAAACAGCAAAGTTGTCATTTTGCTCTGCAAATCCAGCCCACGTATACGGAGATTACAAAAATGCAAATGGTTAAAATTATGTGTTGGTCTTCCCATATTTGGTCTTGTTCCCAAAGGGATCTCCTGTGAGATGAAGTATTGATGGATGTTCTTTTCCCCGAGCATCTTTAGCTTTCCAAGCCTACTAATTAAGGGTTTATTTTAAGGCCAGTATGAGGGTTATGGTCCCAATGGTCAGCATTTTGGGAGTGCTAGGAGCTTGGTGTTTTGGGATTAAAGCTGGGGGCTTGGGACAAAGAGTGTTTAGTTTGGGGTATCCATTTATTCCCCAGTGATTACTGAGTCAGGTAGTTGCATCCCAGAGGCATTCTGCCTAGCGTGGCTTATGAGATTTTACAAATAATTTCAAAACCCCATTAGTTTGTTCCACTGTCCCGTTAGCTTTGGGGTAATATGGGGCATGAAATATCCATTTGATTCCTTGTTCCTTTGCCTACTCCTGAGCTTGGCAGCAGTGAAATGATTGATTGAACAGAGCTGGGTTTTGAGAGGAGGTTAAACAAATCTTTCAGGGCTTGCAGTCCCATTGCGCACGGAAATGCTTTGGCTTGAATTAGGCCAGAAATTATTTCCACACACACTAATACATATTGTTTCCCCTCCAACTTTTGGATGGGCCCAATATAGTTATCTACCAAACTTCCCAAAGGGTCTTTTTATCTCTTAAATGAAGGGGTTGTTCACAAGCTGGGATACAGGTCCAGCAAGCTTCCCAAGTGACAGGCCACCCCCTGGCATGTGCCTCCTTGTGGACCCTCTATGGCCACATTTAATATGCAGCCACTCCAGGGGCCTATCCCAATTTTCTCTTAGTTGACCCTCCTGCAGAGGGGCAATTCTAGCCAGCTTGTCCATCTTGTTCCACTCACCAGAGTATCCCCTTCCTGGGTGGAGGACACCCATGCTATTGCAAAATCCCCTTCTCTGACAATGTCTAGGATTTTTTCCCATACTGGCACCTGATTTGCCTCCCAGTTGTTCTGTTCCTCCCATGCACCACTTGAACACTGCAAATGAGTCAGTGTAAATGTACACAGGAGTTCCAGCTTTTTTCCTTGCTATTGCTGCTACTAATTCTCTCACTCGGGCACTACCCTCCCCTTTGGTAATTATTTCCCTTTTAGTATCCACATTGATGGTTGCAGCCTAGTATTTCCACTGTTTGCCCTCTCATTTAGCAGAAGTGTCTGTGAACCACACATTTCACAGCTTTGCAGAGAATGGCAGGTCAATCTTGATAACAGAAACGGGAGTGGTATCTTCCTTTTCCTGTATGTTAACATTTCAGGGGGCCTTCAGTGATTGTAAAAACACTGCAGTAATGTTTGATTTTTAGCATACTGTTTCCCACAGTATGTCTGTGTGCCACCTCAGGGGATGGGGTCTCTGCCAACACAGGCTTGATTACCTTAAAGGGTCCCTTTAGGGCTATAGGTTATTGGTGTATGGTTTGCTCTGCTTCTCTTAAGAGCTAAGCGTACCACAAACAAACAATTTTTCTAGCTAGAGTATCCCTTTTCAGTGTCCTTGAAGCTCCTAGACCAAAACCCGATTGGTTGAATAGGTCCTTCCGGTCCCCTCTGTCAGAAATGGATTGAAAATCTTGAATGTGCAAACCCCCATTCAGTCTGAACTGCATCAGTGGGGTGGATTGGGTCCATAGCTTGGTGTGTGTTAGCTTCAGACACTAAAAGCTACAATGCCGCGTTGTGGGCTGAAGTCCACTCCCATGTTACTCTTTTTTGCAACAAGTCATGTAAAGGGCATGCAATTATTGCTAAGTCTGGGATATATTTCTTCCAAAAGACCAATAATCTCAGGGTGCGCTGCAGCCCTTTTTTGTTTTCTGGGATTTTTATCTGGTCTGGTGCTGAGAGGGTATCTTGGGGAATACAAACTGACCCTTCTTTCCACCAGATGCCTAAGAATTTAACTTCCCTTGTGGGAGCCTGTATCTTTTCTGTGGGTGTCTGAAGGCCTGTTTTCTCCAGGTGATTAATAATCCTGTCCTGCATAGTCTGTACTGAAGCTGTAATATGTCCCCCTATTAAGATGCCACCAATATAGTGATAGACTTTGACCACATCTTCTAATTGGGATTGCTGACAATTCCTGTGTTAGGGCATGGTGAGCCAGGGTAGGCAAGTGCTTATACCCCTGAAGCAAGCAGGTACAAATATGTTACTGTGACTTCCAAACAAAAGCAAATTGGTCTCAGTCACTTTACTGGAGTGGAACCATAAAATCCACACCTTTCACAGAGTTGGCCTGTTCCTCAATGGTTGCAATTAATTTGGCTATAATAGGTATAGCTGCAGTCAGGGGACCTGATGCCAAAAGTCGATGGTTAATTGCCATTTCCCATTAGGTTTGCATATTGGCCACACTGGTGAATTATATGGAGAGTGGGTAAACACTGGGATTCCCTGCTCTTTGAGATCCTCCATCACCCGGGCTACCTTGTCTCTGCTCCTAATGGCAGTGGATAGGGTTTCATGTAAACCGTCTTGTAAGGGGAAAGGGCAGGCGCTGTTTGCATTAGATGCACTTCTGCTGAGGATGTTTTGATTAACTGCCTGATCTGGGGAGTGCCACAAGACCACGAATTCCTCTGGGTGTCATGCCACTGTCTCCCTTTCAGCACATGTATACCCAAAAGGGTTGCCTGAAAAGGTTCTATCGCCACCATGGTATTAATGAGGGGTTCCTCCTCTGACAGCTATAGTATAACTGAAGTCACAGGCATTGACTGTATTTTCCCCAGGGTGTTCAAAATTATTAGATTTCTAAATGGGATTGATATCTCACACCATTCTGTCTCGGTCTGTGTTAACATGGTAATTTGTGTCCCAGTGTGAATCAGAAAGGTTGCTGGTTGTCTCCTTAACCCTATAGCAACAGTGATTAATAGATCCCACTTTGCATTCACGGTGACTTGTCTTACAAACATCTGTCCTCTGCACCCCCTGCCCTCACCTTCAGGGAGCAGAGGGTCTAGTTTGTCACCAGCTCCTCCTTAAAGTTAATCAGGAATGGAGCCTCAGGGATTAGTCCAAGAGTAGCCTTTCTCCCTGGCAATTTTTGTACTAATTTGTCTAACTTTTGGATTGGGAGTCCATCCATCAGGTCTCTGGCAATGCCTTTCTGTAGGTCTAGATGCCACAACACCTGTAAACTTAGGGGTCTTTCACTCCCAGGATTAATACCCTTGAGCGTCTCGAATCCTGGCCCTTCCTCTCTGGCAACTGCCCTGCAGTTCTTATGATTCTGGTTTTAGTTCTTTGGGATGATCTACTCACAGGACCAGATTTCCTCCCAGAATTAATTAATTCCTGCACTACTTCTCCACACATCCATAATGGCTTACCTGACTGCTGATTGTCAGGGGTTACCATCCCCTCTAAAGCAGCTATGCTTCTTTCGCCTTTGGGAGTGTTTTGAATTTTCTCTTGTAATTGCATTCCAGTAGATTTTAGGGAGTTGAAAGAACCTTATTAAACCTCTCAACTTCAGCAAAATTCCATTGAATTTAACAACTGTCAGGTTATTAGTTTACCTCAATAAAACATATTGCTTCTCTTTTTTTTTTTCTTAAATAAGGTGTATTCCACTCTTCT
This sequence comes from Laterallus jamaicensis coturniculus, assembly GCA_022605575.1. Lineage (NCBI taxonomy): Eukaryota > Metazoa > Chordata > Aves > Gruiformes > Rallidae > Laterallus > Laterallus jamaicensis. The sequence continues at coordinate 83,651,400 of JAKCOX010000003.1, forward strand.
GTATCAAATTGGCATAGTCAGCACAACAGCGAGTAGTATCATTAATTACTTACAGAAGCATGGAATAAGTCTGAATCCCAAATTCTCAGAATGGGCTTGTGATAACTGGTATGGTTGGGAAGCTGTGGAAGAACAACTGAAGTTGGTCAAGGGTCATAAAGAACGGAAAAATAATTAGCTAAATTTGAGGTACCTGTTTATAAGCTGTTTTTCAAGACAGGGAGAATAACAACAAAATGGAGCAGGACCTAAAAAGTTATAGAATTGTGATTTCCAAGTGCCAAGGAGTGCCTTTTCCTTGTTTGTTTTTTTTTTTATTGTAGTTCTATCTCTGAATAAGTTTTAAAATTGAATGGTGTAATTGTTATTTCTCAAGCTGTTGTTAACTGCCAGCTTCATAGCTTTGGCTGGCTTCTGGTGGAAAAGCGAGGCTGCAGGGATGGCTTCTGCAAGCAACAGGCAGAAGCTCTCTGCAGGCCTGATAGAGCAAACACCAGCTGACTCAAAGCTGGAGTCATTGCTGACCAAGGCTGAGACCATCAGTGGTGGTCACAGCGCCTCTGAGAATCATGTTTAAGAGAAAAAAAAAAAACAACACTAACAGCAGCATTTTGCCACCAGAGAAGGGAGTGAGAAGATGTAAGGAGCTGTGCAGACATCAAGGCTGGTGAAGGGGGGGAGGGGAGGAGGTGCTCCAGGTACCAGAGAGAAAGATGGCCCTGCAGCTCATGGAGAAACCCATGATGGAGTGGGTGTGTCCCCCTGCAGCCCATGGAAAAGGTTGAGACCCCATCTGCAGCCTGTGGAAAGGCCCCACACTAGAGCAGGTGGAGACATACAGAAGATGCTGAAACCAGTGTTGGAACAAGGTTCTGCAAGCACTTGCAGTCTGTGGAGAGAGACACAGACCCAGAGATGAGCAAGAGGGAGAAATCCATGATGGAGCAGGTTTGCTGGGGGAGTGGGTGGGGGTGGGGCTTGTGACCCTGTAGAGGAGCAGTCAGGGTTTGAGAGACAGAGATGTTCTATGACTTACGATTGCGCGCCATAGGAGTGACCCACGCTGGGGCAGCTGGTGAAGAGCTGAAGCACTGTGGGAAAGGACTCACACTGGAGAAGTTCGTGAAGGACTGTCTCCCATGGGTGGGACCCACCGGTGCAGCAGGGGAAAGGGGTGAGAAATGCGCAATGACTCATAAATGGAAATGTATGAGAGCAGCAGAATGAATAGCAGACCAAGAGTGAAAAGTATAGCAGTGAAGCAGCACTATTTTCAGGACGCTGTTTCTAACAATAAAACTGGGAAATGTGTTGAGTGTGAGGGTATGTGGAAGGTGGTTAGATCATCTACATTAAGGTTATCTGCTCAAGGACCTCTTCATTGCAAGTGGAGACAGTAAGGAATAAACCAAACATAGAGAGATGCAAACCTGATTGACAAAAAGTATTGGAGATGAGAAGCAAACCACCTCAGCTATGCTTGTTGATAAGAGTATGTGAGAGTATTGCAGCAAGGCTATCTGCTTGCAGACCTTGTGAAATGGGATTTTGTGGCAAAGGGGGAAACAATAAACAAGACATGGCATGCAAATATGAATGAGATGGAAGAAACAAATTTAATCAGTTTTGATAACTGACGGGCCACTGAGAAACTGTAGTCAACACTAGATTTTAAACTGCACAAGAGTGCAAACCTGGAAGTTGCAGTTGTGGGCAAAAAATGGTGGAATGGTATGGAGGAGGAACAGACAAAGGATATAAAAGGGGCCAATTGTGTGTAAACTGAGCCTGGTCAGGAGGTTGGTCTGACTGAGCCAGGTGACTGATCCCTGCAGCCAGTCCTTTATTAAGTCCTTTATTTATCCTCTCTCTATTCCCTGTGTGTGAGTGCTGCAAGGAATAGGTGTCAGCTACTGAGATTGGTGTGAGTTGATAGCTGAGCTGGGAAGCAGAGTCAGACTGGAGGTGTAGGAACCCCAGGCTGTGGTGTTGGTGACTGGAGTGAGAGGATGTCTCTGCATCAATAATTGGAAGAACCACAGCTCTTCAGTGTCTCCACAGGTTTGTCCACCCCAGTAGCCAGCACTCAAGACAGATGTGAGTGGATTTGGTGCCAGTAACAGGGGTCAGCTCCAGGGTGTATTTGGAGCATCACCAGGACAGTGGAGTGAGGGGCTCATTGCTGGTGGTTGGAGTGGGACTCTAGGTCACAACCCATGTACCTGATGGTGGCTGCTGGTGAGGGTACATCAGGGCGTATTTTCCCAAAACTGAAGTTATGGGACTTGCCTGTGTAATTTGCTAGCAGATTTCAAGGTGAACTAGGTGTTAGTTACGAGGCCCTGTGTCCAGGCAGAGGGTTTGTGCTGGTATTTGGGGTGATCAGTGAGTGTTGAGTGCTTATGAAAGAAGTGAGTGTGTGCTCCTATTTGAGCATCAAGCTGGACAACCAACAAATAGGAGACACTTGAAAGCGAGTAATAGGGCCTGGAGTCCATGCAGGAGTACTAGATTGGCAGAGGGACCATATTGGTTCTTTAAGCACCTGTGTGTGTATGCTGGTGGTGGTGGTGTGTGGCTTTTAGAGATGAATTTGTGCCTGACCAGCCAAAGCGTGGAAGGGGACCTGTCTGTCTATGCTTACATTTTTAACCCATATATGTAGGTGCTGTTGAAGCATTGGCTGTCAGTGTCCTCTATGCTCAGCCTTGATAGTGGTTGAACCCAGAAACAGGAAAGCAGCAGCTGTGTTTGTGGGCCTGCAATACAAGCACCCAGGTCTCCAGGCTGGGCTTCAGCCTTGGGGCAGGAGGAAATACCAGGCCACAGGCTTGTTGGAAGTTATCATGGCATTCCTTAACAAGCACCAGGGCTATGCTAATGAGGTCATTTGAAGAGGATAATTTTGATGGGTTTTGTTTTTATGGCTGTTGCTTCAATTTTAAAAATCTCTCCTGTCTTTTTAACTTTTCTGAAGAGGTCCAGTTTGTTCTGAGTGCTCTTCCTGCTGTGGTAGATTTGGCCCTGGGAACTTTGAGAATGAAGTGTGTTCACTTTAAAAACAACCAAACAACCCCCCCCCAAAGAACTTAACAACCTAAACCAAACCTGCTAACAAACTGAATCAAATACTTTGGATAGTACTGAATAAAGTCACAATAAATGTTCTGGTGGTTGGAGGAGACAATGTTAAGAACACAATGAAAGCTGGGAGGAAGAGCCTGGGTTAACATGGAGTTTGTATGTGTAGAACTAAAACAGCCCTATCCAATAACCGTTTTTGTAATGCACATCTGTAGCAGCAAATGGCATTAGGAAAGCAAGGCCAACGGTTGGAAGTGAGAAATACACTGTTGGAAACTGGGCTGGGAATCTGGAAAGAGAAGTGACTGGTTGATAAGGGGTCTCAACCTTGAGCTTTAACCTTGAGAGATACCCCAATTCAAGGGGAGATCACTGCCATGCAGGCAGCTGCTTAGCAGGGAAAAGTTGAAGAGGCTTGCTCAGACTGTTGTATTTATAGAATAAAGTTGTTGGCTCATAATCAAATTACATTTGATAGAAAGGTAAGCATTAAATTCCTTGTACCCACAACTTTGTTCCTTGACAAATTAGTCTTGGAAGAATCACCAAAAGTAGCTGTTGCATATGATTTTTTCCAAATCCTTTACATACCTACTTGTCCAGAGAAATATTAGTAGAGGGCTGGAAGGCTTTTACTGTGAGGACAGGGTGAGAGAGTTGGGTCTGTTCAGTCTCACAAAGAGCAGGCTCTGGAGAAATGTTATAGTGACCTATTTAAAGGGGGCCTACTGGAAAGTTGGAGAGGGACTGTTTACAACATACCACGAAAGGGTTGGTGTAGGCGCACTGGCACACTGCTTGTTGAACCAGTATAATGTCTAAATGTAGATTTAAAAAGCCATGCAGACACCAAGGTCAGTGAAGAAGGAAGAGGAGGGGGGAAGAATGAGGCACTCTAGATGCCAGAGAGAGATTCCCCTGCCGCCCGTGGAGAAGACCATGGTGGACCAGGTGTCCCCTCGCAGGCCATGGATAAGGATGGGGAGCAGAGACATCTACGGCCTGTGAAGAGATTGACCCATGCCCCAGCAGGTTTGCTGGGGAACTTGTGAGTCTGGGAGGGACCAGGCCGGAGGAGTGTTGTCCTGAAGGTCATCACTCCATGGAAGGGTGCCCTGCTGAGGCCCATGGTGAGGAAATGACTCCCTGGTAGAGAGGACTCACGGTGGAGAAGTTCGTGGAGGATTGTTTCCCGTGGGTGGGACCCCATGGTGCTGCAGGGGAAGAGTGTGTGTGTTGAAATGCACCCCCCCCCCCTCCCCCCCCCCCCCCCCCCCCCCCCCGCAGCTAAGACAGAAGATAGCATGGGAGGAATGGAGTGAAAACCCCTATTCCCTGCCCCTCTTCGTGCCATGATGGGGGTCGGGGGGAGGAATGAGGGAGCGAATTTATGACTAAAGTCGAGTCTGCCAAAAGGAGAGGGGTGGGAGGAAGTAGAAGTAAGATCTGGAGAAGGCAAGTAGTTTGTAAGGAATTGACCGGCACCCCACTCCCCATTCCCTGCCCCTCCCTGCGCCACATTGGGTGGGAAAGAAGGGATTCAAATTGTGAATGAACTTAAGTCTGCTAAGAAGGGAGGGGTGAGGGGAAGGTGCTTTAAGACCTGACGGCACTTCTTATTACCTGACTCTGGTTCACTGGGTGTGTAGTTGTAGTGTAATAAATTACTTTTATTCTGTGTTGAGTCTGTTTTGCCTATTGCACTAATTGGAAAGTGATCCCTCTGTCCTTATCTTGAATCCCAACATATATTTTCTCCCTTTTTCAGCTGAAAAGGGGAGTGAGCAAACAGCTCTGGTGGGTATTTGGCCTCTAGCCAGGGCCAAACCACCACAGGGTGTTAGTTGTCTTGAGGCTTTTATCTTTGAGCATACACTAGTGATGCCTTAAAGATATAGTGTCTGTGTTTCCAACTGGAGTTTATAGTTGAATTCCATACCTTAAAGGAGGGTGCAGGCTTTGAGTCAGAAGTTCAGATGGTATCCTCCTATAGGAGACCAACTGGAATAACAAAAAATTGAAACGAGTATTTTGAATACCAAGGCAACCTTGTAACCCCCTGAACAGCAAACTGCTGGGAAAAATGTCAGAGATGAAACTTGATAATGGAATGTAGGTTGGAGATCTCCATAGCCTTTCAAAGGAATGTCTCAAACACTGAAGGAATGCCTCAGGCACTCCCAAGATGCAAAAAACCCTGAAGCAAAACTCTGAACTGCACCCTGAAATGAAACTGCCACCATGTGTAAGGACAGACATGTGCCTTAAAAATTGCCAACAGAACTGTGCTACTCTTTCCTCTCTCTCTTTTACCACGAAACCTCATTGCCATGGCAAACAAGTGAATTCTGCATGTTGGGAACAGATACATATCCTGTTTATCTGAAAGTATGTAGTGCAAGTCCTCTACATATGCCCAGGGTTGACTGAAGGACAAAGTATGGGGGGGCTCAGGCCCTCTTGAACTTTTAAGGACCCTCTGGAGATGGTACTGGGTATTTGTCCAGTGGGTAGAAGGTGTGTCTATGCCAAGGACTTACTGACTATGTGATGAGAAATCACTATAAAAAGACAAGACAGTCTAAGACAGGGTGGAACGTTTTTCCACCAGACCTGAAGACATCAGACTGATGGGATGCCGCAGATCTGTGGGGGTAGCTATTACAGTCTCTCTCCTTTTTCCACTCTTTTCCCTCTTTCTCCCCACCACTGTGCCTTCTCTTGCACACTTCTTGTGGGCCAAGTAAAGATACTTCGCGCTTGACTCTGTTTTGAGTTTTAATTCTGTTCCCAAGAATGCGAAGACCTGGTCATGATAAAACACCTGATGGGAGCTCATCCAGGAGCTAAGCCCAACTGTCCCCAACCACCTAGAGGCTGGTTGCAACACAAGGGTGTTTAACCTCTGCCACGTTAGTCTTACCTAGTTGTGGATTGTGACACCATGGGAGGGGATGCTGTCTGTTTCTTGGTGGGATGTGACATTTGCAAGAGAGGTTAAGTAATCCACAGTAATAGATTTGCGAGAGCACTTGCTTAATTTGAGTAGATCTGTGCCTGTGAAAGCACATGTAGAGACACAGTTTCAGTATCTCCATTAGTATCATGCTGTAACCTTAAAAGTTGGTCAAGAAACTCTTTGGGAGTTTTAGGAAGCAGGCTTTCTGTATTGCAGTGTTGGATGCAAAGGTGTATCATACCAGATGATCTGGTATGCATGATGCAAACCCATCATGCGTACCAGAGCAGAAGTTTATATGGTTCTAAAATATGTATATTTGTTTAGACTACATGAAATAGTCATGCATATTCATATTGTTTTCCAGAACTAATTATAATATTTGCATCTTTATTATGCATGTGCTTTAAGCCTCTGAGTGTCTTTGATCTCTAGTGGTTGTTTGAAGATGTACTATTCAACGTTCTTTCCATTAAACCCGAGTCTTTTCTTCCTTATGTGGTTTGCCTTAGTTCATCACTGCTTGTAGATTGCTCAAGTTCCTTGATTCCAACTGTTCCTGGTTTATCTTCACCCTTCCAGGATGCTCAGTCACGATTGAATTTTTTGTCCTTGATTGCATATTTGAGGCTGCTTGCATTCCTCCTTCCTGGTTGATAGTTTGATGTTCCCCCTTATGTCCTTGGTAGCACACACACAGAATCACACATGGAATGACTAGGTTGGAAAAGACCTTTAAGACTGAGTCCAATCAGACCCATCTTCTACTAAACCATATCTCGAAGTACTTCATCTACTCATCTTTTAAACACATCTAGGGATGGTGACTCAACCACCTCCCTGGGCAGCCTGTTCCACATCCTTGGCAACTCTTTCAGTGAAGAATTTCTTCATAACATCAAATCTAAACCTGCCTGGGTGCAGCTTTGTGCCATTTCCCCTTGTCCTATCTTGTGACACTTGGCTGAAGAGACCATTGCCCACCTCTCTACAACCTCTTTTCAGGTAGTTGTAGGCGGTGATAAGGTCTCCCCTCAGCCTCCTCTTCTCCAGCCTAAATATCCCTAGCTCCCTCAGCTGCTCCTCATAGGATTTTCCCTCCAGCCCCTTCAACAGCCTAGTTGTTATCTGCACTCGCTTGAGGACCTCAATGTCCTTATGCTGACAAGCCCGGAACTGGAAACAGTACTCGAGATATTGGCCTCACCAATGCTGGGTACAGGGGCACAATCAGCTCCCTAGACCTACTGGCTGCACTATTTTTGATACAAGCCAGGATGTCATTGGCCTTCCTGACTGCCTGGGCACACTGCTGACCCATATTCAGCCTACAGTCAACCAACACCCCCAGGTCTTCCTCTGCCTGACAGCTCTCCAGCTAGTCTTCCCCAAGCCTGTCACACTGCCTGGTTATGTCCCATGTACAGCTCTCTACACGTGGCCTTGTTAAACTTCATCCCATTGGTCTCAGCCCATCTGTCCAGTCTGTTCAGATCCCTCTGAAGAGCCTCCCTAACCTCAGGCAGATCAACACTTCCTCCCAGTTTAGTGTCATCTGCGAAATTACTGAGGGAACATTCAATCCCTTCATCGAGGTCCTTGATAATGAAGTTAAATAAAACTGGACCCAGGACTGAGCCTTGGGGGATGCCACTTGTGACCAGCCTCCAGCTGGATTTTGTTCGATTTACCACCACCTTTTGGGCCTGGCCATCCAGCCAGTTTCTAACCCAGCAGAGGGTCCACCTGTCAAGGCCAGTGGCAGCCAGTTTCTCAATCAGAATGCTGTGAGAAATCATGTCAAAGGCTTTACTGAAGTCCATCTTGAGTACTGTGTGCAGTTTTGGGTGCCACAGTACAAGAGGGACTTGAAACTATTGGAGAGTGATGAGAGAAGGGCAGCGAGGATAATGAAGACTCTGGAGAGAAAGTCCTTATGAGGAGAGGTGGAAGTGGCTTGCCTTGGTTCAGCCTGGAGAAAAGTAGACTGAAGGGAGACCTCATCACAGTCAGTGGCTTCCTTATGAGGAGGACCTAAGGAACACCAATCTCCACTCTTTGGTGACCAGTGATAGAACCCAAGGGAATGTTATGAAACTGCGACAGAGGACACTTAGTTTGGCTGTTAGGAAGAGGCTCTTTATTGAGAGACTGGTCAGGCACTGGAATATACTCAGGGAATTGGTCACAGCACCAAGCTTAACTCAGTTCAGGAGGCATCTCGATGATGCATTCAAGGCACATGCTTCTGACTTGGCTGGTCCTGTGTGGAGCCAGGAATTGGAGTTGATGATCCTTATGGGACCCTTCTAACTCAGGGTATTCTATGATTCTATGATACCTGTAATGCATACTGAATTTCAGAATGTCCTGGGACAGTCAATTGGTTAGCGTGGAAGCCAGGGAAAAAGGCAAGGGAAAAAATGTTATCTAAAAATAATAGAACAGTGGTTCTAAATAAAGTATATTAATAATGAGCTTTACAGTTCAATGCTCTTTGCAGCCATGTACTGGATTTGGCTGGGATGCAGTTAGTTTTTCTTCACAGAAGCTGTATGGTGCTGGATTTTGAATCTGCGGCTGAAACAGTGTTGCTAACTCATCAGTGTTTTGGTGATTGCAGAATAGTACTTGCACAGCATCAAGGCCTCCTCTGTTTCCCACTATGTCCCCACAGCAATTGGTGTGAGAGTGGGCAGGAAGCTGGGAGAGGACACAGCCAGGGCAGGTGACCTAGGCTGGTGATGTATTGCTCAACTGACACTTTCCCTCCATGCGTTGCTCTTCTGAGTGTATTTGCTCTGTCTTCTTGCAGCCCAGGCTTGATGCATTTGGTTCTAGATCACATGTCCTTAGCTCTGGTTCTCTGTCATCCTTTGGAGTGAGCTGGCAGCTAAGAGAAATGGAGAAATAATTTACCCGATGAAGGTAAAATATTAGTATTTATATATCAGTTATTAAACAATTAAGACAGATACAGAATGTACTAGACCTAATGAAGTCATAAAAGACTACTTGGTTAACTAACTTACTTTTTTTACTGGAGTTAAGCACACAATTTTTTTCAGACTGTTCTGGGGCTAAGGAGTAAGTTCTTCAGTTTGAGTCAGGTTGTCTCAGGTATGAGTTGACTTCCAGGAGAGAGATGCGATGTTCAAAATATTCTATTTCAACTATTTTACTGATTGAAATTACAATATTTAGTGAAACAAATGACCAGGTATCAGCCCCTTAAAAGATTGGCAACAAAAGTGGTTGGGTGTAGCATGAATGCTGTGACAGAAGTCATAGACCTCTCACTGAGAAAATCTAGGTATCTTCCCTGTGTTCCTTCAGCTTCCAAACAATTTCCACTCCAGAGATATTTCTGTATTTTCTTCTTATATTGTTGCAGACTTGACTATAAGAAATTGGTTGGTTGTCTTCCCTTGGCAGGCACTGCAAATCAGCATTCAGGTGACGGCGCTGTATGACAGGAGTTCAGAGGCAGCTGAGAGCAGTTCAGTTCTATTAGCAGCATATATTCTTTCTACAGAATGCATTTGAACTACAGGTTTATTCAGTTTAGCACAAATACAGCAAAAGATAACATATCCAAAGATATGTAAGATAATTGCACTGCTCCAAATACCAACTCATTGCGAATTGGAATGAGTGTTTTGTCTGTCTTACAAGGTAACAGAACCTGCAAAGGCAGGGTAGCATTTTGTGGACTGGGACTCCTGTCCTCCAAAGGCCATAATGGCCTGTAGAGTCCTGGTCTCAAAACCAACCATTGTGCTCAGATGGCATCCACTTTTGATAAGCCTGGCCACTGTCCCTGCAAGGGCAGCCCCTTTTCAGTAGCCACGTTGATAAACAGGATACTGCTCTTATCTGATAAAGGAACAGTGACAGGCAAGCAGGGCCCAGTGGAAACAGTCCCTTCTTGCAAAAGTCCTGATCACAGAATCACAGATTTGTAGGGGTTGGAAGGGACCTTGAGAGATCATCAGGTCCAACCCCCCTGCCAAAGCAGGCTCCCTAGCTCATACCGCACAGATAAGCGTCCAGATGGGTCTTGAATATCTCCAGAGGAGACTCCACCACCTCCCTGGGCAGCCTGTCCCAGGGCTCTGTCACCCTCACTGTGAAAAAGTTCCTTCGCATGTTGGTGCTGAACTTCCTGTGCTCCAATTTGCAGCCATTGTCCCTTGTCCTGTCTCCACTGACCAAAGAAAAGGGGCAGGCCAATTCCCCCTGCACCCCATACTTAAGATATTTATAAACATTGATTAGGTTCCCCCCTTAGTCTTCTTTTCTCCAGGCTGAACAGCCCCAGCTCTCTCAGCCTTTCCACGTAGGGTAGATGTTCCAGGCCCTTAATCATCTTCATAGCCCTTCTCTGGACTCTCTCCAGGAGATCCCTGTCCTTTTTATTCCAGGGAGCCCAGAACTGGACACAATACTCCATGTGGTGTCTGACCAGGGCAGAGTAGAGGAGGAGGATCACCTCCTTCGACCTGCTGGCCACACTCCTCCTGATGCACCCCAGGATCCCATTTGCTCTCTTAGCCACCAGGGCACACTGTTGACTCATAGCCAACCTGTCCTCAACCAGGACCCCCAGGTCCTTCTCCACAGAGCTCTTCTCCAGCAAGTCAACCCCCAGCCTGTACTGATAGATGCAGTTGTTCCTCCACAGGTGCAAGACCCTACACTTGCTTTTGTTGAATTTCATCTGGTTTCTCCCTGCCCAGCTCTCCAGCCTGTCCAGGTCTCGCTGGATGGCAGCGCAGTGTTCCTGCGTGTCAGCCACCCCTCCCAGATAAGGGTACTGAATGGGGTCATTGCTTGATGACGCCACTTGGGGGGGTGTCAAATGACCACCTGGGACCCCCAGTCCCCACTGATTCATTTCCAGAACACTCTACAATTGAACATTGAGTTTGTGCAAGATATGCTAGGTACCCTCCCCCGAAGGATGGGGACAGGTAACATAAAAGATGCAAGTTCTGAATGTCTGGTGTCTGCCCACCATCCAAGGACTGCAACTTCATGCAGATCTACACTGGATTCCTGGGTGAGGATGTCTTCTCAATGTCTTTCTCAATCTCTCTTTCTTTAATTTTTAACCTTATTCTTGGCACCTACAAGTCACAGCGTTTCTAATTTTGCTAAATTCTGCTAGTTGGAATTTATTACTCTGAGAATGGTAACATGGTCGTCTTTGGGGTTTTTTTTTCAGGCTTTGTAATCCTACTCAGCTTTAAGTGAAATTGTGCTTTGCTGGGACCTCCTGGGTAATTGTGTTACTCCTAGGTACCGCACAGAGGATTATAGAAGTTATTCTCACCAGAGGGGTTGTTAAAAGATATTACCTAAGAGAGGGTTAGCCCAACCCCTGGGGCAGGTAGAGAAGGTTAACATTACGTGTACCCATCTGCCTGGACAGTAAAGATCAGTTTGAGAGAAGGACTGGATCCAGCTGCTTTTTTTTTTTTTTTTTTTTTCTTCAGTTTTCTTTCCCCTTTTTCACCCCTTGATGTGAGTGAGTGGCTGCATGGACTTGTCTGCTGGCTGATGTCAACCTACCACAAACCCTGCTAGCACCTACACCAGAGGAGTCGAGGTTCCATGGACTTTTCCTGATATGTAACTGGGGGGAGGCCAGCCTTACGTTGGCTGTCACACTGGTAAACATGAGGTGTTGCTTACCATAGATCAAATCAGGGTACAACACTAGGTTTCCTCCTTCCTAGTGGACCTGGATGAAGTAAACTCCAATGCTTTAGAAAATTAGTGAGATCTTCTCACTAGTCTCTCTGTTTCTCCAGTGAATAGAGGATATTCTACAGTTGGATTTGATGTGCTGAATTTGTATTACTAGTCTCCTGGTGCCAGTATTACATGAGTTACATGCTCTAATACTCCTTGTCATCATTCTTTTCATCATCTGTTGCTGGCTACTTCCTCATGGTACTTTGGGGTTACTAATACCATTAATATTCAGGTGAATATTATTTACTTCTTTCCACTAATCATGTTTAAGGGTCAGTCTGTTGGCAGGAGTGAACGTATAGCAGTGTTACCTAGTGGAGGTTAGGGACCATGACTTTGCAAACAATACTGTGATTCAGTGATTATTATTATTTTTAGCCCTAGTGCTATGGTATATAGTTGCAATAATAGGTGTTTTTGCACAGTAATGTATGTTTATGATAAACTGTACTAGAGAACTATTTTATTCATATAGTTTATTCAAGATTGAAGCAGTTTACTAAGAAAATGTAATTACTGCCAATCACTCAACTGTATCTTCAGAAGGAAATTTGGTAATGTAACAGATAAACCACAAAATGTGACATGTAAAAAATGTGAAGCATCTACAGTTTCTGAAAGTATCTACTGTTTCTAGACACCCTTCTTTTACCCCAGAAACTTCTAATATTTGTGTGACATGCCTTCCCCTTTCTCCACCTTTCCTTGTGTGAGTTACAAGCACAAGCTGTTTCCTTGCACACACCTTCTGTGGTAGATAGTGTTGCCTCAGCTTTATGTGAGTGTTTTCTAGTCTCTGTAACCTGCTGATCCCTGCGCTGATGAGTTGGTGTTCCATGAGTTTGCATGTATACAGCAGTAAGGCTCTGATAACAAGTGAATGTTGAAAACACCTGTATTGACATGGGCAGGGACGGGTTGATGACAAGGGAGGGAGTGTTGACCAAAAATGAAACCTTCGGAGGCAGGGTGCTGTCTTTGTGAGCCAACTCCTGAAACATGCAGACAAAGATCATGTGTCTTCTGCACGTGTGTGCCTGTGAAAGTTCATCATTTGAACCCCACAACCCATTAACTCATTTCTATAACACTTCTGAACATTCCTGAGTGCATACTGCCGTGCTCAGTGGTGACGGACCTGCTGCCTGTGGGGTGACCACACTGTGTTATAAAAGGGGTGTCTTGGTTTTGTCTAGGACAGTGAATTTTCACAAGGAGCCAGCACAAGTGAGCCAAACTGGCCAAGGGTGTTTTCCATATCACATGACATCATGTCCCTCCATAAGAGGGGCTGGTCAGGAAGGACTGGCTCCTGGATGGTCTAAGTGTGGGCTGAGCACCTAGTCATTCATTGGGTGGGTAAAGTGCTTTGTGTTATCACTGTCTGTGTATTCTGTCACAAGTCCTGTTGTTGTTTCCCTCTCCCTGTGCCATGTCAGTGAACTGTCCTTATCCCAACCCCTGCCATTGCTTTTGTCTATTTCTCTTCCCTGGCTGCTGCCTGAGGTGTGAGTGAGCCACACATAGTGCTCAGCTGCTGACTGGGGCTAAACCATGACAAAGGGGAAACAGAAGATTTTAGCATGTGCCCACCACCTGAGGACTACAACCATGGTGGTATCTTTTTTCTTCTCTCTCTTTCTCTACCACTCACTTTGTCTCTAGCTTCATTTAGAGGTTTTGCTAAGCCACTATTTCGTGTAGTTTTTCTGAGTTTTAAGTGTTGTTGTAACTTTTTCTAAGTTGTTATAACTTTTATAGTTCTGCTGAGTTTTAAGTAAATTTGTGATTTGAACTTCTCGAGTAATTGTCATTACTTCTGACTACTGCACAGAGAAATAAAAAGTTAACCTCACCCACCAAGTGGGTCAGGACAACAGTGCTCATCATCTTAAACACCGATGTGTTATCAACATTATTCTCATCCTAAATCCAAAGCAGAGTACTATACCAGCTACTAGGAAGAAAATTAACACTAGCCTAGTTGAGACCAGAACTCTTGTCTTCACAGAGATGGCCTAAATTCCCCTAAAAATGGCCAAAATTCTGTGTCTCCACAGTGATTCAGGGACCTTACAGAAGATAAAGGCTAGAGATATGTCTAAAACTATCTGATGGAGAAGTTTAAGTGTAGGCTTTTTAGCCACACAAAAGACTTGTTGAAGATCAGTGCTGTTACTCCTATGTTTAGTGTCAGTATCTCCATTCCCTTTCTATGAACCATCAAAGAAAAACTGGCAGTTGCCTTTGTGGCAGTTGCTGATGATTTCTGAGGCTTGTGGTCAAGGTGAGAAAGTAGTAGGTGAAGGAGTGAAACAGGCATGTGTGAGGAGTAGTGTTCTCTTTGTCTTTCAGAGCCTTACACTGATCTCAAATGTTCTTCCTAAGACATACATTTTCTGCCAAATACCACTTTTTAAAGTAGCATGTGGTGGTATGTTAAAGTTATAATAATTTTGAGGTTGTGATCTCAATTGGAAACACAGGGTTTTTTAATACAGCTAATAATGATGATGAAGTAAATTTGTACTAATTTTTATGGTCTTGACAGTGAAATTAATTGAGTATTACTCCTGGGTAAGTTGTGTGTTGCACACAGTCAAAGTTTCTTCTCTTTAGCAAGGATTTTACAGTTACTACTTGTTGGCATTTTAGTCTTGTTTACATATCTCAAATCATGTTTCTGGAACACATAAATGTCTTAATTTGCATCAGCAATTATTTAATTCAAGTGCATGATTATTTTATCCTCTGATTATTTTTCAGGAGATAACTAGTGTAACATTAGCAGTCTGAAATCTTTAGCTTGGATGCAAAAGCCTGTTTTATCATCTAAGATTCCTGAATCACTGTAAGTATTGCCTTAATCCTGTTGTTGATGTTTCTTAGGAATTTCAGATGTGACTTTGTTTTCCTGTTTTCTTCTGTTATTGGTGTTCTTTGAGAGCAGAGGAGTAAAAGAGTGAAGGAAGATAGAGCTATCTTTCAATCTTTAAAGCACCTGGAAACCTTTAATTTTGTGGCTCTTATAGACTAGACCTGAGTGATTCTTCCAGTCCCTAAGGTTGAAATCAGGTGAGTCTTAAAATCTGAAAGATCCCATGAAAGAATGTCAACAGCTTTAGGTGATCTTGGCAAAATGACGTGAAACATTTTGTTGAGAAGTTGTCTTTAACAGCCTGCACAAAGCAAGTTATTCTGTCCTAGTTGAGTTTGACCGTACTGTGAGGAACCTAACTGAGTTGCAGACAGCATTTATATTTGTAGCTTGTTCTGGGTCTTCTGTGCTTTTCCATTTTGAAGACTGAAATAGTGTTTGAATTCAAAGATGTCTCTCACAGTAACTTTCTAGAAGTAACGTCCTCATGCAGTTAGGCTTGTTTGCAGTCAGTGTAAATTCTGAAATACAACGTGAAGAGTTAGAGATTTGTGACCTCCTGAAGGTGTACTTTCTGCAGTAGCAGAGGTGATGTCATCTCCATGCTTCATGCTGAGGAAGAACAGAATTAGGGGTGTTTTGATTATACCTATGCTGTTAACTAGAGTCACGGACTCGTGTAAGTGTCCACAGTGTTGGGAAGAGCAAATGACATGTAAAATAAAAACAAGTGGGCCACATTTATTAGGAGATGTTTACTGAACCCAAACGAATTTTTTTTCCTTTCTTTTGTTATACTTGAAGGTATAATTGAAGTCCAGCCATCTTGTATGATAACTGATCTTCTGTAAGTGCTTCTTATGCTCAGCTCTTAAGTATTGCTCATTTTATCTTGTTACACAAATATGTTTGAAGTTTTCCCATCATCTTTGGATGAGAAGGTAAATATAGCAATCTGTCGTTAAATTTAAAAAAATGAATGACAGTAGAATTAGTGGAATGATGTGAGGATTTTGTTATTCATTAAGTATTCAATAGAACTTTTGCTCTATCTTTTTGTGCCTCATATTTTTGGAAATAGTTTAAGCAACTTGACAACGGCAATGCCCATGAGATGTGCCAATGGAGTTGTTCTTTCACACAGTAATTTAGGTTCAACAGTTCTGTTCATGAGGCATTCTAAGTCATTTAATGGTAAGTGAAGTAGTTTTTGATTGACAGATTTAAGGTTTGATTTTATTTTTTTAGCATTTTGGTTTTTCACTGAAGAAATCAAGAAAAGATGGACTGGAATGGAAGACCACTCCAGAATGCTGATGCAGAGAAGAACCTGCAAAGTGAAGAAGCATGTTACACTCAGTTGTTCTCTAATGCAAATACTTTTCCTCAGACAAATGTCTTTTCATCTAAAAATACATGCGCTTATGCTGTTAATAACCAAATGGCGTATCTGCCAACTAGCAGTGTAACCTTCCCTCTTGTAAATGGTGAAGGATTCAAAACTTCTGATCAGGCTTTACCAGGAGCATCTGTAGCTAGTAATGATTTTTTTCTCTCAAAATACCCAGCTGATCGACATCCACCATCCACTATCCACCATCCACCAGTAGTTCCAAGCCAGACATCACATTTACAGGCAGAGATGAGTCAGACTTCTTGGCCAAACTCTAATGCCTACGTTTATTCCCATAGAAAGTTACGTCCCCTGTCCTCGCAAATGAATGCTGGAAATAATGTGCGGAGTGGAATTCAGGAACCTCAGTATGTCACCGCAAATAGTTACACTGTGCGGCCACAATTACCACAGCATAATTCTGTGAGAACTCAAACATTATATCAAAGTAATGTTAATTCCCAAAATTATTCTATGTGTCTTGGTACACCTGAGCAGCATGTTCAAAACCGAATATATCATCCCAACACTCAGTTTAAAGTTCTACTCCCACAGAATCAAAATACTGCAGCAAATGTACAGCTGCTACAATATCAACCAAGTCGGATGCAATCAGAACTTCCTAGCAGATGTTCTGCACCATCCTTGTTGCCTGCCACCTGTGATTCAGGAGCTACAGCATCATCTTCTATAGGTGTACCAGAGGCAGTTCAAAATGTGCCTAATGGATACACTGTTAACCAACAGAGATGCCCATCGGATCAAAAAAATGCTTCTGGTTTTAACAGTGTTCAGCAACACTATCCGAAACCACAATCTGGAAAAGTCAGCCAGTCAGTTAGAAATGTCTGTAATTCAAATGGAAATGAGACAGGAAACCAGCATTTTAATGGAATCTCTGTGCCATCTCCTGGCATTTCCAAAGAACTGTATAATGTTCTGCAAGAAATGGAAACGCTTTATTCAGTGTCTGCTTCAAAGCCACTGAGTGATCCTGCTTGGGTTCCAAAAAGCCAGGCTAGTAGTGCAATGAACGAGCCTGTTAATTCTCCAGTTTCTTCAGCGGCAGCAGATGGAAGAACAATTGCAAAGAACAGGCTAGCTTGGGAAGCTCAAAGGCTGCTCACTCTTAAAAGAAAATATGCCCTTCTTGAAAGGATGCATCATTATAAAAAAACCCTTTTAGCTTCAGGACATGACAAAAGTACTCCCCCACTTCCTCCAGATTATCAAGGTACTCTCGCTAATTGTTTTCAACAGGTGACCAACAAAAATGTACCACCTTCCCTATCTACAGCAGTGAGAACAGAGTGTCCAATGCTTACTACTTCTCCTGAAGAAAGAAATGGCAAAAATGTAGCCAATGCTGATAACAGAAAAGTAGAGGTGACTCAAAGTAACCCTCAGGTGGAGCAGGGAATCCTTTCATCAACCTCCACTCCTATCCCCTCTCAGAGCAAACTCCCAGCTCAATTAAATAATCCTGAGAGCACTCCCATCTCAGCACAAAGGGAGGATGCATGTGCCTCAGCCTCTTCTCAAAAAACTGTGACATCTTTGAACAGTGCTTCAAGTTTTAGTCAAGTGGATAGTTCTATCAAAATTGCATCAAAGAATATGCCCAAGAACTCATCATTTCTTCAGTTTTTATTGAGTAGCACAAACATATTGAAAGAGAAGACAGCTGGTGCTACTGCTGATAGAATACTGACTGATCTCCTGTGCAGTGAAAAACCACTGACAGACGGGGAAAACTTACTAAAAGATACTAATGAGAAGGTAGAAAGTTTGAACGGTGAGCAGGCATTTATGGTTCACACAAAGTTTCCTGTATCTGAAACAGCTGCATCTAATGAAGCTAAAGTCCAGAGTGATGTGTCTCAGAAAAAAACACAATATCCTAAAAATACATGTTTTAAACAGAGCAATGGCAATTACTCCATGGAAGAGCTAACTGCATGTCTGGGTTTGTGGAAAAAGCATCCTTCAGAATCTGGAAGCGTGCAAAATAGCCAGTCAAATGAAAACCCCACAGCAAATCAGATTTCACCTTCTAGCCAAGCTAAAAAAATTAGAGAACAAAATAATGTTCTGGTTAGTACTGTTGAAGCAGTTTTGCCTGTAACAACTGCTTCTGTAGGACAAAAACTTGATACATTGAGTTGCAATTTGACAAAAAGTTTTGAACTCCAAGTTGCTGTTGTCTCTCCTTTAGTACTTTCTGAACAGAGAACACCGAGTGAGCAGGCAGAGGAATGTCCAACATCTGCAGGTGAAACCTATCCAAGAATTGACTTGGGCAACACGTGTAGCATGCAAAAAGAGGGGGGAAATGGTTCAAGTGTGGTAAATACTGATAAAGGAACAACAGAAACTGTTCAGTTGTCACCCAATTTTTGTGCTTTGGTACCGAAAGTGGACTTAGATTTGCAACGGACCAAATTATCTGATAGAAACATAGTAAAAACCAGCCTGAGTGCAAATGATTCATATGATAAAAACCAAATGAATGTTAGTCCAGCTGCACAAAATGTGAGAGAAAGTCTGCAGCTTGGATTGCAAAACAAGCCTTCTCTTCCTGAATTGGGCTTAAGTTTTTCTAGTCAAGTCTTTCAGGAAGGTATGAGAGACCATGAAGGCAAGCAAGCTCTTTTAGAGGCAGGAGATGAATCCACAGCTGTGTTGGAAGAACAGATGTTTTGTATTTCTAGTGTATGTTCACTTGTTGAAGGTGATAAGTTTTATAATCCACAAATAGCAAGTATCTTCAGCTCAGTCCCTGAGGCAGATGTATTAAATGGTACCTTATCAGAAGGAAATGCATCTGACCCAAGGCAAAAGGAGCAAGAGCTGGACTTGGATAAAAATGAGCTGAGTAGTAACACTCTCCAAAGAGAGAGCTCACTGCAAAAGATGTTGGATGAATCATCAAGCTGTGTAAATAAAGCAAGTAAGATTTTGGATGGTATCACAACTAGTAATTTGGAGAAAGCAAGCAGTAGCAGTCCTCTTAAGACAGTTTCTACCTCAGAACAAAAAAACCCATTAAATGTGTCTTTCAAGCATCTTGAAAATGACTTGGAAGTTCTTGGTAGTATAAACCAGGACATACCTGAAAATTCACTAGATTTCTCAATCAGCCTACCTGCTGAAACAAATGTGGTCACTGCTCCAGGAGATAACAGCAAACAAAATTACATGTGCAATATAAATAGCCCAGAAAATGAGATTAACCTTTTTGGAGTGGAACCTATTAAATATCTAAACAATCAGCTTTCTGAACTAGTGAAAGAGTTTCCATATGGCATTGAAGGTGTTGATATACTAATGAAAGAACCAATACAAAATGGTTCTGTGGCTGGGCAGATGGAGAATCAACCTCAGAAAGAGGCCCAGAGCTTTGATGGGGATACTCGTTTGAAGGATCAGATAAAAATTGCAGTGGTAAGCTCTGATCAGATGCAAGAACTGTTTTCTGCACACAACCAGTGTTCCTCTAATGACAGCAAAAAAATAGCAAGTCAACAGTCAGAAAAAGCTTCAGCTGAGAAAGAGAACCTTGAAGGCACTATTCAGCCTAGTCGGAGACTATGCAAGAAAGAAAAAAAGCTACAAAGATCCCCCAACCCCATAAAAGAAAAAGATTCTTTAACGGTTTGGCCATCTGTAGCATGCCCCTGTAAACTGGGAATGTCTGGTTCAGAGAAAAATGTTGATCAGTTTTCAAAAGCTGAAAATTCTAGCTCTTTGGAGAGTTACATAAAGCACAGTAATTCTGATGCCGTAGTGAAGACTAGCTGTGCAATGGGAAACCTGGAAATTTCGGAAGAAATCCCAAATAATCTTAGCAAAAAATGTATTTGCGAATACACCTCTGTAATGAACAAAAATACCAGCCTAAAAGTGAATAATGAACATAAGCAGCTTTCAACACAAGATGAAAAAATAAGACCACTTAGTTCCTCTGAAAGCCAGGATGTTGATGAATCTGAAAGGAGCAGCTGGAAGGAGGAGCTGCAGATTAAAGGAGGAACCCCATTGTTAGGCAAAGAATTTCATTCTGTCTCAGAAGAGTTGTTAGAGAAATGTGGTCCTACAGATGCAGACAACATGACAAAGTCATCCAAAAAGAGAGTTTTCAAAAGGAAGTTCTTTTTAAAAGATAAAACCAAAACAGGTTTGGCCATGAAATCCAAAACAGACCTTCAGAAGTCAACAGAGCCAGAAACTGTTAAAATAAAGAGTGCTGAAGTCAGTCAAAGACAAAAAAATCAAATATGTGAAGAGAACGCGGCTGAAGAACAGAAAGGTAAGAAACAAAAGGATACACATGGGCAAGATGTAGGAAGTAACATCAAAGAGAATGCCAAATTATCAGCAGAAATAAAGTATAAAAAGCTGAATAGTTACTGTGCTGATACCATAATGCTTCCAAATTTTGGCACTGTAGACTTGAAAACGAGAAACCACAAATACCCTCAGCACAAATCTATGAAAATTCATCCTTCACAGGAACAATCATACAAACGGAAGAGGAAGGAAATTACGATTGGGAAGAGAGACTCTAAGAAATCAAAAGGGGAAGAGGAAAGACTGAAACAATCTGAATCAAAGAATTCTAAGCAGTTTTCACATAATGGCAAGATAAATGCTGATAATGCTAAAAAATTGAGTGGAGAAAATGGCCAGAAACCAAAGAGTTCATTAGCAGATTGCACTGTTCTTAAACGACAGAGAAAAAGGGCTCGATCTTCTACCATCTCTAAAAATTACTTATCTAACAAAGAGAGACGTCTTGATATTCAAAACAAAGACAAGTGCTCTGAGAAAATTTTTCCTGATAAAAACCTGCTATACTTAAATAGAAGAAATAACAGACTGAAATTGCATCATCAAAAGGAACCAAAAAAACATTATCTGAACAGAGTAGCATTTAAGCGTACAGCACAGGAACGCATATATCTGACAAAATTGGAGACATCACCTGTCAGACCTGTCTGGCGTATGAGGCCCGAAGTGTCACGAAACAGCCCAGATGCAAAAAGAGATGCCTGTGTCTCAGAAGCTGGGAAATCATGCAAACTTGAAGTACTGGAATTTAAGCTGTGTCCAGATATACTGTTCAGAAATCCAACTACTGGCAAAGAAAGCTTAGCTGCAGAGAATTCCCAGGAAAAAGAGAAAGTCATTGTGGCAGGTATGATGCTATCTTGGTTATTAATTTGTTAGTAAACAGTATGTTACACAAAACTCCATGAAAACATGGGGCTGTGGAAGCTGACAAGAGAAATTGCTTAGCCAGCTTTCTCACAGACATAACCTGTGTGTTAAGGTGAAAAAAAATGGAGACTTTTCCTTCAATTTAATGTTTTATTGATTTTCCTTGAGTTTTAGAGAATAAAGTCTTGGCAGTTTGTGCAAAGGCTTTTGAACCTACTTGAACTTGCTTGTTCATAGCAAGCAGATTCCCTTGGCATTCTTACTAAAGGTGCTGTGATTTGTATTCTCTATTCATCTGGTTGTGAATAAAGCTGGTTGGGTAGATAGCCTAGGTAGAAAGCTTTTGCAGCAAAAATCTTCTGCAGCAATGAGGAAGAGAGGGGACTTGGGCCAGACGTATTCTGTACACAGCCTCTGTAACCTTTGCCATCTTTACTTTAAGCTGCATTTTTGTCATTCTTCTTTTCCCTTTTCTCAGTGTTTTGCATGGTGGGTTATGAAGTATCTTTATGTCAAATACTATATTTGATTTTAAATAAATACTAAGTTACACATTACCAGCCCCTGCAGTCATTTTCACAGCCAAATGAAATCTCCTTTTGCACGTGCTGGTTATATGTGTTGAAACTTGATGATGAACAGAGACCAAAACTTGTCATACAAGAAAGTTAAAAACTTTTTAAAAAACTTTCTCTTTAGATGTCAAGAGTAAAAAAGAAGATTGGTTAAAATGTGATCCAGTGAAGCAAAAAAAGCTGGAAGATATCGCTACAGGTGAAATGACTTCTGATGATCCTGAACTGTTTTGAAATATGTTAAATATTCTTTGTTTGGTTTTAAATGTTCCTTTGAAGTAGCAAATCTTAATAAAGTATTGTAAATTACTCTTTGCAAGGAGTCCTGCTAAAATGGATACTGCAGAGTACTCCATAGTAGTTTCAAAGATCAGTAGAGATTTTTGTTGCCATGAGAATATGTTGTTGGAGTTTGTTGGAATTTTTCTGCAGCTGAATCTGAGGTAACCCTGGTGACAAAATTGAAGTACAGTTTTAAACTGTAGGTAAAGACCAAGCGGCTTTTTCCCCACTTAAAGTGATGTATCAAAATCTAGTGTGAGACTATAAAACTAGAAAGTGATTATTTTTTAATTTGTTTTTCACAGTAAGTTGACGCTGTCTGCCATCCATACTTTTAAGTAGCAGTACCTCGAGTCCCAGTAGTCTGGACAGGACAACTTGTGTGACACACAGATGGAGAGTAGTGCCACTACTACATCTTCCTTGTGTCTCTTGATTGGCAAATCATTTTTTGGATGGTCTTTTGTAGCCTTTAGGGGTCAATAGTTACAACAGTGGCATCTTTCATCTCAGGGTATCAGTTGTTCCACCCCTTGTAAATCTTGGGTGAGGTTGCTGTCTTTGTTTCTTTGCTTTAGGCATCTTTCTAAGTGTAATCTTGTTTTCCTACTGGTTTAACAGGAAGTAAAATGGTGCATTCAGCATGCTGTAACCTTGTTGCCATCCTCTTAGCAGAGTGGGAATCCTTTGCTGACAAGTTATGTGTGTTGTGATCTTGATGCAAGCAACTCAAATTTACATCTTTTATTGCTGTTGAATGTGACCTTGGCTATTGGTGTCTGCCATTCTTTTAGCCCTTCCTCTGATTTCTTCTCTGATTTTCAAATAGGAGTTTTCATTCACACCTCTCTTAATGTGCCGCAATTGAGGGACGGGACACTTGCTTAATGTAAGCAAAGTGATCGCTTTATTGTACGCACACAATAGTTTATATAGTTTCTAGCTAGTTTATATAGTTTCTAGCGTGTCTTATACTGAATGGTTAACGTAAGATCGTCTCATAGCTATCTATAAGTCGTAGATGTTGCTAAGGTTGTGCGTTATCCTTGTCCTTGTCCTGCAGCTTATAGTTACACAATAACCTCGGCAGAATGTTTCTGTTTCACGATGTCCTGTGTCTTCCTGCTTATCAGGTCACAATGGAGTGTTTCTATCTCCTTGCTTATCAGGTCTCCCACAGTTTTCGTCCGACCAAGGCGATCAGATCTTGGTCACATTTATTGTGTAACCCTTCGGGTGCAGAACCATCGTTTGCTTTTCCCACATCTCCCCCGTTCTGTTGAACAATAAGAACTTTGTGAACAGAGTTAGATATAATTTTTTGTATACACTGTAAAAAGCATGGCAAACAAATTAAAAATAATAAAAAGACAAGCACAATATACAATACTATTTTGATCAAACTTTTTATCCATCCTGTAAAACCCCAGCTAGAAAACAGTTTATCTAGCCAGTCCCATCTATCCCATAAACGAAAAGTCATATTATAAAATGTGGCAATCTAAAAACTGCTAATTGGTTACACATATTGTTCACACCAAAGTGATGATTAATCAGTAATTATAACGAGTTTTGGTAAGCATACCTTATAGCTAAACATTGTCAGTTTATCTTTAATGTCTAAAAGTTATCTGCACACCTGCTGTGCTTTGGCCATCTCATTATGACATGTACACCTACTTCCAAATACCTTCTCACAACTCCTTGATTTAAGGGAGTCTGTACATCTGTTTTCAAGGCCGCTATGTTTTGAAAAAGTGATTACCAAAACTTCTCAGTATGAGTAATTTTGTTGTTTCATGGGAATTCCAAGGATACTGTCAGAGTCTGTGTTTTTTTGAGGAGAGCCAGGCTGCTAGCAGGCCTGCTGTCCTCCTTGAGAATTTTTTTTTTTTTATTAACTGCGCCACAAAACTGCTTTTAGAGGTCTCTGCAAGGACCCTTTGCAGAAAGCTCAACAAGCACGGCAGTAAATGTAAGACAAGTACCGAATTGCCAAATCCAATAATCTGAATTTGACCATTGACAATATCCATCCTGAAATTTCCCACTCATTAAACCAATCTGTCGTTGTTATATCTTTTCTGTTCGATCTCTTAATTTCTGAATGCTCACATGAATCGACTGAGAGTGGTCAGCCAGATTCCTGCAGCACATACCTTCCAAAACTTTCATAATTATGTCTGTGAGCCAGCAGCACAAATCAGCTGCTGCATGTTTCACTATTGGAGGTACCAAATTGTTCTGTGGCAGACATGGACAGTTCAAAACATACAGAGTTTCGTTTAATCAATCAGCTGGAGAGATAGCCTTCTCTCCCCCTTATTGTTTGTGAAGCAAATGCTTGAGAGTTTGATTCATTAATGTTCTTTAAAAATCTCTCTTATGCGGACACCCAAATGACCATTTGGTGCATTGGAGATTGATTTAAATCTGAGGTGCCTGGTGCTTTAGGAAGGAAGTTTGTGGCGTCCTTTTTGACAGTGAGTGGTGTTAAGTACCACCTGCATAAGGAGTAGTGCTCTTAGACTTTTGCTTTAACCTATTTCTCTGTCTTTCAGATGAGGACAGGATTCCACTTGATAAAGCTATACAGATCGTGGATGGAGATGGGGAGGCTCTTCACATTCAAATCAAAGACTCAAAACAGATGTTTCAGACCTACAGGAAAATGTATCTGGAAAAAAAGATGCAAAAGCCTTGAGAGCACTCCTGTATTGTAGGTCTTACTCAGTATCACTGTGAAAAAAATGCCAACACTGAAATTTTTTTTTCCTGTTTATATTTCTGAATAATTGTTTTTAAAAAAAGGGTAATTTTGGGGGTGTTAGCAATCTTTTTCATATTTGTGAGAGGTTGAGATCTTACTCTTTATTGCGCAAATATGCTTTGGTGCTGAAAATGCCATTGTCAAATATTGTTTCTTTTGGGGTGTTTTTCTGTGGGTTTGGGTTGTGGGTTTGTTTTGGGTTTTTTTTTGTATGTTTGCTTTTTGATACAGGAGTTAGTTGAATATTGACACACAAAAAGAAGCCCCCTCAAACTCATTTAAATTGTTGTAGTCTGTTTTATTTTTTAATTCTGGAAACTTCTATATGTGGTACTTTCCATTGCTGGCAGTGGAAAAATATTCGTACTGGGAAAGGACTGTGGTAGATTCCCAGGAACTTTACACCATATTTCCTACTTAGGCTAGTCTGATTATTGTACCTCTAATAAGGTTTTCTATTTTTGTAGAAACTTCTTTTCTTAAAAAAACATCACAACTTAGAAATATAAAACCTTCAAATCAAGCATACAGATCAGGGAATGCCATGAACTATTTATGCTGCTACCCAATTTCCTTATGTTTCTTTTTGTAGAACTTGTACAAATTGAACTCTTGAGTTCTTTGTCTGATCACAATGCTGTGAACTGTTAGTTGACTGAAGTTGACTTCTCTTGTTTCTCTCTGTCTTGACACTTGAAAGAAAAGTGTGATTGCTGAAGTGCAGGGAATTTGAATTCCCTCGTGTCTGAACTGTGTTGCTCACTTTAACCGGACTGTAATTTATTTCTTTGTGTATAAAGTTTTAGAAAATGCTAACTGCACATTCACTGTGACTTGGATTATATTTGTTGCTGGATAGTCTTGTTTAAGTGTGTTTTCGTTATTGTTCGGAATTCTGAACTGAATAATATTTTTTCAGAACTTTGGTACTTGAGTCTTTCTGTTTAAATGTTTCTACTGAGAGTAAAAACTCTGTAGATATTTCATTGAAAAATTTTTATACTTGAAATAAACTTTTGAAGGCTCTACCATGCCTTTTTTTATGTATAAATTTGAGTTTATTACAGTTAGTTAAATAAGCATTTGAAGATATTCCTGTAAATGACAAGCATCTTAAGGTGTCAGATCTTCCATCTTAAAAGGTTTAGTAGATGAAGTTTTTTCTAGTTAACTCCTAATAGCATGTACTTATACTTCAGAAAGTACATCAGGAATGTTTTTTCTCTTCAGCATACTTTTCTTTTTCCCTCCTGTTGTGACTTGGAGTTGGGAATTAGCACAAGTACTTAAAAAGCCTTCTGTACTACTCCATTTCTGAAGATGTGTGCTTGTAGACATCTTGGATACAGTTTCTCAGTGGAGCATAACTTTATCATTTCCTAGCTCTATATGAGTACTGAATTAAAAATTTGCCTTCTTTGGGAGAAACAAGTCTTCCCCTTCCATCATGTGTACACTTCTTATCTCAAACTGGGAAACTATTCAGGAGCTTTTAAACTTCCTTCCTGTCTGGCACAGATGTCTTAATAACTTAGATTTGTTTTTTCTTTTAATTTTTTTTTCTTCCTGGCGCAACTCTTAGTCTGTGGGGAATGTTGGCACTTGAGAATTTTGTAATAATGTTGGCAGCTCTGGGAAGGTTTTATTTTGTATTTTCTTTGGAGTTTAGCACCTTTATTATACTGCCCTAATGATTCATTATATTCATAAGTGTACCCAGGACAAACAACACATAGTTCCTGTCAAGAATTCATTTGGGATTTTGTTCTGCATAATGATACAAGAGGCTGACGTAAATGGTTGAGTGAATCCTTTTCAATAGGAAATTTTTCAATCTATTGACCCATGGCAGTTGTATTCCTAAATATTTGGGAAAGTTTGCTCACTGACTCTGTGCACCCACTGTGAGAACATATCCACTGGGACTCAATACCAGCAACTACATCTTTCTTTCTTATACTAAGGAGTGAATCTTGTTTCTGTGACCATGTTTACATGGGAAGTTGTGCCTATGCTGCATTGGTGTGGTGAGGATCTTTGGACTAGACTGCCTATATCCTTTTGGATTCGTTCACATAATGTCTCAGTAGCTATCCCATAAACCTTTGCACCAAAAAGTATTTTGCAGTTACAGCTGGCCTCTAGCCTATCCTACACTTACTGAATAATTGCTGCATACACCTGGATACTGAGGACTATGCCAGATGCTTTTATTTAGTTGCTATTTCTGCTCCTTATGGTGCTGACTGAACCCTGGCAAGATGCTGACATCCACCTAGACGTGGCTATTGTGAAAAAGCTAGTGCTTTGTTGCTTGAAGCAAACTGATGCTTCAAGCAACTTGAGCATGATGGTGTTCACATCACAGATGAGATGTCTTATATGTTGTCTGTACTTGAAAAATGAATGTAACTGGTACAATTACTATGTAGAAACCTGGGAGTTGCCTGTTGACCCATGGACAATCTTCCTGCCTGGACTCAGGTATATTACTGTGAAGCTGCCTGTCAATCATGAGTATGTCTGACCCTGGATATTATCACTGGATCTGATCCTGGCTTGTGGATTGACTAGCTGGCTTCTCATTGGCTCTCCTTCATCACTACAAGCTTGTCTGCTGATCTGGCTTCTGGCTTCTGGCCCTTTGGGAATTGCTGGTCCTTGCTGAGCCCTGGCAGATAGAAAACTGTGTGTGCACGTGCACCAGCCTATCCTGTTAGTCTCTTCCCTCTTCTTCCCATTCCTTTCTAGGAAACTTTGTGTCAGTTAGAGGGATTTCCAGTTATTTAATTCTTGCCTTTTTGCCTCAAGAGAGCCATGGATGAGATTCCTGGTAAGTGTAAAAAGGTAAATATAAATTGCCAGCCATTTTCAAAGACAAGGTGGTGACCTATGGAGCTACTGGAGACTGGTCAGTGTGACAATTTTAGGTTTTGGAGAGGGGGGGTGTTTTTTGGTTTTTTTTTTTTTTTTAAGTTTGTAGAACAATTCTTGTTGAAGCCATGACTACTCCACAGTACAGTAAGGGTGCGGTGATTTGGAATATCCAGTATGAATTTACAAAGGGTAAACAGCACCTGAAAAACCTGGTGGCCTTTTATGATGACAAATCCTGTGAACAAGGAGACTGTAGAAAATGTTGTTCACCTATAACAAGGTTATTGACTTTTTTTTATAGCATTCTTGTAGTCAAATTCAAGAGACGTGGTTTGAACAGGTGACCTACCCAATGGGTAGAAAATTAGGAGACCAGCTGGGCTAGGAGAGATGCCATCTGTGATAAGTGGTACCGACTCCTGCTGGAGTCTTCAGCAATTGATACTGGGGCTGTCGTTCACCATCTTCATTAACGAATTGGAGAATGGAAAATAATGTACCTTTGCAGGTTTGTATGAAGAAAGGGAATCCTCAGAAAGCTCGAGAGTAACTTTCTGTGGACGTTCAGGAAAGGCACACGGTGTTTTCCAATAAATATTTGCTTCGTCTTGCTTACTTCCAATGGGTATAACTAGAGATAGAAGTTTGTTTCTAATGGTGTGGTGAAGCTATGGCCCCAAAGGATGGCCTATCTTCAGGTTTAGGCAGCAATACCCACATAGAAACTGGGGTTACATCTGCTCCAGGACCTGATAAGGAGCCCTTGCCCATACCATCTAGTGAAATGATGTTTGGGAAGGTCAGGAGGGTAGAAGTCGTCTGTATCAGCAAGATCACAAATTTACCATGGTTAACTGCAACACTATTACTTCCTTTGGCAAGATAAGAACACAGATGCCATAAATTCAGTGGCTGTTTACTTCACATAATTGTCATGGCAAGTTGTAAATCACACACACTGTTTTGCCGTGTGTCCACAGTCATACAGTGATCTGGTCCTTGTTAACCAACGGTAGAGTTAGTCATAAATAAATAACATGCTTTCCTTCCCAGGTAGTGTAAGGGATTTTTTTTTTCCTACTAATGACTCATTAACTGAGTGCTAGGTAAGTGTGTCGTCTGCTTTTCAATGAAGAGTGATTTTCTTGGTGACAGACAGGTGGATTGTAATCTATAATACAACCTCTATTCTGGAAACTTGGTTCCTTAGTATAAGCCTTCCCTTCAACCTGGCTTAGTGGCTACTCTTGCTATAACCCTCTCAGTCTTTGCCTCTACCTTCCTAGACCTAAATATTTTGCCCTTTTGGAAACCATGCCTTCATCCTCACTTTTCTTTCTTTTCTTTTTCTCCTGGGACTTCGTTTTTAATTTGCCTCTGCAACCTTTTTTTTTTTATAAATCTCATCTTCCTAGGCTCTGACTTCTGCTGCCTGCAGGTCCTCAGCCTGTTATGGTGGTTTAGCCCTGGCCGGAGACCAGACAAAGTCACTCTCACTCCCCTTTTCAGTTGGACAAGGGAAAAATATATATTGAGAGGCTTAAAAGTCAAAGACAGGGAGAGATCTTTCTGCGATTAGCATCACAGGCAAAACAGACTCAACACAGAATAAAGGACAGAAAACTATTTCATTTATTACGCTACACACACACAGTGAAACCAGAGTCGGATAATGAGAAGCATGACCAGATCTTAAAGCACCTCACTCCACCCCCTTCTTAGCAGACTTCACTTCAGTCATAATTTAGCTCCCTTCTTCTCCCCACACTGTGGCAGGGGGAGGGGCAGGGAATGGGTAAATGGGGATTTCTGTCAGTTCCTCATGAGATGTTTTCCTTCTTAGCCGGAGGGGGGACCCCTTCCTCTGCTGCACTGTGGGGTCCCACCCGTGAGGGAGACAGTCCTCCACTAGCATCTCCAACGTGAGTCCTTTCCCATGGGGCTTCAGCTCTTCACCAGCTGCTCCAGCATGGGTCACTTCTATGCGGTGCAGTCATAAATTGTAGAATGTCTCTCAGTCCCAGACTGCTCCAACCTTGACCTATATGGAGCCACAAGCCTTCCTCCCCATCAAACCTGCTCGAGCATGGATCTCACTCTTGCTCATCTCTGTGTCTCTGTCTTCCTCCATGGGCTGCAAGTTCTGGCAGGGGCTTGCTCCAAAGCGGGTCTCAGCATCTCCTGTATGTCTTCACCAGCCCCCTGTGTGGGGCCTCTCCATGGGCTGCATTTGGGATCTTGACCTTTTCCATGGGCTGCAGGGGGAACACCTGCTCCACCATGGGTTTCTCCATGAGCTGCAGGGGCATCTTTCTCTCCAGCATCTGGAGCACCTTCTCCCCCCTCTTCACTGGCCTTGGTGTCTGGACAGCTCCTTACATCTTCTCACTCCTTTCTCTGGAGGCAAAATGCTGCTACATGATTTTTTTTTTCCTCCTAAATGTGATTCCCAGAGGCGCTGTGACCATCACCGATTGGCTCGGCGTTGGTCAACAACTTTGGCCTTCAATTGGCTGGTGTTTACTCTCTCAGGCCTACAGAAAGCTTCTACCTGCTGCTTGCAGAAGCCACCCATGCAGTCCCCCCTTTTCCACCAGAACCCAGCCACACAAAACTACAACACCTGTTCTCATCCCAACAAAGCTCACAGTTTTAAAACTTTTCCCTGGGCTCTAGCTCCAGTGCTACAAAATCAACCATAGAAAGCCTACCTTATATTTAGACTTCTGCATTTGAGCCAGGGAGCTTTGGGGACAGAGTGAGAAAGCCTCGAGGTTGTGCAAATACTGTTCAGCAATTGCCAAAATGCTGGTGTGCTAAGGACACTGTTCTAGTCGCAAATCTAAAACCTGGCATAATGGGGAGAAAATTCCATTCCAATCAGGCACAGCAGGTAGTCAAAGTTGAATGTAAGCTTTCAGTGCAAAGCTTTGACATTTTTCACAGAAAAATTGATTCATCATGTGGCTCTCTGCAAGTACCTGGAAGGCAGGAAGGCTCTGTGGAGAAACCTGGACAGGCTGGGTTGATGAGCAGAGGCCAACTTTCTGGAGTTCAACAAGACCAAATACTGGGTCCCACACTGTGGTTACAATAACCCCAGGCAATACTTGGGGCAGAGTGTCTGGAGAGCTCCCTGGAGTAAAAGGACCTGGGAGTGTTAGTGGACAGCGAGCTGAACATGAGCCAACAGTGTGCCCAGGTGGCCAAGAAGGTCATTATACCCACCTCAGGTGAGGCTGCACCTTGAGTCCTGTGTCCAGTTTTGGACCTCTCACTACAGGATGTTGAGATGCTGGAGAGCGTCCAGAGAAGGGCAACAAAGCTGGTGAAGGGTTTGGAGCACAGATCCTGAGGAACAGCTGAGGAAACTGGGCCTTTTTAGTCTTAAGAAGGCTGAGGGGAGACCTTATTGCTCTCTATAGCTATGAAGGTGTGGAGAGGTGGGGGTCCAACTCTCGTAACAAGTAATAAGACAAGAAGAAATTGATTCAAATTGTACCAGGGGAGGTTTAGGTTAGATACCAGGAAGAATTTTTTTACTGAAAGGGTAGTCAAGTTCTAACTGGCTGCCCAGGGAAGTGGTGGAGTCACCGTCCTTGCAGGTATTTAAAATGCGTGTAGATGTTGTAACTGAGGACATGGTCTAGAGGTGGGCTGGACAGGGTTAGGCTCTGGTTGGACTCAATCTTAAAGGTCTCTTCCAACTGAAGTGATTCTGTGATTCTATGATCCTTTGTAAGGAGGACATCTTATTGAGGCTGTGATCATGGAAACTGTTGTTGGAGGTCAAATGAACTTGGGCCTTGCAGTCTTCAGTGTTGGAGGTAAAATTGACCTCAGGGTTTTAATTTAATGAATAGTAAGGAGATAAAGATTCTTACCTTTATGGTTATATCATGTCATGAAGTGAAAGACATTCAAGCGGTGTAATGGTGGACCTTGCCAAGGTATGTGTTTTCTGTAATGTTGCTTTCTATGATTTCATATATAGCATTTTGCAGTACTAATTAGTTCATTTTATACCTTGTATTTCTCTATGCAGTGCTAACTGATGAGTATCACTGTTTTAATCATATAAAGATAGCTTATAATTAATAAAATGATTTCAGTCTTAAAATGACTGAGGTGCATCAGTGTAAAATGTCAGAGGTTTCTTGCTTCTGTTCCAGTTTTATGGTGCTGTGGCACTAATTCAAGGGCTTGGTAAAGCTGTGTCTGGAAGACACAGGCGCTGCAAAACTGAGCCTGCACCATCATGTACCTCAAGCCCTCCCATGTTCCCCAGGGGACTATCCTCTTTCCTTCAGTTATCAGTGGTATTAACAAAGTAATAAATAGCATTCTCCTTAAAACTAAAATTAAAAAAAAAAAGTCCTTTTGCCATAATAACACTTGTTCAGTAGACCATGAAAGCCAGAAACTAATCCCACAGTGGATCATTGCAGAAGCAGCTCTTCAGAATAAAATGTGGAGATACAGCTAGCTAATAAGGAGTGATAAAACACTCTGTATGTTAATTGGCTCATATACCCTTTCCATTAGATCCCATTCAATATTTTTCAGAAAGAAATTAGCCTGCCACTGTGCTCTCACTCAGTAACTTCGGACACTGTGGACCAATATCAAGCAAAACCTGTAGAAGATAGCATTGATGGCTAGTTGAGATGAGAAAAATGATGAGCCCTTCCTTCCCCCAACATTGTGGTATATGCAAGAACTTCGCCCTCAGGTTAGACCACAAATTAGCATATGTAGGTTTCCCAGATAGCCAGGAGAGTTGCTGACTTGTGTCCCTCCAGAAAACAATGTGCGATGTTGCCATGTCATCGCAGGATTTTTCAAGGCCCACAATGGTGTTCCACGCAGTGTCATGGGGCACAGGATGTTTTCCAGCCATCCAGTGGTTGCTTCCACCATTGTAAGCACATACCATTTGCCTTGGCAGGTTTCTGTGAGACCACCTTATATTTATATTTCAGCCACTGTCCTCCATACTACAGAGGCTTTAACAGCTTGGCTTGCCATACTTCAGCATGTTTCACATTCATGGGCAACCAAGATAGTGTCCATGGTCAAGTCCAATCCTTGATCACCAGCCCATCTGCTATATGTTGCATCTCTTCCTTGATGGCCTGAGGTGTCATGGGCCCATCAAGCTATAAATAATTCACCTTTATTTTGCCAGTCCAAGTCCACCTGAGACACTTCAGTCTTAGCAGCCCATTATACCGTTAATTTTTCCTCGAGGCTGATGCATGATTGGAGGCTAATATACCCACACCATGCCATGCTCTTAGGGCACTGTATTTGGGCAAGGGAAAATATGGGCCTGAACAGGGGATGCTGTAGAGCGGTTGCTGATGGCAGCAGTGGGGGACCATCTCTTTGGAGATGTCAGATGCACTTTGTTAATCTCAATCCTCTGCCTGTCTGGTTCTTTTATGATTTAACTACATCGATTTAAAAAACATCTCTCTTGTGCTTTAGAAATACAGAGACTGTCCTGAATCTCAGGACTGCAAAACCAAACAGTGTTGCTGGAATCACTTAAAGAAACCTAGGCAAGAATTTATTGCCTATTGAATATGGGCCAGCAGTGCGCCCAGGTGGCCAAGAAGGCTAATGGCACCCTGGCTTGTATCAGAAATAGTGTGGTCAGCAGGTCCATGGAAGTGATTGTGCCCCTGTACTTGGTATTGGTGAGGCCGCACCTTGAGTACTGTGTTCAGTTTTAGGCCCCTCACTACAAAAAAGACATTGAGGTCCTTGAGCATGTCCAGAGAAGGGCAACCAAGCTTGTGAAGGGGCTGGAGAACAAATATTGCAAGGAGTGGGTGAGGGAACTGGGTTGTTTAGCCTGAAGAAGACGCTGAGGGGAGACTGTATCACTGCCTGCAATTACCTGAAAGGAGGTTGTAGAGAGGTGGGTGTTGGTCTCTTCACCCAAGTGACAGGTGATAGGACCAGGAGGAATGGCCTCAAACGGCACCAGGGCAGGTGTGGATTAGCTATTAGGAAAAAGTTCTTCACTGAAAGGGTTATCAGGCATTAGAACAGGCTGCCCAGGGAGGGGGTTGAGTCACCATCCCTGGACGTATTTAAAAGACAGGTAGACAAGGTGCTTGGGGATATAGCTTAGTAGAGGATAAGTATGGTTGGCCTAGATGATCTCAAAGGTCTTCTCTGACCTAGTGATTCTGTGATTCAGGATTCACCTTTAAACCTTGAAACCGAACCAGAATTGTTTGGCATAGAGAAGTGCTTGTTCAGGCTCCGAGACACGAGGAACTAGAAAGATCAGTACCGATACAAACCTAAAAGATGTTGTTTAATCCAAAGTGTTCTTTCAGGAGTACTTTGAGGACAGACAAAACACCATAGGTTACAAATAACAAGTTATAAATACAGTAGATATGGATGAAGTGTAAGACCTGTGTATGAAATTGTTCTGCAAGTAACAAGAAAAAAGAATGCTCTTAGACCCTGGCAGGGGATAGATTGTGGTCTGTCATGCAAATTCATCTTCTAGGGCATTTAATTGAAGCAACAACAAAAAAAAGTAAAAAATATTTGATAGGCACAGCACACATATTCTGTAGGTGGATGGAAGTTTTCCATACAAACCAGTAGGACCACAACAACAGTTTTTTAGCTGATAGAACAGACATTTTCCTTTAAAGAGTTATCTGCAGAATCCTAACTGGATCTGGCCACATGCTTTACAGGAAACTTCTGCAAAGCTGTCCATAAATATAATGTGTAAGAGATTTACATTCCTTGCTGTTCCCAGTCCTTAGTGCAGGAAGAAAAGACAAATGGAATCATCATACTGATGATTCTGATGCCAGTAAAACAGCAAAATGAAATCATCATACTGATTCCCATGCCAGTAAAACAGCAAAAACCCCATCTATTTCCAAATATGAGCAAGTATCAACACACTAAGAAAAAGATGACAGCAAGACTGCGAAAGCCATATCCACGTAAAAAAGACCGGGTTTTTTTCCATTCATTATCACAACTGTCTTGCTAAGGTACACTGATAAAGAGAAAATTGTCTGATCTTAGCAATATGGAATAATTAATTCAGTGGCAGTTAGGGTACGTCGGTGAAGAGAAAGCTGAATCTAATGGAGACTTACTGTCTAGAATTTTGTAAATATCAGCAACATAGTATGCAGCACATTGTAAACTTTTAAGTGGGATGACCTCCCAGAACAGGTTAGCTCAAGATTGCAAGGAGTCCCAAGAGTATTGTGGAATGTATGAAATATGTGTATCTCCTGGAACAGGATAGCTCAAGGCTGCTAGGGGCCTCAAGATCAGTTAGGACTAGTCCTGTGGCTCTGGCAAACAGAAAAAGGAAGATAAGAGTTGCAGTTCATGGCAAGAAAACAGTGATGAAAATGAGTGGATGAAGTAAACAATCACCAGGGTCTTTGAAGACCACCTAAAGATGGTAATATGCATACAGGAAAGGGTGGAGGCCTATGATAATGAGTTCCCAGAAAAGTAATGAGTATGTTAATTGTTTCTCATGGATGTCATGAGTATGTATGTATAACCGGCTTATAAGCTGTGCAACAAACTCACATGTGATCCCCTCTGTGTCCAGTGTTGCAATAAAGAATACTTGCTTAATAGTCACCAAGACTATTGAGTTTTGATTTCAGCTTTTCACAGCATCATGAGAGGCTGTTAGACACTTGTAATTTTTCCAGTTCTGTGAGCAAACGTCTTGTAATGTAATTTGCAGTTTGGGTTCAATGATGCCATATTCAGCAGGTTGCTGTTACTTTAAACCCCTCTATGAAGTTCCAGTCTCCAGTGTATTAACTTCATAGTAATTTTGCCAATATTGTAATCTCTTTGATAAATTGTTGTGACTGATAAATTGGCCACTGTCCATTCAGACACCTGCTGAGAGGAAAATGCCTGCAAGGAGCAGCATTATGGCTACAAGTAGTATCTACAGGAAGCAGCATAAAAAGCCTGAAGACCATCTGCTCAATAGAAGCAGCAGTCTGGATATGCACATAAATGTCACATGTTAATATTAATCCTCTTACCATGGCTGTGCTGGTTTTGTACAAACCTGCATAGCAGAGGACCAATCATAACTTTCTTTTGTACCGCCTGCTTCACTTATAGAGATCTCCAGCAACTACAATATAAATGAGCAGCTCAGCGGAAGAGCCAAGAAAAGCTTTCCATAGAGAAACCTGATGTCGCTTTGCAGCTCATGAAGGTTTAATGTGTTTTGAGGTACAAGTACATCCAAAGCAAATTTCTTGTATGGTAAGACTTTAAATAGCTACAGACAAGACTTAAAACACGCATGAATCCCCAAATCTTGAATTATAAAATTCTTTTAGAACAAAAATATATTCTCTTTATAGGAAAGAGAGCACAAATGAAGCACAAAATCGTGACATCATTTAATATTTGTAGGCAACTATATTTATAAATAAGGTTAGTCCTAAGGGTTTAATGGCACTGAGAAGTTTGTTGATTTTTGTGGTACTAATGTTGAAAGACATCATTACACTCAGGTAAAGCAATATATAGCCTAGGTAAGTCACTGCTGTCTCTCACATGGATGTATTTTGAAAAAAACTTCACCCTGACATAATAAGCAAGATGAAAGAGATGTTTAGTAATAACTATATTATGAGAATACTTGTGCGAGACTTATTTGTGAACACTAGTCCCAGAATGCTTTTGTCTTGCATTAATTTACCGCTGGATGATAAGCCACAGTGTAAGGAAAAGCTCTCAGGGAAAAAAAAAAACAGAGTAAGATGAGAAGTCCCACTGCTGTCTGGTGGAGATGCACTCTGCGCAAAGTTAGTGCAAGTGACTTTAATCTTTTCTGTGCTTATGTGCTCTCCAGGGGAGATAAGAAACTGCTGGGAGCTGTTCTGCAATGTTTTGATGAGAGCCTCATTTTCTCCATAGTCTGTGTGTTGAGAACAGTAGAAGGGTCAAACACAGTCAATGATGATTAGATGCATGAATGATAGAGCTGCAATTGCTGTTTCCTATACAGAGCTGGTCAGACGTCTTCCTGGAATTTCAGCAGAAGAATTCACTGCTGTCTTTTTGTAGCCTTGTCAGTTTTTGTTCTCGCTAGGTTTGGGATTTGGCAATAACACACACACACTCAACAAAAAAACCTAATAATGTTACACAAAATAAAACTTTATTTCCCTAATAACAAAGCAAAACTAGCTACAAGTTATATTACCATTGCAAAACCCCTACACAGAGGAATGTATACTTACAGAGTTATACTTACCAACGTGCACAGGATGCTGAGAAGCCTCATTGGTGTCTGAGGACCTAGGTTGAGCTGACAGTCACAGGTTTAGCAGGCGTCCCTGCAGAGACAATGTAGGTCTCAATGGTCTGTGTCTCAGACTCACGCCTGTTTCATTTATGCCTGGAGCAATTCTGCCACCTAGGGCCAGTAAGTGCCAGAAGGTGAATCACTGTGCAGACAAACTGCCTCCTGTGTTATACAGCCACTGCTGGACCATGCGTGTGCAGGAACCACCAGGGGGGCTCAGCCTAACATCGAGATGTCTTGGGACACCTCCCCAAGCCTGCTTACTGGATATCAGGAAATTACTGCAGGGGAACTGTAGGGATATGTGTCCTGACATCATCCAGATAATCTGTGTATCATTAGACTAGGCAGTGGTGTTTTGCCATAGAGTATTTGTAGCATTTCAACACCAGCAAGTGCTTGTGTTGCATGAGGTATAATTAAAATAGGTGCAGTTTTGTTCTGGAAGGGATCCAAATAATTAAATTTCCTGGAGGTCTATTTGCTGGATTCCTGTCAGTATCCATGTTTGCCACTGTGGTATGAGCCCAGGGTTATTCAGAGAAAGCAAGGCATTGGTGAAAGCATTGAGCTCTTTTTTACTGAGCAGTGCACCCACCAGACAGGTGGAAAAACGGGTTGTCTGGTGTTGCTACACTAAGGTGGATGTAGTACTGTCTGGTTGCATTGGCCAATGTGATATATACGTTCTGCTTTGGTTGCAGCACTATATACACAGATTCTGTGAAAACAGAGAAGAGTGAGAGTTATTCTCCCCCCACCCCCTACCCATTATTGGTGTTTCAGGTGCCCCATCAGAACCGATCTCCATAGTGAGTTCCCCAGGTATGGTTACAGTGTGGGTATCATCAGCTGCTATGACTTTGGTCTCTATGAGGGTATGGGTATCAGACAGGATATAATACAACCTTCCACAGGAAAATCCGTGAAATGGCTGTTACACAGACAATACACTGCAGACATAGATTACTGTCACCAGTGGTCCTGATAGTAAGCTTATTTGTCAATGTGTGGGATTTTTCAGTCCTTTTTCTGTGCTCTGAACCGTATTTAACAAAAGTAGATGTTTCCCCATACCTTGTGAAGTTAGATAGACTAACCAGAAGATGCTGGTAGTTGGGTTTACTGTAATGTGGCCATCCAGCTGTAGCCACTTTACCCTGCCAGCAGTCTATTAATACTTATCTGTGTTATTTATGGGGAGTCCATTATGACTTGGATGTATAGTACAGGCTGTGCCAGACTCATAGGTTAGTGTTGAAGTTGCTACTGCTTCGTTTATGTGTGTTAACCCCTTCATCGGTGTTAATGGAGTCATGCTATTGGTCAGCTCCCTATTGTTCAACACTCACACTGCTTCTGTGATGTTGTCTACCCACTGGATATAGCCTGAGTAACTGCTGCTTCAACAATCCATTGGCGCACTCTACTAACCCAGCCCCCTGTGGGTGGTAGGGTAGGTACCATTTCCATGTAATATGTTTATTGGCTGTACAGTGTAATACCTGTTTGTTTTTAAAGTGGAATCCATTGTCTGACTGTATGTCAGTAGAGTTTCCCTAATGCAATTCAATAGCTTCAAGGTATCGAATTGTTGTGTACACATTAGCATAACAACTAACTGCAGCAACTACAAGGCCTGAATACTTATCTACTGCCACACACACATACTGCTGTTGCCTGGGTTATGGGAGTGGTCCAATATAATCTATTTGCCACACTTGTCCCTCCACTGTTCCCTTCTTTATCCATTCTAATGTCCAAGTCTCACAAGTGTCGATTACTGAATGAGTAACTGCTTGGTATGAGTAGATACCTCTTGGTCAGGTCCACAAGAAAGTGGCGTCCTGACCTTCATGCCCACTTTTTTCATGTGCCCGCCGTGCCATGACATGTTCTTCAGTCAGTCTGCGCTGTTCGAATTTTTGCAAGTTTATTTGCCATCACATTTCCAATAGCCGTTTCTGTATTTTGGTTGGTTTGGGCATTGACGTGAATACCCAGATGGCCCTATCCTGCAAGGCTTGCTCAATTTTTTCCTCAAAAGCCCTTCCCCCATACCTCTTTTGATCTAATTTTCCAATTATCCCTCTTCCAGTTGGAGAGCCAAGGTATCGGTCCCTAGGGCACTGCCCATGAATCAGTATAGATGTTACAAATATGATTAAGTGAGGTGGCATCCATAGCTTGCCAGACTGCTACTCATTTGGCAATTTGGCTACTGCCATTTTGTCCTGTTGTAACTAACTGGGTTTACGTGGCTGGATTATGTGCCACTGCTTTCCACTTGCCTTGCGAGACTGCTGCCATCAGTAAACCATGGACTCTTACGTTGTTCTACAAATTAATTGTTCATATGCTACTCCCCATCTTGCCATCCGGAAATTTTCTCGTGCATGTGTAAAATCAGTAGGGTGTTGCTGGAGCTGAAGTTTTGCGGACTCAACTTGGATCAATGTGATTAAACGCTGAGCTCGTTTATTGAAACA
The DNA here is from genome assembly GCA_022605575.1 of Laterallus jamaicensis coturniculus. Lineage (NCBI taxonomy): Eukaryota > Metazoa > Chordata > Aves > Gruiformes > Rallidae > Laterallus > Laterallus jamaicensis. The sequence continues at coordinate 83,691,039 of JAKCOX010000003.1, forward strand.
CACACAGAGCTTGTATAGGTTTCTATATCAGTACACAAGTTACATTACATTGCTATTGGTTAGATGCCCTGTTCACCCGCCTTACATGCGTCTCACTATTGCTAATAATTGATTGAGGCTACACAGTCATGTCGTTCCTTTTTCAGGCAGTTGTTAACATTCTTGCAGTTTCTTATCTCATGGAATTTCTGACAAGCTCCTATTCTCACAGAGATCTGCTCTCTTGTTACTGCACACCAACATGTCTCCGCGAACCTCCCCAGGCCTGATTACATAGGGGTCAGCAATAAATCTGGGTGGGCCACAAAACCCATTCCTCACAAAATGCATTGCTACAGGGTGTCCCTCTACTTCTTGTGACACCTGCTTGTGTAATGCATGAGTGAAATGTGGTCTGAGCTTAACTCATTCTTGGATATACCATCTCGTTTTCATAATCGTCACTTCTTAGGCATGGCCTATTTTATGAGTGACTATGGGACCAGTGATCCAGGACACCACAGGTGATGGGGTACACACTATAATTTCATGGTTTAGGGTGCAGCCCTCTGTATCCAACAGGACCCAATAAACACTCAGAAGCTGTTTTTCTAAGGGAGTATATTGTGTTTCCACATTAGTAAGGTGTTGCGACCAGAAACCTAAAGGCCGTCGATCGCCATCCTGAAGTTGCCAGAACTTCCGTAGAGCAACGTTTGCCTCTAATGACATGTGTACCTCTGCTGGTCCAGGCAGTATGGGATGAAGTTCCATATATCCTTGGATTAACAGTTTTGCTTTGTCAAAAGCCTCCTGTTTAGTCCATTCAAATTGGGCCTTCTTTCTTGTACATTTATAGAACTGTCTTAACATAGCTGCTAATCCAGGTAGGTAGGAATTCCAAAAACCTATCATTCCCCAAAACTGCTGTACTTTCTTTTTTGTCTCTCGTTTTGGCCGTGTACATCCTCTGGGATCTCTTGTTTGCTAGCATGTCATATAATCCCAAGGTACTTTATACCTGTGGTGAGTCCTTGGATCTTTTTAGGATTGATGACCCAGCCATTTTCTTTCAACGCCTGTACTATGTGAGTTAATTGCTCATCCACAACTTCTTTGGTGGATCCCTGAATTAAAATGTCATCAATGTACTGCACAACTTCTACCTGTTGCGGTTGTTTTATTCTGACTTTCTCTAACATTCTGTGTATTGCCTGGTGGCAGTATGTGGGGCTATTTTTATAGCTCTGTGGTAACCTAGTAAAGGTGTACTGATTACTGCCCCATGTAAAGGTGAATTGGTCCTTTGTCTGTGGTGGAATGGGAATGGTAAAAAAACGCATTTGCTGTACCAGTGACTGCATACAGTGGCCCATGCTGTTGTTGAACTCTTTGGACTAAGGTTATCACTTCTAGTACCACTGCAGTGATTGGAGATGTGACTCTGTTGATGCCCCTATAGTCTACACTCATGCATCAGCTGCCATCAGTTTTCTTTCTGGCCAAATAGGTGAGTTAAATGCAAAGTGTGCATATCTAATTACCTGCTGGCTAATAAATCATTGATTGTGGTTTGAATCACTTCATCACCCCCAGGAACGCGGTACTGTTTCAAGTTCACAACTTGGGTCAGCATGGGAATGTCAGCTTCTTGCATGACCTGCCCAATCTGAATTGCTCATGCTGACACTCACTGCATGGTCCCAAATGCCCATAGCTTCCCCTCAATCCACGACTGGCCTTGCAGAATGACGATTCCAATAATATATTAATGCATCAATGCAATCATGACATGGAATGATCATGGCTGCCAGTCAGCTATCTGTAGCCTTATCTTTGTGAGTTTCCCTTGGACTGGATGATCCCCTATGCCTCACACAGGTGTCATTTTGCCCTTGCGTCTCTCTGGGTTCACATGTATAATCATGACCTCTGCTTCCGTGTCTACTAAAGCTCAGACCATTTGCTGATTATGTTCCATCCAGAAGATGGTTCACAGGGTAAATGTCTGTCCCACTTCAGGCGCAGGGGCTTGGCCACCTTCCTATTTCTGCTTTTAATATTTTTGTGGTTTGCGTGGAGCAAACATAGTTGGCATCCCTTCCCCAGTGCAAATCACAACACTGCCTACTCCATTTCGTCCCAAGGATATAAAATATTGTTTGCCATCAGTTTGCCAAGTAGCTCAAGATGATACATCGTGGGGATTTAAAGTGGTTTGGAATAAGCTTGCTTCCTGGCTCCCAAACTTTGCTTGGCTCAAGCAACTTTTTGCATTTATTATTATAATAGGTATTTTAGTTTTAGTTTCTTGTGTGGTAATGCAATGTTCTATGTGGTATTGTAAACAATCCACTATAACTTATGAGGATTGGAGGAGAAATAAAATAAGACATCAAGTAGAGACAGGTAAATAATTTTCAAAATAATGAAAACAGAATAGTATAATTTGAAATTCCAAAAAGAATTTGTAAAGGTAAGGAAAAGGGGAGAGTGGATTGATTGAATGATATGTAATAATATTGGATATAGGTGTAGCTTAAGAGATAATTAATTAATGCAGCTTTAACATAAGGAGAAAGTGAAGATAGGGAGGTAATAAATAATGAGACCAACAACTGATTAAGAGACAAAGTATAGACAGAGTATATTTTCTTTTCAGCTAAAAGGGTTTCCTTTATGCAGGAATGTGTTTTTGAGCACCGGAATGTGTTTTTAAGACTATGGAGAAAACCATAAAGAGCACACGCAGAAGGAAAAGGTAGAAAATTCACTGAGATGAGGATGTCCAGCCTTCATCCTTGAATACCACCTGGGTGTCACTGAGCATGGTCTATCTGGGAAGAGTTAATGTAAACGATTCCCTGGAAATAATTTGCATAAACCTGCCTTTTCTTAGAAAAGAATACTTGCTTACTAGTCATCAAGGCTACTGAGTTTTGATTCTGGCTTTTCAAGGCTTCACAGGCCACACTATTTCTCACAGAAGCCAGGATGCTGTTGACCTTCTTTAAGGTAGCATTGTTTGTTTCCACATATTATCTAATTCTGTTCCAATTTCCTTTTCTTGATTTATATATGCACAACAGCCTTGATTTATTACCATGCACACCCCTCCTTCTTTGGTAAGCAGCAGGTCTCATGCTATCTGATTTTATCTAACTATGTTACTTAAGGAAGAAACATCTATTTATAATCTATGGATAGCATCTCTTGTGTCCTTTTGGAATAACTCCATGATGGCAGATATGTTAACAATAGCTTTTTCCAATTCACTCACTCCAAACCATGGGAGGAACCATCTTGCAAAACTGTGAAAAGGAGTTGGCTTTAGTACTAAAGGATTTAGTCCCCTTTTATGTATTTTCCTTGAATGGGGTTGTAGAATTCCTGGGGAAGTGTGCGAGTGATTAAATATTTGTTCTCCAGGAATGACATATCCTAAAGTGTGTGTTCTGCTCCATTTATGTGGTAATACTTTCCAGGCATATTCACCTCCACATAGCCACCATAATCCTTTATGAATGCAGTCAAATGAAAAATCTCTTCTTAATCCCTGAATTATAGGGACCAGACACCCGCTTGATATGGGCTCCTCACCATAAGAAGGACATTGAGGTCCTTGAATGAGTCCAGAGAAGGGCAACCAGGCTGGTGGAGGGGCTGAAGGGCAAATCATATGAGGAACAGCTGAGGGAGGTGGGGATGTTTAACCTGGAGAAGAGGAGGCTGAGGGGAGACCTTATCACCACCTACAACTACCTGAAGGGAGGTTGTAGAGAGGTGGGTGATGATCTCTTCAGCCAGGTCACAGGAGATAGAACAAAGGGAAATGGCAAGAAGCTGCGCCAGGGCAGGTTTAGATTAGGTATTAGAAAATTTTTTTTACTGAAAGAGTTGTTGGGGCCTAGAACAGGCTGCCCAGGGAGGGGGTTGAGTCACCTTCCCTGGATGTGTTTAAAAATAGGGTAGATGAGGTACTTAGGGATATGGTTTAGCTTAGGACGGGAATGGTTGACTTGATAATCTTAAAGGTCTTTTCCAATCTTGTGATTCTGTGAAGTGTTTTCACAGAATCACAGAGTTGTAGGGGTTGGAAGGGACCTCGAGAGATCATCGGGTCCAAACCCCCTGCCAAAGCAGGCTCCCTAGCTCATACTGCACAGATAGGCGTCCAGACGAGTCTTGAATATCTCCAGAGGAGACTCCACCACTTCCCTGGGCAGCCTATTCCAGTGCTCTGTCACCCTCACTGTGAAAGAGTTCCTCCGCATGTTGGTGCGGAACTTCCTGTGCTCCAATATGCATCCATTGCCCCTTGTCCTGTCTCCACTGACCAAAGAAAAGGGGCAGGCCAATTCCCCCTGCACCCCATACTTAAGATATTTATAAACATTGATTTGGTCCCCCCTTGTGGCATGCAGCTTGAGAAACAAAGCCTCAAGCACTGCCAGGTTAACAGATAAGGAGGTGGAACCTTTAGGCCATAAGCCCTGGAATGTGGCAAGATTGTGATAAGCACAGTCCCATGCCCCCTGCTAGGGCAGGCTCCAGAAGGAACTCTTGCTTTAGATAACATATGCATACTGTCTGACATGTATTAGAAGTTCTATTAGCATGATAAGATAGAGATGCTGTTGTAACAGGAAAAACATTGACCAATCAGATGTAGCCCATGAACACCGTATGTTTGAAAGAAAGCATCTCAGTCTTCAGAGCATATAAAAAGGAATGATTCTTTAAAATAAATCAACTTTTGCTTGCATCAAGCTGTGTCCCGTCTCTCTCCGTCGTGGCAAATTGGTGCCCCGTGTGAGGACTTTGAACCGCGCTGAGCTGTGCGGCATGCTGCGACTCCCAGAGAACGTTGAATGAGCCACTGAAAGGAAGTGGGAAGCCTGGCCAGGAATCATCCCTCTGAAAGAGAGGTGAGCTGTGGGTAATATGGGGAATCAGCTGTCTTCCCCTGAGAGAGACATATATGACCTTATGAAAGGTCTTCTTAAAAAGCATAGGAAAGAAATCTCTGGACATGATCTCAAGGCAATGCTTAAATGGGTACAAGTGAAAATACCCACTGTAACGGCATCTAGTATTTTTACATGGTAACTCTGGGATGATGTGGGGATGAAATTATGGGATGCGGCAACAACAGGAAATGTTGAGGCCCAGCGTATGCTCCCGTGGCGGAGAGGTATTTTTGAGACTCTAAAAGCCCAGGAAAGGGGAATAGAAGCCAAAAAGGAGGGAGAGGTGAAAGCGCCTACGGCACCTATCCTGCCACCCTCGAAGCAGCAGGGTCCTGGACCTTTAGCGCCACCCTCTGGGCTGCCGTATTCCGGACCTTTAACAGCATACGCCACTGGTTACCCCACGGAGGAGCATCCTTTTGACCCGGGCTATGTCCACCCGGACAGGGAACCGGACTTATACCCTCCTGACTCACGCGATGTGTGGGCTAACATAAAACGACAAGCCTTGAAAGAGGGGGAGCTGGATATGGCTAAAACAATAGTGGCTCCGGTGATTTACCAGGGCCGAGGGGTGCAATGGGAAGCTCTGTCTTTTTCAGTTATTAAGGATCTGCGTTGTACTGTCACTGAGCATGGGCTTTCCTCACCCTATTTTGTGAGTCTGTTGTCTTCTGTATTTGATACATATGTTATGACTCCTCATGATGTCAAGTCTCTAGCGCAGCTGTTATTAACTCCTACTCAATACTCACTATGGGAGTCACACTGGAGAAGGGGACTTCAAGCACTCCTTCTTACATATGCGGGTCATAATAATGCTGCATTAGCTGCACTGACCATAGAGCACCTTACTGGTACTGGTCAGCACTCAAATCCGGCATCTCAAGCTCGAGACTGCCCTCATGAAGCTCTAGAGGCAATCCGCGAAGAGACAAAAAAGGCTTTTCATGAAATTCCTGATTCACAGAAACCACAGAAAGCCTTTACTTATATTAATCAAGAATCACGAGAGCCTTACATGCAGTTTATTGATAGACTGAAACAGGCTTTGGAACGACAAATAGATAACACGGAGGCTCGAGAAATATTGTTGTTGAAACTGGCTGTTGAAAATGCTAATGCTGATTGTAAAAAACTGTTGAAATCTCTTCCTAATCCAGAACCCACATTAATTGAAATGGTGGAAGCTTGTAATAGGATTGGTACAGTAGATCATAAATTCCAGGCCATGGCTGCCGCCTTTGCAGCTATGAAAAATCCACCAGGTGGGGGAAATTGTTGTGGTTGTGGTAAGCCGGGATATTTGAAAAAGAATTGCCTGGCTACAAATGGAGGGGATAAGTCTCAATCCCCAGGTGTTTGCCCTAGATGTCGAAAAGGACGTCATTATATTAAACAATGCCGGTCTAAGTATGATTTCCAGGGTCATCTGATACAGGGAAACCGATTGCAGAGCGCGGGGCAGCGACGTGCACAGACACAAGTACTGCAGCTGACATTTCGACCCCAGCAGAGGGAAGCAGCAGTACCACAAGTCTTTGCCCAGCAACAGCTGGCAGCGCCGGATTGGACCTGGCAACCTCCCACACAGTAACGCTACTCGATCCCTCGGTTCACTTATTGTCAACAAATATTTCGGGGTCCCTACCCCCTAGAACACAAGCGCTATTGTTAGGAAGATCATCTACAACATTGTCAGGGCTTTTTGTATTACCAGGGGTTGTTGACTCTGACAGTACTGATGAAATCAAAATTATGGCATGGACCCCATTTCCTCCCTGCACAATACTTAAAGGTAGCCGTATAGCGCAATTAATATTGATTCCAGCAGGAATTGTCCCTATTCAACCCCATCCAAGGAGGGGAGGTTTTGGATCTACAGGAAACCTACAAATTTTATGGGTGCAATCTATTTCTTAAAAGCGACCTGTGTGCCAATGTATCCTTACCCGGGGGGGGGGGGCAGCAGGTGGTACTAAATGGAATTATTGATACTGGAGCGGATGTTACAGTAATCTCTCATGCTAACTGGACTCCACAATGGCCTCTGGCTAATGTTTCCCAAGCATTGGCTGGAATTGGGGGGACTGGTAGCAGCCACCAAAGCTTGGAATTCATCCAAGTTCGAGGTCCGGAGTGGCATATAGCCTCTGTTAAACCATTTGTGTTACCCATTCCTATGATTTTATGGGGGCGTGATGTGCTATCACAGTGGGGAATGTCCATTCGGGCCCATTTTTAGATGGGGCCATTGAAGTGCGCGATACCCTAAAATTGACATGGAAAACCGATACCCCTATTTGGGTAGATCAATGGCCTCTACCGCTGGAAAAGCTTTGCGCCCTTCAAGAGCTAGTTATTGGAACAGTTAACAAAAGGGCATATTGTTTCTTCCACTAGTCCTTGGAATTCACCTGTTTTTGTTATTAAGAAAAAAACTGGCAAGTGGCGCTTACTCCATGACCTCAGGAAAATTAATGACGCTGTGGAAGATATGGGAGTCCTCCAGCCAGGGCTCCCGTCCCCCACTATGATTCCTCGAAATTGGTATTTGACTGTTATTGACCTCAAGGATTGCTTTTTTAATATCCCACTGCACCCAAATGATGCTCCTAAATTTGCTTTTTCAGTCCCAAGCGTCAACATGCAAGCTCCATTGCAAAGATACCAGTGGGTTGTGCTGCCACAAGGAATGAAGAACAGCCCTACAATCTGTCAGTGGTATGTAGCTAAAGTACTTAGTCCTGTTAGGACTGCAATGTCCGGTGTCTTATTGTACCATTACATGGATGACATCCTAGTGGCCGCACAACATCACAAAGTCATGGAGGAAGCTGTAGCCCTTGTCACAACTGCTATTAACTCAGCAGGCCTCTGTATTGTGCCGGAAAAGGTTCAAAAGATACCCCCATGGAAGTACTTAGGTTGGCGCATCAGAGCCCAGACTATAGTTCCTCAACCTTTACAGATACAGACAAACATAAAAAATTTGCATGATGTACAGAAATTGTTGGGAACAATCAATTGGGTTCGACCGCTGTTAGGAATTTCTAATGCGGACTTAGGTCCTTTATTTGAACTGCATAAAGGAGATACTGACTTGCGCTCACCTCGCAGTCTTGGTCCTGAGGCAATTGACTCTGCAAAAGATTGCTACAGCTATTACTCTTGGACAAGTACACCGATGGGCTCCTGAATTACCCTTTTTTCTAATTATCTTGAACCCTGCTCGACAGCCTCATGCATTAATATTTCAATGGGACCCTCAGAAACCAGACCCACTGCTGATTATCGAATGGGTTTTCTTGCCCAATCAATCTACAAAAACCATTTCAACACAGCACGAGATGTTTGCTTCTTTGATAATTAGGGCCAGACAACGCTTGTTAATGTTGTCAGGAGTGGACTTCGCATGTATCTGCTTACCTCTAACGAACATGTATTTACAATGGCTGTATCAGCAGTCAGATGCCTTTGTTATGGCACTGGCAGACTATACGGGTCAACTTACATCCCACCCACCTTCGCATAAGCTGCTTAATATTGACTTTCACTTGATACCCAGGCCAAAAAGGAGTGATCAGCCATTACAAGCTCTTACTGTATTTACGGATGGGTCTGGAAAATCTCACAAATCAGTCATCTTATGGTGGGACGACCAGCATGAACGATGGGTCTCAGACATAGAGACCGTTCCTGGTTCTCCCCAGACAGTGGAGCTGACTGCAGTTGTTTGAGTTTTTTGAAAGTGGTCCGCACCACTTAACCTTATCACTGATTCAGCCTATGTTGCAGGGATTGTTGAGCGAGCTGAAGCATCTGTATTGTGTAATGTTTCACATTCTGAACTATTTGCTTTGTTACAGGAACTTATCTTTCTTTTGGACTCTCTCCCTCACCCCTATTTTGTTATGCATGTCAGGTCACACACTTCTTTACCTGGTTTTATTGCAGAAGGAAACTGACAAGCTGATTTGCTGACATTACCTGTACAAGTATTGCCAGATCTCATAGCAAAGGCTAAACTCAGCCATTCCTTTTTTCATCAGAATGCTGGAGGTCTCAAACGGCAGTTTGGGCTCACCTCCCAACACGCGACTAATATTATAGCCGTATGTCCTGACTGCCAAAGGCATTCTTTTCCATCAATAGCAGGAGGTGTTAACCCCAGAGGGTTACAGAGCTTACAACTGTGGCAAACGGATGTTACACATTATCGGGAGTTTGGGAAATTGAAGTATGTTCATTCCTCTATTGATACCTTTTCAGGTGCTTTGTTTGCTTCTTGCCATACAGGGGAGAAGGCACGTGATGTCCATAGACACCTGATGCATGCTTTTGCCACCTTGGGCATACCCTCTCAAATAAAAATGGACAATGGCCCTGCATACGTCTCAACTGCAGTTAAGGCCTTTTTTGACTCCTGGGGTGTGACGCACATTACTGGCATTCCTCATTCCCCTACAGGTCAATCTTTAATTGAACGCTCCCACCAGTCTTTGAAGCGCTTACTGCAACAGCAGAAAGGGGGAATAGGGACTGCCACCCCTGGGGAGCGACTACAGAAAGCTTTGTATGTTTTTAACTTTTTAAATTGTTCTTTAATAGATAACAATCCTCCGATAGTTCGACATTTTAATGCAAATGCTTCACTTGAAGCACAAATTAAAGCCCCGGTGCTGGTTCGTGATCCAGAAACAGGTAAGATCATGGGGCCGTACCCTCTTGTTACATGGGGAAGAGGTTATGCTTGTGTCTCTACAGAAAAAGGCCCCAGGTGGATTCCGGTGAAGAACGTACAACCTTTCCGTGAATCCCTACCACAACCATCCAGTGACAACTCCAATCTTCTCTTTGATCAACAAACTCCTGAACACTCTGGGACCACAGACGATTGAGACACTGACAACTAAGACACCAATGGGACACATGACTTGGCCTAACCTGCTTCCAGCAGTAGCGCTTCCGGACAGACAGCTGACACTGAGAAAGCCTTGGAGCGCCTGGATAGAGTCAGACTTTGACTCCTGTTATTTTGAAAGAACTTGAAATCATGATTTGGTGCCTGATTTTAGTAACAATAGGTATAGGACCCTTACCCCTTTGGGGCAGTTTCCTTCCCCCTCCTCTTCCTAAAACCAATGTGTGGATCACATTGGCAAATTTGACCGGACAGGACACTTTATGTCTTGCCACTGCCTCTCCTAATAATCCCTTTTCTACATGCCTCGTGGGTTTGCCGCTGGACAAGTGGCCGATACCCACAGAACTCCAACCCTTCTTTCCATCCAGAAATGTGTCCCGAAATATAACAGATGGTTGGGACATGTGGACCCCTCGCCTCCCATTTGCTACCCTAGAACCACAGGAGATTGAGCTCCTTGGATCAGTAAAAAAGGATTTTTGTGTTAAGTTTAACTATTCAGGAAAAAATCAGTCCAGGGCATGGGATGTCTCTCCTGCCCATCCTGTTTTTAAAAATGCTAGTGCCTGGTGTAATTATACAGCGACAAATTTGTCCAGGTCTAGCAATACTCCCCTTCTATTACCATCGGGGATATTTTTTATTTGTGGGGTTAGGGCGTGGCCTGTTATCCCTTCTCATATGAAAGGAGGCCCGTGTAGCTTTGGACGCCTTTCTGTCCTGACTCCTAATACATCTATGATTTTACAACACCGCCATTCTCATAGGGCAAAACGTGGAATCCATGTATATACCCCTGAATGTGATGATAATGTAGAGTTTTGGTCTTTTAGTCAACGCTTTGCTACCTCTCTTTTCTTACCAGGTGCTGCCGCTGGGAAAGCGTTAGCAACTTTAGATAAGCTTGGCTGCTGGCTTGCTAAACAGTCTAATGCTATTAGTAATGCATTGTCTGGCTTCTTATTAGATGTTGATAGTATTCGCCATGCTACATTGCAAAATAGAGCTGCTATAGTTTTTTTGCTTTTAGTGCAAGGCCATGGCTGTAAGGATTTTGAAGGCATGTGTTGTATGAATCTCTCTGACCACTCGGAATCGATCCATGCCAGCATTCAAAAGCTTAAAGATGGGGTTTCTAAACTCCAACAAGATGATAGCTGGGATTGGCTAGATAAACATTTTGGAGGATGGGGCCTCTCGGGATGGTTAAGAAGTTTGGTAAAAAATGATTGTATATGCTTTGGCAATTTTAATTTTTCTATTGCTTTTTTTGCCCTGTTTGTTACAATGCTTGCGAAAGATAGTATCACACTCAATAAAGAAAGTTCTTTTTGTGCAACAGGTAGGGGGAGATGTGGCATGCAGCTTGAGAAACAAAGCCTCAAGCACTGCCAGGTTAACAGATAACAAGGTGGAACCTTTAGGCCATAAGCCCTGGAATGTGGCAAGATTGTGATAAGCACAGTCCCATGCCCCCTGCTAGGGCTGGCTCCAGAAGGAACTCTTGCTTTAGAAAACATATGCATACTGTCTGACATGTATTAGAAGTTCTATTAGCATGATAAGATACAGATGCTGTTGTAACAGCAAAATGTTGACCAATCAGTTGTAGCCCATGAACACCGTATGTTTGAAAGAAAGCATCCCAGTCTTCAGAGCATATAAAAAGGAATGATTCTTTACAATAAATCGACTTTTGCTTGCATCAAGCTGTGTCCCGTCTCTCTCTGTAGCGGGACCCCCTCAGTCTTCTTTTCTCCAGGCTGAACAGCCCCAGCTCTCTCAGCCTTTCCTCATAGGATAGATGTTCCAGGTACATGGGTCAAACCACAAACTCCAATTTAGGAATATGTAATTTACATTAAAATTTCCTAATTTTAAGGCACCTGAAATGTTTTTCATTATAATGATGTGTTTTCCCAAACTTTGCAGCTCAAACTTGGGATTGGTCCCGTTCTTTAATTTGTTATTCTTACAACTTGACATCACTGTAACTGTCCCCCAGCATAATGCTTTTCTATTAGGGAGCTGACCAGGCAAACATTCAATTCCTTCAGTCACTTGAGAACACAGGGTCTCTCCACCATCTGGAGCCAGAGAATCTTTTAAAGAGCTATGGGGCCCACTCCAATTAGCATATGCCACTGGTATTTCAAAGACTAGCAGTTCCATGTTTTCCTTGGGAAGTACTGTACATATTCAACAGTCAGATAAGGTCAAGGCTCCTGCAGTAGCCTGTGTCAGTTGTACATGAGCTAGGGAGCCTGCTTTGGCAGGGAGGTTGGACCCGATGATTTCGCACCAACATGCGGAAGAACATTTTCACAGTAAGGGTGACAGAGCACTGAAATAGGTTGCCCAGGGAGGTGGTGGAGTCTCCTCTGGAGATATTCAAGACTCGTCTGGACGCCTATCTGTGCAGTATGAGCTAGGGAGCCTGCTTTGGCAGGGGGTTTGGACCCGATGATCTCTCGAGGTCCCTTCCAACCCCTACAACTCTGTGATTCTGTGATTTTGTGATTGTCCTTCCAAGTTTCAGCCTTAAAGATCCTTGGGATTCAGAGGACCATTGCTCTCCTGGGGCTCTTTTTACTCAGGAATATTGAATCTAGGTATGTCACTCATGTACCTTGATGGCTGTGAAAGTTGTAAACAGCACCTAGTGTGGTCTGTCCCACTTCTCCTGAAGAGGATCATCTGAAATTTTTTTAATAAAAGCCCAATCTCCAGGATTAAAAGGGTGTATTGGGTAGCCAAACCTTTGGCCCTGGTCCCTAAGACACTTTTATTAATTTGTTTCAACTTTTTTCTGGAGATATCAATAATTCTGCAAGTAAGAATCTCCTAACTGCTTTAGGTCCTTTCCTTTTTATTCAACGTGATATGGTCTTCCATATAATATTTCAAAAGGACTGAGATTTTCTTGAGCCCTAGGCAATACACATATCCTGAGCAAAGCTATGGGTAGTCCTTGATACCACTACAGATTTGCTTCTTGGCAAATTTTAGCTATCTGTTGTTTTATCAGATGGTTCATCTTCTCCACCTGTCCATTTGCTTGTGGTCTGTAAGCAGTGTGTAGTTGACAATCAATTCCCAATGCTTTGAGCATTTGTTGTACTACTTGTGTACAAAAATGTGATCCCCTACCTGATGAAATGACTGTAGGTACCCCAAATTGAGGTATTACTTCATTTAGTAGTACCTTAGTTACCTCTCTTGCTTTGTTAGTTCTTCAAGGGAAAGCTTCTGGCCATCCAGTAAAAGTATCTGTCAGTACCAATCAATATCGATAACCTCGGATTTCAAAAAAATCAATTTGACAGCTGTATCCAGGGATATTTCACTTCCCAATCATATCCAATTTTATCAAATTCCCTGTATTAGGGTTATTTCTTTATTGCTGTGTGATCTGTTGAACAGTTGTATACAAATTTCTTCCTATCCACTTTTGACACAAATATTTATATAAAGCATCTGCTCCCCAATGAGTCTTATCATGTTCTTTCTAAATGGAATTCTAAATTAGAGTGGAGGATAAAATTATCCTTCCATCCTCTAAATGCTTCCACCCTTTAGAAGGGATTTGCACTTTAAGATCCGACATTAATGCCTGATCCAATTTAGAATATTTAACATTTTTCTGATCACATAACTTAAGTTCATAGTCTTTATTAGTTGAAATCAGAGCTAAAATTTGATTTCCAGATCTCTTTTCTGCAGTCTGCTTAGCCTCATTATTGGCCAATCTATTATCTTTTTCTGGATCAGTGTTACTTTTCATATGTCCCCGACAGTGTATGATGGCAACCTTAGCTGACAGCTTTACTGCTTCTAGTAAGCGAAGTATTTCTTCTGCATGCTTAATGTGTTTCTCTTGACTTGTTAAAAGTCCATGCTCTTTCCAAATTGCTCCATGGGCATGCACAACTCCAAAGGTGTACTTAGTATCGGTCCATATATTTTATTTTTCCTGCTGCAAGTTCTAGTGCTCTGGTTAAGGTAATAATTTCTGCCTTGTGGGCACAATTTGATTCTATTACCTGGTTGGTAGTGGTCACTGCATATCCAGCCTTATGGATACCTTGCTGGATGAAACTACTACCATCTCTGAACCAGGAATCTTGCGTATCTTCTAAAGGCTCTTCTTTCAAATCAGGTCTGCTAGAATACACAGCTTCCATAGTCTCTAAGCAGTCATGTGTCAGTTGTTTGGTTGTAGTTTCACTGAGGAAGGAATCTGGATTCAGAATTTTAGTTACTTCAATCACAGTATCATCAGACTCCACAAGAATAGCTTGATATTTTAGAATTCTGGATGGGGAAAGCCAGCGATTTCCCTTTTGTTCCAGAATGGCAGATACAGTATGAGAGACCATTACTATCATCTTCTGGCTTAAAGTGAATTTCTGGGATTCTTCAATGTTGAGTATTACAGCAGCTACACCTCATAAATACCCCAGCCATCCTCTGCTCACTTCATCCAACTGTTTAGAGAAGTATGCCACTGCTCTTTTATAAGTCCTAAACATTGAGACAGGACTCCAAGGGCTACTCCTTGTTTTTCATGTGAAAAGAGCAAGAAGGATTTAGTCACATCTGGCAGCCCCAAGGCTGGAGATCACATAAATTCATTTTTAAGTCTATTGAAAGTGTTCTGGGCCTCTTTTGTCCACACAGTTGGCTGGGATTATTTTTCAAGAATTCATAATTATTCTGTAAGTGTAAATCCACAACCGACACCAGCCCATCATTCCCAAAAAGCTTCTGAGTTCTCTTAAGTTTGAGGAAGAGAGGTCTTACAGATGGCTTCTTTTCACTTGGTACCCAATTCTAGTTGTCCTCTAGAAATTTCATATTCCAGATAGGTTACTCATTGCTGTACTATTTGAGCTTTCTGTTGAGAGACCTGTTGCTGCAACCCACTTAGTCCAAGAAAATTCAGTAAGTTTACAGTCCCCTGGATACATTCCAATTTTATTTCAGTTGCTACCAGCAAATCATCTACATATTGCAAAAGAGTTCCTTCTTTAGAAGGAGGTTCCCATGTTTCCAATTCTCATGCTAGCTGATTTCCAAAACTTGTAGGACTATTTTTAAACCCTTGGGGTAACACTGTCCAAGTAAGCTGTGGGTTTCTTCCTGAAGAGGGACTCTCCCATTCAAATGCAAGTAACTTCTGACTCATTGATTCATTGTTGCCACTGCTATCTGAGTACCTTGAGTTCTCAGATATGAGAACCTTTTCAGTGCCCCTCTTTCCTACAGTATGCACACTGATTTTACCCTAAATTTCCACATATCCCACCTTTGCCAGTCCCAAACCTTCTTTTTCTTTGTCGCTGGTATCCCGTTTCCTCTTCCTTGCCACTCCAATGCAGCCATCTGCTTCTATCAACTTCTTTTTGTCTACTTCTTCCCTATTTCTGTACACTCTCCAAGCTGCTTCTAATAACCTTTCCAATTCCCGTATCTCAGGCTCTTTCATATTCTGAAGTTTTCTCCTTATATCTGAAGCTGACTTTCCCAGAAACAAAGAGACCAACTGCTGCTTTCTTACGTCAGAGGAGGGATCCAAAGTAATATACTTTCTCATAGCTTTCCTCAATCTATCTAAAAATTCAGTAGGATTTTTGGTCTGCTCTTCTTTTATACCATATACTGCAGACCAATTCACTGACTTAGGGACTGCAGTTTCTATGCCCAGCCTTATCCATTCTTGATATTTTATTAGTCTCTTATAATCTCTACTAACATCTGGATTCCAATATGGATTCTTAAGGGGAACATACTCATCTACATGCCATTTTGATTTACCTGTGCATGCACATTAGTCCAGGCAGCTCACAATATTAACTGCTTTTCAGTCTCTGTCATTTCACTTCACATTAAATCGATATCCTCCTGGTCTGGATCCAAATTCTTAACAATCAATTGAAATATTTTTGCCTCCTTAGAGGGGTTGTCCCTATATCCTTTAGCAATTTCCTTCCAATTGTCCAAATCACTGATCATAAAGGGAGTCTTTTAAGTCCCAAAACTTCTCATCAAGGGGCTAATAATTGTGGGCCTTTATTAGTTTTACTTCTGACTTCCAATGGGACCAGAGCTGGAGTGGTCGGATGTTTCTTCATCTGATTCACTTTCTCTCTCACCAGAAAAGAAAGGGGATCTTAACTCATCTGGTTCTGGTATTTCATCCCCACCCTTTTTCTTTTAGAAGCACCTTTCTGTGTACAATGCTTCCCTATCTTACAAGCAGGACATCTCTTTAGTAATTTCTCTTCCTCTTTGTTTTTGTCTTTTTCTAAAGCAAATACTAAGGATCCTGTGGTATTTTAAGCCCACAGTCCCTCTGCCATTCTGGATGATCTTGGAGGGTGAAAAACATGTCAATTTAACCCCATTTCCCTTTTTTCTTTTAAAAAAACATTAATTTTAAAAGGGTATTTCATGATAACATGGAATTCCATGAGTGATTACAGAGGTTTTTTCTTTTGCTCTGCTTTTTCTTTTCATCTAGGGCAAGATTTGTCCATCTAATTTTCCTTAGCGCCCTTTCCATAACTACAAAGAGGATCAGAAATACTATGAGTGATCTCGTTTAGTAAACCACTGATCCATGAGTTTAATAACCAAAGATCCATGAACTGCCTTTGGATCAGGCAGCTATGCAGAGAAGGATTTAAAATGAGGATGTCTGTGAATCTTCCTTTTCTTCTTAATTAATCATACATTGCAATTTCATAGATAATTATTTCAGTCCCTTCTCAAACACAGGATTATTTATCATTAAAGGCTGCTTTGAACACAAAACTATTAGGATGCCCTTTATTAAAGTGGATCGCTGCAGCTCTCTTTTTAATGATTTTTTTTTGCTTTATGACTTGCTGTCTGATTTTGGGCTCTTACTTTAAATCACACAATTGATTCAGTGTTCAAAGTCAGTCTATCAAACCATATCTTCAAGAAATTGCCTGCCAGCAGACCATCCTAGGCAATGAAAAATTAGGAGGGACAGCAAAGTGACCCTGTTATTTTTTTTAAGCTTTCAAATATTTGGGTTCTACTTCAGCAACCCTTAAACTGTGGAAGGGAGTGGAGTTTCTGATGCCATCCCAACAAAGCCAAAAGCAAGCAATCCTTGAGTGACACTGCTTCCCTCTGGGAAGCAGCAGTGAGCAGCCTGGGGCTGTGGCAGCTTTCCTGACAGTTCATTATGTGGTACACTTCCTCTTCCTATTTTTTCTGGTGCCTATTCAGTTTGTCAGTGGAGTGTACTGGGAATATGGTAGGCCCCAGAAAAGCCACTGTTTATGCTATGAACAATACATGGGGATTTGCCATGCCTGTCTTGTCTTATAAAATCATGTAGCATTAAAAAACATTTTATAAGATGCTGTAGTTGAAATGATGAGAGACATAATCTGAGAGGATGAGGTGCTGGGACACAGTTAATTGTCTTCACAGTAGCTATACAGAGCTGTGGTTTGGATTTGTGCTGAAAACAGTGTTTCTAGCACAGGGATGTTTTTGTTACTGCTGAGCAGTACTGCTGAGCAGTGCTTACACACGGACTTTTCTGCTCCTCACCCCACCTCACCAGTAAGTGGGCTGGGGGGTGCACAAGGAGTTGGGAGAGGGCACAGCTGGGACAGCTGACCCTAAGTGACCAAAGGGATATTCTGTACCATATGCTGTCATGCTCAGCACATAAAGCTGAGGGAAAAAGAAAGGGGGGGATGTTCAGAGTGACGGTGTTTGTCTGCCCAGGTAATAATTACATGTGATGGACCCCTGCTGTACTGATGATGGCTGCAGACACCAGTCTTCAGAGACTTCTAGCAGCCCTTGTGACTATCCCATATTCCACCCTCAACCACATCCTCAACCCTAAATAGAGACAAGAAAAAAGAAGCATTTTTGGAAAAGAAAGCAAGCAGAAAGATAATATTTTCTTGGTTCACCCACCAATGGGGATGCTTTCCTCTTTTCTCTGATAGGAGTTTTGCTGATGAAACAAAAACAAAAACAGGGAAGGCTTTCAATAACCTTCATTATTAAGTGATTTAGTTTTCAACCTAAACACTGGAGTCATCGAGTCTTTCATATTATCTATTTCCATTTATTGGCAGAAGAAAAGATGATTCTTCCCTTTCTGGTAACTTACATGTATGGTTTGCAGGTACCCTAACAGACAATCTTACATGAACAAGTCTTAGCTCCAGCTTATTGCCCTGTCCATTCAATATGACTGTGAGGCTGCCATATTAAACAGGGAAGTGCACTGAACAGAGGAACAGTGCTTCTTTTCACAAGTCCTCAGAAGTTCTTGCCTACTAGAGACTGGCTAGTCCTCTTGCTAAACTCCAGATTTCTCACATCTTGGACAGAGGGCTGAGAGCAGTAGGATGAGACCCTCTTCACTTATGAACTAAGTTTAAGCATTTTGCTACCACCAACTTCTGAGGAAAAGATAGCAATAAAAGTAAGGTAGAAGACTGAATGAGAGCACCACGTCACCCTAGGGGTCCCTGAGAAGATGTTGATACATTCATGGGTCAGGCCTTCCTCTTCCTGGGGTCAAATGTCTCTTCCTCCTTTTCCATGCAGATTACCAGATGTGGCACTTGTTGTCTGGGTTCATTGGTGATCCACTGGAACAGTGGAAATGCTTAGCAAAATCCTGGCTATTGCTGACAGGCCCACAGACACGAAGTGGCAAGGGACTGTGCAGATCTGTGTTCAGGGAAGACTGTAGTTTCTCAGAATCTTGGTGTCCACACATTGCCTGAAAGGAAGCAAAACAGAAGTCGGTTTGGCTGAAATTCCTCATGGGAACAAGACTTAAGCCTCCTTGTGTTTCTATACATGTGACTCAGGCTGCTGGAGTACGCAAGGGAACACATATACATGGGTGCCAACAGTGTTCATACCTTTCCCTTCACCACCACAATTTCTTACTGTTTTCCTTAAACTCTCTGTCTCAATCTCCCTGACAAGCCATCTGGTCTTCTTCTATACTGCATAGTCCAGAATACAGGGAATTTAGACAACCTTGAAGTTCAGGCTCATGCGAATTTGGACTCCATCTAGAACAATGGTATAGATGTAGCCTCAGAGTCTAGATTCAGCTTCTTAAGCAAAAGCTATGATTGTTCATCAGGAATGGAAAGCACTTATGACTCATTACCACTCGAGAGATTGGGGGAAGGTTTTTTTGAATTTAATGGTGTTAAACTGGCAATTCACATTTTCACTTTTTTGATTTCAGCCTTTCTTCATTGACAAATGATGCAATAGCTGTCAGGTAGCTCCTGAAGCGCAAATCTTGCCACCAAGATCCAATACTCTGTGATATCAGAACTGCTTTTCTATACACTGTTCTGACCGAATGTCAATATATGCACAAAACATTTCTGTTTGCACAGTTACAGTTACTTGGAAGGGTATGACTTTTGTGAGCACAGAAATCCAATGATCTATCATGAGGATCTCAACCACAGAACTGTGCATCTTTGCACAAATCCTTTAAAAAGGTCGCAACAGAAATCTTTAACTATGTGTGCATGTACTTCTAGTTCTTTGTCTCTAATATCCTTTTTTTTTACTATCAGTCACTCAAAATGACATCACAACTAGATATTCATCATGACAGAGAGGTGGGTAAAGAAACAGATGGACAGATATGTGCCTTTACCACTAAAATTTCATTTTCCACATTGATTGCTCACAACAGCAAAGCACAGTACTCAGAAGTTGGCAATGAAGCATGCTTTCCCTGAAACAATTTGTATGCTACAGCTTAATTTTGGTATATTTCAGAACTTTTCAGACAGGTTAGGTGCAATAAATGTGAATTTTAGCTTTCTAAATAAGATTCTGGATTTTCCAGAAACATCAGTCATTCCAGGTTCTGTGAAGAGGAGGAGAAGTGATTGATTATTGAGAAAGATGAACTGTAATAATGTGCAAGACACTGGAGAGTGAGACAGACACATGACTAGTCTAATATTCATTACATGAGCAAAACTGAGGTAGAAAAGCTGGTCGTGTGAAAGTCCAGTCTTAGATAATTGCTTCTCTTCTTTGTACTTTTTCAGCCAATTTTTATAGGCCTGTGGAAAGACAAAATTAATAATAATAAATCCTCCTTTAGATAGTGTCTCAAAACCATGTCTTCTATAAAAGAAATCAATCAATCAATCAATCAATCAATCAAATATATATTCAATAGATTAGCAAGTTTGTGTCTCTCCTCAGTCTGAGGCTGCCTGCTGCTGGCCATTTGCCTAATAACTCCAAGACAAGAGAATAACAACATAACTCCTTTAAAGGATTCCCATTTCAGACACTATCACACACACTTCCTAAGAGGACAGAAGATGTGGTGATTGGACTATGAAAGAATGAAAATTTCAAAGAAAGTGACAAATACTTGAATGAACATTAAAAGGCCTTCTACTTCACAACAGTCTTCATGGAAGAATATAACAAGTAACATCTGACATCTAGAGATCTCAGAGCACCCTGCACTCAGTAATTAATTAAACTGCTGAACTACTGCATGAGGAAATAAAAAAATTCTCCCTAGATTTTACCATCACACTGAGTTCCAGTTTGTATTTCAGCTTAGTTCTTCAGGTATAAAATAAACATATAAATAATGCCATACTTCTGTATGCATGACATAAATAGGGAGGTAAGGAAAGGCCCACCCCAGAATAGGGGGAGAAGTAGTCTTACATGAAAATAATGAGGTTCTGAGCAAAACTTTGCAAGGAACCTATGTCAGAACTAGCAAAGGATGTGCAGAGCACATGTTGGACTGGCACAGGTGTGCAAGGAGCAGCATGTAGGAGTGGAATGTATCAGAGAAATCATGTGACATAACAGTTGATTTGTGTGGACAGACTATGAGATTAGAGAAGTAAGTAAAGACTACAATACCTGGTAAGCGATGGTGAGACCCCCAGTGTCAGCTGTATTCTCCAAGAGTGTAAAAGTACCATTGACCTTAAAGTCATAGCTTTCATACTGTTCAACCAAGCAGTCTATAGAATTCTGTAGTGCACTCCTGTTGCATGTAGGGCAACCCCCAGGCAGCACTATGGGGAAAAAAACAAGAGATCCTAGAAAGTAAAGGTATTCCTAGTATTTACCTTTATTCTCCACATTAATCACTGAGTCTTCTTAGTAGTCAGTATAGTGTGGAATGGGCTTTCCTTAACTTCATCTACCTTACTAAGACATGTATAGATTACTATCAGGACCAGGAGGTAAGAGCCCCTGAGGGAAAGTATCTAGTAGGGACCTAGAAGAGTAAACAAAGACACCACAGCTGGTACCCACCATAACCATAGAATATGTGAAGAAGTTCATGTGCCATGAAGAACCCGATGGCTCCAAAGTTCACAGCACTGAAAAATATAAAAAGAATGCTTTTGAAAAGACAGAGGGCAGGTGAGCATTCTTTATAACCACTGAGCACAACTCTGGGCTGCACAGGAACATTCTACTCTGAGAACACATAGGAGCACTTTCTATTTATTGTCTCTCAGATGTGGTACACTGCAAAAATGCAAATGCAAGTGTAAAATTGCTCTAACAACATTTAAAATTGTATAATGGGCTTCATTATTCATAATCAATAAACCATCATAATAATAAAGAGTCTGTGAATGAGATTCTGCCTTTATTAACTCTAATGACTTCTACTGTTATTAAAATATGCCCTTAGTTACCACTACTGTCACAAAGAGTATCTGCAATAGTAATCACGCTAATCACAGAACACAGAATCACTAGGTTGGAAAAGACGTTTGAGATCAAGTCCAACCACACTTGTTCTCTACTAAACTGTATCCCTAAGCACCTCATCTACCTGTCTTTTAAATACATCTAGGGATAGTGACTCAACTTCCTTCCTGGGCAGCCTGTTCCAATGCCTGATAACCCTTTTGGTGAAGAACTTTTTCCTAATGGCTAATCTGAACCTGTCCTGATGCAGCTTGAGGTCTGCTAAAGCAGGATGGTTGGAAAAGCAATCTTGTTACAGTTGTTTAGTGAAAAAATATGCATAAAACTGGCAAGGCGAATTAAAATAATGAAGATTTGGCTACAATTGCTCTGACCTAGCATTGGTGATCTCACTACGAGCAACAGGTTGTACTGGAGACCTTCAGCAGTTCTTTGCAATTAGAATTTCTATGATTCTATGCAATGAATTTACAAATAGTCACACAAGTAAGAGTACCCTCAAAATGCATTTCCATAATGTGAATTGATGGGTTCACATTTTTCTTTACATACAGTGACTAACACTGCCAAAGCATGAAATGATTGTAATAGACCACTATTATATCACTGGGAACTCTGTAGGAAGTGTCAAGAACTCATCTTCTCTTAGAACTGCTCTTTCAGAAGCTCTGTAACTGATAAATCATAATTGTTCCTTAGGGTATTGTGGATGCCTCATCATTGGAAATGGTTAAGATCAGGTTGAATGGAGCTTTGAGCAAATTGATCTAGTGAAGGATGTTCCTGCCAATGGCAAGGTCCCTTCAAACCCAAACCATTCTATGCTTCTATAGCAATTGTACTGCTTTGCTGGTTTTTTATTTTAAAAACTGTCCTAACAGTCATTTGAATTGGCTCTTGCAGAAAAGTTTTAAAATTTGGAGCATCATCTGAGAAAATGTTATTGTGCCAACTCACCAAAAGCTGATCAAGTTTGACTTAGCAGTATATTCAAGTGGAATGACAGAGAGAAAAATACATTTACAGTCATGGAATACAGAAGGAACGAGAAGCAGGAGACACCTTCTCAGAAAGGAAGAATATGGTGACAGCCCACCCATACCAATGGAAAAAAAATATTCTATTACTCTTCTGAGGTGTCCTGTTCTTCATACTATAATGAATTTATTAAATATGCAAACACTAAAAGATGTCATACAGTCAGTGGAGAAAATTGTTACTTTTAACTGAAATTTATTTCTTTCAAACTTCAGCCTCTTGCCACAGCGTGAGTTCATCTTTCAGTGCAGTGGGATTAGGCAAAGTATCTATCCATTCTCATGCCAGGAAAAAGGGCCATAATATTTTTACAGTTAACCATTTAAAGTCCTTTAAATATGAGAAAAATATTGCTTAACAGGTCTGCTCCATATAATGGAATAATCCAACTATAAGAGTGTGGTCTACAGAAATGTTGTTGCAGGAGAAGACTCAGAATTTATAATGTATTTGCTTATTAGAGGTTTCTTTAAAAAAGGAAAGAGAAGAACTGTGTTTGATCCATTTGAAAAAGACTTCTGACAAGAAGTTGCTCTGTGAAGCTCCTATTTCCTCTGGGTTAGATTTCAGGAATTCTTGGAATCTAGAAAATGAGAGGCAAAGGTGAAATACCCTCTTTGCAGTTAACCTACATGAGTCTTCTGCCTCTTCACTCTTGGTTAATATACTTGGCTTATTTTAGTTTTACCTAGATTCTGATTTTGCTTCAGCAAAATAATAATCACACTCTTTCAGAATTCATAGGGCAGTAACTATCCAGCTTCAGGAAAAGCTGTTTCCCCCCTTTACTGTCTTTCTGGGATGCAGTAAGAAAAATAGGTTAAAGACAGACCCATTAAGATTTTCCAGGAAACATGGTGCAGTCAAGGGACTACCTTCAGCTCCCATCTTTGCAGCCCCTCCATACCTGGGAAACTCCATGTGGAAAAATGGGCTGCGGAACATTCCAGCAGGAAAGACCACCATGTGGTGCCTTATTGAATAGTATGAATGCACAGTCCAGGGGGACACAAGCCAGCTAGGACCAGAAAAAGATAAATGAGAGAATTTATTAACTCCTTATATCATACATTGTTCCTTTCTTCCACTGGGCTTGCAAAAAAGGTTTATACAGCACCAGCAAATTATTAAATTCACATTATTAGAATTAAAGGTGTTTGAAATAAACTTTCATTTGTTTACAGACAGTCAGAGCTGGCAACTTAGATTTTGTACTCATCAAGGTATTCACCCTCTCAACCTCCCTGTCAAGTAAGTCAGGATTAATATCCTCTTATGAAGTCCTGTACAGAATACTCTTCAGGCACTGTAAGGTCCCAAGAAAGCCTGTCAATGCTGCCTGCCTTTTGCAGCACCCTATGTCCACCTTTGTGGTTAACCTGGCAGCATTCACATCATCAAAGCAGCTTTGCTGCTAAGTCCAGAAGCATCTGTTATCCCCTTACTCAATGGCTTGTGGGAAAAATGTTCTATTTTTTTCAGAAGTCTGGGGCTCCACAAGCGTGGGGTTTTTTGGTAGCATGATCTCAGTCTGAATACAAGACAGACTGCCAAATTCTAGGCTTTTTTTAGCAGGATGTAGAAATACAGCCTTGCAGAAAGAAGGACAAAAAGCATCTTGTCTTGCAATAGAAGTATTGCTGGCAGGTCAAGAGAGGTGATTATACCTCTCTATTCGGGACTGGTTAAAACACATCTGGAAGTACTAGTAGTTCTTCCTCTCCTCTCCTCTCCTCTCCTCTCCTCTCCTCTCCTCTCCTCTCCTCTCCTCTCCTCTCCTCTCCTCTCCTCTCCTCTCCTCTCCTCTCCTCTCCTCTCCTCTCCTCTCCTCTCCTCTCCTCTCCTCTCCTCTCCTCTCCTCTCCTCTCCTCTCCTCTCCTCTCCTCTCCTCTCCTCTCCTCTCCTCTCCTCTCCTCTCCTCTCCTCTCCTCTCCTCTCCTCTCCTCTCCTCTCCTCTTCCTCAGTTAAAGAGATATTGACATATAATTGGACACAGTCCTGAGTGATCTGATCTAGCTGATACTGCTTTTTGGAGGTGGGTGGCATCAGGTAATCTCCACAGGTCCCTCCCAACCTTAGTTAGTTCATGAGTATGTTACTCTGTTAGATTTTTCAGATCAGTATCTGACACTTACTTATCCTGTGAATGATGCTGAAGGAGTTTCAAGTAGGAATTTTCCCTCAGTACTTTCAAGCAAGCCACCACATTGAGGAAAAAACTGTTTTCATTTATATCCAACTGAAGGAAGAGACAAATAATGTGACTGTTGCAGGCCATAAGCAAGGAATTAATTGTACAGTGTAAGAAGTCCCACCAGTCAAAAAAAGACAAAACAATGGAAAGCTGTTTTTTTCTCTCCCATTTCTAAAGACCTTAAATTTAAGGTATGACTGGAATATTATTTGCAGGCCATACAGAGTACTCTCTTTAGGAGCAGGCAAAAGATAAGTTCCAATAATAAGGCAGACATGTTTATACATATATAGACATATATAACTCACATTCTGGTATTCCAGGTTCACTTTGTTAGTCTGGAGTATATGAGCTGGATAGCCAATCTCCACCTGTAGTTTGGAAACCTAAAATTACAATAAGCAAACAGATGAACAAAAGGAAATATGATCAATAGGAGGCTTTACATTCTATAAGTCCTTTTTGAACTTTATTTCTAAACAATCTAAATATGATCTGTGAATCAGCCCTTCAAAATGACAGCTGCTCTCTTTCAGTAAGACATCTTCTCTCTGCTTTCTTAACTCAAAGACCTGAGGCCTAATGTTACACTCTTTTTCTTTGTAGCATTATTTTCTGGCATTCTGCTTTATAGTTTTTAACCTCTCTGGGTGTACAAAACTGAATTGTATCTCAATACAATTAATTCAAAGTATCCATAGACAAAAAAATGGGTAGCGTTGCCATGCCTCAATATATGATGCCTCTCATACATGAATATATGAACACATGTGTGTGATGGCACTTACAAAACCATCTATAATTTTCAGGGTGTATAAGAAATCTATTTAAGATTGTCTGCCTGTAGAAGCAGGTAGGTATATGTGAAGATGCAGGCGCCTTCCGTTCCTTCTCCAAAGGCTTCAGAGAAAGAAAGATCTCAGTAATTGCTTATTGCTGCCTCCTGCACACACCAAGACTTTAGCCTCGTGTCGAGTCTGTTCATCCATCCACTTCAAGTGATCCAGTTGTCCGTAGAGGGCATCTTGGATCTCAGAGAACATCTGCTCAGCCTGCCATGAAGAAAAGAAGGCATGTTCCGAACTGCAGAAAAACATAGTTCAGGCTTTGCTACTGTTTTCCCTGGTTCCAGTAATTCAACCACAAGAGGAGGGAAATTTCCTCCTCTTGTGATGAAAGAGAGCTTTCAGTTTCCACAATGACTTAGGTTAAAGTTCGTTTGCATTCGGTGGTTCCTCACAGGCCTCACCATTCTCTTCCACAGATCTTTTCATCTTGCCTCTCACTGCAACTAAGAGGGAAACATGATTATTTTTCATTCAGTCCTTATTGAGATAGGAGTGGACCAAAAAATTGTCCCACTTCTTTGGGTAAAATAAAAGTACAGTATCCACAAGTATTTCATACTGGTGTCTCCCTTTCCAAAGTTAGGGCAATCTGAGTGTCGCCTTCACAAAGTTGTTTTGTTCATTCAGCTTTGTGCTTCACAGCATGTAGTCTTAGATTTCCCATTAACTTTTCTTTCTTAACTCTTGTCATTTCATACACTGGAAATTCTATAAAACCTGAAGCTTACACTAAATTTTCTCAAAAGAAAAAGGAAATATAATTATCAAAGGATAAAAGAAATCTTCCACACTGCAGGCATGTGTTACTGTGGATTCACTCTGAATGTTTTGGCATTGATTTGTTTCTGTGCAACTGCTCACATGATGACTTAATGGCTTTGCAATTGAAAATTGTATTTAAATATGCCAGATTATTAATACTAACTGTAAGTCCAGGAAGCACATGGAGATTGCATGCATTTGTAGGGATATTGGTGCTATACACTTGACTTTGCTAATAATTGAGATAAAGATAATAACTGATATTTATGCAGATTTTTCTAGCAATGACAGCAGTGTCTTGTTCAGACATCTTTCATTCCCCAAAAAGCAGGGTAAGTGCATAAGTATAGGGATATATAAAAAAGGTATTAGACCTACATATGATTTTGCTGCCTTGATGTAATCTTAAATTGACATGTCAAAGAAAGAAAGAGCTGAAACTGAGATCTGCTGGGTGTAAATAAGATTAATAACCAAAAATAACTTACTAGTTCCTTGGTCTGCTGAGGGAAAATTTCTTGTACAATCATCTGCCCTAGAACTGGCTCAAAGAAAGAACTAGTATCAGTCAAGCACTTCCTCCAGCGCTCAGCTGGGATCTGTAAGAGCAGAAAAAGAAAAAAAACACATGAGGGTGAAGACAGAGATAGGAGGACAATAAAAAGATATGTAAACATATCCACTTACTTTCACACAAGATGAACATTCATGACACCTGAGACAAATGCATAGAAGAAAGGTGACCAACTACATACTGTTCCCTATATTTAGTAGTGCATTTAGCTCTGAAAAGTTTTGTGTGTTGTGTCTACTCTCACATTTCTTTGAGAAAATGGAAGCACTTAATGGCCGAAGAGAGTAGTTTTTCTCCACAAATCTAAGAAACTCCACCCAGAAAAGGCATCAAGAGAACATCCAGAAGACATGTCCTAGAGTGTTCAGCTGCTGGGAAGACTGAAGATAACTCACCATTCTAGATCCCATTTTTCCATACAGAATCTTAGATAACTCCAGGCGTGCATCTTGGAATCGACTGTCAAGTGCTGGGGACAGAGTCCCAACCAGACAAACAATCATATAAATGTGAAGGACCCTGTAGGAAAATGACATTTTAAAAGATATTCACTATAAACACAGAGGCCTGGCAAGTGTCAGAGAAATAATATGAGGTAGAGGAACCCTAGTAAGCTGAACAATGCCAACAAAGTACTTTGAAAGGGCTACACCTAGGGCAATCAAAGGAGAATGATTTGGCATCAATCAACTAAAGAAACTCTCTCCCAGAACAAGGTAAAGCTTCAAGGGATAGTTGCTTGCTGGGGCACCGGATTCTTTACAGGAAGCAGAAGGAAGAACATTTTTAGGACTAGGTGAAGCTTACTATAGAATATTTTGATGGGTCTATGGGATTCCTTGAGATAATATGGGATGTTTATTGGAAGGATCAAAGGCAGAAAAAGGGAAGTGTCATGATTGTTTGAATGGAACACCTGTGAAAATGGAGAGGAAGGTGGCAAGAGAGAATGGCTGAGTGTAAACTTGTGGCTTGTCAGGACATCTGTATGATTGAGCCCTGCACATGGTCATCAGAATCTGTTCTATCTTATTAAATGCTATTCTTAAATAACATTGTACTATGGGGGTGGGGCGGGGGTGGCTAGGACTGGATATTGAAGAGACAAGGAGAGTTAATTGATGGAGTGACTTTTGTTCAAGCTAACTGTTGGAGAAAGTAGGAGTCTGAGAGTTAGCTATTGGAGAGACTAGAGATTTGGACCAGCTACTAGAGAGATCTGCTTGTATGCATGTGTTTGTAACAGGAGGAGTCTAGACTTGCAGCAACCAAAGTAGGGCAGTAAGACTCCAGGCCTCATATATCCAGGTGCCTGCAGCTGTGGACACGAGGGGATCTGGAGCCAGCTTCTGGACAGACTGAATATCTATGAACAGCTATTGGAGTGATCCATATTGTGTGTGTACATGCATATATTTCACTAGTATAGACCAATCCTGATCTGGTGGAGAGGAGGAACAGGATCGGGCTGAGCTGTTCGTGTTTGTATGAGTGCTCTGGGTGGGTGGGTGCTAGTGAAAGTATGTATCATCTCTGTTGATCTGTGTGAAACACACACACATATATAATATGTGTACATATAAGGTATGTGCACTAGCAACTGTCTCTAACACAGACCTCTTTAATTTATGGTATCTGAAGTTAATTTCTTGCAGCACAAACAACTACAAGTACAGATATTGATTCCTACCTTTCCTTCTGCCATTGCTTGATGAGCTGTGACATGCCTTCTAAGTAATCCATGTCATGCACTGCAATTGGCTGTGAGAGGTTCATTGGCATGGGATGGAATACAGCCTGGAGACATGACAGCCAGTCAATAGCAGGTGCCTTTTCCTAGAAGTAAAACAAAACTTACATGTTGAACTCTGAATCTAAATTGACAAGAAATAATAAGGAAACTGGGATAATTTCCCTAATGCTATTAACAGGCACTTTCAACAAGTTAAACTGGTTTTATCATGTAGGTTTCAATGATAGTAGAAAAGGAGAATTTACTTATTTTTAACTGAAATAACAGTGGTGAGGGGAGAGAGTTAGTAAAACACTGTAAATGAATAGGTTATCTAAAGCTCAATGGACTCCAAGAGTAAGTTGCAATCTAAACAGTTTCTCATACCTCTTTTGATTTGGATATTCAGAATGTTAATGTCACACGTAATTGTGTTGATCAAATTCTAAGGTATAGATACCTGTAGCTCCCTAATCGTAGTGTGAAAGAACAGCATCCCCCTCTGCTGTCTTTCCTGCAGTGGGGTAACAACTTGCTGGAGGTTAGAGATGAAGGACAAGGTAAGGGAAAAGGAATCAGGGGGACCATCCTGTGACCCTCCAAGTAGGACCCCTAGTTTCTTCAAATATGACAGATACACACGGAGAACCTGTAATACAGAGCAGATGACCACTGGGAGAAACATGACTGAAAATTAGTCGCTCCATCCCACCATCCATCCATTCGTCCATCTTGCCCATATAAGCTTCAATCTTTCAGAACCACTGCAGGCCCATTCTTAAAAGTTGTCTTCACTGTAGTATCCTTATGTAGTTCTTCATGTGGAATACAGTTTGTGAAGTACAACTCCTCTCTCAGTAATGAACACTGAATTCCTGTAAGTCCCATCTAACAATTACATTAAATCCTGGAACTATTTTAAAGATGTGGACCTGCCATCTCTTGAGTCAAGGGAGAGAGATATAGTGACAAAATGAGCCAGAATTTTTGATGGAGAGAAAATCCCAGCTACTTTCTTCCATATTTGTGAGATATCAAAGGAATGCTTGTGTTGGTTAGACAGACTTATTTTTCGGATTACTCGGACTGAGAAACTGACATTAACTCAGTTTTTATAAGGCTCATAAGAATGGCAGAACTGTGACAAAATTAATTTTGTTGCAACAACTGCCAACGTGAAAGAACATGTTTCCCTAGCTTAGTTTAAAACATTTTAAAGTAACTTTTGAAATGCTTGCTGAAGGTCTAGAGCCTTACTCAGGACAAGAACATTTTTTAATAAAAGCATTCATTCATGGTGAAAACTAGAGGGAAGCCCAGGTTCATATTACTTCGTATTACAAATTAAAACTTTAACATTCAATTTCTACCCTAGACGTGTAGACCTGGCATCTAAAAGTGGGTTACACTTTACAAAATACCTTTTTGGAAAATTAGACAGTTTTGTAAAGAACTCCTTCTGAAGACATTTTCAGAGGTCACTGACCGTAACCCATGGAAACAGACCACTCTGAACCAGGAGGCAATTCAAGGAGATCCCTACACCAAATAGCTATTTTTACCTTTCTTCAGCCTCTGATATGTTACCTCAAGATATTTTTTCTGCTTGAATTTACTCTCAGGTGGCATCTCAAACTCAGGATGGTCAATCTGCAGAAGGTGTAAAGAAAAAACATCTCACTATTCCCAGAAACACTGGAAATGTGAGAATATTATCAGGTTTCATTAATTTTTGTGTCACAGAATTTGAAATGTTAATAAAATTACTTTCACTTTTGGAAAAGTTTTCTAAGTATTTTTTTTGTAGATTTGTCATATTTTGCAGCTCATTTACAATCTGATTACAAATCTGCAGTGACTGATGTTCAAATATTAAAAAAAGCATTGTTCTATATTTCTACACAGTGCACTGGTTTGGGTTGGGATAGAGTTAGGTACCTGTACTAAGTTGTGGGAGATGCAAACAGGCTTACCTGACATAGCTCCAGTCCTCAGTAAAAGAGGTCAAAAATACAGGGAGACAGTGAAAATCAATCAGGAACTAGTTGTACTTGTTATAGCTAGAATAGAGTTAATTTTTTCATAGTAGCTAGGCTACAATTGTATTTGTGTTGAAAACAGATTTGATAACACAAAGGATGTTTTTGTTACTGCTGAGTAGTGCTTATACAAGCACTTATACAGAGGTTGATGTCTTTTCTGCTTCTCACACCACCTCACCACTGACTAGTCTAGGGGTACACAAGGAGTTTGGAGAGGACACAGTCAGGACAGATGACCCCAGCTGACCAAAGGGATATATCATACCATATAATGTCATGCTCAGCAATAAAAGAGGAGATGAAAGAGATTGGCCAGGATTGTCATTGCTTAGGAACTGACTGGGCAATGTTTGGCTGGTTGTGAGCAACTGGGGGGTTTTCCATCTCTTTTTTCTTTTAAGTTATTAAACTGTCTTTTGTCAAACCCATTCATTTTCATACTTTTACCCTTCTGATTTTCTCCCTCTTCCTGAATGAGTGGCTGTATGGTGCTTCACTCCCAATGAGGTTTAAACCACAACAGTGAGCTGCAAAATTCATAGTGCACTATGTGTATTCTACACTTAGCATTTAGAATCCATTATTGTACTAGTCATACCCATGAACACAAAAAGAACCAAATCCTTCCATGATGAAGTACAATCTATAGTGTTCAGGCAGAAGAGATGATGGAGGGTAAGCAATTTATTCTTTCTCAGCTCATTTTTCAGAAATAAGCACTATTTATGTAATAAAATAAAAAAAAACACGGAAATTTAGGAAAAAATTATTCAGAGAAGAACATAGCCTCAACTTAAGCAACATTGGGTCTTATGGGCTGTGTAACTGACTCTTTATTCCCAGTGCTTTCTGCTATTTTTCTTTCTTCAGGACACTCACCTGAATAATATTGGTCTTTTGGTCAAAAGGGCTAGGTCCCACATGTACTTTGAAAAAGGGAAAGGTGCTGTATCTGCCCATGAGGGTTTGAAGAGTTTCATTAAAATCTTTTGCTTTCCCCACACCTGTGATATTCCATCCACCAACCTAGAGAAGGAGGGAGACAGCATGACAAGATGGGAGAAAAATTTGTTTGATCCGTATTTATTAAACATTTTTTTCACTCCTATGAGCTTGGTCATTATGACAATGAGAAGCAACAAAGCAAATAACAAGAGGGAGACCTCATGAAGATTTCTACATGTTGGCTTTAAAATGACGTGTCACTTTCATTTAAGCAAAGCAATAAACTTCAAAATTAGACTGTGAAAAGAAACTGTAGTTATCAATACAAGGTGTTCAGTCATCCAGAAAGACAACAAGGGATCGGAGTTTACAGGTCCCACCTCCCTGACAAGCAGATTCACAGGTGGGCGTGCTGCTGGATGTTTCTGCATCCTCTGTGGAGACAGGGCATAAGTGTATACTGTGCCCCAGCACT
This sequence comes from Laterallus jamaicensis coturniculus, assembly GCA_022605575.1. Classification (NCBI taxonomy): domain Eukaryota; kingdom Metazoa; phylum Chordata; class Aves; order Gruiformes; family Rallidae; genus Laterallus; species Laterallus jamaicensis. Next base: position 83,723,285 of record JAKCOX010000003.1, read on the forward strand.
GAGAGTAGTCACCCAGAATGGGAAGGGAAGCATTTTCCTCTTTAAACAAGGTCTCCTGGACCCTGGCCATTAGATATTAGGCAAAAAAATTCACCCATTTTGAAGATGCTCCCTGGTCTATATGTTGAATCCTATTGAACTGATCTTCTGAAATTAAAAGTGATCCCTCTTTACATACTTGGTTGTTGCACAGTCCTAAAGTAATATGTTATGCTCATGAGGATAGATTCAGGTACCTTACGTCAGAAAGTTAAATCTTGAAGCAGCATTTAAAGCTAGACGATTTATCACTTAGAATTTGTACTGTGAGCCATGAGATTATTTCAGGGCCAGGTGCTATTAAAAATCCATCATGTAGGACCATATGAGCCTAACTTCACACTTACATTTTCCCCGCAGGAATTATCTTTTGGAAGGAGAGGAAATTGCATATTCACCTGATTTAGGAGGTTCTTCAATGGTTCAGTTCCTTGGGATTCTATCTGTTGGGTATCCATGCAGGAGCGATAGAACTGGATTGCCTTCTCCTTAGCTGAGCCCCTTATCCCAAACTGTGGGCCTTCTGAAGAAAAAAAAAAGATGAAAACCTGCAAGTAGTTAAAACTAAGAAAGATGGGGCAGTATTAGAGCAGAGGAAATTTGTAAGAAAATATTTCCCTGTATTTTGATTCAGAACAATATACTAAATATATCCACACTTCCCACAGTTATTCAAAGAAAGACACCTTCTAGTATCATGACTTCCTGAGGCGAGACATATGAGTTTCTTTGTATGGAAACAGAAACACAACAGGAAGACTGTGAGTATCTAGGGTTCAGTCTCACATGGGGTCAGGACACACGACCAGAGTGCACATTCAGACAAGCACAGCAGAAAGAATCTACTTTTACAAGACAACGGGAAAATGGTTTTTGTTGCTGCCAGAATTTTAAAGTTTGACTTTCATCTGTTCCCCTTGACAAGGGGAACAAAAATGTTTAAAATGCTGCTATTGTAATACGACATGTTTAAGAATAAATCTACCTGTAATGACGAGGAACAAAAAGACTGGACTCAGTCCTGTTAGGAATGACTGTGCTTTCAGTTATTAGTATTCTCTACTTTGACTGAGGAAGATGCTGCAGGTAACACACCCTTGTCCCTACCTAAAAGCCTTTTCAGGATCAACTGGTTTTCTTCCAATAACACATCAAATACATTTAGTGATTCTTCTGCAGTTCTGTTTGAATGTTTGCCTTCCCAGCTGCCACAGGCGTATTTGTAGAAATCCTCACAGGGGTCTGCAGAGTCATTTCTAGAATTAAGGAATCTGGCCAATAGTGTAAGACCCAGCTCCGCATCACAGGATCCTGAGCAGGAAGCAAACAGAAGAGAACTGAGCGGTGACAGTGAAGAGTAAAAACAGCTCCAAACAAAAAAAATGAGGAGTTATCTGAGGGTCATTTCTCCCAAAACAATTAATTTTTTTTGTACAGAGTGTTGAATTTCTTTTAAGTTTTTGCTGAACATGGAACAAAATGTGTTCTGTGTTTCACATCACAGGAAGATGGCCTTTGCACTTTATAAGGGAGATTATTTAAATAAAGGACAGGTTATCAGTCCGGAGGTGGTGTCCTCTGTTCATACTATCTAAGCAGTCACAGGTTGGATTATTTTGCCTTCTTAGTGTATTTTCCCTGAATTCGCCAAATTTGGCCAAATGATAAACAAGAAGCAAATTATGGAGTCAACACATGAAGCAAAAGAATATAGTACAGAAAAAGTGAGAAAGTAAGTTTAAAATGTGGAGGGAGATGCTCAAGCATGGGAAACATTTCTCAGCAATAGCATTTGTTAAAACAGGGCACTTTCTAGTACATCTTGCTTTGATCTACAACTCCCTTATCTAAACTGCTGCAAATCACTGGGTATGTGTTCTCATTTTGGCTCACTGCCTTGTGTCAACATGAGATCAGATCAATTATTTACTGAAATCTAACTAAATCAGACTAAGATTTTCCATACTATGAGTTCAACAGTTGACATGGGAGGAGGTAGGCAGAGTGGAAATAGACAAGATCTAAACTAACAGTTTTTCTTTGGTCCTTGTGGTGAGCAGTCTCCAACACATAACAAGGGCTAAAGAAAAAATGCTACATATGAAAAGTCAATAATGTTTATTTGGAAGCAAGGAATATCTATATCCACCAATATAAACGCATCTTCAGTACTGAGCATTCTATATGCTACGTTTACATGGACCATCCTGCAGATATTTGTTTAGCAAATTTGAAAGGCAATTTTTTCTGATCTATGCTCACAGCTACCTCATAGGCAAGAGGCTATGGTCTTTCTTTCTATGCTATGACTTCACTGGTATGTGCTAGAAACCTAGGACTAGAATTATTAAGTCAGAGATGGAAAGGTGGAGGAGGAGCACCACATCCCAGATTCAGTCCTGTTTCCTGGAAGTGACTACTGACAGAGCATGACACAATCATGATATGTAAGACAACATAATGGTGCTCTCTTCCTCAAAACTGAGCCCAGGCATATTAAATGGCAAATGAAGGAGGAGGATGAGAAGTGAGAGGATCTCTTCCCATAATGACAAAGCAGAAAAGTATGAGTTATGATTCTTTGAGATTCTGAAAGTCTGCCTGTTTCTTAACACATATGTTAAGTCTTATAACCAACGGTGGCAGATAGAAGATAAAGACAATGGGGTACATGAGGAAGGGAGGAAGTAGTTATCCCATATTATACCTAGACCACAAGTCATCATGATGTACGTGATAAGCAGTGTAAAGCTAAGGAGAGTACTGAGAAGAAGTGTACACAGAAGTAGGCTTTTCCCCTGAAGGCATCGTTCTTTCTTTGCACCTGTTCTCAGCTCCTGGTCACAGGTCTAAAGAGAGAAAAATGACAAACAGAAAAAAAATTAAGAAAGAAAAATTCATATCCATGTTGGCAGTAGTTATATACTCCATTTTCAACATGATCTACCAGAAAAACCACTCACAGGACTATTGCCAGAATACCAACAGTCATCCAAGTCATCTAGGTGACTGTGCTCGTTGTGGCTTTCTCATCCCCTACATTTCCTTGTCTTTTCAAACTGCAGCTGTTCCACAGTGTTATGAATTATATATCAAAAAGCCATCTTGCCATGAGAAAACCTGTCCCTCTATAGTTCCTTCTGGTTTATCGAATCACCTTGCATATGTTCTGAAAATATCAAAGCATTTTTAAGCCCATAGAAATAGTTACAGGATGGATAGGGCTCATGGTTCTTTGTTCTGTTACAGTGTGGCAAGCTGAGCTCTACTTTCAGATGTCTCCTCAAGAAATAATTCCAGCATTCTAAGCCCTCTAGTCCAGTTCAGGTGGGAGAAAAGATTTGCCCTATTCTAAAAACTGCAGTAAGCTGTGAGTCACAGAGAAGATGTATACAGACAGGTTTTATTTCACTTAAACTGATATGTGTTTACACTCTAAGTGTGTAACCTTATTTTAGACATTCAATGAGCTGAATCATCCTCCAAAGCTTCCTTTTTCTCCATTGACTGGAAAGGAAGCTAGATGGTTATTTTAGGATACACTCCTAATATTCATTTGGATAGTTAGATAAAAAGACATTTGTTCTGTATTTCTATGTATTTTGATGTACATGGGACTGGAGAACAGCAGGTTACAAGAGAATAGACATGAGAATGGATCCTGGTAATGTAAGGAAAGGAAAAAACTGAAAAAAAGAGAAGTGGAATGACTGAATGACTGAACATGAACATTCAGAGAGAAGAAGAAACAGAAGGGGAAAAAACAGAAAATAATGGAAAACCTAGGAGGAAGACGGTTAGAGAAGAAACAGTATAGCAAGCAAGGAGTAAATCTCATAGGTGTGAAAACTGATGGAAGTGCTATTTTAAGTGTTGGCCTGGCCTGTACCTTCCCTACAGCCTCAAATTTAGCTCCTTGGGCTCAGGCCTGCTTCTTTGATAAAAGCAAGCTGTTTGAGAAACCTTGACACACTTTGGAGCTTTTTGAGAAAAATTTAGAAGGAGACTTGGTGGAGGTGCTCACTTCTTCACTTGGGAGCTGCTTTTTGCAGATCTCATGCATAATCTCAATCTGTGCTATCAGTAGGAGCCACAGCAGCCATGCCTCTGGTTGGCCATGTACTCCATTGATCTGGATCCTGAATTTAACATACAGACTTGATTCTGCAGGCTTGACCTTGGACCTGCATCCTCACAATGAACTGACTGGTAATCTACACACTTAGTCGACCCTGGCTTTTCCCCCTTCATTCTGGTACTCTGGGGGTGCACCCCTTAATGGTAAAGTCATCACTTCCTGCCCATCTTGTGCTGACTGTCTGAGTTTAGATTGTCTTCCCCTCTCTGCACTTGCTGCTCCCTGATATACAGCAGCTAAACTGCATTTGTCACCATGCTCAGTATCTATGTCTATGTTCTTTGTCCTAAAAAACTAATCTTGACCAACAAAACCACAGGAAGAAATAAAGCAAAATCCTACAAGAACGAAGTACCTCACCTGAGGAAAGGCAATTAATCAGTCTGCTGTTAACCATCTTGCCTAATATACTATGTACAATTGCTGTACAAAAACATTATCAGAAAACACAGAAAGACATAGAAAGAGAACTCATAATTTTGTATTTTTCAAATGTGCATTTTATTCAATGATTAACAGAAGTGTCTCAAAAGTATATGCCAGCTTACTTAACTCATTGAAGCTGGTAACAAAGGTTTAATACCTAGCTGCTTTTGTCACTTGAAAATCCAATTCTTCTGACGACTTTAGGCAGGTTACAGAATAACTATATGGAGATCAAGTACATACAATTGAATCCTGGCATGCATGATCATACCGGCAAACTACAGTGTAGGAAGTAAAAAGGAGGGAAACCAAATTCCTTTCATATGCCCCTGTAGTGAAACATTTCAGTTTTACTCCCTAAGTAGAGGGTGTCATGACCTAAAAGTGTGGCAGGTGAGTGAAAAAATTTTCTTGGCTGAAAAGGAAGAATACTTCTGTATTCTTCAGTGTGCAAGCCTTCATCTCTCACCATTTAAGAGTAAATGCTTTACATTCACAATGCTTCTGACTTCTCTGTTGCAATAGATTTCTTGTTTTTCAAATTGAAAATCTGACTTATTCCTACTATGAAATATTTACAATTTCACAATTTTTTTTGTCTCGTGTTATCAGAGTGCATCTGTTTCTCTCTCTCAAGTACTAAATGGCATGGCTGTGGAAATGTTAACAAGAAATTGGTATTTCAAGACCATTGTTGCAATTTCTGCCCAACTTCTGGTTAACACTAAGTCTATTCCAGGCCTATACATTATCTTCCTTTTGAAATGGAAAATGCATCAAATTACAGATTTTTAAAAATCTGTAAGAGAACTAGGCTGTCCTCCCCAAGCCTCTAATGGGAAACAACTAGAGAAGTACCTGGCTGAGAACAGCATATCCCAAAGGGATAGCATACTTTGAAAGGAGACAGGGGAATGGAAATTGTGTAGTTCTGCATAGAAACTGTGTTATGTGAGCCATAAGGATAAGAAGTGCTTTTCAAACTCTTCACATTCCATGAGGAATGTTTTGCCTCTGTTACTGGGGCTGGATTTGAAAAAAAACTTGCAGACCTATATAAACCTAGAAGAAAAAGGAGGGCAGTCATTTTGAATGTCTGTACATGAATCATCTGATTAGCATGTGAGCATGACTTAGGCTAGTAGAACCTTGACAAGTACTGTTATCATTTAAGCAACAACTATTTGATGCAACTAAATCAGCCAGAGAATTTGATTTTCATTCAAGCAGCTCCTTTCTGTTTAGGAACCATTCCTGCATTCTGCAGGGAATTTAAAGTTCCTCTGCCTAATTTTTCCTCACTTTGTATTATCCAAGGTTTTAGTGCTATTGCAGAAAAAGAAGAAACTAATATTTGGGAAAAGAAGGCAAGAGAAAAGAAAAGAACAAAGGCAAGGAGAATTTGAGTTATTTTTCAAAACTACTTACCTGAGTAGTTGTTATTTTTCAGTCAGTAGATTATTCATGAATTTCTGACTTTGGCTGTTACCCAAATTGTGTTTATCATGTTAGTCATGTGGATGACATGTTTTCAGACTAAAGCTCCAATACTCACAAAAACTTTAATGTTGTCTTAAACTTATCTTTTGTCAGCAAATTGCTTCGGCACATAAATTGAGCACATTAAGTGCCATTGAGAAATAATATTTTAGTTTGTGTTCAAAACATAGCACCTGCTAACATGAGAAACTAAACGTAAAGTTTGCTGAATTCTATTCTGGGGTCCTAAAAGTTTAAGGCATAACAATAGCCAACAACTATTTAAAATTTTCATTGTTTTCTGATGGAAATAGGAGAATGAATGTACAAGATGAAGATTTATGTGAATTCTTCAGGCAGAAAAACTGAGACAAGGTAAATAAATTAACTTTTTGCATTAGAGCTAAAGATCTTGGAACACTGAACAGCTCTCAACATAACAGGACATGCACATTTCTTTTTTTATATTATTCAATTATATAGAAAACTTTACGTATCTCTATTGTCCTTGAATGTTTTGTATGTTTTAGCAACTCTGAACTAACATTTCAGTTCAGTGTTATTTTGTCTGTAAATATGCAATTATTTTACTAGCTATTTATAGAAGATATCAAATAAGGAGAAGGACACTGCACTACCTGGAGAGCAACAAGACTTATTATGTCATTCTCACACTATGCCGTGTTTACCCACAATTATTTGTGTGGAGAAAGTTTGTATGTTTCTGTATAGTACTTTCTTAGAATAATTTGTTGAAAAAAGTGGGATACCATAAAAAATGCAATTAATCAGATTATTATTATTACTACTACTACTAATTGGTCAGTGCTTCAGATAGATCTGAATGGCCATTAGGATGACTAACAGTAGAGTGAGAACCCCTAAATACTCACACCACATCCCACATCATTAATCCTGAGACCTGGACAAGCCCCTTCTACATACAAACTGTCAAAATCTCAGCTGGTCCAGTTACCTAGGGCAATAAGCAATGTATCTGTGACAGGGGAAGAAAAAGACAGGGCTGCAACAAAGATACCTCAGCAGACTGCAAGACAAACCATCTCCTTACCTCTGGAAGAGTCCTCATCTTTGTTGCTGAGCAGGCTTTGCTCCTGTGGTTACCACAGTTGTCAACTGTTTACTTGTTTACTATCAGTCTTCTGCGCCAAGACGCACTACTAAGTTCAGAGACAATCTCTTCTTCCCAGCTTGGCTGATTGCTTTAGGGAGGAGAAAAGAGAGGAAAAACTCTGAGAAAAACGCCCTTAAAGAACATGGGAGGGAAGGAAATGTATGTATTTCTGAAACTCTCCACCCACCTTTTCTTCCTAACACCTCTACTTCTCATAAAACTCTATTTCATTCCTCTTTGTCTCTTCCTGTGTCATGCGTCTTTCTGTCTCTTGGAGTGGTACTGAATTTTTTTTTAACAGAAGTATGTGATTCTCTATCTCCCCCAGCATCTTCTCAACTATTGCTGCTTCTTTTCTCTCCAACAGCCTGAGTATCCTGCCTGCCCAACAAGCCTGTTCTGGTCTGATATTCTCACTGCTACTAGCCTATTTGAACCTGCTGCTCTGGGACCTGGAGGCCTCTGCTTATTGCAAGATAGTGTCGGTCATAGGCCTGTTCCTCCTCCCTGAACACCAAGGCCAATGTGCTGACAATTTTTTCCTTGGTCGTCTCTGCATTCAAAAGTCCATTCAAGGGATAAACACAGATCCACTTCTAATTATTTTTCTTTTTTGTTAAGAGGTATAACAGACATCATTCATTACTGAGTCTGTCTACAGCTGTTTGTTGCTTCTCAAGATGAGGGTCAGACTGTGCATCTTTGCTTCCTTAAGGATATATATTGCAAAGATTTGAGATGGAAGTTTCTCTGTGTTGAGGACTGGTATCCAGGATCACTTCCTTGAGACTTTAAAAACTGAGTAGCGGACACTGGGATTTGGGACCCCCTAAAGTGGCACTTGAGAGCTGAGATGGTGGGGATCAGTTTGGTGTCAGCTTCCAAAATGACTGAAACAAGCAGAATACTGTTTACCTCCCCACCTTGATAGTCTCTCAGGGGAATCTGAAGTCTTTTCTCTCTAGTCTGAATATAGTTAGGTATCTGTTCAATTGTTCAGAGCTTTCCAAATCTCCTGAAGTCTAAATCTTCCTCCCATCTTCATGAATCTTTTTCTTTTTTTCCTCCAGTGCTTGTGATTATACTGTGACCATAGATGGTTAAAACTTTCCAGTTTTTTCTGCCTCTCAGGTATATTTCCATATTTAACAAATGGCTCTAGATACTGTAAAAAAGGCCCTTACATACTGCAAAAAAAGGTCCTTGCTGAGCTTTCTTTCCTTGCAATAGGTCACTTCAGTTTGACATTCACAAATGCTACTTTCATAAATGATTGACATGGGACTTAATGGAAGTAACAAGACACTCTTTTGGTAGTCACAAATTTGCATCACTAGGAAGAACATTACTGTGTTCCATATTGTCTAATAGATACAGATGTGTTTTATTCATTGCACCCTAAATTAATTTACACCTAGTTAAATCCAAGATGTTGTAATCTTTTGTTTAAACCTAGCTTGAGGTCTTCCAGGTGTTTCTACAACATTTGCCTTTGAATCTTTTCCCCTCTTCCCTGCTTTATGTCTTTTATCACAGTAGCTACAGTTCTAATACTCTCTCACAAATGTTTTTCAGTAGTTGCACAGACAAATAAATGGTATGCAAATGTGTGTAGTGACCTGAGTTTAACTATAAGTGATCTTACAGTGGAGATATGTTTGTAAACTGCCTAGACAAATTTGCTCATGACAACATGCAGTTTATTTCTCTGACTTACCTATGTGTCTGAACTCTTCCATCTTCATAATTTCAGGAACTAAAACCTCACAAGCTTTTGGTAATGAAGTTAGTTTTATTTCTATTTTCTCTAAAAAAAACCTATCTAAGCTTTAAAGATTCTCTGGGCAAGGAACTTATTGACTTTTTGATTATAAAATGGATATGATAATTTTGAACACAATTTCATTTAAATTAAAGCAAGCATTAAAACCTTGGCTGAAATGTTTAGTTTTAAAATTAAACTGGGGAAGACAATAAAAAAGTCTTTTAGTCAATATGCCAATGGGATGCAAGTACAGTTAAACATGGTTTCATGAGCCTATATCTTTTAAACAGGATCTCCACATTCTCTTGATTAAACGTAGGTTTACCCTATATTTTGACAAAATGTTACATTGGTGTTGTCCCATGAGTTGTCCCACACGCACACTGTCTTGAAATGTGTGTGTGGTTATATATATGAATGGTCTTTTTGAGATCTCGTAAACTAATCAGGACACATCTTGTAAAGTCATTGGATCACAACCTCATCATAAGTGTGCGCAGGATGTTTCAAGAAAAGAAATTCACATGACTTTCTCAGTCAAGAGCTTGGGTCTTTGAATTATTACATATTTCAGTGCTGTGGGGGTGCTGAGAAAGCTGTCTTGCAGGATCTGGCATGGAGGTCACATTCCCCCTCCTAAATCATCACTGACCATAATAACATTATATACTAGCAGGCACTATTGTTGATTTCCTTGGAAGTGTATGCTCCTGAGTAGCATTCTACTCCAATAGAATTTGTTAAATAATTCAGTAGCAGAGTTGAACTGTTATGGAGAGTATCAAGTTCTTAAAAGTTTTATTTGTTCCATAATTCACATCTCTCTTTGGGGACAATGTGGATTTATTTCACATAGCTGTTCTCTCTGTGCTTGTGCTCTGAGATACCTAGGTATAAGATGCATTTTATCCAAACTGATATGACTCTGGTAATTAGTTGAACTTGAGTAATTCAAACACTGTAGTTATGCATCTTATGAAGCAGAGTTTCTTAGATTTATCAAAGTAAGGACATAGCACATTTGCATCTGGCAGCAATAAGCCAAGGAACCATATCTTGCATTTTTAGCACTACCTATTGGATATGGAAGTCTTCCTCAGGTTCAGTGCACAGGACAATGTAATGTCTGTATATGCATTTAAGCCTACCTAAAAATCTGCCTTGGAGGGAATTGTATGGTGGCAGTGTGCAGTCTGATGTTTTTACTGAATGTATAGCCTTATGAGCATTCATGTATGCAAGAATATGGTGCTGTGCATGTTCAATTGTTTTTTTCTGCTAGCACTCAAAATTTCTTTGAATACGCCTTTATCAGCTATGGAAAATGGAGACAAAAAGATTCCTTGTAAACATTTTCTAACTACAGAAGCAGGAAGAGGGGTTGGCGAGGTATATTGCAGGGGGAGACGTCACAAGCAAACCTTATCGGCTGATTCCCTTCTTATCTATAAGGCACACATGACAGCTCTGCTCTCTTGAGTCCACAAATTAGTGAGGGGACCTCCGGCTTTTTTCTCTGTGACAGACTCTTCCCTTTCTCTCTCTCTGTATATGAGCCTTTCCAACTGTAACATTAATTAGCACATTGAAAAGAATATAATATTGGACATGCCCTTCAGCTGTCACACATAAAAATATTTAATGGCAGTAATCTTTTTGAAACATCTTAGATTTAAATGAATTATTCAAACAAATGTGGAATTAAGTGCAGAGATGTGTTTGACAGATGTTTTTGCAAACATTTCTAATAGATTCAACATGGTTAGGAATCTAGAAATATTTAAGAAAATGTTTTTAATCTGTCCTGAAGTGGAATTGAACTGGGACTTTAATCTTCTTGACTGTCTGAACAGTAAATTGCCCGGAAAATGTATGGTATGGTGAAAGTTTGTTTCGTAGACTGATATTCCAGCTTCAACTTTCAAAAAATGTGTATAAACACACTAAAGATATTGTTAAAGATGTTGAGAAAAAAAGGTGAGATAGTCTGACCTATCTAGGTCTTTCAAACTGAAGATTCATCAATCCACCCAAAAGGAAGAGCACATTCACATAAGCCACATAGATCCATTGATGCAAGGTATGTGAATCAGAACGCAGACAGGAAGAGTAGCCTTGATGACACAAAAGGGATTGATTTCAGGTACTAGAGAAGGGTAGTCTAAGAATGATGATACAAAGGTAGGGAGGATTAGGGAAGAAAGCCAGGAGAAAGGAAAAGAATTGAAAGTAAGAACGGCAGAAGACATTGAAGCTGAAACTTTTTGTCTTGAGGTCATCTGGGCATAATCCTGCCCTACATGTATAATACATACACATCTTGTATTACTTTCTACATTACTTTAATATCTAATTTTATTGCCTCACTGGGCACAATACCTAAAAATAAATATGCTTAATTATAATATCACTTCAGGCTACTGTTAACACTTTCATAGTTTGTTGCAGTTACTGTACTAGTGAGAACTTGAATTCTCTTCTATGCATCAGGGTACAGATTTATATTAAAATAACTTTTGTAGCTATAGGTTTTTACACATTCAGACATTAACTGTGAAACCATGCCGGAGGTGAAGTTTTGCAGACTCAACTCGGATCAATATGATCAAGTGCTGAGCTCGTTTATTGAAACACACACAGAGCTTTATATAGGTTTCTATATCAGTACACAATTTACATTACATTGCTATTGGTTAGATGCTCTGTTCACCCGCCTTACATGCGTCTCACTATTGCTAATAATTGGTTGAGGCTACACAGTCACGTTGTTCCTTTTTAAGGCAGTTGTTAACATTCTTGCAGTTTCTTATCTTGTTCTCACACTTCTGCTCTTCTGCTGTGTTCCAATTGTGCCTTAACATATCTTCACTTGACCCCCAGGCCTGATTTATGGGAGTTGAGCTGTGCGGCAATAAATCTGGATGGGCCACAGAACCCATTCCTCTCATACATTGCTACAAAACCATCCCAAAACAACCATGAGGCATTGTTTTGCATTCAGAAAAGCAAACACTGGCCTCTGATTTTATTTTTTTTTTAAATTTAAAATTAGGCAGGGCAAGATAGAATAAAAAATAATCCCTGAATAAGGGATTTTTTTTATCACAGGATGGTTTATTTTGCACTGGGATTGCTGGCAGCAGATGGGGTCCACCTGTCCAAAAGGTGGACTCCACCTGTGCACACACATAGTGATATCACAGAACACTGGATCGGCACAATAGCTGACCCGATGCCTGATCATACTCGGACTGTCCCAGAGCTGCACAGATCTGCCCCTCCCCTACCAGCCCCATTTTATGGGGATTGTGACCTCACAACATATGGAAAACGAGCCTGGCCAGCTCAGCTCACCTGTGCTGTCTCAGTGTGAAAATAAATTCTAACGTAGCCAAAACACAGACACTAACCTGTTTAAAAATCTTCCATAGAAAGAGTTCTGGTGTGTTTTGAACTCTTGTTAAAGATATAAAATTATACCACCTCCAATCAATTTACAAGAATGACGGACATCAAATAAGATGCAAATTTACTAGCTGAATTTCTGCAAAATCTTTGCATAAGAAGTGGATGGGGTTGAATAATAAGTATCATGATTTAGTAAGTGCAACCAACACTTCCATTTGGATTTATGTATTTTGCTATCTTTTTTCAGCTATGACATCCATTAAGACCAAGTATCAAAATAAACTAAACACAGAACCAGATGTGATAATCACCATAATGAAGCATATCCAATCACATTGCACTTACTAAAAATAATTTATCAAGGCTTGTACCATTAATAAAATAAAATAAAATATATTTTAAAAATATTGTTTATTTAATCTTCAATACTTTTAAAATTTCCATTTTTGTGTTTTATAATGTACATATGTATATCCACATGTATATAGCAAATAAATATACATATATCAGGGATGTACATTCATTTTTTTTAATTGATAGGGGTGTGTGATCAAAAAGGTTATATCACTGCCCCAGGCAATCATAGTTTACATTAAAGCATTTGTTAATTCAAACTCCACAAAAAACTTTGAATTTTTTTTTTCCAAATTTCTCCCTTTATAACTCCCCACACTTTCTACCATTCTACTGACAGCAATTTCTATCAAGTCACTTATAAAAAGTCATTATGGTTTTTCTCAGCTGGTCTATCCTACATATAAAACACCCTTCTCAAACTTTTTCACTAACCCCAAAACGGCTGACTTACTTAAAAGGTCTAGAATATTTTTATTCTTGGATATGGAAAGTGTTTGAATTAATTCCTTTTAGCAAGTACCACAGAATTATGAAAGTATGTATGCAAGACTGACTTCATTAACACCTGTGTCATTTCCCATTTTTGATTTTCCAGATCTTAAATTTCTCAGATGAATTTTGTACTTTTTCAGGACACTAGAGCAAAATGGACTGGTGAAGTACTTTGGTAAAATAATTTTCACTTTCACTGCTCCTATCTTCCCACAAATTTATTATTCTAGTTTGGGATACAAGCATGTAATGATAATTATAACATTTTAAAATCTAAGAAACCTAAGAAAAACATGATAATACTATTTATAACTGTGGTGGTTTGGCCCTGCCCACCAAACTGCTTGCTCACTCCCCTTTTCAGCTGAAAAAGGGAGAAAATATATGTTGGGAGGCTTAGGATTCAAGATAAGGACAGAGGGATCACTTTCCAATTAGTGCAATGGGCAAAACAGACTCAACACAGAATAAAGGAACCTATCTTGGTTCCTCAGGTCCCTCTAAGCAATAGGTTTGAGGTACTGGGAATTGAAGAGGAGGCAAATGGGAAGGTGGGGGACAATCCCCATAATAGGAGGCCAAGAGTGAGAAAGTCAACTCCACGCCTCAAGACTGCCTCCACTAGGAAAGACAGAAAGGTGATTTTGGTTAGGGAATCCCTTCTCTAGGGAACCGAGGCCCCCATATGCATGCCAGACCCTACCCATAGGGAAGTGTGCTGCCTCCCTGGGGCACATGAGGACATAACTAGAAAACACCAGGATCTGGTTCATCCCTCTGATTACTACCCATTACTCATTGTTTAGGCAGGCAGTGATGATATCTCTCAAAGAAGTCTGAGAAGTATCAAAAGGTACTTCAGGGGTTTAGGGGAGCTGCTTGAGGGAGGGGGAATGCAAGTAGTGTTTTCTCTATCCCATTTGGGGTAGCGAAGAACACGAAGTGGGCCAGGAAAACAGGGGTGTTGAATAGTTGGCTGAGGGGCTGGTGCCACCTTATGAACTTTGGGTATTTCAATCACAGGGCTGTTTACTCAGCGCCTGGCCTGATACTAGCGGGTGGGTGCCACCTATCCCCAAGAGGGCCAGGCCTCCTTGACAGGGCTTTAAACTAGTTAGGAAGGGGGGAGGGGATATAGTGAGGCTTGCTAGGGTAGAGCAAGTAGCCTCTAGCTTTATACTAGATTTGAAGGGTGAAGAGGCTGAAATTCAACAAGATAGAGGAGGGCTTAGGGATGCTGAAATTCTACAAGACTGTAGGGAAATACCTCTAAAGTGTCCCATAGCAACTTCTGGGGACTCCTCAGAGGAGGTAATATTGCTGACCCCCCTTCTGGAACCTTCTAATGTGCCTCTAGGAGGCAGTGGTGGAAAGCTTCAGATTCCTCCCAGAGGTTTGAGGGAGGGCTCCTCAAAAAAGGTATTGAGTCAGAAAGCCCAGCTGAAGTGTCTTTACACGAACACACGCAGCATGGGTAATAAGCAGCAGGAATTGGAAACCGTGATGTCACTGGAAAATTTTGATCTAGTTGCAATCACGGAAACATGGTGGGATGATTCCCACAGTTGGAATACCCCTGTAGAAGGGTATCACTTTTTTAGAAGGGATAGGGTAGGAAGGAAGGGTGGGGGAGTTGCCCTCTATGTTAAAAAGTGGATAGACTGTGAGGTGCTCTCTGAGAAGTGGCCAGGAGCAGGTCGAAAGCGGTGTTCCCCAGGGGTCTGTCTTGGGACCGGTTCCTTTAACATCTTTATCAATGACATCGATGATGGAATTGAGTGCACCCTTAGCAAGTTTGCAGATGACACCAAGCTGAGTGGTGTAGTCAACACCCTAGAAGGAAAGGAAGCCTCCAGAGGGATCTTGACAGGCTGGAAAAATGGGCCCAGGTGAACCTAATGAGGTTCAACACTGCCAAGTCTAAGGTGTTGCACTTGGGCCAGAAGAATTCCAGACATAGATACAGACTGGGAGAAGAGCTTCTTGAGAGCAGTCCTGCTGAGAAGGACTTGGGGATTATGGTGGATGAGAAACTTAACATGAGCCAGCAGTGTGCTCTTGCAGCTCGCAAGGCCAATGGTATCCTGAGCTCCATCAGAAGAGGGGTGGCCAGCAGGGACAGGGAGGTGATTGTCCCTCTCTACTCTGCCCTCGTGAGGCCCCACCTGGAGTACTGTGTCCAGATCTGGGGCCCCCAATACAAGAAAGATGTGGAACTGTTGGAGAGGGTTCAGAGGAGGGCCACAAAGATGATTAGAGGGCTGGAACACCTGCCCTACAAAGTGAGGCTGAGGGAGCTGGCCTTGTTCAGCCTGGAGAAGAAAAGGCTGCAGGGGAACCTCATTGCAGCCTTCCAGTACCTGAAGGGAGATTATAAGCAGGAGGGGAATCATCTTTTTAAAAGGGCAGATAATGGCAGGACAAGGGGGAATGGATTAGAACTAAAGGAGGGAAGGTTTAGATTGGATATTAGGGGGAAGTTTTTTACAGAAAGAGTGGTGAGATCCTGGAACAGGCTGCCCAGAGAAGTGGTGGACGCCCGGTCCCTGGAAATGTTCAAGGCCATGTTGGATGGGGCCCTGGGCAAACTTGTGTAGATTCAGGCCTGGGGCTGGTGGCCCTGCCTGTGGCAGGGGGGTTGGAGCTTTATGATCCTTGGGGTCCCTTCCAACCCATGCCATTCTATGATTCTATGATTCTATGAAAGAAAACTAATTTATTACTACTATAACTACACACCCAGGGAACCAAAGTCAGGTAATGAGAAGTGTGGTCAGGTTTTAAACATTTCTCCCACTCTTCCCTTCTTAGCAGACTTAAGTTCATTCACAATTTTACTCCCTTCTTCCCCCCCAACGTGGCGTGGGGAGAGGCAGGGAATGGGGAGTGGGGTTCCAGCAATTCCTCACAAGCTGCTTTCCTCCTACAGATCTTAACACTTCTACTATCCCCCACCCCTCGCCTCTTTGCACACTTGACTTTAATCATAAATTCGCTCCCTTCTTCCCCCCCCATCACAGTGCAAAGAGGGGCAGGGCAGGGAATGGGAAGTGGGGGTTTTCAGTCCATTCCTCCTGTGTTGTTTTCTGTCTTTGCTGGGGGGCATTCGCCCCCCTCCACCCTTCCCCTGCGGTGCCATGGAGTCCTACCCATGTGAGACAGTCTTCCACGAACTTCTCCACCATGAGTCCTCTCTACTGGGGAGTCACATCCTCACCACGGGCCTCAGCAGGGCTCCCTTCCATGCAGTACTTACCTTCAGGCCCAGACTCCTCCGACCTCAGGTTCCTCTCAGGACCTGGATGAAAATAGGAGTGTTTGGGGAACAAAGAGCTAGTTGAGGTACGGGAGGTCCAGGAGCGGCTCAAAGGGATTAATGCACACAAATCCATGGGCCTGGATGGGATGCATCCAAGTGTGCTGAGGGAGCTGGTGGAAGTGATTGCAGAGCCGCTCTCTATCATCTTCGACAGGTCTTGGAGAACAGGAGAAGTGCCTGAGGATTGGAGGATAGCCAATGTCACTCCAGCCTTTAAAAAGGGCAAGAAGGAGGATCCTAGCAACTATAGGGCAGTCAGCCTCACTTCTGTCCCTGGAAAAGTGATGGAACAGCTTGTTCTGGATGCCATCACCAAGCAACTGGAAGAGAAGAAGGTCATGAGGAGTAGTCAGCATGGATTCACCAAGGGAAGATCGTGCTCGACCAATCTCATAGCCTTCTATGATCTCATCACCGGCTGGGTGGATGGAGGGAGAGCAGTGGATGTCATCTACCTTGACTTCAGCAAGGCTTTCGATACTGTCTCCCATGACATCCTGATAGAAAAGCTGAGAGATTATGGGATAGATGAGTGGACAGTGAGGTTGGTCGAGAACTGGCTGTCGGGCCGAGCTCAGAGGGTCGTGATCAGTGGAGCAGAATCTGAATGGAGGCCTGTGACTAGCAGTGTTCCCCAGGGCTTGGTATTGGGTCCAGTCCTGTTTAATATCGTCACTGACGACCTTGATGAGGGAATAGCATCCACCCTCAGCAAGTACGCCGATGATACAAAGCTGGGAGGAGTGGCTGACACGCAGGAACACTGCGCTGCCATCCAGCGAGACCTGGACAGGCTGGAGAGTTGGGCAGGGAGAAACCAGATGAAATTCAACAAAAGCAAGTGTAAAGTCTTGCATCTGGGAAGGAACAATCGTTCATTTCAGTACAGGCTGGGGGTTGACCTGCTGGAGAAGAGCTCTGTGGAGAAGGACCTGGGGGTCCTGGTTGAGGACAGGTTGGCCATGAGTCAACAGTGTGCCCTGGTGGCTAAGAGAGCCAATGGGATCCTGGGGTGCATCAGGAGGAGTGTGGCCAGCAGGTCGAAGGAGGTGATCCTCCCCCTCTACTCTGCCCTGGTCAGGCCGCACCTGGAGTACTGTGACCAGTTCTGGGCTCCCTGGTATAAAAAAGACAGGGATGTTCTTGAGAGAGTCCAGAGAAGGGCTACGAAGATGATTAAAGGCCTGGAACATCTATCCTATGAGGAAAGGCTGAGAGAGCTGGGGCATTTCAGCGTGGAGAAAAGAAGACTGAGGGGGGACCAAATCAATGTTTATAAATATCTTAAGTATGGGGTGCAGGGGAATTGGCCTGCCCCTTTTCCTTGGTCTGTGGAGACAGGGCAAGGGGCAATGGCTGCAAATTGGAGCACAGGAAGTTCCACACCAACATGTGGAGGAAATTTTTTACAGTAAGGGTGAGAGAGCACTGGAACAGGCTGCCCAGGGAGGTGATGGAGTCTCCTTCTCTGGAGATATTCAAGTCCCGCCTGGACGCCTATCTGTGCAGTATGAGCTAGGGAGCCTGCTTTGGCAGGGGGGTTGGACCCGATGATCTGTTGAGGTTCCTTCCAACTCCTACAGTTCTGTGATTCTGTGATTTGGCACAGAATATACACAAACAGTGGTAACACAAAGCACTTTACCAATCCTGCTACCAATCAGATGCTCAGCCTGTACCCAGACCTCCTAAAATTTTCTAGATCTCTCATTGTTTGTCTTTGAAGTTTATTTGTG
This sequence comes from Laterallus jamaicensis coturniculus, assembly GCA_022605575.1. Lineage (NCBI taxonomy): Eukaryota > Metazoa > Chordata > Aves > Gruiformes > Rallidae > Laterallus > Laterallus jamaicensis. Next base: position 83,741,579 of record JAKCOX010000003.1, read on the forward strand.
CGTAGTGTTTAGTTCTAAAAGCACCAAGAAGTTCTCTACTTTTGACTGAAATTATAGTGGGATAAAAAAAATCACCCTAAGGAAAAGCAGCTCTTACATTGATTCACCATGCATTATGTTTTCTCTGCCCATGCTAGGGTTGAACAGCTTCAAAGCTCTAATCACAGCTGCCTTATTTTCATTCTCCTCCTGTCTGCTGACTAGAATACATCTTCAAGGAAGAGAGCCTCAGGCAATCTGAAAACATGCCAAAAAACCCCAGGACAGGTTAGTAGGCTGTAAAGGAAGGCATTAATCAAGTAGGAGGTTCTCTCCACTCACTTGGTGGAGATGCTTCCTCATGTTGGAGACAACAGAGAAAGTAACTGCCACTTAAAATATTGTGTCCCAAGCTAAGAGAGCAGTATTATTGTTTCTGGTTCCTTTTCTATCCATGGATTATCAGGTTTACATGAAAAATTTATTGGAAAAATTATCCAATAGAAATCAGAAAAAAACCAAACCCAGATGGAACCCTGAACTATCTTCCTGGGAATCAGGTGTTATACCAATCCTTGGGCTATATACTCTTGGCCTACATTTTTCTATAGAAGAGTCCTAAGTATTCTTCGTACATAGGTTACTATTTCACCATGGTGATCTTGTCACTTTGCTTTACCAAATCAATTTCATAAAACCTCCAGAGCCTTGATTATAGATATTAGCTAAATGAGCTCTATTCTAGGTATATGATACTCATTTTAACTTTGGTAGACTGTTTAGGAGGGAGGTGCAGTTTAACTGGCAAAGCTTGCAATGAATTCCTAATTTTTTTATTGTCTGTTCTTTATGTGCACAAGATAAAATTTTACAGAAAGATTATACACAGGTTTAACATAGAAAGGGTTAGCTGATCCAAACAGGATATGCAAACAACCATTCACTGTAGTTTGCATCCTTGAGATTACTGATTGAGCTATTTCAATCAAAGTATTCTTTCCTAATGTGGTGGTTTAGCCCTGGCTGGAGGCCAGACACTCACCAAAGGCCGTCAATCACTCCCCTTTTCAGTTGGACAAGGGAGAAAATATATATTGAGAGGCTTAAGAGTTGAGATAATGACAGGGAGAGATCATTCCGCAATTATTGCCATGGGCAAAATAGACTCATCAGGGAATAAAGGAAAGAAAACTCTCTAATTTATTACACTACACACACCCTCAGTGAAACCAGAGTTGGATAATTAGAAGTGTGGCCAGGTCTTAAAGCACCTTCCCCTATCCCTCCCTCCTTAGCAGACTTCACTTTAGTCAAGATTTCATTCCCTTCTTCTCCCCGCATTGTGGCATGGAGGGTGGGCAGAGAATGGGGGAATGGGGTTTTCTGTCAGTTCCTAACAAGTTGGTTTCCTTCTTGGCTGGGGATGGGGCCGGGGCATTCATTCCACACACCCTTTTCTTGCTGTACCGTGGGGTCCCACGCACGAGGGACAGGCCTCCACTAACTTTGCCAATGTTAGTCCTTTCCCACAGGGCTTCAGCTCTTCACCAGCTGCTCTGGCATTGGTCACTGCTATGGCGGGCAGTCATAAATCACAGTGTCTCTCAGTTTCTCAGTCCCAGTCCTCCACGGGATCACAAGCCTCCCCCCAGCAAACCTGCTCCAGCATGGATCTCTCCCTCTCACTCATCTCTCTGTCTCTGTCTCTCTCCATGGGCTGCAAGTGCTGACAGACTTGTTCCAATGTGGGTCACAGCATCTCCTGTATGTCTCCACCTGCTCCATGGGCTGTAGTGGGGTCTGGGCCTTTTCCATGGGCTGTGGGGGGACACCCGCTCCACCATGAGTTTCTCCATGGGCTGCAGGGGCATCTTTCTCTCTGGCATGTGGGGCGCCTGGCCTTGGTATCTGCACAGTTCCTTACATCTTCTCACTCCCTTCTCTGGTGGAAAAATGCAGCTGCTTGTGGTGATTCACAAAGATGCTGTGAACATCACTGGTTGGCTCAGCCTTGGTCAGCAATGACTAGTCTTGAATCAGCTGATGTTTACTCTCTATGCAAAGGTCAGTGTCCAGAAAATTCCTAAAGCGATTCTTTCTCTCATCAAATATACATACATATTTACATACATACAGCTACATTTGCATATAATCATCTCATTCGCTACATTGGGGTGCACGTTTTTGTGGTGGAATGATCTCCCATGCACCTGCGCGCAATAAACATACCTGCTTTATAACTTCTGAGCTATAGAGTCTATTTCCGTACAGCACTACTGTATAAAACTAAGGTGAATTGCTCTGTTTGGAGCGCACGCTTGTGGAGGAGCGATCCCCCATCTGCCTGGTCCCAAATAAGCATACTTTCTTTATAACTATGAGTTGTGAAGTTAGTTTCCACGCATCAGTATTAATTGTTGGAAGACTTTCTTGTAAGACTCCTAGGCACATAGTTTTCCATTTTCCACCTGCTATTTTCTGGTAACTATTTCTCCATCTGCACTCTACACTGACTTGTGGAAACTGACTTCACAACTCACAAAGAGTTATAAAGCAGGTATGCTTATTGCACGGCTAGCGCCTCCTAGCTTGGACACCATTTCAACAACCAGGCTGATATTTATTACCCAAAGTCATGCATATACATAAGAATGTTGAGAAAAGGTTGGATTATTCAAAGCAGTTTTGAGAAATCATTGTCATAGACCGCCTTTAGCTGCGCAAGCACAGTGTATACGGTGGTCATGGGCAGGGGTCTCAGGGATGAAGGTTGTATGACTTCCTCACTGTGCACTTTTCAGCTTTTTCCCAAAACTTGCTTACATCTGCTTCTTTAACAAGGTCAGCATGTGTGTTCCATCTTCTCAGCAAGTTCTTTCTGCTAGGTTCCTCTTTTTTTCATCTTAATGGTTAAAGTTATATATGGTTTAAGCTAAATAATTGCTTTGTTATTAACTGTTAAGTGTTAGTTCCCTCTATCAATACAAACTCACAAAGAACAATTTTATTGTGTGTTGACAACAATTTTTGCAAAATCTTGTGCTAGAACCGTGACCATGAAGCTCAGCTCTTTGTTGTAATCTTCCTTCCCCCTCCTTTCAATTCTTTTAAATGCATTTTCTTTCCTATAGTAGCAGACATAATTCGGGGGTGTGAGGGGGGGGTATTTCTCCTGTACAAGTAGGATCCACTCACGCACCTAATATAATTACAAAAGGAAATACAGACTTACATGGGACCCAGAAGGGTCTTCTAGTCCAAAGGAAAACCAACATAAAATATTAGAAATAAGTAATCACTAGCACTGAAAGAAGAAAATATGCAAACATTGTGAGCAGTGGTTGAAAGTCAATTATTGACTGATTTGTATCTTTAGTGTTACAGTCACCCTAATAAAATAGCTTAACTTCTAGGGTATTTTGGTTTTAGTTTAGGATATGATTTTTATTATAAAGGAGTTATAGCAGCTATGAGAACATAAAGCAGCTTAAGGCCCTTAGAAACAGGTAACTAAGACAGTGTGTGCCTTTATCACTATGGAAAATCGTTCTGGCCTCTGAATTAAAACAATGGGTACTAGTTATGGACCTTGCGTCAAAGCAATAAGTACAAGAAGAAACTGGTTGTGGTTACAAAAGATCAGCCAAAGATAATATGAGCATGTGCAAGAATGGGGTTCACTTGTGCACATAGTGAGGAAGACTATTGAAGAGCACCAGAGGACCCCCACTCAACATAATTATGCATGCGTGGAAGACATTTACATATGACAATGATTTTCCAGGAAATAACATGAATATGCTAATCATTACACTCCCCTTTTTGTATATAAAACAATCAGGATAGAATAAGAATATAGATAAAGTGAAGCAATCAAAAGCCAATAATTGCAAAGGTAAAGCTAAGAAGCAAGCATTTTTGTGCAATGATCTTTGCTAAAAATTGTATAAATATGTTCTGTTTTGTACCTTTGGGCGAACACATCTTTGGTGGAGCTATCCCTCGTATTCCCCAGCGCTGGAATAAAAGATGTGTCTGCTTATCTGCTCTGTGTAGATAAGTTCTTCGCGATTGAGACCGCTAACAGGTTGAGCCTGTAAATTTTGGAAGTACCTAATCTATAGGTATTTTGAATGGGAATAGGGTATAAAACTTTTGAAAACTCTGACCACAGGTGTGCCTACTTCACTAGGACACCTGCTCTTGTAAGATCATATAATAAAGTAGTACTTCACTAGTACACCTACTGCAATTCCTTTCTTAGGACCTTTGGCATTTCTAACACACTCCAAAATTACTTCTGCTATGTATTTTCCTGTCATCCCTGATATATTGATGCTGTGAAAAGCTGAAATCAAGACTCAGTAGTCTTGGTGACTATTAGGCAGGTATTCTTTATAGCAGCGTGTGGCACAGAGGGGATTGTTAAAAACTAAACTAATGGGTTAGTTACACAGCTTTTATACAAGACATATGCATATTCATAGGGTTTCCAAGAAACAGTTTTTCCATCATGAGAATTCATTATCGTAGTTTACCACCCACTCTCACATGGACATTTTAATCTCTTGGTGGGCCTCAAAGACATTTGATGGTTGTTTACTTCATCCACTCCTCTTCATTACCTGTCCTTTTGGTGAGCTTTAGTATTATCTTGCTAATAAAGCCACCAAGCTTGTTCAGTAGTCTTGAGGCATTCTCTTGTTCTTCTTTATCACTCCCTCTTCCTCCTTATGACTCTGTTTTCAGAGATAAATCATTCCTTTAGGCTTTAGGCCTGTATGGACTACAACTTGTAACACATTGTCATAAAACATTAACATTAATCATTACCACAGAACTCCAAAGTTATGCTAATGTATCTTGGAAAGAGGGTTGAATCTGATGGGGACATGCTGTCTGGAGTTTTGTGGGTGTCAGCAACATACTATGCAGCAAAGATTCTAACAGAGACTTCCTGTCAAGACTCTTGTAGATATTAGTACCATATTTTGCAGCAGTGGTATTGTGGAATGTATGTACCAGTGCATTGTATAGTTTTCTAGTGGGACTATCTCCAAGAACAAGAAAATTCAAGGCTGCAAGGGCCACCTAAGGCTAGTCATGCATCTCTGGTAAACAAGAAGAGAAATATAAGGGCTAGAGTTCATTGCAAAACACAGTGATGAAGATGAAGGGATGAAGTAAACAAACACCAGGGTCCTTGAAGACCACCTAAAGATTGCAGTACACACGCATAAAATGATGATAATGAATTATTGGAAAAGTAATAAATATGTTAATAATTTCTCGTAAAGGTCATGAATATGTGTGTATAACCTCCATATAACCTGTACAACTAACTCGTTCGGTGTGCACATTAGGAGGAGAGATCCTCTGTACATCCATCTTTGCAAAAGCTGCCACAAGAGAAGGTGGATCTGGAAGGTGGATCTAGTTTGTGGAGGTAAAAGCCATCCAGCTGGCTTTAAACACAGCCAGATGAGAAAAGTGGTTAAAATTGTACCTCTATACTGCCTCGGGGGTGGTAGCCAATGCCCTGTGGAGGTGGTTGCAGCAATGAAAACAAACCAACTGGCAGCAAGGAGGCAAACCCATCTGGCCTGCTCCATTGTGTCGAGATATTGCTGCCCAGTTGGAGAACATAACTGTAAAGGTACGCCTTGTACCCAAGAGTCGAACCACTGAGGAACATCAAAACAATCAGCAGGTCAGTCAGGCTGCTCAGATTGAAGTGGGCCAAGCAGCCCTCAATTAGCAATGTAAGAGTGAATTATTTATAGCTTGCTGGGCCCATGAAACCTCTGGTCATAAAAGAAGTGATGCCACATATAGATGGGCTCATGATCAAGGGGTGGATTTGACCATGGACACTATCTTACCACAGGTCATCCATGAATGTGAAATATGTGCCTCCAGCAAGCAACCCAAGCAGTTAAAGCTTTAGTGGTATGGAGGATGATGGCTGAAATAAAAATATGGAGAGGTCTGGTGGATTGATTACATAACTCTCTCACAGACATGCCAAGTGTTATGTGCTCACAATGGTAGAAGCAACCACTGGCTGGCTAGAAACTTATCCTGTGCCCCATGCCACTGCCCGGAACACCATCCTGGTTCTTGAGAACCAAGTCCTCTGGAGACATTGCACTCCAGAAAGAATTGAGTCAGACAATGGAACTAATTTTCAGAATAGTCTCATAGATACCTGGGCCCAAGAACATGGTGTCAAATGGGTATATACCCTCTCATGCACTAACCTCCAGGAAAATTGAGAGGTACAGTGCGCTGTTAAAAACTAGGCTAAAAGCAATGGGTAGTGGAATTCTAAAAAATCAGGATACACATTTAGCCAAAGCCACTTGGTTAGTTAATTCCAGGGGCTCTACCAATCAAGTTGGCCCTGCCCAATCAAAGGGGATAAAGTCCCTGCAGTGGGCAGGGGAAGACAGTTTGGGTTGTTCATTCTTCGGGCAAAGGCAAACCCATTTGTGGGATTGCTTTTGCTCGGGGACCTGGGTGCACATGGTGGGTGATGCGAAAGGAGGGTGATGTCCAGTGCGTACCCCAAGGGAATTTAATTTTAGATGAGGACAGCTACTAAATTGTTGCAGTATAACAAATCAGTCCATGGCAGATGGTCTAAATAATAGATTAATGATATGTTATGACCCTCCCATATCAACTGAAAATACCAGATTCAAGCGTGATGTAGGTGGTGTGGAAAAAGGGGTAGATAATGTCCTGGTTGTAGCCAGGCCAGAGTCAGCCTCCTCTAGCAGTCAGCACAGGTGAGCTGAGTGCTGTTTTGCACACCACCTGACATCACTCCTCCTTATGAGGGTCTGGTTGGGGTGGGGTGTTCCTGGATTCCTCCAGGACAGTGTTGAGTGCAGCTGGGGCATCAGGTGGGTCCTTGCATTGGTGCAGTAGTCTGTGTTATTGTCAAGTTGGTTAGGTACTCTGTATTATCACTGGATATGAGTGTAATTTGGCACAGGCTGTTATTGTTCTGCTTTCATGGTGATTTTGTCAGTAAACTGTCCTTATCCCTACCCATGGAGGCTCTCTGTTTCTCTTCCAGAAGTGAGCAAGCAGCATGTGGTGCTCAGCCACTGTTTGGGGCTGAACAACCACACCACTGTCAAGTCATGCAGGTCACAGCACGTTTAACAACTTAGAAACGTATTTCTTTTCTCCATGTATAAGATGTCAAGATAGCACAGTCTTCAGCACTACAGGAGGTAGGCCTCTTCTTCAACCTTACAGAAGGAAATTGCAAGTCAATATGAACACACAAGAGCACATGTTTGACCCTATCTCCAGCACAGCAAGCAGCAGCTCCATGAGCATGCCTACTGCTCTTCTGTGTATGTTTATGGAGAGGGTTCAACAGGAAGTTAGGCATTGGGTTCAGAACTATGAAGAACTTACAGAAGGTTCATGGCTTCCTATTCAAAAATCCTCCCATGTGATCCACATAGCTCACCAGACATGAAAGTTATGGTCTACACATTGCAGTGCTGTCAAATCATCCATTCCCCAAAAAACAGAAGGACAAAAAGTACACCCTGAGGCAGATTTCCTTTTAGATTGTGTTCAGGACTGTTAACAACTGAAGTAGGTGCCGGTCACATTAATGTTCTTTTCCTGTCTCCACTCTTCAGCAAGAGAGCTGTCTGGCAACATTTTTCATGGAGTTTGGGGTGTTTCATGGCAATTTCTTTTTTTTTTTATGGGCATGTGTGTACTGTAACAGCATGCGGGTACCTGAAGGAGAGGTCATAGTGTTTGGGGGCATGGTTATCTCCACAGTGACCTTCAGGAGGTGCAAGTAAGTTATTGAGGACTATTAGCCAGCTGTTGCTGGCTTCAGTAAGGTGGAAAATTCTTGTGGAAATGGTTCTCTATACTGAACTAACCTCTGGGTGTTCAAATGTGAGCTGCCAAGGTCCCCTTTCAGCACACTCCTTCACATCTCTTCAAACAGCTTTAGGGATTTGAATGGTGTTTTCTGGTTTAACTATGCTTAATATAACTATGTTATGCCACAGCCTGGCACTTATGGGTAATGGTAGCCCCACCATACAGAAGTAGGTAATGAATAGAATCTTTGTTTCTTCTTCAGAAAGAAGTTTGCATCTATGAGGTGCCAGGCCTTTCCAGACTTTTTTGGGCACAGCTGATTCCACTGCATATCCAGGGGGTCCACAGTGATGTTTTGGTTTCAGGAAAGGGCTGATGAGAATTTTTGTGTTTTTCCTGAATTTCATATATTTACGGGTGTTTTGTAGCCTAATTTGGCAATTTTTTAGTATGGCACCACACACATGGAGATGGCCATGGTTTATTTCTCCCTTTAGGCCTCTCTGTCCTTTACTTTAAGGTCCTAAATTGAATCTGACTTCTCCTGAAGGAGTGATTTTTTTCTTCCAAATATTTGGAGACATGTTTCTTAACAATAACATTCTAGAAGTTTAAGAGTGTGTGCTCATTCAGAGTTTCTATATTGTTAGTAAACCTCAGAACGATTTTTTTTTTTAGCTTTATTAAGGATCCAGATTTCTGAGCAACCTTATCTAGTTAAATGTGTCCCTGCTTGTTGCAGGGGGTTGGACTAGATAACTCTAAAATGTTCCTTCCAACCTAACATATTCTATGATTCTATGACAGAAATAAGTTAATAGGATACATTTACTTCAGATTAATAAGTAAAAATCTTGAGGATATCTGTGCAACAGCTATACAAATGCACAGAAAGGAATCAGAACAACAGGGACAAATACCTAATTCCTCTGAATCGGCTACTTTAAAACCATTGAAGATAACTAAATGCCCCTGTTGTAAAACACACAGTGGTGATTCAATTATCTTTGTAATGCTATGCAAACTAAGGCAGACTCCTGCATAAAGGAGTGCAGAAGTCAAAATAGGGAGCTTGGATGGAAGAGAATTTTTGAGATAAATAGTGGAGTTCTGGGAACGTAGAGGATGAAGTGCAGTGAATGTGAAGGAAAATTGAAAATGGTAGAATGGGAGTGTAAAAGATGCTGTGTTACATAATCATTAAACTTTTCTGTCCAGTCCCTGCACCTGATTATTATGGACTGTCATGTCTTCTTGTTAAATTGTAATTGCTTTTGTGTGAATGTGCTCTTTATTTCTTCTCTGTGTGTGATCTGCCAGCAAGTCAAGCTGGATTTGGTGGTGAGTAGAATGAGAAGTTTAGGAGCTAGGAAACGGAGAAACTGAGGGTCCAGAGTCCAGCTGCCAGAGACCACTGATCCACCAGTTTTTATCTGTGCCTTCAAATTGGCCTGATTTTTTGCCCCTTTAGAGACTGTCTGTCTGTTCAGCAGAGGAGGAGGACATTTAGTCATTCGGTCTGCCTTTTCTGAGATAAGATCCTGGGCTCATCTGACTCCTACTCTGTGGCTGTGTGACAAATGAAGTAAAGTCCATGAGGGGAGTGAGATACTTTCCCTTTGCCGATAAGGGCCTTTGTATGTTGCTTGTATGCACACTGGTTGACGTGAGTATTTTTATCTTTGAAAGTTATGCTGGTTTTTAATGTTCTTTCTAAGCTTTTCCTGTACTTTCTGCAGTAGTTTCTTCAATGGATGCCTGGAAGAAACACTTGTGTTGTCCATAATTTCTACTTGCTGTGCTTTCTACCCCTTATTTGGTGAAAGGATCCTTTCCTGTTCTCTCAGATGCAAAGGAATTTTCTTTGCCTGACCTAAGTTGGCAAAAACAGAAGAGAAATAGTGTTAATAAAATATTTTCATTTTCCACCCTCTTCCTTTTTGCAAAGAGCAGTTTTGGCCAGGCTAATTCTGTCCCTCTGGTTTTTTGAAATGCTGTGATCGTTCCTGATGACTCTCACTGGACCATGTTTTGTTCTGCTGCATTTTTTCAGTTGTGTGTATGTACTTAGACTTGCCAATGTCATCTGTGTGCCACATTGGAAAGGGAAAGACGCTCTTATGGTTATTTCTGCTATACCTTATAGATAGGGAAGGACTTCAGCTGGCAGTACTTACTATTTAGAAGGAGGTATGTCTTTGTCAAAACTTCCCTGGGTCCCAAAGTTATGGAAGATGGACACATCTGTAGAAATGTACATGATCCAGCTGGGCAGAAACCATGCAACAAGTGGAGGCTGCTCAGGGAGTAAATTAACAAGAGGAGTAGTTTAGTGGCCAAGGGGTGTTACCTTGTTAGTCTTAAGAGCACTAACTCTTAGAGGGTTGTGGATGCATGGCTCCTCCTGTGTTGTAACTCTGCCCTGGTCAGACTCCACCTGGAGTATTGTGTCCAGTTCTGGGGTCCTTGGTTTAGAAAGGACAGGGATCTCCTTGAGAGAGTCCAGAGAAGGGCTACGAAGGAAGGGCCTGGAACATCTATTCTATGAAGAAAGGCTGAGAAAGCTGGGGCTGTTCAGCCTGGAGAAAAGAAGACTGAGGGGGGACCTAATCAATGTTTATAAATATCTTAAATATGGGGTTTTTCCATATTTTTCTAATAGCTAATCTGAACCAGCCTGGGCACAGCTTCATGCCATTCAGAAGGTAGTGTTGTTGCATTCTACCTGCAATCTGGCAACAAGTCAAATACCACTTGTTTGGTCTTTCCTGTGACCTGTTCTATTCAACCTCTTTACCAAGAACCTGGAGGAGGTGATGGAGTGCTGTCTTATCTGAGAGGAGATAACCCAAAAGGCAGAGCTGCCATTCAGAGGGACCTAGAGAGGCTGAATTAATGATCTGACAGGAAATTTACAAAAATCCAAAACGGCAAATCTAAAGTCTTTGAAGCTGGGAAAGAAAAAACCTCTAGCAATGGTACTTTATGCAAACAGCAAAACCAAGCACATTTGGCAGAGGAAGGCAGCCAAACAGATTTGTTTGTCATTGCAGACTGTCATCTCAGCTTACACAAATATCTGGAAAAGAAGAGCAATTGTACTACATAACACAGCAGTTACTTGCTTCTCTGTGTACACCTGCTTTTTTAGCTCTCATTCTTGGACAGAGACAGGTTTAGTTCTGCTCTCTGGTGACCTGTGGTAGAAACAAATAGTATTTCTTTTTCTATTCAGTGTCATCTAATTTGTCTACTTTCAATCTATGTCATTGCTGTACCCAGGCAAAGGAGACATACATTTGCAGTCAGTGTAATACTACTGGTGCAACTTGCTTTGTCTGAGTGGAAGCCAGAAACTGTTACCTCTGTGCAGTAGCTTTATCCAGCTAGGTCCAAGTGTGATCTCAGTTTTGTAGCATTTTTCTATTATACAAGGTTGGGTGATTTCTTACCTGAGCAGATCACTCCAGTATCAAAGTAATGAGGGCAGGTAAAAGCACCCCATCCTGTATGTGAGCAGTTCCAGAGAGTGGATTCATCACCATGGCAATCAACTCGATACAACCATGTTGGGCCAGATCCTTCTCCAAAAGGAGCTCGATTAAGGGCCTGAACAGCAGATCCGCATCGTAGTTGTTTACAAACCACTTCAGCATCCTCTATTGTCCAGTCACCATCACACACAGTTCCCCACTGCTCCTTATGTTTTACTTCCACTCTCCCAGAGCAGGGACCACTTCCATTTGACAGCCTCAATTCATCAGCACCTTCAGAGTAGATTTACAGAAAGGACAGTGTCTAATCAGATGATAATGAAATTATTATTACTCTTCTTTTAAATCAGGTGAGCTTTCTAAATAGTATGTATTTACAAGTTTGAACTAATGACACTGCTAAAGTGCAATTATTTCCAATAACAGGTGAGCTTTCTCTTTTTCCAACCTATCAGGGCTGTGAAATGTTGAGTAATGTCCCTGCTGTGTGATTCATAAGCACTTCAACAGAAGCTTCTTTCTTTCTTTCTTGTTCTGCCACAATGATACTCAGCTGAAAGTGTTCACTGAGCACCAGTTTCTTCGTTCCTGTGTTAGTATGGTGAGAAGCAGTTCCTCCTGTCTGCCACAACTTGTTCCTCTCACACAAACTATTATTTGCAACTCAGTGTTACTCTTTATTCTTCACCCCCACACACACTCCCACACCCCCACCTTTGCCCTGGCTAAGGGTGCACAAGGAGTTGGGACAGAATGTTACAGCAAAAATCAAATATTGCATATAAGTTAAACAGACTCTTGCTTCTAAAGATGTCCATTGTATAGCTTGTGTTGCTTACTGCTTATCTAAACTATATATGTGATTGTCAAAAGGTAGAAGTCCCAACAGATTTTGGCCCAACAGATCTTAAAGAACTGCTGAAGACTGCCAAAAAAGGAGGAAAGTACGGGAAAGGTTATTCCAGTGAGGGAGATCATGACCACTGACCATGGACCAACCATTCTAATTACACCACCATCTCAAAAGAAAGAAGGATTAGGCATACGCAATAATTTACATAGGAGGCAAATGTTTTTAACCAACCATAGAATGATAAATAATGCATATGTTGTAGAAACATTAATTGAGTATATAAATTACCATCGGCTTGGAACTTTGGGGTGTGCTGGATTGTGAACTCTCAGAGAATTCAACTGACAAAGTCAAGAGCAGTGTTGGACTGAGCCTGTCCCTAACCCTCTGCTATGCCATGTCTTTATTTTCTGTTGCTTTTCATATATTAAGGAATTTTTATTATTTAAAATTAAACTAAAATCTTTCCCTCACTTGCTTTGAAACACTCACCAAGATGAAAATTATTCCAAATGAGATCTCTTATTCATTGAATACTAATTACTAGGTAAAGTAGTCCAGTGCTACTACATGCTTTGATTGACTTTTCATTTTATATCTGTATTATTTGCATATCCATTTGTATAAATATATATAGAGAGACTGTAAAACAATGAAAACTATTTTCCTCTGAGGGATGGCTTCCAGTTAAGGACAGCACACAGAGCTAGCTGCCCCTGAGGAAAGAGAGCTGTCTACTCACAGACTTGCATTTGATAGATGGACTATTCAGTGAATTAAGGATGTTCTGACCCATGTGGTAGCTGAGCACCAGCAGTTGTTCACTTACTTTCTACCCCCCACGGCACTTCCCCCCTCCCCTCCACAGAGTTTTGGAGCAAGAAAAAAAGACAAAGGCAAACCATGCAGGTTTACATTGCAGATTCTGTGTACAGTGGTGCTTAGCTTTTTTGTACTACTTAGCACCCATCTCTGCAAAGAAATAGTTTAAATTGATACATCTGTTCTCTGTGTTCACAGTGTGGTTCACACCAGGTAAATGCGCCTCCCCTCCATGATTTGGAACAACAGGTGGATTCATGAGGTAAATGGTAAATCACCTTCTCTGCCTCACAATTTATCACCAACAAATGTATCCCTGACTGTAAACAGTTGCTCATCTGAAAACATGCTGATGGTGCACTCAATCCCACTATCTCTGTCATTAATAAGGATACTTAAGTGTACTTTGTCCTGTATAGACCCCTGAGAGACACCACTTGTGACTGATCAGCATTTGGACATTGAGAAGGAGAGGGTGGGGGGACGTACTTTAAGGTCTGGTTGCACTTCTCATTATCTGACCCTGGTGTCACTGGGTGTGCAGTGCAGTGTAATAAATTAAGTCGTTTTCTGTCCTTTATTCTGTGTCAAGTCTGTTTTGCCAGTGACACTAATTGCAGAATGATGTCTCCCTGTCCTTATCTCGACTCCTAAGCCTCTCCTCTCAATATGTATTTTCCCTCCATCTGAAAAGGGGAGTGATAGAGTGACTTTGGTGGGCGTCTGGCCTCCAGCCAGGCCTAAACCACTACAGCCGGTTCCCGAGCTACGAGTGGAGCCAGATCACTGAGAACAAAGAATAACAGTGAACAGTCAACCAGTGAACACCTGAGAAAGAGTAGTTCGTTCATCCCTTGACCACCAGAGGCCTCCAGAAGCCCACCAGAAAGATCTATTGTGCACGTGGCATAGACTTTGACATATATTAATGAGTTCCCAGAAATCTAATGTTTATGTAGATCAGGTCTCAGAAAATAGCTTGATTTTATAGAATATATTCTCTGTTGCCTCTGTCGTTGGGACACTGATGGTGGAGCGATCCCGACTGCTGACCAAGCACTGCAAATACCTACCTGCTTAACAATTACATTGGATTCTGACTGTTCAGTGAAACCTTCCTGTTTCACTGAGACACAGTCAATATGTCTTTGGAATGTTATTGCCTCTTATACATAGGGAAAGGTTTTACCTCTTTGCTGACACTGCTGGACTTCCTCACAATTTCCAGCCTCATATTTAGATTCAGAAATGCAAAAAGTTTATGTTTACTTTTAAGTTTAAAAGTAAAGTTTAAGTTTTTCAGGTGACTAGCAACTAGTAACCTCCACTTTTTTTTTTCTGCAAACTTCTCTCTCCTCAAATTTCCTGAGTAAAAAAGTCTTTCAAATGCACAACACAAGCCTCCAATAGCTGCAAAATCCCTTTGTAATGGCAACCTGTTTTCTCAAAGGGAATATAATCTTTCTGTATAAGTGTTTTAAGACACTTCTGAACACCCCACAGTTTATTTGAAGAACATACTAAAAAAAAGAGTTTTCATAACTAAAAAAAATACATTTAAAAGTCAAATACTTTTTAGGAAAATTCATAATACACAATCACACAATCACTAGGTTGGAAAAGATCTTTAAGATCATTGAGTCCAACCATTCCTGTCTTATGCTAAACCTTGTTTTAAGGGAATGTAAATTTTAATACATTGTTAAAGCAACCAGATAACCCATTTCCATTAACTGTATCCAGGAGAAACAACAGCTTGGTTGATCTACTTCCCAGAACTTGAATTTTAAAATAATCCAACATTTCATAATTTCAACATGTGGTAGTACGCAAAGCTGGATGCAGAGGTAGGAATAAACCAATCAACAGACTCAAATATTCCCTAATTTGCTGCAAAACAGCCTTATGTGGATTTTTTTATATGTACAGGCACACTCTTTTGTGTTTCCTGACACTTCAGATCATGTCCCACAAGTGCCTTAGTTGAATTCAGTGGTTGAAGGGATTGGGTAAGAAGGCATCAGATATTTACTTGCTCCAGCAGAAGACCCGGTTCCCTTCAAAGGCCAGGAGTGAGAATGAGCAATGCATTCCTGGACCTAGACTCTAATTTTAGGTTTTCAGGACATGTGTGATGACTTGTATGGGTCACAGCTTTGCCTGCTCATTCCCTGATTGCCATGCCTCCTGCACAGCTAGCAGGCTCCGTGGTCCCTTGGGAACAGCAGGGGCTGCTGCAGCGTGGAGGCAGATCAGAGGCATGGGTAGTAGGCAATGCATGATGATGTCAAGGTAAAGCTGCAGTTGCCTGCATCTGCCAAGGAGTTACTCTAGCACTATTCTCCGTTATTTAAAAGAAGTCAGAAAAGTCACTCTCATTTCTACAGTACTGCTCAGCTGACACACAAAGATACTGACATTCAAATATTTCATTTTGTTCTTCACAGTCTTTTGCACAAAAAGGCCTGTATCACCTTCTCTCCTCCACTTATAATGTGCTAACATCCTCACAAATAGTGAAAACCTTTAAGACTAGAGTATCAACCATGACAAGGTATCAATCATGAAGTCTTGTTATCATATAGGGATGCAGCAACCAGTCAAAATGTTATAGTGCTACTTCCATGTGTACAGAGACAAAAGCGAGAATTCCAGACTCTGGCTCTTATCATCAGCTTCAAGCATGTATATATGACTTTAAAAGAGCAGAAAGACAAATAGCTATAAGCTTCGGATATACAGGAACAACTGAGCGGGTGGCATGTTACCCTGTAAAACTCCACCAGACACTCAGAGCACAGTAACACCATTTAAACTGGTGTTGAATAAAGACCTGGAGTTATTAATTTTATCTGCATAGAGCTCAACAGAGGAGGAAAGGCAGTAGTAAAAATACTGAGCTGATTGCCATTACAGCTTGGCTTAGACTCAATTCCTTTGAAAATAGCCAGTCACTGACGTCTGAGTAAATGACAAAACGGTTATGATGGCTTACTCTTCTTTCTCTCAGGATCATCAAGGAGATTGATTAAAGCAAGACTTATTTCCACACCTCCTTCACACTTTGCCTTACAGGTTCATGAAATAACTTATTTATATTTAATTTACTTTCTTTTCTTATCTCACCACTTCATGTAAAATAAAAGATGTACTTACCCAGGGAGATGAGAATGAAGAGGAGAAGCAGCCACAACAATGCAGTAGAAAAATGTCCTTTTGTTGCCATCCTGGTGTTGTACAGAGGAAACTCCACTCTCTGATAGGCAAATTCTGCATGGGCTTCTCCGTATCTCACAAATAACTACACAGGAGGAAATACATACATTCACATCCTAGCATGAAGGAACCAATAGAAATGTTACTCACCTTTTTAGACATTATCAACAGATTAATCTCAAACCTGAAAGAACCAAAGCCTCCAATAAAATTCTAAAATTGTGCCTGTGACCATATATGAAGGATGATTGTGCTTCTGATGTCATCATCGGAATTGTTGTGTTTTACTATGGGATGAACATAGGTAGTACAGGCAGAGTTCTGCAATATGCAGAGCATCAGTCATTTTATGAATCATTTCAGAAGAGAGCAAGGAAAATAGTATCCCTATATATATGTAGCTCATCCACCTCCTTGGGAGTAACTGTACTCTCACTGTGATATCAACAGAAGCAGTGTTTGTCACTAGCAAGAGTTCTGTGAATAAAAAATTACACCCAATCTGTCATAAAGGCAAGTACTTATTAGGGGTTCCTTACTCGGTCAGAACTCGAGAACTGTATGGGCAGAAGCTCTTGAAGGACAATCTTTCTTAGGATGTGAATTACAGTACTTCCTGTTTCTTCTGCTGAGTTTCTTTTTGTTTCAGTTTATATCTGACCATTGCTGATAGTTCTGCTCACCTTCTCATTCCCTCCAGATGTGGCAGAGTGCTATCTGTTTACACCGGTCTGAACACATACTCCTTTTTATGATGCTGGACACACATGTTCATTTTGTCTGACAGCATCCATTTGCTATTAAGCCAGAATCCCAAGTTCAGTGACATCGCAGGGTCCTTAGTATAATAACAAGCTCTGCAACCTCATTTCCTCAAAGCTCTGCTGAGGTACACGTATGTCGTAGTTAAGCCACAGGCTGTGGCTGAACACCACACATTGCTCTCTCACCCCTCCACCAGAGGAGAAGCAAGCAAAGCCCCTGTAGTTTGCGATAAGGACAATTTGCTTACAAGCACCACTAAAAGGGAACAATAACAGGGCTCGTGGCAGAATTCTCTCTCTCTCACACACACACACACGCACTAATAACACTGAGCACTTTACTGACCCAATCTGGTGGTAACACAGAGCACTGCACCAAAGCAGTGACTGACTAAATGCCTGACAGCACTCCAACTGTCCCAGAGCCACACCAAAGAGCCCCTTTTCCAGGGGTATGATGTCATGTGATGTGGGAAACAGCCCCAGCCAACTCGGCTCACCTGTGCTGGCTGCTTGGGGAAGTAACTCTGCCCTGTACAGAACCAGGACAATGGAGGACAGGAAGGTGATTCAAGACAGCCAGAATGACTTAGTATACTAAGTGTAGAAAATGCTGGGAAATGTTGCTTTTGCAAACTGAAATGGGTTGTCGTATTTTTTACGACAGAAATTAGATCAAGGAAAGGATGCTGAGAGGCATAATGTAAAATTGTCCTAAGAATACATTGAGATCTGAAGACTCTCAGTCCTGTGCAACCACAAGAACAAAAAACCTCAGAACATCAAGAATCTCAAGTCTGCTAGGTATACCAGCATACAATACTGACAGTGGGTAGTATAGCTTGGGGTTATATATTGTGGTTGCTGACTTGTGGAGGACTAAGAGGGAGTACTGTTAATATGGTGTCCTGGGTTCAGCCCAGCAGCAGGCTATGTTAGCCCTGAGAGTATTCCATACCAATTGCATCATGATCCGACAGGCTGCCCCCCCCCCCCCTTTGCAGGGGTGACTTCGGACCCAGGCACAGGAAGTCCCGGTCTGGGCAGCCGCAGTGCCAGTTCCGGGGGAGACTCCGGACCTATCAGGAACTGCTCCCAGCACGGGAAGTGCTGGTCTGAGCAGGCGTGTGGGAGTTCCGGTTGTTCTCTCTCTCTCTCGGGGATCGGCGTGGCAGGAGGTGGTGAGGGGGGTGCTCGGGGGTGCTGGGCTCGGGGAGTGCTGCGTTTGGGAATCTGAATTGGTTCGGGCACGGTTCAAATGACATAGTGTGGGGAGAGGTTTGCACTGTATATAATAATAGCACTGTAGTTAGTTGTTTTCATACTTTTCCCTGTTGTTTAGTAAACTATCCTTATCCTAACCTTGCAGGCCTTGGTTTTTTTTTCCCTCTGGCTCTGCAGCCCCTTTCTTAGCTCCGTTCGCCCATCCTCCACCTCTTAAAGTGGTAGGGGGCTTTCTTGTCTGACCTTTGTGGCCTCAGCTTTCCGCTGAGGGTTAAACCACAACAACTTTTGGCGCCCAACGTGGGGCTCGACGGGGGACCCCCAAGGGGGGCAAAAAGGTTGGGGTAACGATAGATTTGACCTTAACTCAATTGCAGTTAAGATAGAGTTGTGATAGGTACGGTTATTTAAGTAATTTCTATGTACATTGTTGTGGCATTTACTCTTAAGGATGCTGCCATGGTTGCCAACTCGTGGTATGCTGCTGCATTTAATCCTGCCAGGATTCGTTGCCATCCCGTACGTGTGTTTAGTGTATGTTGTGATAACAGCCTATGATTGGATAACGTTGAAGTTCATGAACTTAAAAGAGTACTTGTATCAGCTTTTGCTGTTCGGTACAAGGAGGGATAAAACAGGCCTTGTAAGAGTCTTTAACAATTTCCAATATCCCTGGGAAATTCTAACTAGCATTTTCCTACTGTTGGTTTTGGTGCAAATGGTTCTGCTTTCGATATATATAGGTGTATATATTAGGCACAGGTTTATGAATACCACCCAAGAGTTTTCCCTGAGGCTGGATAAGCTTGAGTGGCAGGGCAAATGGCGAAATATGAGCAGGTACCTAGGCACTTTCTTACCCCCAGTGGTTTGGAACTTCACTCCTGAACAGCTACAGGATCCTAATAAGGTGACTGCATATTTGAAAAAGAACTGCAGTGGGCTCCCCAGAGAAATACGCCCTACTGCACTGTGCTGGGGCTTGGCTACCATCTACCAAACACTGCTTGATAGTAAGCAGCACTGTCAGTACTGTCAGCACTGTCAAGGGGAACAAGGAAATGGATTGGCAAATGCTGCAGCTACTGCAACCCCTACAGTAGACACTGCCCATAATCCAGACCATCAGTACTGTCAGGGGGAAAGAGGAATTGGATTGGTGAATACTGTAGATGCTGTGACCTCTACAGTAGACCTTGGCCCTAATTCAGAGCATCAGTACTGTCAGGGGGAAAGAGGAAATGGGTCGGCGAACACTGTAGATGCTGCAACCTCTACAATAGACCTTGTCCCTAATTCAGAGCGTCAGTACTGGCAGGGGGAAAGAGGAAATGGGTTGGTGAATACTGCAGATGCCGCGACCTCTACACTAGACCTTGGTCAACCCACACCAATGTCTGTTGCTCCTGTTCAAGAGAGGTGTCAGTGCTGTCAGGGAGAAAGGGGAAATAGACTAGTACATACTGCAGATGCTGCAACGTCTACAATAGACCTTGCCCATAATTCAGAGAACCAACCCACACCAAAGCCTGTTGTTCCCATTCAAGAGAGGTGTCAGCACTGTCAGTGCTGTCGGCACTGTCAGGGAGGAAAAGGAAATAGACTAGTGCATACTGTAGATACTGCAACCTCTACAATAGACCTTGGCCAACCCACACCAAAGTCTGTGGCTCCCATTCAAAAGAGGAAACACACCAGGAAGTTAGCTCGCGCAGTGCCAGATGATGATGGTGAACAACCGGGGCCATCTCAAGAATGTCAGGATGAGGATGATGGTGAAAAACCATTATCTCAAGAATGGCCGGATGAGGATGAGGATGAAAAGTCAGGGCCATCATGGAAAAGTCAGAATGGAGCAGGGCCATCTCAGAAAAGTCAGAATGGAGCAGGGCCATCTCAGAAAAGTAAGAATGGGGCAAAGCCATCTCGAGCAGGTCAGGATGTAGGAGAACCAGAGATTGTTACCCGATCCCTGACCCTGAGTGAATTGCGTGAGGTGCGAAAAGATTTTGGCTGCCGCCCAGGTGAGCACATTATCACTTGGTTGCTCAGATGCTGGGATAGCGGGGCCAATAGTCTGGAATTAGACGGCAGGGAGGCCAGGCAGTTGGGATCCCTGGCAAGAGAAGGAGGTATTGATAAGGCACTTGGGGAGGGGTCACAAATCCTCAGCCTTTGGAGGCGATTGCTGTCAAGTGTGCGGGAAAGATACCCCATGAAAGAATATATTACCTGTCTGAAACCCAAGAGCGACAGCATAGAGACAGTTATCCAGTACCTGAGAGAATTAGCTGTACGAGAGTTGATTTATTATGAGTCGGACAACAGAAGGCTCCCTGATGATCCTGATGATGTCCGATGCACCCCAGACATGTGGCGTAAGGTGATACGAAGTGCACCATCAGGGCACACAAATTCACTGGCAGCAATGGAATACGATGAGATGTTTCCACCATCCGTATATGAAGTGACCCGCCGACTCCGGACTTATCAAGACAATGTTGCACGCTCTGTCATTGCAGCAGTAGAGCAACTGGTTAAACTTAAACTGGACGAACACATGGCCGACTCCCAACCTGTACAGAGCGATGTTGCAGCTATCCGGAAAAGTCATCCATCGTCCCAAGAGAGAGAAAACAGCAGGGACACACCACGAGCCACACCACGAGCCACACCACGAGCCACACCACGAGCCACACAGCGAGCCACACCCCGAGCCAAACTGTGGTTTTACCTGCGTGATCATGGAGAAGACATGAGAAAGTGGGATAAGAAGCCCACTTCAGCCCTCCAAGCACGAGTAAAGGAGTTGCAAAGTAGAGCAAGTGCACGAGGTTCTGCCGAGAGGAATGTTGCACCAGTTTCTATCCAGGAGCAATAGAGGAGCCCTGCCTCCAGCCAGGTGGAGGAGAGGGATAATCGGACTTATTGGACTGTGTGGATCCGATGGCCTGGAACATCAGACCCACAAGAGTATGAGGCTCTAGTGGATACCGGTGCTCAGTGTACTCTAATGCCATCAAATTATGAAGGGACAGAATCTGTTTACATTTCTGGAGTCACAGGGGGCTCCCAACAGTTGACTGTGCTAGAGGCTGAGGTGAGCCTAACTGGAAAGGACTGGGAGAAACACCCCATTGTGACTGGCCCAGAAGCTCCGTGCATTTTAGGTATGGACTATCTCTGTAGAGGGTATTTTAAAGACCCAAAAGGATACCGGTGGGCTTTTGGAATAGCTGCTGTGGAGACTGAAGAAACTAAACAATTGTGTGCCTTGCCTGGACTTTCGGAAGATCCAGCTGTTGTGGGGTTGTTGAAGGTCGACGAACAGCGAGTGCCAATCGCTACGACGACAGTGCACAGGCGGCAGTATCGTACAAACCGGGATTCTTTGATCCCCATCCATAAACTGATTCGTCAACTGGAGAGTCAGGGAGTGATCAGCCGAACCCACTCACCATTTAACAGTCCCATATGGCCAGTGCGGAAGTCCGACGGAGAGTGGAGGCTGACAGTAGATTACCGTGGCCTAAATGAAGTCACTCCAAACATGAGTGCCGCTGTGCCGGACATGCTAGAGCTCCAGTATGAACTGGAATCGAAGGCAGCCAAGTGGTACGCCACAATTGACATTGCAAATGCTTTCTTCTCAATCCCACTGGCACCAGAGTGCAGGCCACAGTTTGCTTTCACCTGGAGAGGTGTCCAATACACATGGAATCGTCTGCCCCAGGGGTGGAAACATAGTCCCACCATCTGTCATGGACTAATCCAGAGTACATTAGAAAAGGGTGGAGCCCCAGAGCACTTGCAGTATATTGATGACATCATTGTATGGGGCGATACAGCAAAGGAAGTTTTTGAAAAAGGAGAAAGGATAATTCAAATCCTTTTAGAAGCTGGTTTTGCTATAAAACAAAGTAAATTCAAGGGGCCTAAGCGAGAAATCCAGTTTTTAGGAATAAGATGGCAGGATGGGCGTCGCCAGATCCCAATGGACGTTATTAATAAAATTGCAGCCATGTCTCCACCAAGTAACAAAAAGGTAAACCCAAATCTGGGATTGTTTTTGCTCAAGGACCTGGTTGTACCTGGTGGGTAATGCAGAAGGATGGAGAAACTCGATGTGTACCTCAAGGGGACTTGATTTTGGGTGAGAATAGCCAATATCATGCTAAATAATTCACTGCTGTTTTATTGTTGTTATAGATACTGTATGTTATACTAATGACATTACAGCTAGGGTCATCGGTGCCGTGATGATGGAGCGAAGACCAGCCTCCCAAGAACTCTTTCTTTTCTCTTTTGTAATAAACACCTCTGACCCACGGACTATGAGCATGGATCATGCCAGGTGCAGTGTTCGAGAGCCCGAGATACAGTATTCAACGATCCAGTGGCACGTACAACTCTTCATACCCTGAGAGACTGTTGTGACAGAGGGACCAGAGAGCCTGAGGATCGTGGACTGAATGAAACCGACGGACTCGGAGGGAAGGTCCACAGACTGAATCTATAAGACATACATGTATGTGCATGTGTACATGCATGTGTGAGGATGTGAGAGACTCCCTGGACCCAAAGAAGGTTGCTGGTCCTGCTCATGATGTAAATGGTATGGAATAAGGGGTGGATAATGTCCTGGGTTCAGCCCAGCAGCAGGCTATGTTAGCCCTGAGAGTATTCCATACCAATTGCATCATGATCCGACAGGCTGCCCCCCCCCCCCTTTGCAGGGGTGACTTCGGACCCAGGCACGGGAAGTCCCGGTCTGGGCAGCCGCAGTGCCAGTTCCGGACCTATCAGGAACTGCTCCCAGCACGGGAAGTGCTGGTCTGAGCAGGCGTGTGGGAGTTCCGGTTGTTCTCTCTCTCTCTCGGGGATCGGCGTGGCAGGAGGTGGTGAGGGGGGTGCTCGGGGGTGCTGGGCTCGGGGAGTGCTGCGTTTGGGAATCTGAATTGGTTCGGGCACGGTTCAAATGACATAGTGTGGGGAGAGGTTTGCACTGTATATAATAATAGCACTGTAGTTAGTTGTTTTCATACTTTTCCCTGTTGTTTAGTAAACTATCCTTATCCTAACCTTGCAGGCCTTGGTTTTTTTTTTCCTCTGGCTCTGCAGCCCCTTTCTTAGCTCCGTTCGCCCATCCTCCACCTCTTAAAGTGGTAGGGGGCTTTCTTGTCTGACCTTTGTGGCCTCAGCTTTCCGCTGAGGGTTAAACCACAACATATGGTTTTTCTGTTGTGTTATGGCAAAATCCCTCCCAAACAAGGGTTAAAATGTGACTGAAGGAAACAAAGCCCAACCAACAGGCTTTCACAGTGCTGATTCATACTGGGGTCAAATTGCCACATTAAGGCAAACAGACAAGACAATGTGGGGTTTTGATACTATCAGAGGCTACAAAATTAACATGCCCAATCTGAAACCTGTATGGAGCTTTGACTTCCTTCAGCCCTAGGCCCATGTCAGTTGGGAAAAGTTAAGATAAGGACAAGTACTTGACAGTAAGCAGTTGTCCCAGACAAAGAGACTCATACATTTTAATTCTCTTCACCTATGGGACAGGCGACAATAGGCAAAGCAGCGCTGGGCGGCCGGAGAGTCACAGGCTCTGCCAACGGTGCATGCGGTTACCATCTGAGTTACGGTTTTTATAATGTTCTAGTTCCGGGTCTCAAACTTTCCACTAAAACTCCCTCATAGTCCTTTGCGTGTGCATCAGTTGTTGTTAGGGGGTCGTCTTCTACCTCTTGGTGGTCGACGGGATGAAGTCGCTTGTCTTCCTCGCTTGTCCCTTAGTTGACTCCTCTCCCATACTTGGTTATCTTCAGCAGTAAGCTCATTTATTGGCTGCTTGTTTTCCAAGGTTTCTGCTTCTAAATTACCTACAACTCAATTCTACGCTTCGTTAATAATTTACAATATTCATTATATAATTCTTCTTATAAAAGAAGATGTTGTAGCCTGTTTCAAGGTACTAGTGGTTTACTGAACAAAGGCTCATCCGTCACATATTCATGCGAGTATTCAAAAATAAATAGATCAAACATTAAAGATACAAAAAGAAAACAGATTCTTGGAACTAGACAGCTTGTTTAATGAATGGGGAATTTTCAGGATGGATGTTGCCAATGGTCAAAACAGGATTATTTGTTTTAGTGATTACAGTAGTCTTATTGCCGTGTTTGTTGAGCTTTCTGCAAAGGCCTCTGCAGAAACCTCTACAGGTAGTTTTTGTAACACAAATACAAAAAGGGGGAATTGTTGGGGGATGCAGCAGGTCTGCTAGCAACCTGGTTCTGACGACCGAACAAATTGACCTTGACAACATTCTTGCATTCCCTTGAGATAGAGAAATCACTCACTTCGTAACAAGTTCACAGAACAGGGTGATAATGAAGTCCAGGTGCAGACCGCCTAGAGCCAAGAAGAAGGCAGAAAAAGATGACCAATGAAAAAAGTGTAAAACAACTCTTTAGCCTATAGTGTTCTTATGTGTTGTTTGGTTAATACTATAAAGAGTCTGTGCAGTTGCAATAAAGTGGCTGAACCATATTAAAATACACTGAATGGTGTGTCGTGTCCATCTCTACAGTGACAGTATCTCACTTGAGTAATAAATGTTACATTATTACTGCTCACTCTCACAGTCCTGTTTCCCTTGTATTTTCATAGTGATGATGTAGGAATATTTAAGATTTTTGCATGTCTACAGAGTGCATTTTTCAAGTACCAGGTTAAACTGCTGCATGTTTGCTATGGAGTAAGGTCTTTTTGTTCACTCTACAGAAATCATTTCTTGTTTCTATTCAGATTTATTTCTCTGGATAGTTCCAGGAAACAGGAGGTTTTAGATTTACCACATCTTTTGCTATATATTCTGGTTTTTGTTCTTTAACAGCAAAACTGTTATGTATACAGATGATTGTTCTGATTTCTGAATTACAGGCAAAGGATTAGGATTACATCAGTCATCAAGTCTACATCTATGTTAACCGAAGCAAACAGGGCTAGTAATTCCTTTCAGTGGTTACTAGAAAAGCTTCTTTCTGTTACCCATAGAGGCTCTGGTGGTTCAGCCCCAGACAGCAGCTGAGCGCCACACCCCTCTCGCTCCCAGAGAAACAAGAGACAGAGCCTCCATGGGTTGGGATAAAGACAGTTTACTATCAAAAGCACCGTGAAAGTAGAACAATAACAGCCATTAGCAATAACTCCCTGTGATAACGTTACTTTACTGAATGGCCTATTACAGAGTGCTACATCAGTTGAAGACAAATCCAACACCCCAGCCACACTCAGACTGCCCTGGAGGCACCCAGGAATGCCTCTCCCCAACTAGCCCCTTTATGGGGAAGTGGTGTCAGCTGGTGTGGAGAACAGCCAGAGCTAACTCAGCTAACTTGTGCTGGCTGCTTGGAGAGGTTGACTGTGGCCTGGCCAGAACCAGGACAGAGGCTTACTCCAAGACTGCATTTTTCTAATTGTTAGAAGCCTCCTTGTGACATTCAGTTTCACATCTCTTCACAGCAACTTTATATTTCTCTTCACATTATACAGTCCTTGTTCCAGTTAGTGTTAATCTGTCTGAAAATACTTCAAAGCAGAAGTTTGTTTCATTAGACTAACACTTTTCTGTTAGTCTCTCGATCACACTTTGACCATACGGTGGACTTTGTATTCTCTTAATCATCCTTGAAGGCTGCCTTTATATTTTCCATCTTGAATGCTTCATTTTGGCTTTATAGGAGAAAAAATTTTGACTGTAAAAAACACTCTGTGATCTCAATAACCCTCTATCTGTACTGCAAATTGTGAACTGATACAACATTTGCCTTTTTAAATAATGATATGGTTCCTGTTCATTGATTACAGAATGACAAGATCTAAGCATTTTGCATCCTTTTCTGTAGTAATGTGTTCAATCCTTGCCCTCATCCTCAAGTTTACCTCCTTCCTCCGTGGTACTGTTGATGCATCCTAACTTTGCATCAACAGCTTGGATTACTCTTCCACTTCTTAAGAGACCACCTTGCTTATTTCAGTAGACTATAATATTACTTTTTTATCAGCAAAACTATTTTAATATTTTATCATCAAAGAATTACTTTTCATCTATATGGCAAAGTAACAGGTCTGCTTTTAAAAATATTTCACCAGAAGAGCAATTTGTGAGATAACAGAAAAGGCATTGGTATAACAAGTGAGAACAAGAAAAAAAAACCCACAACAAAAGCCTCATAAGAGAACAGATTTCATAGAATATCATAGACTTGGAGTTGGACTTGATGATCCTCACGGGTCCCTTCCAACTCAGGATATTCTGTGATTTTGAATTACGCTCAGAAAGTCAAGTCCTAAAGCCCATAGTGGAACAGAGTTTTGATAGGCTTAATATTACAGCAGAACTGGGGTATGATGTGGCCCAGAAAACTGGAAACCTGAAATTAGTAATAGACAATCCAGATGAACGCAGGGGGAAAAAAGGAAAGGAACTTTAAGGGAAAAGGGGAAGTATAGCTAATTGTAGAAGAAACTACTAAATACTACTGCAACTAATAGAGAGAATATAGATCCTCTTGACTATCTAAAGCATGCCTTCCACCTCTGTTATACATACTAGCAGAAATAACAGACATCATATTAGAATAATAGAATGTATTGGGCTAAAAGGGACCTTTACTGGTCATCTAGTCCAACCCGCTGCAGAAAGCAGGGACATCTTTTCTAGATCAGGTTGCTCAGAGCCCCATGAAGCCTGACCTTGAATGCCTCCAGGGATGGGGCCTCCATTACCTCTCTAGGCAACCTGTTGCAGTCATCTACTATCCTCATATTGAAGAACTTTTTCCTAATCTCCAACCTAAATCTCTCATTTTCTAGTTTAAAACCATTACCTCTTCTCCTATTGATACATGCCCTTGTGAACAGTTCTTCCTCAGTTTTCTTATAGGCGCCTTTCAGGTATTGAAAGGCCGCTATAAGGTCCTCTGGAGCTTTCTCTTTTTCAAGCTGAACAAGCCCAAGTCTCCCAGCCTATCTTCATAGGAGAGGTGCTCCAGCCCTGTGATCATTTTTGTGGCCCACTTCTGGAAATGCTCCAATAGGTCCATGTTCTTCTTGTGCTGAGGGCTCCAAAGCTATATGTAGTATTCCAGACAAGGTCTCATCAGAGTGGAGTAGAGGGGCAGAATCACCTCTCTTGATCTGCTGGCCACACTTCTTTTGATGCAGCCCAGGATGCAGTAGGCCTTCTGGGCTGCAGATGCACAGTGGTGGCTCATGTCCAGCTTTTAATCCATGAGTATCACCAAGTCCTTTTCCTCAGGCCTGCTTTCCAGCATGTCATCTCCTAAACTGTATCTACATAAAGGACTGTCCAAACCCATGTGCAGGACCCTGCACTTGTCTTTGTTGAATCTCATGAGGTTCCCCTGGGCCCACTTCTCCAGCCTGTCCAGGTCCCTCTGGATGGCGAGGCATTGCAGAAATCCAGATAGATGACATCCGTAGCTCTTGTCGACTGAAACAGTTACTCCATTGTAGAAAGTAACTAGATTGGTCGGGCAGGACTTGCCCTTAGTGTTAGAAATGACAAAAGGTCCTAAAAAAAGGACTCAAGGTAGATACGTTAGTGAAGCAGTAATTTATTATACGTTCTTGAAAGAGCAGGTGACCCAAAAAGTAGGCACAGTTTTGGTCAGAGCCTGCAGCCTTTTTATATCATATTCTTGTTATATTATTATATCATATTCTTGTCCCGCTTCGTATTAAAATGAGTTCTAGGAAATGATATCCATAAACTCCTCCCAATCATGTCTGCGCGTTGTCCCATGGTGGTGGTCGTCAGGGGTCTTGGTGATGAAGGCTTGAAGTCTTCCTCCTTTCCCTGTTTAACTATGGATTTTACAGGCTCAACCAAGGTGCCTTATTCACAATAGCACACAATACAATACAAATTGCACGCCTGGCATTTTCCAGTTTCCCATAGGTGAAGAGAATTAAAATGTATGAGTCTCTTTGTCTGGGACAACTGCTTACTGTCAAGTACTTGTCCTTATCTTAACTTTTCCCAACTGACATGGGCCTAGGGCTGAAGGAAGTCAAAGCTCCATACAGGTTTCAGATTGGGCATGTTAATTTTGTAGCCTCTGATAGTATCAAAACCCCACATTGTCTTGTCTGTTTGCCTTAATGTGGCAATTTGTGCCCCAGTATGAATCAGCACTGTGAAAGCCTGTTGGTTGGGCTTTGTTTCCTTCAGTCACATTTTAACCCTTGTTTGGGAGGGATTTTGCCATAACA
This sequence comes from Laterallus jamaicensis coturniculus, assembly GCA_022605575.1. Classification (NCBI taxonomy): domain Eukaryota; kingdom Metazoa; phylum Chordata; class Aves; order Gruiformes; family Rallidae; genus Laterallus; species Laterallus jamaicensis. The sequence goes on from JAKCOX010000003.1 coordinate 83,770,105, forward strand.
CAACAGAAAAACCATATTGTAGACGTTGCAGCATCTGCAGTATGTACTAGTCTATTTCCCCTTTCTCCCTGACAGCACTGACACCTCTCTTGAACAGGAGCAACAGACATTGGTGTGGGTTGACCAAGGTCTAGTGTAGAGGTCGCGGCATCTGCAGTATTCACCAACCCATTTCCTCTTTCCCCCTGCCAGTACTGACGCTCTGAATTAGGGACAAGGTCTATTGTAGAGGTTGCAGCATCTACAGTGTTCGCCGACCCATTTCCTCTTTCCCCCTGACAGTACTGATGCTCTGAATTAGGGCCAAGGTCTACTGTAGAGGTCACAGCATCTACAGTATTCACCAATCCAATTCCTCTTTCCCCCTGACAGTACTGATGGTCTGGATTATGGGCAGTGTCTACTGTAGGGGTTGCAGTAGCTGCAGCATTTGCCAATCCATTTCCTTGTTCCCCTTGACAGTGCTGACAGTACTGACAGTGCTGCTTACTATCAAGCAGTGTTTGGTAGATGGTAGCCAAGCCCCAGCACAGTGCAGTAGGGCGTATTTCTCTGGGGAGCCCACTGCAGTTCTTTTTCAAATATGCAGTCACCTTATTAGGATCCTGTAGCTGTTCAGGAGTGAAGTTCCAAACCACTGGGGGTAAGAAAGTGCCTAGGTACCTGCTCATATTTCGCCATTTGCCCTGCCACTCAAGCTTATCCAGCCTCAGGGAAAACTCTTGGGTGGTATTCATAAACCTGTGCCTAATATATACACCTATATATATCGAAAGCAGAACCATTTGCACCAAAACCAACAGTAGGAAAATGCTAGTTAGAATTTCCCAGGGATATTGGAAATTGTTAAAGACTCTTACAAGGCCTGTTTTATCCCTCCTTGTACCGAACAGCAAAAGCTGATACAAGTACTCTTTTAAGTTCATGAACTTCAACGTTATCCAATCATAGGCTGTTATCACAACATACACTAAACACACGTACGGGATGGCAACGAATCCTGGCAGGATTAAATGCAGCAGCATACCACGAGTTGGCAACCATGGCAGCATCCTTAAGAGTAAATGCCACAACAATGTACATAGAAATTACTTAAATAACCGTACCTATCACAACTCTATCTTAACTGCAATTGAGTTAAGGTCAAATCTATCGTTGCCCCAACCTTTTTGCCCCCCTTGGGGGTCCCCCGTCGAGCCCCACGTTGGGCGCCAAAAGTTGTTGTGGTTTAACCCTCAGCGGAAAGCTGAGGCCACAAAGGTCAGACAAGAAAGCCCCCTACCACTTTAAGAGGTGGAGGATGGGCGAACGGAGCTAAGAAAGGGGCTGCAGAGCCAGAGGGAAAAAAAAACCAAGGCCTGCAAGGTTAGGATAAGGATAGTTTACTAAACAACAGGGAAAAGTATGAAAACAACTAACTACAGTGCTATTATTATATACAGTGCAAACCTCTCCCCACACTATGTCATTTGAACCGTGCCCGAACCAATTCAGATTCCCAAACGCAGCACTCCCCGAGCCCAGCACCCCCGAGCACCCCCCTCACCACCTCCTGCCACGCCGATCCCCGAGAGAGAGAGAGAACAACCGGAACTCCCACACGCCTGCTCAGACCAGCACTTCCCGTGCTGGGAGCAGTTCCTGATAGGTCCGGAGTCTCCCCCGGAACTGGCACTGCGGCTGCCCAGACCGGGACTTCCTGTGCCTGGGTCCGAAGTCACCCCTGCAAAGGGGGGGGGGGGGGCAGCCTGTCGGATCATGATGCAATTGGTATGGAATACTCTCAGGGCTAACATAGCCTGCTGCTGGGCTGAACCCAGGACACCATATTAACAGTACTCCCTCTTAGTCCTCCACAAGTCAGCAACCACAATATATAACCCCAAGCTATACTACCCACTGTCAGTATTGTATGCTGGTATACCTAGCAGACTTGAGATTCTTGATGTTCTGAGGTTTTTTGTTCTTGTGGTTGCACAGGACTGAGAGTCTTCAGATCTCAATGTATTCTTAGGACAATTTTACATTATGCCTCTCAGCATCCTTTCCTTGATCTAATTTCTGTCGTAAAAAATACGACAACCCATTTCAGTTTGCAAAAGCAACATTTCCCAGCATTTTCTACACTTAGTATACTAAGTCATTCTGGCTGTCTTGAATCACCTTCCTGTCCTCCATTGTCCTGGTTCTGTACAGGGCAGAGTTACTTCCCCAAGCAGCCAGCACAGGTGAGCCGAGTTGGCTGGGGCTGTTTCCCACATCACATGACATCATACCCCTGGAAAAGGGGCTCTTTGGTGTGGCTCTGGGACAGTTGGAGTGCTGTCAGGCATTTAGTCAGTCACTGCTTTGGTGCAGTGCTCTGTGTTACCACCAGATTGGGTCAGTAAAGTGCTCAGTGTTATTAGTGCGTGTGTGTGTGTGTGAGAGAGAGAGAATTCTGCCACGAGCCCTGTTATTGTTCCCTTTTAGTGGTGCTTGTAAGCAAATTGTCCTTATCGCAAACTACAGGGGCTTTGCTTGCTTCTCCTCTGGTGGAGGGGTGAGAGAGCAATGTGTGGTGTTCAGCCACAGCCTGTGGCTTAACTACGACATACGTGTACCTCAGCAGAGCTTTGAGGAAATGAGGTTGCAGAGCTTGTTATTATACTAAGGACCCTGCGATGTCACTGAACTTGGGATTCTGGCTTAATAGCAAATGGATGCTGTCAGACAAAATGAACATGTGTGTCCAGCATCATAAAAAGGAGTATGTGTTCAGACCGGTGTAAACAGATAGCACTCTGCCACATCTGGAGGGAATGAGAAGGTGAGCAGAACTATCAGCAATGGTCAGATATAAACTGAAACAAAAAGAAACTCAGCAGAAGAAACAGGAAGTACTGTAATTCACATCCTAAGAAAGATTGTCCTTCAAGAGCTTCTGCCCATACAGTTCTCGAGTTCTGACCGAGTAAGGAACCCCTAATAAGTACTTGCCTTTATGACAGATTGGGTGTAATTTTTTATTCACAGAACTCTTGCTAGTGACAAACACTGCTTCTGTTGATATCACAGTGAGAGTACAGTTACTCCCAAGGAGGTGGATGAGCTACATATATATAGGGATACTATTTTCCTTGCTCTCTTCTGAAATGATTCATAAAATGACTGATGCTCTGCATATTGCAGAACTCTGCCTGTACTACCTATGTTCATCCCATAGTAAAACACGACAATTCCGATGATGACATCAGAAGCACAATCATCCTTCATATATGGTCACAGGCACAATTTTAGAATTTTATTGGAGGCTTTGGTTCTTTCAGGTTTGAGATTAATCTGTTGATAATGTCTAAAAAGGTGAGTAACATTTCTATTGGTTCCTTCATGCTAGGATGTGAATGTATGTATTTCCTCCTGTGTAGTTATTTGTGAGATACGGAGAAGCCCATGCAGAATTTGCCTATCAGAGAGTGGAGTTTCCTCTGTACAACACCAGGATGGCAACAAAAGGACATTTTTCTACTGCATTGTTGTGGCTGCTTCTCCTCTTCATTCTCATCTCCCTGGGTAAGTACATCTTTTATTTTACATGAAGTGGTGAGATAAGAAAAGAAAGTAAATTAAATATAAATAAGTTATTTCATGAACCTGTAAGGCAAAGTGTGAAGGAGGTGTGGAAATAAGTCTTGCTTTAATCAATCTCCTTGATGATCCTGAGAGAAAGAAGAGTAAGCCATCATAACCGTTTTGTCATTTACTCAGACGTCAGTGACTGGCTATTTTCAAAGGAATTGAGTCTAAGCCAAGCTGTAATGGCAATCAGCTCAGTATTTTTACTACTGCCTTTCCTCCTCTGTTGAGCTCTATGCAGATAAAATTAATAACTCCAGGTCTTTATTCAACACCAGTTTAAATGGTGTTACTGTGCTCTGAGTGTCTGGTGGAGTTTTACAGGGTAACATGCCACCCGCTCAGTTGTTCCTGTATATCCGAAGCTTATAGCTATTTGTCTTTCTGCTCTTTTAAAGTCATATATACATGCTTGAAGCTGATGATAAGAGCCAGAGTCTGGAATTCTCGCTTTTGTCTCTGTACACATGGAAGTAGCACTATAACATTTTGACTGGTTGCTGCATCCCTATATGATAACAAGACTTCATGATTGATACCTTGTCATGGTTGATACTCTAGTCTTAAAGGTTTTCACTATTTGTGAGGATGTTAGCACATTATAAGTGGAGGAGAGAAGGTGATACAGGCCTTTTTGTGCAAAAGACTGTGAAGAACAAAATGAAATATTTGAATGTCAGTATCTTTGTGTGTCAGCTGAGCAGTACTGTAGAAATGAGAGTGACTTTTCTGACTTCTTTTAAATAACGGAGAATAGTGCTAGAGTAACTCCTTGGCAGATGCAGGCAACTGCAGCTTTACCTTGACATCATCATGCATTGCCTACTACCCATGCCTCTGATCTGCCTCCACGCTGCAGCAGCCCCTGCTGTTCCCAAGGGACCACGGAGCCTGCTAGCTGTGCAGGAGGCATGGCAATCAGGGAATGAGCAGGCAAAGCTGTGACCCATACAAGTCATCACACATGTCCTGAAAACCTAAAATTAGAGTCTAGGTCCAGGAATGCATTGCTCATTCTCACTCCTGGCCTTTGAAGGGAACCGGGTCTTCTGCTGGAGCAAGTAAATATCTGATGCCTTCTTACCCAATCCCTTCAACCACTGAATTCAACTAAGGCACTTGTGGGACATGATCTGAAGTGTCAGGAAACACAAAAGAGTGTGCCTGTACATATAAAAAAATCCACATAAGGCTGTTTTGCAGCAAATTAGGGAATATTTGAGTCTGTTGATTGGTTTATTCCTACCTCTGCATCCAGCTTTGCGTACTACCACATGTTGAAATTATGAAATGTTGGATTATTTTAAAATTCAAGTTCTGGGAAGTAGATCAACCAAGCTGTTGTTTCTCCTGGATACAGTTAATGGAAATGGGTTATCTGGTTGCTTTAACAATGTATTAAAATTTACATTCCCTTAAAACAAGGTTTAGCATAAGACAGGAATGGTTGGACTCAATGATCTTAAAGATCTTTTCCAACCTAGTGATTGTGTGATTGTGTATTATGAATTTTCCTAAAAAGTATTTGACTTTTAAATGTATTTTTTTTAGTTATGAAAACTCTTTTTTTTAGTATGTTCTTCAAATAAACTGTGGGGTGTTCAGAAGTGTCTTAAAACACTTATACAGAAAGATTATATTCCCTTTGAGAAAACAGGTTGCCATTACAAAGGGATTTTGCAGCTATTGGAGGCTTGTGTTGTGCATTTGAAAGACTTTTTTACTCAGGAAATTTGAGGAGAGAGAAGTTTGCAGAAAAAAAAAAGTGGAGGTTACTAGTTGCTAGTCACCTGAAAAACTTAAACTTTACTTTTAAACTTAAAAGTAAACATAAACTTTTTGCATTTCTGAATCTAAATATGAGGCTGGAAATTGTGAGGAAGTCCAGCAGTGTCAGCAAAGAGGTAAAACCTTTCCCTATGTATAAGAGGCAATAACATTCCAAAGACATATTGACTGTGTCTCAGTGAAACAGGAAGGTTTCACTGAACAGTCAGAATCCAATGTAATTGTTAAGCAGGTAGGTATTTGCAGTGCTTGGTCAGCAGTCGGGATCGCTCCACCATCAGTGTCCCAACGACAGAGGCAACAGAGAATATATTCTATAAAATCAAGCTATTTTCTGAGACCTGATCTACATAAACATTAGATTTCTGGGAACTCATTAATATATGTCAAAGTCTATGCCACGTGCACAATAGATCTTTCTGGTGGGCTTCTGGAGGCCTCTGGTGGTCAAGGGATGAACGAACTACTCTTTCTCAGGTGTTCACTGGTTGACTGTTCACTGTTATTCTTTGTTCTCAGTGATCTGGTTCCACTCGTAGCTCGGGAACCGGCTGTAGTGGTTTAGGCCTGGCTGGAGGCCAGACGCCCACCAAAGTCACTCTATCACTCCCCTTTTCAGATGGAGGGAAAATACATATTGAGAGGAGAGGCTTAGGAGTCGAGATAAGGACAGGGAGACATCATTCTGCAATTAGTGTCACTGGCAAAACAGACTTGACACAGAATAAAGGACAGAAAACGACTTAATTTATTACACTGCACTGCACACCCAGTGACACCAGGGTCAGATAATGAGAAGTGCAACCAGACCTTAAAGTACGTCCCCCCACCCTCTCCTTCTCAATGTCCAAATGCTGATCAGTCACAAGTGGTGTCTCTCAGGGGTCTATACAGGACAAAGTACACTTAAGTATCCTTATTAATGACAGAGATAGTGGGATTGAGTGCACCATCAGCATGTTTTCAGATGAGCAACTGTTTACAGTCAGGGATACATTTGTTGGTGATAAATTGTGAGGCAGAGAAGGTGATTTACCATTTACCTCATGAATCCACCTGTTGTTCCAAATCATGGAGGGGAGGCGCATTTACCTGGTGTGAACCACACTGTGAACACAGAGAACAGATGTATCAATTTAAACTATTTCTTTGCAGAGATGGGTGCTAAGTAGTACAAAAAAGCTAAGCACCACTGTACACAGAATCTGCAATGTAAACCTGCATGGTTTGCCTTTGTCTTTTTTTCTTGCTCCAAAACTCTGTGGAGGGGAGGGGGGAAGTGCCGTGGGGGGTAGAAAGTAAGTGAACAACTGCTGGTGCTCAGCTACCACATGGGTCAGAACATCCTTAATTCACTGAATAGTCCATCTATCAAATGCAAGTCTGTGAGTAGACAGCTCTCTTTCCTCAGGGGCAGCTAGCTCTGTGTGCTGTCCTTAACTGGAAGCCATCCCTCAGAGGAAAATAGTTTTCATTGTTTTACAGTCTCTCTATATATATTTATACAAATGGATATGCAAATAATACAGATATAAAATGAAAAGTCAATCAAAGCATGTAGTAGCACTGGACTACTTTACCTAGTAATTAGTATTCAATGAATAAGAGATCTCATTTGGAATAATTTTCATCTTGGTGAGTGTTTCAAAGCAAGTGAGGGAAAGATTTTAGTTTAATTTTAAATAATAAAAATTCCTTAATATATGAAAAGCAACAGAAAATAAAGACATGGCATAGCAGAGGGTTAGGGACAGGCTCAGTCCAACACTGCTCTTGACTTTGTCAGTTGAATTCTCTGAGAGTTCACAATCCAGCACACCCCAAAGTTCCAAGCCGATGGTAATTTATATACTCAATTAATGTTTCTACAACATATGCATTATTTATCATTCTATGGTTGGTTAAAAACATTTGCCTCCTATGTAAATTATTGCGTATGCCTAATCCTTCTTTCTTTTGAGATGGTGGTGTAATTAGAATGGTTGGTCCATGGTCAGTGGTCATGATCTCCCTCACTGGAATAACCTTTCCCGTACTTTCCTCCTTTTTTGGCAGTCTTCAGCAGTTCTTTAAGATCTGTTGGGCCAAAATCTGTTGGGACTTCTACCTTTTGACAATCACATATATAGTTTAGATAAGCAGTAAGCAACACAAGCTATACAATGGACATCTTTAGAAGCAAGAGTCTGTTTAACTTATATGCAATATTTGATTTTTGCTGTAACATTCTGTCCCAACTCCTTGTGCACCCTTAGCCAGGGCAAAGGTGGGGGTGTGGGAGTGTGTGTGGGGGTGAAGAATAAAGAGTAACACTGAGTTGCAAATAATAGTTTGTGTGAGAGGAACAAGTTGTGGCAGACAGGAGGAACTGCTTCTCACCATACTAACACAGGAACGAAGAAACTGGTGCTCAGTGAACACTTTCAGCTGAGTATCATTGTGGCAGAACAAGAAAGAAAGAAAGAAGCTTCTGTTGAAGTGCTTATGAATCACACAGCAGGGACATTACTCAACATTTCACAGCCCTGATAGGTTGGAAAAAGAGAAAGCTCACCTGTTATTGGAAATAATTGCACTTTAGCAGTGTCATTAGTTCAAACTTGTAAATACATACTATTTAGAAAGCTCACCTGATTTAAAAGAAGAGTAATAATAATTTCATTATCATCTGATTAGACACTGTCCTTTCTGTAAATCTACTCTGAAGGTGCTGATGAATTGAGGCTGTCAAATGGAAGTGGTCCCTGCTCTGGGAGAGTGGAAGTAAAACATAAGGAGCAGTGGGGAACTGTGTGTGATGGTGACTGGACAATAGAGGATGCTGAAGTGGTTTGTAAACAACTACGATGCGGATCTGCTGTTCAGGCCCTTAATCGAGCTCCTTTTGGAGAAGGATCTGGCCCAACATGGTTGTATCGAGTTGATTGCCATGGTGATGAATCCACTCTCTGGAACTGCTCACATACAGGATGGGGTGCTTTTACCTGCCCTCATTACTTTGATACTGGAGTGATCTGCTCAGGTAAGAAATCACCCAACCTTGTATAATAGAAAAATGCTACAAAACTGAGATCACACTTGGACCTAGCTGGATAAAGCTACTGCACAGAGGTAACAGTTTCTGGCTTCCACTCAGACAAAGCAAGTTGCACCAGTAGTATTACACTGACTGCAAATGTATGTCTCCTTTGCCTGGGTACAGCAATGACATAGATTGAAAGTAGACAAATTAGATGACACTGAATAGAAAAAGAAATACTATTTGTTTCTACCACAGGTCACCAGAGAGCAGAACTAAACCTGTCTCTGTCCAAGAATGAGAGCTAAAAAAGCAGGTGTACACAGAGAAGCAAGTAACTGCTGTGTTATGTAGTACAATTGCTCTTCTTTTCCAGATATTTGTGTAAGCTGAGATGACAGTCTGCAATGACAAACAAATCTGTTTGGCTGCCTTCCTCTGCCAAATGTGCTTGGTTTTGCTGTTTGCATAAAGTACCATTGCTAGAGGTTTTTTCTTTCCCAGCTTCAAAGACTTTAGATTTGCCGTTTTGGATTTTTGTAAATTTCCTGTCAGATCATTAATTCAGCCTCTCTAGGTCCCTCTGAATGGCAGCTCTGCCTTTTGGGTTATCTCCTCTCAGATAAGACAGCACTCCATCACCTCCTCCAGGTTCTTGGTAAAGAGGTTGAATAGAACAGGTCACAGGAAAGACCAAACAAGTGGTATTTGACTTGTTGCCAGATTGCAGGTAGAATGCAACAACACTACCTTCTGAATGGCATGAAGCTGTGCCCAGGCTGGTTCAGATTAGCTATTAGAAAAATTTTTTACTGAAAGAGTTGTTGGGGCCTGGAACAGGCTGCCCAGGGAGGGGGTTGAGTCACCTTCCCTGGATGTGTTTAAAAAAAGGGTAGATGAGGTACTTAGGGACATGGTTTAGCTTAGTATGGGAATGGTTGACTCGATGATCTTAAAGGTCTTTTCCAACCTTGTGATACTGTGATTTTGTGAGACAGCATGGATTCACCAAGGGGAAGTCATGTCTGACTAACCTGATAGCCTTTTGACACTGTCTCCTATAGCATCCTCATAGACAAGCTTAGGAAATGTGGCTTAGAAAAATGGACAGTGGTTTAGATTGAAAAATGGCTGAAAAACAGAGCCCAGAGGGTTGTGGTCTGACACTGAGACTAGTTGGAGGCCTGTTCCCCAGATGTCAGTCTTGGGTCCAGTCCTATTCAATTTATTCAACAGCATGCATGAAGGGATACTGTACTCTCAGCAAGGTTGATGTTGATACAAATCTAGGAGGAGTGAGTGACACGCTGGAGGATGTCAGTCTTTTTTCAGTGGTGCCCAGTGGTAGGACAAGAGGCAATGGGCATAAACTTGAATATATTCCACTCAAATATGAGGAAGATCTTCTTTAGTGTGAGGGTGTCAGAGCACTGGAATGGGCTGCTCAAAGTGGCTGTGGAGTTTCTATCTCTGAAGAAGTTCAAAACCCACCTGGATGCTATTATGTATGGCCTGCTCTAGGTGATCCTGCTCTGGCAGGGGGGTTTTGACTAGGTGATATCCAGAGGACTCTTCCAACCCCAATCATATCTGATTTCCTCTGTCTAGGGTGCTTCAACTTCCTCTATGTTTGAATAATGGAATGTCAAGGACACACACTTGTAAATGGTTATTTATTATATATATATTATTATTTCTGCCTTCATGAAGCTCTGAGCAACCTGATCCAGTTAAAGGTGTCCCTGCTTACTGCAGGGGATTTGGACTAGATGACTTTTAAAGGTCCCTTGCAACTTAACACACTTTATGATTTAGGGTTTGCTGCTTGTCAATCATTTGGCAAATGTTCAGAACTTACCTCCTATAGCTTTCCAATGACTTAGTATTTTCACACACTGAGAAATAAGTATCTCCACACACCATATTCTGTCTTCTCAGTGGCATATAGGAATTGCCACTGTGTCAGTAGTCCTCAGAGAGGTGACATATGTCTTGCCCATGAAGATATTGGACTAATTAAATTAGGTCAGTACAACCTATCCTTGATTCTGGATTTCTTATTTGGGTTGGTTTTTTTTGGTTTTGCTGGGGTATTTTTGTTTGTTTGTTTGTTTGTTTCTCTAGGCTTTTCTGGACTGCGTCTGACTGAGGGGGACACTGACTGTTCAGGACATTTGAAAGTAAAGCAAGAAGAAACTTGGGCTATGGTCTGTTTTTCACACATCAATTTAAAAACTGCCTCTGTTATATGTAATGAATTAGAGTGTGGCCAGGCTGTGGAAATCTTGAGAGGAACTCACTTCGGAGACAGGTATGAACTGACCTGGCATGAAGAGTTTCACTGCACAGGGAATGAGACTTACCTTGCACACTGTCCGAGGATGTTGCACCATAGTAAGACATGCTCTCATGATTCCATCGTTGTATGTTCAGGTGAGACTCTGGACTGATGGACATAATCATCATGTGTCCTGTATGTCTTATTCCTGTAAACCCACAGTTCAGAGACTCTTCTGTGGTCCTCAGGGTTGCTGGGTGCTTCCCCTGTCATGCCAAGGAAAGCCCCACAATCTCCAATTCACTCTACCAAAAGACTGCAGTATAATGGGTTGTTCTAAACACTTCTGCAACAGGGATGCAAATATCAAGAAGGATGTAATTTCTTTCATACTACTAGAGATATCACCCATCATTCTGAGTGCTATCATGCAACATGCTGAGAATTCCTTCCATGTCTTTCTCATATAAGTAAACGGAGATGACAAGAGCAAGACAAGTTAGAATAGGGAGCAATTAATTTATTTTCTGTTGCTTCAGTTAATTACAAAACAGTGTGAGGGACACAAAAGTTACACATTTAAAGTATTTTTAAAGAAAAAAAAGAAAAAGTTATCAGAGGCCTGGATTACTTTAATTGTCACTACCAGGAAACATTATTTAAAAACTCCATACAGTCACGGGTACTGGGGCTCCAAATACAGCAAATTTCTTGCTACCCAATACAATAGTCATGGTTAAACCTAGCAAACACAACTTTTTTCCTGAGGATACAACACAAAATTGTAAAATGAACGTGCTGCATAGCTGCAGGCTGTCATAAAACAAGCTGTAAAGGACTGCATTTCATGGTCGTTTCCCAGTCAAAGGGCTGCACTTTCTTTCAAGACTGCCTTGAACGCTACCCCGCTGGCCATGGCAATCTGGAACACTGGCTGGGTAGCTGTGCCAACCAGACAGCCCAGTTAAGTTATCAGTAACTGGCGTGTGTTGACTAATGGTTCCATCTTGCAAGAGTCACAGCTCTGAGAGGGTATTCCAGGTCTCAGGGGGAATATGATGCATGGACCCAGTAAGGGTGAGAAGTGAGGGTGTGAGAAGATAGAGGGACTGCATAGGGCTGGTGGTAGGACACGACAGTTCTACCTGTGCTACACTGAAATTATTGTGAATGGGTATGTTCTGTTGTGTCAGAGTTGGATAATGAGAAGTGCGACCGGATCTTAAAGCACCTCCCTTCTTAGCAGACTTCAGTCATGATTTTGCTCCCTTCTTCTCCCCACATAGTGGCATGGAGGAAGAGCAGGGACTGGGGAATGGGGTTTTCGGTCAGTTCCTCACGAGATGTTCTCCTTCTTAGCCAGAGAGGGGTGGAGGGGCATCCCTCATACCCTTCCCCTGCTGCACTGTGGGGTCCCACCCAGAAGAGACAGTCCTCCACAAACATCTCCAACATGAGTCTTTTCCCATGGGGCTTCAGCTCTTCACCAACTGCCCCAACATGGGTCATAAATTGTAGAATGTCTCTCAGTCTCTCAGGACCAGACTACTCCAGCCTTGATCTCCACAGAGTCACAAGTCTTCCTCCCCAGCAAACCTGCTCTGGCATGGATCTCCCTCTCACTCATCTCTGTATCTCTATCTTCCTCCATGGACTACAAGTCCTGGCAGAAACTTGCTCCAACGCAGGTCACTATGTCTTCTATATGTCTCCACCTGCTGCAGCATGGAGCCTCTCCATGGGGTACAGGTGGGGTCTTGGTCTTTTCCATGGACTGTGGGGACACACCCACACCATGGGTTTCTCCACAGGCTGCAGGGGCATCTTTCTCTCTAGCACCTGGAGTGCCTCCCCACCCCCTCCCCTTCCCTGGCCTTGGTGTCTATACAGTTTCTTACATCTCTCACTCCCTTCTCTGGTGGCAAAGTGCAGCTGATTCAGGTTTTTTCTCCTAAATGTGTTTACCAGAGGTGCTATGACTGTTGCTGATGGGCTCAGCCTTGGTCAAAAATGGTTCTGGCCTTGAGTCAGCTGGTGTTTACACTCTTGGGCCTGCAGAAATCCAGCTGCTTCTTGCAGAAGCCACCCCTGCAGCCCTGATCTCCCTCTTCACCAGAACCCAGATATGCTAAACTATGACAATACTGTAACTGTCCCTGCAAGGAAAGATATTGTAAGGAAATATGTTGCAAGGAAGCAGCATTCTTAGGGGGGAAGCAGAGAGCAAAAAAGGAGAGACTGAACTTTGAGTCAGAAGGTTTTTAGTCATGTAGTGCAGGCTACACCATGGACAGTAAAGAGCTGGCTTTTGATCACCCAGGTCTAACATGCTTTCCAGTAACTTGAGATGTAGTGAGTCTTAGTTGCTTGCAGCTAGATCTCTCTCACAATTTTCAGTGCAATAGCACCAAAAAGTAAACCAAAATAAAACCTGCTAAATTCCTTTATTCTCCCTGCAGGCTATGGTGGGTTCAGGCTGGCAAATGGCAGTACTAAATGTTCAGGGAGAGTAGAGCTTCTTCATGGAGGTATGTGGGGACCACTGTGTGACTACCTATGGGATCTGCCAACTGCTGATGCTCTCTGCCAACACCTGGACTGTGGAGTTGCCCTGCTGATACCAAGTGGACAATCCTTTAGGAGAAGAAATGGAACTATGTGGAATGGCACATTCAGCTGCAAGAGTAACTCACACTTGAGGGACTGTCCTGTGGGTGTGCTAGGTCATGATGAATGCCCTGCTGGTAAAGACGCACGTGTAGTATGTTCAGGTGGGCAGCAGAAAGGTCTAAGAGGCGAACCGAAAAACTCTTTGAGGAAAAATACAGACACAAAACCCAGAGGGTGTCTGTGGATCCAAGCTCCATCTTTTGGCTGCTGCCACAAGGATTTCCCATTGCAGTAGCAATTCACCTGCAGCATGAGGCTGTTTTCTGTGAAATGCTCCTAGTCTCAAAGAACAGGAAGAAAAGGGATGGGCACAGAGGGTGAGGGCAACATAGACATGTCTTAAGCCACCATTGTACGATCCAAAGAATCTCCACAGAGGACAGAGGAAGGTGCTGATAACAAGGTCTATGGGCAGTCTTAGACAAGGCTAAATTAATCTGTCAGATGTAGGGTCCAACTGGAAGGTACAGTAAGGACTAGCAGGACACAAGACTGGAGATAAACCTGTGACTGGTGGCTAAGTAAGGTCTTGTACCAGCAACACAAGATGTGTAGTTGGAGGCCCTAAGTGAGGCTGGTCAGAACTATTGCTGGTCTGTTGCTTCACCCAGACCCCTGAAACTTAGTTCTCCAAGTCTGAAACTTGCAATGGAGAACAAATCCTAATTTCTAGCCATTCCTTTCAGTAAAATAAGGTGGACTGAAGGCTAGTTATGAGTGTAGAAGATTCAGTGGCCCAGTGGAGTCATTTTTGCTACTGAACGCTAGGTAAAGTTAATTCCCATGTCCCAGTTGCTTTCGCGTCATGACTTTTAGCACTTAGGAATACGACACCTGAGTACTCCCTTTCTCTCATATTCAGGCTGCCCAGGAGGGAGGTTGGTGAATGGCACCACATGCTCTGGCAGAGTGGAGATCCGCCATGGAGAAATATGGGGAAGACTCTGCAACTCCCACTGGAATTTGCAAGCTGCCAGTGTTCTCTGTCACCAGCTGAACTGTGGCTATGCAAAGTCAATCCAGACAGGAGACCATTTTGTGGATGGGAATGGGCCTGTATGGAGAGATGCTTTTTACTGTGAAGGGACAGAGTCCTGCCTATGGGATTGTGCTCAGCTGACTTTGGGCAATCCAACCTGTTCAGCCAGAGAAGCAGCTACTGTTATTTGCTCAGGTAAATGGGGACTAGCCTTTCATGGGTAGTGCAACCTTAGACCAAAGCAGCACTGGTCAGCTCACTCTGCCATGTAAGTCTGGCTCACAGGATCTACTCTTTCAGCTGGGGAAGTCATTCTCACTTTCCATTGCAGACTCTTGTGTGCATGAAAGAAAACAAAGCCTTAACAGAGGCTCCCTCCTTAACTAGTGGTAACAATTATTTTTTTACCAACTTAGAAATTTGTCTTCCATCTCCCTCTTTCTCCTGTATATTACTCAGTATGTTCTCCAACTCTCTTTGTACCAGGTCTTCCTGAATCGCTCAGACTCTCAGGTGGTGGGAGCCGCTGTGATGGACAAGTTGAAATCTCTCACTATGGGATGTGGAGCAGAGTCTTGGATGATGCCTGGGACATTCAGGATGCTCATGTGGTATGCAGACAGCTCCAGTGTGGAATTGCCGAAAAAGCCTATTACCTTCCAAGGTCTGAGCGAGCAATTGGTCCTGTGGGCTTAAGAAGTGTCCAGTGTGCTGGAAATGAAACTCAGCTGATATTCTGTAAGACCTCCCATTCTCAAAGTGTGCCAACAGGAGTTGCTGAAGATGTTGGTGTGATTTGCTCAGGTTAGTTTCTATGCGAAAGCAACAGAATGTTTCCTGAGTCCACCGTCTTCTGTGGTCTCACCAGACCTTAATTAGGTATGGGTCTGAGACTGTGATATCCACCTGATTGTATCCTTTAAGGAACAAACACCAGCTAAGAATGCAAGAGGAATGCTTTCTTTATCTGAACTTCTTAAATAATTCATCTCTCAGAATGAGAAAGAAACGGTACGATATGGAAGTAATAAAAAGGCTAATCTGGTCATGACTGCCACGCATTTTGATACTTGGAAATTAAATAGGTTTTATTTTGTGACATTTCTATATTTCTAGATACCTGCAGCCTTTCTAAAGTAAATTAGATCTGTATGTACTCTTCTCTTACTTTGCAAGTCATCTGTAACAGAAACCATTACATTGTGCTGTGCATTACCATTGAACTTTCTATGTTGACAGCTGGGTTTTCTTCCTGCAGGTAGCAGGCAGATCAGGCTGGTGAATGGAACAAATCGCTGTGCTGGGAGAGTAGAGCTTTATCATCATGGCATCTGGGGCACCATCTGTGATGATAACTGGGATCTCTCAGATGCTAATGTTGTTTGCAAACAGCTGGGATGTGGACATGCCATCAAGGCATCTGTCTCTGCTCATTACGGCAAAGGCACAGGACAGATCTGGATGGATGATGTGAACTGCACTGGGACTGAAGCCAGTCTCTGGGCATGTCCCTCCAGGGCATGGGGCCAGCATAACTGCCAACACGACGAGGATGCAGGAGTCCTGTGCTCAGGTGTGTTCACAGAATCCTTCTCTCACCCTGTGAGTTGAAAGGGGAGGGTTACATGAAGAGAAAGCAGAGAGTAGTGGTGACTTCCTGGGTTGAACAGCCTCTTCCCGTCTCTTGACTACAAGCATATTTGATCAACACATCCTCATGGTCCCACCATGAAGCAAAGGGTTTAGAGAAGTCCTTATTTTGTATTCACACATGTATGGTGGCTGTGGGTGTGGGTGGGTGAGGTATTCCATAAAGATTCCCACACAAGGGGCTGTGGTTTTTCCTTATGTAGAGCAACATCTCAGCTACCATGTGCCCATTACAGAAAGTTACAGTTGTCTCTGAAACCAGTGGGAACAGCATCAACCAATGAGAAGAGCTTATGGAGGAGCTGCTCCTGAATATTTAAGTGGCAGTTTCAAGAAAGAGGACAAACGAAGTGGAAAAAGCCACTGCTGGGGATGTGGCTGGAGACTTTGTTGTCCAAAAAGTGGATTCATTATCTCAGTGTGGAATAAATTCACTCTCACACACAAACAAACTGGGCAGATGTTGCTTTTCTTCGGGACTGGGTGCTTGGTGGATTTCCATAAATCAAGCACACCCAAAGCCAGTGCTTTCATTGTATATAAAACTGTTGCAAGGTAATACACTTCCACTTACAAGGATTGGCTAGTAATTTACATGTAATTATAATAATTGCTATGTCAACTTCTTCAACCACTGCACCTGTGTGGAGGAGGGTTCTTCACCTGGGCAAAGTGGGTCTGTTCTCGACCTGTGGGTATGTATTTTTAGTGTTATAATGGAGACAGTGCAGTTAGGTATGTCTGTGTGTAGAGATAATTTGCTTTGACGCTCCTGGTGTTCCAGGTCATTTCATTTACAGGTGATACTTTAAACAGTTCCCTTTGATCCCTTTCTTAGCAACCAACTAGCGACTATCTACAGACATCCTTAATTATGGAGCCATTTTAAGACAGAGCCATGTTAACTTTTAAGTTTCATGATAGATATCAAAATATAGAGCCATGAACTTGTCATAGCAGTACAAAAGAAAACCTGAAATCAATTGGGTGATAAAGTACCAGCCAGCCCTCAGGATATGTGGATCAATCAAAGCCTGTAACAGTTGAAATCTTCAAGAAAGTGGTCTCTGCTTTCTGAAAAGTAGCACTTACTTATTGACTGGTCTATGGAAAAAACACCCAATGGGATGTGTTATAAATAGAAGAAAGTAATTTTTCTTTACCTCATAAACTGCATTCTAATTCAGGTGTTTTGCAGAGAGAAAATCTGACTTTTGTAATAAACCTATGTTCGGTTTGGTACTGTGTTAACTCATATATTGTTGTTCCCAGAATGAGACGTAGCCTTTTATTCTATGTGCACATTGTAACAATGTCAATACCTGTTATCTGGAACTAAGGTTAGAGTTGATAAAAACATTTTGTGATTTTGTTGACAGTAAAGTAGTGTTTAAAATAGATGTGCGTTCAAAAACTTCTTAAATAGGTGTTTCACAGAACTGAGGAGCAAAATATATTGCTCAGGGTTTCAGTCACCTCAAGCTGCAGAATAAGGCCCCTCTAATTCCATTCTTTGTCTTTGTTTCTAGAGTTCCTGGCTCTGCGGCTAGTGAATGGCAATGGCTGTTCTGGTCGGCTAGAAGTTTTCTACAATGGGACATGGGGGAGCATTTGCTCCAATCGTATGTCTCAACTCACTGCAATAACTGTATGCAAACACCTGAACTGTGGAGATGATGGGGAAATTGCAAGAGACTTCAAATATGGCAGAGGTTCTGGGCCCACATGGCTGGACCACATTGACTGTACTGAACAACACAGGTCTCTCTGGCAATGTCAGTCAGAGCCCTGGGATCCTCAGTCATGTGACAACCGAGCAGATGAGACCCATATTTCTTGCATGGGTAATTAGAAATATCTACAGGACTGCCCAGATGCATACATAAAGCTATGCATGCATTATTTGAGCAGTGTAGCAATTATTTCAGAATAGCAATTATTTCATGTTTGTTTCTTATCTGGTATAGATATATCATTTCCAGTTTCATGCAAATGGCACAAACACTTTTCTTGGTCTACATTCCTGAAGTAAATGGGTGAATTAAAATAATGTGTCATGAAGAGCAGGTATCCAGTGGAAATGCCACTTCCAATGGAAGTCGCTGAAAGGATGATGCCAGTGCATATATATTTAAAGCAAAAATCTATGATTCACAGTCTGTGAGATCAGACTTCTCAAGACGTCTAGAGATATGTATGTGTTTCTACATGTATGGAGACATATTGCTGCATATACACAGGCAGACACGTGCATATACATAGCTATGGGCAAGTGTATGAATTAATTCCGTTCTAAAGGCTCATTTCTAATACCTGTTCTTAAGACAGTGTTTACTACCTGTGCATTCCTAATGAATTCTAGATCATATTCAGGTCTCCTGAAAGGAATAGCAGCTGCTTCACACAAGAAGAAAGAATGCATGGTCACCAGGAAAATTAATTAATAGAAATAGCCAACCAAGCACTAAACAGACCATACAAATTTTATAGGAAAAAATTAAATTGATTAATTTTTAGGTATTTTATTCTGGCTTCACTCTTTTCAGAGAATAATAAAATTATTTACATCAGCATTTAAATTCTGCAGGAAGAAAAGAGGAAACATCTCCAGCCACATTTGCTGAGTGTCCAAACTCTACAAGTTGTTCATGTATGTCTACCTCTTTATTTCTCCTCATTGGTCCCTACAGGCCTTCCTGCTGTTTTAACAATACAGATGGTTTCTGTGTTTTGCAGACAGGGAGAAGGTACGAGTCATAGGAGGAGAAGATGGATGTTCAGGCAGAGTGGAGATTTGGCAACAAGGTTCTTGGGGAACAGTCTGTGATGATTCCTGGGACATGGCAGATGCTAATGTTGTATGCAGACAACTGGGTTGTGGACCTGCTGTGTCTGCTCTCCGTGAAGCTGCCTTTGGGGAAGGGACTGGCCCCATCTGGTTGGAGAAGGTGCACTGTAAAGGCACAGAGCTATCTTTTTGGGACTGTCCTGTCAATCCCTTGTTCAGCAAAAACTGTGACCATAAGAAAGATGCTGCTGTGAATTGTTCCGGTTAGTGACTTGCCCTTTTGTTCAGGGATCTAGGAAAGAGGGGGATAGAAGAGCATTATGTCAGTTGTACATGCCAGCAACTAGTATCTTAATAGTTTTCACAGCAAGAAACTCACAAATGAAGTGCAGATGTCATCCTTCATTTTCCATATTTGCTTCTTCCTTAACCTGAACTTCCCTTCCTTTTTCAGGTATGACAGGAACAGCAGCACCACCCACTGGAGCAGGTAAAGCATTCTTCTCTTTCCTTTCTCACATCAATTGAGGGCCTAATGTCCCTGATACTGCACAGCAGATCAATCACCGCATCAGAAGCATCTCCCACAGCCTTTTGTAAAGGAGAGCTGGGTGGCACTGTCGCCAGCTGCTGAATTAATAGCTGCTTGACCAGAACCTACCACTGGGCAGCAGGTGACCTGCCTCACTCACCCTGCTATCATAGGCAGAGCAGGAGATTACAGAACAGCTGCATTTTGGGTCACCTGATAGTCTACTAGTTGCTACTTCATTTCCATTCAGATCCTGCCTGCTCCATCACGAGAGAGAGTATGAGAATTTCAATGCCTGTCATCCTTTGCATTATTCTGGGGGCCCTTCTCTGCCTGGCCCTTGCCATTCTTGCTGGACGGATACGAAGCACCAGGGCACAGCAGAGAGGTGAGTCACTCAGGACTGCTGTGAAATGCCTCCTTGTTGTAACTAGTGACAGTTTAATTGGCTGTGGAGGCTGGGGTGAGCTGGGGAGGGTGACTGAAATGAATGGTTTCTGCTGCCATATATTTTCATCACCTAGCAGTGAAAGAGCTAGTGCTTATCTTTGTTCAGCACCTTTCAGTGACTTTCTGGGTACCAACAAGGCCATGCCTTATGTCGATTCTCTTTTCCATGATTCCCCAGCCTGAGCATGAGCAGAGACTCAGCGATCATTGTCTTTTACTTTCAGGCTACAGACTATCCTATGACCCCTTCTCTGAGGCTGTCTATGAAGAGATCAACTATAACCTGATGAGGGAAAAGCAAGGAATGACTGATCTCTCAGGTCTGTTTGTTCATCTCTTGTCAAGGGAATATAACTGAGGTTAATTACTCCTGGTGGCTCAGATCCCAGTCTATACTTTGCAGTTCCTAAATCTATTGGGAAATAGAAAAGTCCTTGCTTGGGTGGTGGTGGTGGTGGTGTGTTCCTGCCTACTGGAGTTTACCAATTACTTTCCTAGGGACTGTTCATTTTGTGGTATCAGTGCCACCAGAAAACAGATCAGAATAGTTCAAAAAAACCCCAACAAAATTGGCTTTTTCTGTCATTATTTAAAGCAAGAAGAAATAAAGATTAATCTGTGTCTTCTATCAACTATGAGTGTCTGTAGGCTTCTTCCTGGCAACTATTTTTCTACCATTGTGGTTTGAATCCCCCATGAGCTATGAGAGGTACCTTCACCAATGACAAAATTTGAACAATCTCAGTACAGGGAGATATGATCAGAACTGAAAATGTCTGCTTGCAGCCCAGAAAGCCAACCATATCCTGGGGTGCAGTGTGACCAGCAGGTTGAGTAAGGTGATTTTGCTCCTCTACTCCAGTCTTGTGACAGCCCACCTGGAGTACTGAGTCCCACTCAAGAAAGACACAGAACAGTTTGAGTGGATCCAGAGGAAAGCCATGAAGATTAACAAAGAGAGGATTGGAACAAGTCTCTTATGAAGAGACTTAGGGTTGTTCAGCTTGGAGAGGAAGCAGAACTTCAGATATTTTTCTTCAGAGGTTTGGCCTACGTTTGTAGCCATGTGTCTATGGCCAAGGGTGGCTACTTAAATTTCTGTGATATGGTCTAGCTAGGAGAAGGTGTTTAAAGTAATGAAAAGACAAGGAAGCAGGTGCTAAACAGAGATAAACAAGGAGTAATCTGTCATCTTGCACTTATGAAATGGAATTGGGAATCTTACTCTGAACAAACCCTGTCATTATCTGCTACCTTCTCTGGGTCTTATTCCAGACCTTATTTTTGCTTTCTACCTGTAATAGCAATATATAACACTTATATAAGCTATATAGTTGTCTGGAATACTTTAAAGTCCTCAGGAGGATTCTTGGTTTAGTATCATTCATTATCATAAAGATAATGCCAGTGTTACAGGCAGTTATTTGGGATCCTCATCTACTTACTGCTTTATCTATGGAAGATTTCTCCCAGTTAGAGTTAATATCTGTATTATTCCAGAGGTCTCTCCATTGACTGGAAATGGCCTGGAAGATGGGTATGATGATGTGACAGAAGCTCCTGGACCTAAAGATGCTTCTCTCTCTGAGCAGAATGGGCAGAAAATCATTGGGATATCTGAAGAAAGTGACAAAAACAAGGATTCACAGAAAGGTACAAGAAACCTTGTTTCTTGTTAGTTTTGATAATCTATAGTTACCACACTGACTCAGGGAAAATCAAGGTAGAGGTTACCTCAAGGGTTCACCTAGGTTTTATCTAACCACTGTCAACGAGCACTACCTACCTATGTGAAGAGTGTAGGTTAGATATTTCTTATTCTGTTTTTACAGCCATTCAGTAGCCATGTGTCCTGATAAAAAGTCAGGGAGATGCTCAATGTGATCCCAAGGGCATTAAGACACAAACTAGGGTAAATGCCCTTCACCCCAAACAGCATTTATTACAAAGAGAAGTAGAGAAGTAAAAGGCAAATAGCAGCGATAGGACAGAATCTTTCAAGATATAACATTTCAAAAAGTATTTCAAAACCAAAATTCTGTAGTATTTCTATTCAGCACAGTCTACTCAGTAACAGGTCGTGGAAACACTTGGCTTTCCAGTTATTATGCATACCCACATGCACAGTAACACCCACAGATATGTACAACACGTTCCCCAGTAACTGTGCTTAAACATGCAGTCTATCAATGATCCTCCTGGATCCACTGACCTCCCTCAGCTGCTGGTGACTGGGCATGTGAGCCCTCAAGACCACCCCAGTTGGTGGTATGTTAGAATTCTGTCAACTCTGTTTTTTCTAGTTGCCAGCACCAGACATACACAAGCTCTCTGCCCCATAGCCCATCCCTGGTTGCTGGCACTTACACCTTAATATACACACAGGATGGAGAGCCCCCTTAGTCAGAAAAGCTGTCAGATATGGTGCTTGATAACAAGACAGGACAGATACTGATGATCAGATGCCAAATATGCATACTAGACAACAGCCAATTTACATGCCGCCAGCCCCTTTTAATCCACTCCCCCCCTTATCATTCTATTTTTATGCCTATTCCTTCATGAACTAGGATCTTTCCTTCTCTGTGCTTTTTGTTTCCTCCTCTAAGCAGCTTATAGTAAGTTTTCTATAATACCCAAATGGCTCTTCCCCTGTGTCTCATACTAAGTCTCATACCTTTTGGCAGCAACGCCCCTCGCTCTGTAAGATGGGTTACATCCTCTTAATGGTTTTCAAGCACAGGCAATCGGCAGAGCACTCTCCTGTGTGGAGCCAGATCAGGACAAACTTGTAGATGGACAAGGGCAGATCACCTGTTTGCAATGTATCAGAGAATACTTAAGGCAGTAAAAGAGATTATTTAGGGATTTTGAAAAATTGCTTTTATTAAAAGTGTTTAAAAGTAGATCAGTACCCTGTTTTCTGGGGTCCTAGCATACATGTGCCTGTAGCAGGAGGTAAGATGAGAACAATTTCTAAGGACTTATTCACAGCCATATCTACAATTCTATTTTTGGAGGAAACAATGGCAGCCCATGCTGTCACATGCACAACTATGCAAAGGGAATTCATACAAAAATTCATACAATTCATATCTCTGTTCTTCCCTTCATATTTTCAGACTGGAGTCCTAACATTTCAGGGAACAGGACCTCTGAGAATGAGAGAAATTCAGCTCCTGGTCTTGAAGATACAGGCTATGATGACAGTGAAGAGCTGGGACACTGATAGAGACAGCTGAGCTGTACTGACAACTTTTGGAGATACACACGTGCGAATAAAATGTTACTTAGGTACGAGTAGAACCAGAGCTACCTGACTTTAGGAACAATTTAGGAATATGTTTGGCTTATTTGCAGAGAAGCAATTACGTACTCAGAAGAAATACAGGCATTACAGTTAGAAAAATCTTGGTATTTTCTCCTCACAATTTCTTGTTATATAGACGCTTCTTTTTATTTCTAAATAGTTTCACTGCTAATTTTTCATATTTTCATATTTTATTATTAGAAATTGTCTAAATATCTCTCCTCAAATTTATGCTTCTGATCCCATTACAGAAGGCAACTTTCTGGAAATTATTAGGAATAGAGAATGAACTGCAAGAAAATTGTCAAAATTCAGTTTCACATATTGGATATACTTGCTTGTCACATAGAATGTGAGGACTACTTATTTTCTAAATAGTGCTTTGTGAGAAGAAATTCAGCAGGATGTTGTTCTTGTATGTAATTCAAATTCTGGATCTGCATCTAAAGTGACAAATGAATCATGATTTGATCAGAGGGAAAAGCTTCTCCTCTATTTTCTCCCTCTACAATATAATAATTTATTGTCTTCCAAAGTAATACCAATTATACAATAAGAGAAATAAAACCTACTTATTTCCATAAATGGCAAGTGATGGTCATAGGTATCTATTATGTCACTTAATTTTAATCATATGAAGGCAGACTGAAAAAAATCTGTATGCTGATGGAATAGAAGGCAAAGTTTAATTGTCTTGGCTCCTAATGAAATTTTTCAGGTCCTGAAAGAAAAAGCTTTCTTGCATTCTGTCACCTATCCTGTCATCCATTTTTCTCTCAAAATATGAGCATTATGACTTTATATGCAAAATATGACCTTATAGAAAGCTCTTCCTCTCTACCCAAGAAAGATGTTAATGCATTAAAGATCATGAAAAAAGTTTTTGTAACCCTTACTCAGATCAATTAAGTTTCTCAAAAGAAAAAACTTGAAACTTAAACACAGATATGATTTCTTTTTAGATCAGAGGATAAATGGTATAGAAATGGAAGCTGTTGAGAATTTGCCTAGAGCAAGGCAGTGTAACCATGTGTCTAGAAGAAACACCTGTGAGAGTAACCATGACATACAAGAGACTCTCATGTGTACATAAAAATAACGGTTCTAGCCATCATGATACATAATGAGATGTGAGTTTATCCCAAACAGCTAAGACACACAAAGCAAATCCCTTCCCAAACAGTCTCACAATCTCATTGACGTCATAAACCCAGCATCAGGACACCCTACAACCCTGCGCCAAGGACTGAGGCAGAAAAGATTGCAATTAAGATGAGCCTGGCAAATATGTATTTCCCTGGATGTGTCTGTCTCAGCAATGAATGGCACTTCCTGTGGAATATTGTGAGACCAGAGGAGAGCTCAGTGCTGCTGCGATTCTGTGATGCATAGGATGTTTCTATCTCTGTAATCCTCTATCCTTTCCAAGCCATGTTGACTACAGTGAGGACAAAATTCAAAAGGAAAGACAAGTATGGCAAACCAAGGTACTTTGTTGCTTTCTCTAAGGATCCCTTTTAACAATCTTGACAACTATTTACAGGTAAGAGTGATTTACTATTTCCATGCTTAAACCCAACATCACAGAAGGATATAAAACCACTGCAGCAGCCAAGTCTTTGAGAAATGAATTCTTGCTGATTGATTCTCTAGCAGCATCAGTAAGACCAGACAGACATGTTACAGGCATGCTGCTATTACAGTCACCCTAATAAAATAGCATAAATTCCAGTCTATTTTTGTTTTAGTTTAGAATATGATTTTTATTTTTAAGGAGTTATAGCAGCTATGATAATTAAAGCATGTTAAGGCCCTTAGGAGTAGGTAACTAGAATGGTGTGTGCCTTGATCACTATGGAAATCATTGTGGGTTCTGAATTAAAACAATGGGTGCTGATTATGGACATTGAGTGAAAACAATAGGTACCAGAAGAAACTGGTAATGGTTTTGGAAGATCAGCCAAAGATGAAATGAGCATGTACAAGGATGGGATTCAATCAATGGACACAGTGAGGAAGACTATGGATGACCAATAAGAATAAGGATATAGATAAAGTGAAGCAATTGAAAGCAAATCATTGCAAAGGTCAAATTAAGAAGTGAGCATTCTATGCAATTTTGAACAATTACTCTGCTAAAAAATGTATAATTATGTTGCACTTTGTACTTGTTGATGAACACGTCTTTGGTGGAGGTATCCCATGTTCCCCAGTGCTGGAATAAAAGAAGTGCCTGCTTATCTGCTTTGTGTAGGTAGGTTCTTTGTGACTGTGACCACTAAAACTGTGGGACACAAGAAGGAAGGAAACACGTACAGCCATGTAATAAAATGTAATCACTTTATCTATTTTTACTGGCCCACTAATTAAAAAACTAGGAAAGCACAAATAGACAATGTGTTGTGGTTTAACCTCAGCGGAAAGCTGGGGCCACAAAGGTCAGAACACAGAAGCCCCCTACCACTTTAAGAGGTGGAGGATGGGCGAAAGGAGCTAATCGAGGAGCTGCAGAGCCAGAGGAAAAAAAAACCAACGGCCTGCAAGGTTAGGATAAGGATAGTTTACTAAACAACAGGGAAAAGTATGAAAACAACTAACTACAGTGCTATTATATACAGTGCAAACCTCTCACCACACTATGTCATTTGAGCCGTGCCCGAACCGATTCAGATTCCCGAACGCAGCACTCCCCGAGCCCAGCACCCCCGAGCACCCCCCTCACCACCGCCTGCCACGCCGAGCCCAAAAGAGAGAGAGCGAGAAGCCGGAACTCCCACACGCCTGCTCAGACCAGCACTTCCCGTGCCCGGAGCAGGTTCTGATAGGTCCGGAGTCTCCCCCGGAACTGGCACTGCGGCTGCCCAGACCGGGACTTCCCGTGCCTGGGTCCGAAGTCGCCCCTGCAAAAGGGAGGGGGGGCAGCCTGTCGGATCATGATGCAATTGGTATGGAATACTCTCAGGGCTAACACAGCCTGCTGCTGGGCTGAACCCAGGACATTATCCACCCCTTATTCCATACCATTTACACCATGAGCAGGACCAGCAACCTTCTTTGGGTTCAGGGAGTCTCTCGCATCCACACACATGCATGTACACATGCACACACATGTATGTGCATTTAGATTCTGTCTGTGGACGTTTCCTCCGAGTCTGTTGGTTTCATTCAGTCCATGATTCTCAGGCTCACTGGTCCCTCTGTCACAACAGTCTCTCAGGGTATGAAGAGTCGTACGTGCCACTGGATCGTTGAATGCTGTATCTCGGGCTCTCGAACACTGCACCTGGCATGATCCATGCTCATAGTCCGTGGGTCAGAGGTGTTTATTACAAAAGACAAAAAAAAGAGTTCTTGGGAGGCTGATCTTCGCTCCATCATCACGGCACCGATGACCCTAGCTGTAATGTCATTAGTATAACATACAGTATCTATAACAACAATAAAACAGTAGTGAATTATTTAGCATGATATTGGCTATTCTCACCCAAAATCAAGTCCCCTTGAGGTACACATCGAGTTTCTCCATCCTTCTGCATTACCCACCAGGTACAACCAGGTCCTTGAGCAAAAACAATCCCAGATATGGGTTTACCTTTGCCTGTAGCAGGAATGACCCAAACTGTCTTTCCCAAAATACTTTTCATGTGCACTACTGGGACTCTGTCACCTTCTACAGTATGTGAGAATTCTGACTGAGCTGGACCGGCCCGATTGGTAGATCCCCTAGTGTTAACTAACCACGTAGCTTCAGCTAAATGTGTATCCCAATTTTTAAATGTTCCACCACCCATTGCTTTCAGTGTAGTCTTTAAAAGCCCATTGTATCGTTCAATTTTCCCAGAAGCGGGTGCATGATAAGGAATGTGATACACCCACTCAATGCCATGCTCTTTGGCCCAAGTGTCTATGAGAGTATTTTGGAAATGAGTCCCATTATCTGACTCAATTCTTTCTGGGGTGCCGTGTCGCCATAGGACTTGCCTTTCCAGGCCCAGAATTGTATTCCGGGCAGTGGCATGGGGTACAGGATATGTCTCCAACCAGCCAGTGGTTGCCTCTACCATTCTAAGTACGTAACGTTTACCATGGCGAGTTTGTGGGAGAGTGATGTAATCAACCTGCCAAGCCTCCCCATATTTATATTTCATCCACTGTCCTCTATACCAGAGGGGTTTTAGCCGCTTAGCTTGCTTGATTGCGGCACATGTCTCACATTCATGGATAACTTGTGCAATAGCATCCATGGTTAAGTCCACCCCTCGATCTCGAGCCCATCTATATGTTGCATCTCTTCCTTGATGACCTGAAGTATCATGAGCCCATCGGGCTAGGAACAACTCACCCTTATGTTGCCAGTCCAAATCTACCTGGGCCACTTCAATCTTAGCAGCCTTATCGGCCTGCTGGTTGTTTTCATGTTCTTCCATGGCCCGACTCTTAGGTACGTGGGCGTTCACATGACGTACCTTTACAGTAAGCTTCTCTAATCGGGTAGCAATATCTTGCCATTAATCAGCAGCCCATATGGGTTTGCCTCTACGCTGCCAATTGTTCTTTTTCCACTGCTGCAACCACCCCCACAAGGCATTAGCCACCATCCACGAGTCAGTATAAAGATATAGCATAGGCCACTTCTCTCTCTCAGCAATGTCCAGGGCTAATTGGATAGCCTTTACCTCAGCAAATTGGCTTGATTCACCTTTTCCTTCAGTGGCTTCTGCTACTCGCCTCATAGGACTCCACACAGCAGCTTTCCATTTCCGATGCTTACCCACGCTGCGACAAGATCCGTCAGTGAACAGGGCATACTGCTTTTCATTTTCTGGCAATTGGTTATATGGTGGAGCTTCTTCTGCGCGTGTTACCTCCTCATCCTCTGGTGACATCCCAAAGTCTTTGCCTTCTGGCCAGTCTGTAATCACCTCCACGATTCCTGGGCGATTGGGGTTTCCTATTCGAGCTTGTTGCGTAATTAGTGCGATCCACTTGCTCCATGTAGCATCAGTTGCATGGTGTGTGGAAGGGACCTTCCCTTTAAACATCCAGCCCAGCACCGGCAGTCGGGGTGCTAGGAAAAGCTGAGCTTCAGTTCCAATTACCTCTGAAGCAGCTCGAACCCCTTCGTAAGCGGCCAGTATTTCCTTCTCTGTTGGAGTGTAATTGGCCTCAGATCCTTTGTAGGCCCGACTCCAAAACCCTAACGGTCGCCCTCGAGTCTCCCCTTGTGTTTTCTGCCAGAGACTCCAGGTAGGGCCATTGTCACCAGCTGCAGTATAGAGCACATTTTTAATATCAGTCCCTGTACGGACAGGTCCAAGGGCTACAGCATGGACTATTTCGCGTTTGATCTGCTCAAAGGCTTGCTGCTGCTCAGGGCCCCATTCAAAATTATTTTTCTTCCGAGTTACATAGTAGAGTGGGCTCACAATGAGACTATAGTTTGGGATATGCATTCTCCAAAATCCTATGACACCTAAGAAAGCTTGTTTCCTTTTTGTTACTTGGTGGGGACATCGCTGCAATTTTATTAATAACGTCCATTGGGATCTGACGACGCCCATCCTGCCATCTTATTCCTAAAAACTGGATTTCTCGCTTAGGCCCCTTGAATTTACTTTGTTTTATAGCAAAACCAGCTTCTAGCAAGATTTGAATTATCTTTTCTCCTTTTTCAAAAACTTCCTTTGCTGTATCGCCCCATACAATGATGTCATCAATATACTGCAAGTGCTCTGGGGCTCCACCCTTTTCTAATGTACTCTGGATTAGTCCATGACAGATGGTGGGACTGTGTTTCCACCCCTGGGGCAGACGATTCCATGTGTATTGGACACCTCTCCAGGTGAAAGCAAACTGTGGTCTGCACTCTGGTGCTAGTGGGATTGAGAAGAAAGCATTTGCAATGTCAATTGTGGCGTACCACCTGGCTGCTTTCGATTCCAATTCATACTGGAGCTCTAGCATGTCCGGCACAGCAGCACTCATGTTTGGAGTGACTTCATTTAGGCCACGGTAATCTACTGTCAGCCTCCACTCTCCATCAGACTTCCGCACTGGCCATATAGGACTGTTAAATGGTGAGTGGGTTCGGCTGATCACTCCCTGACTCTCCAGTTGACGAATCAGTTTATGGATGGGGATCAAAGAATCCCGGTTTGTACGATACTGCCGCCTGTGCACTGTCGTCGTAGCGATTGGCACTCGCTGTTCTTCGACCTTCAATAACCCCACAACAGCCGGATCTTCCGAAAGTCCAGGCAAGTTACACAACTGTTCAGTTTCTTCAGTCTCCACAGCAGCTATTCCAAAAGCCCACCGGTATCCTTTAGGGTCTTTAAAATACCCTCTACAGAGATAGTCCATACCTAAAATGCACGGAGCTTCTGGGCCAGTCACAATGGGGTGTTTCTCCCAGTCCTTTCCAGTTAGGCTCACCTCAGCCTCTAGCACAGTCAACTGTTGGGAGCCCCCTGTGACTCCAGAAATGTAAACAGATTCTGTCCCTTCATAATTTGATGGTATTAGAGTACACTGAGCACCAGTATCCACTAGAGCCTCATACTCTTGTGGGTCTGATGTTCCAGGCCATCGGATCCACACAGTCCAATAAGTCCGATTATCCCTCTCCTCCACCTGGCTGGAGGCAGGGCTCCTCTATTGCTCCTGGATAGAAACTGGTGCAACATTCCTCCTGGCAGAACCTCGTGCACTTGCTCTACCCTGCAACTCATTTACTCGTGCTTGAAGGGCTGAAGTGGGCTTCTTATCCCACTTTCTCATGTCTTCTCCATGATCACGCAGGTAAAACCACAGTTTGGCTCGTGGTGTGGCTCGTGGTGTGGCTCGTGGTGTGGCTCGTGGTGTGTCTCTGCTGTATTCTCTCTCTTGGGACGGTGGATGACTTTTCCGGATAGCTGCAACATCGCTCTGTACAGGTTGGGAGTCGGCCATGTGTTCGTCAAGCTTAAGTTTAACCAGTTTCTCTACTGCTGCAATGACAGAACGTGCAACGTTGTCTTGATAAGTCCGGAGTCGGCGGGTCACTTCATATACGGTTGGTGGAAACATCTCATCATATTCCATTGCTGCCAGTGAATTCGTGTGCCCTGATGGTGCACTTCGTATGACCTTACGCCACATGTCTGTGGTGCATCGGACATCATCAGGATCATCAGGGAGCCTTCTGTTGTCCGACTCATAATAAATCAACTCTCGTACAGCTAATTCTCTCAGGTACTGGATAACTGTCTCTATGCTGTCGCTCTTGGGTTTCAGACAGGTAATATATTCTTTCATGGGGTATCTTTCCCGCACATTTGACAGCAATCGCCTCCAAAGACTGAGGATTTGTGACCTCTCCCCAAGTGCCTTATCAATACCTCCTTCTCTAGCCAGGGATCCCAACTGCCTGGCCTCCCTGCCGTCTAATTCCAGACTATTGGCCCCGCTATCCCAGCATCTGAGCAACCAAGTGATAATGTGCTCACCTGGGCGGCAGCCAAAATCTTTTCGCACCTCACGCAATTCACTCAGGGTCAGGGATCGGGTAACAATCTCTGGTTCTCCTACATCCTGATCTGCTCGAGATGGCTTTACCCCATTCTTACTTTTCTGAGGTGGCCCTGCCCCATTCTGACTTGTCTGAGATGGCCCTGCCCCATTCTGACTTTTCTGAGATGGCCCTGCTCCATTCTGACTTTTCCATGATGGCCCTGACTTTTCATCTTCATCCTCATCCGGCCATTCTTGAGATAATGGTTTTTCACCATCATACTCATCCTGACATTCTTGAGATGGCACCGGTAGTTCACCATCATCATCTGGCACTACGCGAGCTAACTTCCTGGTGTGTTTTCTCTTTTGAATGGGAGCCACAGACTTTGGTGTGGGTTGGCCAAGGTCTATTGTAGACGTTGCAGCATCTGCAGTATGTACTAGTCTATTTCCCCTTTCTCCCTGACAGCACTGACACCCTTTTTGAATGGGAGCGGCATCTGCGGTATTCGCTAATCCATTTCCTCTTTCCCCCTGACAGTGCTGATGGTCTGGAGTAGGGGCAAGGTCCATTGTCGAGGTCGCAGCATCTACAGTGTTCACCAATCCATTTCCTCTTTCCCCCTGACAGTACTGACAGTCTGGATTAGGGGCAAGGTCTACTGTAGAGGTCGCAGCATCTACAGTGTTCACCAATCCATTTCCTCTTTCCCCCTGACAGTACTGATGGTCTGGATTAGGGGCAATGTCTACTGTAGGGGTTGCAGTAGCTGCAGTATTTGCCAATCCATTTCCTTGTTCCCCTTGACAGTGCTGACAGTACTGACAGTGCTGCTTGCTATCAAGCAGTGTTTGGTAGATGGTAGCCAAGCCCCAGCACAGTGCAGTAGGGCGTATTTCTCTGGGGAGCCCACTGCAGTTCTTTTTCAAATATGCAGTCACCTTATTAGGATCCTGTAGCTGTTCAGGAGTGAAGTTCCAAACCACTGGGGGTAAGAAAGTGCCTAGGTACCTGCTCATATTTCGCCATTTGCCCTGCCACTCAAGCTTATCCAGCCTCAGGGAAAACTCTTGGGTGGTATTCATAAACCTGTGCCTAATATATATACCTATATATATCGAAAGCAGAACCATTTGCACCAAAACCAACAGTAGGAAAATGCTAGTTAGAATTTCCCAGGGGTATTGGAAATTGTTAAACACTCTTACAAGGCCTGTTTTATCCCTCCTTGTACCGAACAGCAAAAGCTGATACAAGTACTCTTTTAAGTTCATGAACTTCAACGTTATCCAATCATAGACTGTTATCACAACATACACTAAACACACGTACGGGATGGCAACGAATCCTGGCAGGATTAAATGCAGCAGCATGCCACGAGTTGGCAACCATGGCAGCATCCTTAAGAGTAAATGCCACAACATTGTACATAGAAATTACTTAAATAACCGTACTTATCACAACTCTATCTTAACTGCAATGGAGTTAAGGTCAAATCTATCGTTACCCCAACCTTTTTTGCCCCCCTTGAGGGTCCCCCTTCGCCCCACGTTGGGCGCCAAAAGTTGTTGTGGTTTAACCTCAGCGGAAAGCTGGGGCCACAAAGGTCAGAACACAGAAGCCCCCTACCACTTTAAGAGGTGGAGGATGGGTGAAAGGAGCTAATCGAGGAGCTGCAGAGCCAGAGGAAAAAAAAAACCAAGGCCTGCAAGGTTAGGATAAGGATAGTTTACTAAACAACAGGGAAAAGTATGAAAACAACTAACTACAGTGCTATTATATACAGTGCAAACCTCTCACCACACTATGTCATTTGAGCCATGCCCAAACCGATTCAGATTCCTGAACGCAGCACTCCCCGAGCCCAGCACCCCCGAGCACCCCCCTCACCACCGCCTGCCACGCCGAGCCCAAAAGAGAGAGAGCGAGAAGCCGGAACTCCCACACACCTGCTCAGACCAGCACTTCCCGTGCCCGGAGCAGGTTCTGATAGGTCCGGAGTCTCCCCCGGAACTGGCACTTCGGCTGCCCAGACCAGGACTTCCCGTGCCTGGGTCCGAAGTCGCCCCTGCAAAAGGGAGGGGGGCAGCCTGTCGGATCATGATGCAATTGGTATGGAATACTCTCAGGGCTAACACAGCCTGCTGCTGGGCTGAACTCAGGACACAATGTTTGCACAGAAAAGGAGTAGGCACCAGAGATGGAAAGGAGCAAGTAATTTCTGCTACATGAAACTTCCAGGACTGATGGAAGTTTCAGACCTGAAACTCTTCTCAACAGCCCTTTTACAGACCCACTAACACTGGGCCTATGCACTTTCCCAGCATCCTAAACAGTCTTAACAATGCCATACATCTCTGTCTCTCTGTCTAAGAGACACCAGATTTAAAACTGAAAACATCCAGCAACTATGAGGTATGAAATGTGCCAAGACTGAACCAGCGCCCATCTTCAAAAATGATAAATTATTGCAGAATGAGTCCGTGGGAGAGATGTTGCAGAAGGGGTCCAGGGGAGTCCGCCAAAGTAAACGATAGAGTCCTTACTGTGGTGGAAGAATTGTCCTCCTTTATTGCTGTAGCCACACACATTTATACCTTGTACTGTGTTTACTCAAAATAGCAAGCTAACTAACTGGTTGCATTGGGAAGTACATGAGCCCCCCCGTTAAGGATTATTGGCTAGCCAAGTGTCAGCGTGCGGCATCCATGCCTTTGCAGTAATGTTGTCTTATCTGTTTTTTCGGCTACTTCTCCTGTTTGCAGTTTTACTTTATCTCCTTGCGGCACTGTGAAAGAGATAGGGGACCCCTGTTCCAAGCCATGCAGCTAGGATTGTTATGTTACAGTTGCAGCATCAATAATGCTCCCTACAATAAATGAAAGGCAATAGTTCTCAAACACAACGTGAAAGATCTTCCTTGTCTGAAACCTCCCGAGGTAGCCAAGCAACATCCTCATCATACTTTAAAACACTTTCAGTCACCAGCTGCCAAAAAAACCTGTGCTAGAATTGAAATGTATGTCCTTAGCCTTAAAACTCCACAGGGAGTGTATGAGCAGCTGTAGTTACATTGATGCTAGGGTTTATATAGTGCAGTGAACTAATTTAACTTTCCAGTGCTCTGAGCGCCAGGATGAAAATTGCTGCTTGTGGGCCACCTGGGGAGGTTTCAGGCCAGCTGTGCCTTTCAGTCCTGGCTCTTTTGGTCTGGGAGCTATTGCTGGACGTTTGGCATGTTTGGATTTAAATGCTGCTCCGGCCAAGAAAAACACTTTTGGAGGTACATGGAGGTACATTCTAGGTTCCTAGGAAAAGGAATGCTCTGAGCCTCAGGTTGAAAGGTGCTGCTTTTGGCCCCCTGGGGAGGTTTTAGGTTAGCTATGTCTTTCACTCCTGGCTCCTTTGGTTTGGGAGCTATTGCTGGACGTTTGGCATGTTTGAAATGAAATGCTGCTCTGGCCGAGAAAAACACTTTTGGAGCTGTATGGAGGTACATTTAAAGTTCTCATTAAAGGAAAGCTCTGAGCCCCAGGTGGAATTGAGCTGCTAGTGGGTCCCTTGGACATGATTCAGCCAGCTATGTCTTTCAGTCCTGGCTCCACTTTTTTGGGAGATATTGCTGGACATTCAGCATGTTTGTAATGAAATGCTGCTCCAGCCAAGAAAAAGACTTTTGGAGCTGTATGGACGTAGATTTAAAGTTCTCAGACAAAGAAAAGCTCTGAGCCTCAGGTTGAAAGGTGCTGCAAGTAGGCCCACTGGGGGGGGAGGGGTTCAGGCCAGGTATGCGTTTCAGTCCTGGCTCCTTTGGTTTAGGAGCTGTTGCTGGACATATGGCATGTTTGGAATGAAATGTTGCTCCGGATAGAAACAGTTTTGGACGTATATCTAAGTACATTCGAGGTTCCCAGGCAAAAGAAAGCTCTGAGTCCCAGGTTGAAAGGTGCTGCTTGTGGGACCCCTGGAGAGCTTTCAGTCGAGCTATGCGTTTCAGTCCTGGCTACTTTGTTTTGGGAGCTACTCCTGAACATTTTTCATGTTTGGAAGGAAATGCTGCTCCGGCCGAGAAAAACTCTTTTGGAGGTATATGGAGGTAGATTCAAAGTTCTCAGGCAAAGGAAAGCTCTGAGCCGCAGGTTGAAAGGTGCTGCTTGTGGGCCCCCTTTGGAGGTTTCAGGCCAGGTACGCCTTTCAGTCCTGGCTCCTTTGTTTTGGGAGCTGTTGATGGATGTTTGACATGTTTGAAACTAAATGTTGCTCTAGCTGAGAAAAACACTTTTAGAGGTTTATGGGCGTACTTTGAAAGTTCAGGCAAAGGAAAGCACCAAGCCCCAGGTTGAAAGGTGCTGCAAGTAGGCCTCCTGGGGAGGTTTCAGGCCAGCTATACCTTTCCGTCCTGGCTCCTTTGGTTTGGGAGCTATTGCTGGACATTTGGCATGTTTGGAATTAGATGCTGCTCCGTCCGAGAAAAAAACTTTTGGTGGTATATGCACATAGATTCAAAGTTCTCAGGGAAAGGAAAGCTCTGACACCCAGGTTGAAAGGTGTTGCTTCTAGACCCCCTGGGGATGTTTCAGGCCAGGTATGCCTTTCAGACCTGTTGCTGGATGTTTGGCATCTTTGGAATGAAATGCAGCTCTATCCGTGTGTCCTGGTTCTGACCAGGGCAGGGTTGACATCCCCAATCAGCCAACGCAGGTAAGCTGAATTAGTCGGAGCTGTTTTCCACACCACCTGACACCACTTCCCTATAAAAGCAGCTGGTTGTGGAAGATGAGGGGTGGGGTTTCTGCCTCTAGTACACTTGGAGTGCGGCCAGGACGTCGGGCCGGTCGGTTCTTGCCATCGGGCAGCCCTCTGTAGGCGTTGGTTCAATAAGGTACTCTGTGTTAGCACTGGGTGTTTGTGTAACAAGCCATTATTGTTCTGTATTCACTTTGATATTTGTCAGTAAACTGTCCTTATGCCAACCCATGGTGGCTCTGCCTGTTTCTCCTCTGGGAGTGAGTGAGTGGCTTGGCGGGCATTTGGCCTCCATCCTGGGCCAAACCACCACAGTCCTTTTTGGCACCCAACGTGGTGCTCGAAGGGTTGGGATAACGGTAAAATCAGGCTTAGTTGTGCTAAAAATCTGTGATAAAATGTTTCAGAGGTATATGGAGGTACATTCAAGGTTCAGAGGCAAAGGAAAGCTCTGAGCCTCAGGTTGAAAGGTGCTGCTTTTAGCCCACTGGGGAGGTTTTAGGTTAGCTATGTCTTTTAGTCCTGGCTCCTACGGCTTCGAAGCTGTTGCTGGACATTTGGAATGGTTGGATTTAAATGCTGCTCCGGCCGTGAAAAACACTTTGGGAGCTGTACAGATGTTCATTTAAAGTTCTCAGCAAAGGAAAGCTCTGAGACCCAGGTTGAAAGGTGCTGCTTGTGGGCCACCTGGGGAGGTTTCAGGCCAGGTATGCACTTCCGTCCTGTCCCTTATTGTTTGGGATCTATTGCTGGACGTTTGGCATATTTGAAATGAAATGCAGCTCCGGTCGAGAGCATCTCTTTTGGAGATATATAGAGGTACATTCTAGGTTTCCAGACAAAGGAAAGCTCTTAGCCTCAGGTTGAAAGGAGCTCCATGTAGGGTCCAA
This sequence comes from Laterallus jamaicensis coturniculus, assembly GCA_022605575.1. Classification (NCBI taxonomy): domain Eukaryota; kingdom Metazoa; phylum Chordata; class Aves; order Gruiformes; family Rallidae; genus Laterallus; species Laterallus jamaicensis. Next base: position 83,806,315 of record JAKCOX010000003.1, read on the forward strand.
TGGGAGGTTTCAGGCCAGCTATGCCATTCAGTTCTGGCTCCTTTGCTTTGAGAGCTATTGCTAGACTGGCATATTTTGAAGGAAATGCGTGTCTGGCCGAGAAAAATACTTTCGGAGCTGTATGGAGGTGCATTTAATGTTCTCAGTAAAGGAAAGCTCTGAGCCGCAGGTTGAAAGGTGCTGCTTTTGGCTCCCTGGGGAGGTTTCAGGCCAGGTATGCATTTCCGTCCTGCCTCCTATGATTTGGGAGTTATTGCTGGACGTTTGGCATGTTTGGAAGGAAATGCTGTTCTGGCTTAGTAAAATACTTTTGGAGGTATATGGAATTATATTTAACGTTATCAGGCAAGGGAAAGCTCTGAGCCCCAGGTTGAAAGGTGCTGCTAGTGGGCCTCCTGCGGAGGTTTCAGGCCAGGTATGCCTTTCAGTCTGGGCTCCTTTGTTTTGGGAGCTATTGCTGGACATTTGGCATGTTTGGAATGAAATGTTGCTCTAGCTGAGGAAAACACTTTTGGAGGTACATGGAGGTACATTCTAGGTTCCCAGGCAATGGAAACCTCTGGGTCTCAGGTTGAAAGGAGCTGCTTTTGACCCCTGAGGAGGATTCAGGCCAGCAATTTCTTTCAGTCCTGGCTCCTTTGTTTTGGAAGCAATTGCTGGACGTTTGGCATGTTTATAAGGTTAATGCTGCTCTGGCCAAGGATAACAGTTTTGGAGCTCTATGGAGGTACATTTAAAGTTCTCAGGTCAAGGAAAGCTCTGAGACCCAGGTTGAAAGGGGCTGCTGATGGGTTCCCTAACACGTTTCAGCCAGTGATGTCTTTTAGTCCTGACTACTTTGTTTTGGGAGTTATTGCTTGACGTTTGGCATCTTTGGATGAAATCCTGCTCCAGCTGAGAAAAACACTTTTGTACCACTATGGATCTACATTTAAAGTTCTCGGGTAAATGAAAGCTCTGAGCCCTGGGTTGAAAGGTGCTCTTGTACGTCCCCTTTGGAGGTTTCAGGCCAGGTATGCCTTTCAGTCCTAGTTCCTTTGGTTTGGGAGCTATTGCTGGACATTTTTCATGTTTGGAATGAAATGCTGCTCCGGCCGAGAAAGACACATTTGGTGGTATATGGAGGTAGATTCAAAGTTCTCAGGAAAGGAAAGCTCTGAGCCCCAGGTTGAAAGGTGCTGCTAGAGGGCCCCCTTGGGAGGTTTCAGGGCATTTATGCCGTTTAGTCCTGGCTCCTTTGGTTTGGGAGCTATTGCTGAAGGTTTGGCATGTTTGTTATGAAATGCTGCTCTGGCTGAGAAAAACACTTTTGGAGCTGTATGGAGGTATATTTAAAGTTCTCAGGTAAAGGAAAGCTCTGAGCCCCAGGTTGAAAGGTGCTGCTAGTGGGTCCCCAGGGAGCTTTCAGGCCAGGTATGCCTTTCAGTCCTGGCTGCTTTGGCTTGGGAACTATTGCGGGAGGTTTGGCATGTTTGGAATGAAATGCGTCTCCGGCCGAGAAAAACAATTTGGAGGTATACGGAGGCACATTGAAGGTTCTCAGGTAAGGAAAAGCTCTGAGCTGCAGGTTGGAAGGTGCTGCAAGTGGGCCCCCGGGGAGGTTTCAGGCCAGGTATGCCTTTCAGTCCTGGCTCGTTTGGTTTGGGAGCTGTTGCTGGACATTTTCCATGTTTGGAATGAAATGCTGCTCCGGCCAAGAAAAACACTTTTGAGGTATATGGAGGTACATTCTAGATTCCCAGGCAAAGGAAAGCTCTGAGCCTCAGGTTGAAAGGTGCTACTTTTGGGCCCTCTGGGGAGGTTTTACGTTAGCTATGTCTTTCAGTCCCGTTTCCTTTGGTTTGGGAGCTATTTGTGCACGTTTGGCATGTTTGGTAGCAAATGCGTCTCTGGCTGAGAAAAACACTTTCACAGCTGTATGTATTTCTCACAGTACAAAATACAAGTTCTCAGCAATGGAAAGCTTTGAACCCCACATTGATATGTGTTGCTTGTGGACCCCCTGTGGAGGTTTCAGCTGGGTCCCACAAAGTTACCTGTCTCTTTAAGAGAGCGGGGCGGTGAGTTGAGAAGCTGCGTGGGATGGAAAAAACCCCAACCAAAACCCCGAGGGTTGGGATAAGGATAGTTTACTGAAACAGCAAAAAAGATACAAAGAATAAGGAACAACAGTGATAACACTATTTGAGAACACAGGGTAGATGAAACTGGTGACACAATGCAACCTCTCATCGCAACCCGCGACTAGGCCACGCCGTGCCTCAGCCGACCCGGGGCCCGGCCTCTGCAGAGAAGCCGCATTTTCCCACAGGCCGCACGCTGCCGCCAGACTGCACCGCGCCTAAGCCCCAGAGCCACACCTGCCAAACCTGCCTCAAGGCTGAGCTGCGCCTCACCCCCCAAGCCGAGCACCGCCCAGAGACCACGCTTTTGGCGTGCTTTTTCTCCTTTATACAGAACATGACTATGACGTAATTGGTATGGAATATTCCCATTGGTCAACATGGCCCATTGCTAAGTTGAAACCAGGACATTTTCCACCCCTTATTCCATACCATTTACGTCATGAGCAGACCCAGCAATTTTCTTTGGGTCCAAGCAGTTTCGTGCACCCACATATATGTATGTACACATGTATACACATGCACGTGTACACAGATTCCTTCAGTCCATGGACCATCCGTCTGAGTCCGCTGATTTCATTCAGTCCACGGTTCTCAGGTTTAGCAATGGCCCATTGCTAAACTGAAACCAGGACATTATGCATTTCTGTCCTGGCTCGTTTGGTTTGGGAGCTATTGCTGAACGGTTAGCATGTTTGAAATGAAATGTTGCTCCAGCTGAGAAAAACACTTTTAGAGGTATATGGCGGTACAATGAAGGTCCTCAGGGAAAGGAAAGCTCTGAGCCTCAGGTTGAAAGGTACTGCTTGTGGGCCCCCTGGGGAGGTTTCAGGCCAGGTATGCCTTTCAGTCCTGGCTCCATTGGTTTGGGAGCTATTGCTAGACATTTAGCATGTTTGGAAAGAAATGCGTCTCCAGCAAAAAACCCCCACTTTCGGAGCTGTATGGAGGTACATTCTAGGTTCCCAGGCAAAGGAAAACTCTGAGCCCCAGCTTCAAAGTTGCTCCTTGTTGGCCATCTGGGGAGGTTTCAGGGCATGTGTGGCTTTCCATCCTATCTCCTTTGATTTGGGAGCTATTGCTGGAATTTTGGCATGTTTGAAAGGAAATGTTGCTTCAACGGAGACAAACACATTTGCAGGTCTATGGAGGTACATTGGATGTTCCCAGGAAAAGGAAAGCTCTGAGCCCCAGGATGAAAGGTATGGCTTCTGGGCCCCCTTGGGTGGTTTTAGTCCAGCTATGTCTTTTAGTCCGGCTCCTTTTGGTTTACGAGCTGTTGCTGGACGTTTGGCATGTTTGGAATGAAAAAAGTTTCTGAATGAGAAAAAAAATTTTGGAGCTGTATGGAGGTACATTGAAGGTTCATAGGCAAAGAAATGCTCTGAGGCCCAGGTTGAAATAAGCTCCATGTAGGGTCCAATGGGAGGTTTCAGGCCAGGTATGCGTTTCCGTCCTGGCTCCTTTGGTTTGGGAGCTAGTGCTGGACATTTGTCATGTTTGGAATGGAATGCTGCTCTGGCCGAGGAAAACACTTTTGGAGCTCTATGGATCTATATTTAAAGTTCTCAGTTAAAAGAAAGCTCTGAGCCCCAGGTTGAAAGGGGCTGATTGTAGGCCCCCTCGGGAGGCTTAAGGCTAGGTATGCGTTTCCCTCCTGCCTCTTATGGTTTGGGAGGTATTGCTGGACGTTTGTTGTATTTGGAATGAAATGCTGCTTCGGCAAAGAAAAATACTTATAGAGGTATATGGAGGTATATTCAAGGTTCTCAGGCAAAGGAAAGCTCCAAACCTGAGGTTGAAAGGTGCTGCTTGTGGGCCCTCTGGGGAGGTTTCAGGCCAGGTATTCCTTTCAGTCCTGGCTCCTTTGTTTTGGGAGCTGTTGATGGACATTTTCCATGTTTGGAATGAAATGCAGCTCTGGCCGAGAAAAACACTTTTAGACGTCTATGGAGGTACATTGAAGGTTCCCAGACAAAGGAAATGTCTGAGACCTAGCTTAAAAATTGCTGCTAGTGGGTCCCTTGAGGAGGTTCCAGAAGGTTGGAAGATATTCCTGGACATTTGACACCTATGGAAGGATATGCTGCTCGAGCTGAGAAAAACACTCTTGGAGCTCTATGGAGGTACATTTAAAGTTCTCAGCAAAAGAAAGCTCTGAGCCCCAGTATGAAAGGTGCTGCTTGTGGGTCCCCTGGGGAGGTGTCAGGCAAGGTATCCGTTTCCATCCTCTCTCCAATGGTTTGTGATCTATAGTTGGGCGTTTGGCGTGTTTGGAAGGAAATGCTGCTCGGGCCAAGATAAACACTTTTGGAGTTGCATAGAGGTACATTTAAAGTTCCCAGGCAAAGGAAAGCTGTGAGCCCCAGGTTGAAAGATGCTGTTTGTTTCTCCGCTGAGGAGGTTTCAGGCCATCTATGTCTTTCAGTCCTTGCTCCTTTGGTTTGGGAGCTATTGCTGGACGTTTGGCATGTTTGGAAGGATATCCTGCTCTTGCCAAGAAAATTCTAGAGCTCCGTGGAGGTACATTTGAGTTTCCCAGGAAAAGGAAAGCTCTGTGCCACTGTTGAAAGGTGCTGCTTGTGGGCCACCTGGGAAGGTTTCAGGCCAGCTATGCGTTTTTCTCCTGCCTTCTATGATTTTGGAGCTATTGCTGGACCTTTGACATGTTTGGAAGGAAATGCTGCTTCGGCAAAGAAAAAAGCTTTATGGGCTCCGTGGAGGCACATTGGAGTTTCCCAGGCAAAGGAAAGTACTGAGACGGAGGTTGAAAAGTGCTACTTGTGGGCCCACTTGCGAAGTTTCAAGCCAGCTATTCCTTTCAGTCCTGGCTCCTTTGGTTTGGGAACTATTGCTAGACATTTGGCATAGATATCATGCGATTGTCGAGAAAATTCTAGAGCTCGGTGGAGGTACATTTGAGTTTCCCAGTAAAAGGTAAGCTCTGAGCAAAGGCTGGAAGGTGCTGCTTGTGGGCCCCCAGGGGATGTTTCAGGCCAGCTATGTCTTTCAGTCCTTGCTCCTTTGGTTTTGGAGCTATTGCTGGACTTTTGGCATGTTTGGAAGGAAATGCTGCTCTATCCGACAACAAGAATTTTGTCGCTCCGTGAAGATACATTTGAGTTTCCCATCTAAAGGAAAGCTATGAGTACCAGGTTGAAAGGTGCTGTTTGTGGGCCACTGGGAGAAATTTCAGGCCAGCTATGTCTTTCAGTCCTTGCGCCTTTGGTTTTGGAGCTATTGCTGGACGTTTGGCATGTTTGGAAGGAAATGCTGCACCGACTGAGAAAAACACTTTTGGAGCTCCGTGAAGGTACATTTGAGATTCCCAGGCAAAGGAAAGCTCTGAGCACCAGTTTGAATGGTGCTGCTTGTGAGCCACTGTGAGAGCTTTCAGGCCAGCTATGTCTTTCAGTCCTGGCGGCTTTGGTTTTGGAGCTATTCCGGGATGTTTGGCATGTTTGAAAGGAAATGCTGGTCTGGCCGACAAAACGAGTTTTGACACTACGTGGAGGTACATTTGAGTTTACCAGGCAAAGGAAAGCTCCCTGCTCATAATTGAAAGGTGCTGTTTTTGGGCCTCTGGGAGAGCTTTCAGGCCAGCTATGTCTTTCAGTCCTGGCTCCTTTGGTTTTTGAGCTTTTGCTGGACGTTTGTCATGTTTAGAAAGAAATGCTGATCCAGCCGACAAAAACACTTTTGGCGCTTCGTGATGGTACATTTGAGTTTCCTATGGAAAGTAAAGCACCCTGCCCAAAATTGAAAGGTGCTGTTTGTTGGGCTACTGGGCGAGCTTTCAGGCCAGCTATGTCTTTCAGTCCTGGCTCCTTTGATTTGGGAGCTATTGCTGGACGTTTGGCATGTTTGGAAGGAAATGCTGCTCCGTTCGAAAACAAAAGTTTTGGCGCTACTTGGAGGTACATTTGAGTTTACCAGGCAAAGGAAAGCTCCCTGCACAAAATTGAAAGGTGATGTTTGTGGGCCACTGGGAGAGCGTTCAGGCCAGCTATGTCTTTCAGTCCTGGCTCCTTTGGTTTGGGAGCTATTGCTGGACGTTTGGCATATTTGGAAGGAAAAGTTGTTCCGGACGACAAAAAAACATATGGCGCTCCGTGGAGGTACATTTGAGTTTCCCAGGGAAAGGAAAGCTCTGAGCACTAGGTTGAAAGGCTCTGTTTGTGGGCCACTGTGAGAGCTTTCAGGCCAGGTATGTCTTTCATTCCTGGCTCCTTTGGTTTGGGAGCTATTGCTGGACGTTTGGCATGTTTGGAAGGAAATGCTGCTCCGGCCGAGAAAAAAAGCTTTTGGAGCTGCGTGGAGGTATATGTGAGTTTCCCAGGCAAAGGAAAGCTGCATGCCCAAAATTGAAAGGTGCTGTTTCTGGGCCACTGGGAGAGCTTTCAGGCCAGCTATGTCTTTCAATCCTGGATCCTTTAATTTTGGTCCTATGTCACGAATGGAGGGAAGTCAGGGACACACGCAATAGTGACCCTTCGCTACCCCATATGCTCGAAGTCCTGGTAACTCTTTCTTACAATCTATTCCCTGAACTTTTCGCTTTTCTAAAAAGCATTTAAGTAAATCATACGTCACTTGTCTATCCATACCTTTTTCATCAGCGCACTGTTGCAGCCTTTGCAAGACCTCGGTGATGCGTGGCTGGCGGGACCCTCTGTAGGTGCTCCCGAGCATGGGGATTTCTCCCTTCTGCCTCCTGCGCTGCTTTAAGGACCGGCACCCGTACTCCGTCGACACGTGGCAGCGAATTCACCCTCTATAGGGTCTCAATTCCCCCTCTGTAGGGTCCCTGTTTGGGCGCCATTTTGTCGCGAACGGAGGGAATTTAGGGACACACTCAATATGAGTGATCAGCAAGCTTCGTTTATTGACTGTTACCTTCGCCTTATATAGTATATCATAATTAGCTCATACATAGTGTAAAAAGCAAGCTCATAATTGATTACCTTCCCAACTTTCAACTCATCCCCTAGTTCCCGTCCTGTGGCCTCCAACTTCTCCTTTTTTCCAGACTGAGTAACCGCAGGCATCCTGTTGCTGTCCTACAAATATCACCAAGGACAAGGTGTCCCTGGTCGTTGGTCCATTAAAAAAGCTGAGTTCAATATTTTTCGAGCTCTCGCTCAGCTATCGCAATCATGTCTACGTGACCCTTCTCAGACAGCCATTACTCCACAGTCCTATTGCTGGACGTTTGGCATGTTTGGAAGGAAATTCTGTACCAGCCGAGAACAAGACTTTTGGAGCTCGGTGAAGGTACATTTGAGTTTCCCAGGCAAAGGAAAGCACCCTGCCCAAAATTGAATGGTACTCCTTGTGTGTCACTAGGAGAGCTTTAAGGCCAGCTATGTCTTTCAGTCCTGGCTCATTTGGTTGGGAGGTATCCTGGACGTTTGGAATGTTTGGCAGCAAATGCTGCTCCCGCCAATAAAACCAGATTTGGCCCTCCGTGGAGGTACATTTGGTTGAAAGGTGCAGTTTGTGGGCCACTGTGAGCGCTTTCAGGCCAGCTATGCCTTTCATTCTTGGCTCCTTCGGTTTGGGAGCTATTGCTGGACGTTTGGCATGTTTGGAGAGAAATGCTGCTACAGCAGGTAAAAACAGATATTATGCACTTTTGGTGCTCTGTGAAGGAACAGTTGAGTGTCCCAGGGAAAGGAAAGCATCCTGCCCAAAATTGAAATGTGCTGGTTTTGGGCCACTGTGAGAGCTTTCAGGCCAGCTATGTCTTTCAATCCTGGATCCTTTCAGTTTGGTCTTATTGCTGGACGTTTCGCATGTTTGGAAGGAAATGCTGCTCCAGACGACAACAAAAGTTTTGGTGCTCCGTGGTAGTCCGTTTGAGTTTCCCAGGCAAAGGAAAGCTCCCTGCCAAAAATTGAAAGGTGCTGTTTGTGGGCCACTGTGAGAGCTTTCAGGCCAGCTATGTCTTTTAGTCCTGGCTCCTTTCATTTTGGTCCTATTGCTGGACGTTTGGTATTTCCGTCGAGGTACATTTGAGTTTCCAGGGCAAAAGAAAGCTCTGAGCACTAGATTGAAAGGGGATGTTTGTGGGCCTCTGGGAGAGCTTTCAGGCCAGGTATGTCTTTCAGTCCTGGCTCCTTTGGTTTGGGAGCTATTGCTGGATGTTTGGCATGTTTGGAAGGAAATGCTTCTCTGGCTGACAAAAACACTTTTGTAGCATGATGCAGGTACCCTTGAGTTTCCCAGGCAAAGGAAAGCTCCATGCCCAAAATTGAAAGGTTCTGTTTGTGGGCCTCTGGGAGAGGTGTCAGGCCAGCTATGTCTTTCAGTCCTGGCTCCTTTGGTTTTGGAGCTATTGCTGGACGTTTGGCATGTTTAGAAAGAAATGCTGCTCCAGCCTAGAAAAACATTTTCAAGTTCCGTGGAGGTTCATTTGCGTTTCCAGGGGAAAAGGAACCTCTGAGCACTAGGTTGAAAGGTGCTGTTTGTGAGCCACTGGGAGGGCTTTCAGGTCAGCTATGTCTTCCAGTCCTGGCTCCTTTGGTTTTTGAGCTTTAGCTGGACGTTTGGCATGTTTAGAAGGAAATGCTGCTCCAGCCGAGAAAAACACTTTTGGCGCTCCCTGCAGGTACATTTGAGTTTCCCAGGCAAAGGAAAGCTCCATGCTCAAAATTGAAAGGTGCTGTTTGTGGGCCAATGTGAGAACTTTCAGGCCAGCTATGTCTTTCAGTCCTTGCTCCTTTGGTTTTCTGAGTTATTCCTGGACGTTTTGCATGTTTCGAAAGAAATGTTGTTCCTTCCACAATAGCACTTTTGGTGCTCCGTGAAGGTACATTTGTGTTTCCCAGAAAATGAAATCTCTGAGCACTATGTTGAAAGGTGTAGTTTGTGTGCCACTGGGAGAGCTTTCAGGCCAGCTATGTCTTTCAGACCTGGCCCTTTTGGTTTGGGAGCTATTGCTGGACATTTGGCATGTTTTGAAGGAAATTCTGGTCTGGTCGACAATAAGAGTTTTATCGCTATGTGTAGGTACATTTGAGTTTCCAGGCAAAAGAAAAGCTCCCTGCACAAAATTGAAAGGTTCTTTTTGTGGGCCACTGGGAGAGCTTTCAGGTCAGCTATGTCTTTCAGTCCTGGCTCCTTTGTTTTGGGAGCTATTGCTGGACGTTTGGCATGTTTGGAAGGAAATGCTGCTCCAGTCGACAAGAGTTTTAGCGCTCCGTGATGGTACTTTTGAGTTTCCCAGGCAAAGGAAAGCTCCATGCTCCAAATTGAAAGGTGCTATTTGTGGGCCACTGGGAGAGCTTTCAGACCAGCTATGTCTTTCAGTTCTGGCTCCTTTGGTTTGGAGCTATTCCTGGACGTTTGGTATGTGTGGAAGGATTTTCTGGTCCAGCCGAGAATAACATTTTCAAGTTCCGTCGAAGTACATTTTAGTTTCCAAGGCAAAAGAAAGCTCTGAGCACTAGGTTGAAAGGGGATGTTTGTGGGCCTCTGGGAGAGCTTTCAGGCCAGGTATGTCTTTCAGTCCTGGTTCCTTTGGTTTGGGAGCTATTGCTGGATGTTTGACATGTTTGGAAGGAAATGCTTCTCTGGCTGACAAAAACACTTTTGTAGCATCATGCAGGTACCTTTGAGTTTCCCAGGCAAAGGAAAGCTCCATGCCCAAAATTGAAAGGTTCTGTTTGTGGGCCTCTGGGAGAGGTTTCAGACCAGTTATGTCTTTCATTCCTGGCTCCTTTTGTTTTTGTCGAAATGCTGGACATTTGGAATGTTTGGAAGGAAATGGTGCTCCATATGACAACAAGAGTTTTGGCGCTCCGTGGAGGTAAATTTGAGTTTACCAGGCAAAGGAAAGCTCCCTGCAGAAAATTGAAAGGGGCTGTTTGTGGGCCACTGTGAGAGCTTTCAGGCCAGCTATGTCTTTCAGTGCTGGCTCCTTTGGTTTTGGAGCTATTCCTGGACGTTTGGCATGTTTTGAAAGAAATGCAGATCCAGCCGAAAAAAACACTTTTGACGCTCCGTGGAGGTTCATTTGAGTTTCCAGGGCAAAAGAAACTCAGAGCACCAATTTGAAAGTTGTTGATTGTGTGCCACTTGTAGAACCCTCAGGTCAGCTATGTCTTTTATTCCTGGCCCCTTTGTTTTTGAGGTATTACTGGACGTTTGGCAAGTTTGGAAGGAAATGCTGTTCTGGCCGACAAAAAAACTTCTGGCGCTCCCTTAGGTACATTTGAGTTTCCCAGGAGAAGGAAAGATCCCTGCCTAAAATTGAAAGGTGCTGTTTGTGGGCCACTGGGAGAGATTTCAGGTCAGCTATGTCTTTCGGTCGTGGCTCCTTTGGTTTGGGAGTTATTGCTGGACGTTTGGCATGTTTGGAAGGAAATGCTGCTCCGGTCGACAAAAAAACTTCTGGCGCTCCCTTAGGTACATTTGAGTTTCCCAGGCAAAGGAAAGATCCCTGCATAAAATTGAAAGGTGCTGTTTGTGGGCAACGGTGAGAGCTTTCAGGCCAGCTATGTCTTTCAGTCCTGGCTCCTTTGGTTTTGGTGCTATTGCTGGATGTTTGGTATGTTTGGAAGGAAATGCTTCACCGGCCGAGATAAAAGCTTTTGGTGCTCCACGGAGGTATATTTGAGTTTCCCAGGCAAAGGAAATCTCTGGGCTCCAGGTTGTAAGGTGCTGCTTGTGTGCCCCCTGGGGAGGTTTCAGGCCAGCTATGTCTTTTATTCCTGCCTCCTTTAGTTTTGGAGCTATTCATGAACGTTTGGAATGTTTTTAGTGAAAAGATGCTCCGGCCGACAAAAACACTTTTGGCGCTCCGTGGAGGTACATCTGAGTTTCCTAGGCAAAGGAAAGCTCCATGCCCAAAATTGAATAGTGCGGTTTGTGGGCCACTGTGAGAGCTTTCAGGCCAGCTATATTCTTCTGTCCTGGCTCCTTTTGTTTGGGAGCTATTGCTGGACTTTTGGCATGTTTAGAGGAAATGCTACTCCAGCCGAGAAAGAAACTTTTGGAACTCCGTTGAGGTACGTATGAATTTCCCAGGCAAAGGAAAGTCTTTCAGTCCTGCCTATTTTTCTTTTGAAGCTTTTCATGGACTTATGGCATGTTTGGAAAGAAATGCTACTGCTGACGACAAAAAAGCTTTTCGAGCTTTGTGAAGGTACTTTTGAGTTTCCCAGACAAAGAAAAGTTCTGAGCACCAGGTGAAAGGTGCTGTTTGTGGGTCACTGGGAGAGCTTTCAGGCCAGCTATGTCTTTCAGACCTGGCTCCTTTGGTTTGGGAGCTATTGCTGGACGTTTGGAATGTTTGGAAGGAAATGCTGCTCCGTTCGACATCAACAGTTTTGGTGCTCCGTGGAGGTACATTTGAGTTTCCCAGGCAAAGGAAAGCTCTGAGCACTAGGTTGAAAGGTGCTGTATGTGGAGAACTGTGAGAGCTTTCAGGGCATCTATGTCTTTCAGTCCAGACTCCTTTAGTTTTGGAGCTATTCATGAAAGTTTGGAATGTTTGGAACGAAATGCTTCTCCGGCTGAGAGAAAGACATTTGGAGATCCTTGGAGGTAGATTTGAGTTTCTCAGGGAAAGGAAAGCTGCATGCCCAAAATTGAAAGGTGGTGTTTGTGGGCCACTGTGAGAGCTTTCAGGCTATCTATGTCTTTCAGTCCTGGCTCCTTTAGTTTTGGAGCTATTCATGAACGTTTGGAATGTTTGGAACGAAATGCTGCTCCGGCTGACAAAAGCAATTTTGGAGCTTCGTGGAGTTACATTTGAGTTTCCCAGGCAAAGGAAAGCTCGGGGCCTAGGTTTAAAGGTGCTGCTTGTGATGCCACTGTGCACGTTTCAGGCCAGCTATGCCTGAAACTTTATGTTGTTAGGGAGCTTTTGCTGCACGTTTGCCATGTTTGGAAGGAAATGCTGCTCTGGCCGAGAAAAACACTTTTGGAGCTCCGTGGTTGTACATTTGTGTTTCCCAGGCCCCAAATTGAATGGTGCTGCCCTTTGGACCCCTGTGGAGGTTTCAGGCCAGTTCTGCGTATCGGTTCTACTTTCTATGGTTTGGGAGGTATTGCTACACGTTTGGCATGTATGGAAAGAAATGCTGCTCCGGCCGAGAAAAAGAATTCTATAGCTCCATGGAAGTACATTTGAGTTTCCCAAGCAAAGGAAAGCTCTGTGCTCCAGGTTGTAAGGTCCTGCTTGTGCGCCCCCTTTGGGAGGTTTCAGACCAACTATGTCTTTCAGTGCTTGTTCGTTTGCTTAGGGAGCTTTTACTGGACTTTTGGTGTGTTTGGAAGGAAATGCTGCTCCGGCCAACAAAAACACTTTTGGAGCTCTGTGGATGTAAATTAGTGTTTCCAAGGCAAAGGAGCGCTCCAGGCCCAAATTGAAAATTCGGCTTGTTGGCCCACTGGGAAAGTTTCAGGCCAGCTATGCATTATGGTTTTACGTACTATTGTTTGGGAGGTTGTAAGGTACCGGAATTATGCCTTACCAATTGCCAACAGAACCGACCCCCCTCTCTTCTCCTCTCACCTTACCAAACTTCATTCCTGTAACACTACATCACCACCGGTCAAGGCCCAGGCTTCCGAAAAACTCTTAGCATACATCAGGAGCCATTGTTCCACTGCCCGGAATACACATCGGGGGCCATTCACACCTCAGGAGAGCCATTTGCACATCGGACATTCCTTCATCCACCCTGGAGCATTCCTACAGGCCAGGTGGAAGCTTGTAGTGAGACAAAGGAGCTATATCCCGATAAAAAGGGGTGCAACGAGAGGCAACGGTGATCCTCCACGCTCTTTATCTTCATACTTCGTCATGGAGGGACAACGAAGGGAGCGCTCTCCCATCCCATCGGACCCAGAGAATACTCTGCCATCGGACAGAATGCCGTAGCCTCGTGGTGGTAGATATAGCCTCCCCTCACCCCTCTTCCCTTTTTCCACTCTCTCTCTCTCTCTTTCTATCTCTCTTTTTCACCCCCGTTTTCTTTCTTCCCTCCTTTCCCTGCACGTTTCTTTCTAAATAAAACAACCTTCACCTTGACTCCGTTTCGAGTCTCAATTCTGTGCTCCGAGAATTTAATTAAGAACTTATCACGATAAAACACCTAGTGATTGGACATCACTCAGGGGTTAAGCCCAGCCGCCCCCAGCCACCCAGAGCGATCTGAGGTTCGGCTGGAACGCAAGGGGGTTTAGCCTCTGCCAAACCAAAGTCTTGTCTAGGTTGTGGATCGTGACAGAGGTATTGCTGGACTTTTGACATGTTTGGAGGGAAATGTTGCTCCGGCCGAGAAAAATAGTTTTGGAGCTCAGTGGAGGTAAATTTGTGTTTACAGAGTGAAGGAAAGCTCCAGTCCCAAAACTGAAAGATGCTGATTTTGGGCCCCCTGGGGAGGTTTCAGGCCAGCTATGCCTTTCAGTCCTTGCTCCTTTGGTTTGGGAGCTATTCCTGAACGTTTGGCATGTTAAAAAGATATGCTGCACCAGCCGACAAAAACACTTTTGGAGCTCCTTGGAGGTACATTTGAGTTTCCCAGGCAAAGGAAAGCTCCTGGTCCCAGGTTGAAAGGTGCTGTTTGTGGGCCGCTGGGAGATCTGTCAGGCCAGCTATGTTTTTCAGTCCTGGCTCCTTTTGTTTCGGAGCTTTCCCTGGCCGTTTGGCATATTTTTTAGGAAATGCTCATCCGGCCGACAAAAACCTATTTGGAGCTCAGTGGATGTACATTTGTGTTTCCCAGGCAAAGGAAAGCTCTGAGCACCAATTTGAACGGTGCTGTTTTTTGGCCCTCTGCGGAGGTTTCAGGCCAGCTCTGCATTTCTGTCTTACTTTCTATGGTTTGAGATCTATTCTTGGACGTTTGGCATGTTTGTAAGGAAATGCTGATCCATTCAACAGAAACACCTTTCAAGATCCAAAGAGGTACATTTGAGTTTCCCAGGAAAAGGAAAGCTATGAGCAGCAGGATGAAAGGCGCTGTTTGTGGGCAACCTGGGGTGGTTTCAGGACAGCTATGTCTTTCAGTCCTTGCTCCTATGGTTTTGAATCTATTCCTGGGCATTTGGCATGTTTGGAAATAAATGCTGATGAGGCCAAGAAAAACACTTTTGGAGCTCCGTGGAGGTACATTTGAGTTTCCCAGGCAAAAGAAATCTCTGAGCACCAGGTTAAATGGTGCTGTTTCTGGGCCACTGGGAGAGCTTTCCGGGCAGCTATGTCTTACAGTCCTTGTTCCTTTGCTTTCGGAGCTTTTCTTGGACGTTTGGCATGTTCGTTAGGAAATGCTACTCCGGCTGAGAAAAACACTTTTGGAGCTCGGTGGACGTACATTTGAGTTTTCCAGGGAAAGGAAAGCTCTAAACACCAGGTTGAAAGGTGCTGTTCTGGGCCAGTGGGAGAGCTGTCAGGCCAGCTTTGTCTTTCGGTCCTTGCCCCTTTGGTTTGGGAGCTTTTCTTGGACGTTTGGCATGTTTGTTATGAAATGCTGATCTGTCCGAGAAAAATATTTTTGGAGTTCCGTGGAGGTAGATTTGAGTTTCCCAGGCAAAGGAAAGCTCTGAGCACAGGGTTGAAAGGTGCTCTTTTGGGGCAGTGGGGGAGCTTTCAGGCCAGATTTGTCTTTCAGTCCTGGCTCCTTTGGTTTGGGAGCTATTGCTGGACGTTTGGCATGTTTGGAAGGAAATGCTGCTCTGGCCGACAAAAACACTTTTGGCGCTCCGTGGCGGTACAATTGTTTTTCCCAGGCAAAGGAAAGCGGTGAGACCAAAATTGAAAGGTGCTCTTTATGGACCACTGTGAGAGCTTTCAGGCCAGCTATGTCTTTCAGTCCTGTTTCTTTTGGTTTTGGAGCTATTGCTAGACATTTGGCATTTGTGGAAGGAAATTCTGATCTGGCCGAGAAAGGAACTTTTTGTGCTCCGTGGAGGTGCATTTGAGTATCCCATGCAAAGGAAAGCTCTGGGATCGAGGTTGAAATGTGATGCTTGTCTGACCCCTGGGGAAGTTTCAGGCGAGCTATGTCTTTTAGTCCTGCCTACTTTTTTTGGGAACGTTTCGTGGACGTTTGGCATGTTTGGAAAGGAATGCTGCTCTGGCCGAGAAAAACACTTTACAAGCTCCGTGAAGGTACTTTTTAGTTTCCCAGGCAAAGGAAAGCTCTGAGCACTAGGTGGAAAGTTGCTGGTTTTGGGCCACTGAGAGGGCTTTCAGGACAGGTATGTCTTTCCATCCTGGCTCCTTTGGTTTGGGAGCTATTGCTGGACGTTTGGCATGTTTGGAAGGAAATGCTGCTCTGGCCGACAAAAACAGTTTTGGCGCTCCGTGGAGGTACAATTGTTTTTCCCAGGGAAAGGAAAGCTGCATGCCCAAAATTGAAAGGCGCTGTTTGTGTCTCCCCTGAGGAGGTTTCAGGCCAGCTATGTCTTTCAGTCCTGGCTCCTTTGATTTGGGAGCTATTGCTGGACGTTTGGCATCTTTGACAGCAAATGCTGCTCCAGCTGACAAAAATAATTTTGGCGCTCCATGGAGGTACATTTGAGTTTCCTAGGCAAAGGAAAGCTCTGAGCACCAGGTTGAAAGGTGCTGTTTGTGGGGCCACTGTGAGAGCTTTCAGGCCAGCTATGTCTTTCAGTCCTGGCTCCTTTGGTTTGGGAGCTTTTTCTGGACGTTTGGCTTGTTTGGAACGAAATACTGCTCTGGCAGAGAAAAAGACTTTTGGAGCTCCGTGGAGGTGCGTTTGAGTTTCCCAGGCAAAGGAAAGCTCTGGGCTGCAGGGTGAAAAGTGCTGCTTTTTAGCCTTCCGGGGAGTGTTCAGGCCAGCTTTGTATATCTGTCCTTACTCCTTTGGTTTTGAAGCTATTGCCTGGCTACTTTTGTTTGGGAGCTTTTCCTGGATGTTTGGCATGTTTGGAAAGAAATGCTGCTCCAGCCGATAACAACAGTTTTGAAGTCCCGTTTAGGTACATTTGAGTTTCCCAGGAAAAGAAAATCTCCATGTCCAAAATTGAAAGTTGCTGTTTAACTGCCAGTGGGAGAGGTTTCAGGCCAGCTATTTATTTCAGTCCTGGCTCCTTTCATTTTTGAGCTTATTCTGGACGTTTGGCATGTTTGGAAGGAAATGCTTCTCCGGCAAAGAAAAACACTTTTTGAGCTCTTTAGAGGTATATCTGAGTTTCCCAAGTTAAGGAAAGCTCTGGGCTCCAGGTTGAAATGTGCTGCATGTGGGCCCCCTGACTAGCTTTCAAGCCAGCTATGTCTTTCAGTCCTTTGGTTTGGAGCTGGTTTTGGACTTTTGGCATGTTTGGAAGGAAATGCTGATCCGGCCAACAACAAGACTTTTGGAGCTACGTGGAGGTACATTTGAGTTTCCCAAGTAAAGGAAAGCTCCATGCCCAAGATTGAAAGGTGCTGTTTGTGGGCCACTGGGAGTGCTTTCAGGCTAACTATGTCTTTTCGTCCTGGCTCCTTTGGTTTAGGACCCCTTGCTGGACTTTTGGCAGATTTGGAATGAAATGCTGCTTCGGCAAAGAAAAACACATTTAGAGATATATGGTGGTACATTCACAATTCTATGGCTGTAGAAAGCTCTGACCCCCTGGTTTAAATGTGCTCCTTGTTGGCTCCCTGGGGAGGTTTTCGGTCAGCTATGTGTCCTTGTTCTGGCCAGGTCTTGACGAGATTATCTAAAGACCCTTCTGTTGTGGGGCTCCTGAAGGTTGAAGAACAGCAGGTACCAACTGCTGCCATGATGGTGCATAGAAGACAATATCGCACCAACATAGACTCCCTGATTCCTATTCAGAAACTGATTCATCAACTGGAGAGTCAGGGAGTGATGGGTAGATCCCGCTCACCCTTCAATAGTCCAATCTGTCCAGTGAAGAAGTCCAGTGGAGAGTGGAGGCTGACAGTGGATTCAATGAAGTCACGCCGCCTATGAGTGCTGCAGTGCCGGATATGTTGGAACTCCAGTATGAACTGCAGTCAAAAGCAGCCAAGTGATATGGCACGATTGACATAGCAAATGCTTTTTTCTTGGTTCCTTTGGTGGCAGAGTGCAGGCCACAGTTTGCTTTCACTTGGAAAGGAATCTGGTACACCTGGAATCGGCTGCCCCAGGGGTGGGAACATAGCCCCACCATCTGCCATAGACTGATGCAGTCTACATTAGAGCTGGGTGAAGCTTCAGAGATCTACAGTACATTGATGACATCATTGTATGGGGCAACACTGCAGATGAAGTATTTGAGAAAGGACAGAAAATAATTGAGATACTGCTGCTAAAAGCTGGCTTTGCCATCAAACGAAGTAAGGTTAAGGGACCCGCTCAGGAAATTCAGTTTTTAGGAATAAAATGGCAAGATGAGCATCGTCAGATCCCCATGGATGTTATTAATAAAATAGCAGCAATGTCTCCTCCAACCAACAAAAAGGAGACACAGGCTTTCTTAGACACTGTGGGTTTCTGGCGAATGCATATCCCCAACTATAGTCTAATTGTCAGTCCTCTCTATCATGTAACTCGGAAGAAGAATGATTTCCAGTGGGGGCCTGAGCAATGACAAGCTTTTGAACAGATCAAATAGGAGATAGTCCATGCAGTAGCCCTTGTGCCTGTCCAGACAGGGCCAGGTGTAAAAAATGTGCTCTACACCGCAGCCAGGGAGAACGGCCCTACTTGGAGTCTCTGGCAGAAAATGCCAGAGGAGACTCGAGGTCGACCGCTGGGGTTTTGGAGTCAGGGCTACAGAGGATCCAAGGCCCATTATACACCAACAGAAAAGGAAATACTGGCTGCATATGAAGGGCTTTGAGCCACTTCAGAAGTGATTGGGACTGAAGCCCAGCTCCTTCTGGCACCTCGACTACCAGTACTGGGGTGGATGTTCTAAGGAAAAGCCCCAACCACGCACCATGCCACTTTTGCTATATGGAGTAAATGGGTCGCACTTACCATGCAGCAGGCTCGAATAGGAAACCCTAATCGCCCAGGAACCCTGGAAGTCATCACAGATTGGCCAGAAGGCAAAGATTTTGGTATATCACCAGAGGAGGAGGTGACACATGCTGAAGAAGAAAATGAGAAAAAATATGCCCTGTTCACCGATGGGTCCTGTCGTCTTGTTGGCAAGCATTGGAGATGGAAAGCTGCTGTATGGAGCCCCACACGACAAGTTGCAGAGGCTGCTGAAGGAGAAGGTGAGTCCAGTCAGTTTGCAGAGGTTAAAGTCATCCAGCTGGCTTTAAACATTGCCAAACGAGAAAAGTGGCCAAAATTGTACCTCTATACTGACTCCTGGATGGTGGCCAATGCCTTGTGGGGGTGGTTGCAGAGATGGAAACAAAGCAACTGGCAGCGCAGAGGCAAACCCATCTGGGCTGCTCCATTGTGGCATGACATCTCTGCCCAGTTAGAAAATCTGACTGTAAAAGTACGGCATGTAGATGCACACGTACCCAAGTGTCATGATTCACAACCTAGACAAGACTTTAGTTTAGCAGAGGCTAAACCCCCTTGCGTTCCAACCAAACCTCAGATCGCTCTGGGTGGCTTGGGGCAGCTGGGCTTAACCCCTGAGTGATGTCCAATCACTTGGTGTTTTATCGTGATAAGTTCTTAATTAAATTCTCGGAGCACAGAATTGAGACTCGAAACGGAGTCAAGGTGAAGGTTTTATTTGGAAAGAAGTGTGCAGGGAAAGGGGGGAAGAAAGAGAAAACGGGGGTGAAAAGAGGGATAGAAAGAGAGAGAGAATGGAAAAAAAGGAAGAGGGGTGAGGGGAGGCTATATCTACCACCACTAGGCTACGGCATTTTGTCCGATGGCAGAGTATTCTCTGGGTCCGATGGGATGGGAGAGCGCTCCCTTCTTTGTCCCTCCATGATGAAGTGTTGGAGAATGGCTGACAGACAATGGTCATGGAGATATAGCTGAGCTGCATATGCGTACATAAGGAACTGTGTACGTGCACGCAGGCACGGAGTACAGAGTAAAGCAGAGCAGAAGAAGCGCGGCATGACCAATTGGCGTCAGGGTCAAGATGACCTTAAACGAAGATAGCCCTCAGAAGAAGCAACTGAATCCGGGAAAAACTGGTTGAAGGAACTGTAAGAATGAAAACAAGAGGCAGGCTTATGATGATGTAACCTGTAACAAATAACCAATGATAGATTGACTAATAGGCATATATTAACTACAATGTATAAAAGGAGCTAACTTAGAGCTAATAAACGAAGTTGCTTTTATCACTCATATTGAGTAGGCCTGCTTCTTCCCTCGCCGGCAAATTGGCGCCCGCACCAGGGACGCTGGGACTAACGTACCAGGAGTCCGTACGGGAAGGGCCCTGCGACCATGCTCCAGGGATCCGAAATCGACCGGGGCCGGCGCGGCTGGGACGGATCCATCAGCGGCGATAGGCGGGGAATTCCCCGGCGGCAAAGTCCGGGGATCGGCCCGGGGACGCGTGGAGGGATAAAAAGATCCAGCGGCAAAGTACGGGGATCGGCCCAGGGACACGCTCTCGTCCGCAGCACCGAGACTACCCAGGGATCGGCCGCACCATAAATAGAAGACGTCATGGAAACAGAGGTAGTTCTCAAATTATTACAAAGCTTTTTATAAAAGCAGAGTGTAGGTCCAGTAAAGGACCCGATAGCAGGCAACTACGACGGAATTTAAATCCTTGACAAACCCTCAGTTGGGGTGAAAGAAGCTAAGTCGTTAAAAACTCTCAGGAAATTAAGTAAAAGAACTTTAACTGAAATAGAGGCAGAACTCGTTGCTGCCGCTTCAGCCTTTGCAGCTTTAACACCAATTACGGGTTCTACAGAGCTGATTCAAAAAGAAAAAGAAAATCTACTACGGAGAATGTGTTTTTGTTTCTGGGTGCTTTTTCACCTATCCCAGTTACTAAGCTAAGAAAAAATGCCGTGTTATCAGAGCAAAGTTATAAATCTGTCGGAACTGAAGGGGAGCGAGTAGTGCACGTAAATCTGCCACCACGGTCTGCACTCCCTCCACTATGATGCCTTCGGAAAGAAAAAATGTGAAAACAAACGTACAACCGACTGCCTTTAATATCTATCTGCCTCTGACTTTTACTGAGCCTAAAACACCCTATGGCGCAGTCGAAAATGTTAACCAGCATCAACAACTTCGACCTGTCCTTGAAAAGCTGGAAAACATAAAGCGGAGCAGACAACGGCATGCCCTGTTGTAAAAGGGTTTGAGCCCCCACCCGAAAACTACGGAGACGGAGAATCACCGATTCAGGCACAGAACAGTGTTGCCCCCGTGGACAAGGAACCTATGAGCACAGACAAGAAACCTAAGGACAGAGAATCCTATGGAGATGGTCAAGTATCAGCTTCAACAACCATCAGATCAGGGACATTCATCAATATATCGCTGCCTCCTGACACCCGAGAGACTCTGCACAGTCTGCTCGGAGGAGCCTGGTCACGTAAGGTGGCGTGAGAACGGGAAAAACAGCTAAATCAGGGTATTTTGATTCCTACTCAATCGCGGAAATCACCAGGGAAAAGTTTATGTGGGAAAAAGCGGGTGGCAGAGAGAGTTAGTAGTGGGCCAGTGGGAGGTGGAAGGAACAGGGTCCTAGCACTCATCCGGGGCTCAGTCATGGTGAACAACAGGATCACACTGTGGTTTATGGCGGGGGGAGAACAGCACTGCGGGCAGTGGCCGAGAACCACCCCCGACACACACCACACACACACCCCCATATGAACTGGATGTGACAACTCGTGTCTTGCAATGTCATTTGTCTGATTAATTGGTTTGCAGCATTCGTTTCTTCGTATGTGCTATAGGTTCAGGGCTGTGTTTGTCCACTGAGAGCAAGACTGGTTACTTAGCAAAAATGAATTTTTTTATAGCGAGCATTGAAAAAGGGCAGCTTACTTTAAAAGTTAACCTGGAAAACAATGATCAATAGCTGCTTTCTTGAAAAAAAAAATTAAAAAAATTGCCCATTTACACGATTTAATACGGGAGCATCTGACTGAGGGTCATATGAAGCCTTCCACAAGTTGGTGGAACAAGCAAAAAATTTTTTAAAAAAAGATTGGGTTTTTTCTTTTCAAAAGGTGTCACTGGGTACGCTCCCACAAAGCAGAAAAAATTCAGCAACTATGTGCCAGGCTTATGTAGCCTGGGCGTTTGCTCCAGTACGAGAAACACATTCTGATCTAATCTTTTATCATTATATGGTTGCTATATTGATTGTGGGAAAAAACTTGGACGTTGAAAGTTTGATTCATGAGTTAACAGTGTATTTGAAAAGCAAGGGGTTACAGATTACTCCATAGAAAAATTCAAAATGAGCCAGTGTGAAAATATTCGGACTGACAAATTGATAAAAGTACTGTAACACCTCAGAGGATTGCAATCAAAACTGGGGTTGGCATGTTAAATGATGTTCAGAAGTTGCTTAGAAATGTTAACTGGATTAGATCAATGTGTGGTATTATGCATCAGTACTCTGTTACCCAGATTCACAGCCACACTGAGCTAACTGACTACATCTAGGTCTAGCAGGGAGAAATCAGAGAGCAGACAGGCTGGTTGCACCGGCAGGGGCTGCTCCCTCAGCAGACAGCTTTGCACGAGCTCAGAAGTTGCATGAAATTTTGTTTACCAATCTGCTAAAGTGCTTTAATGACAATACCACTTGTTGGTTGCTGAGATTAAAGGGCTTGTACAGTCCAAAGCCATGGCAGAACATATGAATCAAACTCTCAAGCGTTTGCTTCACAAACAATAAGGGGGAGAGAAGGATATCTCTCCAGCTGATTGATTAAACGAGGCTCTGTATGTTTTGAACGGAAAAGTTCATGTTAGATGTTAGTGAAATGAAGTTACAGGTACTAACTTGGGAAAGGAGATCTGCCTATGTCATTACAGATATGGGAACCAAGCAGATAAAGCTGTGGATCCAGAAGAAATCAAGCTTGCATGAACCAGGACGGGATCCTGATCACAGTAACTGAAGTCAAGCGTTCCAAGTGCAGCCACAATGGACTATGAGTTTTGCTGCAGGACATTTTGAATACTCTTTAAAATATGAGTGTGTTAGTGGTAAATAAAAATTAGAGAAACAGTGATTTCTGCACAGCCTAAGGTCACAGGCTGCAATTGCTGCCTGCATGGAAACGTGAAGCTGAAGTTATCTGCACTTCTGACATTCCTAATTGGCAAAACAAACAGATACAAAAGCAAAGGTATCAAGGCACTTAGCTACAGATGCGAATTCTGTGAAACATGCAGCAGCTGATTTGTGCTGCTGGCTCACAGACATAATTGTGAAAAGTTTTGGAAGGTATGTGCTGCAGGAATCTGGCTGACCACTCTCAGTCGATTCATGTGAGCATTCAGAAATTAACAGATCAAACAGAATTGGTTTCATGAGTGGGAAATTTCAGGATGTATATTGTCAATGGTCAAATTTGGATTATTGGATTTGACAATTCGGTACTTATCTTAAATTTACTGCCATGCTTGTTGAGCTTTCTGCAAAGGGCCCTTGCAGAGACCTCTAAAAGCAGTTTTGTGGCGCAGATACAAAAAGAGAAAAACTTGTCAAGGGGGACAGCAGGCCTGCTAGCAGCCTGGCTCTCCTCGCAAAAACACAGACTCTGACAGTATCCTTGAAATTCCCATGAAACAACAAAATTACGCATGCTGAAAAGTTTTGGTAATCACTTTTTCAAAGCGTAGCGGCCTTGAAAGCAGGTGTACAGACTCCCTTAAATCAAGGAGCTGTGAGAAAGTATTTGGAAGTAAATGAACATGTCATGAACCAGCCGTAATGAGATGGCCAAAGCACAGCAGCTGTGCAGATAACTTTTAGACATTAAAGGTAAACTAACAATGTTTTGCTATAAGGTATGCTTATCAAAACTCATTATAATTACTAATTAATCACTTTGGTGTGAACAGCATGTGTAACCAATTAGAGGTTTTTAGATTGCCACATTTTATAGTATGGCTTTTCGTTTATGGGATGGATGGGCCGGTTACCTTCCTGTATCACGTCAGGAACCACAGGAGTTGGAGCTTCTGGGTTCAGTAAAGGCTGATGCATGCTTGTATTTTAACCATACACGTAGGAACCAAAGCTCGCCCACCAATGTAAATTCTAGCATGGCTGTTTATCGCAACGCTACAAGCTGGTGCAATTATACTTCGCCTAACAGTTCGATATCTACCAACCATCCCTTGCAGCTACCGCCTGGTAATTTACTGAGATGCGGAGACCATGCCTGGCCAGGTATCCCGTCACGTCTAAGAGGGGGACCATGCACGCTTGGCCGCTTATCTCTGCTAACGCCTAACACCCCTATGATATTTAACATGAGCCGTCACCATTGCCGAACCAGGAGGCAGATACATGCTTTTAACAAAGAATGCAACGGCCAGGTAACATTCTGGTCACTGGAAGAGATTATATCTGCATCTCTTCTCGCTCCAGGGGTGTCAGCAGCAGCTGCACACAATCACCTAAACAAGTTGGGGTGTTGGCTAGCAAAACAAACAAATGCTACTTCTCTTGCACTTTCCAGTCTTTTGCTTGATGTTGATTCTGTCCGCCATGCTACGCTGCAAAATAGAGCTGCAATTAATTTTCT
The DNA here is from genome assembly GCA_022605575.1 of Laterallus jamaicensis coturniculus. Taxonomy (NCBI): domain Eukaryota; kingdom Metazoa; phylum Chordata; class Aves; order Gruiformes; family Rallidae; genus Laterallus; species Laterallus jamaicensis. The sequence continues at coordinate 83,830,084 of JAKCOX010000003.1, forward strand.
TTTGCTTGTCCGAGGCCATGGATGTGAAAGTCTTGAAGGAATGTGTTGTTTTAATTTGTCAGGTCATGGACAGTCAATCCATGAACAATTAAAATGGTTGAAAGATCATGTAAAGAAGGTTACAGTATTTAATGGGGGGTTAGACGGTTGGTTAAGCTCTTGGGGAATAACAGGTTGGCTTAGTGACTTGGTTAAGGAAGGTATATGATGGCTATTGATTATTATAGTTGCTATTATAGTAGTACGTATTTTATTAGCTTATACCCTGCAAGGCAAAGGTACCGCTCTTGTTGTTCAGAAGAAAAAGGGGGAATTGTTGGAGAATGGCTGACAGACAATGGTCATGGAGATATAGCTGAGCTGCATATGCGTACATAAGGAACTGTGTACGTGCACGCAGGCACGGAGTACAGAGTAAAGCAGAGCAGAAGAAGCGCAGCATGACCAATTGGCGTCAGGGTCAAGATGACCTTAAACGAAGATAGCCCTCAGAAGAAGCAACTGAATCCGGGAAAAACTGGTTGAAGGAACTGTAAGAATGAAAACAAGAGGCAGGCTTATGATGATGTAACCTGTAACAAATAACCAATGATAGATTGACTAATAGGCATATATTAACTACAATGTATAAAAGGAGCTAACTTAGAGCTAATAAACGAAGTTGCTTTTATCACTCATATTGAGTAGGCCTGCTTCTTCCCTCGCCGGCAATGAAGTATGAAGAAAAAGAGAGCTTTCTCTCTTGTTGCACCCCATTTTGTAGGGATACCGCTCCTTTGTCTCGCTACAAGCTTCCCACTTGGCATGTGGGAGCATTTCAGGGTGGATGAGGGAATGTCCAATGTGTGAATGGCTCCCGATGTGTGCTCCTGATAGTGGAACAATGGCTCCTGATGCGTGAATGGTTCCTGATGTCTCTCTTCTGGGAGGCTTGTTGAATAGTCATTAGATTCTCAGAAGCCTGGGCCTGACCAGTGGTGATGTAGTGTCTTAGGAATGAGGTTTGGTAAGGTGAGAGGAGAAGAGAGGTGGGTCAGTTCTGTTGGCAATTGGTAAGGCATAATTCCAGTACCTTACACCAAGAGCTGAGCCACTGAAGAACATCATAACAACCGGCAAGTTGATCAGGCTGCTAAGATTGAAGTGGCTCAAATAGACCTCGACTGGCAACGTAAGGGTGAATTATTTATAGCCCGCTGGGCCCATGACACCTCAGGCCATCAAGGAAGAGTTGCCACATACAGATGGGCTCGTGATTGAGGGGTGGATTTGACCATGGACACCATCTCACAGGTCATCCATGAATGTGAAACATGTGCCTCGATCAAGCAAGCCAAGCGGTTAAAACCTCTGTGGTATGGAGGACGATGGCTGAAATACAAATATGGAGAGGCCTGGCAGAGGCCAGATGCCAGATGCAGAGGCCTGGCATCACTCTCCCGCAGACATGCCAAGGCAAGCGGTATGTGCTCACAATGGTAGAAGCAACCACTGGTTGGCTAGAAACTTATCCTGTGACCCATGCCACCTCCCGGAACACCATCCTGGGTCTCAAGAAGCAAGTCCTCTGGCGACATGGCACTCCAGAAAGAATCAAGTCAGATAATGGAACCCATATCCGGAATAAACTCATAGACTCCTGAGCATGGCATTGAATGGGTATATCATATACCCTACCACGTGTCAGCCTCCGGGAAGATTGAGAGGTACAATGGACTGTTAAAAACTACTCTTAAAGCAATGGGTGGTGGAACCCTAAAAAAACTGGGATATGCACTTAGCCAAAGCCACATGGCTAATTAATTCTAGGGAATCTACCAATCGAGCTGGCCTAGCCCAATCAAAAGTTCCACAGACTCTGGAGGCGAAAGAGTCCCTGTAGTGCACATGAGAAAACGGTTGGGGAAAATAGTATGTGTTGGTCCTGCTTCAGGTAAAGGTAAACCCATTTGTGGGATTGCTTTTGCTCCAGGACCTGGGTGAACTTGGTGGGTGGTGCAAAAGAATGGGGAAATCCAGTGTGTGCCCCCAGGGGAATTTAATTCTAGCAGAGGAGAGCCACTAAATTCTTGGTGTACAAAATCAGTCCATGGTAGATGATTTTACATAATAGATAAATGATGTTATGAAACTCCGCAATACGCTGAAATATAAGATCTGGACATGATGTAGATGGTGTGGAAAAAGGGGTGGATAATGTCCTGGTTCTGGCCAGGCCAGGGTTGACCTCCCCAATCAGCCAACACAGGTGAGCTGAGTCAGCCCAGGTGAGCTGAGTTAGCCAGAGCTGTTTTCCACACCACTTGAAACCACTTGCCTATAAAAGCAGCATGTTGGGGAAGGGGGAGGGTTGGGTTTTTTGCCTCTAAGGCAGTTGCAGTTTGGCTGGGACATTGGGCTGGTCGTTTCTTGCCATTGGGCAGCCCTCTGGGGCCGTCGGTTCAGTAAGGTACTATGTGTTAGCACTGGGTATTTGAGTAACAAGCCATTACTATTCTGTATTCACTTTGATATTTGGCAGTAAACTGTCCTTATCCAAAGCCACGGTGTCACTGCCTGTTTCTCCTCTGGGACTCAGTGAGAGGCTTGGTGGGAATTTGGCCTCCAGCACTAGAAAACCACAACACTATGTCATTCAGAGCAGCAGTCTACGGATTGCGAGCTCTTGATGGACGTTAGGCATGTTTGGCAGCAAATGCTCCATGGAGGTACATTTGTGTTTCACAGGCAAAGGAGAGCTCAGGGCCTAAAATTGAAAGATGATGCCTCTAGGCCCCCTGGGAAGGCTTCAGGCCAGATATGCGTTTCGGTTCTGCTTTCTATGGTTTTAGTTTCCCAGGCAAAGGAAAGCTCCATGCCCAAAACAGAAAGGTGCTGTTTGTGGGACACTGTGAGAGCTTTCAGGCCAGCTATGTCCTTCAGTTCTGGCTCCTTTGCTTTGGGAGCTATTGCTGAACGTTGGGCATGTTTGGAAGGAAATGCTGCTTCGACCGACAACAACAGTTTTCACTTCTGTGGAGGTACATTTGAGTTTCCCAGGCAAAGGAAAGCTCCTTGCCCAAAATTGAAAGGTGCTCTGTGTGGTCCACTGGGAGAGCTTTTACGTCAGCTATGTCTTTCAGTCCTGCCTTCTTTTTCTTTGGGAGCTATTGCGGAACGTTTGGTAAGTTTGGAATGAAATGCTGCTCTGGCCGACAAAAACACTTTTGGAGCTCTGCGAAGGTACATTTGAATTTCCCATGCTTTAAAATGCTCCATGTTCAAAATTGAAGACTGGTATTTATGGGTGACTGGGAGAGCTTTCAGGCCAGGAATGTCTTTTGGTCCTGGCTCCTTCCATTTGGGAGCTATTGCTGGACGTTTGACATGTTTGGAAAGAAATGCTGCTCCGGTCGACAAAAACACTTTTGGAGCTCCGTGGAGGTACATTTGCATTTCACATGCACAAAAAAGCTCCATGATCAAAATTGAAGTGTGCTGTTTGTTGGCCACTGGGAGAGCTTTCAGGCCAGCTATGTCTTTCAGCCCTGGCTATTTTGGTTTGGGAGCTATTGCTGGACGTTTGGCATGTCTGGCAGCAAATGCTGCTCTGGCCGACAAAGACACATTTGGCGCTCCGTGGAGGTACATTTGAGTTTTCCAGGCAAAGGAATGCTCTGAGCACTATGTTGAAAAATGCTGTTTGTGGGCCATTGTGAAAGCTTTCAGGCCAGCTATGTCTTTTAGTCCTGGCTCTTTCTGTTTTGGAGATATTCCTGGACGTTTGGCATGTTTGGAAAGAAATGCTGCTCCGGTCGACAAAAAACACTTTTTGAGCTCCTTGGAGCTATATTTGAGATTCCCAGGCAAAGGAAAGCTCTTACAAATAGGTTGAAAGGTGCTGTTTGTGGGCCACTCTGAGAGCGTTCAGGCCATCTATGTCTTTCAGACCTGGCTCATTTGGTTTGGGAGCTATTTCTGGACGTTTGGCATGTTTGGAAAGAAATGCTGCTCCGGCTGACAAAAAAACTTTGGACGCTCCGTTGAGGTACATTTGCGAAATGGTTGAAAGATGCTGTTTTTGGGCCACTGGGAGACTTTTACGGTCAGCTATGTCATTCATTGTAGCTCCTTTGGTTTGAGAGCTATTGCTGGACGATTGGCACGTTAGGAAAGAACTGCTACTCCAGGTGACAAAAACACTTTTGGCGCTCTGTGGAGGTACATTTGAGTTTCCCAGGGAAAAGAAAGCTCTGAGTACTAGTGGGTAAATACATGTTTCTGGGGCACTGGGAGAGCATTCAGGCCAGCTATGTCTTTCAGTCTTGGCTCCATTGGCTTGGGAGCCATTGTTGGACGTTTGCCATTTTTTGAAAGAAATGCTGCGCCGGCCTACAAAAACTCTTTTGGAGCTCCGTGGAGGTACATTTGATTTTCCAAGGCAAAGGAAAGCTCTGAGTACTAAGTTGAAAAATGCTGTTTGTGGGCCACTAGGTGAGCTTTCCGGGCACTACATCTTACAGTCCTGGCCCCTTTCGTTTTGGAGCCATTGTTCTACATTTGGCATGTTTGGAAGGAAATGCTGCTCTGGCTGAAAAAAACATTTTTGGAGCTCCGTGGAGGTATATTTGAATTTCCAAAGCAACAGAAATCTCCATGCCCAAAATTGAAAGGTGCTGTTTGTGGGTCATTGGAAGAACTTTCAGGCCAGCTATGTCTTTCATTCCTGGCTCCTTAGGTTTTTGAGCTATTGCTGGACATTTGGCATGTTTGGAAGGAAATGTTGCTCCGCCAACAGAAACACTTTTGGTGCTCCGTGGAGGTACATTTGAGTTTCCCAAGCAAAGGAAAGCCCCCTGCTCAAAATTGAAAGGTGCTCTTTGTGGGCCACTCTGAGAGCTTTCAGGCCAGCTATGTCTTTCAGTCCTGGCTCACGTGTATTGGACGTTTGGCATGTTTGGTATGTTTGGAAAGAAATGCACTGGCTGACAAAAAGAGCTTTGGTGCTCCGTTGAGGTATATTTGAAATTCCCAGGAAAAGTAAAGCTCTTAGAACTAGGTTGTAAGATGGTGTTTGTGGGCCACTGGGAGAGCATTCAAGCCAGCTATGTCTTTCAGTCCTGGCTCCTTTGTTTTCGGAGCTAGTCCAGGACGTTTGGCATATTTGGAAAGAAATGCAGATCCTACCGATAAAAAAAATGTTGGCGCTCCGTGGAGGTACATTTGAGTTTCCCAAGCAAAGGAAAGCCCCCTGCTCAAAATTGAAAGGTGCTCGTTGTGGGCCACTCTGAGAGCTTTCAGGCCAGCTATGTCTTTCAGTCCTGGCTCACGTGTATTGGACATTTGGCATGTTTGGCATGTTTGGAAAGAAATGCTGACCCGGCCGAGAAAAAAACGTTTGCCAATCCATGGAGATACATTTCAATTTGCCAAGCATAGAAAAGTTCCATGCCCAAATTTGAAAGGTGCTGTTCTTGGGTCACTGGGAGAGCTTTCAGGTCAGCTATGTCTTTCTGTGCCAGAGCAGCATTTCTTTCCAAACATGCCAAACGTCCAGGTATAGCTCCCAAATCAAAGGCGCAAAGAATGAAAGGCAGAGCTGGCCTGAAAGCTCTCCCAGTGATCCACAAACAGCACCTTTCAATTTTGAGCAGGCAGCTTTCCTTTTCCTGGGAATCTCTGATTATAGCTCCTTGGAGCGCCAATAGTGTTTTTGTCGGCCGGACCAGCATTTTTGTCCAAATTTACCAAACGTCCAGCAATAGCTCCCAAACCAAAAGAGCCAGGAATGAAAGACATAGCTGGCCTGAAAGCTCTCCCAGTGGCACACAAACGACACCTCTCAATATTGGGCAGGGAGCTTTCCTTTGCATGTGAAACGTTAATGTACCTACACGGAGCATCAAAAGTTTTTTGTCGGCCGGAGCAGCATTTCCTGCCTAACATGCCAAAGGTCCAAGAATAGCTCTAAAAGAAAAAGAACCAGGACTGAAAGACATAGCTGGCCTGAAAGCTCTCCCAGTGGCCCACAAAAGCACCTTTCAGTTTTGGGCAGGGAGCTTTCCTTTGCCTGGGATACTCAAATGTACCTTCAGGGAGCTCTAAGTGTGTTTTTGTTGGCCGGAGCAGCATTTCCTTCCAAACATGCCAAACGTCCAGGAATAGCTCCCCAAGAAAAGGAGCCAGGACTGATAGACATAGCAGGCCTGAAAGCTCTCATAGTGGCCCACAAATAGAACCTTTAAATTTTGAGCAGGGAACTTTTCTTTGCCTGGGGAACTCAAATGTACCTCCACGGAGCGTAAAATGTGTTTTTCTCGGCTGGAGCAATATTTCCTGCCAAACATGGCAAACGTCCAGGAGAAGCTCAAAAACCAAAGGACCCAGGACTGAATGACATAGCTGACCTGAAAGCGCTCTCAGTGGCCCACAAACAGACCCTTTCAGTTTTGGGCAGGGAGCCTACCTTTGCCTGGGAAACTTAAATGTACCTCCATGGAGCGCCAAAAGTGTTTTTGTCTGCAGGAGCAGCTTTTCTTTAGAAACATGCCAAACCAAAATGGAGAGCTTTAAAACAGAAGGAGCGAGGACATAAAGACATAGCTGGCCTGAAAGGACTCCTAGTGTCCCTATAACAGAACCTTTCAATTTTGGGCAGAGAGCTTTCATTTGCCTGGGAAACTCAAATGTTCCTCCATGGAGCGCCAAAAGTTTTTTTCTCGTCCGCTGCAACATTTCTTTCCAAACATGCCAAACTTCCAGCAATAGCTCCCGATTAAAAGGAGCCAGGTCATCAAGACATAGCTGGCCCGAAAGTTCTTCCAGTGGCCCACAAACAGCACATTTCACTTTTGGGCACGGAGCTTTTTTTTGCCTGGGAAAGTCTAAAGTACCTCCACGGAGCACCAAAATTGTTGTTGTCGGCCAGGTCAACATTTCTTCCCAAACATGCCACACCTCCAATTAGAGCTCCCAAAGCAAAGGAGACAGGACTGAAAGACATAGCTTGCCTGAAAGCTCTCACAGTGAACCACCAACAGCACCTTTAAATTTTGGGCAGGGAGCTTTCATTTCCTGGCAGTCTCTGAATGTACCTCAACAGAGTGCCAAGAGTGTCTTTGCTAGCCAGAGAAGCATTTCCGTCCAAACATGCAAAACGTCCACAAATAGCTCCAAAACAAAGGAGCCAGGACTGAAAGACATAGCTGGCCTGCAATCTCTCCCAGTCGCCATCTAACAGCACCTTTCAACCTAGTTCTCAGAGCATTCCTTTGCCTGGGAAACTCAAAAGTACCTTCACGGTGCCCAAAATGTGTTTTTGTCGGATTGAGCAGCATTTCCTTCAGAACATGACAAACATCCAAGAATGGTTCCAAAAGTAAAAGGGCCAGGACTGAAAGAAATAGCTGGCCTGGAAGCTCTCCCAGTGACCCACAAACAGCACCTTTCAATTTCGTGCAGGGACCTTTCCTTTGCCTGGGAAACTCACATGTACCTCCACGGAGCTCCAAAAGTGTTTTTCTCGTCCGGAGCAGCATTTCTTTCCAAACATTCCAAAAGTCTGGGAATAAATCTTAAACCAAGAAAGCAAGTACTGCAAGACATAGCTGGCTTGAATGCACTCCTAGTGATCCAGAAACAGCAACTTTCAATTTTGGGCAGGGAGCTTTCCTTTGCTTAAGATACTCAAATGTACATCCAGGGAACACAAAAATTGTTGTTGTCGGCCGGGTCAGCATTTCCTTCCAAACATGCCAAAAGTCCAGCAATAGCACCCAAACCAAAAGAGCCAGGACTGAAAGACATAGCTGGCCTGAAACCTCCTCAGGGGAGACACAATCACTATCTTTCAACCAGGTGCTCACGTCTTTCCTTATCATGGAATACTCAAATGTACATCCATGGTGCACCTAAAGTGTTTTTCTGGGCCGGAGCAGCATTTGCTGCCAAACATTCAAATCGTCCAGCAATAGCTCCCAAACCAAAAGAGCCAGGGCTGAAAGACATAGCTGGCCTGAAACCTCCTCAGGGGAGACACAAACAGTATCTTTCAGCATGGGGCTCACCGCTTTGGTTTGCCTGGGAAACCCAAAAGTACCTCCACAGTGCACCAAAAGTGTTTTTCTCGGCCGGAGCAGCATTTGCTGCTAAACATGCCAAACGTCCAGCAATAGCTCCCAAACCAAAAGAGCCAGGGCTGAAAGACATAGCTGGCCTGAAACCTCCTCAGGGGAGACACAATCAGTATCTTTCAACCAGGTGCTCACAGCTTTCCTTATCATGGGATACTCAAATGTACCTCCATGGTGAACAAAAAGTGTTTTTCTGGGCCGGAGCAGCATTTGCTGCCAAACATGCCAAACGTCCAGCAATAGCTTCCAAACCAAAAGAGCCAGGACTGAAAGACATAGCTGGCCTGAAACCTCCTAAGGGGAGACACAAACAGCACCATTCAATTTTGGTCTCACCGCTTTCGTTTGCCTGGGAAACTCAAATGTACCTCGATGGAGCACAAAAAGTGTTTTTCTGGGCCGGAGCAGCATTTGCTGCCAAACATGCCAAACGTCCAGCAATAGCTCCCAAACCAAAAGAGCCAGGACTGAAAGACATAGCTGGCCTGAAACCTCCTCAGGGGAGACATAAACTGCACCTTTCAATTTTTGTCTCACCGCTTTGGTTTGCCTGGGAAACTCAAATGTACCTCCAGGGTGCACCAAAATTGTTTTTAACGGCAGGAGCAGCATTTGCTGCCAAACATGCCAGACGTCCAGCAATAGCACCCAACCCAAAAGAGCGAGGGCTGAAAGACATCGATGGCCTGAAACCTCCTCAGGGGAGACACAAACAGTATCTTTCAGCATGGGGCTCACTGCTTTCGTTTGCCTGGGAAACTCAAACGTACCTCCACGTTGCTACGTAAGTGTTTTACTTAGCCGGAGATGCATTTGCTGCCAAACATTCCAAACGTCCAGCAATAGCTCCCAAACCAAAAGAGCAAGGCAGTAAGACATAGCTGGACTGAAACCTCCTCAGGGGAGACACAATCAATATCTTTCAACCTGGTGCTCACAGCTTTCCTTATCATGGGATACTCAAATGTACCTCCATGGTGCACAAAATGTTTTTTTCTGCGCCGGAGTAGCATTTGCTGACAACCATGCCAAACGTCCAGCAATAGCTCCCAAACCAAAAGAGCCAGGGCTGAAAGACATAGCTGGCCTGATGCCTCCTCAGGGGAGACACAAACAGCACATTTCAATTTTGGTCTCACCGCTTTGGTTTGCCTGGGAAACTCAAATGTACCTCCATGTTGCTACATAACGGTTTTTCTCAGCCGGAGATGTAATTGCTGCCAAACATGCCAAACGTACAGCAATAGCTCCCAAACCAAAAGAGCCAGGGCTGAAAGACATAGCTGGCCTGAAACCTCCTCAGGGGAGACACAATCAGTATCTTTCAACCAGGTGCTCACAGCTTTCCTTATCATGGGATACTCAAATGTACCTCCAGGGTGAACAAAAAGTGTTTTTCTGGGCCGGAGCAGCATTTGCTGCCAAACATGCCAAACGTCCAGCAATAGCTCCCAAACCGAAAGAGCCAGGGCTGAAAGACATAGCTGGCCTGAAACCTCCGAAGGGGAGACACAAACAGCACCTTTAAATTTTGGTCTCACCGCTTTCGTTTGCCTGGGAAACTCAAATGTACCTCGATGGAGCACAAAAAGTGTTTTTCTGGACCGGAGCAGCATTTGCTGCCAAACATGCCAAACGTCCAGCAATAGCTCCCAAACCAAAAGAGCCAGGACTGAAAGACATAGCTGGCCTGAAACCTCCTCAGGGGAGACATAAACTGCACCTTTCAATTTTGGTCTCACCGCTTTGGTTTGCCTGGGAAACTCAAATGTACCTCCAGGGTGCACCAAAATTGTTTTTAACGGCGGGAGCAGCATTTGCTGCCAAACATGCCAGACGTCCAGCAATAGCACCCAACCCAAAAGAGCGAGGGCTGAAAGACATCGATGGCCTGAAACCTCCTCAGGGGAGACACAAACAGTATCTTTCAGCATGGGGCTCACTGCTTTCGTTTGCCTGGGAAACTCAAACGTACCTCCACGTTGCTTTGTAAGTGTTTTACTTAGCCGGAGATGCATTTGCTGCCAAACATTCCAAACGTCCTGCAATAGCTCCCAAACCAAAAGAGCCAGGGCAGTAAGACATAGCTGGACTAAAACCTCCTCAGGGGAGACACAATCAATATCTTTCAACCTGGTGCTCACAGCTTTCCTTATCATGGGATACTCAAATGTACCTCCATGGTACACCTAAAGTGTTTTTCTGCGACGGAGCAGCATTTGCTGACAAACATTCAAATCGTCCAGCAATAGCTCCCAAACCAAAAGAGCCAGGGCTGAAAGACATAGCTGGCCTGATGCCTCCTCAGGGGAGACACAAACAGCACATTTCAATTTTGGTCTCACCGCTTTGGTTTGCCTGGGAAACTCAAATGTACCTCCATGTTGCTACATAAGGGTTTTACTCAGCCGGAGATGTAATTGCTGCCAAACATGCCAAACGTCCAGCAATAGCTCCCAAACCAAAAGAGCCAGGGCTGAAAGACATAGCTGGCCTGAAACCTCCTCAGGGGAGACACAATCAGTATCTTTCAACCAGGTGATCACAGCTTTCCTTATCATGGGATACTCAAATGTACCTCCATGGTGAACAAAAAGTGTTTTTCTGGGCCGGAGCAGCATTTGCTGCCAAACATGCCAAACGTCCAGCAATAGCTCCCAAACCAAAAGAGCCAGGGCTGAAAGACATAGCTGGCCTGAAACCTCCTAAGTGGAGACACAAACAGCACCATTCAATTTTGGTCTCACCGCTTTCGTTTGCCTGGGAAACTCAAATGTACCTCGATGGAGCACAAAAAGTGTTTTTCTGGACCGGAGCAGCATTTGCTGCCAAACATGCCAAACGTCCAGCAATAGCTCCCAAACCAAAAGAGCCAGGACTGAAAGACATAGCTGGCCTGAAACCTCCTCAGGGGAGACACAAAGAGCACCTTTCAATTTTGGTCTCACCGCTTTGGTTTGCCTGGGAAACTCAAATGTACCTCCAGGGTGCACCAAAATTGTTTTTAACGGCGGGAGCAGCATTTGCTGCCAAACATGCCAGACGTCAAGCAATAGCACCCAACCCAAAAGAGCGAGGGCTGAAAGACATCGATGGCCTGAAACCTCCTCAGGGGAGACACAAACAGTATCTTTCAGCATGGGGCTCACTGCTTTCGTTTGCCTGGGAAACTCAAACGTACCTCCACGTTGCTACGTAAGTGTTTTACTTAGCCGGAGATGCATTTGCTGCCAAACATTCCAAACGTCCAGCAATAGCTCCCAAACCAAAAGAGCCAGGGCAGTAAGACATAGCTGGCCTGAAACCTCCTCAGGGGAGACAGAATCAGTATTTTTCAAACAGGTTCTCACAGCTTTCCTTATCATGGGATACTCAAATGTACCTCCATGGTGCACAAAATGTGTTTTTCTGGGCCGGAGTAGCATTTGCTGCCATACCTGCCAAATGACCAGCAATAGCTCCCAAACCAAAAGAGCCAGGGCTGAAAGACATAGCTGGCCTGAAACCTCCTCAGGGGAGACACAAACAGAGTCTTTCAACATGGGGCTCATCGCTTTCGTTTGCCTTGGAAATTCAAATGTACCTCCATGTTGCTACATAAGTGTTTTACTCAGCCGGAGCAGCATTTGCTGCCAAACATGCCAAACGTCCAGCAATAGCTCCCAAACCAAAAGAGCCAGGGCTGAAAGACATAGCTGGCCTGATGCCTCCACAGGGGAGACATAATCAGTATGTTTCAACCAGGTGCTCACAGCTTTCCTTATCATGGGATATTCAAATATACCTCCATGTTGCTACATAAGTGTTTTACTCATCCGGAGATGCATTTGCTGCCAAACATTCAGAACGTCCAGCAATAGCTCCCAAACCAAATGAGCCAGGACTGAAAGACATAGCTGGCCTGAAACCTCCTCAGGGGAGACAGAAGCAGTATTTTTCAACCAGGTTCTCACAGCTTTCCTTATCATGGGATACTCAAATGTACCTCCATGGTGCACAAAAAGTTTTTTTCTGGGCCAGAGCAGCATTTGCTGCAAAACATGCCAAACGTCCAGCAATAGCTCCCAAACCAAAAGAGCCAGGACTGAAAGACATAGCTGGCCTGAAACCTCTTCAGGGGAGACACAAACAGCACATTTCAATTTTGGTCTCACCACTTTCGTTTGCCTGGGAAACTGAAATGTACCTCCATGTTGCTACATAAGTGTTTTACTCAGCAGGAGATGCATTTGCTGCCAAACATTCCAAACGTCCAGCAATAGCACCCAAACCAAAAGAGCCACGGCTGAAAGACCTAGCTAGCCTGAAACCGCCTCAGGGGAGACACAAACAGCACCTTCCACTTTTGGTCTCACCACATTCGTTTGCCTGGGAAACGCACAAGTACCTCCATGGTGCACCAAAATTGTTTTTCTGAGCCGGAGCAGCATTTCCTTCCAAACCTGCAAAATGTCCAGCAATAGCTTCCAAACCAAAAGAGCCAGGACTGAAAGACATAGCTGGCCTGAAACCTCCTCAGGGGAGACACAAAGAGAGCCTTTCAATTTTGGTCTCACCGCTTTGGTTTGCCTGGGAAACTCAAATGTACCTCCATGGTGCACCAAAATTGTTTTTCTCGGCCGGAGCAGCATTTGCTGCCAAACATTCAAATCGTCCAGCAATAGCTCCCAAACCAAAAGAGCCAGGGCTGAAAGACATAGCTGGCCTGAAACCTCCTCAGGGGAGACACAAACAGTATCTTTCAGCATGGGGCTCACCGCTTTGGTTTGCCTAGGAAACCCAAAAGTACCTCCACAGTGCACCAAAAGTGTTTTTCTCGGCCGGAGCAGCATTTGCTGCTAAACATGCCAAACGTCCAGCAATAGCTCCCAAACCAAAAGAGCCAGGGCTGAAAGACATAGCTGGCCTGAAACCTCCTCAGGGAAGACACAATCAGTATCTTTCAACCAGGTGCTCACAGCTTTCCTTATCATGGGATACTCAAATGTACCTCCATGGTGAACAAAAAGTGTTTTTCTGGGCCGGAGCAGCATTTGCTGCCAAACATGCCAAACGTCCAGCAATAGCTTCCAAACCAAAAGAGCCAGGACTGAAAGACATCGATGGCCTGAAACCTCCTCAGGGGAGACACAAACAGTATCTTTCAGCATGGGGCTCACTGCTTTCGTTTGCCTGGGAAACTCAAACGTACCTCCACGTTGCTACGTAAGTGTTTTACTTAGCCGGAGATGCATTTGCTGCCAAACATTCAAACGTCCAGCAATAGCTCCCAAACCAAAAGAGCCAGGGCAGTAAGACATAGCTGGCCTGAAACCTCCTCAGGGGAGACAGAATCAGTATTTTTCAAACAGGTTCTCACAGCTTTCCTTATCATGGGATACTCAAATGTACCTCCATGGTGCACAAAATGTGTTTTTCTGGGCCGGAGTAGCATTTGCTGCCAAACCTGCCAAATGACCAGCAATAGCTTCCAAACCAAAAGAGCCAGGACTGAAAGACATAGCTGGCCTGAAACCTCCTCAGGGGAGACACAAAGAGAGCTTTCAATTTTGGTCTCACCACATTCGTTTGCCTGGGAAACGCACAAGTACCTCCATGGTGCACCAAAATTGTTTTTCTGAGCTGGAGCAGCATTTCCTTCCAAACCTGCAAAATGTCCAGCAATAGCTTCCAAACCAAAAGAGCCCGGACTGAAAGACATAGCTGGCCTGAAACCTCCTCAGGGGAGACACAAAGAGAGCTTTCAATTTTGGTCTCACCGCTTTGGTTTGCCTGGGAAACTCAAATGTACCTCCATGGTGCACCAAAATTGTTTTTCTCGGCCGGAGCAGCATTTGCTGCCAAACATGCCAAACGTCCAGCAATAGCTCCCAAACCAAAAGAGCCAGGGCTGAAAGACATAGCTGGCCTGAAACCTCCTCAGGGGAGACACAATCAGTATCTTTCAACCAGGTGCTCACAGCTTTCCTTATCATGGGTTACTCAAATGTACCTCCATGGTGAATAAAAAGTGTTTTTCTGGGCCGGAGCAGCATTTGCTGCCAAACATGCCAAACGTCCAGCAATAGCTCCCAAACCAAAAGAGCCAGGGCTGAAAGACATAGCTGGCCTGAAACCTCCTCAGGGGAGAACGAAACAGCACCATTAAATTTTGTCTCACCGCTTTCGTTTGCCTGGGAAACTCAAATGTACCTCGATGGTGCACAAAAAGTGTTTTTCTGGGCCGGAGCAGCATTTGCTGCCAAACATGCCAAACGTCCAGCAATAGCTCCCAAACCAAAAGAGCCAGGGCTGAAAGACATAGCTGGCCTGATGCCTCCACAGGGGAGACATAATCAGTATGTTTCAACCAGGTGCTCACAGCTTTCCTTATCATGGGATATTCAAATATACCTCCATGTTGCTACATAAGTGTTTTACTCATCCGGAGATGCATTTGCTGCCAAACATTCAGAACGTCCAGCAATAGCTCCCAAACCAAATGAGCCAGGACTGAAAGACATAGCTGGCCTGAAACCTCCTCAGGGGAGACAGAAGCAGTATTTTTCAACCAGGTTCTCACAGCTTTCCTTATCATGGGATACTCAAATGTACCTCCATGGTGCACAAAAAGTTTTTTTCTGGGCCAGAGCAGCATTTGCTGCAAAACATGCCAAACGTCCAGCAATAGCTCCCAAACCAAAAGAGCCAGGACTGAAAGACATAGCTGGCCTGAAACCTCTTCAGGGGAGACACAAACAGCACATTTCAATTTTGGTCTCACCACTTTCGTTTGCCTGGGAAACTGAAATGTACCTCCATGTTGCTACATAAGTGTTTTACTCAGCAGGAGATGCATTTGCTGCCAAACATTCCAAACGTCCAGCAATAGCACCCAAACCAAAAGAGCCACGGCTGAAAGACCTAGCTAGCCTGAAACCGCCTCAGGGGAGACACAAACAGCACCTTCCACTTTTGGTCTCACCACATTCGTTTGCCTGGGAAACGCACAAGT
This sequence comes from Laterallus jamaicensis coturniculus, assembly GCA_022605575.1. Taxonomy (NCBI): domain Eukaryota; kingdom Metazoa; phylum Chordata; class Aves; order Gruiformes; family Rallidae; genus Laterallus; species Laterallus jamaicensis. The sequence goes on from JAKCOX010000003.1 coordinate 83,845,189, forward strand.
ACCTCCATGGTGCACCAAAATTGTTTTTCTGAGCCGGAGCAGCATTTCCTTCCAAACCTGCAAAATGTCCAGCAATAGCTTCCAAACCAAAAGAGCCAGGACTGAAAGACATAGCTGGCCTGAAACCTCCTCAGGGGAGACACAAAGAGAGCCTTTCAATTTTGGTCTCACCGCTTTGGTTTGCCTGGGAAACTCAAATGTACCTCCATGGTGCACCAAAATTGTTTTTCTCGGCCGGAGCAGCATTTGCTGCCAAACATTCAAATCGTCCAGCAATAGCTCCCAAACCAAAAGAGCCAGGGCTGAAAGACATAGCTGGCCTGAAACCTCCTCAGGGGAGACACAAACAGTATCTTTCAGCATGGGGCTCACCGCTTTGGTTTGCCTAGGAAACCCAAAAGTACCTCCACAGTGCACCAAAAGTGTTTTTCTCGGCCGGAGCAGCATTTGCTGCTAAACATGCCAAACGTCCAGCAATAGCTCCCAAACCAAAAGAGCCAGGGCTGAAAGACATAGCTGGCCTGAAACCTCCTCAGGGAAGACACAATCAGTATCTTTCAACCAGGTGCTCACAGCTTTCCTTATCATGGGATACTCAAATGTACCTCCATGGTGAACAAAAAGTGTTTTTCTGGGCCGGAGCAGCATTTGCTGCCAAACATGCCAAACGTCCAGCAATAGCTTCCAAACCAAAAGAGCCAGGACTGAAAGACATCGATGGCCTGAAACCTCCTCAGGGGAGACACAAACAGTATCTTTCAGCATGGGGCTCACTGCTTTCGTTTGCCTGGGAAACTCAAACGTACCTCCACGTTGCTACGTAAGTGTTTTACTTAGCCGGAGATGCATTTGCTGCCAAACATTCAAACGTCCAGCAATAGCTCCCAAACCAAAAGAGCCAGGGCAGTAAGACATAGCTGGCCTGAAACCTCCTCAGGGGAGACAGAATCAGTATTTTTCAAACAGGTTCTCACAGCTTTCCTTATCATGGGATACTCAAATGTACCTCCATGGTGCACAAAATGTGTTTTTCTGGGCCGGAGTAGCATTTGCTGCCAAACCTGCCAAATGACCAGCAATAGCTTCCAAACCAAAAGAGCCAGGACTGAAAGACATAGCTGGCCTGAAACCTCCTCAGGGGAGACACAAAGAGAGCTTTCAATTTTGGTCTCACCACATTCGTTTGCCTGGGAAACGCACAAGTACCTCCATGGTGCACCAAAATTGTTTTTCTGAGCTGGAGCAGCATTTCCTTCCAAACCTGCAAAATGTCCAGCAATAGCTTCCAAACCAAAAGAGCCCGGACTGAAAGACATAGCTGGCCTGAAACCTCCTCAGGGGAGACACAAAGAGAGCTTTCAATTTTGGTCTCACCGCTTTGGTTTGCCTGGGAAACTCAAATGTACCTCCATGGTGCACCAAAATTGTTTTTCTCGGCCGGAGCAGCATTTGCTGCCAAACATGCCAAACGTCCAGCAATAGCTCCCAAACCAAAAGAGCCAGGGCTGAAAGACATAGCTGGCCTGAAACCTCCTCAGGGGAGACACAATCAGTATCTTTCAACCAGGTGCTCACAGCTTTCCTTATCATGGGTTACTCAAATGTACCTCCATGGTGAATAAAAAGTGTTTTTCTGGGCCGGAGCAGCATTTGCTGCCAAACATGCCAAACGTCCAGCAATAGCTCCCAAACCAAAAGAGCCAGGGCTGAAAGACATAGCTGGCCTGAAACCTCCTCAGGGGAGAACGAAACAGCACCATTAAATTTTGTCTCACCGCTTTCGTTTGCCTGGGAAACTCAAATGTACCTCGATGGTGCACAAAAAGTGTTTTTCTGGGCCGGAGCAGCATTTGCTGCCAAACATGCCAAACGTCCAGCAATAGCTCCCAAACCAAAAGAGCCAGGGCTGAAAGACATAGCTGGCCTGATGCCTCCACAGGGGAGACATAATCAGTATGTTTCAACCAGGTGCTCACAGCTTTCCTTATCATGGGATATTCAAATATACCTCCATGTTGCTACATAAGTGTTTTACTCATCCGGAGATGCATTTGCTGCCAAACATTCAGAACGTCCAGCAATAGCTCCCAAACCAAATGAGCCAGGACTGAAAGACATAGCTGGCCTGAAACCTCCTCAGGGGAGACAGAAGCAGTATTTTTCAACCAGGTTCTCACAGCTTTCCTTATCATGGGATACTCAAATGTACCTCCATGGTGCACAAAAAGTTTTTTTCTGGGCCAGAGCAGCATTTGCTGCAAAACATGCCAAACGTCCAGCAATAGCTCCCAAACCAAAAGAGCCAGGACTGAAAGACATAGCTGGCCTGAAACCTCTTCAGGGGAGACACAAACAGCACATTTCAATTTTGGTCTCACCACTTTCGTTTGCCTGGGAAACTGAAATGTACCTCCATGTTGCTACATAAGTGTTTTACTCAGCAGGAGATGCATTTGCTGCCAAACATTCCAAACGTCCAGCAATAGCACCCAAACCAAAAGAGCCACGGCTGAAAGACCTAGCTAGCCTGAAACCGCCTCAGGGGAGACACAAACAGCACCTTCCACTTTTGGTCTCACCACATTCGTTTGCCTGGGAAACGCACAAGTACCTCCATGGTGCACCAAAATTGTTTTTCTGAGCCGGAGCAGCATTTCCTTCCAAACCTGCAAAATGTCCAGCAATAGCTTCCAAACCAAAAGAGCCAGGACTGAAAGACATAGCTGGCCTGAAACCTCCTCAGGGGAGACACAAAGAGAGCCTTTCAATTTTGGTCTCACCGCTTTGGTTTGCCTGGGAAACTCAAATGTACCTCCATGGTGCACCAAAATTGTTTTTCTCGGCCGGAGCAGCATTTGCTGCCAAACATTCAAATCGTCCAGCAATAGCTCCCAAACCAAAAGAGCCAGGGCTGAAAGACATAGCTGGCCTGAAACCTCCTCAGGGGAGACACAAACAGTATCTTTCAGCATGGGGCTCACCGCTTTGGTTTGCCTAGGAAACCCAAAAGTACCTCCACAGTGCACCAAAAGTGTTTTTCTCGGCCGGAGCAGCATTTGCTGCTAAACATGCCAAACGTCCAGCAATAGCTCCCAAACCAAAAGAGCCAGGGCTGAAAGACATAGCTGGCCTGAAACCTCCTCAGGGAAGACACAATCAGTATCTTTCAACCAGGTGCTCACAGCTTTCCTTATCATGGGATACTCAAATGTACCTCCATGGTGAACAAAAAGTGTTTTTCTGGGCCGGAGCAGCATTTGCTGCCAAACATGCCAAACGTCCAGCAATAGCTTCCAAACCAAAAGAGCCAGGACTGAAAGACATCGATGGCCTGAAACCTCCTCAGGGGAGACACAAACAGTATCTTTCAGCATGGGGCTCACTGCTTTCGTTTGCCTGGGAAACTCAAACGTACCTCCACGTTGCTACGTAAGTGTTTTACTTAGCCGGAGATGCATTTGCTGCCAAACATTCAAACGTCCAGCAATAGCTCCCAAACCAAAAGAGCCAGGGCAGTAAGACATAGCTGGCCTGAAACCTCCTCAGGGGAGACAGAATCAGTATTTTTCAAACAGGTTCTCACAGCTTTCCTTATCATGGGATACTCAAATGTACCTCCATGGTGCACAAAATGTGTTTTTCTGGGCCGGAGTAGCATTTGCTGCCAAACCTGCCAAATGACCAGCAATAGCTTCCAAACCAAAAGAGCCAGGACTGAAAGACATAGCTGGCCTGAAACCTCCTCAGGGGAGACACAAAGAGAGCTTTCAATTTTGGTCTCACCACATTCGTTTGCCTGGGAAACGCACAAGTACCTCCATGGTGCACCAAAATTGTTTTTCTGAGCTGGAGCAGCATTTCCTTCCAAACCTGCAAAATGTCCAGCAATAGCTTCCAAACCAAAAGAGCCCGGACTGAAAGACATAGCTGGCCTGAAACCTCCTCAGGGGAGACACAAAGAGAGCTTTCAATTTTGGTCTCACCGCTTTGGTTTGCCTGGGAAACTCAAATGTACCTCCATGGTGCACCAAAATTGTTTTTCTCGGCCGGAGCAGCATTTGCTGCCAAACATGCCAAACGTCCAGCAATAGCTCCCAAACCAAAAGAGCCAGGGCTGAAAGACATAGCTGGCCTGAAACCTCCTCAGGGGAGACACAATCAGTATCTTTCAACCAGGTGCTCACAGCTTTCCTTATCATGGGTTACTCAAATGTACCTCCATGGTGAATAAAAAGTGTTTTTCTGGGCCGGAGCAGCATTTGCTGCCAAACATGCCAAACGTCCAGCAATAGCTCCCAAACCAAAAGAGCCAGGGCTGAAAGACATAGCTGGCCTGAAACCTCCTCAGGGGAGAACGAAACAGCACCATTAAATTTTGTCTCACCGCTTTCGTTTGCCTGGGAAACTCAAATGTACCTCGATGGTGCACAAAAAGTGTTTTTCTGGGCCGGAGCAGCATTTGCTGCCAAACATGCCAAACGTCCAGCAATAGCTCCCAAACCAAAAGAGCCAGGACTGAAAGACATAGCTGACCTGAAACCTCCTCAGGGGAGACATAAACTGCACCTTTCAATTTTGGTCTCACCGCTTTGGTTTGCCTGGGAAACTCAAATGTACCTCCAGGGTGCACCAAAATTGTTTTTAACGGCGGGAGCAGCATTTGCTGCCAAACATGCCAGACGTCCAGCAATAGCTCCCAACCCAAAAGAGCGAGGGCTGAAAGACATCGATGGCCTGAAACCTCCTCAGGGGAGACACAAACAGTATCTTTCAGCATGGGGCTCACTGCTTTCGTTTGCCTGGGAAACTCAAACGTACCTCCACGTTGCTTTGTAAGTGTTTTACTTAGCCGGAGATGCATTTGCTGCCAAACATTCCAAACGTCCTGCAATAGCTCCCAAACCAAAAGAGCCAGGGCAGTAAGACATAGCTGGACTAAAACCTCCTCAGGGGAGACACAATCAATATCTTTCAACCTGGTGCTCACAGCTTTCCTTATCATGGGATACTCAAATGTACCTCCATGGTACACCTAAAGTGTTTTTCTGCGACGGAGCAGCATTTGCTGACAAACATTCAAATCGTCCAGCAATAGCTCCCAAACCAAAAGAGCCAGGGCTGAAAGACATAGCTGGCCTGATGCCTCCTCAGGGGAGACACAAACAGCACATTTCAATTTTGGTCTCACCGCTTTGGTTTGCCTGGGAAACTCAAATGTACCTCCATGTTGCTACATAAGGGTTTTACTCAGCCGGAGATGTAATTGCTGCCAAACATGCCAAACGTCCAGCAATAGCTCCCAAACCAAAAGAGCCAGGGCTGAAAGACATAGCTGGCCTGAAACCTCCTCAGGGGAGACACAATCAGTATCTTTCAACCAGGTGCTCACAGCTTTCCTTATCATGGGATACTCAAATGTACCTCCATGGTGAACAAAAAGTGTTTTTCTGGGCCGGAGCAGCATTTGCTGCCAAACATGCCAAACGTCCAGCAATAGCTCCCAAACCAAAAGAGCCAGGGCTGAAAGACATAGCTGGCCTGAAACCTCCTCAGGGGAGACACAAACAGAGTCTTTCAACATGGGGCTCATCGCTTTCGTTTGCCTTGGAAATTCAAATGTACCTCCATGTTGCTACATAAGTGTTTTACTCAGCCGGAGCAGCATTTGCTGCCAAACATGCCAAACGTCCAGCAATAGCTCCCAAACCAAAAGAGCCAGGGCTGAAAGACATAGCTGGCCTGATGCCTCCACAGGGGAGACATAATCAGTATGTTTCAACCAGGTGCTCACAGCTTTCCTTATCATGGGATATTCAAATATACCTCCATGTTGCTACATAAGTGTTTTACTCATCCGGAGATGCATTTGCTGCCAAACATTCGGAACGTCCAGCAATAGCTCCCAAACCAAATGAGCCAGGACTGAAAGACATAGCTGGCCTGAAACCTCCTCAGGGGAGACAGAAGCAGTATTTTTCAACCAGGTTCTCACAGCTTTCCTTATCATGGGATACTCAAATGTACCTCCATGGTGCACAAAAAGTTTTTTTCTGGGCCAGAGCAGCATTTGCTGCAAAACATGCCAAACGTCCAGCAATAGCTCCCAAACCAAAAGAGCCAGGACTGAAAGACATAGCTGGCCTGAAACCTCTTCAGGGGAGACACAAACAGCACATTTCAATTTTGGTCTCACCACTTTCGTTTGCCTGGGAAACTGAAATGTACCTCCATGTTGCTACATAAGTGTTTTATTCAGCAGGAGATGCATTTGCTGCCAAACATTCCAAACGTCCAGCAATAGCACCCAAACCAAAAGAGCCACGGCTGAAAGACCTAGCTAGCCTGAAACCGCCTCAGGGGAGACACAAACAGCACCTTCCACTTTTGGTCTCACCACATTCGTTTGCCTGGGAAACGCACAAGTACCTCCATGGTGCACCAAAATTGTTTTTCTGAGCCGGAGCAGCATTTCCTTCCAAACCTGCAAAATGTCCAGCAATAGCTTCCAAACCAAAAGAGCCAGGACTGAAAGACATAGCTGGCCTGAAACCTCCTCAGGGGAGACACAAAGAGAGCCTTTCAATTTTGGTCTCACCGCTTTGGTTTGCCTGGGAAACTCAAATGTACCTCCATGGTGCACCAAAATTGTTTTTCTCGGCCGGAGCAGCATTTGCTGCCAAACATGCCAATCGTCCAGCAATAGCTCCCAAACCAAAAGAGCCAGGGCTGAAAGACATAGCTGGCCTGAAACCTCCTCAGGGGAGACACAAACAGTATCTTTCAGCATGGGGCTCACCGCTTTGGTTTGCCTGGGAAACCCAAAAGTACCTCCACAGTGCACCAAAAGTGTTTTTCTCGGCCGGAGCAGCATTTGCTGCTAAACATGCCAAACGTCCAGCAATAGCTCCCAAACCAAAAGAGCCAGGGCTGAAAGACATAGCTGGCCTGAAACCTCCTCAGGGAAGACACAATCAGTATCTTTCAACCAGGTGCTCACAGCTTTCCTTATCATGGGATACTCAAATGTACCTCCATGGTGAACAAAAAGTGTTTTTCTGGGCCGGAGCAGCATTTGCTGCCAAACATGCCAAACGTCCAGCAATAGCTTCCAAACCAAAAGAGCCAGGACTGAAAGACATAGCTGGCCTGAAACCTCCTAAGGGGAGACACAAACAGCACCATTCAATTTTGGTCTCACCGCTTTCGTTTGCCTGGGAAACTCAAATGTACCTCGATGGAGCACAAAAAGTGTTTTTCTGGGCTGGAGCAGCATTTGCTGCCAAACATGCCAAACGTCCAGCAATAGCTCCCAAACCAAAAGAGCCAGGACTGAAAGACATAGCTGGCCTGAAACCTCCTCAGGGGAGACATAAACTGCACCTTTCAATTTTTGTCTCACCGCTTTGGTTTGCCTGGGAAACTCAAATGTACCTCCAGGGTGCACCAAAATTGTTTTTAACGGCGGGAGCAGCATTTGCTGCCAAACATGCCAGACGTCCAGCAATAGCACCCAACCCAAAAGAGCGAGGGCTGAAAGACATCGATGGCCTGAAACCTCCTCAGGGGAGACACAAACAGTATCTTTCAGCATGGGGCTCACTGCTTTCGTTTGCCTGGGAAACTCAAACGTACCTCCACGTTGCTACGTAAGTGTTTTACTTAGCCGGAGATGCATTTGCTGCCAAACATTCCAAACGTCCAGCAATAGCTCCCAAACCAAAAGAGCCAGGGCAGTAAGACATAGCTGGCCTGAAACCTCCTCAGGGGAGACACAATCAATATCTTTCAACCTGGTGCTCACAGCTTTCCTTATCATGGGATACTCAAATGTACCTCCATGGTGCACAAAATGTTTTTTTCTGCGCCGGAGTAGCATTTGCTGACAACCATGCCAAACGTCCAGCAATAGCTCCCAAACCAAAAGAGCCAGGGCTGAAAGACATAGCTGGCCTGATGCCTCCTCAGGGGAGACACAAACAGCACATTTCAATTTTGGTCTCACTGCTTTGGTTTGCCTGGGAAACTCAAATGTACCTCCAAGTTGCTACATAAGGGTTTTTCTCAGCCGGAGATGTAATTGCTGCCAAACATGCCAAACGTACAGCAATAGCTCCCAAACCAAAAGAGCCAGGGCTGAAAGACATAGCTGGCCTGAAACCTCCTCAGGGGAGACACAATCAGTATCTTTCAACCAGGTGCTCACAGCTTTCCTTATCATGGGATACTCAAATGTACCTCCATGGTGAACAAAAAGTGTTTTTCTGGGCCGGAGTAGCATTTGCTGCCAAACATGCCAAACGTCCAGCAATAGCTCCCAAACCGAAAGAGCCAGGGCTGAAAGACATAGCTGGCCTGAAACCTCCGAAGGGGAGACACAAACAGCACCTTTAAATTTTGGTCTCACCGATTTCGTTTGCCTGGGAAACTCAAATGTACCTCGATGGAGCACAAAAAGTGTTTTTCTGGACCGGAGCAGCATTTGCTGCCAAACATGCCAAACGTCCAGCAATAGCTCCCAAACCAAAAGAGCCAGGACTGAAAGACATAGCTGGCCTGAAACCTCCTCAGGGGAGACATAAACTGCACCTTTCAATTTTGGTCTCACCGCTTTGGTTTGCCTGGGAAACTCAAATGTACCTCCAGGGTGCACCAAAATTGTTTTTAACGGCGGGAGCAGCATTTGCTGCCAAACATGCCAGACGTCCAGCAATAGCACCCAACCCAAAAGAGCGAGGGCTGAAAGAAATCGATGGCCTGAAACCTCCTCAGGGGAGACACAAACAGTATCTTTCAGCATGGGGCTCACTGCTTTCGTTTGCCTGGGAAACTCAAACGTACCTCCACGTTGCTTTATAAGTGTTTTACATAGCCGGAGATGCATTTGCTGCCAAACATTCCAAACGTCCTGCAATAGCTCCCAAACCAAAAGAGCCAGGGCAGTAAGACATAGCTGGACTAAAACCTCCTCAGGGGAGACACAATCAATATCTTTCAACCTGGTGCTCACAGCTTTCCTTATCATGGGATACTCAAATGTACCTCCATGGTACACCTAAAGTGTTTTTCTGCGACGGAGAAGCATTTGCTGACAAACATTCAAATCGTCCAGCAATAGCTCCCAAACCAAAAGAGCCAGGGCTGAAAGACATAGCTGGCCTGATGCCTCCTCAGGGGAGACACAAACAGCACATTTCAATTTTGGTCTCACCGCTTTGGTTTGCCTGGGAAACTCAAATGTACCTCCATGTTGCTACATAAGGGTTTTACTCAGCCGGAGATGTAATTGCTGCCAAACATGCCAAACGTCCAGCAATAGCTCCCAAACCAAAAGAGCCAGGGCTGAAAGACATAGCTGGCCTGAAACCTCCTCAGGGGAGACACAATCAGTATCTTTCAACCAGGTGCTCACAGCTTTCCTTATCATGGGATACTCAAATGTACCTCCATGGTGAACAAAAAGTGTTTTTCTGGGCCGGAGCAGCATTTGCTGCCAAACATGCCAAACGTCCAGCAATAGCTCCCAAACCAAAAGAGCCAGGGCTGAAAGACATAGCTGGCCTGAAACCTCCTAAGTGGAGACACAAACAGCACCATTCAATTTTGGTCTCACCGCTTTCGTTTGCCTGGGAAACTCAAATGTACCTCGATGGAGCACAAAAAGTGTTTTTCTGGGCCGGAGCAGCATTTGCTGCCAAACATGCCAAACGTCCAGCAATAGCTCCCAAACCAAAAGAGCCAGGACTGAAAGACATAGCTGACCTGAAACCTCCTCAGGGGAGACATAAACTGCACCTTTCAATTTTGGTCTCACCGCTTTGGTTTGCCTGGGAAACTCAAATGTACCTCCAGGGTGCACCAAAATTGTTTTTAACGGCGGGAGCAGCATTTGCTGCCAAACATGCCAGACGTCCAGCAATAGCTCCCAACCCAAAAGAGCGAGGGCTGAAAGACATCGATGGCCTGAAACCTCCTCAGGGGAGACACAATCAGTATCTTTCAACCATGTGCTCACAGCTTTCCTTATCATGGAATACTCAAATGTACATCCATGGTGCACCTAAGGTGTTTTTCTGCGCCGGAGCAGCATTTGCTGACAAACATTCAAATCGTCCAGCAATAGCTCCCAAACCAAAAGAGCCAGGGCTGAAAGACATAGCTGGCCTGAAGCCTACTCAGGGGAGACATAAACTGCACCTTTCAATTTTGGTCTCACCGCTTTGGTTTGCCTGGGAAACTCAAATGTACCTCCATGTTGCTACATAAGAGTTTTACTCAGCCGGAGATGTAATTGCTGCCAAACATGCCAAACGTTCAGCAATAGCTCCCAAACCAAAAAGAGCCAGGGCTGAAAGACATAGCTGGCCTGAAACCTCCTCAGGGGAGACACAATCAGTATCTTTCAACCAGGTGATCACAGCTTTCCTTATCATGGGATACTCAAATGTACCTCCATGGTGAACAAAAAGTGTTTTTCTGGGCCGGAGCAGCATTTGCTGCCAAACATGCCAAACGTTCAGCAATAGCTCCCAAACCAAATGAGCCAGGGCTGAAAGACATAGCTGGCCAGAAACCTCCGAAGGGGAGACACAAACAGCACAATTCAATTTTGGTCTCACCGCTTTCGTTTCCCTGGGAAACTCAAATGTACCTCGATGGAGCACAAAAGGTGTTTTTCTGGGCCGGAGCAGCATTTGCTGCCAAACATGCCAAACGTCCAGCAATAGCTCCCAAACCAAAAGAGCCAGGACTGAAAGACATAGCTGGCCTGAAACCTCCTCAGGGGAGACATAAACTGCACCTTTCAATTTTGGTCTCACAGCTTTGGTTTGCCTGGGAAACTCAAATGTACCTCCAGGGTGCACCAAAATTGTTTTTAACGGCGGGAGCAGCATTTGCTGCCAAACATGCCAGACGTCCAGCAATAGCACCCAACCCAAAAGAGCGAGGGCTGAAAGACATCGATGGCCTGAAACCTCCTCAGGGGAGACACAAACAGTATCTTTCAGCATGGGGCTCACTGCTTTCGTTTGCCTGGGAAACTCAAACGTACCTCCACGTTGCTACGTAAGTGTTTTACTTAGCCGGAGATGCATTTGCTGCCAAACATTCCAAAAGTCCAGCAATAGCTCCCAAACCAAAAGAGCCAGGGCAGTAAGACATAGCTGGCCTGAAACCTCCTCAGGGGAGACACAATCAGTATTTTTCAAACAGGTTCTCACAGCTTTCCTTATCATGGGATACTCAAATGTACCTCCATGGTGCACAAAAATGTTTTTCTGAGCCGGAGTAGCATTTGCTTCCATACATGCCAAATGACCAGCAATAGCTCCCAAACCAAAAGAGCCAGGGCTGAAAGACATAGCTGGCCTGAAACCTCCTCAGGGGAGACACAAACAGAATCTTTCAACATGGGGCTCACTGCTTTCGTTTGCCTGGGAAAGTCAAATGTACCTCCATGTTGCTACATAAGTGTTTTACTCATCCGGAGATGCATTTGCTGCCAAACATTCGGAACGTCCAGCAATAGCTCCCAAACCAAAAGATCCAGGACTGAAAGACATAGCTGGCCTGAAACCTCCTCAGGGGAGACAGAAGCAGTATTTTTCAACCAGGTTCTCACAGCTTTCCTTATCATGGGATACTCAAATGTACCTCCATGGTGCACAAAAAGTTTTTTTCTGGGCCAGAGCAGCATTTGCTGCAAAACATGCCAAACGTCCAGCAATAGCTCCCAAACCAAAAGAGCCATGACTGAAAGACATAGCTGGCCTGAAACCTCCTCAGGGGAGACACAAACAGCACCTTTCAATTTTGGTCTCACCGCTTTGGTTTGCCTGGGAAACTCAAATGTACCTCCATGGTGCACAAAAAGTGTTTTTCTCAGCCAGAGCAGCATTTGCTGCCAAACAGGCCAAAAGTCCAGCAATAGCTCCCAAACCAAAAGAGCCAGGACTGAAAGACATAGCTGGCCTGAAACCTGCTCAGGGGAGACACAAACAGCACCTTTCAATTTTGGTCTCACCACTTTCGTTTGCCTGGGAATCTCAAATGTACCTCCATGTTGCTACTTAAGTGTTTTACTCAGCAGGAGATGCATTTGCTGCCAAACATTCCAAACGTCCAGCAATAGCACCCAAACCAAAAGAGCCACGGCTGAAAGACCTAGCTAGCCTGAAACCGCCTCAGGGGAGACACAAACAGCACCTTCCACTTTTGGTCTCACCAAATTCGTTTGCCTGGGAAACGCACAAGTACCTCCATGGTGCACCAAAATTGTTTTTCTGGGCCGGAGCAGCATTTCCTGCCAAACCTGCAAAATGTCCAGCAATAGCTTCCAAACCAAAAGAGCAAGGACTGAAAGACATAGCTGGCCTGAAACCTCCTCAGGGGAGACACAAAGAGAGCCTTTCAATTTTGGTCTCACCGCTTTGGTTTGCCTGGGAAACTCAAATGTACCTCCATGGTGCACCAAAATTGTTTTTCTCGGCCGGAGCAGCATTTGCTGCAAAACATGCCAAACGTCCAGCAATAGCTCCCAAACCAAAAGAGCCATGACTGAAAGACATAGCTGGCCTGAAACCTCCTCAGGGGAGACACAAACAGCACCTTTCAATTTTGGTCTCACCGCTTTGGTTTGCCTGGGAAACTCAAATGTACCTCCATGGTGCACAAAAAGTGTTTTTCTCAGCCAGAGCAGCATTTGCTGCCAAACAGGCCAAAAGTCCAGCAATAGCTCCCAAACCAAAAGAGCCAGGACTGAAAGACATAGCTGGCCTGAAACCACCTCAGGGGAGACATAATCAGTGAGTTTCAACCCCGAGCTCACAGCTTTCCTTATCATGGGATATTCAAATATACCTACAAGTTGCTACGTATGTGTTTTACTTAGCCAGTGATGCATTTGCTTCCAAACATTCCAAATGTCCCGCAATAGCTCCCAAACCAATAGCGCCAGGGCTGAAAGACATAGCTGGCCTGAAACCTCCTCAGGGGAGACACAAACAGCACCTTTCAATTTTGGTCTCACCACTTTGGTTTGCCTGGGAAACTCAAATGTACCTCCATGGTGCACCAAAATTTTTTTTGTCGGACGGAGCAGCATTTGCTGCCAAACATGCCAAACGTCCAGCAATAGCTCCCAAGCCAAAAGAGCCAGGGCTGAAAGACATAGCTGACCTGAAACCTCCTCAGGGGAGACATAATCAGTATGTTTCAACCAGGTGCTCACAGCTTTCCTTATCATGGGATATTCAAATATACCTCCATGTTGCTACATAAGTGTTTTACTCAGCCCGAGATGCATTTGCTGCCAAACGTTCCAAACGTCCAGCAATAGCTCCCAAACCAATAGCGCCAGGGCTGAAGGAAATAGCTGGCCTGAAACCTCCTCAGGGGAGACACAAAGAGCACCTTTCAATTTTGGTCTCACCGCTTTGGTTTGTCTGGGAAACTCAAATCTTCCTCCATGGTGCACCAAAATTGTTTTTCTCGGCCGGAGCAGCATTAGCTGCCAAACATGCCAAACGTCCAGCAATAGCTCCCAAACCAAAAGAGCCAGGGCTGAAAGACATAGCTGGCCTGAAACCTCCTCAGGGGAGACACAATCAGTATCTTTCAACCATTTCCTCACAGCTTTCCTTATCATGGGATACTCAAATGCACCTCCATGGTGCACAAAAAGTGTTTTGCTGGGCCGGAGCAGCATTTGCTGCCAAACATGCCAAACGTCCAGCACTAGCTCCCAAACCAAAAGAGCCAGGACTGAAAGACATAGCTGACCTGAAACCTCCTCAGGGGAGACACAAACAGCACCTTTAAATTTTGGTCTCAGCGCTTTGGTTTGTCTGGGAAACTCAAATGTAACTCCATGGTGCACCGAAAGTTTTTTTCTGGGCCGGAGCAGCATTTGCTGCCAAACATGCCAAACGTCCAGCAATAGCTGCCAAACCAAAAGAGCCTGGGCTGAAAGACATAGCTGGCCTGAAACCTCCTCACGGGAGACAAAATCAGTATCTTTCAACCAGGTGCTCACAGCTTTCCTTATCATGGGATTCTCAAATGTACCTCCATGGTGCACAAAAACTGTTTTTTCTGGGTCGGAGCAGCATTTGCTGCAAAACATTCAAATCGTCCAGCAATAGCTCCCAAACCAAAAGAGCCAGGACTGAAAGACATAGCTGGCCTGAAACCTCCTCAGGGGAGACACAAACACTATCTTTCAGCATGGGGCTCACCGCTTTCGTTTGCCTGGGAAACTCAAATGTACCTCCATGGTGGTACATAAGTGTTTTACTCAGCCGGAGCAGCATTTGCTGCCAAACATGCCAAACGTAAAGCAATAGCTCCCAAGGCAAAAGAGCCAGGGCTGAAAGACATAGCTGGCCTGAAACCTCCTCAGGGGAGACACAAACAGCACCTTTCAATTTTGGTCTCACCACTTTCATTTGCCTGGGAAACTCAAATGTACCTCCATGGTGCACCAAAAGTGTTTTTCTGGGCCGGAGCAGAATTTGCTGCCAAACATGCCAAACGTCTAGGAATAGCTACCAAACCAAAAGATCCAAGACTGAAAGACATAGCTGGCCTGAAACCTCCTAAGGGGAGACACAAAAAGCACCTTTCAATTTTGGTCTCAGCACTTTGGTTTGCCTGGGAAACTCAAATGTATTTCCATGGTGCACAAAATTCTTATTCTCAGCCAGAGCAGCATTTGCTGCCAAACATGCCAAACGTCCAGCAATAGCTCCAAAACCAAAAGAGCCAGGACTGAAAGACATAGCTGGCCTGAAACCTCCTCAGGGGTGACACAAACACTATCTTTAAGCATGGGGCTCACCGCTTTCGTTTGCCTGGGAAACTCAAATGTTCCTCCATGGTGCTACATAAGTGTTTTACTCAGCCGGAGATGCATTTGCTGCCAAACATGCCAAATGTCCTGCAATAGCTCCCAAACCAAAAGAGCCAGGGCTGAAAGACATAGCTGACCTGAAACCTCCTCAGGGGAGACACAAACAGCACCTTTCAATTTTGGTCTCACCGCTTTGGTTTGTCTGGGAAACTCAAATGTACCTCCATGGTGCACCAAAAGTGTTTTTCTGGGCCGGAGCAGCATTTGCTGCCAAACATGCCAAACGTCCAGCAATAGCTCCCAAACCAAAAGAGCCAGGGCTGAAAGACATAGCTGGCCTGAAACCTCCGAAGGGGAGACACAAACAGAACCTTTCAATTTTGGTCTCACCGCTTTGGTTTGGATGGGAAACTCAAATGTACCTCCATGGTGCACAAAATTCTTTTTCTCAACCAGAGCAGCATTTGCTGCCAAAAATGCCAAACGTCCAGCAATAGCTCCCAAAGCAAAAGAGCCAGGACTGAAAGACATAGCTGGCCTGAAACCTCCTCAGGGGAGACACAATCAGTATCTTTCAACCAGGTGCTCACAGCTTTCCTTATCATGGGATACTCAAATGTACCTCCATGGTGCACCTAAAGTGTTTTTCTGGGCCGGAGCAGCATTTGCTGCCAAACATGCCAAACGTCCAGCAATAGCTCCCAAACGAAAAGAGGCAGGACTGAAAGACATAGCTGGCCTGAAACCTCCTCAGGGGAGACAAAAACAGCACCTTCCACTTTTGGTCTCACCACATTCGTTTGCCTGGGAAACTCACATGTACCTCCATGGAGCACCAAAATTGCTTTTTTCGTCCGAAGAAGCATATGCTGCCAAACGTGCCAAATGTCCAGCAATAGCTCCCAAACCAAAAGAGCCAGGGCTGTAAGACATAGCTGGCCTGAAACCTCCTCAGGGGAGACAGAAGCAGTATCTTTCAACCAGGTTCTCACAGCTTTCCTTATCATGGGATACTCAAATGTACCTCCATGGTGCACCAAAATTGTTTTTATAGGCCAGAGCAGCATTTGCTGCCAAACATTCCCAATGTCCAGCAATAGCTCCAAAAGCAAAAGAGCCAGGACTGAAAGACATAGCTGGCCTGAAACCTCCTCAGGGGAGACAAAACAGCACCTTTCAATTTTGGTCTCACCGCTTTGGTTTGCCTGGGAAACTCAAATGTACCTCCATGGTGCACCAAAATTTTTTTTCTCGGCCGGAACAGCATTTGCTGCGAAACATGCCAAACGTCCAGCAATAGCTCCAAAACCAAATAAGCCAGGGCTGAAAGACATAGCTGGCCTGAAACCTCCTCAGGGGAGACACAATCAGTATCTTTCAACCAGGTGCTCACAGGTTTCCTTAACATAGGGTACTCAAATGTACCTCCATGGTGCACCAAATGTGTTTTTCTGGGCCGGAGCAGCATTTCCTGCCAGATATGCCAAACGTCCAGCAATAGCTCCCAAACCAAAAGAGCCAGGACTGAAAGACATAGCTGGCCTGAAACCTCCTCAGGGGAGACACAAACAGCACCTTTCAATTTTGGTCTCACCGCTTTGGTTTGCCTGGGATACTCAAATGTACCTCCATGGTGCACAAAATGTGTTTTTCTCAGCTAGAGCGGCATTTGCTGCCAAACATGCCAAACGTCCAGCAATAGCTCCCAACTCCAAAGAGCCAGGACTGAAAGACATAGCTGGCCAGAAACCACCTCAGGGGAGACATAATCAGTATGTTTCAACCACGTGCTCACAGCTTTCCTTATCATGGGATATTCAAATATACCTCCATGTTGCTACATAAGTGTTTTACTCAGCCCGAGATGCATTTGCTGCCAAACGTTCCGAACGTCCAGCAATAGCACCCAAACCAAAAGAGCCAGGACTGAAAGACATAGCTGGCCTGAAACCTCCTCAGGCGAGACACAATCAGTATCTTTCAAGCAGGTGCTCACAGCTTTCCTTATCATGGGATACTCAAATGTACCTCTATGGTGCACAAAAACTGTATTTCTGGGCCGGAGCATCATTTGCTATCAAACATGCCAAACGTCCAGCAATAGCTCCCAACCCAAAAGAGCCAGGACTGAGAGACATAGCTGGCCAGAAACCTCCTCAGGGGAGACACAAACAGCACCTTTCAATTTTGGTCTCACCGCTTTGGTTTGCCTGGGAAACTCAAATGTACCTCCAAGGGGCACCTAAAGTGTTTTTCTGGGCCGGAGCAGCATTTGCTGCAAAACATGCCAAACGTCTAGCAATAGCTCCCAAACCAAAAGAGCCAGGACTGAAAGACATAGCTGGCCTGAAACCTCCTCAGGGGAGACACAAACAGCACATTTCAATTTTGGTCTCACTGCTTTGGTTTTCCTGGAAAACTCAAATGTACTTCCATGGTGCACAAAAAGTGTTTTTCTCGGCCAAGACAGCATTTGCTGCCATACATTCCAAACGTCTAGCAATAGCTCCCAAACCAAAAGAGCCAGGATTGAAAGACATAGCTGGCCTGAAACCTCTTCAGGGGAGACACAAACAGTATCTTTCAGCATCGGGCTCACCGCTTTTGTTTGTCTGGGAAACTCAAATGTACCTCCATGTTGCTACATTAGTGTTTTACTCAACAGGAGATTCATTTGCTGCCAAACATGCCAAACGTCCAGCAATATCTCCCAAACCAAAAGAGCCAGGACTGAAAGACATAGGTGGCCTGAAACCTCCTCAGGGGAGACGCAAACAGCACCTTTCAATTTTGGTCTCACCGCTTTGGTTTGACTAGGAAACTCAAATGTACCTGCATGGTGCACCAAAAGTGTTTTTCTGGGCCGGAGCAGCATTTACTGCCAAAAATGCCAAAAGTCTAGCAATAGCTCCCAAACCAAAAGAGCCAAGACTGAAAGACATAGCTGGCGTGAAACCTCCTCAGGGGAGACACAAACAGCACCTTTCAATTTTGGTCTAACCGCTTTGGTTTGCCTGGGAAACTCAAATGTACCTCCATGGTGCACCAAAATTGTTTTTCTCGGCCGGAGTGGCATTTGCTGCCAAACATGCCAAACGTCCAGCAATAGCTCCCAAACCAAAACAGCCAGGACAGAAAGACATAGGTGGCGTGAAACTTCCTCAGGGGAGACACAAACAGCACCTTTCAATTTTGGTCTCTCCGCTTTGGTTTGCCTGGGAAACTCAAATGTACCTCCATGGTGCACCTAAAGTGTTTTTCTGGGCCGGAGCAGCATTTGCTGCAAAACATGCCAAACGTCCAGCAATAGGTCCCAAACCAAAAGAGCCGGGACAGAAAGACATAGCGCTCCTGAAACCTCCTCAGGGGAGACACAAACAGCACCTTTCAATTTCGGTCTCACCGCTTTGGTTTGCCTGGGAAACTCAAATGTACCTCCATGGTGCACCAAAAGTGTTTTTCTGGGCCGGAGCAGCATTTGCTGCAAAACATGCCAAACGTCTAGCAATATCTCCCAAACCAAAAGAGCCAGGACTGAAAGACATAGCTGGCCTGAAACCTCCTCAGGGGAGACAAAATCAGTATCTTTTAACCAGATGCTCGCAGCTTTCCTTATCATGGGATACTCAAATGTACCTCTATGGTTCACAAAAACTGTTTTTCTGGGCGGGAGCAGCATTTGCTATCAAACATGCCAAACGTCCAGCAATAGCTCCCAAACCAAAAGAGCCAAGACTGAAAGACATAGCTGGCCTGAAACCACCTCAGGGGAGACACAAACAGCACATTTCAATTTTGGTCTCACTGCTTTGGTTTGCCTGGGAAACTCAAATGTACGTCCATGGTGCACAAAAAGTTTTTTTCTGGGCCGGAGCAGTATTTGCTGCAAAACATGCCAAACGTCCAGCAATAGCTCCCAAACCAAAAGAGCCAGGACTGAAAGACATAGCTGGCCTGAAACCTCCTCAGGGGAGAAACAATCAGTATCTTTATACCAGGTGCTCACAGCTTTCCTTATCATGGGATACTCAAATGCACCTCCATGGTGCACCAAAAGTGTTTTTCTCGGCCGGAGCAGCATTTGCTGACAAACATGCCAAAAGTCCAGCAATAGCTCCCAAACCAAAAGAGCCAGGACTGAAAGACATAGCTGGCCTGAAACCTCCTGAGCGGAGACACAAACACTATCTTTCAGCATGGGGCTCACCGCTTTCGTTTGCCTGGGAAACTCAAATGTACCTCCAAGGGACACCTAAAGTGTTTTTCTGGGCCGGAGCAGCATTTGCTGCAAAACATGCCAAACGTCTAGCAATAGCTCCCAAACCAAAAGAGCCAGGACTGAAAGGCATAGCTGGCCTGAAACATCCTCAGGGGAGACACAAACAGCACATTTCAATTTTGGTCTCACTGCTTTGGTTTTCCTGGAAAACTCAAATGTACTTCCATGGTGCACAAAAAGTGTTTTTCTCGGCCAAGACAGCATTTGCTGCCATACATTCCAAACGTCTAGCAATAGCTCCCAAACCAAAAGAGCCAGGACTGAAAGACATAGCTGGCCTGAAACCTCTTCAGGGGAGACACAAACAGTATCTTTCAGCATCGGGCTCACCGCTTTTGTTTGTCTGGGAAACTCAAATGTACCTCCATGTTGCTACATTAGTGTTTTACTCAACAGGAGATTCATTTGCTGCCAAACATGCCAAACGTCCAGCAATAGCTCCCAAACCAAAAGAGCCAGGACTGAAAGACATAGCTGGCCTGAAACCTCCTCAGGGGAGACACAAACAGCACCTTTCAATTTTGGTCTCACCGCTTTCGTTTGCCTGGGAAACTCAAATGTACCTCCATGGTGAACAAAATTGTTTTTCTCAGCCAGAGCAGCATTTGCGGCCAAACATGCCAAACGTCCAGCAATAGATCCCAAACCAAAAGAGCCAGGACTGAAAGACATAGCTGGCCTGAAACCTCCTCAGGGGAGACACAAACAGCACCTTTCAATTTTGGTCTCACCGCTTTGGTTTGCCTGGGAAACTCAAATGTACCTCCAAGGGGCACCTAAAGTGTTTTTCTGGGCCGGAGCAGCATTTGCTGCAAAACATGCCAAACGTCTAGCAATAGCTCCCAAACCAAAAGAGCCAGGACAGAAAGACATAGCTGGCCTGAAACCTCCTCAGGGGAGACACAAACAGCACATTTCAATTTTGGTCTCACTGCTTTGGTTTTCCTGGGAAACTCAAATGTACTTCCATGGTGCACAAAAAGTGTTTTTCTCGGCCAAGACAGCATTTGCTGCCATACATTCCAAACGTCTAGCAATAGCTCCCAAACCAAAAGAGCCAGGACTGAAAGACATAGCTGGCCTGAAACCTCTTCAGGGGAGACACAAACAGTATCTTTCAGCATCGGGCTCACCGCTTTTGTTTGTCTGGGAAACTCAAACGTACCTCCATGTTGCTACATTAGTGTTTTACTCAACAGGAGATTCATTTGCTGCCAAACATGCCAAACGTCCAGCAATAGCTCCCAAACCAAAAGAGCCAGGACTGAAAGACATAGGTGGCCTGAAACCTCCTCAGGGGAGACGCAAACAGCACCTTTCAATTTTGGTCTCACCGCTTTGGTTTGACTTGGAAACTCAAATGTACCTGCATGGTGCACCAAAAGTGTTTTTCTGGGCTGGAGAAGCATTTGCTGCAAAACATGCCAAACGTCCAGCAATAGCTCCCAAACCAAAAGAGCCAGGGCTGAAAGACATAGCTGGCCTGAAACCTCCTCAGGGGAGACACAAACAGAACCTTTCAATTTTGGTCTCACCGCTTTCGTTTGCCTGGGAAACTCAAATGGACCTCCATGGTGCACCTAAAGTGTTTTTCTGGGCCGGAGCAGCATTTGCTGCCAAACATGCCAAACGTCCAGCAATAGCTCCCAAACCAAAAGAGCCCAGACTGAAAGACATAGCTGGCCTGAAACCTCCTCAGGGGAGACACAAACAGCACCGTTCAATTTTGGTCTCACCGCTTTGGTTTGCCTGGGAAACTCAAATGTACCTCCATGGTGCACCTAAAGTATTTTTCTGGGCCGGAGCAGCATTTGCTGCAAAACATGCCAAACGTCCAGCAATAGCTCCCAAATCAAAAGAGCAAGGGCTGAAAGACATAGCTGGCCTGAAACCTCCTCAGGGGAGACACAAACAGAACCTTTCAATTTTGGTCTCACCGCTTTCGTTTGCCTGGGAAACTCAAATGTACCTCCATGGTGCACGAAATTTTTTTTCTGGGCCGGAGTAGCATTTGCTGCCAAACATGCCAAACGTCCAGCAATAGCTCCCAAATCAAAAGAGCCAGGACTGAAAGACATAGCTGGCCTGAAACCTCCTCAGGGGAGACACAAACAGCACCTTTCAATTTTGGTCTCACCGCTTTGGTTTGTCTGGGAAACTCAAATGTACCTCCATGGTGCACCAAATGTTTTTTCTGGGCCAGAGTAGCATTTGCTGCCAAACATGCCAAACGTCCAGCAATAGCTCCCAAACCAAAAGAGCCAGGGCTGAAAGACATAGCTGGCCTGAAACCTCCTCAGGGGAGACAAAATCAGTATCTTTCAACCAGGTGCTCAGAGCTTTCCTTATCATGGGATACTCAAATGTACCTCTATGGTGCACAAAAACTGTTTTTCTGGGCCGGAGCAGCATTTGCTATCAAACATGCCAAACGTCCAGCAATAGCTCCCAAACCAAAAGAGCCAGGGCTGAACGACATAGCTGGCCTGAAACCTCCTCAGGGGAGACACAATCAGTATCTTTACACCAGGTGCTCACAGCTTTCCTTATCATGGGATACTCAAATGCACCTCCATGGTGCACAAAAAGTGTTTTTCTTAGCCGGAGATGCATTTGCTGCCAAACATGCCAAAAGTCCAGCAATAGCTCCCAAACAAAAAGAGCCAGGACTGAAAGACATAGCTGGCCTGAAACCTCCTCAGGGGAGACACAAGCACTATCTTTCAGCATGGGGCTCACCGCTTTCGTTTGCCTTGGAAACTCAAATGTACCTCCATGGTGCACCAAAAGTGTTTTTCTGGGCCGGAGCAGCATTTGCTGCCAAACATGCCAAACGTCCAGCAATAGCTCCTAAACCAAAAGAGCCAGGACTGAAAGACATAGCTGGCCTGAAATCTCCTCAGGGGAGACACAAACAGCACCTTTCAATTTTGGTCTCACCGCTTTCATTTGCATGGGAAACTGAAATGTACCTCCATGGTGCACAAAATTGGTTTTTTCAGGCAGTGCAGCAGTTGCTGCCAAACATGCCAAACGTCCAGCAATAGCTCCCAACCCCAAAGCGCCAGGACTGAAAGACATATCTGGCCAGAAACCTCCTCAGGGGAGACATAATCAGTATGTTTCAACCAGGTGCTCACAGCTTTCCTTATCATGGGATATTCAAAAATACCTCCATGTTGCTACATAAGTGTTTTACTCAGCCCGAGATGCATTTGCTGCCAAACGTTCCGAACGTCCAGCAATAGCTCCCAAACCAAAAGAGCCAGGACTGAAAGACATAGCTGGCCTGAAACCTCCTCAGGGAAGACACAATCAGTATCTTTCAACCAGGTGCTCACAGCTTTCCTTATCATGGGATACTCAAATGTACCTCCATGGTGAACAAAAAGTGTTTTTCTGGGCCGGAGCAGCATTTGCTGCCAAACATGCCAAACGTCCAGCAATAGCTCCCAAACCAAAAGAGCCAGGGCTGAAAGACATAGCTGGCCTGAAACCTCCTCAGGGGAGACACAAACAGAACCTTTCAATTTTGGTCTCACCGCTTTCCTTTGCATGGGAAACTCAAATGTACCTCCATGGTGCACCAAAATTGTTTTTCTGGGCCGGAGCAGCATTTGCTGCCAAACATGCCAAACGTCCAGCAATAGCTCCCAAACCAAAAGAGCCCGGACTGAAAGACATCGATGGCCTGAAACCTCCTCAGGGGAGACACAAACAGCACCTTTCAATTTTGGTCTCACCGCTTTGGTTTGTCTGGGAAACTCAAATGTACCTCCATGGTGCACAAAAAGTGTTTTTCTGGGCCGGACAAGCTTTTGCTGCAAAACATGCCAAACGTCCAGCAATAGCTCCCAAATCAAAAGAGCCAGGGCTGAAAGACATAGCTGGCCTTAAACCTCCTCAGGGGAGACAAAAACAGAACCTTTCAATTTTGGTCTCACCGCTTTCGATTGCCTGGGAAACTCAAATGTACCTCCGTGGTGCACCAATGGTGTTTTTCTGGGCCGGAGCAGCATTTGCTGCCAAACATGCCAAACGTCCAGCAATAGCTCCCAAACCAAAAGAGCCCGGACTGAAAGACATAGCTGGCCTGAAACCTCCTCAGGGGAGACACAAACAGCACCTTTCAATTTTGGTCTCACCGCTTTGGTTTGCCTGGGAAACTCAAATGTACCTCCATGGTGCACCTAAAGTGTTTTTCTGGGCCGGAGCAGCATTTGCTGCAAAACATGCCAAACGTCCAGCAATACCTCCCAAATCAAAAGAGCCCGGACTGAAAGACATTGATGGTCTGAAACCTCCTCAGGGGAGACACAAACAGCACCTTTCAATTTTGGTCTCACCGCTTTGGTTTGTCTGGGAAACTCAAATGAACCTCCATGGTGCACCTAAAGTGTTTTTCTGGGCTGGAGAAGCATTTGCTGCAAAACATGCCAAACGTCCAGCAATAGCTCCCAAACCAAAAGAGCCAGGGCTGAAAGACATAGCTGGCCTGAAACCTCCTCAGGGGAGACACAAACAGAACCTTTCAATTTTGGTCTCACCGCTTTCGTTTGCCTGGGAAACTCAAATGGACCTCCATGGTGCACCTAAAGTGTTTTTCTGGGCCGGAGCAGCATTTGCTGCCAAACATGCCAAACGTCCAGCAATAGCTCCCAAACCAAAAGAGCCCAGACTGAAAGACATAGCTGGCCTGAAACCTCCTCAGGGGAGACACAAACAGCACCGTTCAATTTTGGTCTCACCGCTTTGGTTTGTCTGGGAAACTCAAATGTACCTCCATGGTGCACCTAAAGTGTTTTTCTGGGCCGGAGCAGCATTTGCTGCAAAACATGCCAAACGTCCAGCAATAGCTCCCAAACCAAAAGAGCAAGGGCTGAAAGACATAGCTGGCCTGAAACCTCCGAAGGGGAGACACAAACAGAACCTTTCAATTTTGGTCTCACCGCTTTCGTTTGCCTGGGATACTCAAATGTACCTCCATGGTGCACGAAATTTTTTTTCTGGGCCGGAGTAGCATTTGCTGCCAAACATGCCAAACGTCCAGCAATAGCTCCCAAACCAAAAGAGCCAGGACTGAAAGACATAGCTGGCCTGAAACCTCCTCAGGGGAGACACAAACAGCACCTTTCAATTTTGGTCTCACCGCTTTGGTTTGTCTGGGAAACTCAAATGTACCTCCATGGTGCACCAAATGTTTTTTCTGGGCCAGAGTAGCATTTGCTGCCAAACATGCCAAATGTCCAGCAATAGCTCCCAAACCAAAAGAGCCAGGACTGAAAGATATAGCTGGCCTGAAACCTCCTCAGGGGAGACACAATCAGTATCTTTACACCAGGTGCTCACAGCTTTCCTTATCATGGGATACTCAAATGCACCTCCATGGTGCACAAAAAGTGTTTTTCTTAGCCGGAGATGCATTTGCTGCCAAACATGCCAAAAGTCCAGCAATAGCTCCCAAACCAAAAGAGCCAGGACTGAAAGACATAGCTGGCCTGAAAACTCCTCAGGCGAGACACAATCAGTATCTTTCAAGCAGGTGCTCACAGCTTTCCTTATCATGGGATACTCAAATGTACCTCCATGGTGCACCAAGAGTGTTTTTCTGGGCCGGAGCAACATTTGTTGCCAAACATGCCAAAAGTCCAGCAATAGCTACCAAACCAAAAGAGCCCGGACTGAAAGACATAGCTGGCCTGAAACCTCCTCAGGGGAGACACAAACAGCACCTTTCCATTTTGGTCTCACCGCTTTGGTTTGTCTGGGAAACTCAAATGAACCTCCATGGTGCACCTAAAGTGTTTTTCTGGGCTGGAGAAGCATTTCCTGCAAAACAGGCCAAACGTCCAGCAATAGCTCCCAAACGAAAAGAGCCAAGGCTGAAAGACATAGCTGGCCTGAAACCTCCTCAGGGGAGACACAAACAGCACCTTTCAATTTTGGTCTCACCGCTTTCGTTTGCCTGGGAAACTCAAATGGACCTCCATGGTGCACCTAAAGTGTTTTTCTGGGCCGGAGCAGCATTTGCTGCCAAACATGCCAAACGTCCAGCAATAGCTCCCAAACCAAAAGAGCCCGGACTGAAAGACATAGCTGGCCTGAAACCTCCTCAGGGGAGACACAAACAGCACCGTTCAATTTTGGTCTCACCGCTTTGGTTTGCCTGGGAAACTCAAATGTAATTCCATGGTGCACCTAAAGTGTTTTTCTGGGCCGGAGCAGCATTTGCTGCAAAACATGCCAAACGTCCAGCAATAGCTCCCAAATCAAAAGAGCAAGGGCTGAAAGACATAGCTGGCCTGAAACCTCCTCAGGGGAGACACAAACAGCACCTTTCAATTTTGGTCTCACCACTTTCGTTTTCCTGGGAAACTCAAATGTACCTCCATGGTGCACCTAAAGTGTTTTTCTGGGCCGGAGCAGCATTTGCTGCAAAACATGCCAAACGTCCAGCAATAGCTCCCAAACCAAAAGAGCCAGGACTGAAAGACATCGATGGCCTGAAACCTCCTCAGGGGAGACACAAACAGCACCTTTCAATTTTGGTCTCACCGCTTTGGTTTGACTAGGAAACTCAAATGTACCTGCATGGTGCACCAAAAGTGTTTTTCTGGGCCGGAGCAGCATTTGCTGCAAAACATGCCAAACGTCCAGCAATAGCTCCCAAACCAAAAGAGCCAGGAATGAAAGACATAGCTGGTCTGAAACCTCCTCAGGGGAGACACAAACAGCACCTTTCAATTTTGGTCTAACCGCTTTGGTTTGCCTGGGAAACTCAAATGTACCTCCATGGTGCACCAAAATTGTTTTTCTCGGCCGGAGTAGCATTTTCTGCCAAACATGCTAAACGTCCAGCAATAGCTCCCAAACCAAATGAGCCGGGACTGAAAAACATAGCTGGCCTGAAACCTCCTCAGGGGAGACACAAACAGCACCTTTCAATTTTGGTCTCACCGCTTTGGTTTGCCTGGGAAACTCAAATGTACCTCCAAGGGGCACCTAAAGTGTTTTTCTGGGCCGGAGCAGCATTTGCGGCCAAACATGCCAAACGTCAAGCAATATCTCCCAAACCAAAAGAGCCAGGACTGAAAGACATAGGTGGCCTGAAACCTCCTCAGGGGAGACGGAAACAGCACCTTTCAATTTTGGTCTCACCGCTTTCGTTTGCCTGGGAAACTCAAATGTACCTGCATGGTGCACCAAAAGTGTTTTTCTGGGCCGGAGCAGCATTTACTGCCAAAAATGCCAAACGTCCAGCAATAGCTCCCAAACCAAAAGAGCCAGGACTGAAAGACATAGCTGGCCTGAAACCTCCTCAGGGGAGACACAAACAGCACCTTTCAATTTTGGTCTCACCGCTTTGGTTTGTCTGGGAAACTCAAATGTACCTCTATGGTGCACAAAAACTGTTTTTCTGGGCCGGAGCAGCATTTGCCTTCAAACATGCCAAACGTCCAGCAATAGCTTTCAAACCAAAAGAGCCAGGGCTGAAAGACATAGCTGGCCTGAAACCTCCTCAGGGGAGACAAAATCAGTATCTTTCAACCAGGTGCTCAGAGCTTTCCTTATCATGGGATACTCAAATGTACCTCTATGGTGCACAAAAACTGTTTTTCTGGGCCGGTGCAGCATTTGCCTTCAAACATGCCAAACGTCCAGCAATACCTCCCAAACCAAAAGAGCCAGGGCTGAAAGACATAGCTGGCCTGAAACCTCCTCAGGGGAGACACAATCAGTATCTTTACACCAGGTGCTCACAGCTTTCCTTATCATGGGATACTCAAATGCACCTCCATGGTGCACAAAAAGTTTTTTTCTTAGCCGGAGATGCATTTGCTGCCAAACATGCCAAAAGTCCAGCAATAGCTCCCAAACCAAAAGAGCCAGGACTGAAAGACATAGCTGGCCTGAAACCTCCTCAGGGGAGACACAAGCACTATCTTTCAGCATGGGGCTCACCGCTTTCGTTTGCCTTGGAAACTCAAATGTACCTCCATGGTGCTACATAAGTGTTTTACTCAGCCGGAGATGCATTTGCTGCCAAAAATTCGAAACGTAAAGCAATAGCTCCCAAGCTAAAAGAGCCAGGGCTGAAAGACATAGCTGACCTGAAACCTCCTCAGGGGAGACACAAACAGCACCTTCTAATTTTGGTCTCACAACTTTCGTTTGCCTGGGAAACTCAAATGTACCTCCATGGTGCACCAAAAGTGTTTTTCTGGGCCGGAGCAGCATTTGCTGCAAAACATGCCAAACGTCCAGCAATAGCTCCCAAACCAAAAGAGCCAGGACTGAAAGACATAGCTGGCCTGAAATCTCCTCAGGGGAGACACAAACAGCACCTTTCAATTTTGGTCTCACCGCTTTCATTTGCATGGGAAACTGAAATGTACCTCCATGGTGCACAAAATTGGTTTTTTCAGGCAGTGCAGCAGTTGCTGCCAAACATGCCAAACGTCCAGCAATAGCTCCCAACCCCAAAGCGCCAGGACTGAAAGACATATCTGGCCAGAAACCTCCTCAGGGGAGACATAATCAGTATGTTTCAACCAGGTGCTCACAGCTTTCCTTATCATGGGATATTCAAAAATACCTCCATGTTGCTACATAAGTGTTTTACTCAGCCCGAGATGCATTTGCTGCCAAACGTTCCGAACGTCCAGCAATAGCTCCCAAACCAAAAGAGCCAGGACTGAAAGACATAGCTGGCCTGAAACCTCCTCAGGGAAGACACAATCAGTATCTTTCAACCAGGTGCTCACAGCTTTCCTTATCATGGGATACTCAAATGTACCTCCATGGTGAACAAAAAGTGTTTTTCTGGGCCGGAGCAGCATTTGCTGCCAAACATGCCAAACGTCCAGCAATAGCTCCCAAACCAAAAGAGTCAGGGCTGAAAGACATAGCTGGCCTGAAACCTCCTCAGGGGAGACACAAACAGAACCTTTCAATTTTGGTCTCACCGCTTTCCTTTGCATGGGAAACTCAAATGTACCTCCATGGTGCACCAAAATTGTTTTTCTGGGCCGGAGCAGCATTTGCTGCCAAACATGCCAAACGTCCAGCAATAGCTCCCAAACCAAAAGAGCCCGGACTGAAAGACATCGATGGCCTGAAACCTCCTCAGGGGAGACACAAAGTTCACCTTTCAATTTTGGTCTCACCGCTTTGGTTTGTCTGGGAAACTCAAATGTACCTCCATGGTGCACAAAAAGTGTTTTTCTGGGCCGGACAAGCTTTTGCTGCAAAACATGCCAAACGTCCAGCAATAGCTCCCAAATCAAAAGAGCCAGGGCTGAAAGACATAGCTGGCCTGAAACCTCCTCAGGGGAGACAAAAACAGAACCTTTCAATTTTGGTCTCACCGCTTTCGTTTGCCTGGGAAACTCAAATGTACCTCCATGGTGCACAAAAAGTGTTTTTCTGGGCCGGAGCAGCATTTGCTGCCAAACATGCCAAACGTCCAGCAATAGCTCCCAAACCAAAAGAGCCCGGACTGAAAGACATAGCTGGCCTGAAACCTCCTCAGGGGAGACACAAACAGCACCTTTCAATTTTGGTCTCACCGCTTTGGTTTGCCTGGGAAACTCAAATGTACCTCCATGGTGCACCTAAAGTGTTTTTCTGGGCCGGAGCAGCATTTGCTGCAAAACATGCCAAACGTCCAGCAATACCTCCCAAATCAAAAGAGCCCGGACTGAAAGACATTGATGGTCTGAAACCTCCTCAGGGGAGACACAAACAGCACCTTTCAATTTTGGTCTCACCGCTTTGGTTTGTGTGGGAAACTCAAATGAACCTCCATGGTGCACCTAAAGTGTTTTTCTGGGCTGGAGAAGCATTTGCTGCAAAACATGCCAAACGTCCAGCAATAGCTCCCAAACCAAAAGAGCCAGGGCTGAAAGACATAGCTGGCCTGAAACCTCCTCAGGGGAGACACAAACAGAACCTTTCAATTTTGGTCTCACCGCTTTCGTTTGCCTGGGAAACTCAAATGGACCTCCATGGTGCACCTAAAGTGTTTTTCTGGGCCGGAGCAGCATTTGCTGCCAAACATGCCAAACGTCCAGCAATAGCTCCCAAACCAAAAGAGCCCAGACTGAAAGACATAGCTGGCCTGAAACCTCCTCAGGGGAGACACAAACAGCACCGTTCAATTTTGGTCTCACCGCTTTGGTTTGTCTGGGAAACTCAAATGTACCTCCATGGTGCACCTAAAGTTTTTTTCTGGGCCGGAGCAGCATTTGCTGCAAAACATGCCAAACGTCCAGCAATAGCTCCCAAACCAAAAGAGCAAGGGCTGAAAGACATAGCTGGCCTGAAACCTCCTCAGGGGAGACACAAACAGAATCTTTCAATTTTGGTCTCACCGCTTTGGTTTGTCTGGGAAACTCAAATGTACCTCCATGGTGCACCAAATGTTTTTTCTGGGCCAGAGTAGCATTTGCTGCCAAACATGCCAAATGTCCAGCAATAGCTCCCAAACCAAAAGAGCCAGGACTGAAAGATATAGCTGGCCTGAAACCTCCTCAGGGGAGACACAATCAGTATCTTTACACCAGGTGCTCACAGCTTTCCTTATCATGGGATACTCAAATGCACCTCCATGGTGCACAAAAAGTGTTTTTCTTAGCCGGAGATGCATTTGCTGCCAAACATGCCAAAAGTCCAGCAATAGCTCCCAAACCAAAAGAGCCAGGACTGAAAGACATAGCTGGCCTGAAAACTCCTCAGGCGAGACACAATCAGTATCTTTCAAGCAGGTGCTCACAGCTTTCCTTATCATGGGATACTCAAATGTACCTCCATGGTGCACCAAGAGTGTTTTTCTGGGCCGGAGCAACATTTGTTGCCAAACATGCCAAAAGTCCAGCAATAGCTACCAAACCAAAAGAGCCCGGACTGAAAGACATAGCTGGCCTGAAACCTCCTCAGGGGAGACACAAACAGCACCTTTCCATTTTGGTCTCACCGCTTTGGTTTGTCTGGGAAACTCAAATGAACCTCCATGGTGCACCTAAAGTGTTTTTCTGGGCTGGAGAAGCATTTCCTGCAAAACAGGCCAAACGTCCAGCAATAGCTCCCAAACCAAAAGAGCCAGGGCTGAAAGACATAGCTGGCCTGAAACCTCCTCAGGGGAGACACAAACAGCACCTTTCAATTTTGGTCTCACCGCTTTGGTTTGCCTGGGAAACTCAAATGGACCTCCATGGTGCACCTAAAGTGTTTTTCTGGGCCGGAGCAGCATTTGCTGCCAAACATGCCAAACGTCCAGCAATAGCTCCCAAACCAAAAGAGCCCGGACTGAAAGACATAGCTGGCCTGAAAACTCCTCAGGGGAGACACAAACAGCACCGTTCAATTTTGGTCTCACCGCTTTGGTTTGCCTGGGAAACTCAAATGTACCTCCATGGTGCACCTAAAGTGTTTTTCTGGGCCGGAGCAGCATTTGCTGCAAAACATGCCAAACGTCCAGCAATAGCTCCCAAATCAAAAGAGCAAGGGCTGAAAGACATAGCTGGCCTGAAACCTCCTCAGGGGAGACACAAACAGCACCTTTCAATTTTGGTCTCACCACTTTCGTTTTCCTGGGAAACTCAAATGTACCTGCATGGTGCACCAAAAGTGTTTTTCTGGGCCGGAGCAGCATTTGCTGCAAAACATGCCAAACGTCCAGCAATAGCTCCCAAACCAAAAGAGCCAGGGATGAAAGACATAGCTGGTCTGAAACCTCCTCAGGGGAGACACAAAGTTCACCTTTCAATTTTGGTCTAACCGCTTTGGTTTGCCTGGGAAACTCAAATGTACCTCCATGGTGCACCAAAATTGTTTTTCTCGGCCGGAGTAGCATTTGCTGCCAAACATGCTAAACGTCCAGCAATAGCTCAAAAACCAAATGAGCCGGGACTGAAAAACATAGCTGGCCTGAAACCTCCTCAGGGGAGACACAAACAGCACCTTTCAATTTTGGTCTCACCGCTTTGGTTTGCCTGGGAAACTCAAATGTACCTCCAAGGGGCACCTAAAGTGTTTTTCTGGGCCGGAGCAGCATTTGCTGCAAAACATGCCAAACGTCTAGCAATAGCTCCCAAACCAAAAGAGCCAGGACTGAAAGACATAGCTGGCCTGAAACCTCCTCAGGGGAGACACAAACAGCACCTTTCAATTTTGGTCTCACTGCTTTGGTTTTCCTGGAAAACTCAAATGTACTTCCATGGTGCACAAAAAGTGTTTTTCTCGGCCAAGACAGCATTTGCTGCCATACATTCCAAACGTCTAGCAATAGCTCCCAAACCAAAAGAGCCAGGACTGAAAGACATAGCTGGCCTGAAACCTCTTCAGGGGAGACACAAACAGTATCTTTCAGCATCGGGCTCACCGCTTTTGTTTGTCTGGGAAACTCAAATGTACCTCCATGTTGCTACATTAGTGTTTTACTCAACAGGAGATTCATTTGCTGCCAAACATGCCAAACGTCCAGCAATAGCTCCCAAACCAAAAGAGCCAGGACTGAAAGACATAGCTGGCCTGAAACCTCCTCAGGGAGGACACAAACAGAACCTTTCAATTTTGGTCTCACCGCTTTGGTTTGTTTGGGAAACTCAAATGTACCTCCATGGTGAACAAAATTGTTTTTCTCAGCCAGAGCAGCATTTGCGGCCAAACATGCCAAACGTCAAGCAATATCTCCCAAACCAAAAGAGCCAGGACTGAAAGACATAGGTGGCCTGAAACCTCCTCAGGGGAGACGCAAACAGCACCTTTCAATTTTGGTCTCACCGCTTTGGTTTTACTAGGAAACTCAAATGTACCTGCATGGTGCACCAAAAGTGTTTTTCTGGGCCGGAGCAGCATTTACTGCCAAAAATGCCAAAAGTCTAGCAATAGCTCCCAAACCAAAAGAGCCAAGACTGAAAGACATAGCTGGCGTGAAACATCCTCAGGGGAGACACAAACAGCACCTTTCAATTTTGGTCTAACCGCTTTGGTTTGCCTGGGAAACTCAAATGTACCTCCATGGTGCACCAAAATTGTTTTTCTCGGCCGGAGTGGCATTTGCTGCCAAACATGCCAAACGTCCAGCAATAGGTCCCAAACCAAAAGAGCCAGGACAGAAAGACATAGCGCTCCTGAAACCTCCTCAGGGGAGACACAAACAGCACCTTTCAATTTCGGTCTCACCGCTTTGGTTTGCCTGGGAAACTCAAATGTACGTCCATGGTGCACAAAAAGTTTTTTTCTGGGCCGGAGCAGTATTTGCTGCAAAACATGCCAAACGTCCAGCAATAGCTCCCAAACCAAAAGAGCCAGGGCTGAAAGACATAGCTGGCCTGAAACCTCCTCAGGGGAGACAAAATCAGTATCTTTCAACTAGATGCTCGCAGCTTTCCGTATCATGGGATACTCAAATGTACCTCTATGGTTCACAAAATCTGTTTTTCTGGGCGGGAGCAGCATTTGCTATCAAACATGCCAAACGTCCAGCAATAGCTCCCAAACCAAAAGAGCCAGGACTGAAAGACATAGCTGGCCTGAAACCTCCTCAGGGGAGACACAAACAGCACCTTTCAATTTTGGTCTCACCGCTTTGGTTTGTCTGGGAAACTCAAATGTACCTCCATGGTGCACCAAATGTTTTTTCTGGGCCAGAGTAGCATTTGCTGCCAAACATGCCAAATGTCCAGCAATAGCTCCCAAACCAAAAGAGCCAGGACTGAAAGATATAGCTGGCCTGAAACCTCCTCAGGGGAGACACAATCAGTATCTTTACACCAGGTGCTCACAGCTTTCCTTATCATGGGATACTCAAATGCACCTCCATGGTGCACAAAAAGTGTTTTTCTTAGCCGGAGATGCATTTGCTGCCAAACATGCCAAAAGTCCAGCAATAGCTCCCAAACCAAAAGAGCCAGGACTGAAAGACATAGCTGGCCTGAAAACTCCTCAGGCGAGACACAATCAGTATCTTTCAAGCAGGTGCTCACAGCTTTCCTTATCATGGGATACTCAAATGTACCTCCATGGTGCACCAAGAGTGTTTTTCTGGGCCGGAGCAACATTTGTTGCCAAACATGCCAAAAGTCCAGCAATAGCTACCAAACCAAAAGAGCCCGGACTGAAAGACATAGCTGGCCTGAAACCTCCTCAGGGGAGACACAAACAGCACCTTTCAATTTTGGTCTCACCGCTTTGGTTTGTCTGGGAAACTCAAATGAACCTACATGGTGCACCTAAAGTGTTTTTCTGGGCTGGAGAAGCATTTCCTGCAAAACAGGCCAAACGTCCAGCAATAGCTCCCAAACCAAAAGAGCCAGGGCTGAAAGACATAGCTGGCCTGAAACCTCCTCAGGGGAGACACAAACAGCACCTTTCAATTTTGGTCTCACCGCTTTCGTTTGCCTGGGAAACTCAAATGGACCTCCATGGTGCACCTAAAGTGTTTTTCTGGGCCGGAGCAGCATTTGCTGCCAAACATGCCAAACGTCCAGCAATAGCTCCCAAACCAAAAGAGCCCGGACTGAAAGACATAGCTGGCCTGAAAACTCCTCAGGGGAGACACAAACAGCACCGTTCAATTTTGGTCTCACCGCTTTGGTTTGCCTGGGAAACTCAAATGTACCTCCATGGTGCACCTAAAGTGTTTTTCTGGGCCGGAGCAGCATTTGCTGCAAAACATGCCAAACGTCCAGCAATAGCTCCCAAATCAAAATAGCAAGGGCTGAAAGACATAGCTGGCCTGAAACCTCCTCAGGGGAGACACAAACAGCACCTTTCAATTTTGGTCTCACCACTTTCGTTTTCCTGGGAAACTCAAATGTACCTCCATGGTGCACCAAAAGTGTTTTTCTGGGCCGGAGCAGCATTTGCTGCCAAACATGCCAAACGTCCAGCAATAGCTCCCAAACCAAAAGAGCCCGGACTGAAAGACATAGCTGGCCTGAAACCTCCTCAGGGGAGACACAAACAGCACCTTTCAATTTTGGTCTCACCGCTTTGGTTTGACTAGGAAACTCAAATGTACCTGCATGGTGCACCAAAAGTGTTTTTCTGGGCCGGAGCAGCATTTGCTGCAAAACATGCCAAACGTCCAGCAATAGCTCCAAAACCAAAAGAGCCAGGGATGAAAGACATAGCTGGTCTGAAACCTCCTCAGGGGAGACACAAACAGCACCTTTCAATTTTGGTCTAACCGCTTTGGTTTGCCTGGGAAACTCAAATGTACCTCCATGGTGCACCAAAATTGTTTTTCTCGGCCAGAGTAGCATTTGCTGCCAAACATGCTAAACGTCCAGCAATAGCTCCCAAACCAAATGAGCCGGGACTGAAAAACATAGCTGGCCTGAAACCTCCTCAGGGGAGACACAAACAGCACCTTTCAATTTTGGTCTCACCGCTTTGGTTTGCCTGGGAAACTCAAATGTACCTCCAAGGGGCACCTAAAGTGTTTTTCTGGGCCGGAGCAGCATTTGCTGCAAAACATGCCAAACGTCTAGCAATAGCTCCCAAACCAAAAGAGCCAGGACTGAAAGACATAGGTGGCCTGAAACCTCCTCAGGGGAGACGCAAAGAGCACCTTTCAATTTTGGTCTCACCGCTTTGGTTTGACTAGGAAACTCAAATGTACCTGCATGGTGCACCAAAAGTGTTTTTCTGGGCCGGAGCAGCATTTACTGCCAAAAATGCCAAAAGTCTAGCAATAGCTCCCAAACCAAAAGAGCCAAGACTGAAAGACATAGCTGGCGTGAAACCTCCTCAGGGGAGACACAAACAGCACCTTTCAATTTTGGTCTAACCGCTTTGGTTTGCCTGGGAAACTCAAATGTACCTCCATGGTGCACCAAAATTGTTTTTCTCGGCCGGAGTGGCATTTGCTGCCAAACATGCCAAACGTCCAGCAATAGCTCCCAAACCAAAAGAGCCAGGACTGAAAGACATAGCTGGCCATAAACCTCCTCAGGGGAGACACAAACAGCACATTTCAATTTTGGTCTCACTGCTTTGGTTTGCCTGGGAAACTCAAATGTACGTCCATGGTGCACAAAAAGTTTTTTTCTGGGCCAAAGCAGTATTTGCTGCAAAACATGCCAAACGTCCAGCAATAGCTCCCAAACCAAAAGAGCCAGGGCTGAAAGACATAGCTGGCCTGAAACCGCCTCAGGGGAGACAAAATCAGTATCTTTCAACTAGATGCTCGCAGCTTTCCTTATCATGGGATACTCAAATGTACCTCTATGGTTCACAAAAACTGTTTTTCTGGGCGGGAGCAGCATTTGCTATCAAACATGCCAAACGTCCAGCAATAGCTCCCAAACCAAAAGAGCCAAGACTGAAAGACATAGCTGGCCTGAAACCTCCTCAGGGGAGACACAAACAGCACATTTCAATGTTGGTCTCACTGCTTTGGTTTGCCTGGGAAACTCAAATGTACGTCCATGGTGCACAAAAAGTTTTTTTCTGGGCCGGAGCAGTATTTGCTGCAAATCATGCCAAACGTCCAGCAATAGCTCCCAAACCAAAAGAGCCAGGACTGAAAGACATAGCTGGCCTGAAACCTCCTCAGGGGAGACACAAACACTATCTTTCAGCATGGGGCTCACCGCTTTGGTTTGCCTGGGAAACTCAAATGTACCTCCATGGTGCACCTAAAGTGTTTTTCTGGGCCGGAGCAGCATTTGCTGCAAAACATGCCAAACGTCCAGCAATAGCTCCCAAATCAAAAGAGCCCGGACTGAAAGACATAGCTGGCCTGAAACCTCCTCAGGGGAGACACAAACAGCACCTTTCAATTTTGGTCTAACCGCTTTCGTTTGCCTGGGAAACTCAAATGAACCTCCATGGTGCACCTAAAGTGTTTTTCTGGGCTGGAGAAGCATTTGCTGCAAAACATGCCAAACGTCCAGCAATAGCTCCCAAACCAAAAGAGCCAGGGCTGAAAGACACAGCTGGCCTGAAACCTCCTCAGGGGAGACACAAACAGAACCTTTCAATTTTGGTCTCACCGCTTTCGTTTGCCTGGGAAACTCAAATGGACCTCCATGGTGCACCTAAAGAGTTTTTCTGGGACAGAGCAGCATTTGCTGCCAAACATGCCAAACGTCCAGCAATAGCTCCCAAACCAAAAGAGCCCAGACTGAAAGACATAGCTGGCCTGAAACCTCCTCAGGGGAGACACAAACAGAACCTTTCAATTTTGGTCTCACCGCTTTCGTTTGCCTGGGAAACTCAAATGTACCTCCATGGTGCACGAAATTTTTTTTCTGGGCCGGAGTAGCATTTGCTGCCAAACATGCCAAACGTCCAGCAATAGCTCCCAAACCAAAAGAGCCAGGACTGAAAGACATAGCTGGCCTGAAACCTCCTCAGGGGAGACACAAACTGCACCTTTCAATTTTGGTCTCACCACTTTGGTTTGTCTGGGAAACTCAAATGTACCTCCATGGTGCACCAAATGTTTTTTCTGGGCCAGAGTAGCATTTGCTGCCAAACATGCCAAATGTCCAGCAATATCTCCCAAACCAAAAGAGCCAGGACTGAAAGATATAGCTGGCCTGAAACCTCCTCAGGGGAGACAAAATCAGTATCTTTCAACCAGGTGCTCAGAGCTTTCCTTATCATGGGATACTCAAATGTACCTCTATGGTGCACAAAAACTGTTTTTCTGGGCCGGAGCAGCATTTGCTATCAAACATGCCAAACGTCCAGCAATAGCTCCCAAACCAAAAGAGCCAGGACTGAAAGACATAGCTGGCCTGAAACCTCCTCAGGGGAGACACAATCAGTATCTTTCAAACAGGTGCTCACAGCTTTCCTTATCATGGGATACTCAAATGAACCTCCATGGTGCACAAACAGTGTTTTTCTTAGCCGGAGATGCATTTGCTGCCAAACATGCCAAAAGTCCAGAAATATCTCCCAAACAAAAAGAGCCAGGACTGAAAGACATAGCTGGCCTGAAACCTCCTCAGGCGAGACACAATCAGTATCTTTCAAGCAGGTGCTCACAGCTTTCCTTATCATGGGATACTCAAATGTACCTCCATGGTGCACCTAAAGTGTTTTTCTGGGCTGGAGAAGCATTTCCTGCCAAACAGGCCAAACGTCCAGCAATAGCTCCCAAACCAAAAGAGCCAGGGATGAAAGACATAGCTGGTCTGAAACCTCCTCAAGGGAGACACAAAGTTCACCTTTCAATTTTGGTCTAACCGCTTTGGTTTGCCTGGGAAACTCAAATGTACCTCCATGGTGCACCAAAATTGTTTTTCTCGGCCGGAGTAGCATTTGCTGCCAAACATGCTAAACGTCCAGCAATATCTCCCAAACCAAATGAGCCGGGACTGAAAGACATAGCTGGCCTGAAACCTCCTCAGGGGAGACACAAACAGCACCTTTCAATTTTGGTCTCACCGCTTTGGTTTGCCTGGGAAACTCAAATGTACCTCCAAGGGGCACCTAAAGTGTTTTTCTGGGCCGGAGCAGCATTTGCTGCAAAACATGCCAAACGTCTAGCAATAGCTCCCAAACCAAAAGAGCCAGGACTGAAAGACATAGCTGGCCTGAAACCTCCTCAGGGGAGACACAAACAGCACATTTCAATTTTGGTCTCACTGCTTTGGTTTTCCTGGAAAACTCAAATGTACTTCCATGGTGCACAAAAAGTGTTTTTCTCGGCCAAGACAGCATTTGCTGCCATACATTCCAAACGTCTAGCAATAGCTCCCAAACCAAAAGAGCCAGGACTGAAAGACATAGCTGGCCTGAAACCTCTTCAGGGGAGACACAAACAGTATCTTTCAGCATCGGGCTCACCGCTTTTGTTTGTCTGGGAAACTCAAATGTACCTCCATGTTGCTACATTAGTGTTTTACTCAACAGGAGATTCATTTGCTGCCAAACATGCCAAACGTCCAGCAATAGCTCCCAAACCAAAAGAGCCAGGACTGAAAGACATAGCTGGCCTGAAACCTCCTCAGGGGAGACACAAACAGCACCTTTCAATTTTGGTCTAACCGCTTTCGTTTGCCTGGGAAACTCAAATGTACCTCCATGGTGAACAAAATTGTTTTTCTCAGCCAGAGCAGCATTTGCGGCCAAACATGCCAAACGTCCAGCAATAGCTCCCAAACCAAAAGAGCCAGGGCTGAAAGACACAGCTGGCCTGAAACCTCCTCAGGGGAGACACAAACAGAACCTTTCAATTTTGGTCTCACCGCTTTCGTTTGCCTGGGAAACTCAAATGGACCTCCATGGTGCACCTAAAGAGTTTTTCTGGGACAGAGCAGCATTTGCTGCCAAACATGCCAAACGTCCAGCAATAGCTCCCAAACCAAAAGAGCCCAGACTGAAAGACATAGCTGGCCTGAAACCTCCTCAGGGGAGACACAAACAGAACCTTTCAATTTTGGTCTCACCGCTTTCGTTTGCCTGGGAAACTCAAATGTACCTCCATGGTGCACGAAATTTTTTTTCTGGGCCGGAGTAGCATTTGCTGCCAAACATGCCAAACGTCCAGCAATAGCTCCCAAACCAAAAGAGCCAGGACTGAAAGACATAGCTGGCCTGAAACCTCCTCAGGGGAGACACAAACAGAACCTTTCAATTTTGGTCTCACCACTTTGGTTTGTCTGGGAAACTCAAATGTACCTCCATGGTGCACCAAATGTTTTTTCTGGGCCAGAGTAGCATTTGCTGCCAAACATGCCAAATGTCCAGCAATATCTCCCAAACCAAAAGAGCCAGGACTGAAAGATATAGCTGGCCTGAAACCTCCTCAGGGGAGACAAAATCAGTATCTTTCAACCAGGTGCTCAGAGCTTTCCTTATCATGGGATACTCAAATGTACCTCTATGGTGCACAAAAACTGTTTTTCTGGGCCGGAGCAGCATTTGCTATCAAACATGCCAAACGTCCAGCAATAGCTCCCAAACCAAAAGAGCCAGGACTGAAAGACATAGCTGGCCTGAAACCTCCTCAGGGGAGACACAATCAGTATCTTTCAAACAGGTGCTCACAGCTTTCCTTATCATGGGATACTCAAATGAACCTCCATGGTGCACAAACAGTGTTTTTCTTAGCCGGAGATGCATTTGCTGCCAAACATGCCAAAAGTCCAGAAATATCTCCCAAACAAAAAGAGCCAGGACTGAAAGACATAGCTGGCCTGAAACCTCCTCAGGCGAGACACAATCAGTATCTTTCAAGCAGGTGCTCACAGCTTTCCTTATCATGGGATACTCAAATGTACCTCCATGGTGCACCTAAAGTGTTTTTCTGGGCTGGAGAAGCATTTCCTGCCAAACAGGCCAAACGTCCAGCAATAGCTCCCAAACCAAAAGAGCCAGGGATGAAAGACATAGCTGGTCTGAAACCTCCTCAAGGGAGACACAAAGTTCACCTTTCAATTTTGGTCTAACCGCTTTGGTTTGCCTGGGAAACTCAAATGTACCTCCATGGTGCACCAAAATTGTTTTTCTCGGCCGGAGTAGCATTTGCTGCCAAACATGCTAAACGTCCAGCAATATCTCCCAAACCAAATGAGCCGGGACTGAAAGACATAGCTGGCCTGAAACCTCCTCAGGGGAGACACAAACAGCACCTTTCAATTTTGGTCTCACCGCTTTGGTTTGCCTGGGAAACTCAAATGTACCTCCAAGGGGCACCTAAAGTGTTTTTCTGGGCCGGAGCAGCATTTGCTGCAAAACATGCCAAACGTCTAGCAATAGCTCCCAAACCAAAAGAGCCAGGACTGAAAGACATAGCTGGCCTGAAACCTCCTCAGGGGAGACACAAACAGCACATTTCAATTTTGGTCTCACTGCTTTGGTTTTCCTGGAAAACTCAAATGTACTTCCATGGTGCACAAAAAGTGTTTTTCTCGGCCAAGACAGCATTTGCTGCCATACATTCCAAACGTCTAGCAATAGCTCCCAAACCAAAAGAGCCAGGACTGAAAGACATAGCTGGCCTGAAACCTCTTCAGGGGAGACACAAACAGTATCTTTCAGCATCGGGCTCACCGCTTTTGTTTGTCTGGGAAACTCAAATGTACCTCCATGTTGCTACATTAGTGTTTTACTCAACAGGAGATTCATTTGCTGCCAAACATGCCAAACGTCCAGCAATAGCTCCCAAACCAAAAGAGCCAGGACTGAAAGACATAGCTGGCCTGAAACCTCCTCAGGGGAGACACAAACAGCACCTTTCAATTTTGGTCTAACCGCTTTCGTTTGCCTGGGAAACTCAAATGTACCTCCATGGTGAACAAAATTGTTTTTCTCAGCCAGAGCAGCATTTGCGGCCAAACATGCCAAACGTCCAGCAATAGCTCCCAAACCAAAAGAGCCAGGGCTGAAAGACACAGCTGGCCTGAAACCTCCTCAGGGGAGACACAAACAGAACCTTTCAATTTTGGTCTCACCGCTTTCGTTTGCCTGGGAAACTCAAATGGACCTCCATGGTGCACCTAAAGAGTTTTTCTGGGACAGAGCAGCATTTGCTGCCAAACATGCCAAACGTCCAGCAATAGCTCCCAAACCAAAAGAGCCCAGACTGAAAGACATAGCTGGCCTGAAACCTCCTCAGGGGAGACACAAACAGAACCTTTCAATTTTGGTCTCACCGCTTTCGTTTGCCTGGGAAACTCAAATGTACCTCCATGGTGCACGAAATTTTTTTTCTGGGCCGGAGTAGCATTTGCTGCCAAACATGCCAAACGTCCAGCAATAGCTCCCAAACCAAAAGAGCCAGGACTGAAAGACATAGCTGGCCTGAAACCTCCTCAGGGGAGACACAAACTGCACCTTTCAATTTTGGTCTCACCACTTTGGTTTGTCTGGGAAACTCAAATGTACCTCCATGGTGCACCAAATGTTTTTTCTGGGCCAGAGTAGCATTTGCTGCCAAACATGCCAAATGTCCAGCAATATCTCCCAAACCAAAAGAGCCAGGACTGAAAGATATAGCTGGCCTGAAACCTCCTCAGGGGAGACAAAATCAGTATCTTTCAACCAGGTGCTCAGAGCTTTCCTTATCATGGGATACTCAAATGTACCTCTATGGTGCACAAAAACTGTTTTTCTGGGCCGGAGCAGCATTTGCTATCAAACATGCCAAACGTCCAGCAATAGCTCCCAAACCAAAAGAGCCAGGACTGAAAGACATAGCTGGCCTGAAACCTCCTCAGGGGAGACACAATCAGTATCTTTCAAACAGGTGCTCACAGCTTTCCTTATCATGGGATACTCAAATGAACCTCCATGGTGCACAAACAGTGTTTTTCTTAGCCGGAGATGCATTTGCTGCCAAACATGCCAAAAGTCCAGAAATATCTCCCAAACAAAAAGAGCCAGGACTGAAAGACATAGCTGGCCTGAAACCTCCTCAGGCGAGACACAATCAGTATCTTTCAAGCAGGTGCTCACAGCTTTCCTTATCATGGGATACTCAAATGTACCTCCATGGTGCACCTAAAGTGTTTTTCTGGGCTGGAGAAGCATTTCCTGCCAAACAGGCCAAACGTCCAGCAATAGCTCCCAAACCAAAAGAGCCAGGGATGAAAGACATAGCTGGTCTGAAACCTCCTCAAGGGAGACACAAAGTTCACCTTTCAATTTTGGTCTAACCGCTTTGGTTTGCCTGGGAAACTCAAATGTACCTCCATGGTGCACCAAAATTGTTTTTCTCGGCCGGAGTAGCATTTGCTGCCAAACATGCTAAACGTCCAGCAATATCTCCCAAACCAAATGAGCCGGGACTGAAAGACATAGCTGGCCTGAAACCTCCTCAGGGGAGACACAAACAGCACCTTTCAATTTTGGTCTCACCGCTTTGGTTTGCCTGGGAAACTCAAATGTACCTCCAAGGGGCACCTAAAGTGTTTTTCTGGGCCGGAGCAGCATTTGCTGCAAAACATGCCAAACGTCTAGCAATAGCTCCCAAACCAAAAGAGCCAGGACTGAAAGACATAGCTGGCCTGAAACCTCCTCAGGGGAGACACAAACAGCACATTTCAATTTTGGTCTCACTGCTTTGGTTTTCCTGGAAAACTCAAATGTACTTCCATGGTGCACAAAAAGTGTTTTTCTCGGCCAAGACAGCATTTGCTGCCATACATTCCAAACGTCTAGCAATAGCTCCCAAACCAAAAGAGCCAGGACTGAAAGACATAGCTGGCCTGAAACCTCTTCAGGGGAGACACAAACAGTATCTTTCAGCATCGGGCTCACCGCTTTTGTTTGTCTGGGAAACTCAAATGTACCTCCATGTTGCTACATTAGTGTTTTACTCAACAGGAGATTCATTTGCTGCCAAACATGCCAAACGTCCAGCAATAGCTCCCAAACCAAAAGAGCCAGGACTGAAAGACATAGCTGGCCTGAAACCTCCTCAGGGGAGACACAAACAGCACCTTTCAATTTTGGTCTAACCGCTTTCGTTTGCCTGGGAAACTCAAATGTACCTCCATGGTGAACAAAATTGTTTTTCTCAGCCAGAGCAGCATTTGCGGCCAAACATGCCAAACGTCCAGCAATATCTCCCAAACCAAAAGAGCCAGGACTGAAAGACATAGCTGGCCTGAAACCTCCTCAGGGGAGACGCAAACAGCACCTTTCAATTTTGGTCTCACCGCTTTGGTTTGACTAGGAAACTCAAATGTACCTGCATGGTGCACCAAAAGTGTTTTTCTGGGCCGGAGCAGCATTTACTGCCAAAAATGCCAAAAGTCTAGCAATAGCTCCCAAACCAAAAGAGCCAAGACTGAAAGACATAGCTGGCGTGAAACATCCTCAGGGGAGACACAAACAGCACCTTTCAATTTTGCTCTAACCGCTTTGGTTTGCCTGGGAAACTCAAATGTACCTCCATGGTGCACCAAAATTGTTTTTCTCGGCCGGAGTGGCATTTGCTGCCAAACATGCCAAACGTCCAGCAATAGCTCCCAAACCAAAACAGCCAGGACAGAAAGACATAGGTGGCGTGAAACTTCCTCAGGGGAGACACAAAGAGCACCTTTCAATTTTGGTCTCTCCGCTTTGGTTTGCCTGGGAAACTCAAATGTACCTCCATGGTGCACCTAAAGTGTTTTTCTGGGCTGGAGAAGCATTTGCTGCAAAACATGCCAAACGTCCAGCAATAGGTCCCAAACCAAAAGAGCCGGGACAGAAAGACATAGCGCTCCTGAAACCTCCTCAGGGGAGACACAAACAGCACCTTTCAATTTCGGTCTCACCGCTTTGGTTTGCCTGGGAAACTCAAATGTACCTCCATGGTGCACCAAAAGTGTTTTTCTGGGCCGGAGCAGCATTTGCTGCAAAACATGCCAAACGTCTAGCAATAGCTCCCAAACCAAAAGAGCCAAGACTGAAAGACATAGCTGGCCTGAAACCTCCTCAGGGGAGACAATAACAGCACATATCAATTTTGGTCTCACTGCTTTGGTTTGCCTGGGAAACTCAAATGTACGTCCATGGTGCACAAAAAGTTTTTTTCTGGGCCGGAGCAGTATTTGCTGCAAAACATGCCAAACGTCCAGCAATAGCTCCCAAACCAAAAGAGCCAGGGCTGAAAGACATAGCTGGCCTGAAACCTCCTCAGGGGAGACAAAGTCAGTATCTTTCAACTAGATGCTCGCAGCTTTCCTTATCATGGGATACTCAAATGTACCTCTATGGTTCACAAAAACTGTTTTTCTGGGCGGGAGCAGCATTTGCTATCAAACATGCCAAACGTCCAGCAATAGCTCCCAAACCAAAAGAGCCAAGACTGAAAGACATAGCTGGCCTGAAACCTCCTCAGGGGAGACACAAACAGCACCTTTCAATTTTGGTCTCACTGCTTTGGTTTGCCTGGGAAACTCAAATGTACGTCCATGGTGCACAAAAAGTTTTTTTCTGGGCCGGAGCAGTATTTGCTGCAAAACATGCCAAACGTCCAGCAATAGCTCCCAAACCAAAAGAGCCAGGGATGAAAGACATAGCTGGCCTGAAACCTCCTGAGGGGAGACACAAACACTATCTTTCAGCATGGGGCTCACCGCTTTCGTTTGCCTGGGAAACTCAAATGTACCTCCATGGTGCACCAAAATTGTTTTTTTCGGCCAGAGTAGCATTTGCTGCCAAACATGCCAAACGTCCAGCAATAGCTCCCAAACCAAAAGAGCCGGGACTGAAAGACATAGCGCTCCTGAAACTTCCTCAGGGGAGACACAAACAGCACCTTTCAATTTTGGTCTCACCGCTTTGGTTTGTCTGGGAAACTCAAATGGACCTCCATGG
Source organism: Laterallus jamaicensis coturniculus (assembly GCA_022605575.1). Lineage (NCBI taxonomy): Eukaryota > Metazoa > Chordata > Aves > Gruiformes > Rallidae > Laterallus > Laterallus jamaicensis. Next base: position 83,889,591 of record JAKCOX010000003.1, read on the forward strand.
TGCAATAAAATTATTTTTCTCGGCCGGAGCAGCATTTGCTGCAAAACATGCCAAACGTCCAGCAATAGCTCCCAAACCAAAAGAGCCGGGACAGAAAGACATAGCACTCCTGAAACCTCCTCAGGGGAGACACAAACAGCACCTTTCAATTTTGGTCTCACCGCTTTGGTTTGTCTGGGAAACTCAAATGAACCTCCATGGTGCACCAAAAGTGTTTTTCTGGGCTGGAGAAGCATTTGCTGCAAAACATGCCAAACGTCCAGCAATAGCTCCCAAACCAAAAGAGCCCGGACTGAAAGACATAGCTGGCCTGAAACCTCCTCAGGGGAGACACAAACAGCACCGTTCAATTTTGGTCTCACCGCTTTGGTTTGCCTGGGAAACTCAAATGTACCTCCATGGTGCACCAAAAGTGTTTTTCTGGGCCGGAGCAGCATTTGCTGCAAAACATGCCAAACGTCCAGCAATCGCTCCCAAATCAAAAGAGCAAGGGCTGAAAGACATAGCTGGCCTGAAACCTCCTCAGGGGAGACACAAACAGAACCTTTCAATTTTGGTCTCACCGCTTTCGTTTGCCTGGGAAACTCAAATGTACCTCCATGGTGCACGAAATTTTTTTTCTGGGCCGGAGTAGCATTTGCTGCCAAACATGCAAAACGTCCAGCAATAGCTCCCAAACCAAAAGAGCCAGGACTGAAAGACATAGCTGGCCTGAAACCTCCTCAGGGGAGACACAAACAGCACCTTTCAATTTTGGTCTCACCGCTTTGGTTTGTCTGGGAAACTCAAATGTACCTCCATGGTGCACCAAATGTTTTTTCTGGGCCAGAGTAGCATTTGCTGCCAAACATGCCAAACGTCTAGCAATAGCTCCCAAACCAAAAGAGCCAGGACTGAAAGACATAGCTGGCCTGAAACCTCCTCAGGGTGGACAATATCAGTATCTTTCAACCAGGTGCTCAGAGCTTTCCTTATCATGGGATACTCAAATGTACCTCTATGGTGCACAAAAACTGTTTTTCTGGTCCGGAGCTGCATTTGCTATCAAACATGCCAAACGTCCAGCAATAGCTCCCAAACCAAAAGAGCCAGGGCTGAAAGACATAGCTGGCCTGAAACCTCCTCAGGAGAGACACAAACAGCACCTTTCAATTTTGGTCTCACCGCTTTGGTTTGCCTGGGAAACTCAAATGTACCTCCATGGTGCACAAAATGTGTTTTTCTCAGCTAGAGCAGCATTTGCTGCCAAACATGCCAAACGTCCAGCAATAGCTCCCAAACCCAAAGCGCCAGGACTGAAAGACATATCTGGCCAGAAACCTCCTCAGGGGAGACATAATCAGTATGTTTGAACCAGGTGCTCACAGCTTTCCTTATCATGGGATATTCAAATATACCTCCATGTTGCTACATAAGTGTTTTACTCAGCCCGAGATGCATTTGCTGCCAAACGTTCCGAACGTCCAGCAATAGCTCCCAAACCAAAAGAGCCAGGACTGAAAGACATAGCTGGCCTGAAACCTCCTCAGGGGAGACACAATCAGTATCTTTCAAACAGGTGCTCACAGCTTTCCTTATCATGGGATACTCAAATGTACCTCCATGGTGAACAAAATTGTTGTTCTCAGCCAGAGCAACATTTGCTGCCAAACATGCCAAACGTCCAGCAATAGCTCCCAAATCAAAAGAGCAAGGGCTGAAAGACATAGCTGGCCTGAAACCTCCTCAGGGGAGACACAAACAGAACCTTTCAATTTTGGTCTCACCGCTTTCCTTTGCCTGGGAAACTCAAATGTACCTCCATGGTGCACCAAAAGTGTTTTTCTGGGCCGGAGCAGCATTTGCTGCCAAACATGCCAAACGTCCAGCAATAGCTCCCAAACCAAAAGAGCCCGGACTGAAAGACATCGATGGCCTGAAACCTCCTCAGGGGAGACACAAACAGCACCTTTCAATTTTGGTCTCACCGCTTTGGTTTGTCTGGGAAACTCAAATGTACCTCCATGGTGCACAAAAATTGTTTTTCTGGGCCGGAGAAGCATTTGCTGCAAAACATGCCAAACGTCCAGCAATAGCTCCCAAACCAAAAGAGCCAGGGCTGAAAGACATAGCTGGCCTGAAACCTCCTCAGGGGAGACACAAACAGAACCTTTCAATTTTGGTCTCACCGCTTTCGTTTGCCTGGGAAACTCAAATGTACCTCCGTGGTGCACCAATGGTGTTTTTCTGGGCCGAAGCAGCATTTGCTGCCAAACATGCCAAACGTCCAGCAATAGCTCCCAAACCAAAAGAGCCCGGACTGAAAGACATAGCTGGCCTGAAACCTCCTAAGGGGGGACACAAACAGCACCTTTCAATTTTGGTCTCACCGCTTTGGTTTGCCTGGGAAACTCAAATGTACCTCCATGGTGCACCTAAAGTGTTTTTCTGGGCCGGAGCAGCATTTGCTGCAAAACATGCCAAACGTCTAGCAATAGCTCCCAAATCAAAAGAGCCCGGACTGAAAGACATCGATGGCCTGAAACCTCCTAAGGGGAGACACAAACAGCACCTTTCAATTTTGGTCTCACCGCTTTGGTTTGTCTGGGAAACTCAAATGAACCTCCATGGTGCACCTAAAGTGTTTTTCTGGGCTGGAGAAGCATTTGCTGCAAAACATGCCAAACGTCCAGCAATAGCTCCCAAACCAAAAGAGCCAGGGCTGAAAGACATAGCTGGCCTGAAACCTCCTCAGGGGAGACACAAACAGAACCTTTCAATTTTTGTCTCACCGCTTTCGTTTGCCTGGGAAACTCAAATGGACCTCCATGGTGCAACTAAAGTGTTTTTCTGGGCCGGAGCAGCATTTGCTGCCAAACATGCCAAACGTCCAGCAATAGCTCCCAAACCAAAAGAGCCCGGACTGAAAGACATAGCTGGCCTGAAACCTCCTCAGGGGAGACACAAACAGCACCGTTCAATTTTGGTCTCACCGCTTTGGTTTGCCTGGGAAACTCAAATGTACCTCCATGGTGCACCTAAAGTGTTTTTCTGGGCCGGAGCAGCATTTGCTGCAAAACATGCCAAACGTCCAGCAATAGCTCCCAAATCAAAAGAGCAAGGGCTGAAAGACATAGCTGGCCTGAAACCCCCTCAGGGGAGACACAAACAGAACCTTTCAATTTTGGTCTCACCACTTTCGTTTTCCTGGGAAACTCAAATGTACCTCCATGGTGCACCAAAAGTGTTTTTCTGGGCCGGAGCAGCATTTGCTGCCAAACATGCCAAACGTCCAGCAATAGCTCCCAAACCAAAAGAGCCCGGACTGAAAGACATAGCTGGCCAGAAACCTCCTCAGGGGAGACACAAACAGCACCGTTCAATTTTGGTCTCACCGCTTTGGTTCTCCTGGGAAACTCAAATGTACCTCCATGGTGCACCTAAAGTGTTTTTCTGGGCCGGAGCAGCATTTGCTGCAAAACATGCCAAACGTCCAGCAATAGCTCCCAAATCAAAAGAGCAAGGGCTGAAAGACATAGCTGGCCTGAAACCTCCTCAGGGGAGACACAAACAGAACCTTTCAATTTTGGTCTCACCACTTTCGTTTTCCTGGGAAACTCAAATGTACCTCCATGGTGCACCAAAAGTGTTTTTCTGGGCCGAAGCAGCATTTGCTGCCAAACATGCCAAACGTCCAGCAATAGCTCCCAAACCAAAAGAGCCCGGACTGAAAGACATAGCTGGCCTGAAAACTCCTCAGGGGAGACACAAACAGCACCTTTCAATTTTGGTCTCACCGCTTTGGTTTGCCTGGGAAACTCAAATGTACCTCCATGGTGCACCTAAAGTGTTTTTCTGGGCCGGAGCAGCATTTGCTGCAAAACATGCCAAACGTCCAGCAATAGCTCCCAAATCAAAAGAGCCCGGACTGAAAGACATCGATGGCCTGAAACCTCCTCAGGGGAGACACAAACAGCACCTTTCAATTTTGGTCTCACCGCTTTGGTTTGTCTGGGAAACTCAAATGAACCTCCATGGTGCACCTAAAGTGTTTTTCTCGGCCAAGACAGCATTTGCTGCCATACATTCCAAACGTCTAGCAATAGCTCCCAAACCAAAAGAGCCAGGACTGAAAGACATAGCTGGCCTGAAACCTCTTCAGGGGAGACAAGAACAGTAACTTTCAGCATCGGGCTCACCGCTTTTGTTTGTCTGGGAAACTCAAATGTACCTCCATGTTGCTACATTAGTGTTTTACTCAACAGGAGATGCATTTGCTGCCAAACATGCCAAACGTCCAGCAATAGCTCCCAAACCAAAAGAGCCAGGACTGAAAGACATAGCTGGCCTGAAACCTCCTCAGGGGAGACACAAACAGCACCTTTCAATTTTGGTCTCACCGCTTTGGTTTGCCTGGGAAACTCAAATGTACATCCATGGTGCACCAAAATTGTTTTTCTCGGCCGGAGTAGCATTTGCTGCCAAACATGCCAAACGTCCATCAATAGCTCCCAAACCAAATGAGCCGGGACTGAAAGACATAGCGCTCCTGAAACCTCCTCAGGGGAGACACAAACAGCACCTTTCAATTTTGGTCTCACCGCTTTGGTTTGCCTGGGAAACTCAGATGTACCTCCAAGGGGCACCTAAAGTGTTTTTCTGGGCCGGAGCAGCATTTGCTGCAAAACATGCCAAACGTCTAGCAATAGCTCCCAAACCAAAAGAGCCAAGACTGAAAGACATAGCTGGCCTGAAACCTCCTCAGGGGAGACACAAACAGCACATTTCAATTTTGGTCTCACTGCTTTGGTTTTCCTGGAAAACTCAAATGTACTTCCATGGTGCACAAAAAGTGTTTTTCTCGGCCAAGACAGCATTTGCTGCCATACATTCCAAACGTCTAGCAATAGCTCCAAAACCAAAAGAGCCAGGACTGAAAGACATAGCTGGCCTGAAACCTCCTCAGGGGAGACACAAACAGTATCTTTCAGCATCGGGCTCACCGCTTTTGTTTGTCTGGGAAACTCAAATGTACCTCCATGTTGCTACATTAGTGTTTTACTCAACAGGAGATGCATTTGCTGCCAAACATGCCAAACGTCCAGCAATAGCTCCCAAACCAAAAGAGCCAGGACTGAAAGACATAGCTGGCCTGAAACCTCCTCAGGGGAGACACAAACAGCACCTTTCAATTTTGGTCTCACCGCTTTCGTTTGCCTGGGAAACTCAAATGTACCTCCATGGTGAACAAAATTGTTTTTCTCAGCCAGAGCAGCAATTGCTGCCAAACATGCCAAAAGTCCAGCAATAGCTCCCAAACCAAAAGAGCCAGGACTGAAAGACATAGCTGGCCTGAAACCTCCTCAGGGGAGACACAAACAGAACCTTTCAATTTTGGTCTCACCGCTTTCGTTTGCCTGGGAAACTCAAATGGACCTCCATGGTGCTACATAAGTGTTTTACTCAGCCGGAGATGCATTTGCTGCCAAAAATGCCAAACGTAAAGCAATATCTCCCAAGCCAAAAGAGCCAGAGCTGAAAGACATAGCTGACCTGAAACCTCCTCAGGGGAGACACAAACAGCACCTTTCAATTTTGGTCTCACCTCTTTCATTTGCATGGGAAACTCAAATGTACCTACATGGTGCACAAAATTGGTTTTCTCAGCCAGTGCAGCATTTGCTGCCAAACATGCCATACGTCCAGCAATAGCTCCCAAACCAAAAGAGCCAGGACTGAAAGACATAGCTGGCCTGAAACCTCCTCAGGGGAGACACAAACTGCACCTTTCAATTTTGGTCTCACCGCTTTCGTTTGCCTGGGAATCTCAAATGTACCTCCCAGGTGCTCCAAAAGAGTTTTTCTAGCCCGGAGCAGCATTTGCTGCCAAACATGCCAAACGTCCAGCAATAGCTCCCAAACCAAAAGAGCCAGGACTGAAAGACATAGCTGGTCTGAAACCTCCTCAGGGGAGACACAAAGTTCACCTTTCAATTTTGGTCTAACCGCTTTGGTTTGCCTGGGAAACTCAAATGTACCTCCATGGTGCACCAAAATTGTTTTTCTCGGCCGGAGTAGCATTTGCTGCCAAACATGCCAAACGTCCAGCAATAGCTCCCAAACCAAATGAGCCGGGACTGAAAGACATAGCGCTCCTGAAACCTCCTCAGGGGAGACACAAACAGCACCTTTCAATTTTGGCCTCACCGATTTGGTTTGCCTGGGAAACTCAAATGTACCTCCAAGGGGCACCTAAAGAGTTTTTCTGGGCCGGAGCAGCATTTGCTGCAAAACATGCCAAACATCTAGAAATAGCTCCCAAACCAAAAGAGCCAGGAATGAAAGACATAGCTGGCCTGAAACCTCCTCAGGGGAGACACAAACAGCACATTTCAATTTTGGTATCACTGCTTTGGTTTTCCTGGAAAACTCAAATGTACTTCCATGGTGCACAAAAAGTGTTTTTCTCGGCCAAGACAGCATTTGCTGCCATACATTCCAAACGTCTAGCAATAGCTCCCAAACCAAAAGAGCCAGGACTGAAAGACATAGCTGGCCTGAAACCTCTTCAGGGGAGACACAAACAGTAACTTTCAGCATCGGGCTCACCGCTTTTGTTTGTCTGGGAAACTCAAATGTACCTCCATGTTGCTACATTAGTGTTTTACTCAACAGGAGATGCATTTGCTGCCAAACATGCCAAACGTCCAGCAATAGCTCCCAAACCAAAAGAGCCAGGACTGAAAGACATAGCTGGCCTGAAACCTCCTCAGGGGAGACACAAACAGCACCTTTCAATTTTGGTCTCACCGCTTTCGTTTGCCTGGGAAACTCAAATGTACCTCCATGGTGAACAAAATTGTTTTTCTCAGCCAGAGCAGCATTTGCTGCAAAACATGCCAAACGTCCAGCAATATCTCCCAAACCAAAAGAGCCAAGACTGAAAGACATAGCTGGCCTGAAACCTCCTCAGGGGAGACACAAACAGCACCTTTCAATTTTGGTCTAACCGCTTTGGTTTGCCTGGGAAACTCAAATGTACCTCCATGGTGCACCAAAATTGTTTTTCTCGGCCGGAGTGGCATTTGCTGCCAAACATGCCAAACGTCCAGTAATAGCTCCCAAACCAAAACAGCCAGGAAAGAAAGACATAGGTGGCGTGAAGCTTCCTCAGGGGAGACACAAACAGCACCTTTCAATTTTGGTCTCTCCGCTTTGGTTTGCCTGGGAAACTCAAATGTACCTCCATGGCGCACCTAAAGTGTTTTTCTGGGCCGGAGCAGCATTTGCTGCAAAACATGCCAAACGTCCAGCAATAGGTCCCAAACCAAAAGAGCCGGGACAGAAAGACATAGCGCTCCTGAAACCTCCTCAGGGGAGACACAAACAGCACCTTTCAATTTTGGTCTCACCGCTTTGGTTTGCCTGGGAAACTCAAAAGTACCTCCATGGTGCACCTAAAGAGTTTTTCTGGGCCGGAGCTGCATTTGCTGCAAAACATGCCAAACGTCTAGCAATAGTTCCCAAACCAAAAGAGCCAAGACTGAAAGACATAGCTGGCCTGAAACCTCCTCAGGGGAGACACAAACAGCACATTTCAATTTTGGTCTCACTGCTTTGGTTTGCCTGGGAAACTCAAATGTACGTCCATGGTGCACAAAAAGTTTTTTTCTGGGCCGGAGCAGTATTTGCTGCAAAACATGCCAAACGTCCAGCAATAGCTCCCAAACCAAAAGATCCAGGGCTGAAAGACATAGCTGGCCTGAAACCTCCTCAGGGGAGACAAAATCAGTATCTTTCAACCAGCTGCTCGCAGCTTTCCTTATCATGGGATACTCAAATGTACCTCCATGGTTCACAAAAACTGTTTTTCTGGGCGGGAGCAGCATTTCCTATCAAACATGCCAAACGTCCAGCAATAGCTCCCAAACCAAAAGAGCCAAGACTGAAAGACATAGCTGGCCTGAAACCTCCTCAGGGGAGACACAAACAGCACCTTTCAATTTTGGTCTCACTGCTTTGGATTGCCTGGGAAACTCAAATGTACGTCCATGGTGCACAAAAAGTTTTTTTCTGGGCCGGAGCAGTATTTGCTGCAAAACATGCCAAACGTCCAGCAATAGCTCCCAAACCAAAAGAGCCAGGGATGAAAGACATAGCTGGCCTGAAACCTCCTCAGGGGAGACATAATCAGTATCTTTCAACCAGGTGCTCACAGCTTTCCTTATCATGGGATACTCAAATGTACCTCCCAGGTGCACCGAAAGAGTTTTTCTGGGCCGGAGCAGCATTTGCTGCCAAACATGCCAAACGTCCAGCAATAGCTCCCAAACCGAAAGAGCTAGGACTGAAAGACATAGGTGGCCTGAAACCTCCTCAGGGGAGACACAATCAGTATCTTTTTACCAGGTGCTCACAGCTTTCCTTATCATGGGATACTCAAATGCACCTCCATGGTGCACCAAAAGTGTTTTTCTCGGCCGGAGTAGCATTTGCTGCCAAACATGCCAAACGTCCAGCAATAGCTCCCAAACCAAAAGAGCCCGGACTGAAAGACATAGCTGGCCTGAAACCTCCTCAGGGGAGACACAAACAGAACCTTTCAATTTCGGTCTCACCGCTTTGGTTTGCCTGGGAAACTCAAATGTACCTCCATGGTGTAATACAATTATTTTTCTCGGCCGGAGCAGCATTTGCTGCAAAACATGCCAAACGTCCAGCAATAGCTCCCAAACCAAAAGAGCCGGGACAGAAAGACATAGCGCTCCTGAAACCTCCTCAGGGGAGACACAAACAGAACCTTTCAATTTCGGTCTCACCGCTTTGGTTTGCCTGGGAAACTCAAATGTACCTCCATGGTGCACCAAAATTGTTTTTCTGGGCCGGAGCAGCATTTGCTGAAAAACATGCCAAACGTCTATCAATAGCTCCCAAACCAAAAGAGCCCGGACTGAAAGACATAGCTGGCCTGAAACCTCCTCAGGGGAGACACAAACAGTATCTTTCAAACAATGCTCACAGCTTTCCTTATCATGGGATACTCAAATGTACCTCCATGGTGCACAAAAAGTCTTTTTCTGGGCCAGAGCAACATTTGCTGCCAAACATGCCAAACGTCCAGCAATAGCTCCCAAATCAAAAGAGCAAGGGCTGAAAGACATAGCTGGCCTGAAACCTCCTCAGGGGAGAAACAAACAGAACCTTTCAATTTTGGTCTCACCGCTTTCCTTTGCCTGGGAAACTCAAATGTACCTCCATGGTGCACAAAAAGTGTTTTTCTGGGCCGGAGCAGCATTTGCTGCCAAACATGCCAAACGTCCAGCAATAGCTCCCAAACCAAAAGAGCCCGGACTGAAAGACATCGATGGCCTGAAACCTCCTCAGGGGAGACACAAACAGAACATTTCAATTTTGGTCTCACCGCTTTGGTTTGTCTGGGAAACTCAAATGTACCTCCATGGTGCACCTAAAGTGTTTTTCAGGGCCGGAGAAGCATTTGCTGCAAAACATGCCAAACGTCCAGCAATAGCTCCCAAACCAAAAGAGCCAGGGCTGAAAGACATAGCTGGCCTGAAACCTCCTCAGGGGAGACACAAACAGAACCTTTCAATTTTGGTCTCACCGCTTTCGTTTGCCTGGGAAACTCAAATGTACCTCCGTGGTGCACCAATGGTTTTTTTCTGGGCCGAAGCAGCATTTGCTGCCAAACATGCAAACCGTCCAGTAATAGCTCCAAAACCAAAAGAGCCCGGACTGAAAGACATAGCTGGCCTGAAACCTCCTCAGGGGAGACACAAACAGCACCTTTCAATTTTGGTCTCACTGCTTACGTTTGCCTGGGAAACTCAAATGTACCTCCATGGTGCACCTAAAGTGTTTTTCTGGGCCGGAGCAGCATTTGCTGCAAAACATGCCAAACGTCTAGCAATAGCTCCCAAATCAAAAGTGCCCGGACTGAAAGACATCGATGGCCTGAAACCTCCTCAGGGGAGACACAAACAGCACCTTTCAATTTTGGTCTCACCGCTTTGGTTTGTCTGGGAAACTCAAATGAACCTCCATGGTGCACCTAAAGTCTTTTTCTGGGCTGGAGAAGCATTTGCAGCAAAACATGCCAAACGTCCAGCAATAGCTCCCAAACCAAAAGAGCCAGGGCTGAAAGACATAGCTGGCCTGAAACCTCCTCAGGGGAGACAAAATCAGTATCTTTCAACCAGTTGCTCGCAGCTTTCCTTATCATGGGATACTCAAATGTACCTCCATGGTTCACAAAAACTGTTTTTCTGGGCGGGAGCATCATTTCCTATCAAACATGCCAAACGTCCAGCAATAGCTCCCAAACCAAAAGAGCCAAGACTGAAAGACATAGCTGGCCTGAAACCTCCTCAGGGGAGACACAAACAGCACCTTTCAATTTTGGTCTCACTGCTTTGGATTGCCTGGGAAACTCAAATGTACGTCCATGGTGCACAAAAAGTTTTTTTCTGGGCCGGAGCAGTATTTGCTGCAAAACATGCCAAACGTCCAGCAATAGCTCCCAAACCAAAAGAGCCAGGGATGAAAGACATAGCTGGCCTGAAACCTCCTCAGGGGAGACATAATCAGTATCTTTCAACCAGGTGCTCACAGCTTTCCTTATCATGGGATACTCAAATGTACCTCCCAGGTGCACCAAAAGTGTTTTTCTCGGACGGAGCAGCATTTGCTGCCAAACATGCCAAAAGTCCAGCAATAGCTCCCAAACCAAAAGAGCCCGGACTGAAAGACATAGCTGGCCTGAAACCTCCTCAGGGGAGACAAAAACACTATCTTTCAGCATGGGGCTCACCGCTTTCGTTTGCCTGGGAAACTCAAATGTACCTCCATGGTGCACCAAAATTGTTTTTCTCGGCCGGAGTAGCATTTGCTGCCAAACATGCCAAACGTCCAGCAATAGCTCCCAAACCAAAAGAGCCGGGACTGAAAGACATAGCGCTCCTGAAACTTCCTCAGGGGAGACACAAACAGCACCTTTCAATTTTGGTCTCACCGCTTTGGTTTGCCTGGGAAACTCAAATGTACCTCCATGGTGCACCAAAATTGTTTTTCTCGGCCGGAGTAGCATTTGCTGCCAAACATGCCAAACGTCCAGCAATAGCTCCCAAACCAAATGAGCCGGGACTGAAAGACATAGCGCTCCTGAAACCTCCTCAGGGGAGACACAAACAGCACCTTTCAATTTTGGCCTCACCGATTTGGTTTGCCTGGGAAACTCAAATGTACCTCCAAGGGGCACCTAAAGAGTTTTTCTGGGCCGGAGCAGCATTTGCTGCAAAACATGCCAAAAATCTAGCAATAGCTCCCAAACCAAAAGAGCCAGGAATGAAAGACATAGCTGGCCTGAAACCTCCTCAGGGGAGACACAAACAGCACATTTCAATTTTGGTATCACTGCTTTGGTTTTCCTGGAAAACTCAAATGTACTTCCATGGTGCACAAAAAGTGTTTTTCTCGGCCAAGACAGCATTTGCTGCCATACATTCCAAACGTCTAGCAATAGCTCCCAAACCAAAAGAGCCAGGACTGAAAGACATAGCTGGCCTGAAACCTCTTCAGGGGAGACACAAACAGTAACTTTCAGCATCGGGCTCACCGCTTTTGTTTGTCTGGGAAACTCAAATGTACCTCCATGTTGCTACATTAGTGTTTTACTCAACAGGAGATGCATTTGCTGCCAAACATGCCAAACGTCCAGCAATAGCTCCCAAACCAAAAGAGCCAGGACTGAAAGACATAGCTGGCCTGAAACCTCCTCAGGGGAGACACAAACAGCACCTTTCAATTTTGGTCTCACCGCTTTCGTTTGCCTGGGAAACTCAAATGTACCTCCATGGTGAACAAAATTGTTTTTCTCAGCCAGAGCAGCATTTGCTGCCAAACATGCCAAACGTCCAGCAATATCTCCCAAACCAAAAGAGCCAAGACTGAAAGACATAGCTGGCCTGAAACCTCCTCAGGGGAGACACAAACAGCACCTTTCAATTTTGGTCTAACCGCTTTGGTTTGCCTGGGAAACTCAAATGTACCTCCATGGTGCACCAAAATTGTTTTTCTCGGCCGGAGTGGCATTTGCTGCCAAACATGCCAAACGTCCAGTAATAGCTCCCAAACCAAAACAGCCAGGAAAGAAAGACATAGGTGGCGTGAAGCTTCCTCAGGGGAGACACAAACAGCACCTTTCAATTTTGGTCTCTCCGCTTTGGTTTGCCTGGGAAACTCAAATGTACCTCCATGGCGCATCTAAAGTGTTTTTCTGGGCCGGAGCAGCATTTGCTGCAAAACATGCCAAACGTCCAGCAATAGGTCCCAAACCAAAAGAGCCGGGACAGAAAGACATAGCGCTCCTGAAACCTCCTCAGGGGAGACACAAACAGCACCTTTCAATTTTGGTCTCACCGCTTTGGTTTGCCTGGGAAACTCAAAAGTACCTCCATGGTGCACCTAAAGAGTTTTTCTGGGCCGGAGCTGCATTTGCTGCAAAACATGCCAAACGTCTAGCAATAGTTCCCAAACCAAAAGAGCCAAGACTGAAAGACATAGCTGGCCTGAAACCTCCTCAGGGGAGACACAAACAGCACATTTCAATTTTGGTCTCACTGCTTTGGTTTGCCTGGGAAACTCAAATGTACGTCCATGGTGCACAAAAAGTTTTTTTCTGGGCCGGAGCAGTATTTGCTGCAAAACATGCCAAACGTCCAGCAATAGCTCCCAAACCAAAAGATCCAGGGCTGAAAGACATAGCTGGCCTGAAACCTCCTCAGGGGAGACAAAATCAGTATCTTTCAACCAGCTGCTCGCAGCTTTCCTTATCATGGGATACTCAAATGTACCTCCATGGTTCACAAAAACTGTTTTTCTGGGCGGGAGCAGCATTTCCTATCAAACATGCCAAACGTCCAGCAATAGCTCCCAAACCAAAAGAGCCAAGACTGAAAGACATAGCTGGCCTGAAACCTCCTCAGGGGAGACACAAACAGCACCTTTCAATTTTGGTCTCACGGCTTTGGATTGCCTGGGAAACTCAAATGTACGTCCATGGTGCACAAAAAGTTTTTTTCTGGGCCGGAGCAGTATTTGCTGCAAAACATGCCAAACGTCCAGCAATAGCTCCCAAACCAAAAGAGCCAGGGATGAAAGACATAGCTGGCCTGAAACCTCCTCAGGGGAGACATAATCAGTATCTTTCAACCAGGTGCTCACAGATTTCCTTATCATGGGATACTCAAATGTACCTCCCAGGTGCACCGAAAGAGTTTTTCTGGGCCGGAGCAGCATTTGCTGCCAAACATGCCAAACGTCCAGCAATAGCTCCCAAACCGAAAGAGCTAGGACTGAAAGACATAGGTGGCCTGAAACCTCCTCAGGGGAGACACAATCAGTATCTTTTTACCAGGTGCTCACAGCTTTCCTTATCATGGGATACTCAAATGCACCTCCATGGTGCACCAAAAGTGTTTTTCTCGGCCGGAGTAGCATTTGCTGCCAAACATGCCAAACGTCCAGCAATAGCTCCCAAACCAAAAGAGCCCGGACTGAAAGACATAGCTGGCCTGAAACCTCCTCAGGGGAGACACAAACAGAAACTTTCAATTTCGGTCTCACCGCTTTGGTTTGCCTGGGAAACTCAAATGTACCTCCATGGTGTAATACAATTATTTTTCTCGGCCGGAGCAGCATTTGCTGCAAAACATGCCAAACGTCCAGCAATAGCTCCCAAACCAAAAGAGCCGGGACAGAAAGACATAGCGCTCCTGAAACCTCCTCAGGGGAGACACAAACAGAACCTTTCAATTTCGGTCTCACCGCTTTGGTTTGCCTGGGAAACTCAAATGTACCTCCATGGTGCACCAAAATTGTTTTTCTGGGCCGGAGCAGCATTTGCTGAAAAACATGCCAAACGTCTATCAATAGCTCCCAAACCAAAAGAGCCCGGACTGAAAGACATAGCTGGCCTGAAACCTCCTCAGGGGAGACACAAACAGTATCTTTCAAACAATGCTCACAGCTTTCCTTATCATGGGATACTCAAATGTACCTCCATGGTGCACAAAAAGTCTTTTTCTGGGCCGGAGCAACATTTGCTGCCAAACATGCCAAACGTCCAGCAATAGCTCCCAAATCAAAAGAGCAAGGGCTGAAAGACATAGCTGGCCTGAAACCTCCTCAGGGGAGACACAAACAGAACCTTTCAATTTTGGTCTCACCGCTTTCCTTTGCCTGGGAAACTCAAATGTACCTCCATGGTGCACAAAAAGTGTTTTTCTGGGCCGGAGCAGCATTTGCTGCCAAACATGCCAAACGTCCAGCAATAGCTCCCAAACCAAAAGAGCCCGGACTGAAAGACATCGATGGCCTGAAACCTCCTCAGGGGAGACACAAACAGAACATTTCAATTTTGGTCTCACCGCTTTGGTTTGTCTGGGAAACTCAAATGTACCTCCATGGTGCACCTAAAGTGTTTTTCAGGGCCGGAGAAGCATTTGCTGCAAAACATGCCAAACGTCCAGCAATAGCTCCCAAACCAAAAGAGCCAGGGCTGAAAGACATAGCTGGCCTGAAACCTCCTCAGGGGAGACACAAACAGAACCTTTCAATTTTGGTCTCACCGCTTTCGTTTGCCTGGGAAACTCAAATGTACCTCCGTGGTGCACCAATGGTTTTTTTCTGGGCCGAAGCAGCATTTGCTGCCAAACATGCAAACCGTCCAGTAATAGCTCCAAAACCAAAAGAGCCCGGACTGAAAGACATAGCTGGCCTGAAACCTCCTCAGGGGAGACACAAACAGCACCTTTCAATTTTGGTCTCACTGCTTACGTTTGCCTGGGAAACTCAAATGTACCTCCATGGTGCACCTAAAGTGTTTTTCTGGGCCGGAGCAGCATTTGCTGCAAAACATGCCAAACGTCTAGCAATAGCTCCCAAATCAAAAGTGCCCGGACTGAAAGACATCGATGGCCTGAAACCTCCTCAGGGGAGACACAAACAGCACCTTTCAATTTTGGTCTCACCGCTTTGGTTTGTCTGGGAAACTCAAATGAACCTCCATGGTGCACCTAAAGTCTTTTTCTGGGCTGGAGAAGCATTTGCAGCAAAACATGCCAAACGTCCAGCAATAGCTCCCAAACCAAAAGAGCCAGGGCTGAAAGACATAGCTGGCCTGAAACCTCCTCAGGGGAGACACAAACAGAACCTTTCAATTTTGGTCTCACCGCTTTCGTTTGCCTGGGAAACTCAAATGGACCTCCATGGTGCACCTAAAGTGTTTTTCTGGGCCGGAGCAGCATTTGCTGCCAAACATGCCAAACGTCCAGCAATAGCTCCCAAACCAAAAGAGCCCGGACTGAAAGACATAGCTGGCCTGAAACCTCCTCAGGGGAGACACAAACAGCAGCTTTCAATTTTGGTCTCACCGCTTTGGTTTGCCTGGGAAACTCAAATGTACCTCCATGGTGCACCTAAAGTGTTTTTCTGGGCCGGAGCAGCATTTGCTGCAAAACATGCCAAACGTCCAGCAATAGCTCCCAAACCAAAAGAGCCCGGACTGAAAGACATAGCTGCCCTGAAACCTCCTCAGGGGAGACACAAACAGCACCTTTCAATTTTGGTCTCACCGCTTTGGTTTGCCTGGGAAACTCAAATGTACCTCCATGGTGCAATACAATTATTTTTCTCGGCCGGAGCAGCATTTGCTGCAAAACATGCCAAACGTCCAGCAATAGCTCCCAAACCAAAAGAGCCGGGACAGAAAGACATAGCGCTCCTGAAACCTCCTCAGGGGAGACACAAACAGAACCTTTCAATTTCGGTCTCACCGCTTTGGTTTGCCTGGGAAACTCAAATGTACCTCCATGGTGCACCAAAATTGTTTTTCTGGGCCGGAGCAGCATTTGCTGCAAAACATGCCAAACGTCTATCAATAGCTCCCAAACCAAAAGAGCCCGGACTGAAAGACATAGCTGGCCTGAAACCTCCTCAGGGGAGACACAAACAGTATCTTTCAAACAATGCTCACAGCTTTCCTTATCATGGGATACTCAAATGTACCTCCATGGTGCACAAAAAGTCTTTTTCTGGGCCGGAGCAACATTTGCTGCCAAACATGCCAAACGTCCAGCAATAGCTCCCAAATCAAAAGAGCAAGGGCTGAAAGACATAGCTGGCCTGAAACCTCCTCAGGGGAGACACAAACAGAACCTTTCAATTTTGGTCTCACCGCTTTCCTTTGCCTGGGAAACTCAAATGTACCTCCATGGTGCACAAAAAGTGTTTTTCTGGGCCGGAGCAGCATTTGCTGCCAAACATGCCAAACGTCCAGCAATAGCTCCCAAACCAAAAGTGCCCGGACTGAAAGACATCGATGGCCTGAAACCTCCTCAGGGGAGACACAAACAGCACCTTTCAATTTTGGTCTCACCGCTTTGGTTTGTCTGGGAAACTCAAATGTACCTCCATGGTGCACCTAAAGTGTTTTTCAGGGCCGGAGAAGCATTTGCTGCAAAACATGCCAAACGTCCAGCAATAGCTCCCAAACCAAAAGAGCCAGGGATGAAAGACATAGCTGGCCTGAAACCTCCTCAGGGGAGACACAAACAGAACCTTTCAATTTTGGTCTCACCGCTTTCGTTTGCCTGGGAAACTCAAATGTACCTCCGTGGTGCACCAATGGTTTTTTTCTGGGCCGAAGCAGCATTTGCTGCCAAACATGCCAAACGTCCAGCAATAGCTCCAAAACCAAAAGAGCCCGGACTGAAAGACATAGCTGGCCTGAAACCTCCTCAGGGGAGACACAAACAGCACCTTTCAATTTTGGTCTCACTGCTTACGTTTGCCTGGGAAACTCAAATGTACCTCCATGGTGCACCTAAAGTGTTTTTCTGGGCCGGAGCAGCATTTGCTGCAAAACATGCCAAACGTCTAGCAATAGCTCCCAAATCAAAAGTGCCCGGACTGAAAGACATCGATGGCCTGAAACCTCCTCAGGGGAGACACAAACAGCACCTTTCAATTTTGGTCTCACCGCTTTGGTTTGTCTGGGAAACTCAAATGTACCTCCATGGTGCACCTAAAGTCTTTTTCTGGGCTGGAGAAGCATTTGCAGCAAAACATGCCAAACGTCCAGCAATAGCTCCCAAACCAAAAGAGCCAGGGCTGAAAGACATAGCTGGCCTGAAACCTCCTCAGGGGAGACACAAACAGAACCTTTCAATTTTGGTCTCACCGCTTTCGTTTGCCTGGGAAACTCAAATGGACCTCCATGGTGCACCTAAAGTGTTTTTCTGGGCCGGAGCAGCATTTGCTGCCAAACATGCCAAACGTCCAGCAATAGCTCCCAAACCAAAAGAGCCCGGACTGAAAGACATAGCTGGCCTGAAACCTCCTCAGGGGAGACACAAACAGCAGCTTTCAATTTTGGTCTCACCGCTTTGGTTTGCCTGGGAAACTCAAATGTACCTCCATGGTGCACCTAAAGTGTTTTTCTGGGCCGGAGCAGCATTTGCTGCAAAACATGCCAAACGTCCAGCAATAGCTCCCAAACCAAAAGAGCCCGGACTGAAAGACATAGCTGGCCTGAAACCTCCTCAGGGGAGACACAAACAGCACCTTTCAATTTTGGTCTCACCGCTTTGGTTTGCCTGGGAAACTCAAATGTACCTCCATGGTGCAATACAATTATTTTTCTCGGCCGGAGCAGCATTTGCTGCAAAACATGCCAAACGTCCAGCAATAGCTCCCAAACCAAAAGAGCCGGGACAGAAAGACATAGCGCTCCTGAAACCTCCTCAGGGGAGACACAAACAGAACCTTTCAATTTCGGTCTCACCGCTTTGGTTTGCCTGGGAAACTCAAATGTACCTCCATGGTGCACCAAAATTGTTTTTCTGGGCCGGAGCAGCATTTGCTGCAAAACATGCCAAACGTCTATCAATAGCTCCCAAACCAAAAGAGCCCGGACTGAAAGACATAGCTGGCCTGAAACCTCCTCAGGGGAGACACAAACAGTATCTTTCAAACAATGCTCACAGCTTTCCTTATCATGGGATACTCAAATGTACCTCCATGGTGCACAAAAAGTCTTTTTCTGGGCCGGAGCAACATTTGCTGCCAAACATGCCAAACGTCCAGCAATAGCTCCCAAATCAAAAGAGCAAGGGCTGAAAGACATAGCTGGCCTGAAACCTCCTCAGGGGAGACACAAACAGAACCTTTCAATTTTGGTCTCACCGCTTTCCTTTGCCTGGGAAACTCAAATGTACCTCCATGGTGCACAAAAAGTGTTTTTCTGGGCCGGAGCAGCATTTGCTGCCAAACATGCCAAACGTCCAGCAATAGCTCCCAAACCAAAAGTGCCCGGACTGAAAGACATCGATGGCCTGAAACCTCCTCAGGGGAGACACAAACAGCACCTTTCAATTTTGGTCTCACCGCTTTGGTTTGTCTGGGAAACTCAAATGTACCTCCATGGTGCACCTAAAGTGTTTTTCAGGGCCGGAGAAGCATTTGCTGCAAAACATGCCAAACGTCCAGCAATAGCTCCCAAACCAAAAGAGCCAGGGATGAAAGACATAGCTGGCCTGAAACCTCCTCAGGGGAGACACAAACAGAACCTTTCAATTTTGGTCTCACCGCTTTCGTTTGCCTGGGAAACTCAAATGTACCTCCGTGGTGCACCAATGGTTTTTTTCTGGGCCGAAGCAGCATTTGCTGCCAAACATGCCAAACGTCCAGCAATAGCTCCAAAACCAAAAGAGCCCGGACTGAAAGACATAGCTGGCCTGAAACCTCCTCAGGGGAGACACAAACAGCACCTTTCAATTTTGGTCTCACTGCTTACGTTTGCCTGGGAAACTCAAATGTACCTCCATGGTGCACCTAAAGTGTTTTTCTGGGCCGGAGCAGCATTTGCTGCAAAACATGCCAAACGTCTAGCAATAGCTCCCAAATCAAAAGTGCCCGGACTGAAAGACATCGATGGCCTGAAACCTCCTCAGGGGAGACACAAACAGCACCTTTCAATTTTGGTCTCACCGCTTTGGTTTGTCTGGGAAACTCAAATGAACCTCCATGGTGCACCTAAAGTCTTTTTCTGGGCTGGAGAAGCATTTGCAGCAAAACATGCCAAACGTCCAGCAATAGCTCCCAAACCAAAAGAGCCAGGGCTGAAAGACATAGCTGGCCTGAAACCTCCTCAGGGGAGACACAAACAGAACCTTTCAATTTTGGTCTCACCGCTTTCGTTTGCCTGGGAAACTCAAATGGACCTCCATGGTGCACCTAAAGTGTTTTTCTGGGCCGGAGCAGCATTTGCTGCCAAACATGCCAAACGTCCAGCAATAGCTCCCAAACCAAAAGAGCCCGGACTGAAAGACATAGCTGGCCTGAAACCTCCTCAGGGGAGACACAAACAGCAGCTTTCAATTTTGGTCTCACCGCTTTGGTTTGCCTGGGAAACTCAAATGTACCTCCATGGTGCACCTAAAGTGTTTTTCTGGGCCGGAGCAGCATTTGCTGCAAAACATGCCAAACGTCCAGCAATAGCTCCCAAACCAAAAGAGCCCGGACTGAAAGACATAGCTGGCCTGAAACCTCCTCAGGGGAGACACAAACAGCACCTTTCAATTTTGGTCTCACCGCTTTGGTTTGTCTCGGAAACTCAAATGTACCTCCATGGTGCACCAAATGTTTTTTCTGGGCCGGAGCAGCATTTGCTGCAAAACATGCCAAACGTCCAGCAATAGCTCCCAAATCAAAAGAGCAAGGGCTGAAAGACATAGCTGGCCTGAAACCTCGTCAGGGGAGACACAAAAAGAACATTTCAATTTTGGTCTCACCGCTTTCGTTTGCCTGGGAAACTCAAATGTACCTCCATGGTGCACCAAAAGTGTTTTACTGGGCCGGAGCAGCATTTGCTGCCAAACATGCCAAACGTCCAGCAATAGCTCCCAAACCAAAAGAGCCAGGGCTGAAAGACATAGCTGGCCTGAAACCTCCTCAGGGGAGACACAAACAGAACCTTTCAATTTTGGTCTCACCGCTTTCGTTTGCCTGGGAAACTCAAATGTACCTCCGTGGTGCACCAATGGTTTTTTTCTGGGCCGAAGCAGCATTTGCTGCCAAACATGCCAAACGTCCAGCAATAGCTCCAAAACCAAAAGAGCCCGGACTGAAAGACATAGCTGGCCTGAAACCTCCTCAGGGGAGACACAAACAGCACCTTTCAATTTTGGTCTCACTGCTTACGTTTGCCTGGGAAACTCAAATGTACCTCCATGGTGCACCTAAAGTCTTTTTCTGGGCTGGAGAAGCATTTGCAGCAAAACATGCCAAACGTCCAGCAATAGCTCCCAAACCAAAAGAGCCAGGGCTGAAAGACATAGCTGGCCTGAAACCTCCTCAGGGGAGACACAAACAGAACCTTTCAATTTTGGTCTCACCGCTTTCGTTTGCCTGGGAAACTCAAATGGACCTCCATGGTGCACCTAAAGTGTTTTTCTGGGCCGGAGCAGCATTTGCTGCCAAACATGCCAAACGTCCAGCAATAGCTCCCAAACCAAAAGAGCCCGGACTGAAAGACATAGCTGGCCTGAAACCTCCTCAGGGGAGACACAAACAGCAGCTTTCAATTTTGGTCTCACCGCTTTGGTTTGCCTGGGAAACTCAAATGTACCTCCATGGTGCACCTAAAGTGTTTTTCTGGGCCGGAGCAGCATTTGCTGCAAAACATGCCAAACGTCCAGCAATAGCTCCCAAACCAAAAGAGCCCGGACTGAAAGACATAGCTGGCCTGAAACCTCCTCAGGGGAGACACAAACAGCACCTTTCAATTTTGGTCTCACCGCTTTGGTTTGTCTCGGAAACTCAAATGTACCTCCATGGTGCACCAAATGTTTTTTCTGGGCCGGAGCAGCATTTGCTGCAAAACATGCCAAACGTCCAGCAATAGCTCCCAAATCAAAAGAGCAAGGGCTGAAAGACATAGCTGGCCTGAAACCTCGTCAGGGGAGACACAAACAGAACATTTCAATTTTGGTCTCACCGCTTTCGTTTGCCTGGGAAACTCAAATGTACCTCCATGGTGCACCAAAAGTGTTTTACTGGGCCGGAGCAGCATTTGCTGCCAAACATGCCAAACGTCCAGCAATAGCTCCCAAACCAAAAGAGCCAGGGCTGAAAGACATAGCTGGCCTGAAACCTCCTCAGGGGAGACACAAACAGAACCTTTCAATTTTGGTCTCACCGCTTTCGTTTGCCTGGGAAACTCAAATGTACCTCCGTGGTGCACCAATGGTTTTTTTCTGGGCCGAAGCAGCATTTGCTGCCAAACATGCCAAACGTCCAGCAATAGCTCCAAAACCAAAAGAGCCCGGACTGAAAGACATAGCTGGCCTGAAACCTCCTCAGGGGAGACACAAACAGCACCTTTCAATTTTGGTCTCACTGCTTACGTTTGCCTGGGAAACTCAAATGTACCTCCATGGTGCACCTAAAGTGTTTTTCTGGGCCGGAGCAGCATTTGCTGCAAAACATGCCAAACGTCTAGCAATAGCTCCCAAATCAAAAGTGCCCGGACTGAAAGACATCGATGGCCTGAAACCTCCTCAGGGGAGACACAAACAGCACCTTTCAATTTTGGTCTCACCGCTTTGGTTTGTCTGGGAAACTCAAATGAACCTCCATGGTGCACCTAAAGTCTTTTTCTGGGCTGGAGAAGCATTTGCAGCAAAACATGCCAAACGTCCAGCAATAGCTCCCAAACCAAAAGAGCCAGGGCTGAAAGACATAGCTGGCCTGAAACCTCCTCAGGGGAGACACAAACAGAACCTTTCAATTTTGGTCTCACCGCTTTCGTTTGCCTGGGAAACTCAAATGGACCTCCATGGTGCACCTAAAGTGTTTTTCTGGGCCGGAGCAGCATTTGCTGCCAAACATGCCAAACGTCCAGCAATAGCTCCCAAACCAAAAGAGCCCGGACTGAAAGACATAGCTGGCCTG
Source organism: Laterallus jamaicensis coturniculus (assembly GCA_022605575.1). Taxonomy (NCBI): domain Eukaryota; kingdom Metazoa; phylum Chordata; class Aves; order Gruiformes; family Rallidae; genus Laterallus; species Laterallus jamaicensis. Next base: position 83,911,599 of record JAKCOX010000003.1, read on the forward strand.
AAACCTCCTCAGGGGAGACACAAACAGCAGCTTTCAATTTTGGTCTCACCGCTTTGGTTTGCCTGGGAAACTCAAATGTACCTCCATGGTGCACCTAAAGTGTTTTTCTGGGCCGGAGCAGCATTTGCTGCAAAACATGCCAAACGTCCAGCAATAGCTCCCAAACCAAAAGAGCCCGGACTGAAAGACATAGCTGGCCTGAAACCTCCTCAGGGGAGACACAAACAGCACCTTTCAATTTTGGTCTCACCGCTTTGGTTTGCCTGGGAAACTCAAATGTACCTCCATGGTGCAATACAATTATTTTTCTCGGCCGGAGCAGCATTTGCTGCAAAACATGCCAAACGTCCAGCAATAGCTCCCAAACCAAAAGAGCCGGGACAGAAAGACATAGCGCTCCTGAAACCTCCTCAGGGGAGACACAAACAGAACCTTTCAATTTCGGTCTCACCGCTTTGGTTTGCCTGGGAAACTCAAATGTACCTCCATGGTGCACCAAAATTGTTTTTCTGGGCCGGAGCAGCATTTGCTGCAAAACATGCCAAACGTCTATCAATAGCTCCCAAACCAAAAGAGCCCGGACTGAAAGACATAGCTGGCCTGAAACCTCCTCAGGGGAGACACAAACAGTATCTTTCAAACAATGCTCACAGCTTTCCTTATCATGGGATACTCAAATGTACCTCCATGGTGCACAAAAAGTCTTTTTCTGGGCCGGAGCAACATTTGCTGCCAAACATGCCAAACGTCCAGCAATAGCTCCCAAATCAAAAGAGCCAGGGCTGAAAGACATAGCTGGCCTGAAACCTCCTCAGGGGAGACACAAACAGAACCTTTCAATTTTGGTCTCACCGCTTTCCTTTGCCTGGGAAACTCAAATGTACCTCCATGGTGCACAAAAAGTGTTTTTCTGGGCCGGAGCAGCATTTGCTGCCAAACATGCCAAACGTCCAGCAATAGCTCCCAAACCAAAAGTGCCCGGACTGAAAGACATCGATGGCCTGAAACCTCCTCAGGGGAGACACAAACAGCACCTTTCAATTTTGGTCTCACCGCTTTGGTTTGTCTGGGAAACTCAAATGTACCTCCATGGTGCACCTAAAGTGTTTTTCAGGGCCGGAGAAGCATTTGCTGCAAAACATGCCAAACGTCCAGCAATAGCTCCCAAACCAAAAGAGCCAGGGCTGAAAGACATAGCTGGCCTGAAACCTCCTCAGGGGAGACACAAACAGAACCTTTCAATTTTGGTCTCACCGCTTTCGTTTGCCTGGGAAACTCAAATGTACCTCCGTGGTGCACCAATGGTTTTTTTCTGGGCCGAAGCAGCATTTGCTGCCAAACATGCCAAACGTCCAGCAATAGCTCCAAAACCAAAAGAGCCCGGACTGAAAGACATAGCTGGCCTGAAACCTCCTCAGGGGAGACACAAACAGCACCTTTCAATTTTGGTCTCACTGCTTACGTTTGCCTGGGAAACTCAAATGTACCTCCATGGTGCACCTAAAGTGTTTTTCTGGGCCGGAGCAGCATTTGCTGCAAAACATGCCAAACGTCTAGCAATAGCTCCCAAATCAAAAGTGCCCGGACTGAAAGACATCGATGGCCTGAAACCTCCTCAGGGGAGACACAAACAGCACCTTTCAATTATGGTCTCACCGCTTTGGTTTGTCTGGGAAACTCAAATGAACCTCCATGGTGCACCTAAAGTCTTTTTCTGGGCTGGAGAAGCATTTGCAGCAAAACATGCCAAACGTCCAGCAATAGCTCCCAAACCAAAAGAGCCAGGGCTGAAAGACATAGCTGGCCTGAAACCTCCTCAGGGGAGACAAAATCAGTATCTTTCAACCAGATGCTCGCAGCTTTCCTTATCATGGGATACTTAAATGTACCTCCATGGTGCACAAAAAGTCTTTTTCTGGGCCGGAGTAACATTTGCTGCCAAACATGCCAAACGTCCAGCAATAGCTCCCAAATCAAAAGAGCAAGGGCTGAAAGACATAGCTGGCCTGAAACCTCCTCAGGGGAGACACAAACAGAACCTTTCAATTTTGGTCTCACCGCTTTCCTTTGCCTGGGAAACTCAAATGGACCTCCATGGTGCACAAAAAGTGTTTTTCTGGGCCGGAGCAGCATTTACTGCCAAACATGCCAAACGTCCAGCAATAGCTCCCAAACCAAAAGTGCCCGGACTGAAAGACATCGATGGCCTGAAACCTCCTCAGGGGAGACACAAACAGCACCTTTCAATTTTGGTCTCACCGCTTTGGTTTGCCTGGGAAACTCAAATGTACCTCCATGGTGCACCTAAAGTGTTTTTCAGGGCCGGAGAAGCATTTGCTGCAAAACATGCCAAACGTCCAGCAATAGCTCCCAAACCAAAAGAGCCAGGGCTGAAAGACATAGCTGGCCTGAAACCTCCTCAGGGGAGACACAAACAGAACCTTTCAATTTTGGTCTCACCGCTTTCGTTTGCCTGGGAAACTCAAATGTACCTCCGTGGTGCACCAATGGTTTTTTTCTGGGCCGAAGCAGCATTTGCTGCCAAACATGCCAAACGTCCAGCAATAGCTCCAAAACCAAAAGAGCCCGGACTGAAAGACATAGCTGGCCTGAAACCTCCTCAGGGGAGACACAAACAGCACCTTTCAATTTTGGTCTCACTGCTTACGTTTGCCTGGGAAACTCAAATGTACCTCCATGGTGCACCTAAAGTGTTTTTCTGGGCCGGAGCAGCATTTGCTGCAAAACATGCCAAACGTCTAGCAATAGCTCCCAAATCAAAAGTGCCCGGACTGAAAGACATCGATGGCCTGAAACCTCCTCAGGGGAGACACAAACAGCACCTTTCAATTTTGGTCTCACCGCTTTGGTTTGTCTGGGAAACTCAAATGAACCTCCATGGTGCACCTAAAGTCTTTTTCTGGGCTGGAGAAGCATTTGCTGCAAAACATGCCAAACGTCCAGCAATAGCTCCCAAACCAAAAGAGCCAGGGCTGAAAGACATAGCTGGCCTGAAACCTCCTCAGGGGAGACAAAATCAGTATCTTTCAACCAGATGCTCGCAGCTTTCCTTATCATGGGATACTCAAATGCACCTCCATGGTGAAAAAAATTGTTTTTCTCAGCCAGAGCAGCATTTGCGGCCAAACATGCCAAACGTCCAGCAATAGCTCCCAAACCAAAAGAGCCAGGACTGAAAGACATAGGTGGCCTGAAACCTCCTCAGGGGAGACGCAAACAGCACCTTTCAATTTTGGTCTCACCGCTTTGGTTTGACTAGGAAACTCAAATGTACCTGCATGGTGCACCAAAAGTGTTTTTCTGGGCCGGAGCAGCATTTACTGCCAAAAATGCCAAAAGTCTAGCAATAGCTCCCAAACCAAAAGAGCCAAGACTGAAAGACATAGCTGGCGTGAAACATCCTCAGGGGAGACACAAACAGCACCTTTCAATTTTGGTCTAACCGCTTTGGTTTGCCTGGGAAACTCAAATGTACCTCCATGGTGCACCAAAATTGTTTTTCTCGGCCGGAGTGGCATTTGCTGCCAAACATGCCAAACGTCCAGCAATAGCTACCAAACCAAAACAGCCAGGACAGAAAGACATAGGTGGCGTGAAACTTCCTCAGGGGAGACACAAACAGCACCTTTCAATTTTGGTCTCTCCGCTTTGGTTTGCCTGGGAAACTCAAATGTACCTCCATGGTGCACCTAAAGTGTTTTTCTGGGCCGGAGCAGCATTTGCTGCAAAACATGCCAAACGTCCAGCAATAGGTCCCAAACCAAAAGAGCCGGGACAGAAAGACATAGCGCTCCTGAAACCTCCTCAGGGGAGACACAAACAGCACCTTTCAATTTCGGTCTCACCGCTTTGGTTTGCCTGGGAAACTCAAATGTACCTCCATGGTGCACCAAAAGTGTTTTTCTGGGCCGGAGCAGCATTTGCTGCAAAACATGCCAAACGTCTAGCAATATCTACCAAACCAAAAGAGCCAAGACTGAAAGACATAGCTGGCCTGAAACCTCCTCAGGGGAGACACAAACAGCACATTTCAATTTTGGTCTCTCCGCTTTGGTTTGCCTTGGAAACTCAAATGTACCTCCATGGTGCACCTAAAGTGTTTTTCTGGGCCGGAGCAGCATTTGCTGCAAAACATGCCAAACGTCCAGCAATAGGTCCCAAACCAAAAGAGCCGGGACAGAAAGACATAGCGCTCCTGAAACCTCCTCAGGGGAGACACAAACAGCACCTTTCAATTTCGGTCTCACTGCTTTGGTTTGCCTGGGAAACTCAAATGTACGTCCATGGTGCACAAAAAGTTTTTTTCTGGGCCGGAGCAGTATTTGCTGCAAAACATGCCAAACGTCCAGCAATAGCTCCCAAACCAAAAGAGCCAGGGATGAAAGACATAGCTGGCCTGAAACCTCCTCAGGGGAGACACAATCAGTATCTTTCAACCAGGTGCTCACAGCTTTCCTTATCATGGGATACTCAAATGCACCTCCATGGTGCACCAAAAGTGTTTTTCTCGGCCGGAGCAGCATTTGCTGACAAACATGCCAAAAGTCCAGCAATAGCTCCCAAACCAAAAGAGCCAGGACTGAAAGACATAGCTGGCCTGAAACCTCCTGAGGGGAGACACAAACACTATCTTTCAGCATGGGGCTCACCGCTTTCGTTTGCCTGGGAAACTCAAATGTACCTCCATGGTGCACCTAAAGTGTTTTTTTGGGCCGGAGCAGCATTTGCTGCAAAACATGCCAAACGTCCAGCAATAGCTCCCAAATCAAAAGAGCCCGGACTGATAGACATTGATGGCCTGAAACCTCCTCAGGGGAGACACAAACAGCACCTTTCAATTTTGGTCTCACCGCTTTGGTTTGTCTGGGAAACTCAAATGAACCTCCATGGTGCACCTAATGTGTTTTTCTGGGCTGGAGAAGCATTTGCTGCAAAACATGCCAAACGTCCAGCAATAGCTCCCAAACCAAAAGAGCCAGGGCTGAAAGACATAGCTGGCCTGAAACCTCCACAGGGGAGACACAAACAGAACCTTTCAATTTTGGTCTCACCGCTTTCGTTTGCCTGGGAAACTCAAATGTACCTCCATGGTGCACCTAAAGTGTTTTTCTGGGCCGGAGCAGCATTTGCTGCAAAACATGCCAAACGTCCAGCAATAGCTCCCAAATCAAAAGAGCAAGGGCTGAAAGACATAGCTGGCCTGAAACCTCCTCAGGGGAGACACAAACAGAACCTTTCAATTTTGGTCTCACCGCTTTCGTTTGCCTGGGAAACTCAAATGAACCTCCATGGTGCACGAAATTTTTTTTCTGGGCCGGACTAGCATTTGCTGCCAAACATGCCAAACGTCCAGCAATAGCTCCCAAACCAAAAGAGCCAGGACTGAAAGACATAGCTGGCCTGAAACCTCCTCAGGGGAGACACAAACAGCACCTTTCAATTTTGGTCTCACCGCTTTGGTTTTTCTGGGAAACTCAAATGTACCTCCATGGTGCACCAAATGTTTTTTCTGGGCCAGAGTAGCATTTGCTGCCAAACATGCCAAACGTCCAGCAATAGCTCCCAAACCAAAAGAGCCAGGGCTGAAAGACATAGCTGGCCTGAAACCTCCTCAGGGGAGACAAAATCAGTATCTTTCAACCAGGTGCTCAGAGCTTTCCTTATCATGGGATACTCAAATGTACCTCTATGGTGCACAAAAACTGTTTTTCTGGGCCGGAGCAGCATTTGCTATCAAACATGCCAAACGTCCAGCAATAGCTCCCAAACCAAAAGAGCCAGGGCTGAAAGACATAGCTGGCCTGAAACCTCCTCAGGGGAGACACAATCAGTATCTTTACACCAGGTGCTCACAGCTTTCCTTATCATGGGATACTCAAATGCACCTCCATGGTGCACAAAAAGTGTTTTCCTTAGCAGGAGATGCATTTGCTGCCAAACATGCCAAAAGTCCAGCAATAGCTCCCAAACAAAAAGAGCCAGGACAGAAAGACATAGCTGGCCTGAAACCTCCTCAGGCGAAACAAAATCAGTATCTTTCAAGCAGGTGCTCACAGCTTTCCTTATCATGAGATACTCAAATGTACCTCCATGGTGCACCAAAAGTGTTTTTCTGGGCCGGAGCAACATTTGTTGCCAAACATGCCAAACGTCCAGCAATAGCTCCCAAACCAAAAGAGCCCGGACTGAAAGACATAGCTGGCCTGAAACCTCCTCAGGGGAGACACAAACAGCACCTTTCAATTTTGGTCTCACCGCTTTGGTTTGTCTGGGAAACTCAAATGAACCTCCATGGTGCACCTAAAGTGTTTTTCTGGGCTGGAGAAGCATTTCCTGCAAAACAGGCCAAACGTCCAGCAATAGCTCCCAAACCAAAAGAGCCAGGGCTGAAAGACATAGCTGGCCTGAAACTTCCTCAGGGGAGACACAAACAGAACCTTTCAATTTTGGTCTCACCGCTTTCCTTTGCCTGGGAAACTCAAATAGACCTCCATGGTGCACCTAAAGTGTTTTTCTGGGCCGGAGCAGCATTTGCTGCCAAACATGCCAAACGTCCAGCAATAGCTCCCAAACCAAAAGTGCCCTGACTGAAAGACATAGCTGGCCTGAAAACTCCTCAGGGGAGACACAAACAGCACCGTTCAATTTTTGTCTCACCGCTTTGGTTTGCCTGGGAAACTCAAATGTACCTCCATGGTGCACGAAATTTTTTTTCTGGGCCGAAGTAGCATTTGCTGCCAAACATGCCAAACGTCCAGCAATAGCTCCCAAACCAAAGGAGCCAGGACTGAAAGACATAGCTGGCCTGAAACCTCCTCAGGGGAGACACAAACAGCACCTTTCAATTTTGGTCTCACCGCTTTGGTTTGTCTGGGAAACTCAAATGTACCTCTATGGTGCACAAAAACTGTTTTTCTGGGCCGGAGCAGCATTTGCTGCAAAACATGCCAAACGTCCAGCAATAGCTCCCAAATCAAAAGAGCCCGGACTGATAAACATTGATGGCCTGAAACCTCCTCAGGGGAGACACAAACAGAACCTTTCAATTTCGGTCTCACCGCTTTGGTTTGCCTGGGAAACTCAAATGTACCTCCATGGTGCACCGAAATTGTTTTTCTGGGCCGGAGCAGCATTTGCTGCCAAACATGCCAAACGTCTATCAATAGCTCCCAAACCAAAAGAGCCCGGACTGAAAGACATAGCTGGCCTGAAACCTCCTCAGGGGAGACACAAACAGTATCTTTCAAACAATGCTCACAGCTTTCCTTATCATGGGATACTCAAATGTACCTCCATGGTGCACAAAAAGTCTTTTTCTGGGCCGGAGCAACATTTGCTGCCAAACATGCCAAACGTCCAGCAATAGCTCCCAAATCAAAAGAGCAAGGGCTGAAAGACATAGCTGGCCTGAAACCTCCTCAGGGGAGACACAAACAGAACCTTTCAATTTTGGTCTCAGCGCTTTCCTTTGCCTGGGAAACTCAAATGTACCTCCATGGTGCACCTAAAGTGTTTTTCTGGGCCGGAGCAGCATTTGCTGCCAAACATGCCAAACGTCCAGCAATAGCTCCCAAACCAAAAGAGCCCGGACTGAAAGACATCGATGGCTTTAAACCTCCTCAGGGGAGACACAAACAGCACCTTTCAATTTTGGTCTCACCGCTTTGGTTTGTCTGGGAAACTCAAATGTACCTCCATGGTGCACCTAAAGTGTTTTTCAGGGCCGGAGAAGCATTTGCTGCAAAACATGCCAAACGTCCAGCAATAGCTCCCAAACCAAAAGAGCCAGGGCTGAAAGACATAGCTGGCCTGAAACCTCCACAGGGGAGACACAAACAGAACCTTTCAATTTTGGTCTCACCGCTTTCGTTTGCCTGGGAAACTCAAATGTACCTCCGTGGTGCACCAATGGTTTTTTTCTGGGCCGAAGCAGCATTTGCTGCCAAACATGCCAAACGTCCAGCAATAGCTCCCAAACCAAAAGAGCCCGGACTGAAAGACATAGCTGGCCTGAAACCTCCTCAGGGGAGACACAAACAGCACCTTTCAATTTTGGTCTCACCGCTTTGGTTTGCCTGGGAAACTCAAATGTACCTCCATGGTGCACCTAAAGTGTTTTTCTGGGCCGGAGCAGCATTTGCTGCAAAACATGCCAAACGTCTAGCAATAGCTCCCAAATCAAAAGTGCCCGGACTGAAAGACATCGATGGCCTGAAACCTCCTCAGGGAAGACACAAACAGCACCTTTCAATTTTGGTCTCACCGCTTTGGTTTGTCTGGGAAACTCAAATGAACCTCCATGGTGCACCTAAAGTCTTTTTCTGGGCTGGAGAAGCATTTGCAGCAAAACATGCCAAACGTCCAGCAATAGCTCCCAAACCAAAAGAGCCAGGGCTGAAAGACATAGCTGGCCTGAAACCTCCTCAGGGGAGACACAAACAGAACCTTTCAATTTTGGTCTCACCGCTTTCGTTTGCCTGGGAAACTCAAATGGACCTCCATGGTGCACCTAAAGTGTTTTTCTGGGCCGGAGCAGCATTTGCTGCCAAACATGCCAAACGTCCAGCAATAGCTCCCAAACCAAAAGAGCCCGGACTGAAAGACATAGCTGGCCTGAAACCTCCTCAGGGGAGACACAAACAGCAGCTTTCAATTTTGGTCTCACCGCTTTGGTTTGCCTGGGAAACTCAAATGTACCTCCATGGTGCACCTAAAGTGTTTTTCTGGGCCGGAGCAGCATTTGCTGCAAAACATGCCAAACGTCCAGCAATAGCTCCCAAACCAAAAGAGCCCGGACTGAAAGACATAGCTGGCCTGAAACCTCCTCAGGGGAGACACAAACAGCACCTTTCAATTTTGGTCTCACCGCTTTCGTTTGCCTGGGAAACTCAAATGCACCTCCATGGTGCACCAAAAGTGTTTTTCTCGGCCGGAGCAGCATTTGCTGCCAAACATGCTAAAAGTCCAGCAATAGCTCCCAAATCAAAAGAGCAAGGGCTGAAAGACATAGCTGGCCTGAAACCTCGTCAGGGGAGACACAAACAGAACATTTCAATTTTGGTCTCACCGCTTTCGTTTGCCTGGGAGACTCAAATGTACCTCCATGGTGCACCAAAAGTGTTTTACTGGGCCGGAGCAGCATTTGCTGCCAAACATGCCAAATGTCCAGCAATAGCTCCCAAACCAAAAGAGCCAGGGCTGAAAGACATAGCTGGCCTGAAACCTCCTCAGGGGAGACAAAATCAGTATCTTTCAACCAGATGCTCGCAGCTTTCCTTATCATGGGATACTCAAATGCACCTCCATGGTGAAAAAAATTGTTTTTCTCAGCCAGAGCAGCATTTGCGGCCAAACATGCCAAACGTCCAGCAATAGCTCCCAAACCAAAAGAGCCAGGACTGAAAGACATAGGTGGCCTGAAACCTCCTCAGGGGAGACGCAAACAGCACCTTTCAATTTTGGTCTCACCGCTTTGGTTTGACTAGGAAACTCAAATGTACCTGCATGGTGCACCAAAAGTGTTTTTCTGGGCCGGAGCAGCATTTACTGCCAAAAATGCCAAAAGTCTAGCAATAGCTCCCAAACCAAAAGAGCCAAGACTGAAAGACATAGCTGGCGTGAAACATCCTCAGGGGAGACACAAACAGCACCTTTCAATTTTGGTCTAACCGCTTTGGTTTGCCTGGGAAACTCAAATGTACCTCCATGGTGCACCAAAATTGTTTTTCTCGGCCGGAGTGGCATTTGCTGCCAAACATGCCAAACGTCCAGCAATAGCTACCAAACCAAAACAGCCAGGACAGAAAGACATAGGTGGCGTGAAACTTCCTCAGGGGAGACACAAACAGCACCTTTCAATTTTGGTCTCTCCGCTTTGGTTTGCCTGGGAAACTCAAATGTACCTCCATGGTGCACCTAAAGTGTTTTTCTGGGCCGGAGCAGCATTTGCTGCAAAACATGCCAAACGTCCAGCAATAGGTCCCAAACCAAAAGAGCCGGGACAGAAAGACATAGCGCTCCTGAAACCTCCTCAGGGGAGACACAAACAGCACCTTTCAATTTCGGTCTCACCGCTTTGGTTTGCCTGGGAAACTCAAATGTACCTCCATGGTGCACCAAAAGTGTTTTTCTGGGCCGGAGCAGCATTTGCTGCAAAACATGCCAAACGTCTAGCAATATCTCCCAAACCAAAAGAGCCAAGACTGAAAGACATAGCTGGCCTGAAACCTCCTCAGGGGAGACACAAACAGCACATTTCAATTTTGGTCTCTCCGCTTTGGTTTGCCTTGGAAACTCAAATGTACCTCCATGGTGCACCTAAAGTGTTTTTCTGGGCCGGAGCAGCATTTGCTGCAAAACATGCCAAACGTCCAGCAATAGGTCCCAAACCAAAAGAGCCGGGACAGAAAGACATAGCGCTCCTGAAACCTCCTCAGGGGAGACACAAACAGCACCTTTCAATTTCGGTCTCACTGCTTTGGTTTGCCTGGGAAACTCAAATGTACGTCCATGGTGCACAAAAAGTTTTTTTCTGGGCCGGAGCAGTATTTGCTGCAAAACATGCCAAACGTCCAGCAATAGCTCCCAAACCAAAAGAGCCAGGGATGAAAGACATAGCTGGCCTGAAACCTCCTCAGGGGAGACAAAATCAGTATCTTTCAACCAGGTGCTCACAGCTTTCCTTATCATGGGATACTCAAATGCACCTCCATGGTGCACCAAAAGTGTTTTTCTCGGCCGGAGCAGCATTTGCTGACAAACATGCCAAAAGTCCAGCAATAGCTCCCAAACCAAAAGAGCCAGGACTGAAAGACATAGCTGGCCTGAAACCTCCTGAGGGGAGACACAAACACTATCTTTCAGCATGGGGCTCACCGCTTTCGTTTGCCTGGGAAACTCAAATGTACCTCCATGGTGCACCTAAAGTGTTTTTCTGGGCCGGAGCAGCATTTGCTGCAAAACATGCCAAACGTCCAGCAATAGCTCCCAAATCAAAAGAGCCCGGACTGATAGACATTGATGGCCTGAAACCTCCTCAGGGGAGACACAAACAGCACCTTTCAATTTTGGTCTCACCGCTTTGGTTTGTCTGGGAAACTCAAATGAACCTCCATGGTGCACCTAATGTGTTTTTCTGGGCTGGAGAAGCATTTGCTGCAAAACATGCCAAACGTCCAGCAATAGCTCCCAAACCAAAAGAGCCAGGGCTGAAAGACATAGCTGGCCTGAAACCTCCTCAGGGGAGACACAAACAGAACCTTTCAATTTTGGTCTCACCGCTTTCGTTTGCCTGGGAAACTCAAATGGACCTCCATGGTGCACCTAAAGTGTTTTTCTGGGCCGGAGCAGCATTTGCTGCCAAACATGCCAAACGTCCAGCAATAGCTCCCAAACCAAAAGAGCCCAGACTGAAAGACATAGCTGGCCTGAAACCTCCTCAGGGGAGACACAAACAGCACCGTTCAATTTTGGTCTCACCGCTTTGGTTTGCCTGGGAAACTCAAATGTACCTCCATGGTGCACCTAAAGTGTTTTTCTGGGCCGGAGCAGCATTTGCTGCAAAACATGCCAAACGTCCAGCAATAGCTCCCAAATCAAAAGAGCAAGGGCTGAAAGACATAGCTGGCCTGAAACCTCCTCAGGGGAGACACAAACAGAACCTTTCAATTTTGGTCTCACCGCTTTCGTTTGCCTGGGAAACTCAAATGAACCTCCATGGTGCACGAAATTTTTTTTCTGGGCCGGACTAGCATTTGCTGCCAAACATGCCAAACGTCCAGCAATAGCTCCCAAACCAAAAGAGCCAGGACTGAAAGACATAGCTGGCCTGAAACCTCCTCAGGGGAGACACAAACAGCACCTTTCAATTTTGGTCTCACCGCTTTGGTTTTTCTGGGAAACTCAAATGTACCTCCATGGTGCACCAAATGTTTTTTCTGGGCCAGAGTAGCATTTGCTGCCAAACATGCCAAACGTCCAGCAATAGCTCCCAAACCAAAAGAGCCAGGGCTGAAAGACATAGCTGGCCTGAAACCTCCTCAGGGGAGACAAAATCAGTATCTTTCAACCAGGTGCTCAGAGCTTTCCTTATCATGGGATACTCAAATGTACCTCTATGGTGCACAAAAACTGTTTTTCTGGGCCGGAGCAGCATTTGCTATCAAACATGCCAAACGTCCAGCAATAGCTCCCAAACCAAAAGAGCCCGGACTGAAAGACATAGCTGGCCTGAAACCTCCTCAGGGGAGACACAAACAGCACCTTTCAATTTTGGTCTCACCGCTTTGGTTTGTCTCGGAAACTCAAATGTACCTCCATGGTGCACCAAATGTTTTTTCTGGGCCGGAGCAGCATTTGCTGCAAAACATGCCAAACGTCCAGCAATAGCTCCCAAATCAAAAGAGCAAGGGCTGAAAGACATAGCTGGCCTGAAACCTCGTCAGGGGAGACACAAACAGCACCTTTCAATTTTGGTCTCACCGCTTTCGTTTGCCTGGGAAACTCAAATGTACCTCCATGGTGCACAAAAAGTGTTTTACTGGGCCGGAGCAGCATTTGCTGCCAAACATGCCAAATGTCCAGCAATAGCTCCCAAACCAAAAGAGCCAGGGCTGAAAGACATAGCTGGCCTGAAACCTCCTCAGGGGAGACAAAATCAGTATCTTTCAACCAGATGCTCGCAGCTTTCCTTACCATGGGATACTCAAATGCACCTCCATGGTGCACCAAAAGTGTTTTTCTCGGCCGGAGCAGCATTTGCTGCCAAACATGCCAAAAGTCCAGCAATAGCTCCCAAACCAAAAGAGCCAGAACTGAAAGACATAGCTGGCCTGAAACCTCCTCAGGGGAGACACAAACACTATCTTTCAGCATGGGGCTCACCGCTTTCGTTTTCCTGGGAAACTCAAATGCACCTCCATGGTGCACCAAAAGTGTTTTTCTCGGCCGGAGCAGCATTTGCTGCCAAACATGCCAAAAGTCCAGCAATAGCTCCCAAATCAAAAGAGCAAGGGCTGAAAGACATAGCTGGCCTGAAACCTCGTCAGGGGAGACACAAACAGAACATTTCAATTTTGGTCTCACCGCTTTCGTTTGCCTGGGAAACTCAAATGTACCTCCATGGTGCACCAAAAGTGTTTTACTGGGCCGGAGCAGCATTTGCTGCCAAACATGCCAAATGTCCAGCAATAGCTCCCAAACCAAAAGAGCCAGGGCTGAAAGACATAGCTGGCCTGAAACCTCCTCAGGGGAGACAAAATCAGTATCTTTCAACCAGATGCTCGCAGCTTTCCTTATCATGGGATACTTAAATGCACCTCCATGGTGCACCAAAAGTGTTTTTCTCGGCCGGAGCCGCATTTGCTGCCAAACATGCCAAAAGTCCAGCAATAGCTCCCAAACCAAAAGAGCCAGGACTGAAAGACATAGCTGGCCTGAAACCTCCTCAGGGGAGACACAAACACTATCTTTCAGCATGGGGCTCACCGCTTTCGTTTGCCTGGGAAACTCAAATGTACCTCCATGGTGCTACATAAGTGTTTTACTCAGCCGGAGATGCATTTGCTGCCAAAAATGCCAAACGTAAAGCAATATCTCCCAAGCCAAAAGAGCCAGAGCTGAAAGACATAGCTGGCATGAAACCTCCTCAGGGGAGACACAAACAGCACCTTTCAATTTTGGTCTCACCGCTTTCGTTTGCCTGGGAAACTCAAATGTACCTCCATGGTGAACAAAATTGTTTTTCTCAGCCAGAGCAGCATTTGCGGCCAAACATGCCAAACGTCCAGCAATATCTCCCAAACCAAAAGAGCCAGGACTGAAAGACATAGGTGGCCTGAAACCTCCTCAGGGGAGACGCAAACAGCACCTTTCAATTTTGGTCTCACCGCTTTGGTTTGACTAGGAAACTCAAATGTACCTGCATGGTGCACCAAAAGTGTTTTTCTGGGCCGGAGCAGCATTTACTGAGAAAAATGCCAAAAGTCTAGCAATAGCTCCCAAACCAAAAGAGCCAAGACTGAAAGACATAGCTGGCGTGAAACATCCTTAGGGGAGACACAAACAGCACCTTTCAATTTCGGTCTCACCGCTTTGGTTTGCCTGGGAAACTCAAATGTACCTCCATGGTGCACCAAAAGTGTTTTTCTGGGCCGGAGCAGCATTTGCTGCAAAACATGCCAAACGTCTAGCAATATCTCCCAAACCAAAAGAGCCAAGACTGAAAGACATAGCTGGCCTGAAACCTCCTCAGGGGAGACACAAACAGCACATTTCAATTTTGGTCTCACTGCTTTGGTTTGCCTGGGAAACTCAAATGTACCTCCATGGTGCACAAAAAGTTTTTTTCTGGGCCGGAGCAGTATTTGCTGCAAAACATGCCAAACGTCCAGCAATAGCTCCCAAACCAAAAGAGCCAGGGCTGAAAGACATAGCTGGCCTGAAACCTCCTCAGGGGAGACAAAATCAGTATCTTTCAACCAGATGCTCGCAGCTTTCCTTATCATGGGATACTCAAATGTACCTCTATGGTTCACAAAAACTGTTTTTCTGGGCGGGAGCAGCATTTGCTATCAAACATGCCAAACGTCCAGCAATAGCTCCCAAACCAAAAGAGCCAGGACTGAAAGACATAGCTGGCCTGAAACCTCCTCAGGGGAGACACAAACAGCACATTTCAATTTTGGTCTCACTGCTTTGGTTTGCCTGGGAAACTCAAATGTACGTCCATGGTGCACAAAAAGTTTTTTTCTGGGCCGGAGCAGTATTTGCTGCAAAACATGCCAAACGTCCAGCAATAGCTCCCAAACCAAAAGAGCCAGGGATGAAAGACATAGCTGGCCTGAAACCTCCTCAGGGGAGAAACAATCAGTATCTTTACACCAGGTGCTCACAGCTTTCCTTATCATGGGATACTCAAATGCACCTCCATGGTGCACCAAAAGTGTTTTTCTCGGCCGGAGCAGCATTTGCTGACAAACATGCCAAAAGTCCAGCAATAGCTCCCAAACCAAAAGAGCCAGGATTGAAAGACATAGCTGGCCTGAAACCTCCTGAGGGGAGACACAAACACTATCTTTCAGCATGGGGCTCACCGCTTTCGTTTGCCTGGGAAACTCAAATGTACCTCCATGGTGCACCTAAAGTGTTTTTCTGGGCCGGAGCAGCATTTGCTGCAAAACATGCCAAACGTCCAGCAATAGCTCCCAAATCAAAAGAGCCCGGACTGATAGACATTGATGGCCTGAAACCTCCTCAGGGGAGACACAAACAGCACCTTTCAATTTTGGTCTCACCGCTTTGGTTTGTCTGGGAAACTCAAATGAACCTCCATGGTGCACCTAATGTGTTTTTCTGGGCTGGAGAAGCATTTGCTGCAAAACATGCCAAACGTCCAGCAATAGCTCCCAAACCAAAAGAGCCAGGGCTGAAAGACATAGCTGGCCTGAAACCTCCTCAGGGGAGACACAAACAGAACCTTTCAATTTTGGTCTCACCGCTTTCGTTTGCCTGGGAAACTCAAATGGACCTCCATGGTGCACCTAAAGTGTTTTTCTGGGCCGGAGCAGCATTTGCTGCCAAACATGCCAAACGTCCAGCAATAGCTCCCAAACCAAAAGAGCCCAGACTGAAAGACATAACTGGCCTGAAACCTCCTCAGGGGAGACACAAACAGCACCGTTCAATTTTGGTCTCACCGCTTTGGTTTGCCTGGGAAACTCAAATGTACCTCCATGGTGCACCTAAAGTGTTTTTCTGGGCCGGAGCAGCATTTGCTGCAAAACATGCCAAACGTCCAGCAATAGCTCCCAAATCAAAAGAGCAAGGGCTGAAAGACATAGCTGGCCTGAAACCTCCTCAGGGGAGACACAAACAGAACCTTTCAATTTTGGTCTCACCGCTTTCGTTTGCCTGGGAAACTCAAATGTACCTCCATGGTGCACGAAATTTTTTTTCTGGGCCGGAGTAGCATTTGCTGCCAAACATGCCAAACGTCCAGCAATAGCTCCCAAACCAAAAGAGCCAGGACTGAAAGACATAGCTGGCCTGAAACCTCCTCAGGGGAGACACAAACAGCACCTTTCAATTTTGGTCTCACCGCTTTGGTTTTTCTGGGAAACTCAAATGTACCTCCATGGTGCACCAAATGTTTTTTCTGGGCCAGAGTAGCATTTGCTGCCAAACATGCCAAACGTCCAGCAATAGCTCCCAAACCAAAAGAGCCAGGGATGAAAGACATAGCTGGCCTGAAACCTCCTCAGGGGAGACATAATCAGTATCTTTCAACCAGCTGCTCACAGCTTTCCTTATCATGGGATACTCAAATGTACCTCCATGGTGCACCAAAAGTGTTTTTCTGGGCCGGAGCAACATTTGTTGCCAAACATGCCAAACGTCCAGCAATAGCTCCCAAACCAAAAGAGCCCGGACTGAAAGACATAGCTGGCCTGAAACCTCCTCAGGGGAGACACAAACAGCACCTTTCAATTTTGGTCTCACCGCTTTGGTTTGTCTGGGAAACTCAAATGAACCTCCATGGTGCACCTAAAGTGTTTTTCTGGGCTGGAGAAGCATTTCCTGCAAAACAGGCCAAACGTCCAGCAATAGCTCCCAAACCAAAAGAGCCAGGGCTGAAAGACATAGCTGGCCTGAAACTTCCTCAGGGGAGACACAAACAGAACCTTTCAATTTTGGTCTCACCGCTTTCGTTTGCCTGGGAAACTCAAATAGACCTCCATGGTGCACCTAAAGTGTTTTTCTGGGCCGGAGCAGCATTTGCTGCAAAACATGCCAAACGTCCAGCAATAGCTCCCAAACCAAAAGTGCCCGGATTGAAAGACATAGCTGGCCTGAAAACTCCTCAGGGGAGACACAAACAGCACCGTTCAATTTTGGTCTCACCGCTTTGGTTTGCCTGGGAAACTCAAATGTACCTCCATGGTGCACGAAATTTTTTTTCTGGGCCGAAGTAGCATTTGCTGCCAAACATGCCAAACGTCCAGCAATAGCTCCCAAACCAAAAGAGCCAGGACTGAAAGACATAGCTGGCCTGAAACCTCCTCAGGGGAGACACAAACAGCACCTTTCAATTTTGGTCTCACCGCTTTGGTTTCTCTGGGAAACTCAAATGTACCTCCATGGTGCACAAAAACTGTTTTTCTGGGCCGGAGCAGCATTTGCCTTCAAACATGCCAAACGTCCAGCAATAGCTCCCAAACCAAAAGAGCCAGGGATGAAAGACATAGCTGGCCTGAAACCTCCTCAGGGGAGACAAAATCAGTATCTTTCAACCAGGTGCTCAGAGCTTTCCTTATCATGGGATACTCAAATGTACCTCTATGGTGCACAAAAACTGTTTTTCTGGGCCGGAGCAGCATTTGCCTTCAAACATGCCAAACGTCCAGCAATAGCTCCCAAACCAAAAGAGCCAGGGCTGAAAGACATAGCTGGCCTGAAACCTCCTCAGGGGAGACACAATCAGTATCTTTACACCAGGTGCTCACAGCTTTCCTTATCATGGGATAGTCAAATGCACCTCCATGGTGCACAAAAAGTGTTTTTCTTAGCCGGAGATGCATTTGCTGCCAAACATGCCAACAGTCCAGCAATAGCTCCCAAACAAAAAGAGCCAGGACTGAAAGACATAGCTGGCCTGAAACCTCCTCAGGGGAGACACAAGCACTATCTTTCAGCATGGGGCTCACCGCTTTCGTTTGCCTGGGAAACTCAAATGCACCTCCATGGTGCACCAAAAGTGTTTTTCTCGGCCGGAGCAGCATTTGCTGCCAAACATGCCAAAAGTCCAGCAATAGCTCCCAAATCAAAAGAGCAAGGGCTGAAAGACATAGCTGGCCTGAAACCTCGTCAGGGGAGACACAAACAGAACATTTCAATTTTGGTCTCACCGCTTTCGTTTGCCTGGGAAACTCAAATGTACCTCCATGGTGCACCAAAAGTGTTTTACTGGGCCGGAGCAGCATTTGCTGCCAAACATGCCAAATGTCCAGCAATAGCTCCCAAACCAAAAGAGCCAGGGCTGAAAGACATAGCTGGCCTGAAACCTCCTCAGGGGAGACAAAATCAGTATCTTTCAACCAGATGCTCGCAGCTTTCCTTATCATGGGATACTCAAATGCACCTCCATGGTGCACCAAAAGTGTTTTTCTCGGCCGGAGCAGCATTTGCTGCCAAACATGCCAAACGTCCAGCAATAGCTCCCAAACCAAAAGAGCCAGGACTGAAAGACATAGCTGGCCTGAAACCTCCTCAGGGGAGACACAAACACTATCTTTCAGCATGGGGCTCACCGCTTTCGTTTGCCTGGGAAACTCAAATGTACCTCCATGGTGCTACATAAGTGTTTTACTCAGCCGGAGATGCATTTGCTGCCAAAAATGCCAAACGTAAAGCAATATCTCCCAAGCCAAAAGAGCCAGAGCTGAAAGACATAGCTGGCCTGAAACCTCCTCAGGGGAGACACAAACAGCACCTTTCAATTTTGGTCTCACCGCTTTCGTTTGCCTGGGAAACTCAAATGTACCTCCATGGTGAACAAAATTGTTTTTCTCAGCCAGAGCAGCATTTGCGGCCAAACATGCCAAACGTCCAGCAATATCTCACAAACCAAAAGAGCCAGGACTGAAAGACATAGGTGGCCTGAAACCTCCTCAGGGGAGACGCAAACAGCACCTTTCAATTTTGGTCTCACCGCTTTGGTTTGACTAGGAAACTCAAATGTACCTGCATGGTGCACCAAAAGTGTTTTTCTGGGCCGGAGCAGCATTTACTGCCAAAAATGCCAAAAGTCTAGCAATAGCTCCCAAACCAAAAGAGCCAAGACTGAAAGACATAGCTGGCGTGAAACATCCTCAGGGGAGACACAAACAGCACCTTTCAATTTTGGTCTAACCGCTTTGGTTTGCCTGGGAAACTCAAATGTACCTCCATGGTGCACCAAAATTGTTTTTCTCGGCCGGAGTGGCATTTGCTGCCAAACATGCCAAACGTCCAGCAATAGCTCCCAAACCAAAACAGCCAGGACAGAAAGACATAGGTGGCGTGAAACTTCCTCAGGGGAGACACAAACAGCACCTTTCAATTTTGGTCTCTCCGCTTTCGTTTGCCTGGGAAACTCAAATGTACCTCCATGGTGCACCTAAAGTGTTTTTCTGGGCCGGAGGAGCATTTGCTGCAAAACATGCCAAACGTCTAGCAATATCTCCCAAACCAAAAGAGCCAAGACTGAAAGACATAGCTGGCCTGAAACATCCTCAGGGGAGACACAAACAGCACATTTCAATTTTGGTCTCACTGCTTTGGTTTGCCTGGGAAACTCAAATGTACGTCCATGGTGCACAAAATTTTTTTTCTGGGCCGGAGCAGTATTTGCTGCAAAACATGCCAAACGTCCAGCAATAGCTCCCAAACCAAAAGAGCCAGGGCTGAAAGACATAGCTGGCCTGAAACCTCCTCAGGGGAGACAAAATCAGTATCTTTCAACCAGATGCTCGCAGCTTTCCTTATCATGGGATACTCAAATGTACCTCTATGGTTCACAAAAACTGTTTTTCTGGGCGGGAGCAGCATTTGCTATCAAACATGCCAAACGTCCAGCAATAGCTCCCAAACCAAAAGAGCCAAGACTGAAAGACATAGCTGGCCTGAAACCTCCTCAGGGGAGACACAAACAGCACATTTCAATTTTGGTCTCACTGCTTTGGTTTGCCTGGGAATCTCAAATGTACGTCCATGGTGCACAAAAAGTTTTTTCCTGGGCCGGAGCAGTATTTGCTGCAAAACATGCCAAACGTCCAGCAATAGCTCCCAAACAAAAAAGAGCCAGGGCTGAAAGACATAGCTGGCCTGAAACCTCCTCAGGGGAGACACAATCAGTATCTTTCAACCAGGTGCTCACAGCTTTCCTTATCATGGGATACTCTAATGCACCTCCATGGTGCACCAAAAGTCTTTTTCTGGGCCGGAGCAGCATTTGCTGACAAACATGCCAAAAGTCCAGCAATAGCTCCCAAACCAAAAGAGCCAGGACTGAAAGACATAGCTGGCCTGAAACCTCCTGAGGGGAGACACAAACACTATCTTTCAGCATGGGGCTCACCGCTTTCGTTTGCCTGGGAAACTCAAATGTACCTCCATGGTGCACCTAAAGTGTTTTTCTGGGCCGGAGCAGCATTTGCTGCAAAACATGCCAAACGTCCAGCAATAGCTCCCAAACCAAAAGAGCCAGGGCTGAAAGACATAGCTGGCCTGAAACCTCCTCAGGGGAGACACAAACAGCACCTTTCAATTTTGGTCTCTCCGCTTTGGTTTGCCTGGGAAACTCAAATGGACCTCCATGGTGCACCTAAAGTGTTTTTCTGGGCCGGAGCAGCATTTGCTGCCAAACATGCCAAACGTCCAGCAATAGCTCCCAAACCAAAAGAGCCCAGACTAAAAGACATAGCTGGCCTGAAACCTCCTCAGGGGAGACACAAACAGCACCGTTCAATTTTGGTCTCACCGCTTTGGTTTGCCTGGGAAACTCAAATGTACCTCCATGGTGCACCTAAAGTGTTTTTCTGGGCCGAAGAAGCATTTGCTGCAAAACATGCCAAACGTCCAGCAATAGCTCCCAAATCAAAAGAGCCCGGACTGAAAGACATAGCTGGCGTGAAACATCCTTAGGGGAGACACAAACAGCACCTTTCAATTTCGGTCTCACCGCTTTGGTTTGCCTGGGAAACTCAAATGTACCTCCATGGTGCACCAAAAGTGTTTTTCTGGGCCGGAGCAGCATTTGCTGCAAAACATGCCAAACGTCTAGCAATATCTCCCAAACCAAAAGAGCCAAGACTGAAAGACATAGCTGGCCTGAAACCTCCTCAGGGGAGACACAAACAGCACATTTCAATTTTGGTCTCACTGCTTTGGTTTGCCTGGGAAACTCAAATGTACGTCCATGGTGCACAAAAAGTTTTTTTCTGGGCCGGAGCAGTATTTGCTGCAAAACATGCCAAACGTCCAGCAATAGCTCCCAAACCAAAAGAGCCAGGGCTGAAAGACATAGCTGGCCTGAAACCTCCTCAGGGGAGACAAAATCAGTATCTTTCAACCAGATGCTCGCAGCTTTCCTTATCATGGGATACTCAAATGTACCTCTATGGTTCACAAAAACTGTTTTTCTGGGCGGGAGCAGCATTTGCTATCAAACATGCCAAACGTCCAGCAATAGCTCCCAAACCAAAAGAGCCAGGACTGAAAGACATAGCTGGCCTGAAACCTCCTCAGGGGAGACACAAACAGCACATTTCAATTTTGGTCTCACTGCTTTGGTTTGCCTGGGAAACTCAAATGTACGTCCATGGTGCACAAAAAGTTTTTTTCTGGGCCGGAGCAGTATTTGCTGCAAAACATGCCAAACGTCCAGCAATAGCTCCCAAACCAAAAGAGCCAGGGATGAAAGACATAGCTGGCCTGAAACCTCCTCAGGGGAGAAACAATCAGTATCTTTACACCAGGTGCTCACAGCTTTCCTTATCATGGGATACTCAAATGCACCTCCATGGTGCACCAAAAGTGTTTTTCTCGGCCGGAGCAGCATTTGCTGACAAACATGCCAAAAGTCCAGCAATAGCTCCCAAACCAAAAGAGCCAGGACTGAAAGACATAGCTGGCCTGAAACCTCCTGAGGGGAGACACAAACACTATCTTTCAGCATGGGGCTCACCGCTTTCGTTTGCCTGGGAAACTCAAATGTACCTCCAAGGTGCACCTAAAGTGTTTTTCTGGGCCGGAGCAGCATTTGCTGCAAAACATGCCAAACGTCCAGCAATAGCTCCCAAATCAAAAGAGCCCGGACTGATAGACATTGATGGCCTGAAACCTCCTCAGGGGAGACACAAACAGCACCTTTCAATTTTGGTCTCACCGCTTTGGTTTGTCTGGGAAACTCAAATGAACCTCCATGGTGCACCTAATGTGTTTTTCTGGGCTGGAGAAGCATTTGCTGCAAAACATGCCAAACGTCCAGCAATAGCTCCCAAACCAAAAGAGCCAGGGCTGAAAGACATAGCTGGCCTGAAACCTCCTCAGGGGAGACACAAACAGAACCTTTCAATTTTGGTCTCACCACTTTCGTTTGCCTGGGAAACTCAAATGGACCTCCATGGTGCACCTAAAGTGTTTTTCTGGGCCGGAGCAGCATTTGCTGCCAAACATGCCAAACGTCCAGCAATAGCTCCCAAACCAAAAGAGCCCAGACTGAAAGACATAACTGGCCTGAAACCTCCTCAGGGGAGACACAAACAGCACCGTTCAATTTTGGTCTCACCGCTTTGGTTTGCCTGGGAAACTCAAATGTACCTCCATGGTGCACCTAAAGTGTTTTTCTGGGCCGGAGCAGCATTTGCTGCAAAACATGCCAAACGTCCAGCAATAGCTCCCAAATCAAAAGAGCAAGGGCTGAAAGACATAGCTGGCCTGAAACCTCCTCAGGGGAGACACAAACAGAACCTTTCAATTTTGGTCTCACCGCTTTCGTTTGCCTGGGAAACTCAAATGTACCTCCATGGTGCACGAAATTTTTTTTCTGGGCCGGAGTAGCATTTGCTGCCAAACATGCCAAACGTCCAGCAATAGCTCCCAAACCAAAAGAGCCAGGAATGAAAGACATAGCTGGCCTGAAACCTCCTCAGGGGAGACACAAACAGCACCTTTCAATTTTGGTCTCACCGCTTTGGTTTTTCTGGGAAACTCAAATGTACCTCCATGGTGCACCAAATGTTTTTTCTGGGCCAGAGTAGCATTTGCTGCCAAACATGCCAAACGTCCAGCAATAGCTCCCAAACCAAAAGAGCCAGGGATGAAAGACATAGCTGGCCTGAAACCTCCTCAGGGGAGACATAATCAGTATCTTTCAACCAGGTGCTCACAGCTTTCCTTATCATGGGATACTCAAATGTACCTCTATGGTGCACAAAAACTGTTTTTCTGGGCCGGAGCAGCATTTGCTATCAAACATGCCAAACGTCCAGCAATAGCTCCCAAACCAAAAGAGCCAGGGCTGAAAGACATAGCTGGCCTGAAACCTCCTCAGGGGAGACACAATCAGTATATTTACACCAGGTGCTCACAGCTTTCCTTATCATGGGATACTCAAATGCACCTCCATGGTGCACAAAAAGTGTTTTTCTTAGCAGGAGATGCATTTGCTGCCAAACATGCCAAAAGTCCAGCAATAGCTCCCAAACAAAAAGAGCCAGGACAGAAAGACATAGCTGGCCTGAAACCTCCTCAGGCGAGACAAAATCAGTATCTTTCAAGCAGGTGCTCACAGCTTTCCTTATCATGGGATACTCAAATGTACCTCCATGGTGCACCAAAAGTGTTTTTCTGGGCCGGAGCAACATTTGTTGCCAAACATGCCAAACGTCCAGCAATAGCTCCCAAACCAAAAGAGCCCGGACTGAAAGACATAGCTGGCCTGAAACCTCCTCAGGGGAGACACAAACAGCACCTTTCAATTTTGGTCTCACCGCTTTGGTTTGTCTGGGAAACTCAAATGAACCTCCATGGTGCACCTAAAGTGTTTTTCTGGGCTGGAGAAGCATTTCCTGCAAAACAGGCCAAACGTCCAGCAATAGCTCCCAAACCAAAAGAGCCAGGGCTGAAAGACATAGCTGGCCTGAAACTTCCTCAGGGGAGACACAAACAGAACCTTTCAATTTTGGTCTCACCGCTTTGGTTTGCCTGGGAAACTCAAATGTACCTCCATGGTGCACGAAATTTTTTTTCTGGGCCGAAGTAGCATTTGCTGCCAAACATGCCAAACGTCCAGCAATAGCTCCCAAACCAAAAGAGCCAGGACTGAAAGACATAGCTGGCCTGAAACCTCCTCAGGGGAGACACAAACAGCACCTTTCAATTTTGGTCTCACCGCTTTGGTTTGTCTGGGAAACTCAAATGTACCTCCATGGTGCACAAAAACTGTTTTTCTGGGCCGGAGCAGCATTTGCCTTCAAACATGCCAAACGTCCAGCAATAGCTCCCAAACCAAAAGAGCCAGGGCTGAAAGACATAGCTGGCCTGAAACCTCCTCAGGGGAGACAAAATCAGTATCTTTCAACCAGGTGCTCAGAGCTTTCCTTATCATGGGATACTCAAATGTACCTCTATGGTGCACAAAAACTGTTTTTCTGGGCCGGAGCAGCATTTGCCTTCAAACATGCCAAACGTCCAGCAATAGCTCCCAAACCAAAAGAGCCAGGGCTGAAAGACATAGCTGGCCTGAAACCTCCTCAGGGGAGACACAATCAGTATCTTTACACCAGGTGCTCACAGCTTTCCTTATCATGGGATAGTCAAATGCACCTCCATGGTGCACAAAAAGTGTTTTTCTTAGCCGGAGATGCATTTGCTGCCAAACATGCCAACAGTCCAGCAATAGCTCCCAAACAAAAAGAGCCAGGACTGAAAGACATAGCTGGCCTGAAACCTCCTCAGGGGAGACACAAGCACTATCTTTCAGCATGGGGCTCACCGCTTTCGTTTGCCTGGGAAACTCAAATGCTCCTCCATGGTGCACCAAAAGTGTTTTTCTCGGCCGGAGCAGCATTTGCTGCCAAACATGCCAAAAGTCCAGCAATAGCTCCCAAATCAAAAGAGCAAGGGCTGAAAGACATAGCTGGCCTGAAACCTCGTCAGGGGAGACACAAACAGAACATTTCAATTTTGGTCTCACCGCTTTCGTTTGCCTGGGAAACTCAAATGTACCTCCATGGTGCACCAAAAGTGTTTTACTGGGCCGGAGCAGCATTTGCTGCCAAACATGCCAAATGTCCAGCAATAGCTCCCAAACAAAAAGAGCCAGGGCTGAAAGACATAGCTGGCCTGAAACCTCCTCAGGGGAGACAAAATCAGTATCTTTCAACCAGATGCTCGCAGCTTTCCTTATCATGGGATACTCAAATGCACCTCCATGGTGCACCAAAAGTGTTTTTCTCGGCCGGAGCAGCATTTGCTGCCAAACATGCCAAAAGTCCAGCAATAGCTCCCAAACCAAAAGAGCCAGGACTGAAAGACATAGCTGGCCTGAAACCTCCTCAGGGGAGACACAAACACTATCTTTCAGCATGGGGCTCACCGCTTTCGTTTGCCTGGGAAACTCAAATGTACCTCCATGGTGCTACATAAGTGTTTTACTCAGCCGGAGATGCATTTGCTGCCAAAAATGCCAAACGTAAAGCAATATCTCCCAAGCCAAAAGAGCCAGAGCTGAAAGACATAGCTGGCCTGAAACCTCCTCAGGGGAGACACAAACAGCACCTTTCAATTTTGGTCTCACCGCTTTCGTTTGCCTGGGAAACTCAAATGTACCTCCATGGTGAACAAAATTGTTTTTCTCAGCCAGAGCAGCATTTGCGGCCAAACATGCCAAACGTCCAGCAATATCTCACAAACCAAAAGAGCCAGGACTGAAAGACATAGGTGGCCTGAAACCTCCTCAGGGGAGACGCAAACAGCACCTTTCAATTTTGGTCTCACCGCTTTGGTTTGACTAGGAAACTCAAATGTACCTGCATGGTGCACCAAAAGTGTTTTTCTGGGCCGGAGCAGCATTTACTGCCAAAAATGCCAAAAGTCTAGCAATAGCTCCCAAACCAAAAGAGCCAAGACTGAAAGACATAGCTGGCGTGAAACATCCTCAGGGGAGACACAAACAGCACCTTTCAATTTTGGTCTAACCGCTTTGGTTTGCCTGGGAAACTCAAATGTACCTCCATGGTGCACCAAAATTGTTTTTCTCGGCCGGAGTGGCATTTGCTGCCAAACATGCCAAACGTCCAGCAATAGCTCCCAAACCAAAACAGCCAGGACAGAAAGACATAGGTGGCGTGAAACTTCCTCAGGGGAGACACAAACAGCACCTTTCAATTTTGGTCTCTCCGCTTTGGTTTGCCTGGGAAACTCAAATGTACCTCCATGGTGCACCTAAAGTGTTTTTCTGGGCCGGAGCAGCATTTGCTGCAAAACATGCCAAACGTCCAGCAATAGGTCCCAAACCAAAAGAGCCGGGACAGAAAGACATAGCGCTCCTGAAACCTACTCAGGGGAGACACAAACAGCACCTTTCAATTTCGGTCTCACCGCTTTGGATTGCCTGGGAAACTCAAATGTACCTCCATGGTGCACCTAAAGTGTTTTTCTGGGCCGGAGGAGCATTTGCTGCAAAACATGCCAAACGTCTAGCAATATCTCCCAAACCAAAAGAGCCAAGACTGAAAGACATAGCTGGCCTGAAACATCCTCAGGGGAGACACAAACAGCACATTTCAATTTTGGTCTCACTGCTTTGGTTTGCCTGGGAAACTCAAATGTACGTCCATGGTGCACAAAAAGTTTTTTTCTGGGCCGGAGCAGTATTTGCTGCAAAACATGCCAAACGTCCAGCAATAGCTCCCAAACCAAAAGAGCCAGGGCTGAAAGACATAGCTGGCCTGAAACCTCCTCAGGGGAGACAAAATCAGTATCTTTCAACCAGATGCTCGCAGCTTTCCTTATCATGGGATACTCAAATGTACCTCTATGGTTCACAAAAACTGTTTTTCTGGGCGGGAGCAGCATTTGCTATCAAACATGCCAAACGTCCAGCAATAGCTCCCAAACCAAATGAGCCAAGACTGAAAGACATAGCTGGCCTGAAACCTCCTCAGGGGAGACACAAACAGCACATTTCAATTTTGGTCTCACTGCTTTGGTTTGCCTGGGAAACTCAAATGTACGTCCATGGTGCACAAAAAGTTTTTTCCTGGGCCGGAGCAGTATTTGCTGCAAAACATGCCAAACGTCCAGCAATAGCTCCCAAACAAAAAAGAGCCAGGGCTGAAAGACATAGCTGGCCTGAAACCTCCTCAGGGGAGACACAATCAGTATCTTTCAACCAGGTGCTCACAGCTTTCCTTATCATGGGATACTCAAATGCACCTCCATGGTGCACCAAAAGTCTTTTTCTGGGCCGGAGCAGCATTTGCTGACAAACATGCCAAAAGTCCAGCAATAGCTCCCAAACCAAAAGAGCCAGGACTGAAAGACATAGCTGGCCTGAAACCTCCTGAGGGGAGACACAAACACTATCTTTCAGCATGGGGCTCACCGCTTTCGTTTGCCTGGGAAACTCAAATGTACCTCCATGGTGCACCTAAAGTGTTTTTCTGGGCCGGAGCAGCATTTGCTGCAAAACATGCCAAACGTCCAGCAATAGCTCCCAAACCAAAAGAGCCAGGGCTGAAAGACATAGCTGGCCTGAAACCTCCTCAGGGGAGACACAAACAGCACCTTTCAATTTTGGTCTCTCCGCTTTGGTTTGCCTGGGAAACTCAAATGGACCTCCATGGTGCACCTAAAGTGTTTTTCTGGGCCGGAGCAGCATTTGCTGCCAAACATGCCAAACGTCCAGCAATAGCTCCCAAACCAAAAGAGCCCAGACTGAAAGACATAGCTGGCCTGAAACCTCCTCAGGGGAGACACAAACAGCACCGTTCAATTTTGGTCTCACCGCTTTGGTTTGCCTGGGAAACTCAAATGTACCTCCATGGTGCACCTAAAGTGTTTTTCTGGGCCGAAGAAGCATTTGCTGCAAAACATGCCAAACGTCCAGCAATAGCTCCCAAATCAAAAGAGCCCGGACTGAAAGACATAGCTGGCCTGAAACCTCCGAAGGGGAGACACAAACAGAACCTTTCAATTTTGGTCTCACCGCTTTCGTTTGCCTGGGAAACTCAAATGTACCTCCATGGTGCACGAAATTTTTTTTCTGGGCCGGAGTAGCATTTGCTGCCAAACATGCCAAACGTCCAGCAATAGCTCCCAAACCAAAAGAGCCAGGACTGAAAGACATAGCTGGCCTGAAACCTCCTCAGGGGAGACACAAACAGCACCTCTCAATTTTGGTCTCACCGCTTTGGTTTTTCTGGGAAACTCAAATGTACCTCCATGGTGCACCAAATGCTTTTTCTGGGCCAGAGTAGCATTTGCTGCCAAACATGCCAAACGTCCAGCAATAGCTCCCAAACCAAAAGAGCCAGGGCTGAAAGACATAGCTGGCCTGAAACCTCCTCAGGGGAGACAAAATCAGTATCTTTCAACCAGGTGCTCAGAGCTTTCCTTATCATGGGATACTCAAATGTACCTCTATGGTGCACAAAAACTGTTTTTCTGGGCCGGAGCAGCATTTGCTATCAAACATGCCAAACGTCCAGCAATAGCTCCCAAACCAAAAGAGCCAGGGCTGAAAGACATAGCTGGCCTGAAACCTCCTCAGGGGAGACACAATCAGTATCTTTACACCAGGTGCTCACAGCTTTCCTTATCATGGGATACTCAAATGCACCTCCATGGTGCACAAAAAGTGTTTTTCTTAGCAGGAGATGCATTTGCTGCCAAACATGCCAAAAGTCCAGCAATAGCTCCCAAACAAAAAGAGCCAGGACAGAAAGACATAGCTGGCCTGAAACCTCCTCAGGCGAGACACAATCAGTATCTTTCAAGCAGGTGCTCACAGCTTTCCTTATCATGGGATACTCAAATGTACCTCCATGGTGCACCAAAAGTGTTTTTCTGGGCCGGAGCAACATTTGTTGCCAAACATGCCAAACGTCCAGCAATAGCTACCAAACCAAAAGAGCCCGGACTGAAAGACATAGCTGGCCTGAAACCTCCTCAGGGGAGACACAAACAGCACCTTTCAATTTTGGTCTCACCACTTTGGTTTGTCTGGGAAACTCAAATGAACCTTTATGGTGCACCTAAAGTGTTTTTCTGGGCTGGAGAAGCATTTCCTGCAAAACAGGCCAAACGTCCAGCAATAGCTCCCAAACCAAAAGTGCCCGGACTGAAAGACATAGCTGGCCTGAAAACTCCTCAGGGGAGACACAAACAGCACCGTTCAATTTTGGTCTCACCGCTTTGGTTTGCCTGGGAAACTCAAATGTACCTCTATGGTGCACAAAAACTGTTTTTCTGGGCCGGAGCAGCATTTGCCTTCAAACATGCCAAACGTCCAGCAATAGCTCCCAAACCAAAAGAGCCTGGGCTGAAAGACATAGCTGGCCTGAAACCTCCTCAGGGGAGACAAAATCAGTATCTTTACACCAGGTGCTCACAGCTTTCCATATCATGGGATACTCAAATGCACCTCCATGGTGCACAAAAAGTGTTTTTCTTAGCCGGAGATGCATTTGCTGCCAAACATGCCAAAAGTCCAGCAATAGCTCCCAAACAAAAAGAGCCAGGACTGAAAGACATAGCTGGCCTGAAACCTCCTCAGGGGAGACACAAGCACTATCTTTCAGCATGGGGCTCACCGCTTTCGTATGCCTTGGAAACTCAAATGTACCTCCATGGTGCTACATAAGTGTTTTACTCAGCCGGAGATGCATTTGCTGCCAAAAATTCGAAACGTAAAGCAATAGCTCCCAAGCTAAAAGAGCCAGGGCTGAAAGACATAGCTGACCTGAAACCTCCTCAGGGGAGACACAAACAGCACCTTTCAATTTTGGTCTCACAACTTTCGTTTGCCTGGGAAACTCAAATGTACCTGCATGGTGCACCTGAAGTGTTTTTCTGGGCCGGAGCAGCATTTGCTGCCAAACATTCCAAACGTCCAGCAATAGCTCCCAAACCAAAAGAGCCAGGACTGAAAGACATAGCTGGCCTGAAATCTCCTCAGGGGAGACACAAACAGCACCTTTCAATTTTGGTCTCACCGCTTTCATTTGCATTCGGAAACTGAAATGTACCTCCATGGTGCACAAAATTGGTTTTTTCAGGCAGTGCAGCAGTTGCTGCCAAACATGCCAAACGTCCAGCAATAGCTCCCAACCCCAAAGCGCCAGGACTGAAAGACATATCTGGCCAGAAACCTCCTCAGGGGAGACATAATCAGTATGTTTCAGCCAGGTGCTCACAGCTTTCCTTATCATGGGATATTCAAAAATACCTCCATGTTGCTACATAAGTGTTTTACTCAGCCCGAGATGCATTTGCTGCCAAACGTTCCGAACGTCCAGCAATAGCTCCCAAACCAAAAGAGCCAGGACTGAAAGACATAGCTGGCCTGAAACCTCCTCAGGGAAGACACAATCAGTATCTTTCAACCAGGTGCTCACAGCTTTCCTTATCATGGGATACTCAAATGTACCTCCATGGTGAACAAAAAGTGTTTTTCTGGGCCGGAGCAGCATTTGCTGCCAAACATGCCAAACGTCCAGCAATAGCTCCCAAACCAAAAGAGCCCGGACTGAAAGACATCGATGGCCTGAAACCTCCTCAGGGGAGACACAAACAGCACCTTTCAATTTTGGTCTCACCGCTTTGGTTTGTCTGGGAAACTCAAATGTACCTCCATGGTGCACAAAAAGTGTTTTTCTGGGCCGGACAAGCTTTTGCTGCAAAACATGCCAAACGTCCAGCAATAGCTCCCAAATCAAAAGAGCCAGGGCTGAAAGACATAGCTGGCCTGAAACCTCCTCAGGGGAGACAAAAACAGAACCTTTCAATTTTGGTCTCACCGCTTTCGTTTGCCTGGGAAACTCAAATGTACCTCCGTGGTGCACCAATGGTGTTTTTCTGGGCCGGAGCAGCATTTGCTGCCAAACATGCCAAACGTCCAGCAATAGCTCCCAAACCAAAAGAGCCCGGACTGAAAGACATAGCTGGCCTGAAACCTCCTCAGGGGAGACACAAACAGCACCTTTCAATTTTGGTCTCACCGCTTTGGTTTGCCTGGGAAACTCAAATGTACCTCCATGGTGCACCTAAAGTGTTTTTCTGGGCCGGAGCAGCATTTGCTGCAAAACATGCCAAACGTCCAGCAATAGCTCCCAAATCAAAAGAGCCCGGACTGAAAGACATTGATGGCCTGAAACCTCCTCAGGGGAGACAGAAACAGCACCTTTCAATTTTGGTCTCACCGCTTTGGTTTGTCTGGGAAACTCAAATGAACCTCCATGGTGCACCTAAAGTGTTTTTCTGGGCTGGAGAAGCATTTGCTGCAAAACATGCCAAACGTCCAGCAATAGCTCCCAAACCAAAAGAGCCAGGGCTGAAAGACATAGCTGGCCTGAAACCTCCTCAGGGGAGACACAAACAGAACCTTTCAATTTTGGTCTCACCGCTTTCGTTTGCCTGGGAAACTCAAATGGACCTCCATGGTGCACCTAAAGAGTTTTTCTGGGCCGGAGCAGCATTTGCTGCCAAACATGCCAAACGTCCAGCAATAGCTCCCAAACCAAAAGAGCCCAGACTGAAAGACATAGCTGGCCTGAAACCTCCTCAGGGGAGACACAAACAGCACCGTTCAATTTTGGTCTCACCGCTTTGGTTTGTCTGGGAAACTCAAATGTACCTCCATGGTGCACCTAAAGTGTTTTTCTGGGCCGGAGCAGCATTTGCTGCAAAACATGCCAAACGTCCAGCAATAGCTCCCAAACCAAAAGAGCAAGGGCTGAAAGACATAGCTGGCCTGAAACCTCCTCAGGGGAGACACAAACAGAACCTTTCAATTTTGGTCTCACCGCTTTCGTTTGCCTGGGAAACTCAAATGTACCTCCATGGTGCACGAAATTTTTTTTCTGGGCCGGAGTAGCATTTGCTGCCAAACATGCCAAACGTCCAGCAATAGCTCCCAAACCAAAAGAGCCAGGACTGAAAGACATAGCTGGCCTGAAACCTCCTCAGGGGAGACACAAACAGCACCTTTCAATTTTGGTCTCACCACTTTGGTTTGTCTGGGAAACTCAAATGTACCTCCATGGTGCACCAAATGTTTTCTCTGGGCCAGAGTAGCATTTGCTGCCAAACATGCCAAATGTCCAGCAATAGCTCCCAAACCAAAAGAGCCAGGACTGAAAGATATAGCTGGCCTGAAACCTCCTCAGGGGAGACAAAATCAGTATCTTTCAACCAGGTGCTCAGAGCTTTCCTTATCATGGGATACTCAAATGTACCTCTATGGTGCACAAAAACTGTTTTTCTGGGCCGGAGCAGCATTTGCTATCAAACATGCCAAACGTCCAGCAATAGCTCCCAAACCAAAAGAGCCAGGGCTGAAAGACATAGCTGGCCTGAAACCTCCTCAGGGGAGACACAATCAGTATCTTTACACCAGGTGCTCACAGCTTTCCTTATCATGGGATACTCAAATGCACCTCCATGGTGCACAAAAAGTGTTTTTCTTAGCCGGAGATGCATTTGCTGCCAAACATGCCAAAAGTCCAGCAATAGCTACCAAACCAAAAGAGCCCGGACTGAAAGACATAGCTGGCCTGAAACCTCCTCAGGGGAGACACAAACAGAACCTTTCAATTTTGGTCTCACCGCTTTGGTTTGTCTGGGAAACTCAAATGAACCTCCATGGTGCACCTAAAGTGTTTTTCTGGGCTGGAGAAGCATTTCCTGCAAAACAGGCCAAACGTCCAGCAATAGCTCCCAAACCAAAAGAGCCAGGGCTGAAAGACATAGCTGGCCTGAAACCTCCTCAGGGGAGACACAAACAGCACCTTTCAATTTTGGTCTCACCGCTTTCGTTTGCCTGGGAAACTCAAATGGACCTCCATGGTGCACCTAAAGTGTTTTTCTGGGCCGGAGCAGCATTTGCTGCCAAACATGCCAAACGTCCAGCAATAGCTCCCAAACCAAAAGAGCCCGGACTGAAAGACATAGCTGGCCTGAAAACTCCTCAGGGGAGACACAAACAGCACCGTTCAATTTTGGTCTCACCGCTTTGGTTTGCCTGGGAAACTCAAATGTACCTCCATGGTGCACCTAAAGTGTTTTTCTGGGCCGGAGCAGCATTTGCTGCAAAACATGCCAAACGTCCAGCAATAGCTCCCAAATCAAAAGAGCAAGGGCTGAAAGACATAGCTGGCCTGATACCTCCTCAGGGGAGACACAAACAGCACCTTTCAGTTTTGGTCTCACCACTTTCGTTTTCATGGGAAACTCAAATGTACCTCCATGGTGCACCAAAAGTGTTTTTCTCGGCCGGAGTAGCATTTGCTGCCAAACATGCTAAACGTCCAGCAATAGCTCCCAAACCAAATGAGCCGGGACTGAAAAACATAGCTGGCCTGAAACCTCCTCAGGGGAGACACAAACAGCACATTTCAATTTTGGTCTCACAGCTTTGGTTTGCCTGGGAAACTCAAATGTACCTCCAAGGGGCACCTAAAGTGTTTTTCTGGGCCGGAGCAGCATTTGCTGCAAAACATGCCAAACGTCTAGCAATAGCTCCCAAACCAAAAGAGCCGGGAAAGAAAGACATAGCTGGCCTGAAACCTCCTCAGGGGAGACACAAACAGCACATTTCAATTTTGGTCTCACTGCTTTGGTTTTCCTGGAAAACTCAAATGTACTTCCATGGTGCACAAAAAGTGTTTTTCTCGGCCAAGACAGCATTTGCTGCCATACATTCCAAACGTCTAGCAATAGCTCCCAAACCAAAAGAGCCAGGACTGAAAGACATAGCTGGCCTGAAACCTCTTCAGGGGAGACACAAACAGTATCTTTCAGCATCGGGCTCACCGCTTTTGTTTGTCTGGGAAACTCAAATGTACCTCCATGTTGCTACATTAGTGTTTTACTCAACAGGAGATTCATTTGCTGCCAAACATGCCAAACGTCCAGCAATAGCTCCCAAACCAAAAGAGCCAGGACTGAAAGACATAGCTGGCCTGAAACCTCCTCAAAGGAGACACAAACAGCACCTTTCAATTTTGGTCTCACCGCTTTCGTTTGCCTGGGAAACTCAAATGTACCTCCATGGTGAACAAAATTGTTTTTCTCAGCCAGAGCAGCATTTGCGGCCAAACATGCCAAACGTCCAGCAATATCTCCCAAACCAAAAGAGCCAGGACTGAAAGACATAGGTGGCCTGAAACCTCCTCAGGGGAGACGCAAACAGCACCTTTCAATTTTGGTATCACCGCTTTGGTTTGACTAGGAAACTCAAATGTACCTGCATGGTGCACCAAAAGTGTTTTTCTGGGCCGGAGCAGCATTTACTGCCAAAAATGCCAAAAGTCTAGCAATAGCTCCCAAACCAAAAGAGCCAAGACTGAAAGACATAGCTGACCTGAAACCTCCTCAGGGGAGACACAAACAGCACCTTTCAATTTCGGTCTCACCGCTTTGGTTTGCCTGGGAAACTCAAATGTACCTCCATGGTGCACCAAAAGTGTTTTTCTGGGCCGGAGCAGCATTTGCTGCAAAACATGCCAAACGTCTAGCAATAGCTCCCAAACCAAAAGAGCCAAGACTGAAAGACATAGCTGGCCTGAAACCTACTCAGGGGAGACACAAACAGCACATTTCAATTTTGGTCTCACTGCTTTGGTTTGCCTGGGAAACTCAAATGTACGTCCATGGTGCACAAAAAGTTTTTTTCTGGGCCGGAGCAGTATTTGCTGCAAAACATGCCAAACGTCCAGCAATAGCTCCCAAACCAAAAGAGCCAGGGCTGAAAGACATAGCTGGCCTGAAACCTCCTCAGGGGAGACAAAATCAGTATCTTTCAACTAGATGCTCGCAGCTTTCCTTATCATGGGATACTCAAATGTACCTCTATGGTTCACAAAAACTGTTTTTCTGGGCGGGAGCTGCATTTGCTATCAAACATGCCAAACGTCCAGCAATAGCTCCCAAACCAAAAGAGCCAGGACTGAAAGACATAGCTGGCCTGAAACCTCCTCAGGGGAGACACAAACAGCACATTTCTATTTTGGTCTCACTGCTTTGGTTGCCTGGGAAACTCAAATGTACGTCCATGGTGCACAAAAAGTTTTTTTCTGGGCCGGAGCAGTATTTGCTGCAAATCATGCCAAACGTCCAGCAATAGCTCCCAAACCAAAAGAGCCAGGGCTGAAAGACATAGCTGGCCTGAAACCTCCTCAGGGGAGACACAATCAGTATCTTTCAACCAGGTGCTCACAGCTTTCCTTATCATGGGATACTCAAATGCACCTCCATGGTGCACCAAAAGTGTTTTTCTCGGCCGGAGCAGCATTTGCTGACAAACATGCCAAACGTCCAGCAATAGCTCCCAAACCAAAAGAGCCAGGACTGAAAGACATAGCTGGCCTGAAACCTCCTGAGGGGAGACACAAACACTATCTTTCAGCATGGGGCTCACCGCTTTGGTTTGCCTGGGAAACTCAAATGTACCTCCATGGTGCACCTAAAGTGTTTTTCTGGGCCGGAGCAGCATTTGCTGCAAAACATGCCAAACGTCCAGCAATAGCTCCCAAATCAAAAGAGCCCGGACTGAAAGACATAGCTGGCCTGAAACCTCCTCAGGGGAGACACAAACAGCACCTTTCAATTTTGGTCTCAGCGCTTTGGTTTGTCTGGGAAACTCAAATGAACCTCCATGGTGTACCTAAAGTGTTTTTCTGGGCTGGAGAAGCATTTGCTGCAAAACATGCCAAACGTCCAGCAATAGCTCCCAAACCAAAAGAGCCAGGGCTGAAAGACATAGCTGGCCTGAAACCTCCTCAGGGGAGACACAAACAGAACCTTTCAATTTTGGTCTCACCGCTTTCGTTTGCCTGGGAAACTCAAATGGACCTCCATGGTGCACCTAAAGAGTTTTTCTGGGACAGAGCAGCATTTGCTGCCAAACATGCCAAACGTCCAGCAATAGCTCCCAAATCAAAAGAGCAAGGGCTGAAAGACATAGCTGGCCTGAAACCTCCTCAGGGGAGACACAAACAGAACCTTTCAATTTTGGTCTCACCGCTTTCGTTTTCCTGGGAAACTCAAATGTACCTCCATGGTGCACGAAATTTTTTTTCTGGGCCGGAGTAGCATTTGCTGCCAAACATGCCAAACGTCCAGCAATAGCTCCCAAACCAAAAGAGCCAGGACTGAAAGACATAGCTGGCCTGAAACCTCCTCAGGGGAGACACAAACAGCACCTTTCAATTTTGGTCTCACCACTTTGGTTTGTCTGGGAAACTCAAATGTACCTCCATGGTGCACCAAATGTTTTTTCTGGGCCAGAGTAGCATTTACTGCCAAAAATGCCAAAAGTCTAGCAATAGCTCCCAAACCAAAAGAGCCAGGACTGAAAGATATAGCTGGCCTGAAACCTCCTCAGGGGAGACAAAATCAGTATCTTTCAACCAGGTGCTCAGAGCTTTCCTTATCATGGGATACTCAAATGTACCTCTATGGTGCACAAAAACTGTTTTTCTGGGCCGGAGCAGCATTTGCTATCAAACATGCCAAACGTCCAGCAATAGCTCCCAAACCAAAAGAGCCAGGACTGAAAGACATAGCTGGCCTGAAACCTCCTCAGGGGAGACACAATCAGTATCTTTCAAACAGGTGCTCACAGCTTTCCTTATCATGGGATACTCAAATGCACCTCCATGGTGCACAAAAAGTGTTTTTCTTAGCCGGAGATGCATTTGCTGCCAAACATGCCAAAAGTCCAGAAATATCTCCCAAACAAAAAGAGCCAGGACTGAAAGACATAGCTGGCCTGAAACCTCCTCAGGCGAGACACAATCAGTATCTTTCAAGCAGGTGCTCACAGCTTTCCTTATCATGGGATACTCAAATGTACCTCCATGGTGCACCTAAAGTGTTTTTCTGGGCTGGAGAAACATTTCCTGCAAAACAGGCCAAACGTCCAGCAATAGCTCCCAAACCAAAAGAGCCAGGGCTGAAAGACATAGCTGACCTGAAACCTCCTCAGGGGAGACACAAACAGCACCTTTCAATTTTGGTCTCACCGCTTTGGTTTGCCTGGGAAACTCAAATGTACCTCCATGGTGCACCTAAAGTGTTTTTCTGGGCCGGAGCAGCATTTGCTGCCAAACTTGCCAAACGTCCAGCAATAGCTCCCAAACCAAAAGAGCCAGGGATGAAAGACATAGCTGGTCTGAAACCTCCTCAAGGGAGACACAAAGTTCACCTTTCAATTTTGGTCTAACCGCTTTGGTTTGCCTGGGAAACTCAAATGTACCTCCATGGTGCACCAAAATTGTTTTTCTCGGCCGGAGTAGCATTTGCTGCCAAACATGCTAAACGTCCAGCAATAGCTCCCAAACAAAATGAGCCGGGACTGAAAGACATAGCTGGCCTGAAACCTCCTCAGGGGAGACACAAACAGCACCTTTCAATTTTGGTCTCACCGCTTTGGTTTGCCTGGGAAACTCAAATGTACCTCCAAGGGGCACCTAAAGTGTTTTTCTGGGCCGGAGCAGCATTTGCTGCAAAACATGCCAAACGTCTAGCAATAGCTCCCAAACCAAAAGAGCCAGGACTGAAAGACATAGCTGGCCTGAAACCTCCTCAGGGGAGACACAAACAGCACATTTCAATTTTGGTCTCACCGCTTTCGTTTGTCTGGGAAACTCAAATGTACCTCCATGTTGCTACATTAGTGTTTTACTCAACAGGAGATTCATTTGCTGCCAAACATGCCAAACGTCCAGCAATAGCTCCCAAACCAAAAGAGCCAGGACTGAAAGACATAGCTGGCCTGAAACCTCCTCAGGGGAGACACAAACAGCACCTTTCAATTTTGGTCTCACCGCTTTCGTTTCCCTGGGAAACTCAAATGTACCTCCATGGTGAACAAAATTGTTTTTCTCAGCCAGAGCAGCATTTGCGGCCAAACATGCCAAACGTCCAGCAATATCTCCCAAACCAAAAGAGCCAGGACTGAAAGACATAGGTGGCCTGAAACCTCCTCAGGGGAGACGCAAACAGCACCTTTCAATTTTGGTCTCACCGCTTTGGTTTGACTAGGAAACTCAAATGTACCTGCATGGTGCACCAAAAGTGTTTTTCTGGGCCGGAGCAGCATTTACTGCCAAAAATGCCAAAAGTCTAGCAATAGCTCCCAAACCAAAAGAGCCAAGACTGAAAGACATAGCTGGCGTGAAACATCCTCAGGGGAGACACAAACAGCACCTTTCAATTTTGGTCTAACCGCTTTGGTTTGCCTGGGAAACTCAAATGTACCTTCATGGTGCACCAAAATTGTTTTTCTCGGCCGGAGTGTCATTTGCTGCCAAACATGCCAAACGTCCAGCAATAGCTCCCAAACCAAAACAGCCAGGACAGAAAGACATAGGTGGCGTGAAACTTCCTCAGGGGAGACACAAACAGCACCTTTCAATTTTGGTCTCTCCGCTTTGGTTTGCCTGGGAAACTCAAATGTACCTCCATGGTGCACCTAAAGTGTTTTTCTGGGCTGGAGAAGCATTTGCTGCAAAACATGCCAAACGTCCAGCAATAGGTCCCAAACCAAAAGAGCCGGGACAGAAAGACATAGCGCTCCTGAAACCTCCTCAGGGGAGACAATAACAGCACCTTTCAATTTTGGTCTCACTGCTTTGGTTTGCCTGGGAAACTCAAATGTACGTCCATGGTGCACAAAAAGTTTTTTTCTGGGCCGGAGCAGTATTTGCTGCAAATCATGCCAAACGTCCAGCAATAGCTCCCAAACCAAAAGAGCCAGGGATGAAAGACATAGCTGGCCTGAAACCTCCTCAGGGGAGAAAAAGTCAGTATCTTTCAACTAGATGCTCGCAGCTTTCCTTATCATGGGATACTCAAATGTACCTCTATGGTTCACAAAAACTGTTTTTCTCGGCCGGAGCAGCATTTGCTGACAAACATGCCAAACGTCCAGCAATAGCTCCCAAACCAAAAGAGCCAGGACTGAAAGACATAGCTGGCCTGAAACCTCCTGAGGGGAGACACAAACACTATCTTTCAGCATGGGGCTCACCGCTTTGGTTTGCCTGGGAAACTCAAATGTACCTCCATGGTGCACCTAAAGTGTTTTTCTGGGCCGGAGCAGCATTTGCTGCAAAACATGCCAAACGTCCAGCAATAGCTCCCAAATCAAAAGAGCCCGGACTGAAAGACATAGCTGGCCTGAAACCTCCTCAGGGGAGACACAAACAGCACCGTTCAATTTTGGTCTCACCGCTTTGGTTTGCCTGGGAAACTCAAATGTACCTCCATGGTGCACCTAAAGTGTTTTTCTGGGCCGGAGCAGCATATGCTGCAAAACATGCCAAACGTCCAGCAATAGCTCCCAAATCAAAAGAGCAAGGGCTGAAAGACATAGCTGGCCTGAAACCTCCTCAGGGGAGACACAAACAGAACCTTTCAATTTTGGTCTCACCGCTTTCGTTTGCCTGGGAAACTCAAATGTACCTCCATGGTGCACGAAATTTTTTTTCTGGGCCGGAGTAGCATTTGCTGCCAAACATGCCAAACGTCCAGCAATAGCTCCCAAACCAAAAGAGCCAGGACTGAAAGACATAGCTGGCCTGAAACCTCCTCAGGGGAGACACAAACAGCACCTTTCAATTTTGGTCTCACCGCTTTCGTTTGTCTGGGAAACTCAAATGTACCTCCATGGTGCACCAAATGTTTTTTCTGGGCCAGAGTAGCATTTGCTGCCAAACATGCCAAATGTCCAGCAATAGCTCCCAAACCAAAAGAGCCAGGACTGAAAGACATAGCTGGCCTGAAACCTCCTCAGGGGGGACAAAATCAGTATCTTTCAACCAGGTGCTCAGAGCTTTCCTTATCATGGGATACTCAAATGTACCTCTATGGTGCACAAAAACTTTTTTTCTGGGCCGGAGCTGCATTTGCTATCAAACATGCCAAACGTCCAGCAATAGCTCCCAAACCAAAAGAGCCAGGGCTGAAAGACATAGCTGGCCTGAAACCTCCTCAGGGGAGACACAAGCACTATCTTTCAGCATGGGGCTCACCGCTTTCGTTTGCCTTGGAAACTCAAATGTACCTCCATGGTGCTACATAAGTGTTTTACTCAGCCGGAGATGCATTTGCTGCCAAAAATGCGAAACGTAAAGCACTACCTTCCAAGCTAAAAGAGCCAGGGCTGAAAGACATAGCTGGCCTGAAACCTCCTCAGGAGAGACACAAACAGCACCTTTCAATTTTGGTCTCACCGCTTTGGTTTGCCTGGGAAACTCAAATGTACCTCCATGGTGCACAAAATGTGTTTTTCTCAGCTAGAGCAGCATTTGCTGCCAAACATGCCAAACGTCCAGCAATAGCTCCCAAACCAAAAGCGCCAGGACTGAAAGACATATCTGGCCAGAAACATCCTCAGGGGAGACATAATCAGTATGTTTCAACCAGGTGCTCACAGCTTTCCTTATCATGGGATATTCAAATATACCTCCATGTTACTACATAAGTGTTTTACTCAGCCCGAGATGCATTTGCTGCCAAACGTTCCGAACGTCCAGCAATAGCTCCCAAACCAAAAGAGCCAGGACTGAAAGACATAGCTGGCCTGAAACCTCCTCAGGGGAGACACAATCAGTATCTTTCAAACAGGTGCTCACAGCTTTCCTTATCATGGGATACTCAAATGTACCTCCATAGTGAACAAAATTGTTTTTCTCAGCCAGAGCAACATTTGCTGCCAAACATGCCAAACGTCCAGCAATAGCTCCCAAATCAAAAGAGCAAGGGCTGAAAGACATAGCTGGCCTGAAACCTCCTCAGGGGAGACACAAACAGAACCTTTCAATTTTGGTCTCACCGCTTTCCTTTGCCTGGGAAACTCAAATGTACCTTCATGGTGCACCAAAAGTGTTTTTCTGGGCCGGAGCAGCATTTGCTGCCAAACATGCCAAACGTCCAGCAATAGCTCCCAAACCAAAAGAGCCCGGACTGAAAGACATCGATGGCCTGAAACCTCCTCAGGGGAGACACAAACAGCACCTTTCAATTTTGGTCTCACCGCTTTGGTTTGTCTGGGAAACTCAAATGTACCTCCATGGTGCACAAAAAGTGTTTT
Source organism: Laterallus jamaicensis coturniculus (assembly GCA_022605575.1). Taxonomy (NCBI): domain Eukaryota; kingdom Metazoa; phylum Chordata; class Aves; order Gruiformes; family Rallidae; genus Laterallus; species Laterallus jamaicensis. The sequence continues at coordinate 83,952,478 of JAKCOX010000003.1, forward strand.
TCTGGGCCGGAGAAGCATTTGCTGCAAAACATGCCAAACGTCCAGCAATAGCTCCCAAACCAAAAGAGCCCAGACTGAAAGACATCGATGGCCTGAAACCTCCTCAGGGGAGACACAAACAGAACCTTTCAATTTTGGTCTCACCGCTTTCGTTTGCCTGGGAAACTCAAATGTACCTCCGTGGTGCACCAATGGTGTTTTTCTGGGCCGAAGCAGCATTTGCTGCCAAACATGCCAAACGTCCAGCAATAGCTCCCAAACCAAAAGAGCCCGGACTGAAAGACATAGCTGGCCTGAAACCTCCTAAGGGGGGACACAAACAGCACTTTTCAATTTTGGTCTCACCGCTTTGGTTTGCCTGGGAAACTCAAATGTACCTCCATGGTGCACCTAAAGTGTTTTTCTGGGCCGGAGCAGCATTTGCTGCAAAACATGCCAAACGTCTAGCAATAGCTCCCAAATCAAAAGAGCCCGGACTGAAAGACATCGATGGCCTGAAACCTCCTCAGGGGAGACACAAACAGCACCTTTCAATTTTGGTCTCACCGCTTTGGTTTGTCTGGGAAACTCAAATGAACCTCCATGGTGCACCTAAAGTGTTTTTCTGGGCTGGAGAAGCATTTGCTGCAAAACATGCCAAACGTCCAGCAATAGCTCCCAAACCAAAAGAGCCAGGGCTGAAAGACATAGCTGGCCTGAAACCTCCTCAGGGGAGACACAAACAGAACCTTTCAATTTTGGTCTCACGGCTTTCGTTTGCCTGGGAAACTCAAATGGACCTCCATGGTGCACCTAAAGTGTTTTTCTGGGCCGGAGCAGCATTTGCTGCCAAACATGCCAAACGTCCAGCAATAGCTCCCAAACCAAAAGAGCCCGGACTGAAAGACATAGCTGGCCTGAAACCTCCTCAGGGGAGACACAAACAGCACCTTTCAATTTTGGTCTCACCGCTTTGGTTTGCCTGGGAAACTCAAATGTACCTCCATGGTGCACCTAAAGTGTTTTTCTGGGCCGGAGCAGCATTTGCTGCAAAACATGCCAAACGTCCAGCAATAGCTCCCAAATCAAAAGAGCCCGGACTGAAAGACATCGATGGCCTGAAACCTCCTCAGGGGAGACACAAACAGCACCTTTCAATTTTGGTCTCACCGCTTTGGTTTGTCTGGGAAACTCAAATGAACCTCCATGGTGCACCTAAAGTGTTTTTCTGCGCTGGAGAAGCTTTTGCTGCAAAACATGCCAAACGTCCAGCAATAGCTCCCAAACCAAAAGAGCCAGGGATGAAAGACATAGCTGGCCTGAAACCTCCTCAGGGGAGACACAAACAGCACCTTTCAATTTTGGTCTCACCGCTTTGGTTTGTCTCGGGAACTCAAATGTACCTCCATGGTTCACCAAATGTTTTTTCTGGGTCGGAGCAGCATTTGCTGCAAAACATGCCAAACGTCCAGCAATAGCTCCCAAACCAAAAGAGCCAGGACTGAAAGACATAGCTGGCCTGAAACCTCCTCAGTGGAGACACAAACAGCACCTTTCAATTTTGGTCTCACCGCTTTCGTTTGCCTGGGAAACTCAAATGTACCTCCAAGGTGAACAAAATTGTTTTTCTCAGCCAGAGCAGCAATTGCTGCCAAACATGCCAAAAGTCCAGCAATAGCTCCCAAACCAAAAGAGCCAGGACTGAAAGACATAGCTGGCCTGAAACCTCCTCAGGGGAGACACAAACACTATCTTTCAGCATGGGGCTCACCGCTTTCGTTTGCCTGGGAAACTCAAATGTACCTCCATGGTGCTACATAAGTGTTTTACTGGGCCGGAGATGCATTTGCTGCCAAAAATGCCAAACGTAAAGCAATATCTCCCAAGCCAAAAGAGCCAGAGCTGAAAGACATAGCTGACCTGAAACCTCCTCAGGGGAGACACAAACAGCAGCTTTCAATTTTGGTCTCACCTCTTTCATTTGCATGGGAAACTCAAATGTACCTACATGGTGCACAAAATTGGTTTTCTCAGCCAGTGCAGCATTTGCTGCCAAACATGCCAAACGTCCAGCAATAGCTCCCAAACCAAAAGAGCCAGGACTGAAAGACATAGCTGGCCTGAAACCTCCTCAGGGGAGACACAAACTGCACCTTTCAATTTTGGTCTCACCGCTTTCGTTTGCCTGGGAATCTCAAATGTACCTCCCAGGTGCTCCAAAAGAGTTTTTCTAGCCCGGAGCAGCATTTGCTGCCAAACATGCCAAACGTCCAGCAATAGCTCCCAAACCAAAAGAGCCAGGACTGAAAGACATAGCTGGTCTGAAACCTCCTCAGGGGAGACACAAAGTTCACCTTTCAATTTTGGTCTAACCGCTTTGGTTTGCCTGGGAAACTCAAATGTACCTCCATGGTGCACCAAAATTGTTTTTCTCGGCCGGAGTAGCATTTGCTGCCAAACATGCCAAACGTCCAGCAATAGCTCCCAAACCAAATGAGCCGGGACTGAAAGACATAGCGCTCCTGAAACCTCCTCAGGGGAGACACAAACAGCACCTTTCAATTTTGGCCTCACCGATTTGGTTTGCCTGGGAAACTCAAATGTACCTCCAAGGGGCACCTAAAGAGTTTTTCTGGGCCTGAGCAGCATTTGCTGCAAAACATGCCAAACATCTAGCAATAGCTCCCAAACCAAAAGAGCCAGGACTGAAAGACATAGCTGGCCTGAAACCTCGTCAGGGGAGACACAAACAGCACATTTCAATTTTGGTATCACTGCTTTGGTTTTCCTGGAAAACTCAAATGTACTTCCATGGTGCACAAAAAGTGTTTTTCTCGGCCAAGACAGCATTTGCTGCCATACATTCCAAACGTCTAGCAATAGCTCCCAAACCAAAAGAGCCAGGACTGAAAGACATAGCTGGCCGGAAACCTCTTCAGGGGAGACACAAACAGTAACTTTCAGCATCGGGCTCACCGCTTTTGTTTGTCTGGGAAACTCAAATGTACCTCCATGTTGCTACATTAGTGTTTTACTCAACAAGAGATGCATTTGCTGCCAAACATGCCAAACGTCCAGCAATAGCTCCCAAACCAAAAGAGCCAGGACTGAAAGACATAGCTGGCCTGAAACCTCCTCAGGGGAGACACAAACAGCACCTTTCATCTTTGGTCTCACCGCTTTCGTTTGCCCGGGAAACTCAAATGTACCTCCATGGTGCACCAAAAGTGTTTTTCTGGGCCGGAGCAGCATTTGCTGCCAAACATGCCAAACGTCCAGCAATATCTCCCAAACCAAAAGAGCCAGGACTGAAAGACATAGCTGGCCTGGAACCTCCTCAGGGGATACACAAACAGCACCTTTCAATTTTGGTCTAACCGCTTTGGTTTGCCTGGGAAACTCAAATGTACCTCCATGGTGCACCAAAATTGTTTTTCTCGGCCGGAGTGGCATTTGCTGCCAAACATGCCAAACGTCCAGTAATAGCTCCCAAACCAAAACAGCCAGGACAGGAAGACATAGGTGGCGTGAAGCTTCCTCAGGGGAGACACAAACAGCACCTTTCAATTTTGGTCTCTCCGCTTTGTTTTGCCTGGGAAACTCAAATGTACCTCCATGGCGCACCTAAAGTGTTTTTCTGGGCCGGAGCAGCATTTGCTGCAAAACATGCCAAACGTCCAGCAATAGGTCCCAAACCAAAAGAGCCGGGACAGAAAGACATAGCGCTCCTGAAACCTCCTCAGGGGAGACACAAACAGCACCTTTCAATTTCGGTCTCACCGCTTTGGTTTGCCTGGGAAACTCAAATGTACCTCCATGGTGCACCAAAAGTGTTTTTCTGGGCCGGAGCAGCATTTGCTGCAAAACATGCCAAACGTCTAGCAATAGTTCCCAAACCAAAAGAGCCAAGACTGAAAGACATAGCTGGCCTGAAACCTCCTCAGGGGAGACACAAACAGCACATTTCAATTTTGGTCTCACTGCTTTGGTTTGCCTGGGAAACTCAAATGTACGTCCATGGTGCACAAAAAGTTTTTTTCTTGGCCGGAGCAGTATTTGCTGCAAAACATGCCAAACGTCCAGCAATAGCTCCCAAACCAAAAGAGCCAGGGCTGAAAGACATAGCTGGCCAAAACCTCCTCAGGGGAGACAAAATCAGTATCTTTCAACCAGTTGCTCGCAGCTTTCCTTATCATGGGATACTCAAATGTACCTCTATGGTTCACAAAAACTGTTTTTCTGGGCGGGAGCAGCATTTGCTATCAAACATGCCAAACGTCCAGCAATAGCTCCCAAACCAAAAGAGCCAAGACTGAAAGACATAGCTGGCCTGAAACCTCCTCAGGGGAGACACAAACAGCACCTTTCAATTTTGGTCTCACTGCTTTGGATTGCCTGGGAAACTCAAATGTACGTCCATGGTGCACAAAAAGTTTTTTTCTGGGCCGGAGCAGTATTTGCTGCAAAACATGCCAAACGTCCAGCAATAGCTCCCAAACCAAAAGAGCCAGGGATGAAAGACATAGCTGGCCTGAAACCTCCTCAGGGGAGACATAATCAGTATCTTTCAACCAGGTGCTCACAGCTTTCCTTATCATGGGATACTCAATTGTACCTCCCAGGTGCACAAAAAGTGTTTTTCTCGGACGGAGCAGCATTTGCTGCCAAACATGCCAAAAGTCCAGCAATAGCTCCCAAACCAAAAGAGCCCGGACTGAAAGACATAGCTGGCCTGAAACCTCCTCAGGGGAGACACAAACACTATCTTTCAGCATGGGGCTCACCGCTTTCGTTTGCCTGGGAAACTCAAATGTACCTCCATGGTGCACCAAAATTGTTTTTCTCGGCCGGAGTAGCATTTGCTGCCAAACATGCCAAACGTCCAGCAATAGCTCCCAAACCAAAAGAGCCGGGACTGAAAGACATAGCGCTCCTGAAACTTCCTCAGGGGAGACACAAACAGCACCTTTCAATTTTGGTCTCACTGCTTTGGTTTGCCTGGGAAACTCAAATGTACCTCCATGGTGCAATAAAATTATTTTTCTCGGCCGGAGCAGCATTTGCTGCAAAACATGCCAAACGTCCAGCAATAGCTCCCAAAGCAAAAGAGCCGGGACAGAAAGACATAGTACTCCTGAAACCTCCTCAGGGGAGACACAAACAGCACCTTTCAATTTCGGTCTCACCGCTTTCGTTTGCCTGGGTGACTCAAATGTACCTCCATGGTGCACCAAAAGAGTTTTTCTGGGCCGGAGCAGCATTTGCTGCCAAACATGCCAAACGTCCAGCAATAGCTCCCAAACCGAAAGAGCTAGGACTGAAAGACATAGGTGGCCTGAAACCTCCTCAGGGGAGACACAATCAGTATCTTTTTACCAGGTGCTCACAGCTTTCCTTATCATGGGATACTCAAATGCACCTCCATGGTGCACCAAAAGTGTTTTTCTCGGCCGGAGTAGCATTTGCTGCCAAACATGCCAAACGTCCAGCAATAGCTCCCAAACCAAAAGAGCCAGGACTGAAAGACATAGCGCTCCTGAAACTTCCTCAGGGGAGACACAAACAGCACCTTTCAATTTTGGTCTCACCGCTTTGGTTTGCCTGGGAAACTCAAATGTACCTCCAAGGTGCAATACAATTATTTTTCTCGGCCGGAGCAGCATTTGCTGCAAAACATGCCAAACGTCCAGCAATAGCTCCCAAACCAAAAGAGCCGGGACAGAAAGACATAGCGCTCCTGAAACCTCCTCAGGGGAGACACAAACAGAACGTTTCAATTTCGGTCTCACCGCTTTGGTTTGCCTGGGAAACTCAAATGTACCTCCATGGTGCACCAAAATTGTTTTTCTGGGCCGGAGCAGCATTTGCTGCAAAACATGCCAAACGTCTATCAATAGCTCCCAAACCAAAAGAGCCCGGACTGAAAGACATAGCAGGCCTGAAACCTCCTCAGGGGAGACACAAACAGTATCTTTCAAACAATGCTCACAGCTTTCCTTATCATGGGATACTCAAATGTACCTCCATGGTGCACAAAAAGTCTTTTTCTGGGCCGGAGCAACATTTGCTGCCAAACATGCCAAACGTCCAGCAATAGCTCCCAAATCAAAAGAGCAAGGGCTGAAAGACATAGCTGGCCTGAAACCTCCTCAGGGGAGACACAAACAGAACCTTTCAATTTTGGTCTCACCGCTTTCCTTTGCCTGGGAAACTCAAATGTACCTCCATGGTGAACCAAAAGTGTTTTTCTGGGCCGGAGCAGCATTTGCTGCAAAACATGCCAAACGTCTAGCAATAGCTCCCAAATCAAAAGAGCCCGGACTGAAAGACATCGATGGCCTGAAACCTCCTCAGGGGAGACACAAACAGCACCTTTCAATTTTGGTCTCACCGATTTGGTTTGTCTGGGAAACTCAAATGAACCTCCATGGTGCACCTAAATTCTTTTTCTGGGCTGGAGAAGCATTTGCAGCAAAACATGCCAAACGTCCAGCAATAGCTCCCAAACCAAAAGAGCCAGGGCTGAAAGACATAGCTGGCCTGAAACCTCCTCAGGGGAGACACAAACAGAACCTTTCAATTTTGGTCTCACCGCTTTCGTTTGCCAGGGAAACTCAAATGGACCTCCATGGTGCACCTAAAGTGTTTTTCTGGGCCGGAGCAGCATTTGCTGCAAAACATGCCAAACGTCCAGCAATAGCTCCCAAACCAAAAGAGCCAGGGCTGAAAGACATAGCTGGCCTGAAACCTCCTCAGGGGAGACACAAACAGCACCTTTCAATTTTGGTCTCACCGCTTTGGTTTGCCTGGGAAACTCAAATGTACCTCCATGGTGCACCTAAAGTGTTTTTCTGGGCCGGAGCAGCATTTGCTGCAAAACATGCCAAACGTCTAGCAATAGCTCCCAAATCAAAAGAGCCCGGACTGAAAGACATAGCTGGCCTGAAACCTCCTCAGGGGAGACACAAACAGCACCTTTCAATTTTGGTCTCACCACTTTGGTTTGTCTGGGAAACTCAAATGAACCTCCATGGTGCACCTAAAGTGTTTTTCTGGGCTGGAGAAGCATTTGCTGCCAAACATGCCAAACGTCCAGCAATAGCTCCCAAACCAAAAGAGCCAGGACAGAAAGACATAGCTGGCCTGAAACCTCCTCAGGGGAGACACAAACAGAACCTTTCAATTTTGGTCTCTCCGCTTTCGTTTGCCTGGGAAACTCAAATGGACCTCCATGGTGCACCTAAAGTGTTTTTCTGGGCCGGAGCAGCATTTGCTGCCAAACATGCAAAACGTCCAGCAATAGCTCCCAAACCAAAAGAGCCCGGACTGAAAGACATAGCTGGCCTGAAACCTCCTCAGGGGAGACACAAACAGCACCGTTCAATTTTGGTCTCACCGCTTTGGTTTGCCTGGGAAACTCAAATGTACCTCCATGGTGCACCTAAAGTGTTTTTCTGGGCCGGAGCAGCATTTGCTGCAAAATATGCCAAACGTCCAGCAATAGCTCCCAAACCAAAAGAGCCCGGACTGAAAGACATAGCTGGCCTGAAACCTCCTCAGGGGAGACACAAACAGCACCTTTCAATTTTGGTCTCACCGCTTTGGTTTGTCTCGGAAACTCAAATGTACCTCCATGGTGCACCAAATGTTTTTTCTGGGCCGGAGCAGCATTTGCTGCAAAACATGCCAAACGTCCAGCAATAGCTCCCAAATCAAAAGAGCAAGGTCTGAAAGACATAGCTGGCCTGAAACCTCGTCAGGGGAGACAAAATCAGTATCTTTCAACCAGATGCTCGCAGCTTTCCTTATCATGGGATACTCAAATGCACCTCCATGGTGCACCAAAAGTGTTTTTCTCGGCCGGAGCAGCATTTGCTGCCAAACATGCCAAAAGTCCAGCAATAGCTCCCAAACCAAAAGAGCCAGGACTGAAAGACATAGCTGGCCTGAAACCTCCTCAGGGGAGACACAAACACTATCTTTCAGCATGGGGCTCACCGCTTTCGTTTGCCTGGGAAACTCAAATGTACCTCCATGGTGCTACATAAGTGTTTTACTCAGCCGGAGATGCATTTGCTGCCAAAAATGCCAAACGTAAAGCAATATCGTCCAAGCCAAAAGAGCCAGAGCTGAAAGACATAGCTGACCTGAAACCTCCTCAGGGGAGACACAAACAGCACCTTTCAACTTTGGTCTCACCTCTTTCATTTGCATGGGAAACTCAAATGTACCTACATGGTGCACAAAATTGGTTTTCTCAGCCAGTGCAGCATTTGCTGCCAAACATGCCAAACGTCCAGCAATAGCTCCCAAACCAAAAGAGCCAGGACTGAAAGACATAGCTGGCCTGAAACCTCCTCAGGGGAGACACAAACAGAACCTTTCAATTTTGGTCTCACCGCTTTCGTTTGCCTGGGAAACTCAAATGGACCTCCATGGTGCACCTAAAGTGTTTTTCTGGGCCGGAGCAGCATTTGCTGCCAAACATGCCAAACGTCCAGCAATATCTCCCAAACCAAAGAGCCCGGACTGAAAGACATAGCTGGCCTGGAACCTCCTCAGGGGATACACAAACAGCACCGTTCAATTTTGGTCTCACCGCTTTGGTTTTCCTGGGAAACTCAAATGTACCTCCATGGTGCACCTAAAGTGTTTTTCTGGGCCGGAGCAGCATTTGCTGCAAAACATGCCAAACGTACAGCAATAGCTCCCAAATCAAAAGAGCCAGGACTGAAAGACATAGCTGGCCTGAAACCTCCTCAGGGGAGACACAAACAGCACCTTTCAATTTTGGTCTCACTGCTTTGGTTTGCCTGGGAAACTCAAATGTACGTCCATGGTGCACAAAAAGTGTTTTTCTGGGCCGGAGCAGCATTTGCTGCCAAACATGCCAAACGTCCAGCAATAGCTCCCAAACCAAAAGAGCCCGGACTGAAAGACATAGCTGGCCTGAAACCTCCTCAGGGGAGACACAAACAGCACCTTTCAATTTTGGTCTCACCACTTTGGTTTGTCTGGGAAACTCAAATGAACCTCCATGGTGCACCTAAAGTGTTTTTCTGGGCTGGAGAAGCATTTGCTGCCAAACATGCCAAACGTCCAGCAATAGCTCCCAAACCAAAAGAGCCAGGACTGAAAGACATAGCTGGCCTGAAACCTCCTCAGGGGAGACACAAACAGAACCTTTCAATTTTGGTCTCTCCGCTTTCGTTTGCCTGGGAAACTCAAATGTACCTCCATGGTGCACCTAAAGTGTTTTTCTGGGCCGGAGCAGCATTTGCTGCAAAACATGCCAAACGTCCAGCAATAGCTCCCAAACCAAAAGAGCCCGGACTGAAAGACATAGCTGGCCTGAAACCTCCTCAGGGGAGACACAAACAGCACCTTTCAATTTTGGTCTCACCGCTTTGGTTTGTCTCGGAAACTCAAATGTACCTCCATGGTGCACCAAATGTTTTTTCTGGGCCGGAGCAGCATTTGCTGCCAAACATGCCAAACGTCCAGCAATAGCTCCCAAATCAAAAGAGCAAGGGCTGAAAGACATAGCTGGCATGAAACCTCGTCAGGGGAGACACAAACAGCACCTTTCAATTTTGGTCTCACCGCTTTCGTTTGCCTGGGAAACTCAAATGTACCTCCATGGTGCACAAAAGTGCTTTACAGGGCCGGAGCAGCATTTGCTGCCAAACATGCCAAATGTCCAGCAATAGCTCCCAAACCAAAAGAGCCAGGGCTGAAAGACATAGCTGGCCTGAAACCTCCTCAGGGGAGACAAAATCAGTATCTTTCAACCAGATGCTCGCAGCTTTCCTTACCATGGGATACTCAAATGCACCTCCATGGTGCACCAAAAGTGTTTTTCTCGGCCGGAGCAGCATTTGCTGCCAAACATGCCAAAAGTCCAGCAATAGCTCCCAAACCAAAAGAGCCAGGACTGAAAGACATAGCTGGCCTGAAACCTCCTCAGGGGAGACACAAACACTATCTTTCAGCATGGGGCTCACCGCTTTCGTTTGCCTGGGAAACTCAAATGCACCTCCATGGTGCACCAAAAGTGTTTTTCTCGGCCGGAGCAGCATTTGCTGCCAAACATGCCAAAAGTCCAGCAATAGCTCCCAAACCAAAAGAGCCAGGACTGAAAGAGATAGCTGGCCTGAAACCTCCTCAGGGGAGACACAAACAGCACCTTTCAATTTTGGTCTCACCGCTTTGGTTTGTCTCGGAAACTCAAATGTACCTCCATGGTGCACCAAATGTTTTTTCTGGGCCGGAACAGCATTTGCTGCAAAACATGCCAAACGTCCAGCAATAGCTCCCAAATCAAAAGAGCAAGGGCTGAAAGACATAGCTGGCCTGAAACCTCCTCAGGGGAGACAAAATCAGTATCTTTCAACCAGATGCTCGCAGCTTTCCTTATCATGGGATACTCAAATGCACCTCCATGGTGCACCAAAAGTGTTTTTCTCGGCCGGAGCAGCATTTGCTGCCAAACATGCCAAAAGTCCAGCAATAGCTCCCAAACCAAAAGAGCCAGGACTGAAAGACATAGCTGGCCTGAAACCTCCTCAGGGGAGACACAAACACTATCTTTCAGCATGGGGCTCACCGCTTTCGTTTGCCTGGGAAACTCAAATGTACCTCCATGGTGCTACATAAGTGTTTTACTCAGCCGGAGATGCATTTGCTGCCAAAAATGCCAAACGTAAAGCAATATCTCCCAAGCCAAAAGAGCCAGAGCTGAAAGACATAGCTGACCTGAAACCTCCTCAGGGGAGACACAAACAGCACCTTTCAACTTTGGTCTCACCTCTTTCATTTGCATGGGAAACTCAAATGTACCTACATGGTGCACAAAATTTTTTTTCTTGGCCGGAGCAGCATTTGCTGCCAAACATGCCAAACGTCCAGCAATAGCTCCCAAAGCAAAAGAGCCAGGACTGAAAGACATAGCTGGCCTGAAACCTCCTCAGGGGAGACACAAACTGCACCTTTCAATTTTGGTCTCACCGCTTTCGTTTGCCTGGGAATCTCAAATGTACCTCCCAGGTGCTCCAAGAGTTTTTCTAGCCCGGAGCAGCATTTGCTGCCAAACATGCCAAACGTCCACCAATAGCTCCCAAACCAAAACAGCCAGGACAGAAAGACATAGGTGGCGTGAAACTTCCTCAGGGGAGACACAAACAGCACCTTTCAATTTTGGTCTCTCCGCTTTGGTTTGCTTGGGAAACTCAAATGTACCTCCATGACGCACCTAAAGTGTTTTTCTGGGCCGGAGCAGCATTTGCTGCAAAACATGCCAAACGTCCAGCAATAGGTCCCAAACCAAAACAGCCAGGACAGAGAGACATAGGTGGCGTGAAACTTCCTCAGGGGAGACACAAACAGCACCTTTCAATTTTGGTCTCTCCGCTTTGGTTTGCCTGGGAAACTCAAATGTACCTCCATGGCGCACCTAAAGTGTTTTTCTCGGCCGGAGTGGCATTTGCTGCCAAACATGCCAAACGTCCAGCAATAGCTCCCAAACCAAAACAGCCAGGACAGAAAGACATAGGTGGCGTGAAACTTCCTCAGGGGAGACACAAACAGCACCTTTCAATTTTGGTCTCTCCGCTTTGGTTTGCCTGGGAAACTCAAATGTACCTCCATGGCGCACCTAAAGTGTTTTTCTGGGCCGGAGCAGCATTTGCTGCAAAACATGCCAAACGTCCAGCAATAGGTCCCAAACGAAAAGAGCCGGGACAGAAAGACGTAGCGCTCCTGAAACCTCCTCAGGGGAGACACAAACAGCACCTTTCAATTTCGGTCTCACCGCTTTGGTTTGCCTGGGAAACTCAAATGTACGTCCATGGTGCACAAAAAGTTTTTTTCTGGGCCGGAGCAGTATTTGCTGCAAAACATGCCAAACGTCCAGCAATAGCTCCCAAACCAAAAGAGCCAGGGCTGAAAGACATAGCTGGCCTGAAACCTCCTCAGGGGAGACAAAATCAGTATCTTTCAACCAGATGCTCGCAGCTTTCCTTATCATGGGATACTCAAATGTACCTCTATGGTTCACAAAAACTGTTTTTCTGGGCGGGAGCAGCATTTGCTATCAAACATGCCAAACTTCCAGCAATAGCTCCCAAACCAAAAGAGCCAAGACTGAAAGACATAGCTGGCCTGAAACCTCCTCAGGGGAGACACAAACAGCACCTTTCAATTTTGGTCTCACTGCTTTGGATTGCCTGGGAAACTCAAATGTACGTCCACTGTGCAAAAAAAGTTTTTTTCTGGGCCGGAGCAGTATTTGCTGCAAAACATGCCAAACGTCCAGCAATAGCTCCCAAACCAAAAGAGCCAGGGATGAAAGACATAGCTGGCCTGAAACCTCCTCAGGGGAGACATAATCCGTATCTTTCAACCAGGTGCTCACAGCTTTCCTTATCATGGGATACTCAAATGCACCTCCATGGTGCACCAAAAGTGTTTTTCTCGGCCGGAGCAGCATTTGCTGCCAAACATGCCAAAAGTCCAGCAATAGCTCCCAAACCAAAAGAGCCAGGACTGAAAGACATAGCTGGCCTGAAACCTCCTCAGGGGAGACAAAAACACTATCTTTCAGCATAAGGCTCACCGCTTTCGTTTGCCTGGGAAACTCAAATGTACCTCCATGGTGCACCAAAAGTGTTTTTCTGGGCCGGAGCAGCATTTGCTGCCAAACATGCCAAACGTCCAGCAATAGCTCCCAAACCGAAAGAGCTAGGACTGAAAGACATAGGTGGCCTAAAACCTCCTCAGGGGAGACACAATCAGTATCTTTCAACCAGGTGCTCACAGCTTTCCTTATCATGGGATACTCAAATGCACCTTCATGGTGCACCAAAAGTGTTTTTCTCGGCCGGAGTAGCATTTGCTGCCAAACATGCCAAACGTCCAGCAATAGCTCCCAAACCAAAAGAGCCGGGACTGAAAGACATAGCGCTCCTGAAACTTCCTCAGGGGAGACACAAACAGCGCCTTTCAATTTTGGTCTCACCGCTTTGGTTTGCCTGGGAAACTGAAATGTACCTCCATGGTGCAATAAAATTGTTTTTCTCGGCCGGAGCATCATTTGCTGCAAAACATGCCAGACGTCCAGCAATAGCTCCCAAACCAAAAGAGCCGGGACAGAACGACATAGCGCTCCTGAAACCTCCTCAGGGGAGACACAAACAGAACCTTTCAATTTCGGTCTCACCGCTTTGGTTTGCCTGGGAAACTCCAATGTACCTCCATGGTGCACCAAAATTGTTTTTCTGGGCCGGAGCAGCATTTGCTGCAAAACATGCCAAACGTCTATCAATAGCTCCCAAACCAAAAGAGCCAAGACTGAAAGACATAGCTGGCCTGAAACCTCCTCAGGGGAGACACAAACAGCACATTTCAATTTTGGTCTCACTGCTTTGGTTTGCCTGGGAAACTCAAATGTACGTCCATGGTGCACAAAAAGTGTTTTTCTCGGCCAAGACAGCATTTGCTGCTAAATATGGCAAACGTCCAGCAACAGCTCCCAAACCAAAAGAGCCAGGGCTGAAAGACATAGCTGGCCTGAAACCTCCTCAGGGGAGACTCAAACAGTATCTTTCAGCATGGGTCTCACCGCTTTTGTTTGTCTGGGAAACTCAAATGTACCTCCATGTTGCTACATTAGTGTTTTACTCAGCCGGAGATGCATTTGCTGCCAAACATGCCAAACGTCCAGCAATAGCTCCCAAACCGAAAGAGCAAGGGCTGAAAGACATAGCTGACCTTAAACCTCCTCAGGGGAGACACAAACAGCATATTTCAATTTTGGTCTCACCGCTTTGGTTTGCCTGGGAAACTCAAATGTACTTCCATGGTGCACAAAAAGTGTTTTTCTGGGACTGAGCAGCATTTGCTGCCAAACATGCCAAACGTCCAGCAATAGCTCCCAAACCAAAAGAGCCAGGACTGAAAGACATAGCTGGCCTGAAACCTCCTCAGGGGATACACAAAGTGCACATTTCAATTTTGGGCTCACCGCTTTGGTTTGCCTGGGAAACTCAAATGTACCTCCATGGTGCACCAAAATTGTTTTTCTTGGCCGGAGTAGCATTTGCTGCCAAACATGCCAAACGTCCAGCAATAGCTCCCAAACCAAAAGAGCCGGGACTGAAAGACATAGCTGGCCTGAAACCTCCTCAGGGGAGACACAAACAGCACCTTTCAATTTTGGTCTCACCACTTTGGTTTGCCTGGGAAACTCAAATGTACCTCCATGGTGCACCAAAATTGTTTTTCTTGGCCGGAGTAGCATTTGCTGCCAAACATGCCAAACGTCCAGCAATAGCTCCCAAATCAAAAGAGCCGGGACTGAAAGACATAGCGCTCCTGAAACCTCCTCAGGGGAGACACAAACAGCACATTTCAATTTTGGTCTCTCCGCTTTGGTTTGCCTGGGAAACTCAAATGTACCTCCATGGTGCACCTAAAGTGTTTTTCTGGGCCGGAGCAGCATTTGCTGCAAAACATGCCAAACGTCCAGCAATAGCTCCCAAACCAAAAGAGCCGGTACAGAAAGACATAGCGCTCCTGAAACCTCCTCAGGGGAGACACAAACAGCACCTTTCAATTTCGGTCTCACCGCTTTGGTTTGCCTGGGAAACTCAAATGTACCTCCATGGTGCACCAAAAGTGTTTTTCTGGGCCGGAGCAGCATTTGCTGCAAAACATGCCAAACGTCTAGCAATAGCTCCCAAACCAAAAGAGCCAAGACTGAAAGACATAGCTGGCCTGAAACCTCCTCAGGGGAGACACAAACAGCACATTTCAATTTTGGTCTCACTGCTTTGGTTTGCCTGGGAATCTCAAAAATACCTCCATGGTGCACCAAATGTTTTTTTCTGGGCCGGAGCTGTATTTGCTGCAAAACATGCCAAACATCCAGCAATAGCTCCCAAACCAAAAGAGCCAGGGCTGAAAGACATAGCTGGCCTGAAACCTCCTCAGGGGAGACAAAATCAGTATCTTTCAACCAGATGCTCGCAGCTTTCCTTATCATGGGATACTCAAATGTACCTCTATGGTGCACAAAAACTGTTTTTCTGGGCGGGAGCAGCATTTGCTATCAAACATGCCAAACGTCCAGCAATAGCTCCCAAACCAAAAGAGCCAGGGATGAAAGACATAGCTGGCCTGAAACCTCCTCAGGGGAGACACAATCAGCATCTTTCAACCAGGTGCTCAAAGCTTTCCTTATCATGGGATACTCAAATGTACCTCCATGGTGCACCAAAAGTATTTTTCTCGGCCGGAGCAGCATTTGCTGCCAAACATGCCAAAAGTCCAGCAATACCTCCCAAACCAAAAGAGCCAGGACTGAAAGACATAGCTGGCCTGAAACCTCCTCAGGAGAGACACAAACACTATCTTTCAGCATGGGGCTCACCGCTTTCGTTTGCCTGGGAAACTCAAATGTGCCTCCATGGTGCACCAAAAGTGTTTTTCTCGGCCGGAGTAGCATTTGCTGCCAAACATGCCAAACGTCCAGCAATAGCTCCCAAACCAAAAGAGCCAGGACTGAAAGACATAGCTGGCCTGAAACCTCCTCAGGGGAGACACAAACAGTATCTTTCAGCATTGGGCTCACCGCTTTTGTTTGTCTGGGAAACTCAAATGTACCTCCATGTTGCTAAATTAGTGTTTTACTCAACAGGAGTTACATTTGCTGCCAAACATTCCAAACGTCCAGCAATAGCTCCCAAACCAAAAGCGCTAGGACTGAAAGCAATAGGTGGCCTGAAACCTCCTCAGGGGAGACACAAACAGCACCTTTCAATTTTGGTCTCACCGCTTTGGTTTGCCTGGGAAACTCAAATGTACCTCCATGGTGCACCAAAATTGTTTTTCTGGGCCGGAGCAGCATTTGCTGCAAAACATGCCAAACGTGTATCAATAGCTCCCAAACCAAAAGAGCCAAGACTGAAAGACATAGCTGACCTGAAACCTCCTCAGGGGAGACACAAACAGCAACTTTCAATTTTGGTCTCACTGCTTTGGTTTGCCTGGGAAACTCAAATGTACGTCCATGGTGCACAAAAAGTGTTTTTCTCGGCCAAGACAGCATTTGCTGCCAAATATGGCAAACGTCCAGCAACAGCTCCCAAACCAAAAGAGCCAGGGCTGAAAGACATAGCTGGCCTGAAACCTCCTCAGGGGAGACTCAAACAGTATCTTTCAGCATGGGTCTCACCGCTTTTGTTTGTCTGGGAAACTCAAATGTACCTCCATGTTGCTACATTAGTGTTTTACTCAGCCGGAGATGCATTTGCTGCCAAACATGCCAAACGTCCAGCAATAGCTCCCAAACCGAAAGAGCAAGGGCTGAAAGACATAGCTGACCTTAAACCTCCTCAGGGGAGACACAAACAGCACCTTTCAATTTTGGTCTCACCGCTTTGGTTTGCCTGGGAAACTCAAATGTACCTCCATGGTGCACAAAATTGTTTTTCTCAGCCAGAGCAGCATTTGCTGCCAAACATGCCAAACGTCCAGCAATAGCTCCGAAACCAAAACAGCCAGGACAGAAAGACATAGGTTGCGTGAAACATCGTCAGGGGAGACACAAACAGCACCTTTCAATTTTGGTCTCACCACTTTCGTTTGCCTGGGAAACTCAAATGTACCTCCATGGCGCATCAAAAGTTTTTTTCTGGGCTGGAGCAGCATTGGCTGCCAAACATGCTAAACGTCTAGCAATAGCTCCCAAACCAAAAGAGCCAGGACTGAAAGACATAGCTGGCCTGAAACCTCCTCAGGGGACACACAAAGTGCAACTTTCAATTTTGGTCTCACCGCTTTGGTTTGCCTGGGAAACTCAAATGTACTTCCATGGTGCACAAAAAGTGTTTTTCTGGGACTGAGCAGCATTTGCTGCCAAACATGCCAAACGTCCAGCAATAGCTCCCAAACCAAAAGAGCCAGGGCTGAAAGACATAGCTGGCCTGAAACCTCCTCAGGGGAGACACAAAGAGCACATTTCAATTTTGGTCTCACCGCTTTGGTTTGCCTGGGAAACTCAAATGTACCGCCATGGTGCACCAAAATTGTTTTTCTTGGCCGGAGTAGCATTTGCTGCCAAACATGCCAAACGTCCAGCAATAGCTCCCAAACCAAAAGAGCCGGGACTGAAAGACATAGCGCTCCTGAAACCTCCTCAGGGGAGACAAAATCAGTATCTTTCAACCAGATGCTCGCAGCTTTCCTTATCATGGGATACTCAAATGCACCTCCATGGTGCACCAAAAGTGTTTTTCTCGGCCGGAGCAGCATTTGCTGCCAAACATGCCAAAAGTCCAGCAATAGCTCCCAAACCAAAAGAGCCAGGACTGAAAGACATAGCTGGCCTGAAACCTCCTCAGGGGAGACACAAACACTATCTTTCAGCATGGGGCTCACCGCTTTCGTTTGCCTGGGAAACTCAAATGTACCTCCATGGTGCTACATAAGTGTTTTACTCAGCCGGAGATGCATTTGCTGCCAAAAATGCCAAACGTAAAGCAATATCTCCCAAGCCAAAAGAGCCAGAGCTGAAAGACATAGCTGACATGAAACCTCCTCAGGGAAGACACAAACAGCACCTTTCAAATTTGGTCTCACCTCTTTCATTTGCATGGGAAACTCAAATGTACCTACATGGTGCACAAAATTGGTTTTCTCAGCCAGTGCAGCATTTTCTGCCAAACATGCCAAACGTCCAGCAATAGCTCCCAAACCAAAAGAGCCAGGACTGAAAGACATAGCTGGTCTGAAACCTCCTCAGGGGAGACACAAAGTTCACCTTTCAATTTTGGTCTAAACGCTTTGGTTTGCCTGGGAAACTCAAATGTACATCCTTGGTTCACCAAAATTGTTTTTCTCGGCCGGAGTAGCATTTGCTGCCAAACATGCCAAACGTCCAGCAATAGCTCCCAAACCAAATGAGCCGGGACTGAAAGACATAGCGCTCCTGAAACCTCCTCAGGGGAGACACAAACAGCACCTTTCAATTTTGGTCTCACCGCTTTGGTTTGCCTGGGAAACTCAGATGTACCTCCAAGGGGCACCTAAAGTGTTTTTCTGGGCCGGAGCAGCATTTGCTGCAAAACATGCCAAACGTCTAGCAATAGCTCCCAATCCAAAAGAGCCAAGACTGAAAGACATAGCTGGCCTGAAACCTCCTCAGGGGAGACACAAACAGCACATTTCAATTTTGGTCTCACTGCTTTGGTTTTCCTGGAAAACTCAAATGTACTTCCATGGTGCACAAAAAGTGTTTTTCTCGGCCAAGACAGCATTTGCTGCCATACATTCCAAACGTCTAGCAATAGCTCCCAAACCAAAAGAGCCAGGACTGAAAGACATAGCTGGCCTGAAACCTCTTCAGGGGAGACACAAACAGTATCTTTCAGCATCGGGCTCACCGCTTTTGTTTGTCTGGGAAACTCAA
Organism: Laterallus jamaicensis coturniculus; assembly: GCA_022605575.1. NCBI lineage: Eukaryota > Metazoa > Chordata > Aves > Gruiformes > Rallidae > Laterallus > Laterallus jamaicensis. The sequence continues at coordinate 83,970,923 of JAKCOX010000003.1, forward strand.
ATGTACCTCCATGTTGCTACATTAGTGTTTTACTCAACAGGAGATGCATTTGCTGCAAAACATGCCAAACGTCCAGCAATAGCTCCCAAACCAAAAGAGCCAGGACTGAAAGACATAGCTGGCCTGAAACCTCCTCAGTGGAGACACAAACAGCACCTTTCAATTTTGGTCTCACCGCTTTCATTTGCCTGGGAAACTCAAATGTACCTCCATGGTGAACAAAATTGTTTTTCTCAGCCAGAGCAGCAATTGCTGCCAAACATGCCAAAAGTCCAGCAATAGCTCCCAAACCAAAAGAGCCAGGACTGAAAGAATTAGCTGGCCTGAAACCTCCTCAGGGGAGACACAAACACTATCTTTCAGCATGGGGCTCACCGCTTTCGTTTGCCTGGGAAACTCAAATGTACCTCCATGGTGCTACATAAGTGTTTTACTCAGCCGGAGATGCATTTGCTGCCAAAAATGCCAAACGTAAAGCAATATCTCCCAAGCCAAAAGAGCCAGAGCTGAAAGACATAGCTGACCTGAAACCTCCTCAGGGGAGACACAAACAGCAGCTTTCAATTTTGGTCTCACCTCTTTCATTTGCATGGGAAACTCAAATGTACCTACATGGTGCACAAAATTGGTTTTCTCAGCCAGTGCAGCATTTGCTGCCAAACATGCCAAACGTCCAGCAATAGCTCCCAAACCAAAAGAGCCAGGACTGAAAGACATAGCTGGCCTGAAACCTCCTCAGGGGAGACACAAACTGCACCTTTCAATTTTGGTCTCACCGCTTTCGTTTGCCTGGGAATCTCAAATGTACCTCCCAGGTGCTCCAAAAGAGTTTTTCTAGCCCGGAGCAGCATTTGCTGCCAAACATGCCAAACGTCCAGCAATAGCTCCCAAACCAAAAGAGCCAGGACTGAAAGACATAGCTGGTCTGAAACCTCCTCAGGGGAGACACAAAGTTCACCTTTCAATTTTGGTCTAACCGCTTTGGTTTGCCTGGGAAACTCAAATGTACCTCCATGGTGCACCAAAATTGTTTTTCTCGGCCGGAGTAGCATTTGCTGCCAAACATGCCAAACGTCCAGCAATAGCTCCCAAACCAAATGAGCCGGGACTGAAAGACATAGCGCTCCTGAAACCTCCTCAGGGGAGACACAAACAGCACCTTTCAATTTTGGCCTCACCGATTTGGTTTGCCTGGGAAACTCAAATGTACCTCCAAGGGGCACCTAAAGAGTTTTTCTGGGCCTGAGCAGCATTTGCTGCAAAACATGCCAAACATCTAGCAATAGCTCCCAAACCAAAAGAGCCAGGACTGAAAGACATAGCTGGCCTGAAACCTCGTCAGGGGAGACACAAACAGCACATTTCAATTTTGGTATCACTGCTTTGGTTTTCCTGGAAAACTCAAATGTACTTCCATGGTGCACAAAAAGTGTTTTTCTCGGCCAAGACAGCATTTGCTGCCATACATTCCAAACGTCTAGCAATAGCTCCCAAACCAAAAGAGCCAGGACTGAAAGACATAGCTGGCCTGAAACCTCTTCAGGGGAGACACAAACAGTAACTTTCAGCATCGGGCTCACCGCTTTTGTTTGTCTGGGAAACTCAAATGTACCTCCATGTTGCTACATTAGTGTTTTACTCAACAAGAGATGCATTTGCTGCCAAACATGCCAAACGTCCAGCAATAGCTCCCAAACCAAAAGAGCCAGGACTGAAAGACATAGCTGGCCTGAAACCTCCTCAGGGGAGACACAAACAGCACCTTTCAATTTTGGTCTCACCGCTTTCGTTTGCCCGGGAAACTCAAATGTACCTCCATGGTGCACCAAAAGTGTTTTTCTGGGCCGGAGCAGCATTTGCTGCCAAACATGCCAAACGTCCAGCAATATCTCCCAAACCAAAAGAGCCAGGACTGAAAGACATAGCTGGCCTGGAACCTCCTCAGGGGATACACAAACAGCACCTTTAAATTTTGGTCTAACCGCTTTGGTTTGCCTGGGAAACTCAAATGTACCTCCATGGTGCACCAAAATTGTTTTTCTCGGCCGGAGTGGCATTTGCTGCCAAACATGCCAAACGTCCAGTAATAGCTCCCAAACCAAAACAGCCAGGACAGGAAGACATAGGTGGCGTGAAGCTTCCTCAGGGGAGACACAAACAGCACCTTTCAATTTTGGTCTCTCCGCTTTGTTTTGCCTGGGAAACTCAAATGTACCTCCATGGCGCACCTAAAGTGTTTTTCTGGGCCGGAGCAGCATTTGCTGCAAAACATGCCAAACGTCCAGCAATAGGTCCCAAACCAAAAGAGCCGGGACAGAAAGACATAGCGCTCCTGAAACCTCCTCAGGGGAGACACAAACAGCACCTTTCAATTTCGGTCTCACCGCTTTGGTTTGCCTGGGAAACTCAAATGTACCTCCATGGTGCACCAAAAGTGTTTTTCTGGGCCGGAGGAGCATTTGCTGCAAAACATGCCAAACGTCTAGCAATAGTTCCCAAACCAAAAGAGCCAAGACTGAAAGACATAGCTGGCCTGAAACCTCCTCAGGGGAGACACAAACAGCACATTTCAATTTTGGTCTCACCGCTTTCGTTTGCCCGGGAAACTCAAATGTACCTCCATGGTGCACCAAAAGTGTTTTTCTGGGCCGGAGCAGCATTTGCTGCCAAACATGCCAAACGTCCAGCAATATCTCCCAAACCAAAAGAGCCAGGACTGAAAGACATAGCTGGCCTGGAACCTCCTCAGGGGATACACAAACAGCACCTTTAAATTTTGGTCTAACCGCTTTGGTTTGCCTGGGAAACTCAAATGTACCTCCATGGTGCACCAAAATTGTTTTTCTCGGCCGGAGTGGCATTTGCTGCCAAACATGCCAAACGTCCAGTAATAGCTCCCAAACCAAAACAGCCAGGACAGGAAGACATAGGTGGCGTGAAGCTTCCTCAGGGGAGACACAAACAGCACCTTTCAATTTTGGTCTCTCCGCTTTGTTTTGCCTGGGAAACTCAAATGTACCTCCATGGCGCACCTAAAGTGTTTTTCTGGGCCGGAGCAGCATTTGCTGCAAAACATGCCAAACGTCCAGCAATAGGTCCCAAACCAAAAGAGCCGGGACAGAAAGACATAGCGCTCCTGAAACCTCCTCAGGGGAGACACAAACAGCACCTTTCAATTTCGGTCTCACCGCTTTGGTTTGCCTGGGAAACTCAAATGTACCTCCATGGTGCACCAAAAGTGTTTTTCTGGGCCGGAGGAGCATTTGCTGCAAAACATGCCAAACGTCTAGCAATAGTTCCCAAACCAAAAGAGCCAAGACTGAAAGACATAGCTGGCCTGAAACCTCCTCAGGGGAGACACAAACAGCACATTTCAATTTTGGTCTCACTGCTTTGGTTTGCCTGGGAAACTCAAATGTACGTCCATGGTGCACAAAAAGTTTTTTTCTTGGCCGGAGCAGTATTTGCTGCAAAACATGCCAAACGTCCAGCAATAGCTCCCAAACCAAAAGAGCCAGGGCTGAAAGACATAGCTGGCCAAAACCTCCTCAGGGGAGACAAAATCAGTATCTTTCAACCAGTTGCTCGCAGCTTTCCTTATCATGGGATACTCAAATGTTCCTCTATGGTTCACAAAAACTGTTTTTCTGGGCGGGAGCAGCATTTGCTATCAAACATGCCAAACGTCCAGCAATAGCTCCCAAACCAAAAGAGCCAAGACTGAAAGACATAGCTGGCCTGAAACCTCCTCAGGGGAGACACAAACAGCACCTTTCAATTTTGGTCTCACTGCTTTGGATTGCCTGGGAAACTCAAATGTACGTCCATGGTGCACAAAAAGTTTTTTTCTGGGCCGGAGCAGTATTTGCTGCAAAACATGCCAAACGTCCAGCAATAGCTCCCAAACCAAAAGAGCCAGGGATGAAAGACATAGCTGGCCTGAAACCTCCTCAGGGGAGACATAATCAGTATCTTTCAACCAGGTGCTCACAGCTTTCCTTATCATGGGATACTCAATTGTACCTCCCAGGTGCACAAAAAGTGTTTTTCTCGGACGGAGCAGCATTTGCCTTCAAACATCCCAAAAGTCCAGCAATAGCTCCCAAACCAAAAGAGCCCGGACTGAAAGACATAGCTGGCCTGAAACCTCCTCAGGGGAGACACAAACACTATCTTTCAGCATGGGGCTCACCGCTTTCGTTTGCCTGGGAAACTCAAATGTACCTCCATGGTGCACCAAAATTGTTTTTCTCGGCCGGAGTAGCATTTGCTGCCAAACATGCCAAACGTCCAGCAATAGCTCCCAAACCAAAAGAGCCGGGACTGAAAGACATAGCGCTCCTGAAACTTCCTCAGGGGAGACACAAACAGCACCTTTCAATTTTGGTCTCACTGCTTTGGTTTGCCTGGGAAACTCAAATGTACCTCCATGGTGCAATAAAATTATTTTTCTCGGCCGGAGCAGCATTTGCTGCAAAACATGCCAAACGTCCAGCAATAGCTCCCAAAGCAAAAGAGCCGGGACAGAAAGACATAGTGCTCCTGAAACCTCCTCAGGGGAGACACAAACAGCACCTTTCAATTTCGGTCTCACCGCTTTCGTTTGCCTGGGTGACTCAAATGTACCTCCATGGTGCACCAAAAGAGTTTTTCTGGGCCGGAGCAGCATTTGCTGCCAAACATGCCAAACGTCCAGCAATAGCTCCCAAACCGAAAGAGCTAGGACTGAAAGACATAGGTGGCCTGAAACCTCCTCAGGGGAGACACAATCAGTATCTTTTTACCAGGTGCTCACAGCTTTCCTTATCATGGGATACTCAAATGCACCTCCATGGTGCACCAAAAGTGTTTTTCTCGGCCGGAGTAGCATTTGCTGCCAAACATGCCAAACGTCCAGCAATAGCTCCCAAACCAAAAGAGCCGGGACAGAAAGACATAGCGCTCCTGAAACCTCCTCAGGGGAGACACAAACAGAACGTTTCAATTTCGGTCTCACCGCTTTGGTTTGCCTGGGAAACTCAAATGTACCTCCATGGTGCACCAAAATTGTTTTTCTGGGCCGGAGCAGCATTTGCTGCAAAACATGCCAAACGTCTATCAATAGCTCCCAAACCAAAAGAGCCCGGACTGAAAGACATAGCAGGCCTGAAACCTCCTCAGGGGAGACACAAACAGTATCTTTCAAACAATGCTCACAGCTTTCCTTATCATGGGATACTCAAATGTACCTCCATGGTGCACAAAAAGTCTTTTTCTGGGCCGGAGCAACATTTGCTGCCAAACATGCCAAACGTCCAGCAATAGCTCCCAAATCAAAAGAGCAAGGGCTGAAAGACATAGCTGGCCTGAAACCTCCTCAGGGGAGACACAAACAGAACCTTTCAATTTTGGTCTCACCGCTTTCCTTTGCCTGGGAAACTCAAATGTACCTCCATGGTGAACCAAAAGTGTTTTTCTGGGCCGGAGCAGCATTTGCTGCCAAACATGCCAAACGTCCAGCAATAGCTCCCAAACCAAAAGAGCCCGGACTGAAAGACATCGATGGCCTGAAACCTCCTCAGGGGAGACACAAACAGCACCTTTCAATTTTGGTCTCACCGCTTTGGTTTGTCTGGGAAACTCAAATGTACCTCCATGGTGCACCTGAAGTGTTTTTCAGGGCCGGAGAAGCATTTGCTGCAAAACATGCCAAACGTCCACCAATAGCTCCCAAACCAAAAGAGCCAGGGCTGAAAGACATAGCTGGCCTGAAACCTCCTCAGGGGAGACACAAACAGAACCTTTCAATTTTGGTCTCACCGCTTTCGTTTGCCTGGGAAACTCAAATGTACCTCCGTGGTGCACCAATGGTTTTTTTCTGGGCCGAAGCAGCATTTGCTGCCAAACATGCCAAACGTCCAGCAATAGCTCCCAAACCAAAAGAGCCCGGACTGAAAGACATAGCTGGCCTGAAACCTCCTCAGGGGAGACACAAACAGACCCTTTCAATTTTGGTCTCACCGCTTTGGTTTGCCTGGGAAACTCAAATGTACCTCCATGGTGCACCTAAAGTGTTTTTCTGGGCCGGAGCAGCATTTGCTGCAAAACATGCCAAACGTCTAGCAATAGCTCCCAAATCAAAAGAGCCCGGACTGAAAGACATCGATGGCCTGAAACCTCCTCAGGGGAGACACAAACAGCACCTTTCAATTTTGGTCTCACCGATTTGGTTTGTCTGGGAAACTCAAATGAACCTCCATGGTGCACCTAAATTCTTTTCCTGGGCTGGAGAAGCATTTGCAGCAAAACATGCCAAACGTCCAGCAATAGCTCCCAAACCAAAAGAGCCAGGGCTGAAAGACATAGCTGGCCTGAAACCTCCTCAGGGGAGACACAAACAGAACCTTTCAATTTTGGTCTCACCGCTTTCGTTTGCCAGGGAAACTCAAATGGACCTCCATGGTGCACCTAAAGTGTTTTTCTGGGCCGGAGCAGCATTTGCTGCAAAACATGCCAAACGTCCAGCAATAGCTCCCAAACCAAAAGAGCCAGGGCTGAAAGACATAGCTGGCCTGAAACCTCCTCAGGGGAGACACAAACAGCACCTTTCAATTTTGGTCTCACCGCTTTGGTTTGCCTGGGAAACTCAAATGTACCTCCATGGTGCACCTAAAGTGTTTTTCTGGGCCGGAGCAGCATTTGCTGCAAAACATGCCAAACGTCTAGCAATAGCTCCCAAATCAAAAGAGCCCGGACTGAAAGACATAGCTGGCCTGAAACCTCCTCAGGGGAGACACAAACAGCACCTTTCAATTTTGGTCTCACCACTTTGGTTTGTCTGGGAAACTCAAATGAACCTCCATGGTGCACCTAAAGTGTTTTTCTGGGCTGGAGAAGCATTTGCTGCCAAACATGCCAAACGTCCAGCAATAGCTCCCAAACCAAAAGAGCCAGGACAGAAAGACATAGCTGGCCTGAAACCTCCTCAGGGGAGACACAAACAGAACCTTTCAATTTTGGTCTCTCCGCTTTCGTTTGCCTGGGAAACTCAAATGGACCTCCATGGTGCACCTAAAGTGTTTTTCTGGGCCGGAGCAGCATTTGCTGCCAAACATGCAAAACGTCCAGCAATAGCTCCCAAACCAAAAGAGCCAGGACTGAAAGACATAGCTGGCCTGAAACCTCCTCAGGGGAGACACAAACAGCAACGTTCAATTTTGGTCTCACCGCTTTGGTTTGCCTGGGAAACTCAAATGTACCTCCATGGTGCACCTAAAGTGTTTTTCTGGGCCGGAGCAGCATTTGCTGCAAAATATGCCAAACGTCCAGCAATAGCTCCCAAACCAAAAGAGCCCGGACTGAAAGACATAGCTGGCCTGAAACCTCCTCAGGGGAGACACAAACAGCACCTTTCAATTTTGGTCTCACCGCTTTGGTTTGTCTCGGAAACTCAAATGTACCTCCATGGTGCACCAAATGTTTTTTCTGGGCCGGAGCAGCATTTGCTGCAAAACATGCCAAACGTCCAGCAATAGCTCCCAAATCAAAAGAGCAAGGTCTGAAAGACATAGCTGGCCTGAAACCTCGTCAGGGGAGACACAAATAGAACATTTCAATTTTGGTCTCACCGCTTTCGTTTGCCTGGGAAACTCAAATGTACCTCCATGGTGCACCAAAAGTGTTTTACTGGGCCGGAGCAGCATTTGCTGCCAAACATGCCAAATGTCCAGCAATAGCTCCCAAACCAAAAGAGCCAGGGCTGAAAGACATAGCTGGCCTGAAACCTCCTCAGGGGAGACAAAATCAGTATCTTTCAACCAGATGCTCGCAGCTTTCCTTATCATGGGATACTCAAATGCACCTCCATGGTGCACCAAAAGTGTTTTTCTCGGCCGGAGCAGCATTTGCTGCCAAACATGCCAAAAGTCCAGCAATAGCTCCCAAACCAAAAGAGCCAGGACTGAAAGACATAGCTGGCCTGAAACCTCCTCAGGGGAGACACAAACACTATCTTTCAGCATGGGGCTCACCGCTTTCGTTTGCCTGGGAAACTCAAATGGACCTCCATGGTGCACCTAAAGTGTTTTTCTGGGCCGGAGCAGCATTTGCTGCCAAACATGCCAAACGTCCAGCAATATCTCCCAAACCAAAGAGCCCGGACTGAAAGACATAGCTGGCCTGGAACCTCCTCAGGGGATACACAAACAGCACCGTTCAATTTTGGTCTCACCGCTTTGGTTTTCCTGGGAAACTCAAATGTACCTCCATGGTGCACCTAAAGTGTTTTTCTGGGCCGGAGCAGCATTTGCTGCAAAACATGCCAAACGTCCAGCAATAGCTCCCAAATCAAAAGAGCCAGGACTGAAAGACATAGCTGGCCTGAAACCTCCTCAGGGGAGACACAAACAGCACCTTTCAATTTTGGTCTCACTGCTTTGGTTTGCCTGGGAAACTCAAATGTACGTCCATGGTGCACAAAAAGTGTTTTTCTGGGCCGGAGCAGCATTTGCTGCCAAACATGCCAAACGTCCAGCAATAGCTCCCAAACCAAAAAAGCCCGGACTGAAAGACATAGCTGGCCTGAAACCTCCTCAGGGGAGACACAAACAGCACCTTTCAATTTTGGTCTCACCACTTTGGTTTGTCTGGGAAACTCAAATGAACCTCCATGGTGCACCTAAAGTGTTTTTCTGGGCTGGAGAAGCATTTGCTGCCAAACATGCCAAACGTCCAGCAATAGCTCCCAAACGAAAAGAGGCAGGACTGAAAGACATAGCTGGCCTGAAACCTCCTCAGGGGAGACACAAACAGAACCTTTCAATTTTGGTCTCTCCGCTTTCGTTTGCCTGGGAAACTCAAATGTACCTCCATGGTGCACCTAAAGTGTTTTTCTGGGCCGGAGCAGCATTTGCTGCAAAACATGCCAAACGTCCAGCAATAGCTCCCAAACCAAAAGAGCCCGGACTGAAAGACATAGCTGGCCTGAAACCTCCTCAGGGGAGACACAAACAGCACCTTTCAATTTCGGTCTCACCGCTTTGGTTTGCCTGGGAAACTCAAATGTACCTCCATGGTGCACCAAAAGTGTTTTTCTGGGCCGGAGCAGCATTTGCTGCAAAACATGCCAAACGTCTAGCAATAGCTCCCAAACCAAAAGAGCCAAGACTGAAAGACATAGCTGGCCTGAAACCTCCTCAGGGGAGACACAAACAGCACATTTCAATTTTGGTCTCACTGCTTTGGTTTGCCTGGGAATCTCAAAAGTACCTCCATGGTGCACCAAATGTTTTTTTCTGGGCCGGAGCTGTATTTGCTGCAAAACATGCCAAACATCCAGCAATAGCTCCCAAACCAAAAGAGCCAGGGCTGAAAGACATAGCTGGCCTGAAACCTCGTCAGGGGAGACAAAATCAGTATCTTTCAACCAGATGCTCGCAGCTTTCCTTATCATGGGATACTCAAATGTACCTCTATGGTGCACAAAAACTGTTTTTCTGGGCGGGAGCAGCATTTGCTATCAAACATGCCAAACGTCCAGCAATAGCTCCCAAACCAAAAGAGCCAGGGATGAAAGACATAGCTGGCCTGAAACCTCCTCAGGGGAGACACAATCAGCATCTTTCAACCAGGTGCTCAAAGCTTTCCTTATCATGGGATACTCAAATGTACCTCCATGGTGCACCAAAAGTATTTTTCTCGGCCGGAGCAGCATTTGCTGCCAAACATGCCAAAAGTCCAGCAATACCTCCCAAACCAAAAGAGCCAGGACTGAAAGACATAGCTGGCCTGAAACCTCCTCAGGAGAGACACAAACACTATCTTTCAGCATGGGGCTCACCGCTTTCGTTTGCCTGGGAAACTCAAATGTGCCTCCATGGTGCACCAAAAGTGTTTTTCTCGGCCGGAGTAGCATTTGCTGCCAAACATGCCAAACGTCCAGCAATAGCTCCCAAACCAAAAGAGCCAGGGCTGAAAGACATAGCTGGCCTGAAACCTCCTCAGGGGAGACACAAACAGTATCTTTCAGCATTGGGCTCACCGCTTTTGTTTGTCTGGGAAACTCAAATGTACCTCCATGTTGCTAAATTAGTGTTTTACTCAACAGGAGTTACATTTGCTGCCAAACATGCCAAACGTCCAGCAATAGCTCCCAAACCAAAAGCGCTAGGACTGAAAGAAATAGGTGGCCTGAAACCTCCTCAGGGGAGACACAAACAGCACCTTTCAATTTTGGTCTCACCGCTTTGGTTTGCCTGGGAAACTCAAATGTACCTCCATGGTGCACCAAAATTGTTTTTCTGGGCCGGAGCAGCATTTGCTGCAAAACATGCCAAACGTGTATCAATAGCTCCCAAACCAAAAGAGCCAAGACTGAAAGACATAGCTGACCTGAAACCTCCTCAGGGGAGACACAAACAGCAACTTTCAATTTTGGTCTCACTGCTTTGGTTTGCCTGGGAAACTCAAATGTACGTCCATGGTGCACAAAAAGTGTTTTTCTCGGCCAAGACAGCATTTGCTGCCAAATATGGCAAACGTCCAGCAACAGCTCCCAAACCAAAAGAGCCAGGGCTGAAAGACATAGCTGGCCTGAAACCTCCTCAGGGGAGACTCAAACAGTATCTTTCAGCATGGGTCTCACCGCTTTTGTTTGTCTGGGAAACTCAAATGTACCTCCATGTTGCTACATTAGTGTTTTACTCAGCCGGAGATGCATTTGCTGCCAAACATGCCAAACGTCCAGCAATAGCTCCCAAACCGAAAGAGCAAGGGCTGAAAGACATAGCTGACCTTAAACCTCCTCAGGGGAGACACAAACAGCACCTTTCAATTTTGGTCTCACCGCTTTGGTTTGCCTGGGAAACTCAAATGTACCTCCATGGTGCACAAAATTGTTTTTCTCAGCCAGAGCAGCATTTGCTGCCAAACATGCCAAACGTCCAGCAATAGCTCCGAAACCAAAACAGCCAGGACAGAAAGACATAGGTTGCGTGAAACATCGTCAGGGGAGACACAAACAGCACCTTTCAATTTTGGTCTCACCACTTTCGTTTGCCTGGGAAACTCAAATGTACCTCCATGGCGCATCAAAAGTTTTTTTCTGGGCTGGAGCAGCATTGGCTGCCAAACATGCTAAACGTCTAGCAATAGCTCCCAAACCAAAAGAGCCAGGACTGAAAGACATAGCTGGCCTGAAACCTCCTCAGGGGAGACACAAAGTGCAACTTTCAATTTTGGTCTCACCGCTTTGGTTTGCCTGGGAAACTCAAATGTACTTCCATGGTGCACAAAAAGTGTTTTTCTGGGACTGAGCAGCATTTGCTGCCAAACATGCCAAACGTCCAGCAATAGCTCCCAAACCAAAAGAGCCAGGGCTGAAAGACATAGCTGGCCTGAAACCTCCTCAGGGGAGACACAAAGAGCACATTTCAATTTTGGGCTCACCGCTTTGGTTTGCCTGGGAAACTCAAATGTACCGCCATGGTGCACCAAAATTGTTTTTCTTGGCCGGAGTAGCATTTGCTGCCAAACATGCCAAACGTCCAGCAATAGCTCCCAAACCAAAAGAGCCGGGACTGAAAGACATAGCGCTCCTGAAACCTCCTCAGGGGAGACACAAACAGCACCTTTCAATTTTGGTCTCTCCGCTTTGGTTTGCCTGGGAAACTCAAATGTACCTCCATGGTGCACCTAAAGTGTTTTTCTGGGCCGGAGCAGTATTTGCTGCAAAACATGCCAAACGTCCAGCAATAGCTCCCAAACCAAAAGAGCCGGGACAGAAAGACATAGCGCTCCTGAAACCTCGTCAGGGGAGACACAAACAGCACCTTTCAATTTCGGTCTCACCGCTTTGGTTTGCCTGGGAAACTCAAATGCACCTCCACGGTGCACCGAAAGTGTTTTTCTGGGCCGGAGCAGCATTTGCTGCAAAACATGCCAAACGTCTAGCAATAGCTCCCAAACCAAAAGAGCCAAGACTGAAAGACATAGCTGGCCTGAAACCTCCTCAGGGGAGACACAAACAGCACATTTCAATTTTGGTCTCACTGCTTTGGTTTGCCTGGGAATCTCAAATGTACCTCCATGGTGCACCAAATGTTTTTTTCTGGGCCGGAGCAGTATTTGCTGCAAAACATGCCAAACGTCCAGCAATAGCTCCCAAACCAAAAGAGCCAGGGCTGAAAGACATAGCCGGCCTGAAACCTCCTCAGGGGAGACAAAATCAGTATCTTTCAACCAGATGCTCGCAGCTTTCCTTATCATGGGATACTCAAATGTACCTCTATGGTGCACAAAAACTGTTTTTCTGGGCGGGAGCAGCGTTTGCTATCAAACATGCCAAACGTCCAGCAATAGCTCCCAAACCAAAAGAGCCAGGGATGAAAGACATAGCTGGCCTGAAACCTCCTCAGGGGAGACACAATCAGTATCTTTCAACCAGGTGCTCACAGCTTTCCTTATCATGGGATACTCAAATGCACCTGCATGGTGCACCAAAAGTGTTTTTCTCGGCCGGAGCAGCATTTGCTGCCAAACATGCCAAAAGTCCAGCAATAGCTCCCAAACCAAAAGAGCCAGGACTGAAAGACATAGCTGGCATGAAACCTCCTCAGGAGAGACACAAACACTATCTTTTAGCATGGGGCTCACCGCTTTCGTTTGCCTGGGAAACTCAAATGTACCTCCATGGTGCACAAAATTGTTTTTCTCAGCCAGAGCATCATTTGCTGCCAAACATGCCAAACGTCTAGCAATAGCTCCCAAACCAAAAGAGCCAGGACTGAAAGACATAGCTGGCCTGAAACTTCCTCAGGGAAGACACAAACAGCACCGTTCAATTTTGGTCTCACCGATTTGGTTTGCCTGGGAAACTCAAATGTACTTCCATGGTGCACAAAAAGTGTTTTTCTGGGACTGAGCAGCATTTGCTGCCAAACATGCCAAACGTCCAGCAATAGCTCCCAAACCAAAAGAGCCAGGGCTGAAAGACATAGCTGGCCTGAAACCTCCTCAGGGGAGACACAAACAGTATCTTTCAGCATGGCGCTATCCGCTTTCGTTTGCCTGGGAAACTCAAATGTACCTCCATGTTGCTACATAAGTGTTTTACCCAGCAGGAGATGCATTTGCTGCCAAACATGCCAAACGTCCAGCAATAGCTCCCAAACAAAAAAGAAAGGGCTGAAAGACATAGCTGACCTGAAACCTCCTCAGGGGAGACACAAACAGCAACTTTCAATTTTGGTCTCACCGCTTTGGTTTTCCTGGGAAACTCAAATGTACCTCCATGGTGCACAAAATTGTTTTTCTCAGCCAGAGCAGCATTTTCTGCCAAACATGCCAAACGTCACACAATAGCTCCCAAACCAAAAGATCCAGGGCTGAAAGACATAGCTGACCTGAAACCTCCTCAGGGGAGACACAAATAGCACCTTTCAATTTTGGTCTCACTGCTTTGGTTTGCCTGGGAAACTCAAATGTACCTCCATCGTGCACCAAAATTGTTTTTCTCGGCCAGAGTAGCATTTGCTGCCAAACATGCCAAACGTCCAGCAATCGCTCCCAAACCAAAACAGCCAGGGCTGAAAGACATAGCTGGCCTGAAACCTCCTCAGGGGAGACACAAACAGCACCTTTCAATTTTGGTCTCACCGCTTTCGTTTGCCTGGGAAACTCAAATGTACCTCCATGGTGCACGAAAATGTTTTTCAGGGTAGGAGCAGCATTTGCTGCCAAACATGCCAAACGTCCAGCAATAGTTCCCAAACGAAAAGAGCCAGGACTGAAAGACATAGCTGGCCTGAAACCTCCTCAGGGGAGAAAAAAACAGTATCTTTCAACATGGGGCTCACAGCATTCGTTTTCATGGGAAACTCAAATGTACCTCCATTTTGATACATAAGTGTTTTACTCATCCGGAAATGCATTTGCTGCCAAACATTCCAAACGTCCAGCAATAGCTCCCAAACCAAAAGAGCCAGGACAGAAAGACATAGCTGGCCTGAAACCTCCTCAGGGGAGACAAAAAGAGCACCTTTCAATTTTGGTCTCACCGCATTGGTTTGCCTGGGAAACTCAAATGTACCTCCATGGTGCACCAAAAGTGTTTTTCTCGGCAGGAGCAGCATTTGCTGCCAAACATGCTAAACGTCCAGCAATAGCTCCCAAACAAAATGAGCCCGGACTGAAAGACATAGCTGGCCTGAAACCTCCTCAGGGGAGACACAAACAGCGCCTTTCAGTTTTGGTCTCACCGCTCTGGTTGGTCTAGGAAACTCAAATGTTCCTCCATGGTGCACCTAAAGTGTTTTTCAGGGCAGGAGCAGCATTTGGTGCAAAATATGCCAAACGTCCTGCAATAGCTCCCAAACCAAAAGAGCCAGGACTGAAAGACATAGCTGGCCAGAAAGCTCTTCAGGGGAGACACAAACAGCACCTTTCAATTTTGGCCTCACAGCTTTGGTTTGCCTGGGAAACTCCAATGTACCTGCATGGTGCACAAAAAGTGTTTTTCTCAGCCAGAGCAGCATTTGCTGCCAAATATGGCAAACGTCCAGCAATAGCTCCCAAACCAAAAGAGTCAGGACTGAAAGACATAGCTGGCCTGAAACCTCCTCAGGGGAGACACAAACAGCACCTTTCAATTTTGGTCTCTCCGCTTTCGTTTGCCTGGGAAACTCAAATGTACCTCCATGGTGCACCAATATTATTTTTCTGGGCCGGAGCAGCATTTGCTGCAAATTGTGCCAAACATCCAGCAATATCTCCCAAACCAAAAGAGCCAGGACTGAAAGACATAGCTGGCCTGAAACCTCCTCAGGGGAGACACAAACAGCACTGTTCAATTTTGGTCTCACCGCTTTGGTTTGCCTGGGAAACTCAAATGTACCTCCATGGTGCACAAAAAGTGTTTTTCTGGGCAGGAGCAGCATTTGCTGCCAAACATTCCAAACGTCCGGCAATAGCTCCCAAAGCAAAAGAGCCAGGACTGAAAGACATAGCTGGCCTGAAACCTCCTCAGGGGATACACAAACAGCACCTTTCAATTTTGGTCTCACCGCTTTCGTTTGCCTGGGAAACTCAAATGTACCTCCATGTTGCTAAATAAGTGTTTTACTCATCCGGAGATGCATTTGCTGCCAAACATTCCAAACGTCCAGCAATAGCTCCCAAACCAAAAGAGCCAGGACTGAAAGACATAGCTGGCCTGAAACCTCCTCAGGGGAGACACAAACAGCACCTTTCAATTTTGGTCTCAAAGCTTTGGTTTGCCTGGGAAACTCAAATGTACCTCCATGGTGCACCAAATATTTTTTTCTGGGCCGGAGCAGCATTAGCTGCCAAACATGCCAAACGTCCAGCAATAGCATCCAAACCAAAAGAGCCAAGACTGAAAGACATAGCTGACCTGAAACCTCCTCAGGGGAGACACAAACAGCACCTTTCAATTTTGGTCTCACCGCTTTGGTTTGACTAGGAAACTCAAATGTACCTCCATGGTGCACAAAATTTTTTTTCTCGGCCTGAGCAGCATTTGCTCACAAACATGCCAAACGTCCAGCAATAGCTCCCAAACCAAAAGAGCCAGGACTGAAAGACATAGCTGGCCTGAAACCTCCTCAGGGGAGACACAAACAGCACCTTTCAATTTTGGTCTCACCACTTTCGTTTGCCTTGGAAACTCAAATGTACCTCCATGGTGCACAAAAATGTTTTTCTGGGCAGGAGCAGCATTTGCAGCCAAACATGCCAAACGTCTAGCAATACCTCCCAAACCAAAAGAGCCAGGACTGAAAGACATAGCTGGCCTGAAACCTCCTCAGGGGAGACACAAACAGCACCTTTCAATTTTGGTCTCACCGCTTTGGTTTGCCTGAGAAACTCAAATGTACCTCCATGGTGCTCCAAAAGTGTTTTTCTGGGCCGGAGCAGCATTTGCTGCCAAACATGCAAAAACGTCCAGCAATAGCTCCCAAACCAAAAGAGCCAGGACTGAAAGACATAGCTGACCTGAAACCTCCTCAGGGGAGACACAAACAGCACCTTTCAATTTTGGTCTCACCGCTTTCGTTTGCCTGGGAAACTCAAACGTACCTCGATGGTGCAAAAAAAGTGTTTTTCTGGGCCGGAGCAGCATTTGCTGCCAAACATGCCAAACGTCCAGCAATAGCTCCCAAACCAAAAGAGCCAGGACTGAAAGACATAGCTGGCCTGAAACCTCCTCAGGGGAGACACAAACAGCACCTTTCAATTTTGGTCTCACCGCTGTGGTTGGTCTAGGAAACTCAAATGTACCTCCATGGTGCACAAAAAGTGTTTTTCTCGGCCTGAGCAGCATTTGCTGCCAAACATGCCAAACGTCCAGCAATAGCTCCCAAACCAAAAGAGCCAAGACTGAAAGACATAGCTGGCCTGAAACCTCCTCAGGGGAGACACAAACAGCACATTTCAATTTTGGTCTCAACGTTTACGTTTGCCTGGGAATCTCAAATGTACCTCCATGGTGCACCAAATGTTTTTCTGGGCCGGAGCAGCATTTGCTGCAAAACATGCCAAACGTCCAGCAATATCTCCCAAACCAAAAGAGCCAGGACAGAAAGACATAGCTGGCCTGAAACCTCCTCAGGGGAGACACAAACAGCACCTTTCAATTTTGGTCTCACCGCTTTCGTTTGTCTGGGAAACTCAAATGTACCTCCATGGTGCACCAAAAGTGTTTTTCTGGGCCGGAGCAGCATTTGCTGCCAAACATGCCAAACGTCTAGCAATAGCTCCCAAACCAAAAGAGCCAGGACTGAAAGACATAGCTGGCCTGAAACTTCCTCAGGGAAGACACAAACAGCACCGTTCAATTTTGGTCTCACCGATTTGGTTTGCCTGGGAAACTCAAATGTACTTCCATGGTGCACAAAAAGTGTTTTTCTGGGACTGAGCAGCATTTGCTGCCAAACATGCCAAACGTCCAGCAATAGCTCCCAAACCAAAAGAGCCAGGGCTGAAAGACATAGCTGGCCTGAAACCACCTCAGGGGAGACACAAACAGTATCTTTCAGCATGGCGCTATCCGCTTTCGTTTTCCTGGGAAACTCAAATGTACCTCCATGTTGCTACATAAGTGTTTTACCCAGCAGGAGATGCATTTGCTGCCAAACATGCCAAACGTCCAGCAATAGCTCCCAAACAAAAAAGAAAGGGCTGAAAGACATAGCTGACCTGAAACCTCCTCAGGGGAGTCACAAACAGCAATTTTCAATTTTGGTCTCACCGCTTTGGTTTTCCTGGGAAACTCAAATGTACCTCCATGGTGCACAAAATTGTTTTTCTCAGCCAGAGCAGCATTTTCTGCCAAACATGCCAAACGTCACACAATAGCTCCCAAACCAAAAGATCCAGGGCTGAAAGACATAGCTGACCTGAAACCTCCTCAGGGGAGACACAAATAGCACCTTTCAATTTTGGTCTCACTGCTTTGGTTTGCCTGGGAAACTCAAATGTACCTCCATCGTGCACCAAAATTGTTTTTCTCGGCCAGAGTAGCATTTGCTGCCAAACATGCCAAACGTCCAGCAATCGCTCCCAAACCAAAACAGCCAGGGCTGAAAGACATAGCTGGCCTGAAACCTCCTCAGGGGAGACACAAACAGCACCTTTCAATTTTGGTCTCACCGCTTTCGTTTGCCTGGGAAACTCAAATGTACCTCCATGGTGCACGAAAATGTTTTTCAGGGTAGGAGCAGCATTTGCTGCCAAACATGCCAAACGTCCAGCAATAGTTCCCAAACGAAAAGAGCCAGGACTGAAAGACATAGCTGGCCTGAAACCTCCTCAGGGGAGAAA
The DNA here is from genome assembly GCA_022605575.1 of Laterallus jamaicensis coturniculus. Taxonomy (NCBI): domain Eukaryota; kingdom Metazoa; phylum Chordata; class Aves; order Gruiformes; family Rallidae; genus Laterallus; species Laterallus jamaicensis. The sequence goes on from JAKCOX010000003.1 coordinate 83,988,740, forward strand.
AAAACAGTATCTTTCAACATGGGGCTCACAGCATTCGTTTTCATGGGAAACTCAAATGTACCTCCATTTTGATACATAAGTGTTTTACTCATCCGGAAATGCATTTGCTGCCAAACATTCCAAACGTCCAGCAATAGCTCCCAAACCAAAAGAGCCAGGACAGAAAGACATAGCTGGCCTGAAACCTCCTCAGGGGAGACAAAAAGAGCACCTTTCAATTTTGGTCTCACCGCATTGGTTTGCCTGGGAAACTCAAATGTACCTCCATGGTGCACCAAAAGTGTTTTTCTCGGCAGGAGCAGCATTTGCTGCCAAACATGCTAAACGTCCAGCAATAGCTCCCAAACAAAATGAGCCCGGACTGAAAGAAATAGCTGGCCTGAAACCTCCTCAGGGGAGACACAAACAGCGCCTTTCAGTTTTGGTCTCACTGCTCTGGTTGGTCTAGGAAACTCAAATGTTCCTCCATGGTGCACCTAAAGTGTTTTTCAGGGCAGGAGCAGCATTTGGTGCAAAATATGCCAAACGTCCTGCAATAGCTCCCAAACCAAAAGAGCCAGGACTGAAAGACATAGCTTGCCAGAAAGCTCTTCAGGGGAGACACAAACAGCACCTTTCAATTTTGGCCTCACAGCTTTGGTTTGCCTGGGAAACTCCAATGTACCTGCATGGTGCACAAAAAGTGTTTTTCTCAGCCAGAGCAGCATTTGCTGCCAAATATGGCAAACGTCCAGCAATAGCTCCCAAACCAAAAGAGCCAGGACTGAAAGACATAGCTGGCCTGAAACCTCCTCAGGGGAGACACAAACAGCACCTTTCAATTTTGGTCTCTCCGCTTTCGTTTGCCTGGGAAACTCAAATGTACCTCCATGGTGCACCAATATTATTTTTCTGGGCCGGAGCAGCATTTGCTGCAAAATGTGCCAAACATCCAGCAATATCTCCCAAACCAAAAGAGCCAGGACTGAAAGACATAGCTGGCCTGAAACCTCCTCAGGGGAGACACAAACAGCACTGTTCAATTTTGGTCTCACCGCTTTGGTTTGCCTGGGAAACTCAAATGTACCTCCATGGTGCACAAAAAGTGTTTTTCTGGGCAGGAGCAGCATTTGCTGCCAAACATTCCAAACGTCCGGCAATAGCTCCCAAAGCAAAAGAGCCAGGACTGAAAGACATAGCTGGCCTGAAACCTCCTCAGGGGATACACAAACAGCACATTTCAATTTTGGTCTCACCGCTTTCGTTTGCCTGGGAAACTCAAATGTACCTCCATGTTGCTACATAAGTGTTTTACTCATCCGGAGATGCATTTGCTGCCAAACATTCCAAACGTCCAGCAATAGCTCCCAAACCAAAAGAGCCAGGACTGAAAGACATAGCTGGCCTGAAACCTCCTCAGGGGAGACACAAACAGCACCTTTCAATTTTGGTCTCAAAGCTTTGGTTTGCCTGGGAAACTCAAATGTACCTCCATGGTGCACCAAATATTTTTTTCTGGGCCGGAGCAGCATTAGCTGCCAAACATGCCAAACGTCCAGCAATAGCATCCAAACCAAAAGAGCCAAGACTGAAAGACATAGCTGACCTGAAACCTCCTCAGGGGAGACACAAACAGCACCTTTCAATTTTGGTCTCACCGCTTTGGTTTGACTAGGAAACTCAAATGTACCTCCATGGTGCACAAAATTTTTTTTCTCGGCCTGAGCAGCATTTGCTCACAAACATGCCAAACGTCCAGCAATAGCTCCCAAACCAAAAGAGCCAGGACTGAAAGACATAGCTGGCCTGAAACCTCCTCAGGGGAGACACAAACAGCACCTTTCAATTTTGGTCTCACCACTTTCGTTTGCCTTGGAAACTCAAATGTACCTCCATGGTGCACAAAAATGTTTTTCTGGGCAGGAGCAGCATTTGCAGCCAAACATGCCAAACGTCTAGCAATACCTCCCAAACCAAAAGAGCCAGGACTGAAAGACATAGCTGGCCTGAAACCTCCTCAGGGGAGACACAAACAGCACCTTTCAATTTTGGTCTCACCGCTTTGGTTTGCCTGAGAAACTCAAATGTACCTCCATGGTGCTCCAAAAGTGTTTTTCTGGGCCGGAGCAGCATTTGCTGCCAAACATGCAAAAACGTCCAGCAATAGCTCCCAAACCAAAAGAGCCAGGACTGAAAGACATAGCTGACCTGAAACCTCCTCAGGGGAGACACAAACAGCACCTTTCAATTTTGGTCTCACCGCTTTCGTTTGCCTGGGAAACTCAAACGTACCTCGATGGTGCAAAAAAAGTGTTTTTCTGGGCCGGAGCAGCATTTGCTGCCAAACATGCCAAACGTCCAGCAATAGCTCCCAAACCAAAAGAGCCAGGACTGAAAGACATAGCTGGCCTGAAACCTCCTCAGGGGAGACACAAACAGCACCTTTCAATTTTGGTCTCACCGCTGTGGTTGGTCTAGGAAACTCAAATGTACCTCCATGGTGCACAAAAAGTGTTTTTCTCGGCCTGAGCAGCATTTGCTGCCAAACATGCCAAACGTCCAGCAATAGCTCCCAAACCAAAAGAGCCAAGACTGAAAGACATAGCTGGCCTGAAACCTCCTCAGGGGAGACACAAACAGCACATTTCAATTTTGGTCTCAACGCTTACGTTTGCCTGGGAATCTCAAATGTACCTCCATGGTGCACCAAATGTTTTTCTGGGCCGGAGCAGCATTTGCTGCAAAACATGCCAAACGTCCAGCAATATCTCCCAAACCAAAAGAGCCAGGACAGAAAGACATAGCTGGCCTGAAACCTCCTCAGGGGAGACACAAACAGCACCTTTCAATTTTGGTCTCACCGCTTTCGTTTGTCTGGGAAACTCAAATGTACCTCCATGGTGCACCAAAAGTGTTTTTCTGGGCCGGAGCAGCATTTGCTGCCAAACATGCCAAACGTCTAGCAATAGCTCCCAAACCAAAAGAGCCAGGACTGAAAGACATAGCTGGCCTGAAACTTCCTCAGGGAAGACACAAACAGCACCGTTCAATTTTGGTCTCACCGATTTGGTTTGCCTGGGAAACTCAAATGTACTTCCATGGTGCACAAAAAGTGTTTTTCTGGGACTGAGCAGCATTTGCTGCCAAACATGCCAAACGTCCAGCAATAGCTCCCAAACCAAAAGAGCCAGGGCTGAAAGACATAGCTGGCCTGAAACCACCTCAGGGGAGACACAAACAGTATCTTTCAGCATGGCGCTATCCGCTTTCGTTTTCCTGGGAAACTCAAATGTACCTCCATGTTGCTACATAAGTGTTTTACCCAGCAGGAGATGCATTTGCTGCCAAACATGCCAAACGTCCAGCAATAGCTCCCAAACAAAAAAGAAAGGGCTGAAAGACATAGCTGACCTGAAACCTCCTCAGGGGAGTCACAAACAGCAATTTTCAATTTTGGTCTCACCGCTTTGGTTTTCCTGGGAAACTCAAATGTACCTCCATGGTGCACAAAATTGTTTTTCTCAGCCAGAGCAGCATTTTCTGCCAAACATGCCAAACGTCACACAATAGCTCCCAAACCAAAAGATCCAGGGCTGAAAGACATAGCTGACCTGAAACCTCCTCAGGGGAGTCACAAACAGCAATTTTCAATTTTGGTCTCACCGCTTTGGTTTGCCTGGGAAACTCAAATGTACCTCCATCGTGCACCAAAATTGTTTTTCTCGGCCAGAGTAGCATTTGCTGCCAAACATGCCAAACGTCCAGCAATCGCTCCCAAACCAAAACAGCCAGGGCTGAAAGACATAGCTGGCCTGAAACCTCCTCAGGGGAGACACAAACAGCACCTTTCAATTTTGGTCTCACCGCTTTTGTTTGCCTGGGAAACTCAAATGTACCTCCATGGTGCACGAAAATGTTTTTCAGGGTAGGAGCAGCATTTGCTGCCAAACATGCCAAACGTCCAGCAATAGCTCCCAAACGAAAAGAGCCAGGACTGAAAGACATAGCTGGCCTGAAACCTCCTCAGGGGAGAAAAAAACAGTATCTTTCAACATGGGGCTCACAGCATTCGTTTTCATGGGAAACTCAAATGTACCTCCATTTTGATACATAAGTGTTTTACTCATCCGGAAATGCATTTGCTGCCAAACATTCCAAACGTCCAGCAATAGCTCACAAACCAAAAGAGCCAGGACAGAAAGACATAGCTGGCCTGAAACCTCCTCAGGGGAGACAAAAAGAGCACATTTCAATTTTGGTCTCAACGCTTACGTTTGCCTGGGAATCTCAAATGTACCTCCATGGTGCACCAATATTATTTTTCTGGGCCGGAGCAGCATTTGCTGCAAAATGTGCCAAACATCCAGCAATATCTCCCAAACCAAAAGAGCCAGGACTGAAAGACATAGCTGGCCTGAAACCTCCTCAGGGGAGACACAAACAGCACTGTTCAATTTTGGTCTCACCGCTTTGGTTTGCCTGGGAAACTCAAATGTACCTCCATGGTGCACAAAAAGTGTTTTTCTGGGCAGGAGCAGCATTTGCTGCCAAACATTCCAAACGTCCGGCAATAGCTCCCAAAGCAAAAGAGCCAGGACTGAAAGACATAGCTGGCCTGAAACCTCCTCAGGGGATACACAAACAGCACCTTTCAATTTTGGTCTCACCGCTTTCGTTTGCCTGGGAAACTCAAATGTACCTCCATGTTGCTACATAAGTGTTTTACTCATCCGGAGATGCATTTGCTGCCAAACATTCCAAACGTCCAGCAATAGCTCCCAAACCAAAAGAGCCAGGACTGAAAGACATAGCTGGCCTGAAACCTCCTCAGGGGAGACACAAACAGCACCTTTCAATTTTGGTCTCAAAGCTTTGGTTTGCCTGGGAAACTCAAATGTACCTCCATGGTGCACCAAATATTTTTTTCTGGGCCGGAGCAGCATTAGCTGCCAAACATGCCAAACGTCCAGCAATAGCATCCAAACCAAAAGAGCCAAGACTGAAAGACATAGCTGACCTGAAACCTCCTCAGGGGAGACACAAACAGCACCTTTCAATTTTGGTCTCACCGCTTTGGTTTGACTAGGAAACTCAAATGTACCTCCATGGTGCACAAAATTTTTTTTCTCGGCCTGAGCAGCATTTGCTCACAAACATGCCAAACGTCCAGCAATAGCTCCCAAACCAAAAGAGCCAGGACTGAAAGACATAGCTGGCCTGAAACCTCCTCAGGGGAGACACAAACAGCACCTTTCAATTTTGGTCTCACCACTTTCGTTTGCCTTGGAAACTCAAATGTACCTCCATGGTGCACAAAAATGTTTTTCTGGGCAGGAGCAGCATTTGCAGCCAAACATGCCAAACGTCTAGCAATACCTCCCAAACCAAAAGAGCCAGGACTGAAAGACATAGCTGGCCTGAAACCTCCTCAGGGGAGACACAAACAGCACCTTTCAATTTTGGTCTCACCGCTTTGGTTTGCCTGAGAAACTCAAATGTACCTCCATGGTGCTCCAAAAGTGTTTTTCTGGGCCGGAGCAGCATTTGCTGCCAAACATGCAAAAACGTCCAGCAATAGCTCCCAAACCAAAAGAGCCAGGACTGAAAGACATAGCTGACCTGAAACCTCCTCAGGGGAGACACAAACAGCACCTTTCAATTTTGGTCTCACCGCTTTCGTTTGCCTGGGAAACTCAAACGTACCTCGATGGTGCAAAAAAAGTGTTTTTCTGGGCCGGAGCAGCATTTGCTGCCAAACATGCCAAACGTCCAGCAATAGCTCCCAAACCAAAAGAGCCAGGACTGAAAGACATAGCTGGCCTGAAACCTCCTCAGGGGAGACACAAACAGCACCTTTCAATTTTGGTCTCACCGCTGTGGTTGGTCTAGGAAACTCAAATGTACCTCCATGGTGCACAAAAAGTGTTTTTCTCGGCCTGAGCAGCATTTGCTGCCAAACATGCCAAACGTCCAGCAATAGCTCCCAAACCAAAAGAGCCAAGACTGAAAGACATAGCTGGCCTGAAACCTCCTCAGGGGAGACACAAACAGCACATTTCAATTTTGGTCTCAACGCTTACGTTTGCCTGGGAATCTCAAATGTACCTCCATGGTGCACCAAATGTTTTTCTGGGCCGGAGCAGCATTTGCTGCAAAACATGCCAAACGTCCAGCAATATCTCCCAAACCAAAAGAGCCAGGACAGAAAGACATAGCTGGCCTGAAACCTCCTCAGGGGAGACACAAACAGCACCTTTCAATTTTGGTCTCACCGCTTTCGTTTGTCTGGGAAACTCAAATGTACCTCCATGGTGCACCAAAAGTGTTTTTCTGGGCCGGAGCAGCATTTGCTGCCAAACATGCCAAACGTCTAGCAATAGCTCCCAAACCAAAAGAGCCAGGACTGAAAGACATAGCTGGCCTGAAACTTCCTCAGGGAAGACACAAACAGCACCGTTCAATTTTGGTCTCACCGATTTGGTTTGCCTGGGAAACTCAAATGTACTTCCATGGTGCACAAAAAGTGTTTTTCTGGGACTGAGCAGCATTTGCTGCCAAACATGCCAAACGTCCAGCAATAGCTCCCAAACCAAAAGAGCCAGGGCTGAAAGACATAGCTGGCCTGAAACCACCTCAGGGGAGACACAAACAGTATCTTTCAGCATGGCGCTATCCGCTTTCGTTTTCCTGGGAAACTCAAATGTACCTCCATGTTGCTACATAAGTGTTTTACCCAGCAGGAGATGCATTTGCTGCCAAACATGCCAAACGTCCAGCAATAGCTCCCAAACAAAAAAGAAAGGGCTGAAAGACATAGCTGACCTGAAACCTCCTCAGGGGAGTCACAAACAGCAATTTTCAATTTTGGTCTCACCGCTTTGGTTTTCCTGGGAAACTCAAATGTACCTCCATGGTGCACAAAATTGTTTTTCTCAGCCAGAGCAGCATTTTCTGCCAAACATGCCAAACGTCACACAATAGCTCCCAAACCAAAAGATCCAGGGCTGAAAGACATAGCTGACCTGAAACCTCCTCAGGGGAGTCACAAACAGCAATTTTCAATTTTGGTCTCACCGCTTTGGTTTGCCTGGGAAACTCAAATGTACCTCCATCGTGCACCAAAATTGTTTTTCTCGGCCAGAGTAGCATTTGCTGCCAAACATGCCAAACGTCCAGCAATCGCTCCCAAACCAAAACAGCCAGGGCTGAAAGACATAGCTGGCCTGAAACCTCCTCAGGGGAGACACAAACAGCACCTTTCAATTTTGGTCTCACCGCTTTCGTTTGCCTGGGAAACTCAAATGTACCTCCATGGTGCACGAAAATGTTTTTCAGGGTAGGAGCAGCATTTGCTGCCAAACATGCCAAACGTCCAGCAATAGCTCCCAAACGAAAAGAGCCAGGACTGAAAGACATAGCTGGCCTGAAACCTCCTCAGGGGAGAAAAAAACAGTATCTTTCAACATGGGGCTCACAGCATTCGTTTTCATGGGAAACTCAAATGTACCTCCATTTTGATACATAAGTGTTTTACTCATCCGGAAATGCATTTGCTGCCAAACATTCCAAACGTCCAGCAATAGCTCACAAACCAAAAGAGCCAGGACAGAAAGACATAGCTGGCCTGAAACCTCCTCAGGGGAGACAAAAAGAGCACATTTCAATTTTGGTCTCAACGCTTACGTTTGCCTGGGAATCTCAAATGTACCTCCATGGTGCACCAAATGTTTTTCTGGGCCGGAGCAGCATTTGCTGCAAAACATGCCAAAAGTCCAGCAATAGCTCCCAAACCAAAAGAGCCAGGACAGAAAGACATAGCTGGCCTGAAACCTCCTCAGGGGAGACACAAACAGCACCTTTCAATTTTGGTCTCACCGCTTTCGTTTGTCTGGGAAACTCAAATGTACCTCCATGGTGCACCAAAAGTGTTTTTCTGGGCCGGAGCAGCATTTGCTGCCAAACATGCCAAACGTCTAGCAATAGCTCCCAAACCAAAAGAGCCAAGACTGAAAGACATAGCTGGCCTGAAACCTCCTCAGGGGAGACACAAACAGCACCTTTCAATTTTGGTCTCACCGCTTTGGTTTGCCTGGGAAACTCAAATGTTCCTCCATGGTGCACCTAAAGTGTTTTTCAGGGCAGGAGCAGCATTTGGTGCAAAATATGCCAAACGTCCTGCAATAGCTCCCAAACCAAAAGAGCCAGGACTGAAAGACATAGCTGGCCAGAAAGCTCTTCAGGGGAGACACAAACAGCACCTTTCAATTTTGGCCTCACAGCTTTGGTTTGCCTGGGAAACTCCAATGTACCTGCATGGTGCACAAAAAGTGTTTTTCTCAGCCAGAGCAGCATTTGCTGCCAAATATGGCAAACGTCCAGCAATAGCTCCCAAACCAAAAGAGCCAGGACTGAAAGACATAGCTGGCCTGAAACCTCCTAAGGGGAGACACAAACAGAACCTTTCAATTTTGGTCTCACCGCTTTGGTTTGCCTGGGAAACTCAAATGTACCTCCATGGTGCACAAAATTTATTTTTCTGGGCCGGAGCAGCATTTGCTGCCAAACATGCCAAACGTCCAGCAATAGCTCCCAAACCAAAAGACCCAGGACTGAAAGACATAGCTGGCCTGAAACCTCCTCAGGGGAGACACAAACAGCACCTTTCAATTTTGGTCTCTCCGCTTTCGTTTGCCTGGGAAACTCAAATGTACCTCCATGGTGCAGCAATATTTTTTTTCTGGGCCGGAGCAGCATTTACTGCAAAATGTGCCAAACATCCAGCAATATCTCCCAAACCAAAAGAGCCAGGACTGAAAGACATAGCTGGCCTGAAACCTCCTCAGGGGAGCCACAAACAGCACCGTTCAATTTTGGTCTCACCGCTTTGGTTTGCCTGGGAAACTCAAATGTACCTCCATGGTGCACCTAAAGTGTTTTTCTGGGCAGGAGCAGCATTTGCTGCCAAACATTCCAAACGTCCGGCAATAGCTCCCAAAGCAAAGGAGCCAGGACTGAAAGACATAGCTGGCCTGAAACCTCCTCAGGGGATACACAAACAGCACCTTTCAATTTTGGTCTCACTGCTTACGTTTGCCTGGGAAACTCAAATGAACCTCCATGGTGCACCTAAAGTGTTTTTCTGGGCCGGATAGCATTTGCTGTAAAACATGCCAAACGTCCAGCAATAGCTCCCAAACCAAAAGAGCCAGGACTGAAAGACATAGCTGACCTGAAACCTCCTCAGGGGAGACACAAACAGCACATTTCAATTTTGGTCTCACCGCTTTCGTTTGCCTGGGAAACTCAAACGTACCTCCATGGTGCAAAAAAAGTGTTTTTCTCGGCCGGAGAAGCATTTGCTGCCAAACATGCCAAACATCCAGCAATAGCTCCCAAACCAAAAGAGCCAGGACTGAAAGACATAGCTGGCCTGAAACCTCCTCAGGGGAGACACAAACAGCACCTTTTAATTTTGGTCTCACCGCTTACGTTTGCCTGGGAATCTCAAATGTACCTCCATGGTGCACCAAATGTTTTTCTGGGCCGGAGCAGCATTTGCTGCAAAACATGCCAAACGTCCAGCAATAGCTCCCAAACCAAAAGAGCCAGGACTGAAAGACATAGCTGGCCTGAAACCTCCTCAGGGGAAACACAAACAGTATCTTTCAACATGGGGCTCACAGCATTCGTTTGCCTGGGAAACTCAAATGTACCTCCATGTTGCTACATAAGTGTTTTACTCATCCGGAGATGCATTTGCTGCCAAACATTCCAAACGTCCAGCAATAGCTCCCAAACCAAAAGAGCCAGGACTGAAAGACATAGCTGGCCTGAAACCTCCTCAGGGGAGACACAAACAGCACCTTTCAATTTTGGTCTCACCGCTTTCGTTTGCCTGGGAAACTCAAATGTACCTCCATGGTGCACCAAATATGTTTTTCTGGGCCGGATCAGCATTAGCTGCCAAACATGCCAAACGTCCAGCAATAGCATCCAAACCAAAAGAGCCAAGACTGAAAGACATAGCTGACCTGAAACCTCCTCAGGGGAGACACAAACAGCACCTTTCAATTTTGGTCTCACCGCTTTCTTTTGACTAGGAAACTCAAATGTACCTCCATGGTGCACAAAATTTTTTTTCTCGGCCTGAGCAGCATTTGCTCACAAACATGCCAAACGTCCAGCAATAGCTCCCAAACCAAAAGAGCCAGGACTGAAAGACATAGCTGGCCTGAAACCTCCTCAGGGGAGACACAAACAGCACCTTTCAATTTTGGTCTCACCACTTTCGTTTGCCTTGGAAACTCAAATGTACCTCCATGGTGCACAAAAATGTTTTTCTGGGCAGGAGCAGCATTTGCAGCCAAACATGCAAAACGTCTAGCAATACCTCCCAAACCAAAAGAGCCAGGACTGAAAGACATAGCTGGCCTGAAACCTCCTCAGGGGAGACACAAACAGCACCTTTCAATTTTGGTCTCACCGCTTTGGTTTGCCTGAGAAACTCAAATGTACCTCCGTGGTCCTCCAAAAGTGTTTTTCTGGGCCGGAGCAGCATTTGCTGCCAAACATGCAAAAACGTCCAGCAATAGCTCCCAAACCAAAAGAGCCCGGACTGAAAGACATAGCTGGCCTGAAACCTCCTCAGGGGAGACACAAACAGCACCTTTCAGTTTTGGTCTCACCGCTGTGGTTGGTCTAGGAAACTCAAATGTACCTCCATGGTGCACAAAAAGTGTTTTTCTCGGCCTGAGCAGCATTTGCTGCCAAATATGGCAAACGTCCAGCAATAGCTCCCAAACCAAAAGAGCCAGGACTGAAAGACATAGCTGGCCTGAAACCTCCTCAGGGGATACACAAACAGCACCTTTCAATTTTGGTCTCACTGCTTACGTTTGCCTGGGAAACTCAAATGTACCTCCATGGTGCACCTAAAGTGTTTTTCTGGGCCGGATAGCATTTGCTGTAAAACATGCCAAACGTCCAGCAATAGCTCCCAAACCAAAAGAGCCAGGACTGAAAGACATAGCTGACCTGAAACCTCCTCAGGGGAGACACAAACAGCACCTTTCAATTTTGGTCTCACTGCTTTCGTTTGCCTGGGAAACTCAAACGTACCTCCATGGTGCAAAAAAAGTGTTTTTCTCGGCCGGAGAAGCATTTGCTGCCAAACATGCCAAAAGTCCAGCAATAGCTCCCAAACCAAAAGAGCCAAGACTGAAAGACATAGCTGGCCTGAAACCTCCTCAGGGGAGACACAAACAGCACCTTTCAATTTTGGTCTCAACGCTTACGTTTGCCTGGGAATCTCAAATGTACCTCCATGGTGCACCAAATGTTTTTCTGGGCCGGAGCAGCATTTGCTGCCAAACATGCCAAACGTCCAGCAATAGCTCCCAAACCAAAAGAGCCAGGACTGAAAGACATAGCTGGCCTGAAACCTACTCAGGGGAAACACAAACAGTATCTTTCAACATGGGGCTCACAGCTTTCGTTTGCCTGGGAAACTCAAATGTACCTCCATGTTGCTACATAAGTGTTTTACTCATCCGGAGATGCATTTGCTGCCAAACATTCCAAACGTCCAGCAATAGCTCCCAAACCAGAAGAGCCAGGACTGAAAGACATAGCTGGCCTGAAACCTCCTCAGGGGAAACACAAACAGTATCTTTCAACATGGGGCTCACAGCATTCGTTTGCCTGGGAAACTCAAATGTACCTCCATGTTGCTACATAAGTGTTTTACTCATCCGGAGATGCATTTGCTGCCAAACATTCCAAACGTCCAGCAATAGCTCCCAAACCAAAAGAGCCAGGACTGAAAGACATAGCTGGCCTGAAACCTCTTCAGGGGAGACACAAACAGCACCTTTCAATTTTGGTCTCACCGCTTTCGTTTGCCTGGGAAACTCAAATGTACCTCCATGGTGCACCAAATATGTTTTTCTGGGCCGGATCAGCATTAGCTGCCAAACATGCCAAACGTCCAGCAATAGCATCCAAACCAAAAGAGCCAAGACTGAAAGACATAGCTGACCTGAAACCTCCTCAGGGGAGACACAAACAGCACCTTTCAATTTTGGTCTCACCGCTTTGGTTTGACTAGGAAACTCAAATGTACCTCCATGGTGCACAAAATTTTTTTTCTCGGCCTGAGCAGCATTTGCTCACAAACATGCCAAACGTCCAGCAATAGCTCCCAAACCAAAAGAGCCAGGACTGAAAGACATAGCTGGCCTGAAACCTCCTCAGGGGAGACACAAACAGCACCTTTCAATTTTGGTCTCACCGCTGTGGTTGGTCTAGGAAACTCAAATGTACCTCCATGGTGCACAAAAAGTGTTTTTCTCGGCCTGAGCAGCATTTGCTGCCAAACATGCCAAACGTCCAGCAATAGCTCCCAAACCAAAAGAGCCAGGACTGAAAGACATAGCTGGCCTGAAACCTCCTCAGGGGAGACACAAACAGCACCTTTCAATTTTGGTCTCACCGCTTTGGTTTGCCTGAGAAACTCAAATGTACCTCCGTGGTCCTCCAAAAGTGTTTTTCTGGGCCGGAGCAGCATTTGCTGCCAAACATGCAAAAACGTCCAGCAATAGCTCCCAAACCAAAAGAGCCAGGACTGAAAGACATAGCTGACCTGAAACCTCCTCAGGGGAGACACAAACAGCACCTTTCAATTTTGGTCTCACCGCTTTCGTTTGCCTGGGAAACTCAAACGTACCTCCATGGTGCACCTAAAGTGTTTTTCTGGGCCGGAGCAGCATTTGCTGCCAAACATGCCAAACGTCCAGCAATAGCTCCCAAACCAAAAGAGCCCGGACTGAAAGACATAGCTGGCCTGAAACCTCCTCAGGGGAGACACAAACAGCACCTTTCAGTTTTGGTCTCACCGCTGTGGTTGGTCTAGGAAACTCAAATGTACCTCCATGGTGCACAAAAAGTGTTTTTCTCGGCCTGAGCAGCATTTGCTGCCAAATATGGCAAACGTCCAGCAATAGCTCCCAAACCAAAAGAGCCAGGACTGAAAGACATAGCTGGCCTGAAACCTCCTCAGGGGATACACAAACAGCACCTTTCAATTTTGGTCTCACTGCTTACGTTTGCCTGGGAAACTCAAATGTACCTCCATGGTGCACCTAAAGTGTTTTTCTGGGCCGGATAGCATTTGCTGTAAAACATGCCAAACGTCCAGCAATAGCTCCCAAACCAAAAGAGCCAGGACTGAAAGACATAGCTGACCTGAAACCTCCTCAGGGGAGACACAAACAGCACCTTTCAATTTTGGTCTCACTGCTTTCGTTTGCCTGGGAAACTCAAACGTACCTCCATGGTGCAAAAAAAGTGTTTTTCTCGGCCGGAGAAGCATTTGCTGCCAAACATGCCAAAAGTCCAGCAATAGCTCCCAAACCAAAAGAGCCAAGACTGAAAGACATAGCTGGCCTGAAACCTCCTCAGGGGAGACACAAACAGCACCTTTCAATTTTGGTCTCAACGCTTACGTTTGCCTGGGAATCTCAAATGTACCTCCATGGTGCACCAAATGTTTTTCTGGGCCGGAGCAGCATTTGCTGCCAAACATGCCAAACGTCCAGCAATAGCTCCCAAACCAAAAGAGCCAGGACTGAAAGACATAGCTGGCCTGAAACCTACTCAGGGGAAACACAAACAGTATCTTTCAACATGGGGCTCACAGCTTTCGTTTGCCTGGGAAACTCAAATGTACCTCCATGTTGCTACATAAGTGTTTTACTCATCCGGAGATGCATTTGCTGCCAAACATTCCAAACGTCCAGCAATAGCTCCCAAACCAGAAGAGCCAGGACTGAAAGACATAGCTGGCCTGAAACCTCCTCAGGGGAGACACAAACAGCACCTTTCAATTTTGGTCTCACCGCTTTCGTTTGCCTGGGAAACTCAAATGTACCTCCATGGTGCACCAAAAGTGTTTTTCTGGGCCGGAGCAGCATTAGCTGCCAAACATGCCAAACGTCCAGCAATAGCATCCAAACCAAAAGAGCCAAGACTGAAAGACATAGCTGACCTGAAACCTCCTCAGGGGAGACACAAACAGCACCTTTCAATTTTGGTCTCACCGCTTTGGTATGACTAGGAAACTCAAATGTACCTCCATGGTGCACAAAAAGTTTTTTTCTCGGCCTGAGCAGCATTTGCTCACAAACATGCCAAACGTCCAGCAATAGCTCCCAAACCAAAAGAGCCAGGATTGAAAGACATAGCTGGCCTGAAACCTCCTCAGGGGAGACACAAACAGCACCTTTCAATTTTGGTATCACCGCTTTGGTTTGCATGAGAAACTCAAATGTACCTCCATGGTGCTCCAAAAGTGTTTTTCTGGGCCGGAGCAGCATTTGCTGCCAAACATGCCAAACGTCCAGCAATAGCTCCCAAACCAAAAGAGCCAGGACTGAAAGACATAGCTGGCCTGAAACCTCCTCAGGGGAAACACAAACAGTATCTTTCAACATGGGGCTCACAGCTTTAGTTTGCCTGGGAAACTCAAATGTACCTCCATGTTGCTACATAAGTGTTTTACTCATCCGGAGATGCATTTGCTTCCAAACATTCCAAACGTCCAGCAATAGCTCCCAAACCAAAAGAGCCAGGACAGAAAGACATAGCTGGCCTGAAACCTCCTCAGGGGAGACAAAAACAGCACCTTTCAATTTTGGTCTCACCGCTTTGGTTTGCCTGGGAAACTCAAATGTACCTCCATGGTGCACAAAAAGTTTTTTTCTGGGCCGGAGCAGCATTTGGTCAAAAACATGCCAAAAGTCCAGCAATAGCTCCCAAACCAAAAGAGCCCGGACTGAAAGACATAGCTGGCCTGAAACCTCCTCAGGGGAGCCACAAACAGCACCTTTCAATTTTGGTCTCACCGCTTTGGTTTGCCTGGGAAACTCAAATGTACCTTCATGGTGCACCAAAAGTGTTTTTCTGGGCAGGAGCAGCATTTGCTGCCAAACATTCCAAACGTCCAGCAATAGCTCCCAAAGCAAAAGAGCCAGGACTGAAAGACATAGCTGACCTGAAACCTCCTCAGGGGAGACACAAACAGCACCTTTCAATTTTGGTCTCACTGCTTACGTTTGCCTGGGAAACTCAAATGTACCTTAATGGTGCACCTAAAGTGTTATTCTGGGCTGGAGATGCATTTCCTCTAAAACATGCCAAACGTCCAGCAATAGCTCCCAAACCAAAAGAGCCAGGACTGAAAGACATAGCTGGCCTGAAACCTCCTCAGGGGAAACACAAACAGTATCTTTCAACATGGGGCTCACAGCTTTCGTTTGCCTGGGAAACTCAAATGTACCTCCATATTGCTACATAAGTGTTTTACTCATCCGGAGATGCATTTGCTGCCAAACATTCCAAACGTCCAGCAATAGCTCCCAAACCAAAAGAGCCAGGACAGAAAGACATAGCTGGCCTGAAACCTCCTCAGGGGAGACACAAACAGCACCTTTCAATTTTGGTCTCACTGCTTACGTTTGCCTGGTAAACTCAAATGTACCTTAATGGTGCACCTAAAGTGTTTTTCTGGGCCGGAGATGCATTTGCTCTAAAACATGCCAAACGTCCAGCAATAGCTCCCAAACCAAAAGAGCCAGGACTGAAAGACATAGCTGGCCTGAAACCTCCTCAGGGGAGACACAAACAGCACCTTTCAATTTTGGTCTCACCGCTTTCGTTTGCCTGGGAAACTCAAATGTACCTCCATGGTGCACCAAAAGAGTATTTCTGGGCAGGAGCAGCATTTGCTGCCAAACATTCCAAACGTCCAGCAATAGCTCCCAAAGCAAAAGAGCCAGGACTGAAAGACATAGCTGGCCTTAAACCTCCTCAGGGGAAACACAAACAGTATCTTTCAACATGGGGCTCACAGCTTTCGTTTGCCTGGGAAACTCAAATGTACCTCCATGTTGCTACATAAGTGTTTTACTCCTCCGAAGATGCATTTGCTGCCAAACATTCCAAACGTCCAGCAATAGCTCCCAAACCAAAAGAGCCAGGACTGAAAGACATAGCTGGCCTGAAACCTCCTCAGGGGAGACACAAACAGCACCTTTCAATTTTGGTCTCACCGCTTTCGTTTGCCTGGGAAACTCAAATGTACCTCCATGGTGCACAAAAAGTTTTTTTCTCGGCCTGAGCAGCATTTGCTCACAAACATGCCAAACATCCAGCAATAGCTCCCAAACCAAAAGAGCCAGGACTGAAAGACATAGCTGGCCTGAAACCTCCTCAGGGGAGACACAAACAGAATCTTTCAATTTTGGTCTCACCGCTTTGGTTTGCCTGGGAAACTCAAATGTACCTCCATGGTGCACAAAAAGTGTTTTTCTGGGCCGGAGCAGCATTTGCTGCCAAACATGCCAAACGTCCAGCAATAGCTCCCAAACCAAAAGAGCCAGGACTGAAAGACATAGCTGGCCTGAAACCTCCTCAGGGGATACACAAACAGCACCTTTCAATTTTGGTCTCACTGCTTACGTTTGCCTGGTAAACTCAAATGTACCTTAATGGTGCACCTAAAGAGTTTTTCTGGGCCGGAGATGCATTTGCTCTAAAACATGCCAAACGTCCAGCAATAGCTCCCAAAGCAAAAGAGCCAGGACTGAAAGACATAGCTGACCTAAAACCTCCTCAGGGGAGACACAAACAGCACCTTTCAATTTTGGTCTCACCGCTTTCGTTTGCCTGGGAAACTCAAATGTACCTCCATGGTGCACCAAAATTGTTTTTCTGGGCAGGAGCAGCATTTGCTGCCAAACATTCCAAACGTCCAGCAATAGCTCCCAAAGCAAAAGAGCCAGGACTGAAAGACATAGCTGACCTGAAACCTCCTCAGGGGAGACACAAACAGCACCTTTCAATTTTGGTCTCACTGCTTACGTTTGCCTGGGAAACTCAAATGTACCTTAATGGTGCACCTAAAGTGTTTTTCTCGGCCGGAGAAGCATTTGCTGCCAAACATGCCAAACGTCCAGCAATAGCTCCCAAACCAAAAGAGCCAGGACTGAAAGACATAGCTGGCCTGAAACCTCCTCAGGGGAGACACAAACAGCACCTTTCAATTTTGGTCTCACCGCTTACGTTTGCCTGGGAATCTCAAATGTACCTCCATGGTGCACAAAATTTTTATCTGGGCCGGAGCAGCATTTGCTGCAAAACATGCCAAACGTCCAGCAATAGCTCCCAAACCAAAAGAGCCAGGACTGAAAGACATAGCTGGCCTGAAACCTCCTCAGGGGAAACACAAACAGTATCTTTCAACATGGGGCTCACAGCTTTCGTTTGCCTGGGAAACTCAAATGTACCTCCGTGTTGCTACATAAGTGTTTTACTCATCAGGAGATGCATTTGCTGCCAAACATTCCAAACGTCCAGCAATAGCTCCCAAACCAAAAGAGCCAGGACAGAAAGACATAGCTGGCCTGAAACCTCCTCAGGGGAGACACAAACAGCACCTTTCAATTTTGGTCTCACCGCTTTGGTTTGCCTGGGAAACTCAAATGTACCTCCATGGTGCACAAAATTTTTTTTCTGGGCCGGAGCAGCATTTGCTGCCAAACATGCCAAACGTCCAGCAATAGCTCCCAAAGCAAAAGAGCCAGGACTGAATGACATAGCTGGCCTGAAACCTCCTCAGGGGATACACAAACAGCACCTTTCAATTTTGGTCTCACTGCTTAATTTGCCTGGGAAACTCAAATGTACCTTAATGGTGCACCTAAAGAGTTTTTCTGGGCCGGAGATGCATTTGCCCTAAAACATGCCAAACGTCCAGCAATAGCTCCCAAACCAAAAGAGCCAGGACTGAAAGACATAGCTGACCTGAAAACTCCTCAGGGGAGACACAAACAGCACCTTTCAATTTTGGTATCACCGCTTTGGTTTGCCTGAGAAACTCAAATGTACCTCCATGGTGCTCCAAAAGTGTTTTTCTGGGCAGGAGCAGCATTTGCTGCCAAACATTCAAACGTCCAGCAATAGCTCCCAAAGCAAAAGAGCCAGGACTGAAAGACATAGCTGACCTGAAACCTCCTCAGGGGAGACACAAACAGCACCTTTCAATTTTGGTCTCACTGCTTACGTTTGCCTGGGAAACTCAAATGTACCTTAATGGTGCACCTAAAGTGTTATTCTGGGCCGGAGATGCATTTCCTCTAAAACATGCCAAACGTCCAGCAATAGCTCCCAAACCAAAAGAGCCAAGACTGAAAGACATAGCTGACCGGAAACCTCCTCAGGGGAGACACAAACAGCACCTTTCAATTTTGGTCTCACCGCTTTCGTTTGCCTGGGAAACTCAAACGTACCTCCATGGTGCAAAAAAAGTGTTTTTCTCGGCCGGAGAAGCATTTGCTGCCAAACATGCCAAACGTCCAGCAATAGCTCCCAAACCAAATGAGCCAGGACTGAAAGACATAGCTGGCCTGAAACCTCCTCAGGGGAGACACAAACAGCACCTTTCAATTTTGGTCTCACCGCTTACGTTTCCCTGGGAATCTCAAATGTACCTCCATGGTGCACAAAATTTTTATCTGGGCCAGAGCAGCATTTGCTGCCAAATATTCCAAACGTCCAGCAATAGCTCCCAAACCAAAAGAGCCAGGACAGAAAGACATAGCTGGCCTGAAACCTCCTCAGGGGAGACACAAACAGAACATTTCAATTTTGGTCTCACCGCTTTGGTTTGCCTGGGAAACTCAAATTTACCTCCATGGTGCACAAAATTTTTTTTCTGGGCCGGAGCAGCATTTGCTGCCAAACATGCCAAACGACCAGCAATAGCTCCCAAAGAAAAAGAGCCAGGACAGAAAGACATAGCTGGCCTGAAACCTCCTCAGGGGAGACACAAACAGCACCTTTCAATTTTGGTCTCACCGCTTTGGTTTGCCTGGGAAACTCAAATGTACCTCCATGGTGCACAAAAAGTTTTTTTCTGGGCCGGAGCAGCATTTGCTGCCAAACATGCCAAACGTCGAGCAATAGCTCCCAAAGCAAAAGAGCCAGGACTGAATGACATAGCTGGCCTGAAACCTCCTCAGGGGATACACAAACAGCACCTTTCAATTTTGGTCTCACTGCTTACGTTTGCCTGGTAAACTCAAATGTACCTTAATGGTGCACCTAAAGAGTTTTTCTGGGCCGGAGATGCATTTGCTCTAAAACATTCCAAACGTCCAGCAATAGCTCCCAAAGCAAAAGAGCCAGGACTGAAAGACATAGCTGGCCTGAAACCTCCTCAGGGGAAACACAAACAGTATCTTTCAACATGGGGCTCACAGCTTTCGTTTGCCTGGGAAACTCAAATGTACCTCCATGTTGCTACATAAGTGTTTTACTCCTCCGAAGATGCATTTGCTGCCAAACATTCCAAACGTCCAGCAATAGCTCCCAAAGCAAAAGAGCCAGGACTGAAAGACATAGCTGGCCTGAAACCTCCTCAGGGGAGACACAAACAGTATCTTTCAACATGGGGCTCACAGCTTTAGTTTGCCTGGGAAACTCAAATGTACCTCCATGTTGCTACATAAGTGTTTTACTCATCCGGAGATGCATTTGCTGCCAAACATTCCAAACGTCCAGATAGCTCCCAAACCAAAAGAGCCAGGACAGAAAGACATAGCTGGCCTGAAACCTCCTCAGGGGAGACAAAAACAGCACCTTTCAATTTTGGTCTAACCGCTTTGGTTTGCCTGGGAAACTCAAATGTACCTCCATGGTGCACAAAAAGTGTTTTTCTGGGCCAGAGCAGCATTTGCTGCCAAACATGCCAAACGTCCAGCAATAGCTCCCAAAGCAAAAGAGCCAGGACTGAATGACATAGCTGGCCTGAAACCTCCTCAGGGGATACACAAACAGCACCTTTCAATTTTGGTCTCACTGCTTACGTTTGCCTGGTAAACTCAAATGTACCTTAATGGTGCACCTAAAGAGTTTTTCTGGGCCGGAGATGCATTTGCTCTAAAACATGCCAAACGTCCAGCAATAGCTCCCAAAGCAAAAGAGCCAGGACTGAAAGACATAGCTGACCTGAAACCTCCTCAGGGGAGACACAAACAGCACCTTTCAATTTTGCTCTCACCGCTTTCGTTTGCCTGGGAAACTCAAATGTACCTCCATGGTACACCAAAAGTGTTTTTCTGGGCAGGAGCAGCATTTGCTGCCAAACATTCCAAACGTCCAGCAATAGCTCCCAAAGCAAAAGAGCCAGGACTGAAAGACATAGCTGACCTGAAACCTCCTCAGGGGAGACACAAACAGCACCTTTCAATATTGGTCTCACTGCTTACGTTTGCCTGGGAAACTCAAATGTACCTTAATGGTGCACCTAAAGTGTTTTTCTCGGCCGGAGAAGCATTTGCTGCCAAACATGCCAAACGTCCAGCAATAGCTCCCAAACCAAAAGAGCCAGGACTGAAAGACATAGCTGGCCTGAAACCTCCTCAGGGGAGACACAAACAGCACCTTTCAATTTTGGTCTCACCGCTTACGTTTGCCTGGGAATCTCAAATGTACCTCCATGGTGCACAAAATTTTTATCTGGGCCGGAGCAGTATTTGCTGCAAAACATGCCAAACGTCCAGCAATAGCTCCCAAACCAAAAGAGCCAGGACTGAAAGACATAGCTGGCCTGAAACCTCCTCAGGGGAAACACAAACAGTATCTTTCAACATGGGGCTCACAGCTTTCGTTTGCCTGGGAAACTCAAATGTACCTCCGTGTTGCTACATAAGTGTTTTACTCATCCGGAGATGCATTTGCTGCCAAACATTCCAAACGTCCAGCAATAGCTCCCAAACCAAAAGAGCCAGGACAGAAAGACATAGCTGGCCTGAAACCTCCTCAGGGGAGACACAAACAGCACCTTTCAATTTTGGTCTCACCGCTTTGGTTTGCCTGGGAAACTCAAATGTACCTCCATGGTGCACAAAATTTTTTTTCTGGGCCGGAGCAGCATTTGCTGCCAAACATGCCAAACGTCCAGCAATAGCTCCCAAAGCAAAAGAGCCAGGACTGAATGACATAGCTGGCCTGAAACCTCCTCAGGGGATACACAAACAGCACCTTTCAATTTTGGTCTCACTGCTTACGTTTGCCTGGTAAACTCAAATGTACCTTAATGGTGCACCTAAAGAGTTTTTCTGGGCCGGAGATGCATTTGCTCTAAAACATGCCAAACGTCCAGCAATAGCTCCCAAAGCAAAAGAGCCAGGACTGAAAGACATAGCTGACCTGAAACCTCCTCAGGGGAGACACAAACAGCACCTTTCAATTTTGCTCTCACCGCTTTCGTTTGCCTGGGAAACTCAAATGTACCTCCATGGTACACCAAAAGTGTTTTTCTGGGCAGGAGCAGCATTTGCTGCCAAACATTCCAAACGTCCAGCAATAGCTCCCAAAGCAAAAGAGCCAGGACTGAAAGACATAGCTGACCTGAAACCTCCTCAGGGGAGACACAAACAGCACCTTTCAATATTGGTCTCACTGCTTACGTTTGCCTGGGAAACTCAAATGTACCTTAATGGTGCACCTAAAGTGTTTTTCTCGGCCGGAGAAGCATTTGCTGCCAAACATGCCAAACGTCCACCAATAGCTCCCAAACCAAAAGAGCCAGGACTGAAAGACATAGCTGGCCTGAAACCTCCTCAGGGGAGACACAAACAGCACCTTTCAATTTTGGTCTCACCGCTTACGTTTGCCTGGGAATCTCAAATGTACCTCCATGGTGCACAAAATTTTTATCTGGGCCGGAGCAGTATTTGCTGCAAAACATGCCAAACGTCCAGCAATAGCTCCCAAACCAAAAGAGCCAGGACTGAAAGACATAGCTGGCCTGAAACCTCCTCAGGGGAAACACAAACAGTATCTTTCAACATGGGGCTCACAGCTTTCGTTTGCCTGGGAAACTCAAATGTACCTCCGTGTTGCTACATAAGTGTTTTACTCATCCGGAGATGCATTTGCTGCCAAACATTCCAAACGTCCAGCAATAGCTCCCAAACCAAAAGAGCCAGGACAGAAAGACATAGCTGGCCTGAAACCTCCTCAGGGGAGACACAAACAGCACCTTTCAATTTTGGTCTCACCGCTTTGGTTTGCCTGGGAAACTCAAATGTACCTCCATGGTGCACAAAATTTTTTTTCTGGGCCGGAGCAGCATTTGCTGCCAAACATGCCAAACGTCCAGCAATAGCTCCCAAAGCAAAAGAGCCAGGACTGAATGACATAGCTGGCCTGAAACCTCCTCAGGGGATACACAAACAGCACCTTTCAATTTTGGTCTCACTGCTTACGTTTGCCTGGGAAACTCAAATGTACCTTAATGGTGCACCTAAAGAGTTTTTCTGGGCCGTAGATGCATTTGCTCTAAAACATGCCAAACGTCCAGCAATAGCTCCCAAACCAAAAGAGCCAACACTGAAAGACATAGCTGACCTGAAACCTCCTCAGGGGAGACACAAACAGCACCTTTCAATTTTGGTCTCACCACTTTCGTTTGCCTGGGAAACTCAAATGTACCTCCACCTGCACAAAAATGTTTTTCTGGGCAGGAGCAGCATTTGCAGCCAAACATGCCAAACGTCTAGCAATACCTCCCAAACCAAAAGAGCCAGGACTGAAAGACATAGCTGGCCTGAAACCTCCTCAGGGGAGACACAAACAGCACCTTTCAATTTTGGTATCACCGCTTTGGTTTGCCTGAGAAACTCAAATGTACTTCCATGGTGCTCCAAAAGTGTTTTTCTGGGCAGGAGCAGCATTTGCTGCCAAACATTCCAAACGTCCAGCAATAGCTCCCAAAGCAAAAGAGCCAGGACTGAAAGACATAGCTGACCTGAAACCTCCTCAGGGGAGACACAAACAGCACCTTTCAATTTTGGTCTCACTGCTTACGTTTGCCTGGGAAACTCAAATGTACCTTAATGGTGCACCTAAAGTGTTATTCTGGGCCGGAGAAGCATTTCCTCTAAAACATGCCAAACGTCCAGCAATAGCTCCCAAACCAAAAGAGCCAAGACTGAAAGACATAGCTGACCGGAAACCTCCTCAGGGGAGACACAAACAGCACCTTTCAATTTTGGTCTCACCGCTTTCGTTTGCCTGGGAAACTCAAACGTACCTCCATGGTGCAAAAAAAGTGTTTTTCTCGGCCGGAGAAGCATTTGCTGCCAAACATGCCAAATGTCCAGCAATAGCTCCCAAACCAAAAGAGCCAGGACTGAAAGACATAGCTGGCCTGAAACCTCCTCAGGGGAGACACAAACAGCACCTTTCAATTTTGGTCTCACTGCTTACGTTTGCCTGGGAATCTCAAATGTACCTCCACGGTGCACAAAATTTTTATCTGGGCCAGAGCAGCATTTGCTGCCAAACATGCCAAACGTCCAGCAATAGCTCCCAAACCAAAAGAGCCAGGACAGAAAGACATAGCTGGCCTGAAACCTCCTCAGGGGAGACACAAACAGCACCTTTCAATTTTGGTCTCACCGCTTTGGTTTGCCTGGGAAACTCAAATGTACCTCCATGGTGCACAAAATTTTTTTTCTTGGCCGGAGCAGCATTTGCTGCCAAACATGCCAAACGTCCAGCAATAGCTCCCAAAGCAGAAGAGCCAGGACAGAAAGACATAGCTGGCCTGAAACCTCCTCAGGGGAGACACAAACAGCACCTTTCAATTTTGGTCTCACCGCTTTGGTTTGCCTGGGAAACTCAAATGTTCCTCCATGGTGCACAAAAAGTTTTTTTCTGGGCCGGAGCAGCATTTGCTGCCAAACATGCCAAACGTCCAGCAATAGCTCCCAAAGAAAAAGAGCCAGGACTGAATGACATAGCTGGCCTGAAGCCTCCTCAGGGGATACACAAACAGCACCTTTCAATTTTGGTCTCACTGCTTACGTTTGCCTGGGAAACTCAAATGTACCTTAATGGTGCACCTAAAGAGTTTTTCTGGGCCGGAGATGCATTTGCTCTAAAACATGCCAAACGTCCAGCAATAGCTCCCAAACCAAAAGAGCCAGGACTGAAAGACATAGCTGACCTGAAACCTCCTCAGGGGAGACACAAACAGCACCTTTCAATTTTGGTCTCACCACTTTCGTTTGCCTGGGAAACTCAAATGTACCTCCACCTGCACAAAAATGTTTTTCTGGGCAGGAGCAGCATTTGCAGCCAAACATGCCAAACGTCTAGCAATACCTCCCAAACCAAAAGAGCCAGGACTGAAAGACATAGCTGGCCTGAAACCTCCTCAGGGGAGACACAAACAGCACCTTTCAATTTTGGTATCACCGCTTTGGTTTGCCTGAGAAACTCAAATGTACCTCCATGGTGCTCCAAAAGTGTTTTTCTGGGCAGGAGCAGCATTTGCGGCCAAACATTCCAAACGTCCAGCAATAGCTCCCAAAGCAAAAGAGCCAGGACTGAAAGACATAGCTGACCTGAAACCTCCTCAGGGGAGACACAAACAGCACCTTTCAATTTTGGTCTCACTGCTTACGTTTGCCTGGGAAACTCAAATGTACCTTAATGGTGCACCTAAAGTGTTATTCTGGGCCGGAGAAGCATTTCCTCTAAAACATGCCAAACGTCCAGCAATAGCTCCCAAACCAAAAGAGCCAAGACTGAAAGACATAGCTGACCGGAAACCTCCTCAGGGGAGACACAAACAGCACCTTTCAATTTTGGTCTCACCGCTTTCGTTTGCCTGGGAAACTCAAACGTACCTCCATGGTGCAAAAAAAGTGTTTTTCTCGGCCGGAGAAGCATTTGCTGCCAAACATGCCAAATGTCCAGCAATAGCTCCCAAACCAAAAGAGCCAGGACTGAAAGACATAGCTGGCCTGAAACCTCCTCAGGGGAGACACAAACAGCACCTTTCAATTTTGGTCTCACCGCTTACGTTTGCCTGGGAATCTCAAATGTACCTCCACGGTGCACAAAATTTTTATCTGGGCCAGAGCAGCATTTGCTGCCAAACATGCCAAACGTCCAGCAATAGCTCCCAAACCAAAAGAGCCAGGACAGAAAGACATAGCTGGCCTGAAACCTCCTCAGGGGAGACACAAACAGCACCTTTCAATTTTGGTCTCACCGCTTTGGTTTGCCTGGGAAACTCAAATGTACCTCCATGGTGCACAAAATTTTTTTTCTTGGCCGGAGCAGCATTTGCTGCCAAACATGCCAAACGTCCAGCAATAGCTCCCAAAGCAGAAGAGCCAGGACAGAAAGACATAGCTGGCCTGAAACCTCCTCAGGGGAGACACAAACAGCACCTTTCAATTTTGGTCTCACCGCTTTGGTTTGCCTGGGAAACTCAAATGTTCCTCCATGGTGCACAAAAAGTTTTTTTCTGGGCCGGAGCAGCATTTGCTGCCAAACATGCCAAACGTCCAGCAATAGCTCCCAAAGAAAAAGAGCCAGGACTGAATGACATAGCTGGCCTGAAGCCTCCTCAGGGGATACACAAACAGCACCTTTCAATTTTGGTCTCACTGCTTACGTTTGCCTGGGAAACTCAAATGTACCTTAATGGTGCACCTAAAGAGTTTTTCTGGGCCGGAGATGCATTTGCTCTAAAACATGCCAAACGTCCAGCAATAGCTCCCAAACCAAAAGAGCCAGGACTGAAAGACATAGCTGACCTGAAACCTCCTCAGGGGAGACACAAACAGCACCTTTCAATTTTGGTCTCACCACTTTCGTTTGCCTGGGAAACTCAAATGTACCTCCACCTGCACAAAAATGTTTTTCTGGGCAGGAGCAGCATTTGCAGCCAAACATGCCAAACGTCTAGCAATACCTCCCAAACCAAAAGAGCCAGGACTGAAAGACATAGCTGGCCTGAAACCTCCTCAGGGGAGACACAAACAGCACCTTTCAATTTTGGTATCACCGCTTTGGTTTGCCTGAGAAACTCAAATGTACCTCCATGGTGCTCCAAAAGTGTTTTTCTGGGCAGGAGCAGCATTTGCTGCCAAACTTTCCAAACGTCCAGCAATAGCTCCCAAAGCAAAAGAGCCAGGACTGAAAGACATAGCTGACCTGAAACCTCCTCAGGGGAGACACAAACAGCACCTTTCAATTTTGGTCTCACTGCTTACGTTTGCCTGGGAAACTCAAATGGACCTCCATGGTGCACCTAAAGTGTTATTCTGGGCCGGAGATGCATTTCCTCTAAAACATGCCAAACGTCCAGCAATAGCTCCCAAAGCAAAAGAGCCAAGACTGAAAGACATAGCTGACCGGAAACCTCCTCAGGGGAGACACAAACAGCACCTTTCAATTTTGGTCTCACCGCTTTCGTTTGCCTGGGAAACTAAAACGTACCTCCATGGTGCAAAAAAAGTGTTTTTCTCGGCCGGAGAAGCATTTGCTGCCAAACATGCCAAACGTCCAGCAATAGCTCCCAAACCAAAAGAGCCAGGACTGAAAGACATAGCTGGCCTGAAACCTCCTCAGGGGAGACACAAACAGCACCTTTCAATTTTGGTCTCACCGCTTACGTTTGCCTGGGAATCTCAAATGTACCTCCATGGTGCACAAAATTTTTATCTGGGCCAGAGCAGCATTTGCTGCCAAACATTCCAAACGTCCAGCAATAGCTCCCAAACCAAAAGAGCCAGGACAGAAAGACATAGCTGGCCTGAAACCTCCTCAGGGGAGACACAAACAGCACCTTTCAATTTTGGTCTCACCGCTTTGGTTTGCCTGGGAAACTCAAATGTACCTCCATGGTGCACAAAATTTTTTTTCTTGGCCGGAGCAGCATTTGCTGCCAAACATGCCAAACGTCCAGCAATAGCTCCCAAAGCAAAAGAGCCAGGACAGAAAGACATAGCTGGCCTGAAACCTCCTCAGGGGAGACACAAACAGCACCTTTCAATTTTGGTCTCACCGCTTTGGTTTGCCTGGGAAACTCAAATGTACCTCCATGGTGCACAAAAAGTTTTTTTCTGGGCCGGAGCAGCATTTGCTGCCAAACATGCCAAACGTCCAGCAATAGCTCCCAAACCAAAAGAGCCAGGACTGAAAGACATAGCTGGCCTGAAACCTCCTCAGGGGAGACACAAACAGCACCTTTCAATTTTGGTCTCACCACTTTCGTTTGCCTGGGAAACTCAAATGTACCTCCACCTGCACAAAAATGTTTTTCTGGGCAGGAGCAGCATTTGCAGCCAAACATGCCAAACGTCTAGCAATACCTCCCAAACCAAAAGAGCCAGGACTGAAAGACATAGCTGGCCTGAAACCTCCTCAGGGGAGACACAAACAGCACCTTTCAATTTTGGTCTTACTGCTTACGTTTGCCTGGGAAACTCAAATGTACCTTAATGGTGCACCTAAAGTGTTATTCTGGGCCGGAGATGCATTTCCTCTAAAACATGCCAAACGTCCAGCAATAGCTCCCAAACCAAAAGAGCCAAGACTGAAAGACATAGCTGACCGGAAACCTCCTCAGGGGAGACACAAACAGCACCTTTCAATTTTGGTCTCACCGCTTTCGTTTGCCTGGGAAACTCAAACGTACCTCCATGGTGCAAAAAAAGTGTTTTTCTCGGCCGGAGAAGCATTTGCTGCCAAACATGCCAAACGTCCAGCAATAGCTCCCAAACCAAAAGAGCCAGGACTGAAAGACATAGCTGGCCTGAAACCTCCTCAGGGGAGACACAAACAGCACCTTTCAATTTTGGTCTCACCACTTTCGTTTGCCTGGGAAACTCAAATGTACCTCCACCTGCACAAAAATGTTTTTCTGGGCAGGAGCAGCATTTGCAGCCAAACATGCCAAACGTCTAGCAATACCTCCCAAACCAAAAGAGCCAGGACTGAAAGACATAGCTGGCCTGAAACCTCCTCAGGGGAGACACAAACAGCACCTTTCAATTTTGGTCTTACTGCTTACGTTTGCCTGGGAAACTCAAATGTACCTTAATGGTGCACCTAAAGTGTTATTCTGGGCCGGAGATGCATTTCCTCTAAAACATGCCAAACGTCCAGCAATAGCTCCCAAACCAAAAGAGCCAAGACTGAAAGACATAGCTGACCGGAAACCTCCTCAGGGGAGACACAAACAGCACCTTTCAATTTTGGTCTCACCGCTTTCGTTTGCCTGGGAAACTCAAACGTACCTCCATGGTGCAAAAAAAGTGTTTTTCTCGGCCGGAGAAGCATTTGCTGCCAAACATGCCAAACGTCCAGCAATAGCTCCCAAACCAAAAGAGCCAGGACTGAAAGACATAGCTGGCCTGAAACCTCCTCAGGGGAGACACAAACAGCACCTTTCAATTTTGGTCTCACCGCTTACGTTTGCCTGGGAATCTCAAATGTACCTCCATGGTGCACAAAATTTTTATCTGGGCCAGAGCAGCATTTGCTGCCAAACATTCCAAACGTCCAGCAATAGCTCCCAAACCAAAAGAGCCAGGACAGAAAGACATAGCTGGCCTGAAACCTCCTCAGGGGAGACACAAACAGCACCTTTCAATTTTGGTCTCACCGCTTTGGTTTGCCTGGGAAACTCAAATGTACCTCCATGGTGCACAAAATTTTTTTTCTTGGCCGGAGCAGCATTTGCTGCCAAACATGCCAAACGTCCAGCAATAGCTCCCAAAGCAAAAGAGCCAGGACAGAAAGACATAGCTGGCCTGAAACCTCCTCAGGGGAGACACAAACAGCACCTTTCAATTTTGGTCTCACCGCTTTGGTTTGCCTGGGAAACTCAAATGTACCTCCATGGTGCACAAAAAGTTTTTTTCTGGGCCGGAGCAGCATTTGCTGCCAAACATGCCAAACGTCCAGCAATAGCTCCCAAACCAAAAGAGCCATGGCTGAATGACATAGCTGGCCTGAAACCTCCTCAGGGGATACACAAACAGCACCTTTCAATTTTGGTCTCACTGCTTACGTTTGCCTGGGAAACTCAAATGTACCTTAATGGTGCACCTAAAGAGTTTTTCTGGGCCGGAGATGCATTTGCTCTAAAACATGCCAAACGTCCAGCAATAGCTCCCAAACCAAAAGAGCCAGGACTGAAAGACATAGCTGACCTGAAACCTCCTCAGGGGAGACACAAACAGCACCTTTCAATTTTGGTCTCACCACTTTCGTTTGCCTGGGAAACTCAAATGTACCTCCATGGTGCACAAAAATGTTTTTCTGGGCAGGAGCAGCATTTGCAGCCAAACATGCCAAACGTCTAGCAATACCTCCCAAACCAAAAGAGCCAGGACTGAAAGACATAGCTGGCCTGAAACCTCCTCAGGGGAGACACAAACAGCACCTTTCAATTTTGGTATCACCGCTTTGGTTTGCCTGAGAAACTCAAATGTACCTCCATGGTGCTCCAAAAGTGTTTTTCTGGGCAGGAGCAGCATTTGCTGCCAAACATTCCAAACGTCCAGCAATAGCTCCCAAAGCAAAAGAGCCAGGACTGAAAGACATAGCTGACCTGAAACCTCCTCAGGGGAGACACAAACAGCACCTTTCAATTTTGGTCTCACTGCTTACGTTTGCCTGGGAAACTCAAATGTACCTTAATGGTGCACCTAAAGTGTTATTCTGGGCCGGAGATGCATTTCCTCTAAAACATGCCAAACGTCCAGCAATAGCTCCCAAACCAAAAGAGCCAAGACTGAAAGACATAGCTGACCGGAAACCTCCTCAGGGGAGACACAAACAGCACCTTTCAATTTTGGTCTCACCGCTTTCGTTTGCCTGGGAAACTCAAACGTACCTCCATGGTGCAAAAAAAGTGTTTTTCTCGGCCGGAGAAGCATTTGCTGCCAAACATGCCAAACGTCCAGCAATAGCTCCCAAACCAAAAGAGCCAGGACTGAAAGACATAGCTGGCCTGAAACCTCCTCAGGGGAGACACAAACAGCACCTTTCAATTTTGGTCTCACCGCTTACGTTTGCCTGGGAATCTCAAATGTACCTCCATGGTGCACAAAATTTTTTTTCTGGGCCGGAGCAGCATTTGCTGCCAAACATGCCAAACGTCCAGCAATAGCTCCCAAACCAAAAGAGCCAGGACAGAAAGACATAGCTGGCCTGAAACCTCCTCAGGGGAGACACAAACAGCACCTTTCAATTTTGGTCTCACTGCTTACGTTTGCCTGGTAAACTCAAATGTACCTTAATGGTGCACCTAAAGAGTTTTTCTGGGCCGAGATGCATTTGCTCTAAAATATGCCAAACGTCCAGCAATAGCTCCCAAACCAAAAGAGCCAGGACTGAAAGACATAGCTGACCTGAAACCTCCTCAGGGGAGACACAAACAGCACCTTTCAATTTTGGTCTCACCGCTTTCGTTTGCCTGGGAAACTCAAATGTACCTCCATGGTGCACAAAAAGTTTTTTTCTGCGCCGGAGCAGCATTTGCTGAAAAACATGCCAAAAGTCCAGCAATAGCTCCCAAACCAAAAGAGCCAGGACTGAAAGACATAGCTGGCCTGAAACCTCCTCAGGGGAGACAAAAACAGCACCTTTCAATTTTGGTCTCACCGCTTTCGTTTGCCTGGGAAACTCAAATGTACCTCCATGGTGCACCAAAAGAGTTTTTCTGGGCAGGAGCAGCATTTGCTGCCAAACTTTCCAAACGTCCAGCAATAGCTCCCAAAGCAAAAGAGCCAGGACTGAAAGACATAGCTGGCCTGAAACCTCCTCAGGGGAAACACAAACAGTATCTTTCAACATGGGGCTCACAGCTTTCGTTTGCCTGGGAAACTCAAATGTACCTCGATGTTGCTACATAAGTGTTTTACTCCTCCGAAGATGCATTTGCTGCCAAACATTCCAAACGTCCAGCAATAGCTCCCAAACCAAAAGAGCCAGGACTGAAAGAGATAGCTGGCCTGAAACCTCCTCAGGGGAGACACAAACAGCACCTTTCAATTTTGGTCTCACCGCTTTGGTTTGCCTGGGAAACTCAAATGTACCTCCATGGTGCACAAAAATGTTTTTCTGGGCAGGAGCAGCATTTGCAGCCAAACATGCCAAACGTCTAGCAATACCTCCCAAACCAAAAGAGCCAGGACTGAAAGACATAGCTGGCCTGAAACCTCCTCAGGGGAGACACAAACAGCACCTTTCAATTTTGGTCTCACTGCTTTGGTTTGCCTGAGAAACTCAAATGTACCTCCATGGTGCTCAAAAAGTGTTTTTCTGGGCCGGAGCAGCATTTGCTGCCAAACATTCCAAACGTCCAGCAATAGCTCCCAAAGCAAAAGAGCCAGGACTGAAAGACATAGCTGGCCTGAAACCTCCTCAGGGGAGACACAAACAGCACCTTTCAATTTTGGTCTCATTGCTTACGTTTGCCTGGGAAACTCAAATGTACCTCCATGGTGCACCAAATGTTTTTCAGGGCCAGAGCAGCATTTGCTGCAAAACATGCCAAACGTCCAGTAATAGCTCCCAAACCAAAAGAGCCAGGACTGAAAGACATAGCTGGCCTGAAACCTCCTCAGGGGAGACACAAACAGCACCTTTCAATTTTGGTCTCACCGCTTTCGTTTGCCTGGGAAACTCAAATGTACCTCCATGGTGCACAAAATTTTTTTTCTTGGCCGGAGCAGCATTTGCTGCCAAACATGCCAAACGTCCAGCAATAGCTCCCAAAGCAAAAGAGCCAGGACAGAAAGACATAGCTGGCCTGAAACCTCCTCAGGGGAGACACAAACAGCACCTTTCAATTTTGGTCTCACCGCTTTCGTTTGCCTGGGAAACTCAAACGTACCTCCATGGTGCAAAAAAAGTGTTTTTCTCGGCCGGAGAAGCATTTGCTGCCAAACATGCCAAACGTCCAGCAATAGCTCCCAAACCAAAAGAGCCAGGACTGAAAGACATAGCTGGCCTGAAACCTCCTCAGGGGAGACACAAACAGCACCTTTCAATTTTGGTCTCACCGCTTACGTTTGCCTGGGAATCTCAAATGTACCTCCATGGTGCACAAAATTTTTATCTGGGCCAGAGCAGCATTTGCTGCCAAACATTCCAAACGTCCAGCAATAGCTCCCAAACCAAAAGAGCCAGGACAGAAAGACATAGCTGGCCTGAAACCTCCTCAGGGGAGACACAAACAGCACCTTTCAATTTTGGTCTCACCGCTTTGGTTTGCCTGGGAAACTCAAATGTACCTCCATGGTGCACAAAATTTTTTTTCTTGGCCGGAGCAGCATTTGCTGCCAAACATGCCAAACGTCCAGCAATAGCTCCCAAAGCAAAAGAGCCAGGACAGAAAGACATAGCTGGCCTGAAACCTCCTCAGGGGAGACACAAACAGCACCTTTCAATTTTGGTCTCACCGCTTTGGTTTGCCTGGGAAACTCAAATGTACCTCCATGGTGCACAAAAAGTTTTTTTCTGGGCCGGAGCAGCATTTGCTGCCAAACATGCCAAACGTCCAGCAATAGCTCCCAAACCAAAAGAGCCATGGCTGAATGACATAGCTGGCCTGAAACCTCCTCAGGGGATACACAAACAGCACCTTTCAATTTTGGTCTCACTGCTTACGTTTGCCTGGGAAACTCAAATGTACCTTAATGGTGCACCTAAAGAGTTTTTCTGGGCCGGAGATGCATTTGCTCTAAAACATGCCAAACGTCCAGCAATAGCTCCCAAACCAAAAGAGCCAGGACTGAAAGACATAGCTGACCTGAAACCTCCTCAGGGGAGACACAAACAGCACCTTTCAATTTTGGTCTCACCACTTTCGTTTGCCTGGGAAACTCAAATGTACCTCCATGGTGCACAAAAATGTTTTTCTGGGCAGGAGCAGCATTTGCAGCCAAACATGCCAAACGTCTAGCAATACCTCCCAAACCAAAAGAGCCAGGACTGAAAGACATAGCTGGCCTGAAACCTCCTCAGGGGAGACACAAACAGCACCTTTCAATTTTGGTATCACCGCTTTGGTTTGCCTGAGAAACTCAAATGTACCTCCATGGTGCTCCAAAAGTGTTTTTCTGGGCAGGAGCAGCATTTGCTGCCAAACATTCCAAACGTCCAGCAATAGCTCCCAAAGCAAAAGAGCCAGGACTGAAAGACATAGCTGACCTGAAACCTCCTCAGGGGAGACACAAACAGCACCTTTCAATTTTGGTCTCACTGCTTACGTTTGCCTGGGAAACTCAAATGTACCTTAATGGTGCACCTAAAGTGTTATTCTGGGCCGGAGATGCATTTCCTCTAAAACATGCCAAACGTCCAGCAATAGCTCCCAAACCAAAAGAGCCAAGACTGAAAGACATAGCTGACCGGAAACCTCCTCAGGGGAGACACAAACAGCACCTTTCAATTTTGGTCTCACCGCTTTCGTTTGCCTGGGAAACTCAAACGTACCTCCATGGTGCAAAAAAAGTGTTTTTCTCGGCCGGAGAAGCATTTGCTGCCAAACATGCCAAACGTCCAGCAATAGCTCCCAAACCAAAAGAGCCAGGACTGAAAGACATAGCTGGCCTGAAACCTCCTCAGGGGAGACACAAACAGCACCTTTCAATTTTGGTCTCACCGCTTACGTTTGCCTGGGAATCTCAAATGTACCTCCATGGTGCACAAAATTTTTTTTCTGGGCCGGAGCAGCATTTGCTGCCAAACATGCCAAACGTCCAGCAATAGCTCCCAAACCAAAAGAGCCAGGACAGAAAGACATAGCTGGCCTGAAACCTCCTCAGGGGAGACACAAACAGCACCTTTCAATTTTGGTCTCACTGCTTACGTTTGCCTGGTAAACTCAAATGTACCTTAATGGTGCACCTAAAGAGTTTTTCTGGGCCGGAGATGCATTTGCTCTAAAATATGCCAAACGTCCAGCAATAGCTCCCAAACCAAAAGAGCCAGGACTGAAAGACATAGCTGACCTGAAACCTCCTCAGGGGAGACACAAACAGCACCTTTCAATTTTGGTCTCACCGCTTTCGTTTGCCTGGGAAACTCAAATGTACCTCCATGGTGCACAAAAAGTTTTTTTCTGGGCCGGAGCAGCATTTGCTGAAAAACATGCCAAAAGTCCAGCAATAGCTCCCAAACCAAAAGAGCCAGGACTGAAAGACATAGCTGGCCTGAAACCTCCTCAGGGGAGACAAAAACAGCACCTTTCAATTTTGGTCTCACCGCTTTCGTTTGCCTGGGAAACTCAAATGTACCTCCATGGTGCACCAAAAGAGTTTTTCTGGGCAGGAGCAGCATTTGCTGCCAAACTTTCCAAACGTCCAGCAATAGCTCCCAAAGCAAAAGAGCCAGGACTGAAAGACATAGCTGGCCTGAAACCTCCTCAGGGGAAACACAAACAGTATCTTTCAACATGGGGCTCACAGCTTTCGTTTGCCTGGGAAACTCAAATGTACCTCGATGTTGCTACATAAGTGTTTTACTCCTCCGAAGATGCATTTGCTGCCAAACATTCCAAACGTCCAGCAATAGCTCCCAAACCAAAAGAGCCAGGACTGAAAGAGATAGCTGGCCTGAAACCTCCTCAGGGGAGACACAAACAGCACCTTTCAATTTTGGTCTCACCGCTTTGGTTTGCCTGGGAAACTCAAATGTACCTCCATGGTGCACAAAAATGTTTTTCTGGGCAGGAGCAGCATTTGCAGCCAAACATGCCAAACGTCTAGCAATACCTCCCAAACCAAAAGAGCCAGGACTGAAAGACATAGCTGGCCTGAAACCTCCTCAGGGGAGACACAAACAGCACCTTTCAATTTTGGTCTCACTGCTTTGGTTTGCCTGAGAAACTCAAATGTACCTCCATGGTGCTCAAAAAGTGTTTTTCTGGGCCGGAGCAGCATTTGCTGCCAAACATTCCAAACGTCCAGCAATAGCTCCCAAAGCAAAAGAGCCAGGACTGAAAGACATAGCTGGCCTGAAACCTCCTCAGGGGAGACACAAACAGCACCTTTCAATTTTGGTCTCATTGCTTACGTTTGCCTGGGAAACTCAAATGTACCTCCATGGTGCACCAAATGTTTTTCAGGGCCAGAGCAGCATTTGCTGCCAAACATGCCAAACGTCCAGCAATAGCTCCCAAAGCAAAAGAGCCAGGACAGAAAGACATAGCTGGCCTGAAACCTCCTCAGGGGAGACACAAACAGCACCTTTCAATTTTGGTCTCACCGCTTTGGTTTGCCTGGGAAACTCAAATGTACCTCCATGGTGCACAAAAAGTTTTTTTCTGGGCCGGAGCAGCATTTGCTGCCAAACATGCCAAACGTCCAGCAATAGCTCCCAAACCAAAAGAGCCAGGGCTGAATGACATAGCTGGCCTGAAACCTCCTCAGGGGATACACAAACAGCACCTTTCAATTTTGGTCTCACTGCTTACGTTTGCCTGGTAAACTCAAATGTACCTTAATGGTGCACCTAAAGAGTTTTTCTGGGCCGGAGATGCATTTGCTCTAAAACATGCCAAACGTCCAGCAATAGCTCCCAAACCAAAAGAGCCCGGACTGAAAGACATAGCTGGCCTGAAACCTCCTCAGGGGAGACACAAACAGCACCTTTCAATTTTGGTCTCACCACTTTCGTTTGCCTGGGAAACTCAAATGTACCTCCACCTGCACAAAAATGTTTTTCTGGGCAGGAGCAGCATTTGCAGCCAAACATGCCAAACGTCTAGCAATACCTCCCAAACCAAAAGAGCCAGGACTGAAAGACATAGCTGGCCTGAAACCTCCTCAGGGGAGACACAAACAGCACCTTTCAATTTTGGTCTCACTGCTTACGTTTGCCTGGGAAACTCAAATGTACCTTAATGGTGCACCTAAAGTGTTATTCTGGGCCGGAGATGCATTTCCTCTAAAACATGCCAAACGTCCAGCAATAGCTCCCAAACCAAAAGAGCCAAGACTGAAAGACATAGCTGACCGGAAACCTCCTCAGGGGAGACACAAACAGCACCTTTCAATTTTGGTCTCACCGCTTTCGTTTGCCTGGGAAACTCAAACGTACCTCCATGGTGCAAAAAAAGTGTTTTTCTCGGCCGGAGAAGCATTTGCTGCCAAACATGCCAAACGTCCAGCAATAGCTCCCAAACCAAAAGAGCCAGGACTGAAAGACATAGCTGGCCTGAAACCTCCTCAGGGGAGACACAAACAGCACCTTTCAATTTTGGTCTCACCGCTTACGTTTGCCTGGGAATCTCAAATGTACCTCCATGGTGCACAAAATTTTTATCTGGGCCAGAGCAGCATTTGCTGCCAAACATTCCAAACGTCCAGCAATAGCTCCCAAACCAAAAGAGCCAGGACAGAAAGACATAGCTGGCCTGAAACCTCCTCAGGGGAGACACAAACAGCACCTTTCAATTTTGGTCTCACCGCTTTGGTTTGCCTGGGAAACTCAAATGTACCTCCATGGTGCACAAAATTTTTTTTCTTGGCCGGAGCAGCATTTGCTGCCAAACATGCCAAACGTCCAGCAATAGCTCCCAAAGCAAAAGAGCCAGGACAGAAAGACATAGCTGGCCTGAAACCTCCTCAGGGGAGACACAAACAGCACCTTTCAATTTTGGTCTCACCGCTTTGGTTTGCCTGGGAAACTCAAATGTACCTCCATGGTGCACAAAAAGTTTTTTTCTGGGCCGGAGCAGCATTTGCTGCCAAACATGCCAAACGTCCAGCAATAGCTCCCAAAGCAAAAGAGCCAGGACAGAAAGACATAGCTGGCCTGAAACCTCCTCAGGGGAGACACAAACAGCACCTTTCAATTTTGGTCTCACCGCTTTGGTTTGCCTGGGAAACTCAAATGTACCTCCATGGTGCACAAAAAGTTTTTTTCTGGGCCGGAGCAGCATTTGCTGCCAAACATGCCAAACGTCCAGCAATAGCTCCCAAACCAAAAGAGCCAGGACTGAAGGACATAGCTGACCTGATACCTCCTCAGGGGAGACACAAACAGCACCTTTCAATTTTGGTCTCACCACTTTCGTTTGCCTGGGAAACTCAAATGTACCTCCATGGTGCACAAAAATGTTTTTCTGGGCAGGAGCAGCATTTGCAGCCAAACATGCCAAACGTCTAGCAATACCTCCCAAACCAAAAGAGCCAGGACTGAAAGACATAGCTGGCCTGAAACCTCCTCAGGGGAGACACAAACAGCACCTTTCAATTTTGGTATCACCGCTTTGGTTTGCCTGAGAAACTCAAATGTACCTCCATGGTGCTCCAAAAGTGTTTTTCTGGGCAGGAGCAGCATTTGCTGCCAAACATTCCAAACGTCCAGCAATAGCTCCCAAAGCAAAAGAGCCAGGACTGAAAGACATAGCTGACCTGAAACCTCCTCAGGGGAGACACAAACAGCACCTTTCAATTTTGGTCTCACTGCTTACGTTTGCCTGGGAAACTCAAATGTACCTTAATGGTGCACCTAAAGTGTTATTCTGGGCCGGAGATGCATTTCCTCTAAAACATGCCAAACGTCCAGCAATAGCTCCCAAACCAAAAGAGCCAAGACTGAAAGACATAGCTGACCGGAAACCTCCTCAGGGGAGACACAAACAGCACCTTTCAATTTTGGTCTCACCGCTTTCGTTTGCCTGGGAAACTCAAACGTACCTCCATGGTGCAAAAAAAGTGTTTTTCTCGGCCGGAGAAGCATTTGCTGCCAAACATGCCAAACGTCCAGCAATAGCTCCCAAACCAAAAGAGCCAGGACTGAAAGACATAGCTGGCCTGAAACCTCCTCAGGGGAGACACAAACAGCACCTTTCAATTTTGGTCTCACCGCTTACGTTTGCCTGGGAAACTCAAATGTACCTCCATGGTGCACAAAAAGTTTTTTTCTGGGCCGGAGCAGCATTTGCTGAAAAACATGCCAAAAGTCCAGCAATAGCTCCCAAACCAAAAGAGGCAGGACTGAAAGACATAGCTGGCCTGAAACCTCCTCAGGGGAGACACAAACAGCACCTTTCAATTTTGGTCTCACCGCTTTCGTTTGCCTGGGAAACTCAAATGTACCTCCATGGTGCACCAAAATAGTTTTTCTGGGCAGGAGCAGCATTTGCTGCCAAACTTTCCAAACGTCCAGCAATAGCTCCCAAAGCAAAAGAGCCAGGACTGAAAGACATAGCTGGCCTGAAACCTCCTCAGGGGAAACACAAACAGTATCTTTCAACATGGGGCTCACAGCTTTCGTTTGCCTGGGAAACTCAAATGTACCTCGATGTTGCTACATAAGTGTTTTACTCCTCCGAAGATGCATTTGCTGCCAAACATTCCAAACGTCCAGCAATAGCTCCCAAACCAAAAGAGCCAGGACTGAAAGAGATAGCTGGCCTGAAACCTCCTCAGGGGAGACACAAACAGCACCTTTCAATTTTGGTCTCACCGCTTTGGTTTGCCTGGGAAACTCAAATGTACCTCCATGGTGCACAAAAATGTTTTTCTGGGCAGGAGCAGCATTTGCAGCCAAACATGCCAAACGTCTAGCAATACCTCCCAAACCAAAAGAGCCAGGACTGAAAGACATAGCTGGCCTGAAACCTCCTCAGGGGAGACACAAACAGCACCTTTCAATTTTGGTCTCACTGCTTTGGTTTGCCTGAGAAACTCAAATGTACCTCCATGTTGCTACATAAGTGTTTTACTCATCCGGAGATGCATTTGCTGCCAAACATTCCAAACGTCCAGCAATAGCTCCCAAAGCAAAAGAGCCAGGACTGAAAGACATAGCTGGCCTGAAACCTCCTCAGGGGAGACACAAACAGCACCTTTCAATTTTGGTCTCATTGCTTACGTTTGCCTGGGAAACTCAAATGTACCTCCATGGTGCACCAAATGTTTTTCAGGGCCAGAGCAGCATTTGCTGCAAAACATGCCAAACGTCCAGTAATAGCTCCCAAACCAAAAGAGCCAGGACTGAAAGACATAGCTGGCCTGAAACCTCCTCAGGGGAGACACAAACAGCACCTTTCAATTTTGGTCTCACCGCTTTCGTTTGCCTGGGAAACTCAAATGTACCTCCATGGTGCACAAAAAGTGTTTTTCTGCGCCGGAGCAGCATTTGATGCCAAACATTCCAAACGTCCAGCAATAGCTCCCAAAGCAAAAGAGCCAGGACTGAAAGACATAGCTGGCCTGAAACCTCCTCAGGGGAGACACAAACAGCACCTTTCAATTTTGGTCTCACTGCTTACGTTTGCCTGGGAAACTCAAATGTACCTCCCTGTTGCTACATAAGTGTTTTACTCATCCGGAGATGCATTTGCTGCCAAACATTCCAAACGTCCAGCAATAGCTCCCAAACCAAAAGAGCCAGGACAGAAAGACATAGCTGGCCTGAAACCTCCTCAGGGGAGACACAAAGAGCACCTTTCAATTTTGGTCTCACTGCATTGGTTTGCCTGGGAAACTCAAATGTACCTCCATGGTGCACCAAAAGTGTCTTTCTCGGCCGGAGCTGCATTTGCTGCCAAACATGCCAAACGTCCAGCAATAGCTCCCAAACCAAAAGAGCCAAGACTGAAAGACATAGCTGGCCTGAAACCTCCTCAGGGGAGACACAAACAGCACCTTTCAATTTTGGTCTCACCGCTTTCGTTTGCCTGGGAAACTCAAACGTACCTCCATGGTGCAAAAAAAGTGTTTTTCTCGGCCGGAGAAGCATTTGCTGCCAAACATGCCAAACGTCCAGCAATAGCTCCCAAACCAAAAGAGCCAGGACTGAAAGACATAGCTGGCCTGAAACCTCCTCAGGGGAGACACAAACAGCACCTTTCAATTTTGGTCTCACCTCTTACGTTTGCCTGGGAAACTCAAATGTACCTCCATGGTGCACAAAAAGTTTTTTTCTGGGCCGGAGCAGCATTTGCTGAAAAACATGCCAAAAGTCCAGCAATAGCTCCCAAACCAAAAGAGGCAGGACTGAAAGACATAGCTGGCCTGAAACCTCCTCAGGGGAGACACAAACAGCACCTTTCAATTTTGGTCTCACCGCTTTCGTTTGCCTGGGAAACTCAAATGTACCTCCATGGTGCACCAAAATAGTTTTTCTGGGCAGGAGCAGCATTTGCTGCCAAACTTTCCAAACGTCCAGCAATAGCTCCCAAAGCAAAAGAGCCAGGACTGAAAGACATAGCTGGCCTGAAACCTCCTCAGGGGAAACACAAACAGTATCTTTCAACATGGGGCTCACAGCTTTCGTTTGCCTGGGAAACTCAAATGTACCTCGATGTTGCTACATAAGTGTTTTACTCCTCCGAAGATGCATTTGCTGCCAAACATTCCAAACGTCCAGCAATAGCTCCCAAACCAAAAGAGCCAGGACTGAAAGAGATAGCTGGCCTGAAACCTCCTCAGGGGAGACACAAACAGCACCTTTCAATTTTGGTCTCACCGCTTTGGTTTGCCTGGGAAACTCAAATGTACCTCCATGGTGCACAAAAATGTTTTTCTGGGCAGGAGCAGCATTTGCAGCCAAACATGCCAAACGTCTAGCAATACCTCCCAAACCAAAAGAGCCAGGACTGAAAGACATAGCTGGCCTGAAACCTCCTCAGGGGAGACACAAACAGCACCTTTCAATTTTGGTCTCACTGCTTTGGTTTGCCTGAGAAACTCAAATGTACCTCCATGTTGCTACATAAGTGTTTTACTCATCCGGAGATGCATTTGCTGCCAAACATTCCAAACGTCCAGCAATAGCTCCCAAAGCAAAAGAGCCAGGACTGAAAGACATAGCTGGCCTGAAACCTCCTCAGGGGAGACACAAACAGCACCTTTCAATTTTGGTCTCATTGCTTACGTTTGCCTGGGAAACTCAAATGTACCTCCATGGTGCACCAAATGTTTTTCAGGGCCAGAGCAGCATTTGCTGCAAAACATGCCAAACGTCCAGTAATAGCTCCCAAACCAAAAGAGCCAGGACTGAAAGACATAGCTGGCCTGAAACCTCCTCAGGGGAGACACAAACAGCACCTTTCAATTTTGGTCTCACCGCTTTCGTTTGCCTGGGAAACTCAAATGTACCTCCATGGTGCACAAAAAGTGTTTTTCTGCGCCGGAGCAGCATTTGATGCCAAACATTCCAAACGTCCAGCAATAGCTCCCAAAGCAAAAGAGCCAGGACTGAAAGACATAGCTGGCCTGAAACCTCCTCAGGGGAGACACAAACAGCACCTTTCAATTTTGGTCTCACTGCTTACGTTTGCCTGGGAAACTCAAATGTACCTCCCTGTTGCTACATAAGTGTTTTACTCATCCGGAGATGCATTTGCTGCCAAACATTCCAAACGTCCAGCAATAGCTCCCAAACCAAAAGAGCCAGGACAGAAAGACATAGCTGGCCTGAAACCTCCTCAGGGGAGACACAAAGAGCACCTTTCAATTTTGGTCTCACTGCATTGGTTTGCCTGGGAAACTCAAATGTACCTCCATGGTGCACCAAAAGTGTCTTTCTCGGCCGGAGCTGCATTTGCTGCCAAACATGCCAAACGTCCAGCAATAGCTCCCAAACCAAAAGAGCCAAGACTGAAAGACATAGCTGGCCTGAAACCTCCTCAGGGGAGACAAAAACAGCACCTTTCAATTTTGGTCTCACCACTTTCGATTGCCTGGGAAATTCAAATTTACCTCCATGGTGCACAAAAATGTTTTTCTGGGCCGGAGCAGCATTTTCAGCCAAACATGCCAAACATCTAGCAATACCTCCCAAACCAAAAGAGCCAGGACTGAAAGACATAGCTGGCCTGAAACCTCCTCAGGGGAGACACAAACAGCACCTTTCAATTTTGGTCTCACTGCTTTGGTTTGCCTGAGAAACTCAAATGTACCTCCATGGTGCTCAAAAAGTGTTTTTCTGGGCCGGAGCAGCATTTGCTGCCAAACATGCCAAACGTCCAGCAATAGCTCCGAAACCAAAAGAGCCAGGACTGAAAGACATAGCTGTCCTGAAACCTCCTCAGGGGAGACACAAACTGCACATTTCAATTTAGGTCTCAGCGCTTGGGTTTGCCTGGGAAACTAAAATGTACCTCCATGGTGCACAAAAAGTGTTTTTCTGCGCAGGAGCAGCATTTGCTGCCAAACATTCCAAACGTCCAGCAATAGCTCCCAAAGCAAAAGAGCCAGGACTGAAAGACATAGCTGGCCTGAAACCTCATCAGGGGAGACACAAACAGCACCTTTAAATTTTGGTCTCACTGCTTACGTTTGCCTGGGAAACTCAAATGTACCTTAATGGTGCACCTAAAGTGTTTTTCTGGGCCGGAGATGCATTTGCTCTAAAACATGCCAAACGTCCAGCAATAGCTCCCAAACCAAAAGAGCCAGGACTGAAAGACATAGCTGACCTGAAACCTCCTCAGGGGAGACACAAAGAGCACCTTTCAATTTTGGTCTCACC
This sequence comes from Laterallus jamaicensis coturniculus, assembly GCA_022605575.1. Classification (NCBI taxonomy): domain Eukaryota; kingdom Metazoa; phylum Chordata; class Aves; order Gruiformes; family Rallidae; genus Laterallus; species Laterallus jamaicensis. The sequence continues at coordinate 84,031,091 of JAKCOX010000003.1, forward strand.
GCTTTCGTTTGCCTGGGAAACTCAAACGTACCTCCATGGTGCAATAAAAGTGTTTTACGAGGCCGGAGAAGCATTTGCTGCCAAACATGCCAAACGTCCAGCAATAGCTCCCAAACCAAAAGAGCCAGGACTGAAAGACATAGCTGGCCTGAAACCTCCTCAGGGGAGACACAAACAGCACCTTTCAATTTTGGTCTCACCGCTTACGTTTGCCTGGGAAACTCAAATGTACCTCCATGGTGCACCAAATGTTTTTCTGGGCCAGAGCAGCATTTGCTGCAAAACATGCCAAACGTCTAGCAATAGCTCCCAAACCAAAAGAGCCAGGACTGAAAGACATAGCTGGCCTGAAACCTCCTCAGGGGAGACACAAACAGCACCTTTCAATTTTGCTCTCACCGCTTTCGTTTGCCTGGGAAACTCAAATGTACCTCCATGGTGCACAAAAAGTGTTTTTCTGCGCCGGAGCAGCATTTGCTGCCAAACATTCCAGACGTCCAGCAATAGCTCCCAAAGCAAAAGAGCCAGGACTGAAAGACATAGCTGGCCTGAAACCTCCTCAGGGGAGACACCAACAGCACCTTTCAATTTTGGTTTTACTGCTTACGTTTGCCTGGGAAACTCAAATGTACCTCCATGTTGCTACATAAGTGTTTTACTCATCCGGAGATGCATTTGCTGCCAAACATTCCAAACGTCCAGCAATAGCTCCCAAACCAAAAGAGCCAGGACAGAAAGACATAGCTGGCCTGAAACCTCCTCAGGGGAGACACAAACAGCACCTTTCAATTTTGGTCTCACCGCTTTCGTTTGCCTGGGAAACTCAAATGTACCTCCATGGTGCACCAAAAGTGTTTTTCTGGGCCGGAGCAGCATTTGCTGCCAAACATGCCAAACGTCCATCAATAGCATCCTAACCAAAAGAGCCAGGACTGAAAGACATAGCTGGCCTGAAACCTCCTCAGGGGAGACACAAACAGCACCTTTCAATTTTGGTCTCATCGTTTTCGCTTGCCTGGGAAACTCAAATGTACCTCCATGGTGCACAAAAAGTGTTTTTCTGCGCAGGAGCAGCATTTGCTGCCAAACATTCCAAACGTCCAGCAATAGCTCCCAAAGCAAAAGAGCCAGGACTGAAAGACATAGCTGGCCTGAAACCTCCTCAGGGGAGACACAAACAGCACCTTTCAATTTTGGTCTCACCGCTTTCGTTTGTCTGGGAAACTCAAATGTACCTCCATGGTGCACAAAAATGTTTTTCTGGGCCGGAGCAGCATTTGCTCACAAACATGCCAAACGTCCAGCAATAGCTCCCAAACCAAAAGAGCCAGGACTGAAAGACATAGCTGGCCTGAAACCTCCTCAGGGGAGACACAAACAGCACCTTTCAATTTTGCTCTCACCGCTTTCGTTTGCCTGGGAAAATCAAATGTACCTCCATGGTGCACAAAAATGTTTTTCTCGTCCGGAGAAGCATTTGCTGCCAAACATGCCAAACGTCCAGCAATAGCTCCCAAACCAAAAGAGCCAGTACTGAATGACATAGCTGGCCTGAAACCTCCTCAGGGGAGACACAAACAGCACCGTTCAATTTTGGTCTCACCGCTTTGGTTTGCCTGGGAAACTCAAATGTACCTCCATGGTGCACAAAAAGTGTTTTTCTGGGCAGGAGCAGCATTTGCAGCCAAACATTCCAAACGTCCGGCAATAGCTCCCAAAGCAAAAGAGCCAGGACTGAAAGACATAGCTGGCCTGAAACCTCCTCAGGGGAGACACAAACAGCACCTTTCAATTTTAGTCTCATTGCTTACGTTTGCCTGGGAAACTCAAATGTACCTCCATGGTGCACCTAAAGTGTTATTCTGGGCCGGAGCAGCATTTGCTGTAAAACATGCCAAACATCCAGCAATAGCTCCCAAACCAAAAGAGCAAAGACTGAAAGACATAGCTGACCTGAAACCTCCTCAGGGGAGACACAAACAGCACCTTTCAATTTTGGTCTCACCGCTTTCGTTTGCCTGGTAAACTCAAACGTACCTCCATGGTGCAAAAAAAGTGTTTTTCTGGGCCGGAGCAGCATTTGCTGCCAAACATGCCAAACGTCCAGCTATAGCTCCCAAACCAAAAGAGCCAGGACTGAAAGACATAGCTGGCCTGAAACCTCCTCAGGGGAGACACAAACAGCACCTTTCAATTTTAGTCTCATTGCTTACGTTTGCCTGGGAAACTCAAATGTACCTCCATGGTGCACCAAATGTTTTTCTGGGCCAGAGCAGCATTTGCTGCCAAACATGCCAATTTCAGCAATAGCTCCCAAACCAAAAGAGCCAGGACTGAAAGACATAGCTGGCCTGAAACCTCCTCAGGGGAGACACAAACAGCACCTTTCAATTTTGGTCTCACCGCTTTCGTTTGCCTGGGAATCTAAAATGTACCTCCATGGTGCACAAAAATGTTTTTCTGGGCCGGAGCAGCTTTTGCAGCTAAACATGCCAAACGTCCAGCAATAGCTCCCAAACCAAAAGAGCCAGGACTGAAAGACATAGCTGGCCTGAAACCTCCTCAGGGGAAACACAAACAGTATCTTTCAACATGGGGCTCACAGCTTTCGTTTGCCTGGGAAACTCAAATGTACCTCCATGTTGCTACATAAGTGTTTTACTCATCCGGAGATGCATTTGCTGCCAAACATTCCAAACGTCCAGCAATAGCTCCCAAACCAAAAGAGCCAGGACAGAAAGACATAGCTGGCCTGAAACCTCCTCAGGGGAGACTCAAAGAGCACCTTTCAATTTTGGTCTCACTGCATTGGTTTGCCTGGGAAACTCAAATGTACCTCCATGGTGCACCAAAAGTGTCTTTCTCGGCCGGAGCTGCATTTGCTGCCAAACATGCCAAACGTCCAGCAATAGCTCCCAAAGCAAAAGAGCCAGGACTGAAAGACATAGCTGGCCTGAAACCTCCTCAGGGGAGACACAAACAGCACCTTTCAATTTTGGTCTCACCACTTTCGTTTGCCTGGGAAACTCAAATGTACTTCCATGGTGCACAAAAATGTTTTTCTGGGCCGGAGCAGCATTTGCTGCCAAACATTCCAAACGTCCAGCAATAGCTCCCAAACCAAAAGAGCCAGGACTGAAAGACATAGCTGGCCTGAAACCTCCTCAGGGGAGACACAAACAGCACCTTTCAATTTTGCTCTCACCGCTTTCGTTTGCCTGGGAAAATCAAATGTACCTCCATGGTGCACAAAAATGTTTTTCTCGTCCGGAGAAGCATTTGCTGCCAAACATGCCAAACGTCCAGCAATAGCTCCCAAACCAAAAGAGCCAGTACTGAATGACATAGCTGGCCTGAAACCTCCTCAGGGGAGACACAAACAGCACCGTTCAATTTTGGTCTCACCGCTTTGGTTTGCCTGGGAAACTCAAATGTACCTCCATGGTGCACAAAAAGTGTTTTTCTGGGCAGGAGCAGCATTTGCAGCCAAACATTCCAAACGTCCGGCAATAGCTCCCAAAGCAAAAGAGCCAGGACTGAAAGACATAGCTGGCCTGAAACCTCCTCAGGGGATACACAAACAGCACCTTTCAATTTTGGTCTCACCACTTTCGTTTGCCTGGGAAACTCAAATGTACCTCCATGGTGCACCTAAAGTGTTATTCTGGGCCGGAGCAGCATTTGCTGTAAAACATGCCAAACATCCAGCAATAGCTCCCAAACCAAAAGAGCCAGGACTGAAAGACATAGCTGACCTGAAACCTCCTCAGGGGAGACACAAACAGCACCTTTCAATTTTGGTCTCACCGCTTTCGTTTGCCTGGTAAACTCAAACGTACCTCCATGGTGCAAAAAAAGTGTTTTTCTGGGCCGGAGCAGCATTTGCTGCCAAACATGCCAAACGTCCAGCTATAGCTCCCAAACCAAAAGAGCCAGGACTGAAAGACATAGCTGGCCTGAAACCTCCTCAGGGGAGACACAAACAGCACCTTTCAATTTTAGTCTCATTGCTTACGTTTGCCTGGGAAACTCAAATGTACCTCCATGGTGCACCAAATGTTTTTCTGGGCCAGAGCAGCATTTGCTGCCAAACATGCCAATTTCAGCAATAGCTCCCAAACCAAAAGAGCCAGGACTGAAAGACATAGCTGGCCTGAAACCTCCTCAGGGGAGACACAAACAGCACCTTTCAATTTTGGTCTCACCGCTTTCGTTTGCCTGGGAATCTAAAATGTACCTCCATGGTGCACAAAAATGTTTTTCTGGGCCGGAGCAGCTTTTGCAGCCAAACATGCCAAACGTCCAGCAATAGCTCCCAAACCAAAAGAGCCAGGACTGAAAGACATAGCTGGCCTGAAACCTCCTCAGGGGAAACACAAACAGTATCTTTCAACATGGGGCTCACAGCTTTCGTTTGCCTGGGAAACTCAAATGTACCTCCATGTTGCTACATAAGTGTTTTACTCATCCGGAGATGCATTTGCTGCCAAACATTCCAAACGTCCAGCAATAGCTCCCAAACCAAAAGAGCCAGGACAGAAAGACATAGCTGGCCTGAAACCTCCTCAGGGGAGACACAAAGAGCACCTTTCAATTTTGGTCTCACTGCATTGGTTTGCCTGGGAAACTCAAATGTACCTCCATGGTGCACCAAAAGTGTCTTTCTCGGCCGGAGCTGCATTTGCTGCCAAACATGCCAAACGTCCAGCAATAGCTCCCAAAGCAAAAGAGCCAGGACTGAAAGACATAGCTGGCCTGAAACCTCCTCAGGGGAGACACAAACAGCACCTTTCAATTTTGGTCTCACCACTTTCGTTTGCCTGGGAAACTCAAATGTACTTCCATGGTGCACAAAAATGTTTTTCTGGGCCGGAGCAGCATTTGCTCACAAACATGCCAAACGTCCAGCAATAGCTCCCAAACCAAAAGAGCCAGGACTGAAAGACATAGCTGGCCTGAAACCTCCTCAGGGGAGACACAAACAGCACCTTTCAATTTTGCTCTCACCGCTTTCGTTTGCCTGGGAAAATCAAATGTACCTCCATGGTGCACAAAAATGTTTTTCTCGTCCGGAGAAGCATTTGCTGCCAAACATGCCAAACGTCCAACAATAGCTCCCAAACCAAAAGAGCCAGTACTGAATGACATAGCTGGCCTGAAACCTCCTCAGGGGAGACACAAACAGCACCGTTCAATTTTGGTCTCACCGCTTTCGTTTGCCTGGGAAACTCAAATGTACCTCCATGGTGCACAAAAAGTGTTTTTCTGGGCAGGAGCAGCATTTGCAGCCAAACATTCCAAACGTCCGGCAATAGCTCCCAAAGCAAAAGAGCCAGGACTGAAAGACATAGCTGGCCTGAAACCTCCTCAGGGGATACACAAACAGCACCTTTCAATTTTGGTCTCACCACTTTCGTTTGCCTGGGAAACTCAAATGTACCTCCATGGTGCACCTAAAGTGTTATTCTGGGCCGGAGCAGCATTTGCTGTAAAACATGCCAAACATCCAGCAATAGCTCCCAAACCAAAAGAGCCAGGACTGAAAGACATAGCTGACCTGAAACCTCCTCAGGGGAGACACAAACAGCACCTTTCAATTTTGGTCTCACCGCTTTCGTTTGCCTGGTAAACTCAAACGTACCTCCATGGTGCAAAAAAAGTGTTTTTCTGGGCCGGAGCAGCATTTGCTGCCAAACATGCCAAACGTCCAGCTATAGCTCCCAAACCAAAAGAGCCAGGACTGAAAGACATAGCTGGCCTGAAACCTCCTCAGGGGAGACACAAACAGCACCTTTCAATTTTAGTCTCATTGCTTACGTTTGCCTGGGAAACTCAAATGTACCTCCATGGTGCACCAAATGTTTTTCTGGGCCAGAGCAGCATTTGCTGCCAAACATGCCAATTTCAGCAATAGCATCCTAACCAAAAGAGCCAGGACTGAAAGACATAGCTGGCCTGAAACCTCCTCAGGGGAGACACAAACAGCACCTTTCAATTTTGGTCTCACCGCTTTCGTTTGCCTGGGAATCTAAAATGTACCTCCATGGTGCACAAAAATGTTTTTCTGGGCCGGAGCAGCTTTTGCAGCCAAACATGCCAAACGTCCAGCAATAGCTCCCAAACCAAAAGAGCCAGGACTGAAAGACATAGCTGGCCTGAAACCTCCTCAGGGGAAACACAAACAGTATCTTTCAACATGGGGCTCACAGCTTTCGTTTGCCTGGGAAACTCAAATGTACCTCCATGTTGCTACATAAGTGTTTTACTCATCCGGAGATGCATTTGCTGCAAACATTCCAAACGTCCAGCAATAGCTCCCAAACCAAAAGAGCCAGGACAGAAAGACATAGCTGGCCTGAAACCTCCTCAGGGGAGACACAAAGAGCACCTTTCAATTTTGGTCTCACTGCATTGGTTAGCCTGGGAAACTCAAATGTACCTCCATGGTGCACCAAAAGTGTCTTTCTCGGCCGGAGCTGCATTTGCTGCCAAACATGCCAAACGTCCAGCAATAGCTCCCAAAGCAAAAGAGCCAGGACTGAAAGACATAGCTGGCCTGAAACCTCCTCAGGGGAGACACAAACAGCACCTTTCAATTTTGGTCTCACCACTTTCGTTTGCCTGGGAAACTCAAATGTACTTCCATGGTGCACAAAAATGTTTTTCTGGGCCGGAGCAGCATTTTCAGCCAAACATGCCAAACATCTAGCAATAGCTCCCAAACCAAAAGAGCAAGGACTGAAAGACATAGCTGGCCTGAAACCTCCTCAGGGGAGACACAAACAGCACCTTTCAATTTTGCTCTCACCGCTTTCGTTTGCCTGGGAAACTCAAATGTACCTCCATGGTGCACCAAATGTTTTTCTGGGCCAGAGCAGCATTTGCTGACAAACATGCCAAACGTCCAGCAATAGGTCCCAAACGAAAAGAGCCAGGGCTGAAAGACATAGCTTGCCTGAAACCTCCTCAGGGGAGACACAAAAAGCACCTTTCAATTTTGGTCTCACCACTTTCGTTTGCCTGGGAAACTCAAATGTACCTCCATGGTGCAAAAAATTTTTTTTCTGGGCCGGAGCAGCATTTGCTGCCAAACATGCCAAACGTCCAGCAATAGCTCCCAAACCAAAAGAGCCAGGACTGAAAGACATAGGTGGCCTGAAACCTCCTCAGGGGAGACACAAACAGCACCTTTCAATTTTGCTCTCACCGCTTACGTTTGCCTGGGAAACTCAAATGTACCTCCATGGTGCACCAAATGTTTTTCTGGGCCAGAGCAGCATTTGCTGCAAAACATGCCAAACGTCCAGCAATAGCTCCCAAACCAAAAGAGCCAGGACTGAAAGACATAGCTGGCCTGAAACCTCCTCAGGGGAGACACAAACAGCACCTTTCAATTTTGCTCTCACCGCTTTCGTTTGCCTGGGAAACTCAAATGTACCTCCATGGTGCACAAAAAGTGTTTTTCTGCGCCGGAGCAGCATTTGCTGCCAAACATTCCAAACGTCCAGCAATAGCTCCCAAAGCAAAAGAGCCAGGACTGAAAGACATAGCTGGCCTGAAACCTCCTCAGGGGAAACACAAACAGCACCTTTCAATTTTGGTCTCACTGCTTACGTTTGCCTGGGAAACTCAAATGTACCTCCATGTTGCTACATAAGTGTTTTACTCATCCGGAGATGCATTTGCTGCCAAACATTCCAAATGTCCAGCAATAGCTCCCAAACCAAAAGAGCCAGGACAGAAAGACATAGCTGGCCTGAAACCTCCTCAGGGGAGACACAAGCAGCACCTTTCAATTTTGGTCTCACCGCTTTCGTTTGCCTGGGAAACTCAAATGTACCTCCATGGTGCACCAAAAGTGTTTTTCTGGGCCGGAGCAGCATTAGCTGCCAAACGTGCCAAACGTCCAGCAATAGCATCCTAACCAAAAGAGCCAGGACTGAAAGACATAGCTGGCCTGAAACCTCCTCAGGGGAGACACAAACAGCACCTTTCAATTTTGGTCTCACCGTTTTCGCTGGCCTGGGAAACTCAAATGTACCTCCATGGTGCACAAAAAGTGTTTTTCTGCGCAGGAGCAGCATTTGCTGCCAAACATTCCAAACGTCCAGCAATAGCTCCCAAACCAAAAGAGCCAGGACTGAAAGACATAGCTGGCCTGAAACCTCCTCAGGGGAGACACAAACAGCACCTTTCAATTTTGGTCTCACCGCTTTCGTTTGCCTGGGAAACTCAAATGTACCTCCATGGTGCACAAAAATGTTTTTCTGGGCCGGAGCAGCATTTGCTGCAAAACATGCCAAACGTCCAGCAATAGCTCCCAAACCAAAAGAGCCAGGACTGAAAGACATAGCTGGCCTGAAACCTCCTCAGGGGAGACACAAACAGCACCTTTCAATTTTGGTCTCACCACTTTCGTTTGCCTGGGAAACTCAAATGTACCTCCATGGTGCACAAAAATGTTTTTCTAGGCCGGAGAAGCATTTGCTGCCAAACATGCCAAACGTCCAGCAATAGCTCCCAAACCAAAAGAGCCAGGACTGAAAGACATAGCTGGCCTGAAACCTCCTCAGGGGAGACACAAACAGCACCTTTCAATTTTGCTCTCACCGCTTTCGTTTGCCTGGGAAACTCAAATGTACCTCCATGGTGCACAAAAATGTTTTTCTGGGCCGGAGCAGCATTTGCTCACAAACATGCCAAACGTCCAGCAATAGCTCTCAAACCAAAAGAGCCAGTACTGAATGACATAGCTGGACGGAAACCTCCTCAGGGGAGACACAAACAGCACCGTTCAATTTTGGTCTCACCGCTTTGGTTTGCCTGGGAAACTCAAATGTACGTCCATGGTGCACAAAAATGTTTTTCTGGGCCAGAGCAGCATTTGCTCACAAACATGCCAAACGTCCAGCAATAGCTCTCAAACCAAAAGAGCCAGTACTGAATGACATAGCTGGCCTGAAACCTCCTCAGGGGAGACACAAACAGCACCGTTCAATTTTGGTCTCACCGCTTTGGTTTGCCTGGGAAACTCAAATGTACCTCCATGGTGCACAAAAAGTGTTTTTCTGGGCAGGAGCAGCATTTGCAGCCAAACATTCCAAACGTCCAGCAATAGCTCCCAAAGCAAAAGAGCCAGGACTGAAAGACATAGCTGGCCTGAAACCTCCTCAGGGGAGACACAAACAGCACCTTTCAATTTTGGTCTCACCGCTTTCGTTTGCCTGGGAAACTCAAACGTACCTCCATGGTGCAATAAAAGTGTTTTTCTCGGCCGGAGCAGCATTTGCTGCCAAACATGCCAAATGTCCAGCAATAGCTCCCAAACCAAAAGAGCCAGGACTGAAAGACATAGCTGGCCTGAAACCTCCTCAGGGGAGACACAAACAGCACCTTTCAATTTTGGTCTCACCGCTTTCGTTTGCCTGGGAATCTCAAATGTACCTCCATGGTGCACAAAAATGTTTTTCTGGGCCGGAGCAGCTTTTGCAGCCAAACATGCCAAACGTCCAGCAATAGCTCCCAAACCAAAAGAGCCAGGACTGAAAGACATAGCTGGCCTGAAACCTCCTCAGGGGAAACAGAAACAGTATCTTTCAACATGGGGCTCACAGCTTTCGTTTGCCTGGGAAACTCAAATGTACCTCCATGTTGCTACATAAGTGTTTTACTCATCCGGAGATGCATTTGCTGCCAAACATTCCAAACGTCCAGCAATAGCTCCCAAACCAAAAGAGCCAGGACAGAAAGACATAGCTGGCCTGAAACCTCCTCAGGGGAGACACAAAGAGCACCTTTCAATTTTGGTCTCACTGCATTGGTTTGCCTGGGAAACTCAAATGTACCTCCATGGTGCACCAAAAGTGTCTTTCTCGGCCGGAGCTGCATTTGCTGCCAAACATGCTAAACAACCAGCAATAGCTCCCAAACCAAAAGAGCCAGGACTGAAAGACATAGCTGGCCTGAAACCTCCTCAGGGGAGACACAAACAGCACCTTTCAATTTTAGTCTCACCACTTTCGTTTGCCTGGGAAACTCAAATGTACCTCCATGGTGCACAAAAATGTTTTTCTGGGCCGGAGCAGCATTTGCTCACAAACATGCCAAACGTCCAGCAATAGCTCTCAAACCAAAAGAGCCAGTACTGAATGACATAGCTGGCCTGAAACCTCCTCAGGGGAGACACAAACAGCACCGTTCAATTTTGGTCTCACCGCTTTGGTTTGCCTGGGAAACTCAAATGTACCTCCATGGTGCACAAAAAGTGTTTTTCTGGGCAGTAGCAGCATTTGCAGCCAAACATTCCAAACGTCCAGCAATAGCTCCCAAACCAAAAGAGCCAGGACTGAAAGACATAGCTGGCCTGAAACCTCCTCAGGGGATACACAAACAGCACCTTTCAATTTTGGTCTCACCACTTTCGTTTGCCTGGGAAACTCAAATGTACCTCCATGGTGCACCTAAAGTGTTTTTCTGGGCCGGAGCAGCATTTGCTGTAAAACATGCCAAACGTCCAGCAATAGCTCCCAAACCAAAAGAGCCAGGACTGAAAGACATAGCTGACCTGAAACCTCCTCAGGGGAGACACAAACAGCACCTTTCAATTTTGGTCTCACCGCTTTCGTTTGCCTGGGAAACTCAAACGTACCTCCATGGTGCAATAAAAGTGTTTTTCTCGGCCGGAGCAGCATTTGCTGCCAAACATGCCAAACGTCCAGCAATAGCTCCCAAACCAAAAGAGCCAGGACTGAAAGACATAGCTGGCCTGAAACCTCCTCAGGGGAGACACAAACAGCACCTTTCAATTTTAGTCTCATTGCTTACGTTTGCCTGGGAAACTCAAATGTACCTCCATGGTGCACCAAATGTTTTTCTGGGCCAGAGCAGCATTTGCTGCCAAACATGCCAAATGTCCAGCAATAGCTCCCAAACCAAAAGAGCCAGGACTGAAAGACATAGCTGGCCTGAAACCTCCTCAGGGGAGACACAAACAGCACCTTTCAATTTTGGTCTCAACGCTTTCGTTTGCCTGGGAATCTAAAATGTACCTCCATGGTGCACAAAAATGTTTTTCTGGGCCGGAGCAGCTTTTGCAGCCAAACATGCCAAACGTCCAGCAATAGCTCCCAAACAAAAAGAGCCAGGACTGAAAGACATAGCTGGCCTGAAACCTCCTCAGGGGAAACAAAAACAGTATCTTTCAACATGGGGCTCACAGCTTTCGTTTGCCTGGGAAACTCAAATGTACCTCCATGTTGCTACATAAGTGTTTTACTCATCCGGAGATGCATTTGCTGCCAAACATTCCAAACGTCCAGCAATAGCTCCCAAACCAAAAGAGCCAAGACTGAAAGACATACTGGCCTGAAACCTCCTCAGGGGAGACACAAACAGCACCTTTCAATTTTGGTCTCACCGCTTTCGTTTGCCTGGTAAACTCAAATGTACCTCCATGGTGCACCAAAAGTGTCTTTCTCGGCCGGAGCTGCATTTGCTGCCAAACATGCCAAACGTCCAGCAATAGCTCCCAAACCAAAAGAGCCAGGACTGAAAGACATAGCTGGCCTGAAACCTCCTCAGGGGAGACACAAACAGCACCTTTCAATTTTGGCCTCACCACTTTCGTTTGCCTGGGAAACTCAAATGTACCTCCATGGTGCACAAAAATGTTTTTTTGGGCCGGAGCAGCATTTTCAGCCAAACATGCCAAACATCTAGCAATAGCTCCCAAACCAAAAGAGCAAGGACTGAAAGACATAGCTGGTCTGAAACCTCCTCAGGGGAGACACAAAAAGCACCTTTCAATTTTGGTCTCATTGCTTTGGTTTGCCTGGGAAACTGAAATGTACCTCCATGGTGCACCAAATGTTTTTCTGGGCCAGAGCAGCATTTGCTGCCAAACATGCCAAACGTCCAGCAATAGCTCCCAAACGAAAAGAGCCAGGGCTGAAAGACATAGCTGGCCTGAAACCTCCTCAGGGGAGACACAAAAAGCACCTTTCAATTTTGGTCTCACCACTTTCGTTTGCCTGGGAAACTCAAATGTACCTCCATGGTGCAAAAAATTTTTTTTCTGGGCCGGAGCAGCATTTGCTGCCAAACATGCCAAACGTCCAGCAATAGCTCCCAAACCAAAAGAGCCAGGACTGAAAGACATAGCTGGCCTGAAACCTCCTCAGGGGAGACACAAACTGCACATTTCAATTTAGGTCTCAGCGCTTGGGTTTACCTGGGAAACTCAAATGTACCTCCATGATGAACCTAATGTGTTTTTCAGGGCAGGAGCAGCATTTGCTGACAAACATGCCAAACGTCTAGCAATAGCTCCCAAAGCAAAAGAGCCAGGACTGAAAGACATAGCTGGCCTGAAACCTCCTCAGGGGAGACACAAACAGCACCTTTCAATTTTGGTCTCACCGCATTGGTTTGCCTGGGAAACTCAAACGTACCTCCATGGTGCAAAAAAAGTGTTTTTCAGGGCAGGAGCAGCATTTGCTGCCAAGCATGCCAAACGTCTAGCAATAGCTCCCAAACCAAAACAGCGAGGACTGAAAGACATAGCTGGCCAGAAACCTCCTCAGGGGAGACACAAACAGCACCTTTCAATTTTGGTCTCACCGCTTTGGTTTGCCTGGGATACTCACATGTTCCTCCATGGTGCACAAAAAGTGTTTTTTTCTGGGCCAGAGCAGCATTTGCTGCCAAATATGCCAAACGTCCAGCAATAGCTCCCAAACAAAAAGAGCCAGGACTGAAAGACATAGCTGGCCTGAAACCTCCTCCGGGGAGACAGAAACAGTATCTATCAGCATGGGGCTCACAACTTTGGTTTGCCTGGGAAACTCTAATGTACCTCCATGTTGCTACATAAGTGTTTTACTCAGCCGGAGATACATTTGCTGCCAAACATTCCAAACGTCCAGCAATAGCTCCCAAACCAAAAGTTCCAGGGCTGAAAGACATAGCTGGCCTGAAACCTCCTCAGGGGAGACACAAAAAGAAACTTTCAATTTTGGTCTCACCACTTTCGTTTGCCTGGGAAACTCAAATGTACCTCCATGGTGCACAAAAAGTTTTTTTCTGGGCCGGAGCAGCATTTGCTGCCAAACATGCCAAACGTCCAGCAATAGCTCCCAAACCAAAAGAGCCACGGCTGAAAGACATAGCTGGCCTGAAACCTCCTCAGGGGAGACACAAATTGCATATTTCAATTTTGGTCTCAGCGCTTTCGTTTGCCTTGGAAACTCAAATGTACCTCCATGATGAATCTAAAGTGTTTTTTCAGGGCAGGAGCAGCATTTGCTGACAAACATGCCAAACGTCTAGCAATAGCTCCCAAACCAAAAGAGCCAGGACTGAAAGACATAGCTGGCCTGAAACCTCCTCAGGGGAGACACAAACAGCACCGTTCAATTTTGGTCTCACCGCTTTCATTTGCCTGGGAAACTCAAATGTACCTCCATGGTGCACCAAAAGTGTTTTTCTGGGCCGGAGCAGCATTTGCTGTAAAACATGCCAAACGTCCAGCAATAGCTCCCAAACCAAAAGAGCCAGGACTGAAAGACATAGCTGGCCTGAAACCTCCTCAGGGGAGACACAAACAGCACCTTTCAATTTTGGTCTCACCACTTTGGTTTGCCTGGGAAACTCAAATGTAACTCCACAGTGCACCAAAATTGTTTTTCAGGCCCGGAGCAGCATTTGCTGCCAAACATTCAAAACGTCCAGCAATAGCTCCCAAACCAAAAGAGCCAGGACTGAAAGACATAGCTGGCCTGAAACCTCCTCAGGGGAGACACAAACAGCACCTTTCAATTTTGGTCTCACCGCTTTGGTTTGACTGGGAAATGCAAGTAAACCTCCATGGTGCAACTAAAGTGTTTTTCAGGGCAGGAGCAGCATTTGCTGCCAAGCATGCCAAACATCTAGCAATAGCTCCCAAACGAAAAGAGCCAGGGCTGAAAGACATAGCTGGCCAGAAACCTCCTCAGGGGAGACACAAACAGCACATTTAAATTTTGGTCTCACCGCTTTGGTTTGCCTGGGATACTCAAATGTACCTCCATTGTGCACAAAATGTGTTTTTTTCAGCCAGAGCAGCATTTGCTGCCAAATATGCCAAACGTCCAGCAATAGCTCCCAAACCAAAAGAGCCAGGACTGAAAGACATAGCTGGCATTAAACCTCCTCAGGGGAGACAGAAACTGTATCTATCAGCATGGGGCTCACAGCTTTGGTTTGCCTGGGAAACTCTAATGTACCTCCATGTTGCTACGTAAGAGTTTTATTCAGCCGGAGATGCATTTGCTGCCAAACATTCCAAACGTCCAGCAATAGCTCCCAAACCAAAAGAGCCAGGACTGAAAGACATAGCTGACCTGAAACCTCCTCAGGGGAGACACAAACAGCACCTTTCAATTTTGGTCTCACCGCTTACGTTTTCCTGGGAAACTCAAATGTACCTCCATGGTGCACCAAATGATTTTCTGGGCCAGAGCAGCATTTGCTGCAAAACATGCCAAACGTCTAGCAATAGCTCCCAAACCAAAAGAGCCAGGACTGAAAGACATAGCTGGCCTGAAACCTCCTCAGGGGAGACACAAACAGCACCTTTCAATTTTGGTCTCACCGCTTTCGTTTGCCTGGGAAAGTCAAATGTACCTGCATGGTGCACCTAAAGTGTTTTTCAGGGCAGGAGCAGCATTTGCTGCCAAACATTCCAAACGTCCAGCAATAGCTCCCAAAGCAAAAGAGCCAGTACTGAAAGACATAGCTGGCCTGAAACCTCCTCAGGGGAGACACAAACAGCACCTTTCAATTTTGCTCTCACCGCTTTCGTTTGCCTGGGAAACTCAAATGTACCTCCATGTTGCTACATAAGTGTTTTACTCATCCGGAGATACATTTGCTGCCAAACATTCCAAACGTCCAGCAATAGCTCCCAAACCAAAAGAGCCAGGACAGAAAGACATAGCTGGCCTGAAACCTCCTCAGGGGAGACACAAACAGCACCTTTCAATTTTGGTCTCACCGCTTTCGTTTGCCTGGGAAACTCAAATGTACCTCCATGGTGCACAAAAAGTGTTTTTCTGGGCCGGAGCAGCATTTGCTGCAAAACATGCCAAACGTCCAGGAATAGCATCCTAACCAAAAGAGCCAGGACTGAAAGACATAGCTGGCCTGAAACCTCCTCAGGGGAGACACAAACAGCACCTTTCAATTTTGGTCTCACCGTTTCTGTTTGCCTGGGAAACTCAAATGTACCTCCATGGTGCACAAAAATTGTTTTTCTGCGCAGGAGCAGCATTTGCTGCCAAACATTCCAAACGTCCAGCAATAGCTCCCAAAGCAAAAGAGCCAGGGCTGAAAGACATAGCTGGCCTGAAACCTCCTCAGGGGAGACACAAACAGCACCTTTCAATTTTGGTCTCACCGCTTTCGTTTGCCTGGGAAACTCAAATGTACCTCCATGGTGCACAAAAATGTTTTTCTGGGCCGGAGCAGCATTTGCTCACAAACATGCCAAACGTCCAGCAATAGCTCCCAAACCAAAAGAGCCAGGACTGAAAGACATAGCTGGCCTGAAACCTCCTCAGGGGAGACACAAACAGCACCTTTCAATTTTGGTCTCACCACTATCGTTTGCCTGGGAAACTCAAATGTACCTCCATGGTGCACAAAAATGTTTTTCTGGGCCGGAGCAGCATTTGCTGCCAAACATGCCAAACGTCCAGCAATAGCTCCCAAACCAAAAGAGCCAGGACTGAAAGACATAGCTGGCCTGAAACCTCCTCAGGGGAGACACAAACAGCACCTTTCAATTTTGGTCTCACCGCTTTCGTTTGCCTGGGAAACTCAAATGTACCTCCATGGTGCACAAAAATGTTTTTCTGGGCCGGAGCAGCATTTGCTGCCAAACATGCCAAACGTCCAGCAATAGCTCCCAAACCAAAAGAGCCAGTACTGAATGACATAGCTGGCCTTAAACCTCCTCAGGGGAGACACAAACAGCACCGTTCAATTTTGGTCTCACCGCTTTGGTTTGCCTGGGAAACTCAAATGTACCTCCATGATGCACAAAAAGTGTTTTTCTGGGCAGGAGCAGCATTTGCTTCCAAACATTCCAAACGTCCGGCAATAGCTCCCAAAGTAAAAGAGCCATGACTGAAAGAAATAGCTGGCCTGAAACCTCCTCAGGGGATACACAAACAGCACCTTTCAATTTTGGTCTCACCACTTTCGTTTGCCTGGGAAACTCAAACGTACCTCCATGGTGCAAAAAAAGTGTTTTTCTCGGCCGGAGCAGCATTTGCTGCCAAACATGCCAAACGTCCATCAATAGCTCCCAAACCAAAAGAGCCAGGACTGAAAGACATAGCTGGACTGAAACCTCCTCAGGGGAAACACAAACAGCACCTTTCAATTTTAGTCTCATTGCTTACGTTTGCCTGGGAAACTCAAATGTACCTCCATGGTGCACCAAATGTTTTTCTGGGCCAGAGCAGCATTTGCTGCCAAACATGCCAAATGTCCAGCAATAGCTCCCAAACCAAAAGAGCCAGGACTGAAAGACATAGCTGGCCTGAAACCTCCTCAGGGGAGACACAAACAGCACCTTTCAATTTTGGTCTCACCGCTTTCGTTTGCCTGGGAAACTCAAACGTACCTCCATGGTGCAAAAAAAGTGTTTTTCTCGGCCGGAGCAGCATTTGCTGCCAAACATGCCAAACGTCCAGCAATAGCTCCCAAACCAAAAGAGCCAGGACTGAAAGACATAGCTGGCCAGAAACCTCCTCAGGGGAGACACAAACAGCACCTATCAATTTTAGTCTCATTGCTTACGTTTGCCTGGGAAACTCAAATGTACCTCCATGGTGCACCAAATGTTTTTCTGGGCCAGAGCATCATTTGCTGCCAAACATGCCAAATGTCCAGCAATAGCTCCCAAACCAAAAGAGCCAGGACTGAAAGACATAGCTGGCCTGAAACCTCCTCAGGGGAGACACAAACTGCACATTTCAATTTAGGTCTCAGCGCTTGGGTTTACCTGGGAAACTCAAATGTACCTCCATGATGAACCTAATGTGTTTTTCAGGGCAGGAGCAGCATTTGCTGACAAACATGCCAAACGTCTAGCAATAGCTCCCAAAGCAAAAGAGCCAGGACTGAAAGACATAGCTGGCCTGAAACCTCCTCAGGGGAGACACAAACAGCACCTTTCAATTTTGGTCTCACCGCATTGGTTTGCCTGGGAAACTCAAACGTACCTCCATGGTGCAAAAAAAGTGTTTTTCAGGGCAGGAGCAGCATTTGCTGCCAAGCATGCCAAACGTCTAGCAATAGCTCCCAAACCAAAACAGCGAGGACTGAAAGACATAGCTGGCCAGAAACCTCCTCAGGGGAGACACAAACAGCACCTTTCAATTTTGGTCTCACCGCATTGGTTTGCCTGGGATACTCACATGTTCCTCCATGGTGCACAAAAAGTGTTTTTTTCTGGGCCAGAGCAGCATTTGCTGCCAAATATGCCAAACGTCCAGCAATAGCTCCCAAACAAAAAGAGCCAGGACTGAAAGACATAGCTGGCCTGAAACCTCCTCCGGGGAGACAGAAACAGTATCTATCAGCATGGGGCTCACAACTTTGGTTTGCCTGGGAAACTCTAATGTACCTCCATGTTGCTACATAAGTGTTTTACTCAGACGGAGATACATTTGCTGCCAAACATTCCAAACGTCCAGCAATAGCTCCCAAACCAAAAGTTCCAGGGCTGAAAGACATAGCTGGCCTGAAACCTCCTCAGGGGAGACACAAACAGCACCTTTCAATTTTGGTCTCACCACTTTCGTTTGCCTGGGAAACTCAAATGTACCTCCATGGTGCACAAAAAGTTTTTTTCTGGGCCGGAGCAGCATTTGCTGCCAAACATGCCAAACGTCCAGCAATAGCTCCCAAACCAAAAGAGCCACGGCTGAAAGACATAGCTGGCCTGAAACCTCCTCAGGGGAGACACAAATTGCATATTTCAATTTTGGTCTCAGCGCTTTCGTTTGCCTTGGAAACTCAAATGTACCTCCATGATGAATCTAAAGTGTTTTTTCAGGGCAGGAGCAGCATTTGCTGACAAACATGCCAAACGTCTAGCAATAGCTCCCAAACCAAAAGAGCCAGGACTGAAAGACATAGCTGGCCTGAAACCTCCTCAGGGGAGACACAAAGAGCACCGTTCAATTTTGGTCTCACCGCTTTCATTTGCCTGGGAAACTCAAATGTACCTCCATGGTGCACCAAAAGTGTTTTTCTGGGCCGGAGCAGCATTTGCTGTAAAACATGCCAAACGTCCAGCAATAGCTCCCAAACCAAAAGAGCCAGGACTGAAAGACATAGCTGGCCTGAAACCTCCTCAGGGGAGACACAAACAGCACCTTTCAATTTTGGTCTCACCACTTTGGTTTGCCTGGGAAACTCAAATGTAACTCCACAGTGCACCAAAATTGTTTTTCAGGCCCGGAGCAGCATTTGCTGCCAAACATTCCAAACGTCCAGCAATAGCTCCCAAACCAAAAGAGCCAGGACTGAAAGACATAGCTGGCCTGAAACCTCCTCAGGGGAGACACAAACAGCACCTTTCAATTTTGGTCTCACCGCTTTGGTTTGACTGGGAAATGCAAGTAAACCTCCATGGTGCAACTAAAGTGTTTTTCAGGGCAGGAGCAGCATTTGCTGCCAAGCATGCCAAACATCTAGCAATAGCTCCCAAACGAAAAGAGCCAGGGCTGAAAGACATAGCTGGCCAGAAACCTCCTCAGGGGAGACACAAACAGCACCTTTCAATTTTGGTCTCACCGCTTTGGTTTGCCTGGGATACTCAAATTTACCTCCATTGTGCACAAAAAGTGTTTTTTTCAGCCAGAGCAGCATTTGCTGCCAAATATGCCAAACGTCCAGCAATAGCTCCCAAACCAAAAGAGCCAGGACTGAAAGACATAGCTGGCATTAAACCTCCTCAGGGGAGACAGAAACTGTATCTATCAGCATGGGGCTCACAGCTTTGGTTTGCCTGGGAAACTCTAATGTACCTCCATGTTGCTACGTAAGTGTTTTATTCAGCCGGAGATGCATTTGCTGCCAAACATTCCAAACGTCCAGCAATAGCTCCCAAACGATAAGAGCCAGGGCTGAAAGACATAGCTGGCCTGAAACCTCCTCCGGAAAGACACAAAAAGAACCTTTCAATTATGGTCTCACAACTTTCGTTTGCCTGGGAAACTCAAATGTACCTCCATGGTGCACGAAAAGTTTTTTTCTGGGCCGGAGCAGCATTTGCTGCAAAACATGCCAAACGTCTAGCAATAGCTCCCAAACCAAAAGAGCCAGGACTGAAAGACATAGCTGGCCTGAAACCTCCTCAGGGGAGACACAAACAGCACCTTTCAATTTTGGTGTCACCGCTTTGGTTTGCCTGGGAAACTCAAATGTACCTCCATGGTGCACAAAAATTTTTTTTCTGCACAGGAGCAGCATTTGCTGCCAAACATTCCAAACGTCCAGCAATAGCTCCCAAACAAAAAGAGCCAGGACTGAAAGACATAGCTGGCCTGAAACCTCCTCAGGGGAGACACAAACAGCACCTTTCAATTTTGGTCTCACTGCTTACGTTTGCCTGGGAAACTCAAATGTACCTTAATGGTGCACCTAAAGTGTTTTTCTGGGCCGGAGATGCATTTGCTCTAAAACATGCCAAACGTCCAGCAATAGCTCCCAAACCAAAAGAGCCAGGACTGAAAGACATAGCTGACCTGAAACCTCCTCAGGGGAGACACAAACAGCACCTTTCAATTTTGGTCTCACCGCTTACGTTTTCCTGGGAAACTCAAATGTACCTCCATGGTGCACCAAATGATTTTCTGGGCCAGAGCAGCATTTGCTGCAAAACATGCCAAACGTCTAGCAATAGCTCCCAAACCAAAAGAGCCAGGACTGAAAGACATAGCTGGCCTGAAACCTCCTCAGGGGAGACACAAACAGCACCTTTCAATTTTGGTCTCACCGCTTTCGTTTGCCTGGGAAACTCAAATGTACCTGCATGGTGCACCTAAAGTGTTTTTCAGGGCAGGAGCAGCATTTGCTGCCAAACATTCCAAACGTCCAGCTATAGCTCCCAAAGCAAAAGAGCCAGTACTGAAAGACATAGCTGGCCTGAAACCTCCTCAGGGGAGACACAAACAGCACCTTTCAATTTTGCTCTCACCGCTTTCGTTTGCCTGGGAAACTCAAATGTACCTCCATGTTGCTACATAAGTGTTTTACTCATCCGGAGATACATTTGCTGCCAAACATTCCAAACGTCCAGCAATAGCTCCCAAACCAAAAGAGCCAGGACAGAAAGACATAGCTGGCCTGAAACCTCCTCAGGGGAGACACAAACAGCACCTTTCAATTTTGGTCTCACCGCTTTCGTTTGCCTGGGAAACTCAAATGTACCTCCATGGTGCACAAAAAGTGTTTTTCTGGGCCGGAGCAGCATTAGCTGCCAAACATGCCAAACGTCCAGGAATAGCATCCTAACCAAAAGAGCCAGGACTGAAAGACATAGCTGGCCTGAAACCTCCTCAGGGGAGACACAAACAGCACCTTTCAATTTTGGTCTCACCGTTTCTGTTTGCCTGGGAAACTCAAATGTACCTCCATGGTGCACAAAAATTGTTTTTCTGCGCAGGAGCAGCATTTGCTGCCAAACATTCCAAACGTCCAGCAATAGCTCCCAAAGCAAAAGAGCCAGGGCTGAAAGACATAGCTGGCCTGAAACCTCCTCAGGGGAGACACAAACAGCACCTTTCAATTTTGGTCTCACCGCTTTCGTTTGCCTGGGAAACTCAAATGTACCTCCATGGTGCACAAAAATGTTTTTCTGGGCCGGAGCAGCATTTGCTCACAAACATGCCAAACGTCCAGCAATAGCTCCCAAACCAAAAGAGCCAGGACTGAAAGACATAGCTGGCCTGAAACCTCCTCAGGGGAGACACAAACAGCACATTTCAATTTTGGTCTCACCACTTTCGTTTGCCTGGGAAACTCAAATGTACCTCCATGGTGCACAAAAATGTTTTTCTGGGCCGGAGCAGCATTTGCTGCCAAACATGCCAAACGTCCAGCAATAGCTCCCAAACCAAAAGAGCCAGGACTGAAAGACATAGCTGGCCTGAAACCTCCTCAGGGGAGACACAAACAGAACCTTTCAATTTTGCTCTCACCGCTTTCGTTTGCCTGGGAAACTCAAATGTACCTCCATGGTGCACAAAAATGTTTTTCTGGGCCGGAGCAGCATTTGCTGCCAAACATGCCAAACGTCCAGCAATAGCTCCCAAACCAAAAGAGCCAGTACTGAATGACATAGCTGGCCTTAAACCTCCTCAGGGGAGACACAAACAGCACCGTTCAATTTTGGTCTCACCGCTTTGGTTTGCCTGGGAAACTCAAATGTACCTCCATGATGCACAAAAAGTGTTTTTCTGGGCAGGAGCAGCATTTGCTTCCAAACATTCCAAACGTCCGGCAATAGCTCCCAAAGTAAAAGAGCCATGACTGAAAGAAATAGCTGGCCTGAAACCTCCTCAGGGGAGACACAAACAGCACCTTTCAATTTTGGTCTCACCGCTTTCGTTTGCCTGGGAAACTCAAACGTACCTCCATGGTGCAAAAAAAGTGTTTTTCTCGGCCGGAGCAGCATTTGCTGCCAAACATGCCAAACGTCCAGCAATAGCTCCCAAACCAAAAGAGCCAGGACTGAAAGACATAGCTGGCCAGAAACCTCCTCAGGGGAGACACAAACAGCACCTATCAATTTTAGTCTCATTGCTTACGTTTGCCTGGGAAACTCAAATGTACCTCCATGGTGCACCAAATGTTTTTCTGGGCCAGAGCATCATTTGCTGCCAAACATGCCAAATGTCCAGCAATAGCTCCCAAACCAAAAGAGCCAGGACTGAAAGACATAGCTGGCCTGAAACCTCCTCAGGGGAAAAAAAACCAGTATCTTTCAACATGGGGCTCACAGCTTTCGTTTGCCTGGGAATCTAAAATGTACCTCCATGGTTCACAAAAATGTTTTTTTGGGCCGGAGCAGCTTTACAAGCCAAACATGCCAAACGTCCAGCAATAGCTCCCAAACCAAAAGAGCCAGGACTGAAAGACATAGCTGGCCTGAAACCTCCTCAGGGGAAACACAAACAGTATCTTTCAACATGGGGCTCACAGCTTTCGTTTGCCTGGGAAACTCAAATGTACCTCCATGTTGCTACATAAGTGTTTTACTCATCCGGAGATGCATTTGCTGCCAAACATTCCAAACGTCCAGCAATAGCTCCCAAACCAAAAGAGCCAGGACTGAAAGACATAGCTGGCCTGAAACCTCCTCAGGGGAGACACAAACAGCACCTTTCAATTTTGGTCTCACCGCTTTCGTTTGCCTGGGAAACTCAAATGTACCTGCATGGTGCACCTAAAGTGTCTTTTTCGGCCGGAGCTGCATTTGCTGCCAAACATGCCAAACGTCCAGCAATAGCTCCCAAACCAAAAGAGCCAGGACTGAAAGACATAGCTGGCCTGAAACCTCCTCAGGGGAGACAAAAACAGCACCTTTCAATTTTGGTCTCACCACTTTCGTTTGCCTGGGAAACTCAAATGTACCTCCATGGTGCACAAAAATGTTTTTCTGGGCCGGAGCAGCATTTTCAGCCAAACATGCCAAACATCTAGCAATAGCTCCCAAACCAAAAGAGCAAGGACTGAAAGACATAGCTGGCCTGAAACCTCCTCAGGGGAGACACAAAAAGCACCTTTCAATTTTGGTCTCATTGCTTTGGTTTGCCTGGGACACTCAAATGTACCTCCATGGTGCACCAAATGTTTTTCTGGGCCAGAGCAGCATTTGCTGCAAAACATGCCAAACGTCCAGCAATAGCTCCCAAACGAAAAGATCCAGGGCTGAAAGACATAGCTGGCTTGAAACCTCCTCAGGGGAGACACAAAAAGAACCTTTCAATTTTGGTCTCACCACTTTCGTTTGCCTGGGAAACTCAAATGGACCTCCATGGTGCACAAAAAGTTTTTTTCTGGGCCCGAGCAGCATTTGCTGCAAAACATGCCAAACGTCCAGCAATAGCTCCCAAACCAAAAGAGCCAGGACTGAAAGACATAGCTGTCCAGAAACCTCCCAAGGGGAGACACAAACTGCACATTTCAATTTTGGTCTCACCACTTGGGTTTGCCTGGGAAACTCAAATGTACCTCCATGATGAACCTAAAGTGTTTTTCTGGGCCAGAGCAGCATTTGCTGCCAAACATTCCAAACGTCCAGCAATAGCTCCCCAAGCAAAAGAGCCAGGACTGAAAGACATAGCTGGCCTGAAACCTCCTCAGGGGAGACACAAACAGCACCTTTCAATTTTGGTCTCACTGCTTACGTTTGCCTGGGAAACTCAAATGTACCTCCATGTTGCTACATAAGTGTTTTACTCATCCGGAGATGCATTTGCTGCCAAACATTCCAAACGTCCAGCAATAGCTCCCAAACCAAAAGAGCCAGGACAGAAAGATATAGCTGGCCTGAAACCTCCTCAGGGGAGACACAAACAGCACCTTTCAATTTTGGTCTCACCGCTTTCGTTTGCCTGGGAAACTCAAATGTACCTCCATGGTGCACCAAAAGTGTTTTTCTGGGCCGGAGCAGCATTAGCTGCCAAACATGCCAAACGTCCAGGAATAGCATCCTAACCAAAAGAGCCAGGACTGAAAGACATAGCTGGCCTGAAACCTCCTCAGGGGAGACACAAACAGCACCTTTCAATTTTGGTCTCACCGCTTTCGTTTGCCTGGGAATCTAAAATGTACCTCCATGGTGCACAAAAATGTTTTTCTGGGCCGGAGCAGCTTTTGCAGCCAAACATGCCAAACGTCCAGCAATAGCTCCCAAACCAAAAGAGCCAGGACTGAAAGACATACCTGACCTGAAACCTCCTCAGGGGAGACACAAACAGCACCTTTCAATTTTGGTCTCACCGCTTTCGTTTGCCTGGGAAACTCAAATGTACCTCCATGGTGCACCAAAAGTGTTTTTCTGGGCCGGAGCAGAATTTGCTGCCAAACTTTCCAAACGTCCAGAAATAGATCCCAAAGCAAAAGAGCCAGGACTGAAAGACATAGCTGGACTGAAACCTCCTCAGGGGAGACACAAACAGCACCTTTCAATTTTAGTCTCATTGCTTACGTTTGCCTGGGAAACTCAAATGTACCTCCATGGTGCACCAAATGTTTTTCTGGGCCAGAGCAGCATTTGCTGCCAAACATGCCAAATGTCCAGCAATAGCTCCCAAACCAAAAGAGCCAGGACTGAAAGACATAGCTGGCCAGAAACCTCCTCAGGGGAGGCACAAACAGCACCTTTCAATTTTGGTCTCACCGCTTTCGTTTGCCTGGGAATCTAAAATGTACCTCCATGGTGCACAAAAATGTTTTTCTGGGCCGGAGCAGCTTTTGCAGCCAAACATGCCAAACGTCCAGCAATAGCTCCCAAACCAAAAGAGCCAGGACTGAAAGACATAGCTGGCCTGAAACCTCCTCAGGGGAAACACAAACAGTATCTTTCAACATGGGGCTCACAGCTTTCGTTTGCCTGGGAAACTCAAATGTACCTCCATGTTGCTACATAAGTATTTTACTCATCCGGAGATGCATTTGCTGCCAAACATTCCAAACGTCCAGCAATAGCTCCCAAACCAAAAGAGCCAGGACTGAAAGACATAGCTGGCCTGAAACCTCCTCAGGGGAGACACAAAGAGCACCTTTCAATTTTGGTCTCACTGCATTGGTTTGCCTGGGAAACTCAAATGTACCTCCATGGTGCACCAAAAGTGTCTTTCTCGGCCAGAGCTGCATTTGCTGCCAAACATGCCAAACGTCCAGCAATAGCTCCCAAACCAAAAGAGCCAGGACTGAAAGACATAGCTGGCCTGAAACCTCCTCAGGGGAGACACAAACAGCACCTTTCAATTTTGGTCTCACCACTTTCGTTTGCCTGGGAAACTCAAATGTACCTCCATGGTGCACAAAAATGTTTTTCTGGGCCGGAGCAGCATTTTCAGCCAAACATGCCAAACATCTAGAAATAGCTCCCAAACCAAAAGAGCAAGGACTGAAAGACATAGCTGGCCTGAAACCTCCTCAGGGGAGACACAAACAGCACCTTTCAATTTTGGTCTCACCGCTTTGGTTTGCCTGGGAAACGCAAGTGAACCTCCATGGTGCAACTAAAGTGTTTTTCAGGGCAGGAGCAGCATTTGCAGCCAAGCATGCCAAACGTCCAGCAATAGCTCCCAAACCCAAAGAGCCAGGACTGAAAGACATAGCTGGCCAGAAACCTCCTCAGGGGAGACACAAACAGCACCTTTCAATTTTGGTCTCACCGCTTTGGTTTGCCTGGGATACTCACATGTACCTCCATGGTGCACTAAAAGTGTTTTTTTCAGCCAGAGCAGCATTTGCTGCCAAATATGCCAAACGTCCAGCAATAGCTCCCAAACCAAAAGAGCCAGTACTGAAAGACATAGCTGGCATGAAACCTCCTCCGGGGAGACAGAAACAGTATCTATCAGCATGGGGCTCACAGCTTTGGTTTACCTGGGAAACTCTAATGTACCTCCATGTTGCTACATAAGTGTTCTACTCAGCCGGAGTTGCATTTAGTGCCAAACATTCCAAACGTCCAGCAATAGCTCCCAAACGAAAAGATCCAGGGCTGAAAGACATAGCTGGCTTGAAACCTCCTCAGGGGAGACACAAAAAGAACCTTTCAATTTTGGTCTCACCACTTTCGTTTGCCTGGGAAACTCAAATGTACCTCCATGGTGCACAAAAATTTTTTTTCTGGGCCCGAGCAGCATTTGCTGCCAAACATGCCAAACGTCCAGCAATAGCTCCCAAACAAAAAGAGCCAGGGCTGAAAGACATAGCTGTCCAGAAACCTCCCAAGGGGAGACACAAACTGCACATTTCAATTTTGGTCTCAGCGCTTGGGTTTGCCTGGGAAACTCAAATGTACCTCCATGATGAACCTAAAGTGTTTTTCAGGGCCGGAGCAGCATTTGCTGCCAAACATGCCAAACGTCCAGCAATAGCTCCCAAACCAAAAGAGCCAGGACTGAAAGACATAGCTGGCCTGAAACCTCCTCAGGGGAGACACAAACCGCACCTTTCAATTTTGGTCTCATTGCTTTGGTTTGTCTGGGAAACTCAAATGTACCTCCATGGTGCACCAAATTTTTTTCTGGGCCAGAGCAGCATTTGCTGCCAAACATTCCAAACGTCCAGCAATAGCTCCCAAAGCAAAAGAGCCAGGACTGAAAGACATAGCTGGCCTGAAACCTCCTCAGGGGAGACACAAACAGCTTCTTTCAATTTTGGTCTCACTGCTTACGTTTGCCTGGGAAACTCAAATGTACCTCCATGTTGCTACATAAGTGTTTTACTCATCCGGAGATGCATTTGCTGCCAAACATTCCAAACGTCCAGCAATAGCTCCCAAACCAAAAGAGCCAGGACAGAAAGACATAGCTGGCCTGAACCCTCCTCAGGGGAGACACAAACAGCACCTTTCAATTTTGGTCTCACGGCTTTCGTTTGCCTGGGAAACTCAAATGTACCTCCATGGTGCACCAAAAGTGTTTTTCTGGGCCGGAGCAGCATTAGCTGCCAAACATGCCAAACGTCCAGGAATAGCATCCTAACCAAAAGAGCCAGGACTGAAAGACATAGCTGGCCTGAAACCTCCTCAGGGGAGACACAAACAGCACCTTTCGATTTTGGTCTCACCGTTTTTGTTTGCCTGGGAAACTCAAATGTACCTCCATGGTGCACAAAAATTGTTTTTCTGCGCAGGAGCAGCATTTGCTGCCAAACATTCCAAACGTCCAGCAATAGCTCCCAAAGCAAAAGAGCCAGGACTGAAAGACATAGCTGGCCTGAAACCTCCTCAGGGGAGACACAAACAGCACCTTTCAATTTTGGTCTCACCACTTTCGTTTGCCTGGGAAACTCAAATGTACCTCCATGGTGCACAAAAATGTTTTTCTGGGCCGGAGCAGCATTTGCTCACAAACATGCCAAACGTCCAGCAATAGCTCCCAAACCAAAAGAGCCAGGACTGAAAGACATAGCTGGCCTGAAACCTCCTCAGGGGAGACACAAACAGCACCTTTCAATTTTGGTCTCACCACTTTCGTTTGCCTGGGAAACTCAAATGTACCTCCATGGTGCACAAAAATGTTTTTCTGGGCCGGAGCACCATTTGCTGCCAAACATGCCAAACGTCCAGCAATAGCTCCCAAACCAAAAGAGCCAGTACTGAATGACATAGCTGGCCTGAAACCTCCTCAGGGGAGACACAAACAGCACCTTTCAATTTTGGTCTAACCACTTTCGTTTGCCTGGGAAACTCAAATGTACCTCCATGACGCACCTAAAGTGTTTTTCTGGGCCGGAGCAGCATTTGGTGCCAAACATGCCAAACATCCAGCAATAGCTCCCAAACCAAAAGAGCCAGTACTGAAAGACATAGCTGGCATGAAACCTCCTCCGGGGAGACAGAAACAGTATCTATCAGCATGGGGCTCACAGCTTTGGTTTGCCTGGGAAACTCTAATGTACCTCCATGTTGCTACATAAGTGTTTTACTCAGCCGGAGATGCATTTGCTGCAAAACATGCCAAACGTCCAGCAATAGCTCCCAAACCAAAAGAGCCAGGACTGAAAGACATAGCTGGCCTGAAACCTCCTCAGGGGAGACACAAACAGCACCTTTCAATTTTGGTCTCACCACTTTCGTTTGCCTGGGAAACTCAAATGTACCTCCATGGTGCACAAAAATGTTTTTCTGCGCCGGAGCAGCATTTTCAGCCAAACATGCCAAACATCTAGCAATAGCTCCCAAACCAAAAGAGCAAGGACTGAAAGACATAGCTGGCCTGAAACCTCCTCAGGGGAGACACAAAAAGCACCTTTCTATTTTGGTCTCATTGCTTTGGTTTGCCTGGGACACTCAAATGTACCTCCATGGTGCACCAAATGTTTTTCTGGGCCAGAGCAGCATTTGCTGCAAAACATGCCAAACGTCCAGCAATAGCTCCCAAACCAAAAGAGCCAGGGCTGAAAGACATAGCTGGCCTGAAACCTCCTAAGGGGAGACACAAAAAGCACCTTTCAATTTTGGTCTCACCACTTTCGTTTGCCTGGGAAACTCAAATGTACCTACATGGTGCAAAAAATTTTTTTTCTGGGCCGGAGCAGCATTTGCTGCCAAACATGCCAAACGTCCAGCAATAGCTCCCAAACCAAAAGAGCCAGGACTGAAAGACATAGCTGGCCTGAAACCTCCTCAGGGGAGACACAAACTGCACATTTCAATTTAGGTCTCAGCGCTTGGGTTTGCCTGGGAAACTCAAATGTACCTCCATGATGAACCTAATGTGTTTTTCAGGGCAGGAGCAGCATTTGCTGGCAAACATGCCAAACGTCTAGCAATACCTCCCAAAGCAAAAGAGCCAGGACTGAAAGACATAGCTGACCTGAAACCTCCTCAGGGGAGACACAAACAGCACCTTTCAATTTTGGTCTCACCACTTTCGTTTGCCTGGGAAACTCAAATGTACCTCCATGGTGCACCAAAAGTGTTTTTCTGGGCTGGAGCAGCATTAGCTGCCAAACTTACCAAACGTCCAGAAATAGATCCCAAAGCAAAAGAGCCAGGACTGAAAGACATAGCTGGACTGAAACCTCCTCAGGGGAGACACAAACTGCACATTTCAATTTTGGTCTCAGCGCTTGGGTTTGCCTGGGAAACTCAAATGTACCTCCATGATGAACCTAAAGTGTTTTTCTGGGCCGGAGCAGCATTTGCTGCCAAACATTCCAAACGTCCAGCAATAGCTCCCAAACCAAAAGAGCCAGGACTGAAAGACATAGCTGGCCTGAAACCTCCTCAGGGGAGACACAAACCGCACCTTTCAATTTTGGTCTCATTGCTTTGGTTTGCCTGGGAAACTCAAATGTACCTCCATGGTGCACCAAATGTTTTTCTGGGCCAGAGCAGCATTTGCTGCAAAACATGCCAAACGTCCAGCAATAGCTCCCAAACGAAAAGAGCCAGGGCTGAAAGACATAGCTGGCCTGAAACCTCCTCAATGGAGACACAAAAAGCACCTTTCAATTTTGGTCTCACCACTTTCGTTTGCCTGGGAAACTCAAATGTACCTCCATGGTGCACAAAATTTTTTTTCTGGGCCGGAGCAGCATTTTCAGCCAAACATGCCAAACATCTAGCAATAGCTCCCAAACCAAAAGAGCAAGGACTGAAAGACATAGCTGGCCTGAAACCTCCTCAGGGGAGACACAAAAAGCACCTTTCTATTTTGGTCTCATTGCTTTGGTTTGCCTGGGACACTCAAATGTACCTCCATGGTGCACCAAATGTTTTTCTGGGCCAGAGCAGCATTTGCTGCAAAACATGCCAAACGTCCAGCAATAGCTCCCAAACCAAAAGAGCCAGGGCTGAAAGACATAGCTGGCCTGAAACCTCCTAAGGGGAGACACAAAAAGCACCTTTCAATTTTGGTCTCACCACTTTCGTTTGCCTGGGAAACTCAAATGTACCTCCATGGTGCACAAAAATGTTTTTCTGGGCCGGAGCAGCATTTGCTGCCAAACATGCCAAACGTCCAGCAATAGCTCCCAA
This sequence comes from Laterallus jamaicensis coturniculus, assembly GCA_022605575.1. NCBI lineage: Eukaryota > Metazoa > Chordata > Aves > Gruiformes > Rallidae > Laterallus > Laterallus jamaicensis. The sequence continues at coordinate 84,060,876 of JAKCOX010000003.1, forward strand.
ACCAAAAGAGCCAGTACTGAATGACATAGCTGGCCTGAAACCTCCTCAATGGAGACACAAAAAGCACCTTTCAATTTTGGTCTCACCACTTTCGTTTGCCTGGGAAACTCAAATGTACCTCCATGGTGCACCTAAAGTGTTTTTCTGGGCCGGAGCAGCATTTGGTGCCAAACATGCCAAACATCCAGCAATAGCTCCCAAACCAAAAGAGCCAGTACTGAAAGACATAGCTGGCATGAAACCTCCTCCGGGGAGACAGAAACAGTATCTATCAGCATGGGGCTCACAGCTTTGGTTTGCCTGGGAAACTCTAATGTACCTCCATGTTGCTACATAAGTGTTTTACTCAGCCGGAGATGCATTTGCTGCAAAACATGCCAAACGTCCAGCAATAGCTCCCAAACCAAAAGAGCCAGGACTGAAAGACATAGCTGGCCTGAAACCTCCTCAGGGGAGACACAAACAGCACCTTTCAATTTTGGTCTCACCACTTTCGTTTGCCTGGGAAACTCAAATGTACCTCCATGGTGCACAAAAATGTTTTTCTGGGCCGGAGCAGCATTTTCAGCCAAACATGCCAAACATCTAGCAATAGCTCCCAAACCAAAAGACCAAGGACTGAAAGACATAGCTGGCCTGAAACCTCCTCAGGGGAGACACAAAAAGCACCTTTCTATTTTGGTCTCATTGCTTTGGTTTGCCTGGGACACTCAAATGTACCTCCATGGTGCACCAAATGTTTTTCTGGGCCAGAGCAGCATTTGCTGCAAAACATGCCAAACGTCCAGCAATAGCTCCCAAACCAAAAGAGCCAGGGCTGAAAGACATAGCTGGCCTGAAACCTCCTAAGGGGAGACACAAAAAGCACCTTTCAATTTTGGTCTCACCACTTTCGTTTGCCTGGGAAACTCAAATGTACCTCCATGGTGCAAAAAATTTTTTTTCTGGGCCGGAGCAGCATTTGCTGCCAAACATGCCAAACGTCCAGCAATAGCTCCCAAACCAAAAGAGCCAGGACTGAAAGACATAGCTGGCCTGAAACCTCCTCAGGGGAGACACAAACTGCACATTTCAATTTAGGTCTCAGCGCTTGGGTTTGCCTGGGAAACGCAAGTGTACCTCCATGGTGCACCTAAAGTGTTTTTCAGGGCAGGAGCAGCATTTGCTGGCAAACATGCCAAACGTCTAGCAATACCTCCCAAAGCAAAAGAGCCAGGACTGAAAGACATAGCTGACCTGAAACCTCCTCAGGGGAGACACAAACAGCACCTTTCAATTTTGGTCTCACCACTTTCGTTTGCCTGGGAAACTCAAATGTACCTCCATGGTGCACCAAAAGTGTTTTTCTGGGCTGGAGCAGCATTAGCTGCCAAACTTTCCAAACGTCCAGAAATAGATCCCAAAGCAAAAGAGCCAGGACTGAAAGACATAGCTGGACTGAAACCTCCTCAGGGGAGACACAAACTGCACATTTCAATTTTGGTCTCAGCGCTTGGGTTTGCCTGGGAAACTCAAATGTACCTCCATGATGAACCTAAAGTGTTTTTCTGGGCCGGAGCAGCATTTGCTGCCAAACATTCCAAACGTCCAGCAATAGCTCCCAAACCAAAAGAGCCAGGACTGAAAGACATAGCTGGCCTGAAACCTCCTCAGGGGAGACACAAACCGCACCTTTCAATTTTGGTCTCATTGCTTTGGTTTGCCTGGGAAACTCAAATGTACCTCCATGGTGCACCAAATGTTTTTCTGGGCCAGAGCAGCATTTGCTGCAAAACATGCCAAACGTCCAGCAATAGCTCCCAAACGAAAAGAGCCAGGGCTGAAAGACATAGCTGGCCTGAAACCTCCTCAATGGAGACACAAAAAGCACCTTTCAATTTTGGTCTCACCACTTTCGTTTGCCTGGGAAACTCAAATGTACCTCCATGGGGCACAAAATTTTTTTTCTGGGCCGGAGCAGCATTTTCAGCCAAACATGCCAAACATCTAGCAATAGCTCCCAAACCAAAAGAGCAAGGACTGAAAGACATAGCTGGCCTGAAACCTCCTCAGGGGAGACACAAAAAGCACCTTTCTATTTTGGTCTCATTGCTTTGGTTTGCCTGGGACACTCAAATGTACCTCCATGGTGCACCAAATGTTTTTCTGGGCCAGAGCAGCATTTGCTGCAAAACATGCCAAACGTCCAGCAATAGCTCCCAAACCAAAAGAGCCAGGGCTGAAAGACATAGCTGGCCTGAAACCTCCTAAGGGGAGACACAAAAAGCACCTTTCAATTTTGGTCTCACCACTTTCGTTTGCCTGGGAAACTCAAATGTACCTCCATGGTGCAAAAAATTTTTTTTCTGGGCCGGAGCAGCATTTGCTCACAAACATGCCAAACGTCCAGCAATAGCTCCCAAACCAAAAGAGCCAGGACTGAAAGACATAGCTGGCCTGAAACCTCCTCAGGGGAGACACAAACAGCACCTTTCAATTTTGGTCTCACCACTTTCGTTTGCCTGGGAAACTCAAATGTACCTCCATGGTGCACAAAAATGTTTTTCTGGGCCGGAGCAGCATTTGCTGCCAAACATGCCAAACGTCCAGCAATAGCTCCCAAACCAAAAGAGCCAGTACTGAATGACATAGCTGGCCTGAAACCTCCTCAATGGAGACACAAAAAGCACCTTTCAATTTTGGTCTCACCACTTTCGTTTGCCTGGGAAACTCAAATGTACCTCCATGGTGCACCTAAAGTGTTTTTCTGGGCCGGAGCAGCATTTGGTGCCAAACATGCCAAACATCCAGCAATAGCTCCCAAACCAAAAGAGCCAGTACTGAAAGACATAGCTGGCATGAAACCTCCTCCGGGGAGACAGAAACAGTATCTATCAGCATGGGGCTCACAGCTTTGGTTTGCCTGGGAAACTCTAATGTACCTCCATGTTGCTACATAAGTGTTTTACTCAGCCGGAGATGCATTTGCTGCAAAACATGCCAAACGTCCAGCAATAGCTCCCAAACCAAAAGAGCCAGGACTGAAAGACATAGCTGGCCTGAAACCTCCTCAGGGGAGACACAAACAGCACCTTTCAATTTTGGTCTCACCACTTTCGTTTGCCTGGGAAACTCAAATGTACCTCCATGGTGCACAAAAATGTTTTTCTGGGCCGGAGCAGCATTTTCAGCCAAACATGCCAAACATCTAGCAATAGCTCCCAAACCAAAAGAGCAAGGACTGAAAGACATAGCTGGCCTGAAACCTCCTCAGGGGAGACACAAAAAGCACCTTTCTATTTTGGTCTCATTGCTTTGGTTTGCCTGGGACACTCAAATGTACCTCCATGGTGCACCAAATGTTTTTCTGGGCCAGAGCAGCATTTGCTGCAAAACATGCCAAACGTCCAGCAATAGCTCCCAAACCAAAAGAGCCAGGGCTGAAAGACATAGCTGGCCTGAAACCTCCTAAGGGGAGACACAAAAAGCACCTTTCAATTTTGGTCTCACCACTTTCGTTTGCCTGGGAAACTCAAATGTACCTCCATGGTGCAAAAAATTTTTTTTCTGGGCCGGAGCAGCATTTGCTGCCAAACATGCCAAACGTCCAGCAATAGCTCCCAAACCAAAAGAGCCAGGACTGAAAGACATAGCTGGCCTGAAACCTCCTCAGGGGAGACACAAACTGCACATTTCAATTTAGGTCTCAGCGCTTGGGTTTGCCTGGGAAACTCAAATGTACCTCCATGATGAACCTAATGTGTTTTTCAGGGCAGGAGCAGCATTTGCTGGCAAACATGCCAAACGTCTAGCAATACCTCCCAAAGCAAAAGAGCCAGGACTGAAAGACATAGCTGACCTGAAACCTCCTCAGGGGAGACACAAACAGCACCTTTCAATTTTGGTCTCACCACTTTCGTTTGCCTGGGAAACTCAAATGTACCTCCATGGTGCACCAAAAGTGTTTTTCTGGGCTGGAGCAGCATTAGCTGCCAAACTTTCCAAACGTCCAGAAATAGATCCCAAAGCAAAAGAGCCAGGACTGAAAGACATAGCTGGACTGAAACCTCCTCAGGGGAGACACAAACAGCACCTTTCAATTTTGCTCTCACCGCTTACGTTTGCCTGGGAAACTCAAATGTACCTCCATGGTGCACCAAATGTTTTTCTGGGCCAGAGCAGCATTTGCTGCCAAACATACCAAATGTCCAGCAATAGCTCCCAAACCAAAAGAGCCAGGACTGAAAGACATAGCTGACCTGAAACCTCCTCAGGGGAGACACAAAGAGCACCTTTCAATTTTGGTCTCACTGCATTGGTTTGCCTGGGAAACTCAAATGTACCTCCATGGTGCACCAAAAGTGTCTTTCTCGGCCAGAGCTGCATTTGCTGCCAAACATGCCAAACGTCCAGCAATAGCTCCCAAACCAAAAAAGCCAGGACTGAAAGACATAGCTGGCCTGAAACCTCCTCAGGGGAGACACAAACTGCACATTTCAATTTTGGTCTCAGCGCTTGGGTTTGCCTGGGAAACTCAAATGTACCTCCATGATGAACCTAAAGTGTTTTTCTGGGCCGGAGCAGCATTTGCTTCCAAACATTCCAAACGTCCAGCAATAGCTCCTAAACCAAAAGAGCCAGGACTGAAAGACATAGCTGGCCTGAAACCTCCTCAGGGGAGACACAAAAAGAACCTTTCAATTTTGGTCTCACCACTTTCGTTTTCCTGGGAAAATCAAATGTACCTACATGGTGCACAAAATGTTTTTTTCTGGGCCGGAGCTGCATTTGCTGCCAAACTTTCCAAACGTCCAGCAATAGCTCCCAAACCAAAAGAGCCAGGACTGAAAGACATAGCTGGCCTGAAACCTCCTCAGGGGAGACACAAACCGCACCTTTCAATTTTGGTCTCATTGCTTTGGTTTGCCTGGGAAACTCAAATGTACGTCCATGGTGCACCAAATGTTTTTCTGGGCCAGAGCAGCATTTGCTGCAAAACATGCCAAACGTCCAGCAATAGCTCCCAAACGAAAAGAGCCAGGGCTGAAAGACATAGCTGGCCTGAAACCTCCTCAATGGAGACACAAAAAGCACCTTTCAGTTTTGGTCTCACCACTTTTGTTTGCCTGGGAAACTCAAATGTACCTCCATGGTGCACAAAATTTTTTTTCTGGGCCGGAGCAGCATTTGCTGCCAAACATGCCAAACGTCCAGCAATAGCTCCCAAACCAAAAGAGCCAGGACTGAAAGACATAGCTGGCCAGAAACCTCCTCAGGGGAGACACAAACAGCACCCTTCAATTTTGGTCTCACCGCTTTCCTTTGCCTGGGATACTCACATGTACCTCCATGGTGCACAAAAAGTGTTTTTTTCAGCCAGAGCAGCATTTGCTGCCACATGTGGCAAACGTCCAGCAATAGCTCCCAAACCAAAAGAGCCAGGACTGAAAGACATAGCTGGCATGAAACCTCCTCTGGGGAGACAGAAACAGTGTCTATCAGCATGGGGCTCACAGCTTTGGTTTGCCTGGGAAACTCTAATGTACCTCCATGTTGCTACATAAGTGTTTTACTCAGCCGGAGATGCATTTGCTGCCAAACATTCCAAACGTCCAGCAATAGCTCCCAAACGAAAAAATCCAGGGCTGAAAGACATAGCTGGCCTGAAACCTCCTCAGGGGAGACACAAAAAGAACCTTTCAATTTTGGTCTCACCACTTTCGTTTGCCTGGGAAACTCAAATGTACCTCCATGGTGCACAAAAAGTTTTTTTCTGGGCCGGAGCAGCATTTGCTGCCAAACATGCCAAACGTCCAGCAATAGCTCCCAAACCAAAAGAGCCACGGATGAAAGACATAGCTGGCCTGAAACCTCCTCAGGGGAGACACAAACTGCACATTTCAATTTTGGTCTCAGCGCTTGGGTTTGCCTGAGAAACTCAAATGTACCTCCATGATGAATCTAAAGTGTTTTTCAGGGCAGGAGCAGCATTTGCTGACAAACATGCCAAACGTCTAGCAATAGCTCCCAAACCAAAAGAGCCAGGACTGAAAGACATAGCTGGCCTGAAACCTCCTCAGGGGAGACACAAACAGCACCTTTCAATTTTGGTCTCAGCGCTTTCGTTTTCCTGGGAAACTCAAACGTACCTCCACGGTGCACCAAATGTTTTTCTGGGCCAGAGAAGCATTTGCTCTAAAACATGCCAAACGTCCAGCAATAGCTCCCAAACCAAAAGAGCCAAGACTGAAAGGCATAGCTGACCTGAAACCTCCTCAGGGGAGACACAAACAGCACCTTTCAATTTTGGTCTCACCGCTTTCGTTTGCCTGGGAAACTCAAACGTACCTCCATGGTGCAAAAAAGTGTTTTTCTCGGCCGGAGCAGCATTTGCTGTCAAACATTCCAAACGTCCAGCAATAGCTCCCAAACCCAAAGAGCCAGGACTGAAAGACATAGCTGGCCTGAAACCTCCTCAGGGGAGACACAAACCGCACCTTTCAATTTTGGTCTCATTGCTTTGGTTTGCCTGGGAAACTCAAATGTACCTCCATGGTGCACCAAATGTTTTTCTGGGCCAGAGCAGCATTTGCTGCAAAACATGCCAAACGTCCAGCAATAGCTCCCAAACGAAAAGAGCCAGGGCTGAAAGACATATCTGGCCTGAAACCTCCTCAGGGGAGACACAAACAGCACCTTTCAATTTTGGTCTCACCACTTTCGTTTGCCTGGGAAACTCAAATGTACCTCCATGGTGCACAAAATTTTTTTTCTGGGCCGGAGCAGCATTTGCTGCCAAACATGCCAAACGTCCAGCAATAGCTCCCAAACCAAAAGAGCCAGGACTGAAAGACATAGCTGGCCTGAAAATTCCCAAGGGGAGACACAAACAGCACCTTTCAATTTTGGTCTCATTGCTTACGTTTGCCTGGGAAACTCAAATGTACCTCCATGGTGCACCAAATGTTTTTCTGGGCCAGAGCAGCATTTGCTGCAAAACATGCCAAACGTCCAGCAATAGCTCCCAAACCAAAAGAGCCTGGGCTGAAAGACATAGCTGGCCTGAAACCTCCTCAGGGGAGACACAAACAGCACCTTTCAATTTTGGTCTCACCGCTTTGGTTTGCCTGGGAAACGCAAGTGTACCTCCATGGTGCAACTAAAGTGTTTTTCAGGGCAGGAGCAGCATTTGCTGCCAAGCATGCCAAACGTCTAGCAATAGCTCCCAAACCAAAAGAGCCAGGACTGAAAGACATAGCTGGCCAGAAACCTCCTCAGGGGAGACACAAACAGCACCTTTCAATTTTGGTCTCACCGCTTTGGTTTGCCTGGGATACTCACATGTACCTCCATGGTGCACAAAAAGTGTTTTTTTCAGCCAGAGCAGCATTTGCTGCCAAACATGCCAAACGTCCAGCAATAGCTCCCAAACCAAAAGAGCCAGGACTGAAAGACATAGCTGGCCTGAAACCTCCTCAGGGGAAAAAAAACCAGTATCTTTCAACTTGGGGATCACAGCTTTCGTTTGCCTGGGAAACTCAACTGTACCTCCATGTTGCTACATAAGTGTTTTACTCATCCGGAGATGCATTTGCTGCCAAACATTCCAAACGTCCAGCAATAGCACCCAAACCAAAATAGCCAGGGCTGAAAGACATAGCTGGCCAGAAACCTCCTCAGGGGAGACACAAACAGCACCTTTCAATTTTGGTCTCACCGCTTTGGTTTGCCTGGGAAACGCAAGTGTACCTCCATGGTGCACCTAAAGTGTTTTTCAGGGCAGGGGCAGCATTTGGTGCCAAACATGCCAATCTTCCAGCAATAGCTTCCAAACCAAAAGAGATAGTACTGAAAGACATAGCTGGCCTGAAACCTCCTCAGGGGAGACAGAAACTAGAAACTTTGGTGTAACTGCTTTCGTTTGCCTGGGAAACTCAAATGTACCTGCATGGTGCACCAAAAGGGTTTTTCTCGGCCAGAGCAGCTTTTTCTACCAAACGTCAAGCAATAGCTTCCAAACCAAAAGAGATAGTACTGAAAGACATAGCTGGCCTGAAACCTCCTCAGGGGAGACACAAACAGAAACTAGAAACTTTGGTGTAACTGCTTTCGTTTGCCTGGGAAACTCAAATGTACCTGCATGGTGCACCAAAAGTGTTTTTCTCGGCCGGAGCAGCTTTTTCTACCAAACGTCCAGCAATAGCTTCCAAACCAAAACAGATAGTTCTGAAAGATATTGCTGGCCTGAAACCTCCTCAGGGGAGACACAAACAGAAACTAGAAACTTTGGTGTCACTGCTTTCGTTTGCCTGGGAAACTCAAATGTACCTGCATGGTGCACCAAAAGTGTTTTTCTCGGCCAGAGAAGCTTTTTCTACCAAACATGCCAAACGTCCAGCAATAGCTTCCAAACCAAAAGAGATAGTACTGAAAGACATAGCTGGCCTGAAACCTCCTCAGGGGAGACACAAACAGAAACTAGAAACTTTGGTGTAACTGCTTTCGTTTGCCTGGGAAACTCAAATGTACCTGCATGGTGCACCAAAAGTGTTTTTCTCGGCCAGAGCAGATTTTTCTACCAAAAGTCCAGCAATAGCTTCCAAACCAAAAGAGATAGTACTGAAAGACACAGCTGGCCTGAAACCTCCTCAGGGGAGACACAAACAGAAACTAGAAACTTTGGTGTAACTGCTTTCGTTTGCCTGGGAAACTCAAATGTACCTGCATGGTGCACCAAAAGTGTTTTTCTCGGCCGGAGCAGCTTTTTCTACCAAACGTCCAGCAATAGCTTCCAAACCAAAACAGATAGTTCTGAAAGATATTGCTGGCCTGAAACCTCCTCAGGGGAGACACAAACAGAAACTAGAAACTTTGGTGTAACTGCTTTCATTTGCCTGGGAAACTCAAATGTACCTGCATGGTGCACCAAAAGTGTTTTTCTCGGCCGGAGCAGCTTTTTCTACCAAACGTCCAGCAATACCTTCAAAACCAAAACAGATAGTTCTGAAAGATATTGCTGGCCTGAAACCTCCTCAGGGGAGACACAAACAGAAACTAGAAACTTTGGTGTCACTGCTTTCGTTTGCCTGGGAAACACAAATGTACCTGCATGGTGCACCAAAAGTGTTTTTCTCGGCCGGAGCAGCTTTTTCTACCAAACGTTCAGCAATAGCTTCCAAACCAAAACAGATAGTTCTGAATGATATTGCTGGCCTGAAACCTCCTCAGGGGAGACACAAACAGAAACTAGAAACTTTGGTGTAACTGCTTTCGTTTGCCTGGGAAACTCAAATGTACCTGCATGGTGCACCAAAAGTGTTTTTCTCGGCCGGAGAAGCTTTTTCTACCAAACATGCCAAACTTCCAGCAATAGCTTCCAAACCAAAAGAGATAGTTCTGAAAGATATTGCTGGCCTGAAACCTCCTCAGGGGAGACACAAACTGCACATTTCAATTTTGGTCTCAGCGCTTGGGTTTGCCTGGGAAACTCAAATGTACCTCCATGATGAACCTAAAGTGTTTTTCTGGGCCGGAGCAGCATTTGCTTCCAAACATTCCAAACGTCCAGCAATAGCTCCTAAACCAAAAGAGCCAGGACTGAAAGACATAGCTGGCCTGAAACCTCCTCAGGGGAGACACAAAAAGAACCTTTCAATTTTGGTCTCACCACTTTCGTTTTCCTGGGAAAATCAAATGTACCTACATGGTGCACAAAATGTTTTTTTCTGGGCCGGAGCTGCATTTGCTGCCAAACTTTCCAAACGTCCAGCAATAGCTCCCAAACCAAAAGAGCCAGGACTGAAAGACATAGCTGGCCTGAAACCTCCTCAGGGGAGACACAAACCGCACCTTTCAATTTTGGTCTCATTGCTTTGGTTTGCCTGGGAAACTCAAATGTACGTCCATGGTGCACCAAATGTTTTTCTGGGCCAGAGCAGCATTTGCTGCAAAACATGCCAAACGTCCAGCAATAGCTCCCAAACGAAAAGAGCCAGGGCTGAAAGACATAGCTGGCCTGAAACCTCCTCAATGGAGACACAAAAAGCACCTTTCAGTTTTGGTCTCACCACTTTTGTTTGCCTGGGAAACTCAAATGTACCTCCATGGTGCACAAAATTTTTTTTCTGGGCCGGAGCAGCATTTGCTGCCAAACATGCCAAACGTCCAGCTATAGCTCCCAAACCAAAAGAGCCAGGACTGAAAGACATAGCTGGCCAGAAACCTCCTCAGGGGAGACACAAACAGCACCCTTCAATTTTGGTCTCACCGCTTTCCTTTGCCTGGGATACTCACATGTACCTCCATGGTGCACAAAAAGTGTTTTTTTCAGCCAGAGCAGCATTTGCTGCCACATGTGGCAAACGTCCAGCAATAGCTCCCAAACCAAAAGAGCCAGGACTGAAAGACATAGCTGGCATGAAACCTCCTCTGGGGAGACAGAAACAGTGTCTATCAGCATGGGGCTCACAGCTTTGGTTTGCCTGGGAAACTCTAATGTACCTCCATGTTGCTACATAAGTGTTTTACTCAGCCGGAGATGCATTTGCTGCCAAACATTCCAAACGTCCAGCAATAGCTCCCAAACGAAAAAATCCAGGGCTGAAAGACATAGCTGGCCTGAAACCTCCTCAGGGGAGACACAAAAAGAACCTTTCAATTTTGGTCTCACCACTTTCGTTTGCCTGGGAAACTCAAATGTACCTCCATGGTGCACAAAAAGTTTTTTTCTGGGCCGGAGCAGCATTTGCTGCCAAACATGCCAAACGTCCAGCAATAGCTCCCAAACCAAAAGAGCCACGGATGAAAGACATAGCTGGCCTGAAACCTCCTCAGGGGAGACACAAACTGCACATTTCAATTTTGGTCTCAGCGCTTGGGTTTGCCTGAGAAACTCAAATGTACCTCCATGATGAATCTAAAGTGTTTTTCAGGGCAGGAGCAGCATTTGCTGACAAACATGCCAAACGTCTAGCAATAGCTCCCAAACCAAAAGAGCCAGGACTGAAAGACATAGCTGGCCTGAAACCTCCTCAGGGGAGACACAAACAGCACCTTTCAATTTTGGTCTCAGCGCTTTCGTTTTCCTGGGAAACTCAAACGTACCTCCACGGTGCACCAAATGTTTTTCTGGGCCAGAGAAGCATTTGCTCTAAAACATGCCAAACGTCCAGCAATAGCTCCCAAACCAAAAGAGCCAAGACTGAAAGGCATAGCTGACCTGAAACCTCCTCAGGGGAGACACAAACAGCACCTTTCAATTTTGGTCTCACCGCTTTCGTTTGCCTGGGAAACTCAAACGTACCTCCATGGTGCAAAAAAGTGTTTTTCTCGGCCGGAGCAGCATTTGCTGTCAAACATTCCAAACGTCCAGCAATAGCTCCCAAACCCAAAGAGCCAGGACTGAAAGACATAGCTGGCCTGAAACCTCCTCAGGGGAGACACAAACCGCACCTTTCAATTTTGGTCTCATTGCTAAGGTTTGCCTGGGAAACTCAAATGTACCTCCATGGTGCACCAAATGTTTTTCTGGGCCAGAGCAGCATTTGCTGCAAAACATGCCAAACGTCCAGCAATAGCTCCCAAACGAAAAGAGCCAGGGCTGAAAGACATATCTGGCCTGAAACCTCCTCAGGGGAGACACAAACAGCACCTTTCAATTTTGGTCTCACCACTTTCGTTTGCCTGGGAAACTCAAATGTACCTCCATGGTGCACAAAATTTTTTTTCTGGGCCGGAGCAGCATTTGCTGCCAAACATGCCAAACGTCCAGCAATAGCTCCCAAACCAAAAGAGCCAGGACTGAAAGACATAGCTGGCCTGAAAATTCCCAAGGGGAGACACAAACAGCACCTTTCAATTTTGGTCTCATTGCTTACGTTTGCCTGGGAAACTCAAATGTACCTCCATGGTGCACCAAATGTTTTTCTGGGCCAGAGCAGCATTTGCTGCAAAACATGCCAAACGTCCAGCAATAGCTCCCAAACCAAAAGAGCCTGGGCTGAAAGACATAGCTGGCCTGAAACCTCCTCAGGGGAGACACAAACAGCACCTTTCAATTTTGGTCTCACCGCTTTGGTTTGCCTGGGAAACGCAAGTGTACCTCCATGGTGCAACTAAAGTGTTTTTCAGGGCAGGAGCAGCATTTGCTGCCAAGCATGCCAAACGTCTAGCAATAGCTCCCAAACCAAAAGAGCCAGGACTGAAAGACATAGCTGGCCAGAAACCTCCTCAGGGGAGACACAAACAGCACCTTTCAATTTTGGTCTCACCGCTTTGGTTTGCCTGGGATACTCACATGTACCTCCATGGTGCACAAAAAGTGTTTTTTTCAGCCAGAGCAGCATTTGCTGCCAAACATGCCAAACGTCCAGCAATAGCTCCCAAACCAAAAGAGCCAGGACTGAAAGACATAGCTGGCCTGAAACCTCCTCAGGGGAAAAAAAACCAGTATCTTTCAACTTGGGGATCACAGCTTTCGTTTGCCTGGGAAACTCAACTGTACCTCCATGTTGCTACATAAGTGTTTTACTCATCCGGAGATGCATTTGCTGCCAAACATTCCAAACGTCCAGCAATAGCACCCAAACCAAAATAGCCAGGGCTGAAAGACATAGCTGGCCAGAAACCTCCTCAGGGGAGACACAAACAGCACCTTTCAATTTTGGTCTCACCGCTTTGGTTTGCCTGGGAAACGCAAGTGTACCTCCATGGTGCACCTAAAGTGTTTTTCAGGGCAGGGGCAGCATTTGGTGCCAAACATGCCAATCTTCCAGCAATAGCTTCCAAACCAAAAGAGATAGTACTGAAAGACATAGCTGGCCTGAAACCTCCTCAGGGGAGACACAAACAGAAACTAGAAACTTTGGTGTAACTGCTTTCGTTTGCCTGGGAAACTCAAATGTACCTGCATGGTGCACCAAAAGGGTTTTTCTCGGCCAGAGCAGCTTTTTCTACCAAACGTCAAGCAATAGCTTCCAAACCAAAAGAGATAGTACTGAAAGACATAGCTGGCCTGAAACCTCCTCAGGGGAGACACAAACAGAAACTAGAAACTTTGGTGTAACTGCTTTCGTTTGCCTGGGAAACTCAAATGTACCTGCATGGTGCACCAAAAGTGTTTTTCTCGGCCGGAGCAGCTTTTTCTACCAAACGTCCAGCAATAGCTTCCAAACCAAAACAGATAGTTCTGAAAGATATTGCTGGCCTGAAACCTCCTCAGGGGAGACACAAACAGAAACTAGAAACTTTGGTGTCACTGCTTTCGTTTGCCTGGGAAACTCAAATGTACCTGCATGGTGCACCAAAAGTGTTTTTCTCGGCCAGAGAAGCTTTTTCTACCAAACATGCCAAACGTCCAGCAATAGCTTCCAAACCAAAAGAGATAGTACTGAAAGACATAGCTGGCCTGAAACCTCCTCAGGGGAGACACAAACAGAAACTAGAAACTTTGGTGTAACTGCTTTCGTTTGCCTGGGAAACTCAAATGTACCTGCATGGTGCACCAAAAGTGTTTTTCTCGGCCAGAGCAGATTTTTCTACCAAAAGTCCAGCAATAGCTTCCAAACCAAAAGAGATAGTACTGAAAGACACAGCTGGCCTGAAACCTCCTCAGGGGAGACACAAACAGAAACTAGAAACTTTGGTGTAACTGCTTTCGTTTGCCTGGGAAACTCAAATGTACCTGCATGGTGCACCAAAAGTGTTTTTCTCGGCCGGAGCAGCTTTTTCTACCAAACGTCCAGCAATAGCTTCCAAACCAAAACAGATAGTTCTGAAAGATATTGCTGGCCTGAAACCTCCTCAGGGGAGACACAAACAGAAACTAGAAACTTTGGTGTAACTGCTTTCATTTGCCTGGGAAACTCAAATGTACCTGCATGGTGCACCAAAAGTGTTTTTCTCGGCCGGAGCAGCTTTTTCTACCAAACGTCCAGCAATACCTTCAAAACCAAAACAGATAGTTCTGAAAGATATTGCTGGCCTGAAACCTCCTCAGGGGAGACACAAACAGAAACTAGAAACTTTGGTGTCACTGCTTTCGTTTGCCTGGGAAACACAAATGTACCTGCATGGTGCACCAAAAGTGTTTTTCTCGGCCGGAGCAGCTTTTTCTACCAAACGTTCAGCAATAGCTTCCAAACCAAAACAGATAGTTCTGAATGATATTGCTGGCCTGAAACCTCCTCAGGGGAGACACAAACAGAAACTAGAAACTTTGGTGTAACTGCTTTCGTTTGCCTGGGAAACTCAAATGTACCTGCATGGTGCACCAAAAGTGTTTTTCTCGGCCGGAGAAGCTTTTTCTACCAAACATGCCAAACTTCCAGCAATAGCTTCCAAACCAAAAGAGATAGTACTGAAAGACATAGCTGGCCTGAAACCTCCTCAGGGGAGACACAAACAGAAACTAGAAACTTTGGTGTAACTGCTTTCGTTTGCCTGGGAAACTCAAATGTACCTGCATGGTGCACCAAAAGTGTTTTTCTCGGCCAGAGCAGCTTTTTCTACCAAATGTCCAGCAATAGCTTCCAAACCAAAAGAGATAGTACTGAAAGACATAGCTGGCCTGAAACCTCCTCAGGGGAGACACAAACAGAAACTAGAAACTTTGGTGTAACTGCTTTCGTTTGCCTGGGAAACTCAAATGTACCTGCATGGTGCACCAAAAGTGTTTTTCTCGGCCGGAGCAGCTTTTTCTACCAAACGTCCAGCAATAGCTTCCAAACCAAACCAGATAGTTCTGAAAGATATTGCTGGCCTGAAACCTCCTCAGGGGAGAAACAAACAGAAACTAGAAACTTTGGTGTAACTGCTTTCGTTTGCCTGGGAAACTCAAATGTACCTGCATGGTGCACCAAAAGTGTTTTTCTCGGCCGGAGAAGCTTTTTCTACCAAACGTCCAGCAATACCTTCCAAACCAAGACAGATAGTTCTGAAAGATATTGCTGGCCTGAAACCTCCTCAGGGGAGACACAAACAGAAACTAGAAACTTTGGTGTAACTGCTTTCGTTTGCCTGGGTAACTCAAATGTACCTGCATGGTGCACCAAAAGTGTTTTTCTCGGCCGGAGAAGCTTATTCTACCAAACATGCCAAACTTCCAGCAATAGCTTCCAAACCAAAAGAGATAGTACTGAAAGACATAGCTGGCCTGAAACCTCCTCAGGGGAGACACAAACAGAAAGTAGAAACTTTGGTGTAACTGCTTTCGTTTGCCTGGGAAACTCAAATGTACCTGCATGGTGCACCAAAAGTCTTTTTCTCGGCCAGAGCAGCTTTTTCTACCAAACGTCCAGCAATAGCTTCCAAACCAAAAGAGATAGTACTGAAAGACATAGCTGGCCTGAAACCTCCTCAGGGGAGACACAAACAGAAACTAGAAACTTTGGTGTCACTGCTTTCGTTTGCCTGGGAAACTCAAATGTACCTGCATGGTGCACCAAAAGTGTTTTTCTCGGCCAGAGCAGATATTTCTACCAAACGTCCAGCAATAGCTTCCAAACCAAAAGAGATAGTACTGAAAGACATAGCTGGCCTGAAACCTCCTCAGGGGAGACACAAACAGAAACTAGAAACTTTGGTGTAACTGCTTTCGTTTGCCTGGGAAACTCAAATGTACCTGCATGGTGCACCAAAAGTGTTTTTCTCGGCCAGAGCAGATTTTTCTACCACACATGCCAAACGTCCAGCAATAGCTTCCAAACCAAAAGAGATAGTACTGAAAGACATTGCTAGCCTGAAACCTCCTCAGGGGAGACACAAACAGAAACTAGAAACTTTGGTGTAACTGCTTTCGTTTGCCTGGGAAACTCAAATGTACCTGCATGGTGCACCAAAAGTGTTTTTCTCGGCCGGAAAGCTTTTTCTACCAAACGTCCGGCAATAGCTTCCAAACCAAAAGAGATAGTTCTGAATGATATTGCTGGCCTGAAACCTCCTCAGGGGAGACACAAACAGAAACTAGAAACTTTGGTGTCACTGCTTTCGTTTGCCTGGGAAACTCAAATGTACCTGCATGGTGCACCAAAAGTGTTTTTCTCGGCCAGAGCAGCTTTTTCTACCAAACGTCCAGCAATAGCTTCCAAACCAAAACAGATAGTTCTGAAAGATATTGCTGGCCTGAAACCTCCTCAGGGGAGACACAAACAGAAACTAGAAACTTTGGTGTCACTGCTTTCATTTGCCTGGGAAACTCAAATGTACCTGCATGGTGCACCAAAAGTGTTTTTCTCGGCCAGAGCAGATTTTTCTACCAAACGTCCAGCAATAGCTTCCAAACCAAAACAGATAGTTCTGAAAGATATTGCTGGCCTGAAACCTCCTCAGGGGAGACACAAAGAGAAACTAGAAACTTTGGTGTCACTGCTTTCATTTGCCTGGGAAACTCAAATGTACCTGCATGGTGCACCAAAAGTGTTTTTCTCGGCCGGAGAAGCTTTTTCTACCAAACATGCCAAACTTCCAGCAATAGCTTCCAAACCAAAAGAGATAGTACTGAAAGACATAGCTGGCCTGAAACCTCCTCAGGGGAGAAACAAACAGAAACTAGAAACTTTGGTGTAACTGCTTTCGTTTGCCTGGGAAACTCAAATGTACCTGCATGGTGCACCAAAAGTGTTTTTCTCGGCCTGAGCAGCTTTTTCTACCAAACGTCCAGCAATAGCTTCCAAACCAAAACAGATAGTTCTGAAAGATATTGCTGGCCTGAAACCTCCTCAGGGGAGACACAAACAGAAACTAGAAACTTTGGTGTAACTGCTTTCGTTTGCCTGGGAAACTCAAATGTACCTGCATGGTGCACCAAAAGTGTTTTTCTCGGCCGGAGAAGCTTTTTCTACCAAACATGCCAAACGTCCAGCAATAGCTTCCAAACCAAAAGAGATAGTACTGAAAGACATAGCTGGCCTGAAACCTCCTCAGGGGAGACACAAACAGAAACTAGAAACTTTGGTGTAACTGCTTTCGTTTGCCTGGGAAACTCAAATGTACCTGCATGGTGCACCAAAAGTGTTTTTCTCGGCCAGAGCAGATTTTTCTACCAAACGTCCAGCAATAGCTTCCAAACCAAAAGAGATAGTACTGAAAGACATAGCTGGCCTGAAACCTCCTCAGGGGAGACACAAACAGAAACTAGAAACTTTGGTGTAACTGCTTTCGTTTGCCTGGGAAACTCAAATGTACCTGCATGGTGCACCAAAAGTGTTTTTCTCGGCCAGAGCAGCTTTTTCTACCAAACGTCCAGCAATAGCTTCCAAACCAAAACAGATAGTTCTGAAAGATATTGCTGGCCTGAAACCTCCTCAGGGGAGACACAAACAGAAACTAGAAACTTTGGTGTAACTGCTTTCGTTTGCCTGGGAAACTCAAATGTACCTGCATGGTGCACCAAAAGTGTTTTTCTCGGCCGGAGCAGCTTTTTCTACCAAACGTCCAGCAATAGCTTCCAAACCAAAACAGATAGTTCTGAAAGACATAGCTGGCCTGAAACCTCCTCAGGGGAGACACAAACAGAAACTAGAAACTTTGGTGTCACTGCTTTCGTTTGCCTGGGAAACTCAAATGTACCTGCATGGTGCACCAAAAGTGTTTTACTCGGCCGGAGAAGCTTTTTCTACCAAACGTCCAGCAATAGCTTCCAAACCAAAACAGATAGTTCTGAAAGATATTGCTGGCCTGAAACCTCCTCAGGGGAGACACAAACAGAAACTAGAAACTTTGGTGTAACTGCTTTCGTTTGCCTGGGAAACTCAAATGTACCTGCATGGTGCACCAAAAGTGTTTTTCTCGGCCGGAGAAGCTTTTTCTACCAAACATGCCAAACTTCCAGCAATAGCTTCCAAACCAAAAGAGATAGTACTGAAAGACATAGCTGGCCTGAAACCTCCTCAGGGGAGACACAAACAGAAAGTAGAAACTTTGGTGTAACTGCTTTCGTTTGCCTGGGAAACTCAAATGTACCTGCATGGTGCACCAAAAGTGTTTTTCTCGGCCGGAGCAGCTTTTTCTACCAAACGTCCAGCAATAGCTTCCAAACCAAAAGAGATAGTACTGAAAGACATAGCTGGCCTGAAACCTCCTCAGGGGAGACACAAACAGAAACTAGAAACTTTGGTGTAACTGCTTTCGTTTGCCTGGGAAACTCAAATGTACCTGCATGGTGCACCAAAAGTGTTTTTCTCGGCCAGAGCAGCTTTTTCTACCAAACGTCCAGCAATAGCTTCCAAACCAAAAGAGATAGTACTGAAAGATATTGCTGGCCTGAAACCTCCTCAGGGGAGACACAAACAGAAACTAGAAACTTTGGTGTAACTGCTTTCGTTTGCCTGGGAAACTCAAATGTACCTGCATGGTGCACCAAAAGTGTTTTTCTCGGCCGGAGAAGCTTTTTCTACCAAACGTCCAGCAATACCTTCCAAACCAAAAGAGATAGTTCTGAAAAATATTGCTGGCCTGAAACCTCCTCAGGGGAGACACAAACAGAAACTAGAAACTTTGGTGTAACTGCTTTCGTTTGCCTGGGAAACTCAAATGTACCTGCATGGTGCACCAAAAGTGTTTTTCTCGGCCGGAGAAGCTTTTTCTACCAAACGTCCAGCAATAGCTTCCAAACCAAAACAGATAGTTCTGAAAGATATTGCTGGCCTGAAACCTCCTCAGGGGAGACACAAACAGAAACTAGAAACTTTGGTGTAACTGCTTTCGTTTGCCTGGGAAACTCAAATGTACCTGCATGGTGCACCAAAAGTGTTTTTCTCGGCCGGAGAAGCTTTTTCTACCAAACATGCCAAACTTCCAGCAATAGCTTCCAAACCAAAAGAGATAGCACTGAAAGACATTGATGGCCTGAAACCTCCTCAGGGGAGACACAAACAGAAAGTAGAAACTTTGGTGTAACTGCTTTCGTTTGCCTGGGAAACTCAAATGTACCTGCATGGTGCACCAAAAGTGTTTTTCTCGGCCGGAGAAGCTTTTTCTACCAAACATGCCAAACTTCCAGCAATAGCTTCCAAACCAAAAGAGATAGTACTGAAAGACATAGCTGGCCTGAAACCTCCTCAGGGGAGAAACAAACAGAAACTAGAAACTTTGGTGTAACTGCTTTCGTTTGCCTGGGAAACTCAAATGTACCTGCATGGTGCACCAAAAGTGTTTTTCTCGGCCTGAGCAGCTTTTTCTACCAAACGTCCAGCAATAGCTTCCAAACCAAAACAGATAGTTCTGAAAGATATTGCTGGCCTGAAACCTCCTCAGGGGAGACACAAACAGAAACTAGAAACTTTGGTGTCACTGCTTTCGTTTGCCTGGGAAACTCAAATGTACCTGCATGGTGCACCAAAAGTGTTTTTCTCGGCCGGAGAAGCTTTTTCTACCAAACATGCCAAACGTCCAGCAATAGCTTCCAAACCAAAAGAGATAGTACTGAAAGACATAGCTGGCCTGAAACCTCCTCAGGGGAGACACAAACAGAAACTAGAAACTTTGGTGTAACTGCTTTCGTTTGCCTGGGAAACTCAAATGTACCTGCATGGTGCACCAAAAGTGTTTTTCTCGGCCAGAGCAGATTTTTCTACCAAACGTCCAGCAATAGCTTCCAAACCAAAAGAGATAGTACTGAAAGACATAGCTGGCCTGAAACCTCCTCAGGGGAGACACAAACAGAAACTAGAAACTTTGGTGTAACTGCTTTCGTTTGCCTGGGAAACTCAAATGTACCTGCATGGTGCACCAAAAGTGTTTTTCTCGGCCGGAGCAGCTTTTTCTACCAAACGTCCAGCAATAGCTTCCAAACCAAAACAGATAGTTCTGAAAGATATTGCTGGCCTGAAACCTCCTCAGGGGAGACACAAACAGAAACTAGAAACTTTGGTGTAACTGCTTTCGTTTGCCTGGGAAACTCAAATGTACCTGCATGGTGCACCAAAAGTGTTTTTCTCGGCCGGAGCAGCTTTTTCTACCAAACGTCCAGCAATAGCTTCCAAACCAAAACAGATAGTTCTGAAAGACATAGCTGGCCTGAAACCTCCTCAGGGGAGACAAAAACAGAAACTAGAAACTTTGGTGTAACTGCTTTCGTTTGCCTGGGAAACTCAAATGTACCTGCATGGTGCACCAAAAGTGTTTTACTCGGCCGGAGAAGCTTTTTCTACCAAACGTCCAGCAATAGCTTCCAAACCAAAACAGATAGTTCTGAAAGATATTGCTGGCCTGAAACCTCCTCAGGGGAGACACAAACAGAAACTAGAAACTTTGGTGTAACTGCTTTCGTTTGCCTGGGAAACTCAAATGTACCTGCATGGTGCACCAAAAGTGTTTTTCTCGGCCTGAGCAGCTTTTTCTACCAAACGTCCAGCAATAGCTTCCAAACCAAAACAGATAGTTCTGAAAGATATTGCTGGCCTGAAACCTCCTCAGGGGAGACACAAACAGAAACTAGAAACTTTGGTGTCACTGCTTTCGTTTGCCTGGGAAACTCAAATGTACCTGCATGGTGCACCAAAAGTGTTTTTCTCGGCCGGAGAAGCTTTTTCTACCAAACATGCCAAACGTCCAGCAATAGCTTCCAAACCAAAAGAGATAGTACTGAAAGACATAGCTGGCCTGAAACCTCCTCAGGGGAGACACAAACAGAAACTAGAAACTTTGGTGTAACTGCTTTCGTTTGCCTGGGAAACTCAAATGTACCTGCATGGTGCACCAAAAGTGTTTTTCTCGGCCAGAGCAGATTTTTCTACCAAACGTCCAGCAATAGCTTCCAAACCAAAAGAGATAGTACTGAAAGACATAGCTGGCCTGAAACCTCCTCAGGGGAGACACAAACAGAAACTAGAAACTTTGGTGTAACTGCTTTCGTTTGCCTGGGAAACTCAAATGTACCTGCATGGTGCACCAAAAGTGTTTTTCTCGGCCGGAGCAGCTTTTTCTACCAAACGTCCAGCAATAGCTTCCAAACCAAAACAGATAGTTCTGAAAGATATTGCTGGCCTGAAACCTCCTCAGGGGAGACACAAACAGAAACTAGAAACTTTGGTGTAACTGCTTTCGTTTGCCTGGGAAACTCAAATGTACCTGCATGGTGCACCAAAAGTGTTTTTCTCGGCCGGAGCAGCTTTTTCTACCAAACGTCCAGCAATAGCTTCCAAACCAAAACAGATAGTTCTGAAAGACATAGCTGGCCTGAAACCTCCTCAGGGGAGACAAAAACAGAAACTAGAAACTTTGGTGTAACTGCTTTCGTTTGCCTGGGAAACTCAAATGTACCTGCATGGTGCACCAAAAGTGTTTTACTCGGCCGGAGAAGCTTTTTCTACCAAACGTCCAGCAATAGCTTCCAAACCAAAACAGATAGTTCTGAAAGATATTGCTGGCCTGAAACCTCCTCAGGGGAGACACAAACAGAAACTAGAAACTTTGGTGTAACTGCTTTCGTTTGCCTGGGAAACTCAAATGTACCTGCATGGTGCACCAAAAGTGTTTTTCTCGGCCGGAGAAGCTTTTTCTACCAAACATGCCAAACTTCCAGCAATAGCTTCCAAACCAAAAGAGATAGTACTGAAAGACATAGCTGGCCTGAAACCTCCTCAGGGGAGACACAAACAGAAAGTAGAAACTTTGGTGTAACTGCTTTCGTTTGCCTGGGAAACTCAAATGTACCTGCATGGTGCACCAAAAGTGTTTTTCTCGGCCGGAGCAGCTTTTTCTACCAAACGTCCAGCAATAGCTTCCAAACCAAAAGAGATAGTACTGAAAGACATAGCTGGCCTGAAACCTCCTCAGGGGAGACACAAACAGAAACTAGAAACTTTGGTGTAACTGCTTTCGTTTGCCTGGGAAACTCAAATGTACCTGCATGGTGCACCAAAAGTGTTTTTCTCGGCCAGAGCAGCTTTTTCTACCAAACGTCCAGCAATAGCTTCCAAACCAAAAGAGATAGTACTGAAAGATATTGCTGGCCTGAAACCTCCTCAGGGGAGACACAAACAGAAACTAGAAACTTTGGTGTAACTGCTTTCGTTTGCCTGGGAAACTCAAATGTACCTGCATGGTGCACCAAAAGTGTTTTTCTCGGCCGGAGAAGCTTTTTCTACCAAACGTCCAGCAATACCTTCCAAGCCAAAAGAGATAGTTCTGAAAAATATTGCTGGCCTGAAACCTCCTCAGGGGAGACACAAACAGAAACTAGAAACTTTGGTGTAACTGCTTTCGTTTGCCTGGGAAACTCAAATGTACCTGCATGGTGCACCAAAAGTGTTTTTCTCGGCCAGAGCAGATTTTTCTACCAAACGTCCAGCAATAGCTTCCAAACCAAAAGAGATAGTACTGAAAGACATAGCTGGCCTGAAACCTCCTCAGGGGAGACACAAACAGAAACTAGAAACTTTGGTGTAACTGCTTTCGTTTGCCTGGGAAACTCAAATGTACCTGCATGGTGCACCAAAAGTGTTTTTCTCGGCCGGAGCAGCTTTTTCTACCAAACGTCCAGCAATAGCTTCCAAACCAAAACAGATAGTTCTGAAAAATATTGCTGGCCTGAAACCTCCTCAGGGGAGACACAAACAGAAACTAGAAACTTTGGTGTAACTGCTTTCGTTTGCCTGGGAAACTCAAATGTACCTGCATGGTGCACCAAAAGTGTTTTTCTCGGCCGGAGCAGCTTTTTCTACCAAACGTCCAGCAATAGCTTCCAAACCAAAACAGATAGTTCTGAAAGACATAGCTGGCCTGAAACCTCCTCAGGGGAGACACAAACAGAAACTAGAAACTTTGGTGTAACTGCTTTCGTTTGCCTGGGAAACTCAAATGTACCTGCATGGTGCACCAAAAGTGTTTTACTCGGCCGGAGAAGCTTTTTCTACCAAACGTCCAGCAATAGCTTCCAAACCAAAACAGATAGTTCTGAAAGATATTGCTGGCCTGAAACCTCCTCAGGGGAGACACAAACAGAAACTAGAAACTTTGGTGTCACTGCTTTCGTTTGCCTGGGAAACTCAAATGTACCTGCATGGTGCACCAAAAGTGTTTTTCTCGGCCGGAGAAGCTTTTTCTACCAAACATGCCAAACTTCCAGCAATAGCTTCCAAACCAAAAGAGATAGTACTGAAAGACATAGCTGGCCTGAAACCTCCTCAGGGGAGACACAAACAGAAAGTAGAAACTTTGGTGTAACTGCTTTCGTTTGCCTGGGAAACTCAAATGTACCTGCATGGTGCACCAAAAGTGTTTTTCTCGGCCGGAGCAGCTTTTTCTACCAAACGTCCAGCAATAGCTTCCAAACCAAAAGAGATAGTACTGAAAGACATAGCTGGCCTGAAACCTCCTCAGGGGAGACACAAACAGAAACTAGAAACTTTGGTGTAACTGCTTTCGTTTGCCTGGGAAACTCAAATGTACCTGCATGGTGCACCAAAAGTGTTTTTCTCGGCCAGAGCAGCTTTTTCTACCAAACGTCCAGCAATAGCTTCCAAACCAAAAGAGATAGTACTGAAAGATATTGCTGGCCTGAAACCTCCTCAGGGGAGACACAAACAGAAACTAGAAACTTTGGTGTAACTGCTTTCGTTTGCCTGGGAAACTCAAATGTACCTGCATGGTGCACCAAAAGTGTTTTTCTCGGCCGGAGAAGCTTTTTCTACCAAACGTCCAGCAATACCTTCCAAGCCAAAAGAGATAGTTCTGAAAAATATTGCTGGCCTGAAACCTCCTCAGGGGAGACACAAACAGAAACTAGAAACTTTGGTGTAACTGCTTTCGTTTGCCTGGGAAACTCAAATGTACCTGCATGGTGCACCAAAAGTGTTTTTCTCGGCCGGAGAAGCTTTTTCTACCAAACATGCCAAACTTCCAGCAATAGCTTCCAAACCAAAAGAGATAGCACTGAAAGACATTGCTGGCCTGAAACCTCCTCAGGGGAGACACAAACAGAAAGTAGAAACTTTGGTGTAACTGCTTTCGTTTGCCTGGGAAACTCAAATGTACCTGCATGGTGCACCAAAAGTGTTTTTCTCGGCCAGAGCAGCTTTTTCTACCAAACGTCCAGCAATAGCTTCCAAACCAAACCAGATAGTTCTGAAAGACATAGCTGGCCTGAAACCTCCTCAGGGGAGACACAAACAGAAACTAGAAACTTTGGTGTAACTGCTTTCGTTTGCCTGGGAAACTCAAATGTATCTGCATGGTGCACCAAAAGTGTTTTTCTCGGCCGGAGCAGCTTTTTCTACCAAACGTCCAGCAATAGCTTCCAAACCAAAAGAGATAGTACTGAAAGACATAGCTGGCCTGAAACCTCCTCAGGGGAGACACAAACAGAAACTAGAAACTTTGGTGTAACTGCTTTCGTTTACCTGGGAAACTCAAATGTACCTGCATGGTGCACCAAAAGTGTTTTTCTCGGCCGGAGCAGCTTTTTCTACCAAACGTCCAGCAATAGGTTCCAAACCAAAACAGATAGTTCTGAAAGATATTGCTGGCCTGAAACCTCCTCAGGGGAGACACAAACAGAAACTAGAAACTTTGGTGTAACTGCTTTCGTTTGCCTGGGAAACTCAAATGTACCTGCATGGTGCACCAAAAGTGTTTTTCTCGGCTGGAGAAGCTTTTTCTACCAAACGTCCAACAATAGCTTCCAAACCAAAACAGATAGTACTGAAAGACATAGCTGGCCTGAAACCTCCTCAGGGGAGACACAAACAGAAACTAGAAACTTTGGTGTAACTGCTTTCGTTTACCTGGGAAACTCAAATGTACCTGCATGGTGCACCAAAAGTGTTTTTCTCGGCCAGAGCAGCTTTTTCTACCAAACGTCCAGCAATAGCTTCCAAACCAAAACAGATAGTTCTGAAAGATATTGCTGGCCTGAAACCTCCTCAGGGGAGACACAAACAGAAAGTAGAAACTTTGGCGTAACTGCTTTCGTTTGCCTGGGAAACTCAAATGTACCTGCATGGTGCACCAAAAGTGTTTTTCTCGGCCGGAGCAGCTTTTTCTACCAAACGTCCAGCAATAGCTTCCAAACCAAAAGAGATAGTTCTGAAAGATATTGCTGGCCTGAAACCTCCTCAGGGGAGACACAAACAGAAACTAGAAACTTTGGTGTAACTGCTTTCGTTTGCCTGGGAAACTCAAATGTACCTGCATGGTGCACCAAAAGTGTTTTTCTCGGCCGGAGCAGCTTTTTTACCAAACGTCCAGCAATAGCTTCCAAACCAAAACAGACTGTTCTGAAAGATATTGCTGGCCTGAAACCTCCTCAGGGGAGACACAAACAGAAACTAGAAGCTTTGGTGTAACTGCTTTTGTTTGCCTGGGAAACTCAAATGTACCTGCATGGTGCACCAAAAGTGTTTTTCTCGGCCAGAGCAGCTTTTTCTACCAAACATGCCAAACTTCCAGCAATAGCTTCCAAACCAAAAGAGATAGTACTGAAAGACATAGCTGGCCTGAAACCTCCTCAGGGGAGACACAAACAGAAACTAGAAACTTTGGTGTAACTTCTTTCGTTTGCCTGGGAAACTCAAATGTACCTGCATGGTGCACCAAAAGTGTTTTTCTCGGCCGGAGCAGCTTTTTCTACCAAACGTCCAGCAATAGCTTCCAAACCAAAACAGATAGTTCTGAAAGATATTGCTGGCCTGAAACCTCCTCAGGGGAGACAGAAACAGAAACTAGAAGCTTTGGTGTAACTGCTTTCGTTTGCCTGGGAAACTCAAATGTACCTGCATGGTGCACCAAAAGTGTTTTTCTCGGCCGGAGCAGCTTTTTCTACCAAACGTCCAGCAATAGCTTCCAAACCAAAACAGATAGTTCTGAAAGATATTGCTGGCCTGAAACCTCCTCAGGGGAGACACAAACAGAAACTAGAAACTTTGGTGTCACTGCTTTCGTTTGCCTGGGAAACTCAAATGTACCTGCATGGTGCACCAAAAGTGCTTTTCTCGGCCGGAGAAGCTTTTTCTACCAAACATGTCAAACGTCCAGCAATAGCTTCCAAACCAAAAGAGATAGTACTGAAAGACATAGCTGGCCTGAAACCTCCTCAGGGGAGACACAAACAGAAACTAGAAACTTTGGTGTAACTGCTTTCGTTTGCCTGGGAAACTCAAATGTACCTGCATGGTGCACCAAAAGGGTTTTTCTCGGCCAGAGCAGATTTTTCTACCAAACGTCAAGCAATAGCTTCCAAACCAAAAGAGATAGTACTGAAAGACATAGCTGGCCTGAAACCTCCTCAGGGGAGACACAAACAGAAACTAGAAACTTTGGTGTAACTGCTTTCGTTTGCCTGGGAAACTCAAATGTACCTGCATGGTGCACCAAAAGGGTTTTTCTCGGCCAGAGCAGCTTTTTCTACCAAACGTCAAGCAATAGCTTCCAAACCAAAAGAGATAGTACTGAAAGACATAGCTGGCCTGAAACCTCCTCAGGGGAGACACAAACAGAAACTAGAAACTTTGGTGTAACTGCTTTCGTTTGCCTGGGAAACTCAAATGTACCTGCATGGTGCACCAAAAGTGTTTTTCTCGGCCGGAGCAGCTTTTTCTACCAAACGTCCAGCAATAGCTTCCAAACCAAAACAGATAGTTCTGAAAGATATTGCTGGCCTGAAACCTCCTCAGGGGAGACACAAACAGAAACTAGAAACTTTGGTGTAACTGCTTTCGTTTGCCTGGGAAACTCAAATGTACCTGCATGGTGCACCAAAAGTGTTTTTCTCGGCCGGAGCGGCTTTTTCTACCAAACATGCCAAACTTCCAGCAATAGCTTCCAAACCAAAAGAGATAGTACTGAAAGACATAGCTGGCCTGAAACCTCCTCAGGGGAGACACAAACAGAAACTAGAAACTTTGGTGTAACTGCTTTCGTTTACCTGGGAAACTCAAATGTACCTGCATGGTGCACCAAAAGTGTTTTTCTCGGCCAGAGCAGCTTTTTCTACCAAACGTCCAGCAATAGCTTCCAAACCAAAACAGATAGTTCTGAAAGATATTGCTGGCCTGAAACCTCCTCAGGGGAGACACAAACAGAAACTAGAAACTTTGGTGTCACTGCTTTCGTTTGCCTGGGAAACTCAAATGTACCTGCATGGTGCACCAAAAGTGTTTTTCTCGGCCGGAGCAGCTTTTTCTACCAAACATGCCAAACTTCCAGCAATAGCTTCCAAACCAAAAGAGATAGTACTGAAAGACATAGCTGGCCTGAAACCTCCTCAGGGGAGACACAAACAGAAACTAGAAACTTTGGTGTAACTGCTTTCGTTTGCCTGGGAAACTCAAATGTACCTGCATGGTGCACCAAAAGTGTTTTTCTAGGCCAGAGCAGCTTTTTCTACAAAACGTCCAGCAATAGCTTCCAAACCAAAAGAGATAGTACTGAAAGATATTGCTGGCCTGAAACCTCCTCAGGGGAGACACAAACAGAAACTAGAAACTTTGGTGTAACTGCTTTCGTTTGCCTGGGAAACTCAAATGTACCTGCATGGTGCACCAAAAGTGTTTTTCTCGGCCGGAGCAGCTTTTTCTACCAAACGTCCAGCAATAGCTTCCAAACCAAAACAGATAGTTCTGAAAGATATTGCTGGCCTGAAACCTCCTCAGGGGAGACACAAACAGAAACTAGAAACTTTGGTGTCACTGCTTTCGTTTGCCTGGGAAACTCAAATGTACCTGCATGGTGCACCAAAAGTGTTTTACTCGGCCGGAGCAGCTTTTTCTACCAAACGTCCAGCAATAGCTTCCAAACCAAAACAGATAGTTCTGAAAGATATTGCTGGCCTGAAACCTCCTCAGGGGAGACACAAACAGAAACTAGAAACTTTGGTGTAACTGCTTTCGTTTGCCTGGGAAACTCAAATGTACCTGCATGGTGCACCAAAAGTGTTTTTCTCGGCCGGAGCAGCTTTTTCTACCAAACATGCCAAACTTCCAGCAATGGCTTCCAAACCAAAAGAGATAGTACTGAAAGACATAGCTGGCCTGAAACCTCCTCAGGGGAGAAACAAACAGAAACTAGAAACTTTGGTGTAACTGCTTTCGTTTGCCTGGGAAACTCAAATGTACCTGCATGGTGCACCAAAAGTGTTTTTCTCGGCCTGAGCAGCTTTTTCTACCAAACGTCCAGCAATAGCTTCCAAACCAAAACAGATAGTTCTGAAAGATATTGCTGGCCTGAAACCTCCTCAGGGGAGACACAAACAGAAACTAGAAACTTTGGTGTCACTGCTTTCGTTTGCCTGGGAAACTCAAATGTACCTGCATGGTGCACCAAAAGTGTTTTTCTCGGCCAGAGCAGATTTTTCTAACAAACGTCCAGCAATAGCTTCCAAACCAAAAGAGATAGTACTGAAAGACATAGCTGGCCTGAAACCTCCTCAGGGGAGACACAAACAGAAACTAGAAACTTTGGTGTAACTGCTTTCGTTTGCCTGGGAAACTCAAATGTACCTGCATGGTGCACCAAAAGTGTTTTTCTCGGCCGGAGCAGCTTTTTCTACCAAACGTCCAGCAATAGCTTCCAAACCAAAACAGATAGTTCTGAAAGATATTGCTGGCCTGAAACCTCCTCAGGGGAGACACAAACAGAAACTAGAAACTTTGGTGTAACTGCTTTCGTTTGCCTGGGAAACTCAAATGTACCTGCATGGTGCACCAAAAGTGTTTTTCTCGGCCAGAGCAGCTTTTTCTACCAAACGTCCAGCAATAGCTTCCAAACCAAAACAGATAGTTCTGAAAGACATAGCTGGCCTGAAACCTCCTCAGGGGAGACACAAACAGAAACTAGAAACTTTGGTGTAACTGCTTTCGTTTGCCTGGGAAACTCAAATGTACCTGCATGGTGCACCAAAAGTGCTTTTCTCGGCCGGAGAAGCTTTTTCTACCAAACGTCCAGCAATAGCTTCCAAACCAAAACAGATAGTTCTGAAAGATATTGCTGGCCTGAAACCTCCTCAGGGGAGACACAAACAGAAACTAGAAACTTTGGTGTAACTGCTTTCGTTTGCCTGGGAAACTCAAATGTACCTGCATGGTGCACCAAAAGTGTTTTTCTCGGCCGGAGAAGCTTTTTCTACCAAACATGCCAAACTTCCAGCAATAGCTTCCAAACCAAAAGAGATAGTACTGAAAGACATAGCTGGCCTGAAACCTCCTCAGGGGAGACACAAACAGAAAGTAGAAACTTTGGTGTAACTGCTTTCGTTTGCCTGGGAAACTCAAATGTACCTGCATGGTGCACCAAAAGTGTTTTTCTCGGCCGGAGCAGCTTTTTCTACCAAACGTCCAGCAATAGCTTCCAAACCAAAAGAGATAGTACTGAAAGACATAGCTGGCCTGAAACCTCCTCAGGGGAGACACAAACAGAAACTAGAAACTTTGGTGTAACTGCTTTCGTTTGCCTGGGAAACTCAAATGTACCTGCATGGTGCACCAAAAGTGTTTTTCTCGGCCAGAGCAGCTTTTTCTACCAAACGTCCAGCAATAGCTTCCAAACCAAAAGAGATAGTACTGAAAGATATTGCTGGCCTGAAACCTCCTCAGGGGAGACACAAACAGAAACTAGAAACTTTGGTGTAACTGCTTTCGTTTGCCTGGGAAACTCAAATGTACCTGCATGGTGCACCAAAAGTGTTTTTCTCGGCCGGAGAAGCTTTTTCTACCAAACGTCCAGCAATACCTTCCAAACCAAAAGAGATAGTTCTGAAAGATATTGCTGGCCTGAAACCTCCTCAGGGGAGACACAAACAGAAACTAGAAACTTTGGTGTAACTGCTTTCGTTTGCCTGGGAAACTCAAATGTACCTGCATGGTGCACCAAAAGTGTTTTTCTCGGCCGGAGAAGCTTTTTCTACCAAACGTCCAGCAATAGCTTCCAAACCAAAACAGATAGTTCTGAAAGATATTGCTGGCCTGAAACCTCCTCAGGGGAGACACAAACAGAAACTAGAAACTTTGGTGTAACTGCTTTCGTTTGCCTGGGAAACTCAAATGTACCTGCATGGTGCACCAAAAGTGTTTTTCTCGGCCGGAGAAGCTTTTTCTACCAAACATGCCAAACTTCCAGCAATAGCTTCCAAACCAAAAGAGATAGCACTGAAAGACATTGCTGGCCTGAAACCTCCTCAGGGGAGACACAAACAGAAAGTAGAAACTTTGGTGTAACTGCTTTCGTTTGCCTGGGAAACTCAAATGTACCTGCATGGTGCACCAAAAGTGTTTTTCTCGGCCAGAGCAGCTTTTTCTACCAAACGTCCAGCAATAGCTTCCAAACCAAACCAGATAGTTCTGAAAGACATAGCTGGCCTGAAACCTCCTCAGGGGAGACACAAACAGAAACTAGAAACTTTGGTGTAACTGCTTTCGTTTGCCTGGGAAACTCAAATGTACCTGCATGGTGCACCAAAAGTGTTTTTCTCGGCCGGAGAAGCTTTTTCTACCAAACATGCCAAACTTCCAGCAATAGCTTCCAAACCAAAAGAGATAGTACTGAAAGACATAGCTGGCCTGAAACCTCCTCAGGGGAGACACAAACAGAAAGTAGAAACTTTGGTGTAACTGCTTTCGTTTGCCTGGGAAACTCAAATGTACCTGCATGGTGCACCAAAAGTGTTTTTCTCGGCCGGAGCAGCTTTTTCTACCAAACGTCCAGCAATAGCTTCCAAACCAAAAGAGATAGTACTGAAAGACATAGCTGGCCTGAAACCTCCTCAGGGGAGACACAAACAGAAACTAGAAACTTTGGTGTAACTGCTTTCGTTTGCCTGGGAAACTCAAATGTACCTGCATGGTGCACCAAAAGTGTTTTTCTCGGCCAGAGCAGCTTTTTCTACCAAACGTCCAGCAATAGCTTCCAAACCAAAAGAGATAGTACTGAAAGATATTGCTGGCCTGAAACCTCCTCAGGGGAGACACAAACAGAAACTAGAAACTTTGGTGTAACTGCTTTCGTTTGCCTGGGAAACTCAAATGTACCTGCATGGTGCACCAAAAGTGTTTTTCTCGGCCGGAGAAGCTTTTTCTACCAAACGTCCAGCAATACCTTCCAAACCAAAAGAGATAGTTCTGAAAGATATTGCTGGCCTGAAACCTCCTCAGGGGAGACACAAACAGAAACTAGAAACTTTGGTGTAACTGCTTTCGTTTGCCTGGGAAACTCAAATGTACCTGCATGGTGCACCAAAAGTGTTTTTCTCGGCCGGAGAAGCTTTTTCTACCAAACGTCCAGCAATAGCTTCCAAACCAAAACAGATAGTTCTGAAAGATATTGCTGGCCTGAAACCTCCTCAGGGGAGACACAAACAGAAACTAGAAACTTTGGTGTAACTGCTTTCGTTTGCCTGGGAAACTCAAATGTACCTGCATGGTGCACCAAAAGTGTTTTTCTCGGCCGGAGAAGCTTTTTCTACCAAACATGCCAAACTTCCAGCAATAGCTTCCAAACCAAAAGAGATAGCACTGAAAGACATTGCTGGCCTGAAACCTCCTCAGGGGAGACACAAACAGAAAGTAGAAACTTTGGTGTAACTGCTTTCGTTTGCCTGGGAAACTCAAATGTACCTGCATGGTGCACCAAAAGTGTTTTTCTCGGCCAGAGCAGCTTTTTCTACCAAACGTCCAGCAATAGCTTCCAAACCAAACCAGATAGTTCTGAAAGACATAGCTGGCCTGAAACCTCCTCAGGGGAGACACAAACAGAAACTAGAAACTTTGGTGTAACTGCTTTCGTTTGCCTGGGAAACTCAAATGTACCTGCATGGTGCACCAAAAGTGTTTTTCTCGGCCGGAGCAGCTTTTTCTACCAAACGTCCAGCAATAGCTTCCAAACCAAAAGAGATAGTACTGAAAGACATAGCTGGCCTGAAACCTCCTCAGGGGAGACACAAACAGAAACTAGAAACTTTAGTGTAACTGCTTTCGTTTGCCTGGGAAACTCAAATGTACCTGCATGGTGCACCAAAAGTGTTTTTCTCGGCCGGAGAAGCTTTTTCTACCAAACGTCCAGCAATAGGTTCCAAACCAAAACAGATAGTTCTGAAAGATATTGCTGGCCTGAAACATCCTCAGGGGAGACACAAACAGAAACTAGAAACTTTGGTGTAACTGCTTTCGTTTGCCTGGGAAACTCAAATGTACCTGCATGGTGCACCAAAATTGTTTTTCTCGGCCGGAGCAGCTTTTTCTACCAAACGTCCAACAATAGCTTCCAAACCAAAAGAGATAGTACTGAAAGACATAGCTGGCCTGAAACCTACTCAGGGGAGACACAAACAGAAACTAGAAACTTTGGTGTAACTGCTTTCGTTTACCTGGGAAACTCAAATGTACCTGCATGGTGCACCAAAAGTGTTTTTCTCGGCCAGAGCAGCTTTTTCTACCAAACGTCCAGCAATAGCTTCCAAACCAAAACAGATAGTTCTGAAAGATATTGCTGGCCTGAAACCTCCTCAGGGGAGACACAAACAGAAAGTAGAAACTTTGGCGTAACTGCTTTCGTTTGCCTGGGAAACTCAAATGTACCTGCATGGTGCACCAAAAGTGTTTTTCTCGGCCGGAGCAGCTTTTTCTACCAAACGTCCAGCAATAGCTTCCAAACCAAAACAGATAGTTCTGAAAGATATTGCTGGCCTGAAACCTCCTCAGGGGAGACACAAACAGAAACTAGAAACTTTGGTGTAACTGCTTTCGTTTGCCTGGGAAACTCAAATGTACCTGCATGGTGCACCAAAAGTGTTTTTCTCGGCCGGAGCAGCTTTTTTACCAAACGTCCAGCAATAGCTTCCAAACCAAAACAGACTGTTCTGAAAGATATTGCTGGCCTGAAACCTCCTCAGGGGAGACACAAACAGAAACTAGAAGCTTTGGTGTAACTGCTTTTGTTTGCCTGGGAAACTCAAATGTACCTGCATGGTGCACCAAAAGTGTTTTTCTCGGCCAGAGCAGCTTTTTCTACCAAACATGCCAAACTTCCAGCAATAGCTTCCAAACCAAAAGAGATAGTACTGAAAGACATAGCTGGCCTGAAACCTCCTCAGGGGAGACACAAACAGAAACTAGAAACTTTGGTGTAACTGCTTTCGTTTGCCTGGGAAACTCAAATGTACCTGCATGGTGCACCAAAAGTGTTTTTCTCGGCCGGAGCAGCTTTTTCTACCAAACGTCCAGCAATAGCTTCCAAACCAAAACAGATAGTTCTGAAAGATATTGCTGGCCTGAAACCTCCTCAGGGGAGACAGAAACAGAAACTAGAAGCTTTGGTGTAACTGCTTTCGTTTGCCTGGGAAACTCAAATGTACCTGCATGGTGCACCAAAAGTGTTTTTCTCGGCCGGAGCAGCTTTTTCTACCAAACGTCCAGCAATAGCTTCCAAACCAAAACAGATAGTTCTGAAAGATATTGCTGGCCTGAAACCTCCTCAGGGGAGACACAAAGAGAAACTAGAAACTTTGGTGTCACTGCTTTCGTTTGCCTGGGAAACTCAAATGTACCTGCATGGTGCACCAAAAGTGCTTTTCTCGGCCGGAGAAGCTTTTTCTACCAAACATGTCAAACGTCCAGCAATAGCTTCCAAACCAAAAGAGATAGTACTGAAAGACATAGCTGGCCTGAAACCTCCTCAGGGGAGACACAAACAGAAACTAGAAACTTTGGTGTAACTGCTTTCGTTTGCCTGGGAAACTCAAATGTACCTGCATGGTGCACCAAAAGGGTTTTTCTCGGCCAGAGCAGATTTTTCTACCAAACGTCCAGCAATAGCTTCCAAACCAAAAGAGATAGTACTGAAAGACATAGCTGGCCTGAAACCTCCTCAGGGGAGACACAAACAGAAACTAGAAACTTTGGTGTAACTGCTTTCGTTTGCCTGGGAAACTCAAATGTACCTGCATGGTGCACCAAAAGGGTTTTTCTCGGCCAGAGCAGATTTTTCTACCAAACGTCAAGCAATAGCTTCCAAACCAAAAGAGATAGTACTGAAAGACATAGCTGGCCTGAAACCTCCTCAGGGGAGACACAAACAGAAACTAGAAACTTTGGTGTAACTGCTTTCGTTTGCCTGGGAAACTCAAATGTACCTGCATGGTGCACCAAAAGTGTTTTTCTCGGCCGGAGCAGCTTTTTCTACCAAACGTCCAGCAATAGCTTCCAAACCAAAACAGATAGTTCTGAAAGATATTGCTGGCCTGAAACCTCCTCAGGGGAGACACAAACAGAAACTAGAAACTTTGGTGTCACTGCTTTCGTTTGCCTGGGAAACTCAAATGTACCTGCATGGTGCACCAAAAGTGTTTTTCTCGGCCGGAGAAGCTTTTTCTACCAAACATGCCAAACTTCCAGCAATAGCTTCCAAACCAAAAGAGATAGTACTGAAAGACATAGCTGGCCTGAAACCTCCTCAGGGGAGACACAAACAGAAACTAGAAACTTTGGTGTAACTGCTTTCATTTGCCTGGGAAACTCAAATGTACCTGCATGGTGCACCAAAAGTGTTTTTCTCGGCCGGAGCAGCTTTTTCTACCAAACGTCCAGCAATACCTTCCAAACCAAAACAGATAGTTCTGAAAGATATTGCTGGCCTGAAACCTCCTCAGGGGAGACACAAACAGAAACTAGAAACTTTGGTGTAACTGCTTTCGTTTGCCTGGGAAACTCAAATGTACCTGCATGGTGCACCAAAAGTGTTTTTCTCGGCCGGAGCGGCTTTTTCTACCAAACATGCCAAACTTCCAGCAATAGCTTCCAAACCAAAAGAGATAGTACTGAAAGACATAGCTGGCCTGAAACCTCCTCAGGGGAGACACAAACAGAAACTAGAAACTTTGGTGTAACTGCTTTCGTTTACCTGGGAAACTCAAATGTACCTGCATGGTGCACCAAAAGTGTTTTTCTCGGCCAGAGCAGCTTTTTCTACCAAACGTCCAGCAATAGCTTCCAAACCAAAACAGATAGTTCTGAAAGATATTGCTGGCCTGAAACCTCCTCAGGGGAGACACAAACAGAAACTAGAAACTTTGGTGTCACTGCTTTCGTTTTCCTGGGAAACTCAAATGTACCTGCATGGTGCACCAAAAGTGTTTTTCTCGGCCGGAGCAGCTTTTTCTACCAAACATGCCAAACTTCCAGCAATAGCTTCCAAACCAAAAGAGATAGTACTGAAAGACATAGCTGGCCTGAAACCTCCTCAGGGGAGACACAAACAGAAACCTAGAAACTTTGGTGTAACTGCTTTCGTTTGCCTGGGAAACTCAAATGTACCTGCATGGTACACCAAAAGTGTTTTTCTCGGCCGGAGCAGCTTTTTCTACCAAACGTCCAGCAATAGCTTCCAAACCAAAAGAGATAGTACTGAAAGACATAGCTGGCCTGAAACCTCCTCAGGGGAGACACAAACAGAAACTAGAAACTTTGGTGTAACTGCTTTCGTTTGCCTGGGAAACTCAAATGTACCTGCATGGTGCACCAAAACTGTTTTTCTCGGCCGGAGAAGCTTTTTCTACCAAACGTCCAGCAATAGCTTCCAAACCAAAACAGATAGTTCTGAAAGATATTGCTGGCCTGAAACCTCCTCAGGGGAGACACAAACAGAAACTAGAAACTTTGGTGTAACTGCTTTCGTTTGCCTGGGAAACTCAAATGTACCTGCATGGTGCACCAAAAGTGTTTTTCTCGGCCGGAGCAGCTTTTTCTACCAAACATGCCAAACGTCCAGCAATAGCATCCAAACCAAAAGAGATAGTACTGAAAGACATAGCTGGCCTGAAACCTCCTCAGGGGAGACACAAACAGAAACTAGAAACTTTGGTGTCACTGCTTTCGTTTGCCTGGGAAACTCAAATGTACCTGCATGGTGCACCAAAAGTGTTTTTCTCGGCCGGAGAAGCTTTTTCTACCAAACGTCCAGCAATAGCTTCCAAACTAAAAGAGATAGTATGAAAGACATAGCTGGCCTGAAACCTCCTCAGGGGAGACACAAACAGAAACTAGAAACTTTGGTGTCACTGCTTTCGTTTGCCTGGGAAACTCAAATGTACCTGCATGGTGCACCAAAAGTGTTTTTCTCGGCCTGAGCAGCTTTTTGTACCAAACGTCCAGCAATAGCTTCCAAACCAAAAGAGATAGTACTGAAAGACATAGCTGGCCTGAAACCTCCTCAGGGGAGACACAAACAGATACTAGAAACTTTGGTGTCACTGCTTTCGTTTGCCTGGGAAACTCAAATGTACCTGCATGGTGCACCAAAACTGTTTTTCTCGGCCGGAGAAGCTTTTTCTACCAAACGTCCAGCAATAGCTTCCAAACCAAAAGAGATAGTCCTGAAAGATATTGCTGGCCTGAAACCTCCTCAGGGGAGACACAAACAGAAACTAGAAACTTTGGTGTAACTGCTTTCGTTTGCCTGGGAAACTCAAATGTACCTGCATGGTGCACCAAAAGTTTTTTTCTCAGCCGGAGCAGCATTTGCTGCCAAACATGCCAAATGTCCAGCAATAGCAAAATACAACAATAATTATATCCAGAATACGGTTTTATTCTAGATCCACAAGACTATATGACAACAATAGTGAATCCAACAAGGGTTTGGTTTACCATTTATTTACCGCCTCTCTTCCCCCGCCCGCAGCATCTTCGCCCGGCAGCGCCGTGGGGGCTTTCCCCAAAATAGGGGGGGTCCCGCCGGGGTGTGCGGGCACGCGGGAGGCATGGGGGTGGAGGGGTGCCCTCGGGGCTGGCAAACGAGGACGGAGTGCGGGAAGGGTTCGGCGATCGGGCCGGAGCCATCGGGCGCTGCCCGGCCGCGGAGCCGCAGCTCCCAGCACCGCCGCCGGGATGCTCGGGGCTGGGGAGGGGGGATGGAGTGGGTACCGGGGAGGTAAATACGCTAAAATCCCCTAAATCGGGCACATCAGAGCTCAGGCGGCAGGGGAACAGACCCAGCGGGTCCTTCCCATGGCATTAGTTTGAAATAACTGTCTGAACCGGCGAGACCAAATGAAAAACAAATAAATGCGAGGCTCCGCACCGGCCCCAGGGACCGTCAGGGCGAGAAGGGCCCGGGCAGCGGGGCCTCCGCTCGGCGTTGCCCTGCATGAAGCGCCGGGCGGGCTGCGGGACACGGACGGGTCCTGCCCGGCTCCCCGCCCGCATCGCTCGGGCCGGGCCCGGGCTGGTGGCTGTGGCAGCGAAGGGCCAGGCCCGGGGAACCGGGCCGGGACAGAAACGCGCCTGGGAACCGGCTACAGGGGAGATGGAGCGACAGGGAGATGGGGCTGCGGCGCTGCGACCCGGGGGTATTTTCCCCCTTCTCCCCTTAAAAAAAACCAACCAAAAGCGTACAAAGCACCCCCAGAAAACACCAAACAGAACCCCCACCCCCCGGGGTCGATCTTTGCGCTCACTGGTGCGCTTCGGGCCGGGGAGGCGCGGCGCAGCCCGTCAACAGGCGCTTGCTGCGGACCTGGAGGCGCAGCGGCCGGGACGCGGGTCGGGCTCTGCCACCGCCGAGGGCGCGGATACACCCGTCCGCTTTTGGGGCGGAAAATAACAGTCATCATAATGGGAAAGTCACATCCCAACCAGCCACCTCAGAGCGCGGCCGGGCGCTGCTGCAGGTCCCGGTTCCCAGGCGCTCCCCTCCCATGCTTCAGCCGCTTCTTTCGGGGGAAGATGGGAACTGCTCGGTCGCAATCCCTTCAACGCAGGGCGAGGAACCGCGCTCGACCCGGTTCGAGCAGGGCACGGCGTGGCTGGGAGCGGCCCCTCCGCCCGCCGGGCAGCGGCTCCAACCCGACGGAGCTCACCGGGGGGATGCCGGCGGGAGAAGCGGGGCAGCCCGAAGGATGCTGCTGCAGCTGCTGCTGCTGCACCTATCCCGAGGGCCGCCCCCCCACGCCCCCGGCGGGCAGCGCGGGGGGCTGGGAGCCGGAGCCGACCTCCCCCGGCCCGGCCGCCCCAGTCACTACGCCGCCGGGGCTCTGGCGTCTCCCGCCGCTGCCAAATTCGCCAGGAAATGATTTTTAAAAAAATAATAACAATAATAATAATGATGACGGTAATAATAATAAAACTCCCTTTCCTCGCTGCGGAGCCGGTCTGGCCGGGAGCGACACAGGGTTCCTTCCCTGTTACTGTTCCCTCACCGCTGGCCGTTGTCCCCCCCAAACCTCCCCCCCAGGGGCGCAGCCCCCCGGGAGGACCCACAGTGCAGCCCGGCAGGGCGGGGAAGCGGGGGCCGAGCCGGGGACGACAGAGGCTGGGGCAGGGGCAGCCGGCATTGCTCCCCCCACCCCGCCCGCATCCTCTCCTCTGCCGACCTCCTGCACCCACAGCCCGGGTTTCCCCGCTCCCCCTTCCCCCCCGCCCCCCGGCCCCCTGCCCTTGGGGCTGCGCGGCGGCGCAGGGACCGCGGCGCCCCTCGCCTCTTTCTGCCGCCGGTGGGGGGGGGGTCGCAAGCGGCGGGCCGGGCGGCGTCTCCTCCGTCGGCTGCCGGGCGCGGAAGGGGCGGTGGAGCGGGCCTCTCCCGGGATGGGCTGGTTGGCCCGGGCAGGCCGGGGACTGGCGCTGGGCCGGGCTTGGTGGGAGCGGGCTGGGGCTCGGAGGGCAAGTGCCCCCCGCGCTGCGGAGCTGCCCGCCCGCGGCGGAGCGTGCCCGAGCGCCTTGGGCCGGAGGTGCCGGGGTGGAAAGGGGAACAAGAAGAACAAAAAAACAAGTTAAAAAGCACGGAGAACCAAGCGAGCTTTCTGAAAGACCCGCCTTCTCCCTCCGCGGCCGAAGCGGTTTCCTTTCTCCGCGCACCAAAAGCTCCGCCGCAGCCCCCCAAATATCCCCCAAGCGGATGTTTGATTCTCTGCTTTTCTTTCTTTTTTTAGAGGGGTGAGTACAGAATGAATGCGGGCGCTTGCAGGTAAGTCCCCCCACGCCTCGCTCTACCCACAGCCCGGAGGCTGCCGGAGCCCGAGGGCCCGTCCCGCTGCAGCAGGGCGGCGGCCAGCCAGCATCACCCCGGCCCCGCCGGCTCCGGCTCCCCCCCTGCCGGGCCGGGGGTCCGGCTGTCCTCTCCCCGCCGCCGGCGGGGTGCTGGCACTGCGGCCGGCGCCCCTCCTCGCACCCAAATCTCGCGGTTTGCACCCTCACTTCAAACCCTTTGCGAAAACAAATGACCCCTCCCGCCGGGACGGACGATTTAAGCCGAGGGAGCGATTTAATTCCCGCGGCTCAAGTGGAGATTTCCAGCCGGCCGGCTCGTAGGATTTTACTTGATGTTTTTATTCCCTCCCGTTGCTTCCCGTCCCCGCTGCCCGCGTTTAGCGAGCCGGCTGCCGGCTCCGGTCTCGGCCGCTAAATGCCCCGGCGGCACGGCTGGGGTTGTTAATGGAATTCATTCACCCCTCGGGAACATCAGCAAGCCACGCTGGCTGCTGGAGGCGAGCAGCTTAGCTCCGCTCCGCAGCCGCTTCACACGGCTGGTTAAGCAGCTCTGCCCTCAGTTCTCTGCCAAGCCTCCGGGGAAGGGGGCTGCGGGCCGGGCCGGGGATGCGCCCTGCTCCCCGCGCACACACACACACACCCTTTCCCTTCTTTTCTCCATTTTTCCTCGCTTTTTTTTCCCCCTCGACAAAACGGGCTCCGACACATTAACTTTTAGGTTTTTGGGGTTTTTTTGTTACTACCGTTGCAAATTTTTTCCTCCCCCCTTCTTTCTTAATAAGGGAGCTTTCCCAGGTCTGGAAACACAGCTGGTTATTTTGATTTGACTGGCAAGTGATGTCATATTGTTAAGGGAAGGGGTGAGACGACAACATGTTTTAGCAACAGTTAGTAGCGCCATGTGGTGGAGGTGACGCCTCTGCCGGTGCAGAGCCGAAGGCAGAAAACAAATACTGCCGGCCGTGCACGCAGACTATTATTTACACGCCAGCAGTGGGGATTCTTTTATTCTTTCTCTTTTATATTTTTTTTTTCTGCTCCTGGGTGTTTGAATCAAGGAAAAAACTGGACCCGAGCAAACGGGACGGAGCTGGGTGGGACCCGTAGCCCCCGGACACTCTCCTCCAGCGAACTCCCCTTCCCGGGGAACCCCGGCAGCTCCCCCAAGGGGCCACGCTCCCTCCCGCCGCCCGGGGAACCGAGACCCGGGGGTCGAGATCTCCCGGGGCGGCCGTTCAGCATCACCCCCCTGCCCCCATCGCCTTCCCCCCGAAGTGGGAACCGCGGCGGCTGCGAGCAGGGAGGGCAGGACAAACTCCGTGAAAAGAAAGAACAAGAGGGCGAGCAGCGCTCAGCCCCGCCGGGCCGCCCTACGCGCCGCCGCCGGTGCCAGCGGGCGGTTTACGGGCCCCGGGGCGGGCCGGGGAAGGTGACAGCCCGCCGCCGGGGAGGGGGCTGGGAGGGCCGGCGGCGGGCTGTGGGCGTACCGCCCCGACACCCCCCTCCCCCGGGGGCCGCGGCAGGTAGAGGACCGCCAGCCGGTGCGAGCGGCTCCCGCCCGCCCGCCGCCCGCAGGTAGGAGCCCCCGCACCCCCCGGGGCGGCCGGCACCGGCTGCAGCGGGCAGCACCGCCCCTTGGGTTTATTTCCCTGGGTGTGATTTCTCGGGGGAGGGGAAGTTCTCGCTTTCTGCCTTTTTTTCGGTGTTTTCCTCCCTACGGTCTGGGCTCCGCTTTGCTTTTCTTACCCCTCCTCCCGCCCCGGTCTTGCGTTGCTGGCACGTATTAACGGCTGCAAATAGGGTTATCAAGTTACACAGTTGCCTCTTCACCACAGGACCCTATTGAAGCTCGGAAAAAAACACCCCAAAAACCCCTCGAGGAACAAATCACGGAATACTCAATTGTTCCTTATTTTCTTGGTAAATACCGTAGGAGCCTTCTCGCTCGGCCCCCATCCCGCAGACAATTTCTGCGGGGCACGTCCCCGGCCGTGGGAACCCGCAACCAAAACCTCCCTGCCCGCTCCCACGTTCCCTGCGGTCTGCCCGCAGTCTGCCCGCAGCCCCCCGGCTCGGCTCGCTCGGCTGCAAAGAAAAGGGAGGAGAAAGCTCCGAGCCGACCCCAGCCTGGCCACAGAACACAAAAAAAAAGCCTTTTGTGCAAGTTCCCAAAGAAAAAGCGTGCGGGAGGCAGATAGCGCCTTCCCCGTTTCTCTCTCTCGGCAGCCGTGATTGCAGCCGATACCGGCCGCCTAATTGGGCTCGGAGCAATGTGCAGGCGGACTGCGTCACCCTCTGGCTGAGGCGGGTGAGACAGCGGCGGCGCAGGGTCAGGCCCGGGGGCTGGGGGTGGCTTTAGCATCCCCCCAGCCCGGCACCGCCGGGGACGGAGGCGGGAGCAGGGCGGGGAGCGGGTGATGCGCGGGTGCGGTACCCCGGGGGTGCGCAGGACGGGACCGCTCACCTCTGCGCTGTAGGAGGCAACGTCACCTCGCTGTACAGGCCCGCAGATACGCCGGGAGTTCGTGTCTGCTTGTTCCTGCCGTGCTTAAACGGGTTTATTTGTTAGCGAGTCCCGTCAGCAGCACGGCTCAGGTATCACAGAGCCGTAGGGGTGGGAAGGGGCCTCCGGAGATCATCGGGTCCAACCGCACACTGAGGGGAAAAACAAACACGTTAAACTCACCTGCTCACCTCCCCAAACCAGGCAGAAGCCCCCCTGAAAGGGGGATGCCAGAGCAGCTTCCCCACGTGGAAACTGCTTCACCTGGGGCACCTGTGCACCTATAAAAGCCCACCCCTGCCCCCTTCCTGCCCTTTGGGCTTTGCTTCCTTCTGCTCCTTTTGGCAGAGGGCAGATTGTTCCATTTTTATGGCCAATGTGGCTTTATTTATAGTCTCATGGCTCATAATAAGGAGAAGCCTGGAATTTTGAAGGAGGAGTTCAGAG
Source organism: Laterallus jamaicensis coturniculus (assembly GCA_022605575.1). Lineage (NCBI taxonomy): Eukaryota > Metazoa > Chordata > Aves > Gruiformes > Rallidae > Laterallus > Laterallus jamaicensis. The sequence continues at coordinate 84,102,708 of JAKCOX010000003.1, forward strand.
CATCACCAAACATAGGTGGGTTTCTTTTTTAACCTCCTGTGTTTCCTTTTCTTCCCTACCTCACCCTTGCCATCCTGGGCAGCAGCAGCTGATGTGGTGTTTGCGTGTCTGGCCTTGAGAAAGCCACTGGAAACGTGGGAGGAGGTGTGTCTTTCAGCTACAAAGGGGTGTTCTCCTGCCTACAGCTCTTGAGGAGGTGGTGATGGTGGTGTTCTCTCATAGCTCTGGCTCCTGGGGTTAGGTAGAGGCTGCGCTGCCCCAGTGCTGGGAATATGGGTGCTATGGGTGACAGAGCTCTCTGTGAGGATCCTTGTCCTCTGGCAAGAGGGATGTCTGTGTGCTTGGGAGGCTGCTGGGGACACTGCGGAGCCACGCTGGGTGCTGTTGGAACCCAGCATGGAGAGAAAATTGGATAAAAACCAACCCCAAGTCCCCTTGGGCTGCAAATATTTAGATTATTTCCAGTGGCCAGTCACTGGTGGGGAAGCCTGGGGGCATGTGGGACTGCTGACATGTGGTGGCTTTTTGTAGGAGCTGGGTAGCTGCTCGTGCCTGGGAGGAAAGGGCTCCTTCCCACCCTGGAGGCTCAGGAGCCACCGGTGCCACGGAGGAGATGCTCCCTGCTCCCCCTCCCTGCCAAGCCTGGCACCGGGTGGTTTGGGATCCAGGGCAGTAGTGAAATAACCACCTTGAGATTTAGGAATAAACAGGACATCTTTTTTGGACTTTTATTTTCAAAATATGCTTTTCCACAGAAACCCACCTGAGTGCCCAAGCTAACAAGTAGGACAGCATTTGAACTCAGCACATCTTTTTGGAGAAAAAGGTAAAAAGGGGAGTACAGAGGAGGGGAGGGGATGAAATGGTGTCTCATGCCCTGCAGCTTGGGGGATTAAGTCTTGGAATGGATGGGATGGGATGGGATGGGATGGGATGGAATGGGATGGGATGGGATGGGATGGGACAGAATCAAACAGAAGGGAACAGAACAGAAGATTCCATGTTATGCTTGACAAGTTCTGATCTGGCTCTGAGGGCTCCATACAGGAGAGCAGCTCTCTGCAGTGCAGGTCCCCAGCCCATGCAGGAGACAGGGGCAGAGACAGGCCCAGCTCTACTCTGCTCTGGGAAGACCCCACATGGAGTACTGCGTCCAGCTCTGGAGCCCTCAACACAAGAAGGACATGGACCTCCTTGAGCGGGTCGAGAGAATGGCCACGAGGATGATCACAGGGCTCTTCCCTATGGATAGCCATGGCCAGAGAAAAGGAATGCCAGGAAGGCAGGGAAAGCCCCTGGGCCTCCTGGGCACAGGGACTGCCTGGGGACCAGCACCCCAAAGGCCTTTGCCTAAGGGGTGCTGGGCGGGGCTGCAGCGGGGGGGCTGTGCATGGGGGGGTGCCCCCAAAGACTGCCAGTGCCTGTGTTATGGGATCATATGAACGTGCCTCTGTATTGTGAAACTACAAAACCTCTCCTCAATGTTTGAACACTGACAGAAGATACACAGAATAAAGAGTACCCAAGTGCTACTCTTTACTCTTCATTTCTAGAGCAATGGGATGTGGTAAGAGACATTTAAACATCCTGTTCCACGTCCAGTTGTGGTGCAGCTGTATCGAGTTTTCACTTAACTCTAAGAAAGGGAAAATAACAATTTTTTAATATAAAGAACAAAAGACTGAGAGTTCCTACAGCACCCAAAGGACTTCCTCTAAGGGGGGAGTGGGGGAGCTGCAGAGGGAGGGGCTGCAGTGGGTGGGCTGCCGTGGGCGGGGCTGTGGATGGGGGGCTGCCCATCACCCCCCATCGCCAGGCACCGGTGAGGTCACAATGCCCCGGGGCAGTAGAAAACGGGGTGTCCTGCCAGGCCCCTGCCAGAGCTGTCCTGGGCACAGCCCCGGGCAGACGCAGGAGCAGCAGCTCCTAGAGGAGCTGGGGAAACTCCTCCCCGAGGGCTGAGGGAGGACCACACTCCCAAGCCTGTGGCCGCACTAAGGATATGCCTTCCTGAGGAGCGCTCCAGAGATCGCCATCCTCATCCCCCGCCGAGCCAGGGCCAGCAGCCGTGAGCAAACGGGGTGCAGCAATGTTGAAGCTTTGGAGCCCATGCCGGGACCCTGCCAGGCGCCCGAAGGATCCTTGCCCCCAAGCTGATGGGGAGGAGATCAGGCTCCCGGCTGAGGGAGAACAGGGCTAGGGCATCTCCTGGGAGGCCTGACCAGCCGGTGGCAGGAGGGAGCCGGTCTTGCTCACATGCTCAGGGAGTAGCCCATCCCCAGCTCTGATGCTGGGGTCAGGAAGGAATTTTCCCCGGGGCGGATTGGCACTTTTTTGGCTTCCTCTGCAGCACTGAGCAGGACCCCTTGCCAGGGCCCCCCCCAGCCATGTGGGCTGGGTCACTGCCTGCTGCTCGTGCCCCGGGAAGGGGCACTCGTGCCCCACACGCCGGGGGAGGAAGCTTTCTGGACTCCCGGGGTTTGCCCCAAGGGAGGCCCCCCCCAGGACTGTCCTCTTTCCCTGGGTGGCACTGAGCACAGCCCCTTGACAGGGCTCGCTTTCCCCAGGGCTTCTTGCTTGGGCAAAACACACCCTGCTTAGAAGGGCTCCTGGCTCCCTGCACCCACACGGGGCAGGCACAAGAGCGCTTCTCCTGCAGCACTGGCTGAGCCTGACAGGGAAAGGTAGCAAAGATCACAGGCCAAGGAAAAGCAAAGCATAGAAATGTAGAGGTTTAAGACAAGTAGTGTAGCTTTGTATGAGGTAACAGAAGGGAATTTAAAAAAAGAGAAAAGGAAACAAAATGGAAAAGGAAAAATGAAAGGAAGAATGCATAAGGAAAGGGAACAGGCTTCACTGCAAACGTGAAGAGGAAAAGCAAAACACCAAGCGCCTCCCGAAAACAAGAGGAAAGAGGCCGGTGGGTTGGCGAGGCAGAGACCCCCCCGAAAAATCAGGAGAGGAATGAGGCCAGTTGGTTGGCAAGTCCGAGCCCCCTCTGAAAACGAACGAGAGGAACGAGGCCGGTGGGTTGGCGAGGCTGAGCCCTCCCCCCGAAAACGCAGGAGAGGAATGAGGCCGGAGGGTTGGCACAGCCCAGACCCCACCGAAAATGAAGGAGAGGAAAGAGGCCTGTGGGTAGCAAGGCAGAACAGCCCCCCCAAAAAAGCAGGAGAGGAGAGAAGGACAGTGGGGGGCGAGGCCAAGATCCCCCGAAAACCACTGAGAGGAAAGAAGCCGGTGGGTGTTGAGGCCGAGTGACCCCCAAAAATGACAGAGCGGAACGAGAGAGGTGGGTGGCGAGGCCGAGCCCCCCCCCCAGAAACGCAGGAGAGGAGAGAGGCCAGTGGATGGCGAGGTCGAGCCCCCCCCCGAAAACTGCAGAGATGAAAGAGACGGATGGGTTGGCAAGGCCGAGCCGTCCCCCAAAAAGCAAGAGGAATGAGGCCAGTGGTTTGGCAAGGCTGAGCCTCCCCCGAAAATGACAGGGAAGAACAAGGCCAGAGAGTTGGCACAGCCCAGCCCCCCCCAAAAATGACAGAGAGGAAAGAGGCAGGTGGGTGGTGATGCTGAGACCCCCCTAAAACAACAGAGAGGAACGAGGCCTGAGGGTTGGCGAGGCAGAGCCCCTCCCAAAAACGACACAGAGGAATGAGGCTGGCGTGTTAGCAAGGCCGAGCCCCCCGCAAAAACAAAGGAGAGGAAAGAAGGCCGGTGGGGGGCGAGGCCAAGTCCCCACCAAAAACCACAGAGAGGAAAGAGGCTCGTGGCTGGCGAGGCAGAGCCCCCCATGAAAATGAAGGAGAGGAAACAGGCTGGTGGGTGGTGAGGCTGAGCCCCCCACAACCGCAGGAGAGGAAAGAAGGCATTGGGGGGCAGGCCAAGCTCCCCCCCGAAAACCACAGAGAGGAAAGAGGCCCGTGGGTGGCGAGGACGAGCCCCCCCCAAAACGCAGGTGAGGAAAGATACTGGTAGGTGGCAAGGCCAAGCCCCCCCCCCCGAAAACCACAGAAAGGAATGAGGCCCGTGGGTGTCGAGGCCGAGTGACCCCCAAAAAAGACAGAGAGGTCCAAGGCAGGTGGTTGGCGAGGCCGAGTCCCCCCCAGTAAACGCAGGAGAGGACCGAGGCAGGTGGGTGGTGATGCCGAGCCCCCATGAAAACAAAGGAGAGCAAACAGGCTGGTGGGTGGGCGAGGCCAAGCCCCCCACGAAAACCACACAGAGGAACGAGTCCAGTGGGTTGGCAAGGCCGGGGACCCCCCCAGAAACATGAGAGGCAAGAGGCCAGTGAAGACATGGCCAAGGGGAAAAGGTAATGGCAAAAAGCAAAAGCAACGGCCAAAGGCAAGAGACAGGGCGAAAGGAAATACCAAGGGCAAAGAGCAAAATGGCAAAGAAAATACAAGAAGTAACAGGCCAGGCAAGAGGCACAAGGCAAAAAAGAAGGCAAAAAGGGAAAAGCCTCGGCAATAGGCCAAGCAAGGAAAAAGGGAAAAGCCTCGGCATCTAGAAGGCCAAACCAATAAAATAAAAGAGAAAAAAATGCACAAAATTGTGTTCTTCATGGTGTTTTGGAACTGGCTAACTCTTGGCATGCCAGGCAAATCAAGCTCTGGATTTCTAGTGAGCAGAGGGAGTAGAATAGTATACAATAATAGGCTGTAGCGGGATGGAAATCAATGGAATGGAATGGAATGGACCGGAACAGTTCAGCTGGAAGGGACCTACAATGCCCATCTAGTCCAGCTGCCTGACCACCAGGGCCAGCCACAGCTAAAGCACGGAGATAAGGGCATTGTGCAAATGCCTCTGAACACTGACAGGGCTGCAGCCACAAAGAGCGCTCTAGGAAGCCCCTTCCAGAGTTTGGCTGCTCCCTTGGTTGCTCCTCAGCCTCCTTCTCTCTAAACTAGTGTCCTGGTATCAGCTGGGACAGAATACATTTTCCCTCTAGGAGAGAGGGGAGTGCTGTGTCTGGGAGTCAGGCTGAGAGCAGTGCTCATAACACACAGATGAGGTTAGCTGTGTCTAAGCAGTCAAGGACTGCTTATTTCCTCAATAACTAATTGTTGTGGCTTTGCATGGCTGGGTTCTGGTGGGGGTGGGAGGCTGCAGGGTGGCTTCTGCAAGCAGCAGCCAGAAGCTCTCTGTAGGCCCAACAGAGCAACCACCAGGCGGCTCAAGGCCAGAGTTGCTGCTGTCCAAGGCCGAGCCAGCCCATCAGCAACACTCAACAGTGCCCCTGGGAATCATATTTGAGAGGAAAAACAAATGCAAGTGGCTGCTTTTTGCCGCTAGAGAAGGGAGTGAGAAGATACAAGAAGTTCTGCAGACACCAAGGTGAGTGAAGAAGGAGGGGGAGGAGGTGCTCGAGGCACTGGAGGGAAGGATTCCCCTGCAGCCTGTGGAGCAGGCCATGGTGGAGCAGGTTTGCTGTGGGGGGGACTTGTGACTTGTGGGGGACCAGGCTGGAGCCCATGCAGCCCATGGAGAGGCCCCATGCTGTAGTGGGTACAGACATATGGATGATCCTTAGACCTGCGTTGGAGCAAACTCCTGGCAGGACCTGCAGCCTGTGGAGAGAGAGGCCCACGCTGGAGCAGGTTTGCTGGGACAGGACGGGACTTGTGACTTGTGGGGGACCAGGCTGGAGCAGTCTGGGCCTGAGAGACTGAGAGACATTCTCTGATTTATGATTGCACCCCACAGCAGTGACCCATCTGGGGCTGCTGGTGACGAGCTGAAGGCCTGTGGGAAAGGACTCATGTTGGAGAAGTTTGGGGAGGACTGTCTCCCATGGGTGGGACTCCATGCTGGATCAGGGGAAGGGGGTGAGGAATGACCCCTCTCCCTTTTAAGAAAAACAACTTGTGGTGAACTCCCCAGTGCCTCCATTCCCCATCTCCCCCTGTGACACCTGAGGGGTGAGGGAAGGGAGAGAAATCATGAATAAAGTTGAGTCTGTGAAGAAGGGAGGGGTGGGGGGAGGTGTTTTAAGATTTGGTTTTACTTCTCATTATCCCACTCGGTTTCTCTGTGTGTGAGTGTGTGTGTGTGTGTGTGTGTATAGCCAGGGATTGTGGTGAATTTCAGTTGGAATGTGGATTTTAATGGTAATTCTTAAATATGTGCTTCACAAAGGCAAGAGGTGGACTGTTGTGGTTTTGCATGCCCAGGTTCTGGTGGAGGATGAGGGACCTACAGGGGTGGCTTCTGGAAGCAGCTAGAAGTTTGCTAGGTTAAATAGCAGAAAGTGAAGAAAGAAGCTTGACAGAGCTCAGCATCAACAATAATGAATGCCCCTTTGTGAAGAATGGGTCACAAGGGATTTCGAAACCAGTCCAGAAACAGATAGGGTGAGGATCTCTCTGTCTTAGTAGGAAGGAGTGGGTAAACTATAACTCTGTTTTTTCTCTGACATAATTCCAATAGTCTCTTTGCATGACTTGGGAAGCAGCGTGCTGGCAGCATTGGGGTTTTTCCTACTTGCTGTATGTGATGCAGGTATATCACATTCTGGCCCCTAATATTAGCAGTCCTTGTAGGTAGCATGGCGTTGCCAAGTTTTGTTAGGATTTTAAATGAATCATCTCTCTGTGTGCTGTGCCTGGGTATCTCAAGTCTAAAATGCCTGCAGGTAAAAAGTCCCAATGTAACATGGCTGCTCTGCACTGATGTGGTTTTTTTTTCCCTGCAGAGACACCTCTTCTTGAGTTGAGAAAGAGCCAGTGGTAGGAAGGTTTTCAATACAATAAAAAGCAAAGGCCAGAAAAGGCTTATGCAGTTGTAAGGGCTTGTCTTCTGGCTTTGGAATAGCTGTACTGGAGATCTTGGACATCTCCATGTAGGGTGAAGGTCTGGGCTCTGTGTGGGCTGGTCACAGGCAACTTGACTTCTGCTTATTACCATTTGAACAGCAGGGTTTGGAGCTGTGGCGCTTTGAAAGTGACAGACTCCAATTGTGGTGAATGGAGGACAAGTTGAATAACAACTAGGCAAAGTTCTGTCCCCTCTGGCTGGCTGACCAGCAGCCTGGAGTCAGGTTTCAGGACTTGACATGAACACAAGAACCACAACTTCCCTGTACAAAAGGTTGTCCCAGCCTGGAGAACTCTCTGCCCCTCTCCCGCCCCTCCCCTGGAGTCTTTCTGCCTGCAGCTTCCTTAACACTACAGAGCACCCCGTGGTGCCAGCTCCCTGCTGAACAAGACACAAATTGACACCTCTGCCAGCCCCTCCACCTCGTGCTTTACTGCTTTTTCTCTTGCTTTCCCTCCAGCAAGTATCCCTGTGTCTCCTTTCCAGGGCCACTCTTCGTCTCCCACATGTCCCGTCTCTGTATGGCAGCTCTTCTAAAGTCATCCTCTGAAGGAAGAAGCAAGTGCCTTGAGCATCTGTGCAAGTTTGGGTGGCCGTGCTGCTGTGTCAGGCCAGTCCTACACTCTACAACACCTTCAGGTGAGCGTATGGTTTGTCCAAGTAAAATTTCAGTGAGAGTGTCGTCTGTAGCACTGCAGATACTACAAAGTGCTGAATGTCAGCCTGTTTCCTTACTCCAGTGTGTGTGTGTCTGTGTGTGTGTGTGTGTGTGTGTGTGTGTGCCTCTCTTCTGTCTTCATGTGTATTTTGTAGAGATTCAGGTTGCCAGCCCAGGAAACTTTTGTGCCTTGATACTCGTTTTGCAGCAGCAGCAGCTTCTAAGAAGATGTCACTCCCAGTGCTCTGGTCACTGAGCATGTTAAGGCACTTGTTTATTAGGCAGGGAAGGGCTGTAAATCATAGTCAGGTAGTTCTTGCTGGTGGTGTAGTGTCTTGCTGTCAGTGCAGCTCTCATCTTTTGGAAACTCAGAACCCGAACTGATTCTGAACGCATTAAATCATCCCAGTTTAATCTGCCGGTCTGGTTTGAGCCAGTAACATCAGGGAACAGATTTGTTCTGTTTTGTGACTTTTTTGACTGCTCAGCTAATTCTGACTAAAGCAAACAGGCTTCAGACCTGTCCTGGAGGGACACCTGTTGGTGGAAGGTGCAAAGCTTGTGGGATGATCAATGAGCAGGAGGTATTCAAGGGAGGTGCTCAGTTGGAAGTGTGTGCATCCAGAACTAGACCCACGTTGTTTGCCTGGTGAATAAACACCAAGCTGAGCACGTCTAGAGCAGAGCAGGTGGTGGGGCTGGGGTGGAGCAGTAATTCCATTTTGTGATGCCAGTATTAATAGCTGAATCCGTAAGAACTGTCATTTTTTAATAATAAAATACTGTCAGTGGGAATCTGAGTGTATGCACTCGAGTTATAGGAGCATTTGCATCCTTGCACTATCAGTGTCCGAAGAAAAGTACAAGGGAAATCAGAATTTGTGATGTTATCCATGATTAGTCACAGATGCAGTTAAATTGTGGCTTCACAAAATGCATATGAAACAGGGTGAAATCCTGCTCTTTAATTTGAACTGATTTTCCTTGCTGACTTAATTCCAGATTTTCAGAGGTTTAAATCCCTTTGGTACCGATATATGATTACTTTGGACCTTGGAATCTGAAAATACAATCATTTTGGTACTTGAATGTCCAGAGTATATGGCACCAAAGGTGGCAAGGGGTGTCGGGGGCAGGCATGTTCCCTGAGGAGCTGCTGAGGACTCTGGGTTGTCTCCTTGTCTAGATGTTGTGGTCTTGCCCCAGACGAGAGCCAAGCACCACACAGCCACTTGCTCTTGAAGAGGGAGTGTGTGGGGAATTGGGGGGAGTGAGGAAGAGGTTTGGGATAAAGATGGTTTCGTGGGATGGCAGAGAAAGAGAGATAGAACAGCACCAGGACTGTAGAGCAAAATACACAGAGTTGGTGATACAGGATGCAGTTTCTCACTGAACCACCCAACTCAGGCTGAACAGCTCAGAGTTGTCCCGAAACCGGGCCGTTCCCAAAGCCATGCATCTTGGAGCCATGCCCTCCTCCCCTCCCCAGCCCCCCTCTATGCTGAGCGTGACGTAATTGGCATGGAATACCCTCTTCTGCCAGTTTGGGTCATCTGTCCTGGTGTGTTCCCTTCCCAGCTCCCTGGGTGCCCCCACCCCGCCTTCTTGTAAGCGGGTCAGTAGGAACAACTGCAAAGTCCTTGACTGCTTAGACACAGCTAACCTCATCTGTGTGTTATGAGCACTGCTCTCAGCCTGACTCCCAGACACAGCACTCCCCTCTCTCCTAGAGGGAAAATGTATTCTGTCCCAGCTGATACCAGGACACTAGTTTAGAGAGAAGGAGGCTGAGGAGCAACCAAGGGAGCAGCCAAACTCTGGAAGGGGCTTCCTAGAGCGCTCTTTGTGGCTGCAGCCCTGTCAGTGTTCAGAGGCATTTGCACAATGCCCTTATCTCCGTGCTTTAGCTGTGGCTGGCCCTGGTGGTCAGGCAGCTGGACTAGATGGGCATTGTAGGTCCCTTCCAGCTGAACTGTTCCGGTCCATTCCATTCCATTCCATTGATTTCCATCCCGCTACAGCCTATTATTGTATACTATTCTACTCCCTCTGCTCACTAGAAATCCAGAGCTTGATTTGCCTGGCATGCCAAGAGTTAGCCAGTTCCAAAACACCATGAAGAACACAATTTTGTGCATTTTTTTCTCTTTTATTTTATTGGTTTGGCCTTCTAGATGCCGAGGCTTTTCCCTTTTTCCTTGCTTGGCCTATTGCCGAGGCTTTTCCCTTTTTGCCTTCTTTTTTGCCTTGTGCCTCTTGCCTGGCCTGTTACTTCTTGTTTTGACTTTTGCCTGCCCTTTGTATTTTCTTTGCCATTTTGCTCTTTGCCCTTGGTATTTCCTTTCGCCCTGTCTCTTGCCTTTGGCCGTTGCTTTTGCTTTTTGCCATTACCTTTTCCCCTTGGCCATGTCTTCACTGGCCTCTTGCCTCTCATGTTTCTGGGGGGGTCCCCGGCCTTGCCAACCCACTGGACTCGTTCCTCTGTGTGGTTTTCGTGGGGGGCTTGGCCTCGCCCACCCACCAGCCTGTTTGCTCTCCTTTGTTTTCATGGGGGCTCGGCATCACCACCCACCTGCCTCGGTCCTCTCCTGCGTTTATTGGGGGGGACTCGGCCTCGCCAACCACCTGCCTTGGACCTCTCTGTCTTTTTTGGGGGTCACTCGGCCTCGACACCCACGGGCCTCATTCCTTTCTGTGGTTTTCGGGGGGGGGGCTTGGCCTTGCCACCTACCAGTATCTTTCCTCACCTGCGTTTTGGGGGGGGCTCGTCCTCGCCACCCACGGGCCTCTTTCCTCTCTGTGGTTTTCGGGGGGGAGCTTGGCCTGCCCCCCAATGCCTTCTTTCCTCTCCTGCGGTTGTGGGGGGCTCAGCCTCACCACCCACCAGCCTGTTTCCTCTCCTTCATTTTCATGGGGGGCTCTGCCTCGCCAGCCACGAGCCTCTTTCCTCTCTGTGGTTTTTGGTGGGGACTTGGCCTCGCCCCCCACCGGCCTTCTTTCCTCTCCTTTGTTTTTGCGGGGGGCTCGGCCTTGCTAACACGCCAGCCTCATTCCTCTGTGTCGTTTTTGGGAGGGGCTCTGCCTCGCCAACCCTCAGGCCTCGTTCCTCTCTGTTGTTTTAGGGGGGTCTCAGCATCACCACCCACCTGCCTCTTTCCTCTCTGTCATTTTTGGGGGGGGCTGGGCTGTGCCAACTCTCTGGCCTTGTTCTTCCCTGTCATTTTCGGGGGAGGCTCAGCCTTGCCAAACCACTGGCCTCATTCCTCTTGCTTTTTGGGGGACGGCTCGGCCTTGCCAACCCATCCGTCTCTTTCATCTCTGCAGTTTTCGGGGGGGGGCTCGACCTCGCCATCCACTGGCCTCTCTCCTCTCCTGCGTTTCTGGGGGGGGGCTCGGCCTCGCCACCCACCTCTCTCGTTCCGCTCTGTCATTTTTGGGGGTCACTCGGCCTCAACACCCACCGGCTTCTTTCCTCTCAGTGGTTTTCGGGGGATCTTGGCCTCGCCCCCCACTGTCCTTCTCTCCTCTCCTGCTTTTTTGGGGGGGCTGTTCTGCCTTGCTACCCACAGGCCTCTTTCCTCTCCTTCATTTTCGGTGGGGTCTGGGCTGTGCCAACCCTCCGGCCTCATTCCTCTCCTGCGTTTTCGGGGGGAGGGCTCAGCCTCGCCAACCCACCGGCCTCGTTCCTCTCGTTCGTTTTCAGAGGGGGCTCGGACTTGCCAACCAACTGGCCTCATTCCTCTCCTGATTTTTCGGGGGGGTCTCTGCCTCGCCAACCCACCGGCCTCTTTCCTCTTGTTTTCGGGAGGCGCTTGGTGTTTTGCTTTTCCTCTTCACGTTTGCAGTGAAGCCTGTTCCCTTTCCTTATGCATTCTTCCTTTCATTTTTCCTTTTCCATTTTGTTTCCTTTTCTCTTTTTTTAAATTCCCTTCTGTTACCTCATACAAAGCTACACTACTTGTCTTAAACCTCTACATTTCTATGCTTTGCTTTTCCTTGGCCTGTGATCTTTGCTACCTTTCCCTGTCAGGCTCAGCCAGTGCTGCAGGAGAAGCGCTCTTGTGCCTGCCCCGTGTGGGTGCAGGGAGCCAGGAGCCCTTCTAAGCAGGGTGTGTTTTGCCCAAGCAAGAAGCCCTGGGGAAAGCGAGCCCTGTCAAGGGGCTGTGCTCAGTGCCACCCAGGGAAAGAGGACAGTCCTGGGGGGGACCTCCCTTGGGGCAAACCCCGGGAGTCCAGAAAGCTTCCTCCCCCGGCGTGTGGGGCACGAGTGCCCCTTCCCGGGGCACGAGCAGCAGGCAGTGACCCAGCCCACATGGCTGGGGGGGGCCCTGGCAAGGGGTCCTGCTCAGTGCTGCAGAGGAAGCCAAAAAAGTGCCAATCCGCCCCGGGGAAAATTCCTTCCTGACCCCAGCATCAGAGCTGGGGATGGGCTACTCCCTGAGCATGTGAGCAAGACCGGCTCCCTCCTGCCACCGGCTGGTCAGGCCTCCCAGGAGATGCCCTAGCCCTGTTCTCCCTCAGCCGGGAGCCTGATCTCCTCCCCATCAGCTTGGGGGCAAGGATCCTTCGGGCGCCTGGCAGGGTCCCGGCATGGGCTCCAAAGCTTCAACATTGCTGCACCCCGTTTGCTCACGGCTGCTGGCCCTGGCTCGGCGGGGGATGAGGATGGCGATCTCTGGAGCGCTCCTCAGGAAGGCATATCCTTAGTGCGGCCACAGGCTTGGGAGTGTGGTCCTCCCTCAGCCCTCGGGGAGGAGTTTCCCCAGCTCCTCTAGGAGCTGCTGCTCCTGCGTCTGCCCGGGGCTGTGCCCAGGACAGCTCTGGCAGGGGCCTGGCAGGACACCCCGTTTTCTACTGCCCCGGGGCATTGTGACCTCACCGGTGCCTGGCGATGGGGGGTGATGGGCAGCCCCCCATCCACAGCCCCGCCCACGGCAGCCCACCCACTGCAGCCCCTCCCTCTGCAGCTCCCCCACTCCCCCCTTAGAGGAAGTCCTTTGGGTGCTGTAGGAACTCTCAGTCTTTTGTTCTTTATATTAAAAAATTGTTATTTTCCCTTTCTTAGAGTTAAGTGAAAACTCGATACAGCTGCACCACAACTGGACGTGGAACAGGATGTTTAAATGTCTCTTACCACATCCCATTGCTCTAGAAATGAAGAGTAAAGAGTAGCACTTGGGTACTCTTTATTCTGTGTATCTTCTGTCAGTGTTCAAACATTGAGGAGAGGTTTTGTAGTTTCACAATACAGAGGCACGTTCATATGATCCCATAACACAGGCACTGGCAGTCTTTGGGGGCACCCCCCCATGCACAGCCCCCCCGCTGCAGCCCCGCCCAGCACCCCTTAGGCAAAGGCCTTTGGGGTGCTGGTCCCCAGGCAGTCCCTGTGCCCAGGAGGCCCAGGGGCTTTCCCTGCCTTCCTGGCATTCCTTTTCTCTGGCCATGGCTATCCATAGGGAAGAGCCCTGTGATCATCCTCGTGGCCATTCTCTCGACCCGCTCAAGGAGGTCCATGTCCTTCTTGTGTTGAGGGCTCCAGAGCTGGACGCAGTACTCCATGTGGGGTCTTCCCAGAGCAGAGTAGAGCTGGGCCTGTCTCTGCCCCTGTCTCCTGCATGGGCTGGGGACCTGCACTGCAGAGAGCTGCTCTCCTGTATGGAGCCCTCAGAGCCAGATCAGAACTTGTCAAGCATAACATGGAATCTTCTGTTCTGTTCCCTTCTGTTTGATTCTGTCCCATCCCATCCCATCCCATCCCATTCCATCCCATCCCATCCCATCCCATCCATTCCAAGACTTAATCCCCCAAGCTGCAGGGCATGAGACACCATTTCATCCCCTCCCCTCCTCTGTACTCCCCTTTTTACCTTTTTCTCCAAAAAGATGTGCTGAGTTCAAATGCTGTCCTACTTGTTAGCTTGGGCACTCAGGTGGGTTTCTGTGGAAAAGCATATTTTGAAAATAAAAGTCCAAAAAAGATGTCCTGTTTATTCCTAAATCTCAAGGTGGTTATTTCACTACTGCCCTGGATCCCAAACCACCCGGTGCCAGGCTTGGCAGGGAGGGGGAGCAGGGAGCATCTCCTCCGTGGCACCGGTGGCTCCTGAGCCTCCAGGGTGGGAAGGAGCCCTTTCCTCCCAGGCACGAGCAGCTACCCAGCTCCTACAAAAAGCCACCACATGTCAGCAGTCCCACATGCCCCCAGGCTTCCCCACCAGTGACTGGCCACTGGAAATAATCTAAATATTTGCAGCCCAAGGGGACTTGGGGTTGGTTTTTATCCAATTTTCTCTCCATGCTGGGTTCCAACAGCACCCAGCGTGGCTCCGCAGTGTCCCCAGCAGCCTCCCAAGCACACAGACATCCCTCTTGCCAGAGGACAAGGATCCTCACAGAGAGCTCTGTCACCCATAGCACCCATATTCCCAGCACTGGGGCAGCGCAGCCTCTACCTAACCCCAGGAGCCAGAGCTATGAGAGAACACCACCATCACCACCTCCTCAAGAGCTGTAGGCAGGAGAACACCCCTTTGTAGCTGAAAGACACACCTCCTCCCACGTTTCCAGTGGCTTTCTCAAGGCCAGACACGCAAACACCACATCAGCTGCTGCTGCCCAGGATGGCAAGGGTGAGGTAGGGAAGAAAAGGAAACACAGGAGGTTAAAAAAGAAACCCACCTATGTTTGGTGATGCTCTGAACTCCTCCTTCAAAATTCCAGGCTTCTCCTTATTATGAGCCATGAGACTATAAATAAAGCCACATTGGCCATAAAAATGGAACAATCTGCCCTCTGCCAAAAGGAGCAGAAGGAAGCAAAGCCCAAAGGGCAGGAAGGGGGCAGGGGTGGGCTTTTATAGGTGCACAGGTGCCCCAGGTGAAGCAGTTTCCACGTGGGGAAGCTGCTCTGGCATCCCCCTTTCAGGGGGGCTTCTGCCTGGTTTGGGGAGGTGAGCAGGTGAGTTTAACGTGTTTGTTTTTCCCCTCAGTGTGCGGTTGGACCCGATGATCTCCGGAGGCCCCTTCCCACCCCTACGGCTCTGTGATACCTGAGCCGTGCTGCTGACGGGACTCGCTAACAAATAAACCCGTTTAAGCACGGCAGGAACAAGCAGACACGAACTCCCGGCGTATCTGCGGGCCTGTACAGCGAGGTGACGTTGCCTCCTACAGCGCAGAGGTGAGCGGTCCCGTCCTGCGCACCCCCGGGGTACCGCACCCGCGCATCACCCGCTCCCCGCCCTGCTCCCGCCTCCGTCCCCGGCGGTGCCGGGCTGGGGGGATGCTAAAGCCACCCCCAGCCCCCGGGCCTGACCCTGCGCCGCCGCTGTCTCACCCGCCTCAGCCAGAGGGTGACGCAGTCCGCCTGCACATTGCTCCGAGCCCAATTAGGCGGCCGGTATCGGCTGCAATCACGGCTGCCGAGAGAGAGAAACGGGGAAGGCGCTATCTGCCTCCCGCACGCTTTTTCTTTGGGAACTTGCACAAAAGGCTTTTTTTTTGTGTTCTGTGGCCAGGCTGGGGTCGGCTCGGAGCTTTCTCCTCCCTTTTCTTTGCAGCCGAGCGAGCCGAGCCGGGGGGCTGCGGGCAGACTGCGGGCAGACCGCAGGGAACGTGGGAGCGGGCAGGGAGGTTTTGGTTGCGGGTTCCCACGGCCGGGGACGTGCCCCGCAGAAATTGTCTGCGGGATGGGGGCCGAGCGAGAAGGCTCCTACGGTATTTACCAAGAAAATAAGGAACAATTGAGTATTCCGTGATTTGTTCCTCGAGGGGTTTTTGGGGTGTTTTTTTCCGAGCTTCAATAGGGTCCTGTGGTGAAGAGGCAACTGTGTAACTTGATAACCCTATTTGCAGCCGTTAATACGTGCCAGCAACGCAAGACCGGGGCGGGAGGAGGGGTAAGAAAAGCAAAGCGGAGCCCAGACCGTAGGGAGGAAAACACCGAAAAAAAGGCAGAAAGCGAGAACTTCCCCTCCCCCGAGAAATCACACCCAGGGAAATAAACCCAAGGGGCGGTGCTGCCCGCTGCAGCCGGTGCCGGCCGCCCCGGGGGGTGCGGGGGCTCCTACCTGCGGGCGGCGGGCGGGCGGGAGCCGCTCGCACCGGCTGGCGGTCCTCTACCTGCCGCGGCCCCCGGGGGAGGGGGGTGTCGGGGCGGTACGCCCACAGCCCGCCGCCGGCCCTCCCAGCCCCCTCCCCGGCGGCGGGCTGTCACCTTCCCCGGCCCGCCCCGGGGCCCGTAAACCGCCCGCTGGCACCGGCGGCGGCGCGTAGGGCGGCCCGGCGGGGCTGAGCGCTGCTCGCCCTCTTGTTCTTTCTTTTCACGGAGTTTGTCCTGCCCTCCCTGCTCGCAGCCGCCGCGGTTCCCACTTCGGGGGGAAGGCGATGGGGGCAGGGGGGTGATGCTGAACGGCCGCCCCGGGAGATCTCGACCCCCGGGTCTCGGTTCCCCGGGCGGCGGGAGGGAGCGTGGCCCCTTGGGGGAGCTGCCGGGGTTCCCCGGGAAGGGGAGTTCGCTGGAGGAGAGTGTCCGGGGGCTACGGGTCCCACCCAGCTCCGTCCCGTTTGCTCGGGTCCAGTTTTTTCCTTGATTCAAACACCCAGGAGCAGAAAAAAAAAATATAAAAGAGAAAGAATAAAAGAATCCCCACTGCTGGCGTGTAAATAATAGTCTGCGTGCACGGCCGGCAGTATTTGTTTTCTGCCTTCGGCTCTGCACCGGCAGAGGCGTCACCTCCACCACATGGCGCTACTAACTGTTGCTAAAACATGTTGTCGTCTCACCCCTTCCCTTAACAATATGACATCACTTGCCAGTCAAATCAAAATAACCAGCTGTGTTTCCAGACCTGGGAAAGCTCCCTTATTAAGAAAGAAGGGGGGAGGAAAAAATTTGCAACGGTAGTAACAAAAAAACCCCAAAAACCTAAAAGTTAATGTGTCGGAGCCCGTTTTGTCGAGGGGGAAAAAAAAGCGAGGAAAAATGGAGAAAAGAAGGGAAAGGGTGTGTGTGTGTGTGCGCGGGGAGCAGGGCGCATCCCCGGCCCGGCCCGCAGCCCCCTTCCCCGGAGGCTTGGCAGAGAACTGAGGGCAGAGCTGCTTAACCAGCCGTGTGAAGCGGCTGCGGAGCGGAGCTAAGCTGCTCGCCTCCAGCAGCCAGCGTGGCTTGCTGATGTTCCCGAGGGGTGAATGAATTCCATTAACAACCCCAGCCGTGCCGCCGGGGCATTTAGCGGCCGAGACCGGAGCCGGCAGCCGGCTCGCTAAACGCGGGCAGCGGGGACGGGAAGCAACGGGAGGGAATAAAAACATCAAGTAAAATCCTACGAGCCGGCCGGCTGGAAATCTCCACTTGAGCCGCGGGAATTAAATCGCTCCCTCGGCTTAAATCGTCCGTCCCGGCGGGAGGGGTCATTTGTTTTCGCAAAGGGTTTGAAGTGAGGGTGCAAACCGCGAGATTTGGGTGCGAGGAGGGGCGCCGGCCGCAGTGCCAGCACCCCGCCGGCGGCGGGGAGAGGACAGCCGGACCCCCGGCCCGGCAGGGGGGGAGCCGGAGCCGGCGGGGCCGGGGTGATGCTGGCTGGCCGCCGCCCTGCTGCAGCGGGACGGGCCCTCGGGCTCCGGCAGCCTCCGGGCTGTGGGTAGAGCGAGGCGTGGGGGGACTTACCTGCAAGCGCCCGCATTCATTCTGTACTCACCCCTCTAAAAAAAGAAAGAAAAGCAGAGAATCAAACATCCGCTTGGGGGATATTTGGGGGGCTGCGGCGGAGCTTTTGGTGCGCGGAGAAAGGAAACCGCTTCGGCCGCGGAGGGAGAAGGCGGGTCTTTCAGAAAGCTCGCTTGGTTCTCCGTGCTTTTTAACTTGTTTTTTTGTTCTTCTTGTTCCCCTTTCCACCCCGGCACCTCCGGCCCAAGGCGCTCGAGCACGCTCCGCCGCGGGCGGGCAGCTCCGCAGCGCGGGGGGCACTTGCCCTCCGAGCCCCAGCCCGCTCCCACCAAGCCCGGCCCAGCGCCAGTCCCCGGCCTGCCCGGGCCAACCAGCCCATCCCGGGAGAGGCCCGCTCCACCGCCCCTTCCGCGCCCGGCAGCCGACGGAGGAGACGCCGCCCGGCCCGCCGCTTGCGACCCCCCCCCACCGGCGG
Organism: Laterallus jamaicensis coturniculus; assembly: GCA_022605575.1. NCBI lineage: Eukaryota > Metazoa > Chordata > Aves > Gruiformes > Rallidae > Laterallus > Laterallus jamaicensis. Next base: position 84,120,329 of record JAKCOX010000003.1, read on the forward strand.
CAGAAAGAGGCGAGGGGCGCCGCGGTCCCTGCGCCGCCGCGCAGCCCCAAGGGCAGGGGGCCGGGGGGCGGGGGGGAAGGGGGAGCGGGGAAACCCGGGCTGTGGGTGCAGGAGGTCGGCAGAGGAGAGGATGCGGGCGGGGTGGGGGGAGCAATGCCGGCTGCCCCTGCCCCAGCCTCTGTCGTCCCCGGCTCGGCCCCCGCTTCCCCGCCCTGCCGGGCTGCACTGTGGGTCCTCCCGGGGGGCTGCGCCCCTGGGGGGGAGGTTTGGGGGGGACAACGGCCAGCGGTGAGGGAACAGTAACAGGGAAGGAACCCTGTGTCGCTCCCGGCCAGACCGGCTCCGCAGCGAGGAAAGGGAGTTTTATTATTATTACCGTCATCATTATTATTATTGTTATTATTTTTTTAAAAATCATTTCCTGGCGAATTTGGCAGCGGCGGGAGACGCCAGAGCCCCGGCGGCGTAGTGACTGGGGCGGCCGGGCCGGGGGAGGTCGGCTCCGGCTCCCAGCCCCCCGCGCTGCCCGCCGGGGGCGTGGGGGGGCGGCCCTCGGGATAGGTGCAGCAGCAGCAGCTGCAGCAGCATCCTTCGGGCTGCCCCGCTTCTCCCGCCGGCATCCCCCCGGTGAGCTCCGTCGGGTTGGAGCCGCTGCCCGGCGGGCGGAGGGGCCGCTCCCAGCCACGCCGTGCCCTGCTCGAACCGGGTCGAGCGCGGTTCCTCGCCCTGCGTTGAAGGGATTGCGACCGAGCAGTTCCCATCTTCCCCCGAAAGAAGCGGCTGAAGCATGGGAGGGGAGCGCCTGGGAACCGGGACCTGCAGCAGCGCCCGGCCGCGCTCTGAGGTGGCTGGTTGGGATGTGACTTTCCCATTATGATGACTGTTATTTTCCGCCCCAAAAGCGGACGGGTGTATCCGCGCCCTCGGCGGTGGCAGAGCCCGACCCGCGTCCCGGCCGCTGCGCCTCCAGGTCCGCAGCAAGCGCCTGTTGACGGGCTGCGCCGCGCCTCCCCGGCCCGAAGCGCACCAGTGAGCGCAAAGATCGACCCCGGGGGGTGGGGGTTCTGTTTGGTGTTTTCTGGGGGTGCTTTGTACGCTTTTGGTTGGTTTTTTTTAAGGGGAGAAGGGGGAAAATACCCCCGGGTCGCAGCGCCGCAGCCCCATCTCCCTGTCGCTCCATCTCCCCTGTAGCCGGTTCCCAGGCGCGTTTCTGTCCCGGCCCGGTTCCCCGGGCCTGGCCCTTCGCTGCCACAGCCACCAGCCCGGGCCCGGCCCGAGCGATGCGGGCGGGGAGCCGGGCAGGACCCGTCCGTGTCCCGCAGCCCGCCCGGCGCTTCATGCAGGGCAACGCCGAGCGGAGGCCCCGCTGCCCGGGCCCTTCTCGCCCTGACGGTCCCTGGGGCCGGTGCGGAGCCTCGCATTTATTTGTTTTTCATTTGGTCTCGCCGGTTCAGACAGTTATTTCAAACTAATGCCATGGGAAGGACCCGCTGGGTCTGTTCCCCTGCCGCCTGAGCTCTGATGTGCCCGATTTAGGGGATTTTAGCGTATTTACCTCCCCGGTACCCACTCCATCCCCCCTCCCCAGCCCCGAGCATCCCGGCGGCGGTGCTGGGAGCTGCGGCTCCGCGGCCGGGCAGCGCCCGATGGCTCCGGCCCGATCGCCGAACCCTTCCCGCACTCCGTCCTCGTTTGCCAGCCCCGAGGGCACCCCTCCACCCCCATGCCTCCCGCGTGCCCGCACACCCCGGCGGGACCCCCCCTATTTTGGGGAAAGCCCCCACGGCGCTGCCGGGCGAAGATGCTGCGGGCGGGGGAAGAGAGGCGGTAAATAAATGGTAAACCAAACCATTGTTGGATTCACTATTGTTGTCATATAGTCTTGTGGATCTAGAATAAAACCGTATTCTGGATATTATTATTGTTGTATTTTGCTATTGCTGGACATTTGGCATGTTTGGCAGCAAATGCTGCTCCGGCTGAGAAAAAAACTTTTGGTGCACCATGCAGGTACATTTGAGTTTCCCAGGCAAACGAAAGCAGTTACACCAAAGTTTCTAGTTTCTGTTTGTGTCTCCTCTGAGGAGGTTTCAGGCCAGCAATGTCTTTCAGGACTATCTCTTTTGGTTTGGAAGCTATTGCTGGACGTTTGGTAGAAAAAGCTGCTCCGGCCGAGAAAAACACATTTGGTGCACCATGCAGGTACATTTGAGTTTCCCAGGCAAACGAAAGCAGTGACACCAAAGTTTCTAGTTTCTGTTTGTGTCTCCCCTGAGGAGGTTTCAGGCCAGCAATGTCTTTCAGTACTATCTCTTTTGGTTTAGAAGCTATTGCTGGAAGTTTGGTAGAAAAAGCTGCTCAGGCCGAGAAAAACACTTTTGGTGCACCATGCAGGTACATTTGAGTTTCCCAGGCAAACGAAAGCAGTGACACCAAAGTTTCTAGTTTCTGTTTGTGTCTCCCCTGAGGAGGTTTCAGGCCAGCTATGTCTTTCAGTACTATCTCTTTTGGTTTGGAAGCTATTGCTGGACGTTTGGTAGAAAAAGCTGCTCTGGCCGAGAAAAACACTTTTGGTGCACCATGCAGGTACATTTGAGTTTCCCAGGCAAACGAAAGCAGTGACACCAAAGTTTCTAGTTTCTGTTTGTGTCTCCCCTGAGGAGGTTTCAGGCCAGCTATGTCTTTCAGTACTATCTCTTTTGGTTTGGAAGCTATTGCTGGACGTTTGGTAGAAAAAGCTGCTCCGGCCGAGAAAAACACTTTTGGTGCACCATGCAGGTACATTTGAGTTTCCCAGGCAAACGAAAGCAGTGACACCAAAGTTTCTAGTTTCTGTTTGTGTCTCCCCTGAGGAGGTTTCAGGCCAGCTATGTCTTTCAGTACTATCTCTTTTGGTTTGGAAGCTATTGCTGGACGTTTGGTAGAAAAAGCTGCTCCGGCCGAGAAAAACACTTTTGGTGCACCATGCAGGTACATTTGAGTTTCCCAGGCAAACGAAAGCAGTGACACCAAAGTTTCTAGTTTCTGTTTGTGTCTCCCCTGAGGAGGTTTCAGGCCAGCTATGTCTTTCAGTACTATCTCTTTTTGTTTGGAAGCTATTGCTGGACGTTTGGTAGAAAAAGCTGCTCCGGCCGAGAAAAACACTTTTGGTGCACCATGCAGGTACATTTGAGTTTCCCAGGCAAACGAAAGCAGTTACACCAAAGTTTCTAGTTTCTGTTTGTGTCTCCCCTGAGGAGGTTCCATGCCAGCTATGTCTTTCAGTACTATCTCTTTTGGTTTGGAAGCTATTGCTGGACGTTTGGTAGAAAAAGCTGCTCCGGCCGAGAAAAACACTTTTGGTGCACCATGCAGGTACATTTGAGTTTCCCAGGCAAACGAAAGCAGTGACACCAAAGTTTCTAGTTTCTGTTTGTGTCTCCCCTGAGGAGGTTTCAGGCCAGCTATGTCTTTCAGTACTATCTCTTTTTGTTTGGAAGCTATTGCTGGACGTTTTGTAGAAAAAGCTGCTCCGGCCGAGAAAAACACTTTTGGTGCACCATGCAGGTACATTTGAGTTTCCCAGGCAAACGAAAGCAGTTACACCAAAGTTTCTAGTTTCTGTTTGTGTCTCCCCTGAGGAGGTTCCAGGCCAGCTATGTCTTTCAGTACTATCTCTTTTGGTTTGGAAGCTATTGCTGGACGTTTGGTAGAAAAAGCTGCTCTGGCCGAGAAAAACACTTTTGGTGCACCATGCAGGTACATTTGAGTTTCCCAGGAAAACGAAAGCAGTTACACCAAAATTTCTAGTTTCTGTTTGTGTCTCCCCTGAGGAGGTTTCAGGCCAGCTATGTCATTCAGTACTATCTCTTTTGGTTTGGAAGCTATTGCTGGACGTTTGGCATGTTTGGTAGAAAAAGCTTCTCCGGCCGAGAAAAACACTTTTGGTGCACCATGCAGGTACATTTGAGTTTCCCAGGCAAACAAAAGCAGTGACACCAAAGTTTCTAGTTTCTGTTTGTGTCTCCCCTCAGGAGGTTTCAGGCCAGCTATGTCTTTCAGTACTGTCTCTTTTGGTTTGGAAGCTATTGCTGGACGTTTGGCATGTTTGGTAGAAAAAGCTTCTCCGGCCGAGAAAAACACTTTTGGTGCACCATGCAGGTACATTTGAGTTTCCCAGGCAAACGAAAGCAGTTACACCAATGTTTCTAGTTTCTGTTTGTGTCTCCCCTGAGGAGGTTTCATGCCAGCAATATCTTTCAGAACTATCTGTTTTGGTTTGGAAGCTATTGCTGGACGTTTGGTAGAAAAAGCTTCTCCGGCCGAGAAAAACAGTTTTGGTGCACCATGCAGGTACATTTGAGTTTCCCAGGCAAACGAAAGCAGTGACACCAAAGTTTCTAGTTTCTGTTTGTGTCTCCCCTGAGGAGGTTTCAGGCCAGCTATGTCTTTCAGTACTATCTCTTTTGGTTTGGAAGCTATTGCTGGACGTTTGGTAGAAAAAGCTTCTCTGGCCGAGAAAAACACTTTTGGTGCACCATGCAGGTACATTTGAGTTTCCCAGGCAAACGAAAGCAGTTACACCAAAGTTTCTAGTTTCTGTTTGTGTCTCCCCTGAGGAGGTTTCAGGCCAGCTATGTCTTTCAGTACTATCTCTTTTGGTTTGGAAGCTATTGCTGGACGTTTGGTAGAAAAAGCTTCTCCGGCCGAGAAAAACACTTTTGGTGCACCATGCAGGTACATTTGAGTTTCCCAGGCAAACGAAAGCAGTTGCACCAAAGTTTCTAGTTTCTGTTTGTGTCTCCCCTGAGGAGGTTTCAGGCCAGCTATGTCTTTCAGTACTATCTCTTTTGGTTTGGAAGCTATTGCTGGACGTTTGGTAGAAAAAGCTTCTCCGGCCGAGAAAAACACTTTTGGTGCACCATGCAGGTACATTTGAGTTTCCCAGGCAAACGAAAGCAGTGACACCAAAGTTTCTAGTTTCTGTTTGTGTCTCCCCTGAGGAGGTTTCAGGCCAGCTATGTCTTTCAGTACTATCTCTTTTGGTTTGGAAGCTATTGCTGGACGTTTGGTAGAAAAAGCTGCTCCGGCCGAGAAAAACACTTTTGGTGCACCATGCAGGTACATTTGAGTTTCCCAGGAAAACAAAAGCAGTGACACCAAAGTTTCTAGTTTCTGTTTGTGTCTCCCCTGAGGAGGTTTCAGGCCAGCTATGTCTTTCAGTACTATCTCTTTTGGTTTGGAAGCTATTGCTGGACGTTTGGTAGAAAAAGCTGCTCCGGCCGAGAAAAACACTTTTGGTGCACCATGCAGGTACATTTGAGTTTCCCAGGCAAACGAAAGCAGTTACACCAAAGTTTCTAGTTTCTGTTTGTGTCTCCCCTGAGGAGGTTTCATGCCAGCAATATCTTTCAGAACTATCTGTTTTGGTTTGGAAGCTATTGCTGGACGTTTGGTAGAAAAAGCTTCTCCGGCCGAGAAAAACAGTTTTGGTGCACCATGCAGGTACATTTGAGTTTCCCAGGCAAACGAAAGCAGTGACACCAAAGTTTCTAGTTTCTGTTTGTGTCTCCCCTGAGGAGGTTTCAGGCCAGCTATGTCTTTCAGTACTATCTCTTTTGGTTTGGAAGCTATTGCTGGACGTTTGGTAGAAAAAGCTTCTCTGGCCGAGAAAAACACTTTTGGTGCACCATGCAGGTACATTTGAGTTTCCCAGGCAAACGAAAGCAGTTACACCAAAGTTTCTAGTTTCTGTTTGTGTCTCCCCTGAGGAGGTTTCAGGCCAGCTATGTCTTTCATACTATCTCTTTTGGTTTGGAAGCTATTGCTGGACGTTTGGTAGAAAAAGCTTCTCCGGCCGAGAAAAACACTTTTGGTGCACCATGCAGGTACATTTGAGTTTCCCAGGCAAACGAAAGCAGTTGCACCAAAGTTTCTAGTTTCTGTTTGTGTCTCCCCTGAGGAGGTTTCAGGCCAGCTATGTCTTTCAGTACTATCTCTTTTGGTTTGGAAGCTATTGCTGGACGTTTGGTAGAAAAAGCTTCTCCGGCCGAGAAAAACACTTTTGGTGCACCATGCAGGTACATTTGAGTTTCCCAGGCAAACGAAAGCAGTGACACCAAAGTTTCTAGTTTCTGTTTGTGTCTCCCCTGAGGAGGTTTCAGGCCAGCTATGTCTTTCAGTACTATCTCTTTTGGTTTGGAAGCTATTGCTGGACGTTTGGTAGAAAAAGCTGCTCCGGCCGAGAAAAACACTTTTGGTGCACCATGCAGGTACATTTGAGTTTCCCAGGCAAACGAAAGCAGTTACACCAAAGTTTCTTGTTTCTGTTTGTGTCTCCCCTGAGGAGGTTTCAGGCCAGCAATATCTTTCAGTACTATCTCTTTTGGTTTGGAAGCTATTGCTGGACGTTTGGTAGAAAAAGCTGCTCCGGCCGAGAAAAACACTTTTGGTGCACCATGCAGGTACATTTGAGTTTCCCAGGCAAACGAAAGCAGTGACACCAAAGTTTCTAGTTTCTGTTTGTGTCTCCCCTGAGGAGGTTTCAGGCCAGCTATGTCTTTCAGTACTATCTCTTTTGGTTTGGAAGCTATTGCTGGACGTTTGGCATGTTTGGTAGAAAAAGCTTCTCCGGCCGATAAAAACACTTTTGGTGCACCATGCAGGTACATTTGAGTTTCCCAGGCAAACAAAAGCAGTTACACCAAAGTTTCTAGTTTCTGTTTGTGTCTCCCCTGAGGAGGTTTCAGGCCAGCAATATCTTTCAGTACTATCTCTTTTGGTTTGGAAGCTATTGCTGGACGTTTGGCATGTTTGGTAGAAAAAGCTTCTCCGGCCGAGAAAAACACTTTTGGTGCACCATGCAGGTACATTTGAGTTTCCCAGGCAAACAAAAGCAGTTACACCAAAGTTTCTAGTTTCTGTTTGTGTCTCCCCTGAGGAGGTTTCAGGCCAGCAATATCTTTCAGTACTATCTCTTTTGGTTTGGAAGCTATTGCTGGACGTTAGGCATGTTTGGTAGAAAAAGATGCTCCGGCCGAGAAAAACACTTTTGGTGCACCATGCAGGTACATTCGAGTTTCCCAGGCAAACGAAAGCAGTGACACCAAAGTTTCTAGTTTCTGTTTGTGCCTCCCCTGAGGAGGTTTCAGGCCAGCTATGTCTTGCAGTACTATCTCTTTTGGTTTGGAAGCTATTGCTGGACGTTTGGTAGAAAAAGCTGCTCTGGCCGAGAAAAACACTTTTGGTGCACCATGCAGGTACATTTGAGTTTCCCAGGCAAACGAAAGCAGTTACACCAAAGTTTCTAGTTTCTGTTTGTGTCTCCCCTGAGGAGGTTTCAGGCTAGCAATGTCTTTCAGTACTATCTCTTTTGGTTTGGAAGCTATTGCTGGAGGTTTGGCATGTTTGGTAGAAAAAGCTTCTCCGGCCGAGAAAAACACTTTTGGTGCACCATGCAGGTACATTTGAGTTTCCCAGGCAAACAAAAGCAGTGACACCAAAGTTTCTAGTTTCTGTTTGTGTCTCCCCTGAGGAGGTTTCAGGCCAGCTATGTCTTTCAGTACTATCTCTTTTGGTTTGGAAGCTATTGCTGGACGTTTGGTAGAAAAAGCTGCTCCGGCCGAGAAAAACACTTTTGGTGCACCATGCAGGTACTTTTGAGTTTCCCAGGCAAACGAAAGCAGTTACACGAAAGTTTCTAGTTTCCGTTTGTGTCTCCCCTGAGGAGGTTTCAGGCCAGCTATGTCTTTCAGTACTATCTCTTTTGGTTTGGAAGCTATTGCTGGATGTTTGGTAGAAAAAGCTGCTCCGGCCGAGAAAAACACTTTTGGTGCACCATGCAGGTACATTTGAGTTTCCCAGGCAAACGAAAGCAGTTACACCAAAGTTTCTAGTTTCTGTTTGTGTCTCCCCTGAGGAGGTTTCAGGCTAGCAATGTCTTTCAGTACTATCTCTTTTGGTTTGGAAGCTATTGCTGGACGTTTGGCATGTTTGGTAGAAAAAGCTTCTCCAGCCGAGAAAAACACTTTTGGTGCACCATGCAGGTACATTTGAGTTTCCCAGGCAAACGAAAGCAGTTACACCAAAGTTTCTAGTTTCTGTTTGTGTCTCCCCTGAGGAGGTTTCAGGCCAGCTATGTCTTTCATACTATCTCTTTTGGTTTGGAAGCTATTGCTGGACGTTTGGTAGAAAAAGCTGCTCCGGCCGAGAAAAACACTTTTGGTGCACCATGCAGGTACATTTGAGTTTCCCAGGAAAACAAAAGCAGTGACACCAAAGTTTCTAGTTTCTGTTTGTGTCTCCCCTGAGGAGGTTTCAGGCCAGCAATGTCTTTCAGTACTATCTCTTTTGGTTTGGAAGCTATTGCTGGACGTTTGGTAGAAAAAGCTTCTCCGGCCGAGAAAAACACTTTTGGTGCACCATGCAGGTACATTTGAGTTTCCCAGGCAAACGAAAGCAGTTACACCGAAGTTTCTACTTTCTGTTTGTGTCTCCCCTGAGGAGGTTTCAGGCCAGCAATGTCTTTCAGTACTATCTCTTTTGGTTTGGAAGCTATTTCTGGACGTTAGGCATGTTTGGTAGAAAAAGCTTCTCTTGCCGAGAAAAACACTTTTGGTGCACCATGCAGGTACATTTGAGTTTCCCAGGCAAACGAAAGCAGTGACACCAAAGTTTCTAGTTTCTGTTTGTGCCTCCCCTGAGGAGGTTTCAGGCCAACTATGTCTTGCAGTACTATCTCTTTTGGTTTGGAAGCTATTGCTGGACGTTTGGTAGAAAAAGCTGCTCTGGCCGAGAAAAACACTTTTGGTGCACCATGCAGGTACATTTGAGTTTCCCAGGCAAACGAAAGCAGTTACACCAAAGTTTCTAGTTTCTGTTTGTGTCTCCCCTGAGGAGGTTTCAGGCCAGCTATGTCTTTCAGTACTATCTCTTTTGGTTTGGAAGCTATTGCTGGACGTTTAGCATGTTTGGTAGAAAAAGCTGCTCCGGCCGAGAAAAACACTTTTGGTGCACCATGCAGGTACATTTGAGTTTCCCAGGCAAACAAAAGCAGTGACACCAAAGTTTCTAGTTTCTGTTTGTGTCTCCCCTGAGGAGGTTTCAGGCCAGCTATGTCTTTCAGTACTATCTCTTTTGGTTTGGAAGCTATTGCTGGACGTTTGGTAGAAAAAGCTTCTCCGGCCGAGAAAAACACTTTTGGTGCACCATGCAGGTACATTTGAGTTTCCCAGGCAAACGAAAGCAGTTACACCAAAGTTTCTAGTTTCTGTTTGTGTCTCCCCTGAGGAGGTTTCAGGCCAGCTATGTCTTTCAGTACTATCTCTTTTGGTTTGGAAGCTATTGCTGGACGTTTGGCATATTTGGTAGAAAAAGCTTCTCCGGCCGAGAAAAACACTTTTGGTGCACCATGCAGGTACATTTGAGTTTCCCAGGCAAACGAAAGCAGTGACACCAAAGTTTCTAGTTTCTGTTTGTGTCTCCCCTGAGGAGGTTTCAGGCCAGCTATGTCTTTCATACTATCTCTTTTGGTTTGGAAGCTATTGCTGGACGTTTGGTAGAAAAAGCTGCTCCGGCCGAGAAAAACACTTTTGGTGCACCATGCAGGTACATTTGAGTTTCCCAGGCAAACGAAAGCAGTGACACCAAAGTTTCTAGTTTCTGTTTGTGTCTCCCCTGAGGAGGTTTCAGGCCAGCTATGTCTTTCAGTACTATCTCTTTTGGTTTGGAAGCTATTGCTGGACGTTTGGTAGAAAAAGCTGCTCTGGCAGAGAAAAACACTTTTGGTGCACCATGCAGGTACATTTGAGTTTCCCAGGCAAACGAAAGCAGTTGCACCAAAGTTTCTAGTTTCTGTTTGTGTCTCCCCTGAGGAGGTTTCAGGCCAGCTATGTCTTTCAGTACTATCTCTTTTGGTTTGGAAGCTATTGCTGGACGTTTGGTAGAAAAAGCTGCTCCGGCCGAGAAAAACACTTTTGGTGCACCATGCAGGTACATTTGAGTTTCCCAGGAAAACAAAAGCAGTGACACCAAAGTTTCTAGTTTCTGTTTGTGTCTCCCCTGAGGAGGCTTCAGGCCAGCTATGTCTTTCATACTATCTCTTTTGGTTTGGAAGCTATTGCTGGACGTTTGGTAGAAAAAGCTTCTCCGGCCGAGAAAAACACTTTTGGTGCACCATGCAGGTACATTTGAGTTTCCCAGGCAAACGAAAGCAGTTGCACCAAAGTTTCCAGTTTCTGTTTGTGTCTCCCCTGAGGAGGTTTCAGGCCAGCTATGTCTTTCAGTACTATCTCTTTTGGTTTGGAAGCTATTGCTGGACGTTAGGCATGTTTGGTAGAAAAAGCTGCTCTGGCCGAGAAAAACACTTTTGGTGCACCATGCAGGTACATTTGAGTTTCCCAGGCAAACGAAAGCAGTTACACCAAAGTTTCTAGTTTCTGTTTGTGTCTCCCCTGAGGAGGTTTCAGGCCAGCTATGTCTTTCAGTACTATCTCTTTTGGTTTGGAAGCTATTGCTGGACGTTTAGCATGTTTGGTAGAAAAAGCTGCTCCGGCCGAGAAAAACACTTTTGGTGCACCATGCAGGTACATTTGAGTTTCCCAGGCAAACAAAAGCAGTGACACCAAAGTTTCTAGTTTCTGTTTGTGTCTCCCCTGAGGAGGTTTCAGGCCAGCAATGTCTTTCAGTACTATCTCTTTTGGTTTGGAAGCTATTGCTGGACGTTTGGTAGAAAAAGCTTCTCCGGCCGAGAAAAACACTTTTGGTGCACCATGCAGGTACATTTGAGTTTCCCAGGCAAACGAAAGCAGTTACACCGAAGTTTCTAGTTTCTGTTTGTGTCTCCCCTGAGGAGGTTTCAGGCCAGCAATGTCTTTCAGTACTATCTCTTTTGGTTTGGAAGCTATTGCTGGAGGTTTGGCATGTTTGGTAGAAAAAGCTTCTCCGGCCGAGAAAAACACTTTTGGTGCACCATGCAGGTACATTTGAGTTTCCCAGGCAAACAAAAGCAGTGACACCAAAGTTTCTAGTTTCTGTTTGTGTCTCCCCTGAGGAGGTTTCAGGCCAGCTATGTCTTTCAGTACTATCTCTTTTGGTTTGGAAGCTATTGCTGGACGTTTGGTAGAAAAAGCTGCTCCGGCCGAGAAAAACACTTTTGGTGCACCATGCAGGTACTTTTGAGTTTCCCAGGCAAACGAAAGCAGTTACACGAAAGTTTCTAGTTTCCGTTTGTGTCTCCCCTGAGGAGGTTTCAGGCCAGCTATGTCTTTCAGTACTATCTCTTTTGGTTTGGAAGCTATTGCTGGATGTTTGGTAGAAAAAGCTGCTCCGGCCGAGAAAAACACTTTTGGTGCACCATGCAGGTACATTTGAGTTTCCCAGGCAAACGAAAGCAGTTACACCAAAGTTTCTAGTTTCTGTTTGTGTCTCCCCTGAGGAGGTTTCAGGCTAGCAATGTCTTTCAGTACTATCTCTTTTGGTTTGGAAGCTATTGCTGGACGTTTGGCATGTTTGGTAGAAAAAGCTTCTCCAGCCGAGAAAAACACTTTTGGTGCACCATGCAGGTACATTTGAGTTTCCCAGGCAAACGAAAGCAGTTACACCAAAGTTTCTAGTTTCTGTTTGTGTCTCCCCTGAGGAGGTTTCAGGCCAGCTATGTCTTTCATACTATCTCTTTTGGTTTGGAAGCTATTGCTGGACGTTTGGTAGAAAAAGCTGCTCCGGCCGAGAAAAACACTTTTGGTGCACCATGCAGGTACATTTGAGTTTCCCAGGAAAACAAAAGCAGTGACACCAAAGTTTCTAGTTTCTGTTTGTGTCTCCCCTGAGGAGGTTTCAGGCCAGCAATGTCTTTCAGTACTATCTCTTTTGGTTTGGAAGCTATTGCTGGACGTTTGGTAGAAAAAGCTTCTCCGGCCGAGAAAAACACTTTTGGTGCACCATGCAGGTACATTTGAGTTTCCCAGGCAAACGAAAGCAGTTACACCGAAGTTTCTAGTTTCTGTTTGTGTCTCCCCTGAGGAGGTTTCAGGCCAGCAATGTCTTTCAGTACTATCTCTTTTGGTTTGGAAGCTATTTCTGGACGTTAGGCATGTTTGGTAGAAAAAGCTTCTCTTGCCGAGAAAAACACTTTTGGTGCACCATGCAGGTACATTTGAGTTTCCCAGGCAAACGAAAGCAGTGACACCAAAGTTTCTAGTTTCTGTTTGTGCCTCCCCTGAGGAGGTTTCAGGCCAGCTATGTCTTGCAGTACTATCTCTTTTGGTTTGGAAGCTATTGCTGGACGTTTGGTAGAAAAAGCTGCTCTGGCCGAGAAAAACACTTTTGGTGCACCATGCAGGTACATTTGAGTTTCCCAGGCAAACGAAAGCAGTTACACCAAAGTTTCTAGTTTCTGTTTGTGTCTCCCCTGAGGAGGTTTCAGGCCAGCTATGTCTTTCAGTACTATCTCTTTTGGTTTGGAAGCTATTGCTGGACGTTTAGCATGTTTGGTAGAAAAAGCTTCTCCGGCCGAGAAAAACACTTTTGGTGCACCATGCAGGTACATTTGAGTTTCCCAGGCAAACAAAAGCAGTGACACCAAAGTTTCTAGTTTCTGTTTGTGTCTCCCCTGAGGAGGTTTCAGGCCAGCTATGTCTTTCAGTACTATCTCTTTTGGTTTGGAAGCTATTGCTGGACGTTTGGTAGAAAAAGCTTCTCCGGCCGAGAAAAACACTTTTGGTGCACCATGCAGGTACATTTGAGTTTCCCAGGCAAACGAAAGCAGTTACACCAAAGTTTCTAGTTTCTGTTTGTGTCTCCCCTGAGGAGGTTTCAGGCCAGCTATGTCTTTCAGTACTATCTCTTTTGGTTTGGAAGCTATTGCTGGACGTTTGGCATATTTGGTAGAAAAAGCTTCTCCGGCCGAGAAAAACACTTTTGGTGCACCATGCAGGTACATTTGAGTTTCCCAGGCAAACGAAAGCAGTGACACCAAAGTTTCTAGTTTCTGTTTGTGTCTCCCCTGAGGAGGTTTCAGGCCAGCTATGTCTTTCATACTATCTCTTTTGGTTTGGAAGCTATTGCTGGACGTTTGGTAGAAAAAGCTGCTCCGGCCGAGAAAAACACTTTTGGTGCACCATGCAGGTACATTTGAGTTTCCCAGGCAAACGAAAGCAGTGACACCAAAGTTTCTAGTTTCTGTTTGTGTCTCCCCTGAGGAGGTTTCAGGCCAGCTATGTCTTTCAGTACTATCTCTTTTGGTTTGGAAGCTATTGCTGGACGTTTGGTAGAAAAAGCTGCTCTGGCAGAGAAAAACACTTTTGGTGCACCATGCAGGTACATTTGAGTTTCCCAGGCAAACGAAAGCAGTTGCACCAAAGTTTCTAGTTTCTGTTTGTGTCTCCCCTGAGGAGGTTTCAGGCCAGCTATGTCTTTCAGTACTATCTCTTTTGGTTTGGAAGCTATTGCTGGACGTTTGGTAGAAAAAGCAGCTCCGGCCGAGAAAAACACTTTTGGTGCACCATGCAGGTACATTTGAGTTTCCCAGGAAAACAAAAGCAGTGACACCAAAGTTTCTAGTTTCTGTTTGTGTCTCCACTGAGGAGGCTTCAGGCCAGCTATGTCTTTCATACTATCTCTTTTGGTTTGGAAGCTATTGCTGGACGTTTGGTAGAAAAAGCTTCTCCGGCCGAGAAAAACACTTTTGGTGCACCATGCAGGTACATTTGAGTTTCCCAGGCAAACGAAAGCAGTTGCACCAAAGTTTCCAGTTTCTGTTTGTGTCTCCCCTGAGGAGGTTTGAGGCCAGCTATGTCTTTCAGTACTATCTCTTTTGGTTTGGAAGCTATTGCTGGACGTTAGGCATGTTTGGTAGAAAAAGCTGCTCTGGCCGAGAAAAACACTTTTGGTGCACCATGCAGGTACATTTGAGTTTCCCAGGCAAACGAAAGCAGTTACACCAAAGTTTCTAGTTTCTGTTTGTGTCTCCCCTGAGGAGGTTTCAGGCCAGCTATGTCTTTCAGTACTATCTCTTTTGGTTTGGAAGCTATTGCTGGACGTTTAGCATGTTTGGTAGAAAAAGCTGCTCCGGCCGAGAAAAACACTTTTGGTGCACCATGCAGGTACATTTGAGTTTCCCAGGCAAACAAAAGCAGTGACACCAAAGTTTCTAGTTTCTGTTTGTGTCTCCCCTGAGGAGGTTTCAGGCCAGCAATGTCTTTCAGTACTATCTCTTTTGGTTTGGAAGCTATTGCTGGACGTTTGGTAGAAAAAGCTTCTCCGGCCGAGAAAAACACTTTTGGTGCACCATGCAGGTACATTTGAGTTTCCCAGGCAAACGAAAGCAGTTACACCGAAGTTTCTAGTTTCTGTTTGTGTCTCCCCTGAGGAGGTTTCAGGCCAGCAATGTCTTTCAGTACTATCTCTTTTGGTTTGGAAGCTATTTCTGGACGTTAGGCATGTTTGGTAGAAAAAGCTTCTCTTGCCGAGAAAAACACTTTTGGTGCACCATGCAGGTACATTTGAGTTTCCCAGGCAAACGAAAGCAGTGACACCAAAGTTTCTAGTTTCTGTTTGTGCCTCCCCTGAGGAGGTTTCAGGCCAACTATGTCTTGCAGTACTATCTCTTTTGGTTTGGAAGCTATTGCTGGACGTTTGGTAGAAAAAGCTGCTCTGGCCGAGAAAAACACTTTTGGTGCACCATGCAGGTACATTTGAGTTTCCCAGGCAAACGAAAGCAGTTACACCAAAGTTTCTAGTTTCTGTTTGTGTCTCCCCTGAGGAGGTTTCAGGCCAGCTATGTCTTTCAGTACTATCTCTTTTGGTTTGGAAGCTATTGCTGGACGTTTAGCATGTTTGGTAGAAAAAGCTGCTCCGGCCGAGAAAAACACTTTTGGTGCACCATGCAGGTACATTTGAGTTTCCCAGGCAAACAAAAGCAGTGACACCAAAGTTTCTAGTTTCTGTTTGTGTCTCCCCTGAGGAGGTTTCAGGCCAGCTATGTCTTTCAGTACTATCTCTTTTGGTTTGGAAGCTATTGCTGGACGTTTGGTAGAAAAAGCTTCTCCGGCCGAGAAAAACACTTTTGGTGCACCATGCAGGTACATTTGAGTTTCCCAGGCAAACGAAAGCAGTTACACCAAAGTTTCTAGTTTCTGTTTGTGTCTCCCCTGAGGAGGTTTCAGGCCAGCTATGTCTTTCAGTACTATCTCTTTTGGTTTGGAAGCTATTGCTGGACGTTTGGCATATTTGGTAGAAAAAGCTTCTCCGGCCGAGAAAAACACTTTTGGTGCACCATGCAGGTACATTTGAGTTTCCCAGGCAAACGAAAGCAGTGACACCAAAGTTTCTAGTTTCTGTTTGTGTCTCCCCTGAGGAGGTTTCAGGCCAGCTATGTCTTTCATACTATCTCTTTTGGTTTGGAAGCTATTGCTGGACGTTTGGTAGAAAAAGCTGCTCCGGCCGAGAAAAACACTTTTGGTGCACCATGCAGGTACATTTGAGTTTCCCAGGCAAACGAAAGCAGTGACACCAAAGTTTCTAGTTTCTGTTTGTGTCTCCCCTGAGGAGGTTTCAGGCCAGCTATGTCTTTCAGTACTATCTCTTTTGGTTTGGAAGCTATTGCTGGACGTTTGGTAGAAAAAGCTGCTCTGGCAGAGAAAAACACTTTTGGTGCACCATGCAGGTACATTTGAGTTTCCCAGGCAAACGAAAGCAGTTGCACCAAAGTTTCTAGTTTCTGTTTGTGTCTCCCCTGAGGAGGTTTCAGGCCAGCTATGTCTTTCAGTACTATCTCTTTTGGTTTGGAAGCTATTGCTGGACGTTTGGTAGAAAAAGCTGCTCCGGCCGAGAAAAACACTTTTGGTGCACCATGCAGGTACATTTGAGTTTCCCAGGAAAACAAAAGCAGTGACACCAAAGTTTCTAGTTTCTGTTTGTGTCTCCCCTGAGGAGGCTTCAGGCCAGCTATGTCTTTCATACTATCTCTTTTGGTTTGGAAGCTATTGCTGGACGTTTGGTAGAAAAAGCTTCTCCGGCCGAGAAAAACACTTTTGGTGCACCATGCAGGTACATTTGAGTTTCCCAGGCAAACGAAAGCAGTTGCACCAAAGTTTCCAGTTTCTGTTTGTGTCTCCCCTGAGGAGGTTTCAGGCCAGCTATGTCTTTCAGTACTATCTCTTTTGGTTTGGAAGCTATTGCTGGACGTTAGGCATGTTTGGTAGAAAAAGCTGCTCTGGCCGAGAAAAACACTTTTGGTGCACCATGCAGGTACATTTGAGTTTCCCAGGCAAACGAAAGCAGTTACACCAAAGTTTCTAGTTTCTGTTTGTGTCTCCCCTGAGGAGGTTTCAGGCCAGCTATGTCTTTCAGTACTATCTCTTTTGGTTTGGAAGCTATTGCTGGACGTTTAGCATGTTTGGTAGAAAAAGCTGCTCCGGCCGAGAAAAACACTTTTGGTGCACCATGCAGGTACATTTGAGTTTCCCAGGCAAACAAAAGCAGTGACACCAAAGTTTCTAGTTTCTGTTTGTGTCTCCCCTGAGGAGGTTTCAGGCCAGCTATGTCTTTCAGTACTATCTCTTTTGGTTTGGAAGCTATTGCTGGACGTTTGGTAGAAAAAGCTTCTCCGGCCGAGAAAAACACTTTTGGTGCACCATGCAGGTACATTTGAGTTTCCCAGGCAAACGAAAGCAGTTACACCAAAGTTTCTAGTTTCTGTTTGTGTCTCCCCTGAGGAGGTTTCAGGCCAGCTATGTCTTTCAGTACTATCTCTTTTGGTTTGGAAGCTATTGCTGGACGTTTGGCATATTTGGTAGAAAAAGCTTCTCCGGCCGAGAAAAACACTTTTGGTGCACCATGCAGGTACATTTGAGTTTCCCAGGCAAACGAAAGCAGTGACACCAAAGTTTCTAGTTTCTGTTTGTGTCTCCCCTGAGGAGGTTTCAGGCCAGCTATGTCTTTCAGTACTATCTCTTTTGGTTTGGAAGCTATTGCTGGACGTTTGGTAGAAAAAGCTGCTCCGGCCGAGAAAAACACTTTTGGTGCACCATGCAGGTACATTTGAGTTTCCCAGGCAAACGAAAGCAGTGACACCAAAGTTTCTAGTTTCTGTTTGTGTCTCCCCTGAGGAGGTTTCAGGCCAGCTATGTCTTTCAGTACTATCTCTTTTGGTTTGGAAGCTATTGCTGGACGTTTGGTAGAAAAAGCTGCTCTGGCAGAGAAAAACACTTTTGGTGCACCATGCAGGTACATTTGAGTTTCCCAGGCAAACGAAAGCAGTTGCACCAAAGTTTCTAGTTTCTGTTTGTGTCTCCCCTGAGGAGGTTTCAGGCCAGCTATGTCTTTCAGTACTATCTCTTTTGGTTTGGAAGCTATTGCTGGACGTTTGGTAGAAAAAGCTGCTCCGGCCGAGAAAAACACTTTTGGTGCACCATGCAGGTACATTTGAGTTTCCCAGGAAAACAAAAGCAGTGACACCAAAGTTTCTAGTTTCTGTTTGTGTCTCCCCTGAGGAGGCTTCAGGCCAGCTATGTCTTTCATTCTATCTCTTTTGGTTTGGAAGCTATTGTTGACGTTTGGTAGAAAAAGCTTCTCCGGCCGAGAAAAACACTTTTGGTGCACCATGCAGGTACATTTGAGTTTCCCAGGCAAACGAAAGCAGTTGCACCAAAGTTTCCAGTTTCTGTTTGTGTCTCCCCTGAGGAGGTTTCAGGCCAGCTATGTCTTTCAGTACTATCTCTTTTGGTTTGGAAGCTATTGCTGGACGTTAGGCATGTTTGGTAGAAAAAGCTGCTCTGGCCGAGAAAAACACTTTTGGTGCACCATGCAGGTACATTTGAGTTTCCCAGGCAAACGAAAGCAGTGACACCAAAGTTTCTAGTTTCTGTTTGTGCCTCCCCTGAGGAGGTTTCAGGCCAACTATGTCTTTCAGTACTATCTCTTTTGGTTTGGAAGCTATTGCTGGACGTTTGGTAGAAAAAGCTGCTCTGGCCGAGAAAAACACTTTTGGTGCACCATGCAGGTACATTTGAGTTTCCCAGGCAAACGAAAGCAGTTGCACCAAAGTTTCTAGTTTCTGTTTGTGTCTCCCCTGAGGAGGTTTCAGGCCAGCTATGTCTTTCAGTACTATCTCTTTTGGTTTGGAAGCTATTGCTGGACGTTTGGTAGAAAAAGCTGCTCTGGCAGAGAAAAACACTTTTGGTGCACCATGCAGGTACATTTGAGTTTCCCAGGCAAACGAAAGCAGTGACACCAAAGTTTCTAGTTTCTGTTTGTGTCTCCCCTGAGGAGGTTTCAGGCCAGCTATGTCTTTCAGTACTATCTCTTTTGGTTTGGAAGCTATTGCTGGACGTTTGGTAGAAAAAGCTGCTCCGGCCGAGAAAAACACTTTTGGTGCACCATGCAGGTACATTTGAGTTTCCCAGGAAAACAAAAGCAGTGACACCAAAGTTTCTAGTTTCTGTTTGTGTCTCCCCTGAGGAGGCTTCAGGCCAGCTATGTCTTTCATACTATCTCTTTTGGTTTGGAAGCTATTGCTGGACGTTTGGTAGAAAAAGCTTCTCCGGCCGAGAAAAACACTTTTGGTGCACCATGCAGGTACATTTGAGTTTCCCAGGCAAACGAAAGCAGTTGCACCAAAGTTTCCAGTTTCTGTTTGTGTCTCCCCTGAGGAGGTTTCAGGCCAGCTATGTCTTTCAGTACTATCTCTTTTGGTTTGGAAGCTATTGCTGGACGTTAGGCATGTTTGGTAGAAAAAGCTGCTCTGGCCGAGAAAAACACTTTTGGTGCACCATGCAGGTACATTTGAGTTTCCCAGGCAAACGAAAGCAGTTACACCAAAGTTTCTAGTTTCTGTTTGTGTCTCCCCTGAGGAGGTTTCAGGCCAGCTATGTCTTTCAGTACTATCTCTTTTGGTTTGGAAGCTATTGCTGGACGTTTAGCATGTTTGGTAGAAAAAGCTGCTCCGGCCGAGAAAAACACTTTTGGTGCACCATGCAGGTACATTTGAGTTTCCCAGGCAAACAAAAGCAGTGACACCAAAGTTTCTAGTTTCTGTTTGTGTCTCCCCTGAGGAGGTTTCAGGCCAGCTATGTCTTTCAGTACTATCTCTTTTGGTTTGGAAGCTATTGCTGGACGTTTGGTAGAAAAAGCTTCTCCGGCCGAGAAAAACACTTTTGGTGCACCATGCAGGTACATTTGAGTTTCCCAGGCAAACGAAAGCAGTTACACCAAAGTTTCTAGTTTCTGTTTGTGTCTCCCCTGAGGAGGTTTCAGGCCAGCTATGTCTTTCAGTACTATCTCTTTTGGTTTGGAAGCTATTGCTGGACGTTAGGCATGTTTGGTAGAAAAAGCTGCTCTGGCCGAGAAAAACACTTTTGGTGCACCATGCAGGTACATTTGAGTTTCCCAGGCAAACGAAAGCAGTGACACCAAAGTTTCTAGTTTCTGTTTGTGCCTCCCCTGAGGAGGTTTCAGGCCAACTATGTCTTGCAGTACTATCTCTTTTGGTTTGGAAGCTATTGCTGGACGTTTGGTAGAAAAAGCTGCTCTGGCCGAGAAAAACACTTTTGGTGCACCATGCAGGTACATTTGAGTTTCCCAGGCAAACGAAAGCAGTTGCACCAAAGTTTCTAGTTTCTGTTTGTGTCTCCCCTGAGGAGGTTTCAGGCCAGCTATGTCTTTCAGTACTATCTCTTTTGGTTTGGAAGCTATTGCTGGACGTTTGGTAGAAAAAGCTGCTCTGGCAGAGAAAAACACTTTTGGTGCACCATGCAGGTACATTTGAGTTTCCCAGGCAAACGAAAGCAGTTGCACCAAAGTTTCTAGTTTCTGTTTGTGTCTCCCCTGAGGAGGTTTCAGGCCAGCTATGTCTTTCAGTACTATCTCTTTTGGTTTGGAAGCTATTGCTGGACGTTTGGTAGAAAAAGCTGCTCCGGCCGAGAAAAACACTTTTGGTGCACCATGCAGGTACATTTGAGTTTCCCAGGAAAACAAAAGCAGTGACACCAAAGTTTCTAGTTTCTGTTTGTGTCTCCCCTGAGGAGGCTTCAGGCCAGCTATGTCTTTCATACTATCTCTTTTGGTTTGGAAGCTATTGCTGGACGTTTGGTAGAAAAAGCTTCTCCGGCCGAGAAAAACACTTTTGGTGCACCATGCAGGTACATTTGAGTTTCCCAGGCAAACGAAAGCAGTTGCACCAAAGTTTCCAGTTTCTGTTTGTGTCTCCCCTGAGGAGGTTTCAGGCCAGCTATGTCTTTCAGTACTATCTCTTTTGGTTTGGAAGCTATTGCTGGACGTTAGGCATGTTTGGTAGAAAAAGCTGCTCTGGCCGAGAAAAACACTTTTGGTGCACCATGCAGGTACATTTGAGTTTCCCAGGCAAACGAAAGCAGTTACACCAAAGTTTCTAGTTTCTGTTTGTGTCTCCCCTGAGGAGGTTTCAGGCCAGCTATGTCTTTCAGTACTATCTCTTTTGGTTTGGAAGCTATTGCTGGACGTTTAGCATGTTTGGTAGAAAAAGCTGCTCCGGCCGAGAAAAACACTTTTGGTGCACCATGCAGGTACATTTGAGTTTCCCAGGCAAACAAAAGCAGTGACACCAAAGTTTCTAGTTTCTGTTTGTGTCTCCCCTGAGGAGGTTTCAGGCCAGCTATGTCTTTCAGTACTATCTCTTTTGGTTTGGAAGCTATTGCTGGACGTTTGGTAGAAAAAGCTTCTCCGGCCGAGAAAAACACTTTTGGTGCACCATGCAGGTACATTTGAGTTTCCCAGGCAAACGAAAGCAGTTACACCAAAGTTTCTAGTTTCTGTTTGTGTCTCCCCTGAGGAGGTTTCAGGCCAGCTATGTCTTTCAGTACTATCTCTTTTGGTTTGGAAGCTATTGCTGGACGTTTGGCATATTTGGTAGAAAAAGCTTCTCCGGCCGAGAAAAACACTTTTGGTGCACCATGCAGGTACATTTGAGTTTCCCAGGCAAACGAAAGCAGTGACACCAAAGTTTCTAGTTTCTGTTTGTGTCTCCCCTGAGGAGGTTTCAGGCCAGCTATGTCTTTCAGTACTATCTCTTTTGGTTTGGAAGCTATTGCTGGACGTTTGGTAGAAAAAGCTTCTCCGACCGAGAAAAACACTTTTGGTGCACCATGCAGGTACATTTGAGTTTCCCAGGCAAACGAAAGCAGTGACACCAAAGTTTCTAGTTTCTGTTTGTGTCTCCCCTGAGGAGGTTTCAGGCCAGCTATGTCTTTCAGTACTATCTCTTTTGGTTTGGAAGCTATTGCTGGACGTTTGGTAGAAAAAGCTGCTCTGGCAGAGAAAAACACTTTTGGTGCACCATGCAGGTACATTTGAGTTTCCCAGGCAAACGAAAGCAGTTGCACCAAAGTTTCTAGTTTCTGTTTGTGTCTCCCCTGAGGAGGTTTCAGGCCAGCTATGTCTTTCAGTACTATCTCTTTTGGTTTGGAAGCTATTGCTGGACGTTTGGTAGAAAAAGCTGCTCCGGCCGAGAAAAACACTTTTGGTGCACCATGCAGGTACATTTGAGTTTCCCAGGCAAACGAAAGCAGTGACACCAAAGTTTCTAGTTTCTGTTTGTGTCTCCCCTGAGGAGGCTTCAGGCCAGCTATGTCTTTCATACTATCTCTTTTGGTTTGGAAGCTATTGCTGGACGTTTGGTAGAAAAAGCTTCTCCGGCCGAGAAAAACACTTTTGGTGCACCATGCAGGTACATTTGAGTTTCCCAGGCAAACGAAAGCAGTTGCACCAAAGTTTCCAGTTTCTGTTTGTGTCTCCCCTGAGGAGGTTTCAGGCCAGCTATGTCTTTCAGTACTATCTCTTTTGGTTTGGAAGCTATTGCTGGACGTTAGGCATGTTTGGTAGAAAAAGCTGCTCTGGCCGAGAAAAACACTTTTGGTGCACCATGCAGGTACATTTGAGTTTCCCAGGCAAACGAAAGCAGTGACACTAAAGTTTCTAGTTTCTGTTTGTGCCTCCCCTGAGGAGGTTTCAGGCCAACTATGTCTTGCAGTACTATCTCTTTTGGTTTGGAAGCTATTGCTGGACGTTTGGTAGAAAAAGCTGCTCTGGCCGAGAAAAACACTTTTGGTGCACCATGCAGGTACATTTGAGTTTCCCAGGCAAACGAAAGCAGTTGCACCAAAGTTTCTAGTTTCTGTTTGTGTCTCCCCTGAGGAGGTTTCAGGCCAGCTATGTCTTTCAGTACTATCTCTTTTGGTTTGGAAGCTATTGCTGGACGTTTGGCATGTTTGGTAGAAAAAGCTGCTCCGGCCGAGAAAAACACTTTTGGTGCACCATGCAGGTACATTTGAGTTTCCCAGGCAAACAAAAGCAGTGACACCAAAGTTTCTAGTTTCTGTTTGTGTCTCCCCTGATGAGGTTTCAGGCCAGCTATGTCTTTCAGTACTATCTCTTTTGATTTGGAAGCTATTGCTGGACGTTTGGTAGAAAAAGCTTCTCCGGCCGAGAAAAACACTTTTGGTGCACCATGCAGGTACATTTGAGTTTCCCAGGCAAACGAAAGCAGTTACACCAAAGTTTCTAGTTTCTGTTTGTGTCTCCCCTGAGGAGGTTTCAGGCCAGCTATGTCTTTCAGTACTATCTCTTTTGGTTTGGAAGCTATTGCTGGACGTTTGGCATATTTGGTAGAAAAAGCTTCTCCGGCCGAGAAAAACACTTTTGGTGCACCATGCAGGTACATTTGAGTTTCCCAGGCAAACGAAAGCAGTGACACCAAAGTTTCTAGTTTCTGTTTGTGTCTCCCCTGAGGAGGTTTCAGGCCAGCTATGTCTTTCAGTACTATCTCTTTTGGTTTGGAAGCTATTGCTGGACGTTTGGTAGAAAAAGCTGCTCCGGCCGAGAAAAACACTTTTGGTGCACCATGCAGGTACATTTGAGTTTCCCAGGCAAACGAAAGCAGTGACACCAAAGTTTCTAGTTTCTGTTTGTGTCTCCCCTGAGGAGGTTTCAGGCCAGCTATGTCTTTCAGTACTATCTCTTTTGGTTTGGAAGCTATTGCTGGACGTTTGGTAGAAAAAGCTGCTCTGGCAGAGAAAAACACTTTTGGTGCACCATGCAGGTACATTTGAGTTTCCCAGGCAAACGAAAGCAGTTGCACCAAAGTTTCTAGTTTCTGTTTGTGTCTCCCCTGAGGAGGTTTCAGGCCAGCTATGTCTTTCAGTACTATCTCTTTTGGTTTGGAAGCTATTGCTGGACGTTTGGTAGAAAAAGCTGCTCCGGCCGAGAAAAACACTTTTGGTGCACCATGCAGGTACATTTGAGTTTCCCAGGAAAACAAAAGCAGTTACACCAAAGTTTCTAGTTTCTGTTTGTGTCTCCCCTGAGGAGGCTTCAGGCCAGCTATGTCTTTCATACTATCTCTTTTGGTTTGGAAGCTATTGCTGGACGTTTGGTAGAAAAAGCTTCTCCGGCCGAGAAAAACACTTTTGGTGCACCATGCAGGTACATTTGAGTTTCCCAGGCAAACGAAAGCAGTTGCACCAAAGTTTCCAGTTTCTGTTTGTGTCTCCCCTGAGGAGGTTTCAGGCCAGCTATGTCTTTCAGTACTATCTCTTTTGGTTTGGAAGCTATTGCTGGACGTTTGGTAGAAAAAGCTGCTCCGGCCGAGAAAAACACTTTTGGTGCACCATGCAGGTACATTTGAGTTTCCCAGGCAAACGAAAGCAGTGACACCAAAGTTTCTAGTTTCTGTTTGTGTCTCCCCTGAGGAGGTTTCAGGCCAGCTATGTCTTTCAGTACTATCTCTTTTGGTTTGGAAGCTATTGCTGGACGTTTGGTAGAAAAAGCTGCTCTGGCCGAGAAAAACACTTTTGGTGCACCATGCAGGTACATTTGAGTTTCCCAGGCAAATGAAAGCAGTTACACCAAAGTTTCTAGTTTCTGTTTGTGTCTCCCCTGAGGAGGATTCAGGCCAGCAATATCTTTCAGTACTATCTCTTTTGGTTTGGAAGCTATTGCTGGACGTTTGGTAGAAAAAGCTTCTCCAGCCGAGAAAAACACTTTTGGTGCACCATGCAGGTACATTTGAGTTTCCCAGGCAAACGAAAGCAGTGACACCAAAGTTTCTAGTTTCTGTTTGTGTCTCCCCTGAGGAGGTTTCAGGCCAGCTATGTCTTTCAGTACTATCTCTTTTGGTTTGGAAGCTATTGCTGGACGTTTGGTAGAAAAAGCTGCTCCGGCCGAGAAAAACACTTTTGGTGCACCATGCAGGTACATTTGAGTTTCCCAGGCAAACGAAAGCAGTTACACCAAAGTTTCTAGTTTCTGTTTGTGTCTCCCCTGAGGAGGTTTCAGGCTAGCAATGTCTTTCAGTACTATCTCTTTTGGTTTGGAAGCTATTGCTGGACGTTTGGCATGTTTGGTAGAAAAAGCTTCTCCGGCCGAGAAAAACACTTTTGGTGCACCATGCAGGTACATTTGAGTTTCCCAGGCAAACGAAAGCAGTTACACCAAAGTTTCTAGTTTCTGTTTGTGTCTCCCCTGAGGAGGTTTCAGGCCAGCAATATCTTTCAGTACTATCTCTTTTGGTTTGGAAGCTATTGCTGGACGTTAGGCATGTTTGGTAGAAAAAGCTGCTCTGGCCGAGAAAAACACTTTTGGTGCACCATGCAGGTACATTTGAGTTTCCCAGGCAAACAAAAGCAGTGACACCAAAGTTTCTAGTTTCTGTTTGTGTCTCCCCTGAGGAGGTTTCAGGCCAGCTATGTCTTTCAGTACTATCTCTTTTGGTTTGGAAGCTATTGCTGGACGTTTGGTAGAAAAAGCTTCTCCGGCCGAGAAAAACACTTTTGGTGCACCATGCAGGTACATTTGAGTTTCCCAGGCAAACGAAAGCAGTTACACCAAAGTTTCTAGTTTCTGTTTGTGTCTCCCCTGAGGAGGTTTCAGGCCAGCTATGTCTTTCAGTACTATCTCTTTTGGTTTGGAAGCTATTGCTGGACGTTTGGTAGAAAAAGCTTCTCCCGCCGAGAAAAACACTTTTGGTGCACCATGCAGGTACATTTGAGTTTCCCAGGCAAACGAAAGCAGTGACACCAAAGTTTCTAGTTTCTGTTTGTGTCTCCGCTGAGGAGGTTTCAGGCCAGCAATGTCTTTCAGTACTATCTCTTTTGGTTTGGAAGCTATTGCTGGACGTTTGGTAGAAAAAGCTTCTCCAGCCGAGAAAAACAATTTTGGTGCACCATGCAGGTACATTTGAGTTTCCCAGGCAAACGAAAGCAGTTACACCAAAGTTTCTAGTTTCTGTTTGTGTCTCCCCTGAGGAGGTTTCAGGCCAGCTATGTCTTTCAGTACTATCTCTTTTGGTTTGGAAGCTATTGCTGGACGTTTGGTAGAAAAAGCTGCTCCGGCCGAGAAAAACACTTTTGGTGCACCATGCAGGTACATTTGAGTTTCCCAGGCAAACGAAAGCAGTGACACCAAAGTTTCTAGTTTCTGTTTGTGTCTCCCCTGAGGAGGTTTCAGGCCAGCTATGTCTTTCAGTACTATCTCTTTTGGTTTGGAAGCTATTGCTGGACGTTTGGTAGAAAAAGCTGCTCCGACCGAGAAAAACACTTTTGGTGCACCATGCAGGTACATTTGAGTTTCCCAGGCAAACGAAAGCAGTTACACCAAAGTTTCTAGTTTCTGTTTGTGTCTCCCCTGAGGAGGTTTCAGGCCAGCTATGTCTTTCAGTACTATCTCTTTTGGTTTGGAAGCTATTGCTGGACGTTTGGTAGAAAAAGCTGCTCCGGCCGAGAAAAACACTTTTGGTGCACCATGCAGGTACATTTGAGTTTCCCAGGCAAACGAAAGCAGTTACACCAAAGTTTCTAGTTTCTGTTTGTGTCTCCCCTGAGGAGGTTTCAGGCCAGCTATGTCTTTCAGTACTATCTCTTTTGGTTTGGAAGCTATTGCTGGACGTTTGGTAGAAAAAGCTGCTCTGGCAGAGAAAAACACTTTTGGTGCACCATGCAGGTACATTTGAGTTTCCCAGGCAAACGAAAGCAGTTGCACCAAAGTTTCTAGTTTCTGTTTGTGTCTCCCCTGAGGAGGTTTCAGGCCAGCTATGTCTTTCAGTACTATCTCTTTTGGTTTGGAAGCTATTGCTGGACGTTTGGTAGAAAAAGCTGCTCCGGCCGAGAAAAACACTTTTGGTGCACCATGCAGGTACATTTGAGTTTCCCAGGAAAACAAAAGCAGTTACACCAAAGTTTCTAGTTTCTGTTTGTGTCTCCCCTGAGGAGGCTTCAGGCCAGCTATGTCTTTCATACTATCTCTTTTGGTTTGGAAGCTATTGCTGGACGTTTGGTAGAAAAAGCTTCTCCGGCCGAGAAAAACACTTTTGGTGCACCATGCAGGTACATTTGAGTTTCCCAGGGAAACGAAAGCAGTTGCACCAAAGTTTCCAGTTTCTGTTTGTGTCTCCCCTGAGGAGGTTTCAGGCCAGCTATGTCTTTCAGTACTATCTCTTTTGGTTTGGAAGCTATTGCTGGACGTTTGGTAGAAAAAGCTGCTCCGGCCGAGAAAAACACTTTTGGTGCACCATGCAGGTACATTTGAGTTTCCCAGGCAAACGAAAGCAGTGACACCAAAGTTTCTAGTTTCTGTTTGTGTCTCCCCTGAGGAGGTTTCAGGCCAGCTATGTCTTTCAGTACTATCTCTTTTGGTTTGGAAGCTATTGCTGGACGTTTGGTAGAAAAAGCTGCTCTGGCCGAGAAAAACACTTTTGGTGCACCATGCAGGTACATTTGAGTTTCCCAGGCAAATGAAAGCAGTTACACCAAAGTTTCTAGTTTCTGTTTGTGTCTCCCCTGAGGAGGATTCAGGCCAGCAATATCTTTCAGTACTATCTCTTTTGGTTTGGAAGCTATTGCTGGACGTTTGGTAGAAAAAGCTTCTCCAGCCGAGAAAAACACTTTTGGTGCACCATGCAGGTACATTTGAGTTTCCCAGGCAAACGAAAGCAGTTACACCAAAGTTTCTAGTTTCTGTTTGTGTCTCCCCTGAGGAGGTTTCAGGCCAGCTATGTCTTTCAGTACTATCTCTTTTGGTTTGGAAGCTATTGCTGGACGTTTGGTAGAAAAAGCTGCTCCGGCCGAGAAAAACACTTTTGGTGCACCATGCAGGTACATTTGAGTTTCCCAGGCAAACGAAAGCAGTGACACCAAAGTTTCTAGTTTCTGTTTGTGTCTCCCCTGAGGAGGTTTCAGGCCAGCTATGTCTTTCAGTACTATCTCTTTTGGTTTGGAAGCTATTGCTGGACGTTTGGTAGAAAAAGCTGCTCCGGCCGAGAAAAACACTTTTGGTGCACCATGCAGGTACATTTGAGTTTCCCAGGCAAACGAAAGCAGTTACACCAAAGTTTCTAGTTTCTGTTTGTGTCTCCCCTGAGGAGGTTTCAGGCTAGCAATGTCTTTCAGTACTATCTCTTTTGGTTTGGAAGCTATTGCTGGACGTTTGGCATGTTTGGTAGAAAAAGCTTCTCCGGCCGAGAAAAACACTTTTGGTGCACCATGCAGGTACATTTGAGTTTCCCAGGCAAACGAAAGCAGTTACACCAAAGTTTCTAGTTTCTGTTTGTGTCTCCCCTGAGGAGGTTTCAGGCCAGCAATATCTTTCAGTACTATCTCTTTTGGTTTGGAAGCTATTGCTGGACGTTAGGCATGTTTGGTAGAAAAAGCTGCTCTGGCCGAGAAAAACACTTTTGGTGCACCATGCAGGTACATTTGAGTTTCCCAGGCAAACAAAAGCAGCGACACTAAAGTTTCTAGTTTCTGTTTGTGTCTCCCCTGAGGAGGTTTCAGGCCAGCTATGTCTTTCAGTACTATCTCTTTTGGTTTGGAAGCTATTGCTGGACGTTTGGTAGAAAAAGCTTCTCCGGCCGAGAAAAACACTTTTGGTGCACCATGCAGGTACATTTGAGTTTCCCAGGCAAACGAAAGCAGTTACACCAAAGTTTCTAGTTTCTGTTTGTGTCTCCCCTGAGGAGGTTTCAGGCCAGCTATGTCTTTCAGTACTATCTCTTTTGGTTTGGAAGCTATTGCTGGACGTTTGGTAGAAAAAGCTTCTCCCGCCGAGAAAAACACTTTTGGTGCACCATGCAGGTACATTTGAGTTTCCCAGGCAAACGAAAGCAGTGACACCAAAGTTTCTAGTTTCTGTTTGTGTCTCCGCTGAGGAGGTTTCAGGCCAGCAATGTCTTTCAGTACTATCTCTTTTGGTTTGGAAGCTATTGCTGGACGTTTGGTAGAAAAAGCTTCTCCAGCCGAGAAAAACACTTTTGGTGCACCATGCAGGTACATTTGAGTTTCCCAGGCAAACGAAAGCAGTTACACCAAAGTTTCTAGTTTCTGTTTGTGTCTCCCCTGAGGAGGTTTCAGGCCAGCTATGTCTTTCAGTACTATCTCTTTTGGTTTGGAAGCTATTGCTGGACGTTTGGTAGAAAAAGCTGCTCCGGCCGAGAAAAACACTTTTGGTGCACCATGCAGGTACATTTGAGTTTCCCAGGCAAACGAAAGCAGTGACACCAAAGTTTCTAGTTTCTGTTTGTGTCTCCCCTGAGGAGGTTTCAGGCCAGCTATGTCTTTCAGTACTATCTCTTTTGGTTTGGAAGCTATTGCTGGACGTTTGGTAGAAAAAGCTGCTCCGACCGAGAAAAACACTTTTGGTGCACCATGCAGGTACATTTGAGTTTCCCAGGCAAACGAAAGCAGTTACACCAAAGTTTCTAGTTTCTGTTTGTGTCTCCCCTGAGGAGGTTTCAGGCCAGCTATGTCTTTCAGTACTATCTCTTTTGGTTTGGAAGCTATTGCTGGACGTTTGGTAGAAAAAGCTGCTCCGGCCGAGAAAAACACTTTTGGTGCACCATGCAGGTACATTTGAGTTTCCCAGGCAAACGAAAGCAGTTACACCAAAGTTTCTAGTTTCTGTTTGTGTCTCCCCTGAGGAGGTTTCAGGCCAGCTATGTCTTTCAGTACTATCTCTTTTGGTTTGGAAGCTATTGCTGGACGTTTGGTAGAAAAAGCAGCTCCGGCCGAGAAAAACACTTTTGGTGCACCATGCAGGTACATTTGAGTTTCCCAGGCAAACAAAAGCAGTGACACCAAAGTTTCTAGTTTCTGTTTGTGTCTCCCCTGAGGAGGTTTCAGGCCAGCTATGTCTTTCAGTACTATCTCTTTTGGTTTGGAAGCTATTGCTGGACGTTTGGTAGAAAAAGCTTCTCCGGCCGAGAAAAACACTTTTGGTGCACCATGCAGGTACATTTGAGTTTCCCAGGCAAACGAAAGCAGTTACACCAAAGTTTCTAGTTTCTGTTTGTGTCTCCCCTGAGGAGGTTTCAGGCCAGCTATGTCTTTCAGTACTATCTCTTTTGGTTTGGAAGCTATTGCTGGACGTTTGGTAGAAAAAGCTTCTCCCGCCGAGAAAAACACTTTTGGTGCACCATGCAGGTACATTTGAGTTTCCCAGGCAAACGAAAGCAGTTACACCAAAGTTTCTAGTTTCTGTTTGTGTCTCCGCTGAGGAGGTTTCAGGCCAGCTATGTCTTTCAGTACTATCTCTTTTGGTTTGGAAGCTATTGCTGGACGTTTGGTAGAAAAAGCTTCTCCAGCCGAGAAAAACACTTTTGGTGCACCATGCAGGTACATTTGAGTTTCCCAGGCAAACGAAAGCAGTTACACCAAAGTTTCTAGTTTCTGTTTGTGTCTCCCCTGAGGAGGTTTCAGGCCAGCTATGTCTTTCAGTACTATCTCTTTTGGTTTGGAAGCTATTGCTGGACGTTTGGTAGAAAAAGCTGCTCCGGCCGAGAAAAACACTTTTGGTGCACCATGCAGGTACATTTGAGTTTCCCAGGCAAACGAAAGCAGTGACACCAAAGTTTCTAGTTTCTGTTTGTGTCTCCCCTGAGGAGGTTTCAGGCCAGCTATGTCTTTCAGTACTATCTCTTTTGGTTTGGAAGCTATTGCTGGACGTTTGGTAGAAAAAGCTGCTCCGACCGAGAAAAACACTTTTGGTGCACCATGCAGGTACATTTGAGTTTCCCAGGCAAACGAAAGCAGTGACACCAAAGTTTCTAGTTTCTGTTTGTGTCTCCCCTGAGGAGGTTTCAGGCCAGCTATGTCTTTCAGTACTATCTCTTTTGGTTTGGAAGCTATTGCTGGACGTTTGGTAGAAAAAGCTGCTCCGGCCGAGAAAAACACTTTTGGTGCACCATGCAGGTACATTTGAGTTTCCCAGGCAAACGAAAGCAGTTACACCAAAGTTTCTAGTTTCTGTTTGTGTCTCCCCTGAGGAGGTTTCAGGCTAGCAATGTCTTTCAGTACTATCTCTTTTGGTTTGGAAGCTATTGCTGGACGTTTGGCATGTTTGTTAGAAAAAGCTTCTCCAGCCGAGAAAAACACTTTTGGTGCACCATGCAGGTACATTTGAGTTTCCCAGGCAAACGAAAGCAGTTACACCAAAGTTTCTAGTTTCTGTTTGTGTCTCCCCTGAGGAGGTTTCAGGCCAGCTATGTCTTTCATACTATCTCTTTTGGTTTGGAAGCTATTGCTGGACGTTTGGTAGAAAAAGCTGCTCAGGCCGAGAAAAACACTTTTGGTGCACCATGCAGGTACATTTGAGTTTCCCAGGCAAACAAAAGCAGTTACACCAAAGTTTCTAGTTTCTGTTTGTGTCTCCCCTGAGGAGGTTTCAGGCCAGCTATGTCTTTCAGTACTATCTCTTTTGGTTTGGAAGCTATTGCTGGACGTTTGGTAGAAAAAGCTTCTCCGGCCGAGAAAAACACTTTTGGTGCACCATGCAGGTACATTTGAGTTTCCCAGGCAAACGAAAGCAGTGACACCGAAGTTTCTAGTTTCTGTTTGTGTCTCCCCTGAGGAGGTTTCAGGCCAGCTATGTCTTTCAGTACTATCTCTTTTGGTTTTGAAGCTATTGCTGGAGGTTTGGCACGTTTGGTAGAAAAAGCTGCTCCGGCCGAGAAAAACACTTTTGGTGCACCATGCAGGTACATTTGAGTTTCCCAGGCAAACGAAAGCAGTGACACCAAAGTTTCTAGTTTCTGTTTGTGTCTCCCCTGAGGAGGTTTCAGGCCAGCTATGTCTTTCAGTACTATCTCTTTCGGTTTGGAAGCTATTGCTGGACGTTTGGTAGAAAAAGCTGCTCCGACCGAGAAAAACACTTTTGGTGCACCATGCAGGTACATTTGAGTTTCCCAGGCAAACGAAAGCAGTTACACCAAAGTTTCTAGTTTCTGTTTGTGTCTCCCCTGAGGAGGTTTCAGGCCAGCTATGTCTTTCAGTACTATCTCTTTTGGTTTGGAAGCTATTGCTGGACGTTTGGTAGAAAAAGCTGCTCCGGCCGAGAAAAACATTTTTGGTGCACCATGCAGGTACATTTGAGTTTCCCAGGCAAACGAAAGCAGTTACACCAAAGTTTCTAGTTTCTGTTTGTGTCTCCCCTGAGGAGGTTTCAGGCCAGCTATGTCTTTCAGTACTATCTCTTTTGGTTTGGAAGCTATTGCTGGACGTTTGGTAGAAAAAGCTGCTCCGGCCGAGAAAAACACTTTTGGTGCACCATGCAGGTACATTTGAGTTTCCCAGGCAAACAAAAGCAGTGACACCAAAGTTTCTAGTTTCTGTTTGTGTCTCCCCTGAGGAGGTTTCAGGCCAGCTATGTCTTTCAGTACTATCTCTTTTGGTTTGGAAGCTATTGCTGGACGTTTGGTAGAAAAAGCTTCTCCGGCCGAGAAAAACACTTTTGGTGCACCATGCAGGTACATTTG
This sequence comes from Laterallus jamaicensis coturniculus, assembly GCA_022605575.1. Lineage (NCBI taxonomy): Eukaryota > Metazoa > Chordata > Aves > Gruiformes > Rallidae > Laterallus > Laterallus jamaicensis. The sequence goes on from JAKCOX010000003.1 coordinate 84,152,076, forward strand.
AGTTTCCCAGGCAAACGAAAGCAGTTACACCAAAGTTTCTAGTTTCTGTTTGTGTCTCCCCTGAGGAGGTTTCAGGCCAGCTATGTCTTTCAGTACTATCTCTTTTGGTTTGGAAGCTATTGCTGGACGTTTGGTAGAAAAAGCTTCTCCGGCCGAGAAAAACACTTTTGGTGCACCATGCAGGTACATTTGAGTTTCCCAGGCAAACGAAAGCAGTTACACCAAAGTTTCTAGTTTCTGTTTGTGTCTCCGCTGAGGAGGTTTCAGGCCAGCTATGTCTTTCAGTACTATCTCTTTTGGTTTGGAAGCTATTGCTGGACGTTTGGTAGAAAAAGCTTCTCCAGCCGAGAAAAACACTTTTGGTGCACCATGCAGGTACATTTGAGTTTCCCAGGCAAACGAAAGCAGTTACACCAAAGTTTCTAGTTTCTGTTTGTGTCTCCCCTGAGGAGGTTTCAGGCCAGCTATGTCTTTCAGTACTATCTCTTTTGGTTTGGAAGCTATTGCTGGACGTTTGGTAGAAAAAGCTTCTCCGGCCGAGAAAAACACTTTTGGTGCACCATGCAGGTACATTTGAGTTTCCCAGGCAAACGAAAGCAGTGACACCAAAGTTTCTAGTTTCTGTTTGTGTCTCCCCTGAGGAGGTTTCAGGCCAGCTATGTCTTTCAGTACTATCTCTTTTGGTTTGGAAGCTATTGCTGGACGTTTGGTAGAAAAAGCTGCTCCGACCGAGAAAAACACTTTTGGTGCACCATGCAGGTACATTTGAGTTTCCCAGGCAAACGAAAGCAGTTACACCAAAGTTTCTAGTTTCTGTTTGTGTCTCCCCTGAGGAGGTTTCAGGCCAGCTATGTCTTTCAGTACTATCTCTTTTGGTTTGGAAGCTATTGCTGGACGTTTGGTAGAAAAAGCTGCTCCGGCCGAGAAAAACACTTTTGGTGCACCATGCAGGTACATTTGAGTTTCCCAGGCAAACGAAAGCAGTTACACCAAAGTTTCTAGTTTCTGTTTGTGTCTCCCCTGAGGAGGTTTCAGGCCAGCTATGTCTTTCAGTACTATCTCTTTTGGTTTGGAAGCTATTGCTGGACGTTTGGTAGAAAAAGCTGCTCCGGCCGAGAAAAACACTTTTGGTGCACCATGCAGGTACATTTGAGTTTCCCAGGCAAACGAAAGCAGTTACACCAAAGTTTCTAGTTTCTGTTTGTGTCTCCCCTGAGGAGGTTTCAGGCTAGCAATGTCTTTCAGTACTATCTCTTTTGGTTTGGAAGCTATTGCTGGACGTTTGGCATGTTTGTTAGAAAAAGCTTCTCCAGCCGAGAAAAACACTTTTGGTGCACCATGCAGGTACATTTGAGTTTCCCAGGCAAACGAAAGCAGTTACACCAAAGTTTCTAGTTTCTGTTTGTGTCTCCCCTGAGGAGGTTTCAGGCCAGCTATGTCTTTCATACTCTCTCTTTTGGTTTGGAAGCTATTGCTGGACGTTTGGTAGAAAAAGCTGCTCAGGCCGAGAAAAACACTTTTGGTGCACCATGCAGGTACATTTGAGTTTCCCAGGCAAACAAAAGCAGTGACACCAAAGTTTCTAGTTTCTGTTTGTGTCTCCCCTGAGGAGGTTTCAGGGCAGCTATGTCTTTCAGTACTATCTCTTTTGGTTTGGAAGCTATTGCTGGACGTTTGGTAGAAAAAGCTTCTCCGGCCGAGAAAAACACTTTTGGTGCACCATGCAGGTACATTTGAGTTTCCCAGGCAAACGAAAGCAGTTACACCGAAGTTTCTAGTTTCTGTTTGTGTCTCCCCTGAGGAGGTTTCAGGCCAGCAATATCTTTCAGTACTATCTCTTTTGGTTTTGAAGCTATTGCTGGACTTTAGGTATGTTTGGTAGAAAAAGCTTCTCCGGCCGAGAAAAACACTTTTGGTGCACCATGCAGGTACATTTGAGTTTCCCAGGCAAACGAAAGCAGTGACACCAAAGTTTCTAGTTTCTGTTTGTGCCTCCCCTGAGGAGGTTTCAGGCCAGCTATGTCTTGCAGTACAATCTCTTTTGGTTTGGAAGCTATTGCTGGACGTTTGGTAGAAAAAGCTGCTCTGGCCGAGAAAAACACTTTTGGTGCACCATGCAGGTACATTTGAGTTTCCCAGGCAAATGAAAGCAGTTGCACCAAAGTTTCTAGTTTCTGTTTGTGTCTCCCCTGAGGAGGTTTCAGGCTAGCAATGTCTTTCAGTACTATCTCTTTTGGTTTGGAAGCTATTGCTGGATGTTTGGTAGAAAAAGCTGCTCCGGCCGAGAAAAACACTTTTGGTGCACCATGCAGGTACATTTGAGTTTCCCAGGCAAACGAAAGCAGTTACACCAAAGTTTCTAGTTTCTGTTTGTGTCTCCCCTGAGGAGGTTTCAGGCCAGCTATGTCTTTCAGTACTATCTCTTTTGGTTTGGAAGCTATTGCTGGACGTTTGGTAGAAAAAGCTTCTCCGGCCGAGAAAAACACTTTTGGTGCACCATGCAGGTACATTTGAGTTTCCCAGGCAAACGAAAGCAGTGACACCAAAGTTTCTAGTTTCTGTTTGTGTCTCCCCTGAGGAGGTTTCAGGCCAGCTATGTCTTTCAGTACTATCTCTTTTGGTTTGGAAGCTATTGCTGGACGTTTGGTAGAAAAAGCTGCTCCGACCGAGAAAAACACTTTTGGTGCACCATGCAGGTACATTTGAGTTTCCCAGGCAAACGAAAGCAGTTACACCAAAGTTTCTAGTTTCTGTTTGTGTCTCCCCTGAGGAGGTTTCAGGCCAGCTATGTCTTTCAGTACTATCTCTTTTGGTTTGGAAGCTATTGCTGGACGTTTGGTAGAAAAAGCTGCTCCGGCCGAGAAAAACACTTTTGGTGCACCATGCAGGTACATTTGAGTTTCCCAGGCAAACGAAAGCAGTTACACCAAAGTTTCTAGTTTCTGTTTGTGTCTCCCCTGAGGAGGTTTCAGGCCAGCTATGTCTTTCAGTACTATCTCTTTTGGTTTGGAAGCTATTGCTGGACGTTTGGTAGAAAAAGCTTCTCCGGCCGAGAAAAACACTTTTGTTGCACCATGCAGGTACATTTGAGTTTCCCAGGCAAACGAAAGCAGTGACACCAAAGTTTCTAGTTTCTGTTTGTGTCTCCCCTGAGGAGGTTTCAGGCCAGCTATGTCTTTCAGTACTATCTCTTTTGGTTTGGAAGCTATTGCTGGACGTTTGGTAGAAAAAGCTGCTCCGGCCGAGAAAAACACTTTTGGTGCACCATGCAGGTACATTTGAGTTTCCCAGGCAAACGAAAGCAGTTACACCAAAGTTTCTAGTTTCTGTTTGTGTCTCCCCTGAGGAGGTTTCAGGCCAGCTATGTCTTTCAGTACTATCTCTTTTGGTTTGGAAGCTATTGCTGGACATTTGGTAGAAAAAGCTACTCTGGCCGAGAAAAACACTTTTGGTGCACCATGCAGGTACATTTGAGTTTCCCAGGCAAACGAAAGCAGTTACACCAAAGTTTCTAGTTTCTGTTTGTGTCTCCCCTGAGGAGGTTTCAGGCCAGCTATGTCTTTCAGTACTATCTCTTTTGGTTTGGAAGCTATTGCTGGACGTTTGGTAGAAAAAGCTGCTCCGGCCGAGAAAAACACTTTTGGTGCACCATGCAGGTACATTTGAGTTTCCCAGGCAAACGAAAGCAGTTACACCAAAGTTTCTAGTTTCTGTTTGTGTCTCCCCTGAGGAGGTTTCAGGCCAGCTATGTCTTTCAGTACTATCTCTTTTGGTTTGGAAGCTATTGCTGGACGTTTGGTAGAAAAAGCTGCTCCGGCCGAGAAAAACACTTTTGGTGCACCATGCAGGTACATTTGAGTTTCCCAGGCAAACGAAAGCAGTTGCACCAAAGTTTCTAGTTTCTGTTTGTGTCTCCCCTGAGGAGGTTTCAGGCCAGCTATGTCTTTCAGTACTATCTCTTTTGGTTTGGAAGCTATTGCTGGACGTTTGGTAGAAAAAGCTGCTCCGGCCGAGAAAAACACTTTTGGTGCACCATGCAGGTACATTTGAGTTTCCCAGGCAAACGAAAGCAGTTACACCAAAGTTTCTAGTTTCTGTTTGTGTCTCCCCTGAGGAGGTTTCAGGCCAGCTATGTCTTTCAGTACTATCTCTTTTGGTTTGGAAGCTATTGCTGGACATTTGGTAGAAAAAGCTACTCTGGCCGAGAAAAACACTTTTGGTGCACCATGCAGGTACATTTGAGTTTCCCAGGCAAACGAAAGCAGTTACACCAAAGTTTCTAGTTTCTGTTTGTGTCTCCCCTGAGGAGGTTTCAGGCCAGCTATGTCTTTCAGTACTATCTCTTTTGGTTTGGAAGCTATTGCTGGACGTTTGGTAGAAAAAGCTTCTCCCGCCGAGAAAAACACTTTTGGTGCACCATGCAGGTACATTTGAGTTTCCCAGGCAAACGAAAGCAGTTACACCAAAGTTTCTAGTTTCTGTTTGTGTCTCCGCTGAGGAGGTTTCAGGCCAGCAATGTCTTTCAGTACTATCTCTTTTGGTTTGGAAGCTATTGCTGGACGTTTGGTAGAAAAAGCTTCTCCAGCCGAGAAAAACACTTTTGGTGCACCATGCAGGTACATTTGAGTTTCCCAGGCAAACGAAAGCAGTTACACCAAAGTTTCTAGTTTCTGTTTGTGTCTCCCCTGAGGAGGTTTCAGGCCAGCTATGTCTTTCAGTACTATCTCTTTTGGTTTGGAAGCTATTGCTGGACGTTTGGTAGAAAAAGCTGCTCCGGCCGAGAAAAACACTTTTGGTGCACCATGCAGGTACATTTGAGTTTCCCAGGCAAACGAAAGCAGTGACACCAAAGTTTCTAGTTTCTGTTTGTGTCTCCCCTGAGGAGGTTTCAGGCCAGCTATGTCTTTCAGTACTATCTCTTTTGGTTTGGAAGCTATTGCTGGACGTTTGGTAGAAAAAGCTTCTCCGGCCGAGAAAAACACTTTTGGTGCACCATGCAGGTACATTTGAGTTTCCCAGGCAAACGAAAGCAGTTACACCAAAGTTTCTAGTTTCTGTTTGTGTCTCCCCTGAGGAGGTTTCAGGCCAGCTATGTCTTTCAGTACTATCTCTTTTGGTTTGGAAGCTATTGCTGGACGTTTGGTAGAAAAAGCTGCTCCGGCCGAGAAAAACACTTTTGGTGCACCATGCAGGTACATTTGAGTTTCCCAGGCAAACGAAAGCAGTGACACCAAAGTTTCTAGTTTCTGTTTGTGTCTCCCCTGAGGAGGTTTCAGGCCAGCTATGTCTTTCAGTACTATCTCTTTTGGTTTGGAAGCTATTGCTGGACGTTTGGTAGAAAAAGCTGCTCCGGCCGAGAAAAACACTTTTGGTGCACCATGCAGGTACATTTGAGTTTCCCAGGCAAACGAAAGCAGTTACACCAAAGTTTCTAGTTTCTGTTTGTGTCTCCCCTGAGGAGGTTTCAGGCTAGCAATGTCTTTCAGTACTATCTCTTTTGGTTTGGAAGCTATTGCTGGACGTTTGGCATGTTTGTTAGAAAAAGCTTCTCCAGCCGAGAAAAACACTTTTGGTGCACCATGCAGGTACATTTGAGTTTCCCAGGCAAACGAAAGCAGTTACACCAAAGTTTCTAGTTTCTGTTTGTGTCTCCCCTGAGGAGGTTTCAGGCCAGCTATGTCTTTCATACTCTCTCTTTTGGTTTGGAAGCTATTGCTGGACGTTTGGTAGAAAAAGCTGCTCAGGCCGAGAAAAACACTTTTGGTGCACCATGCAGGTACATTTGAGTTTCCCAGGCAAACAAAAGCAGTGACACCAAAGTTTCTAGTTTCTGTTTGTGTCTCCCCTGAGGAGGTTTCAGGCCAGCTATGTCTTTCAGTACTATCTCTTTTGGTTTGGAAGCTATTGCTGGACGTTTGGTAGAAAAAGCTTCTCCGGCCGAGAAAAACACTTTTGGTGCACCATGCAGGTACATTTGAGTTTCCCAGGCAAACGAAAGCAGTTACACCGAAGTTTCTAGTTTCTGTTTGTGTCTCCCCTGAGGAGGTTTCAGGCCAGCAATATCTTTCAGTACTATCTCTTTTGGTTTTGAAGCTATTGCTGGACTTTAGGTATGTTTGGTAGAAAAAGCTTCTCCGGCCGAGAAAAACACTTTTGGTGCACCATGCAGGTACATTTGAGTTTCCCAGGCAAACGAAAGCAGTGACACCAAAGTTTCTAGTTTCTGTTTGTGCCTCCCCTGAGGAGGTTTCAGGCCAGCTATGTCTTGCAGTACAATCTCTTTTGGTTTGGAAGCTATTGCTGGACGTTTGGTAGAAAAAGCTGCTCTGGCCGAGAAAAACACTTTTGGTGCACCATGCAGGTACATTTGAGTTTCCCAGGCAAACGAAAGCAGTTGCACCAAAGTTTCTAGTTTCTGTTTGTGTCTCCCCTGAGGAGGTTTCAGGCTAGCAATGTCTTTCAGTACTATCTCTTTTGGTTTTGAAGCTATTGCTGGAGGTTTGGCACGTTTGGTAGAAAAAGCTGCTCCGGCCGAGAAAAACACTTTTGGTGCACCATGCAGGTACATTTGAGTTTCCCAGGCAAACAAAAGCAGTGACACCAAAGTTTCTAGTTTCTGTTTGTGTCTCCCCTGAGGAGGTTTCAGGCCAGCTATGTCTTTCAGTACTATCTCTTTTGGTTTGGAAGCTATTGCTGGACGTTTGGTAGAAAAAGCTTCTCCGGCCGAGAAAAACACTTTTGGTGCACCATGCAGGTACATTTGAGTTTCCCAGGCAAACGAAAGCAGTTACACCAAAGTTTCTAGTTTCTGTTTGTGTCTCCCCTGAGGAGGTTTCAGGCCAGCTATGTCTTTCAGTACTATCTCTTTTGGTTTGGAAGCTATTGCTGGACGTTTGGTAGAAAAAGCTTCTCCCGCCGAGAAAAACACTTTTGGTGCACCATGCAGGTACATTTGAGTTTCCCAGGCAAACGAAAGCAGTTACACCAAAGTTTCTAGTTTCTGTTTGTGTCTCCGCTGAGGAGGTTTCAGGCCAGCAATGTCTTTCAGTACTATCTCTTTTGGTTTGGAAGCTATTGCTGGATGTTTGGTAGAAAAAGCTGCTCCGGCCGAGAAAAACACTTTTGGTGCACCATGCAGGTACATTTGAGTTTCCCAGGCAAACGAAAGCAGTTACACCAAAGTTTCTAGTTTCTGTTTGTGTCTCCCCTGAGGAGGTTTCAGGCCAGCTATGTCTTTCAGTACTATCTCTTTTGGTTTGGAAGCTATTGCTGGACGTTTGGTAGAAAAAGCTTCTCCGGCCGAGAAAAACACTTTTGGTGCACCATGCAGGTACATTTGAGTTTCCCAGGCAAACGAAAGCAGTGACACCAAAGTTTCTAGTTTCTGTTTGTGTCTCCCCTGAGGAGGTTTCAGGCCAGCTATGTCTTTCAGTACTATCTCTTTTGGTTTGGAAGCTATTGCTGGACGTTTGGTAGAAAAAGCTTCTCCGGCCGAGAAAAACACTTTTGGTGCACCATGCAGGTACATTTGAGTTTCCCAGGCAAACGAAAGCAGTTACACCGAAGTTTCTAGTTTCTGTTTGTGTCTCCCCTGAGGAGGTTTCAGGCCAGCAATATCTTTCAGTACTATCTCTTTTGGTTTTGAAGCTATTGCTGGACTTTAGGTATGTTTGGTAGAAAAAGCTTCTCCGGCCGAGAAAAACACTTTTGGTGCACCATGCAGGTACATTTGAGTTTCCCAGGCAAACGAAAGCAGTGACACCAAAGTTTCTAGTTTCTGTTTGTGCCTCCCCTGAGGAGGTTTCAGGCCAGCTATGTCTTGCAGTACAATCTCTTTTGGTTTGGAAGCTATTGCTGGACGTTTGGTAGAAAAAGCTGCTCTGGCCGAGAAAAACACTTTTGGTGCACCATGCAGGTACATTTGAGTTTCCCAGGCAAACGAAAGCAGTTGCACCAAAGTTTCTAGTTTCTGTTTGTGTCTCCCCTGAGGAGGTTTCAGGCTAGCAATGTCTTTCAGTACTATCTCTTTTGGTTTTGAAGCTATTGCTGGAGGTTTGGCACGTTTGGTAGAAAAAGCTGCTCCGGCCGAGAAAAACACTTTTGGTGCACCATGCAGGTACATTTGAGTTTCCCAGGCAAACAAAAGCAGTGACACCAAAGTTTCTAGTTTCTGTTTGTGTCTCCCCTGAGGAGGTTTCAGGCCAGCTATGTCTTTCAGTACTATCTCTTTTGGTTTGGAAGCTATTGCTGGACGTTTGGTAGAAAAAGCTTCTCCGGCCGAGAAAAACACTTTTGGTGCACCATGCAGGTACATTTGAGTTTCCCAGGCAAACGAAAGCAGTTACACCAAAGTTTCTAGTTTCTGTTTGTGTCTCCCCTGAGGAGGTTTCAGGCCAGCTATGTCTTTCAGTACTATCTCTTTTGGTTTGGAAGCTATTGCTGGACGTTTGGTAGAAAAAGCTTCTCCCGCCGAGAAAAACACTTTTGGTGCACCATGCAGGTACATTTGAGTTTCCCAGGCAAACGAAAGCAGTTACACCAAAGTTTCTAGTTTCTGTTTGTGTCTCCGCTGAGGAGGTTTCAGGCCAGCAATGTCTTTCAGTACTATCTCTTTTGGTTTGGAAGCTATTGCTGGATGTTTGGTAGAAAAAGCTGCTCCGGCCGAGAAAAACACTTTTGGTGCACCATGCAGGTACATTTGAGTTTCCCAGGCAAACGAAAGCAGTTACACCAAAGTTTCTAGTTTCTGTTTGTGTCTCCCCTGAGGAGGTTTCAGGCCAGCTATGTCTTTCAGTACTATCTCTTTTGGTTTGGAAGCTATTGCTGGACGTTTGGTAGAAAAAGCTTCTCCGGCCGAGAAAAACACTTTTGGTGCACCATGCAGGTACATTTGAGTTTCCCAGGCAAACGAAAGCAGTGACACCAAAGTTTCTAGTTTCTGTTTGTGTCTCCCCTGAGGAGGTTTCAGGCCAGCTATGTCTTTCAGTACTATCTCTTTTGGTTTGGAAGCTATTGCTGGACGTTTGGTAGAAAAAGCTGCTCCGACCGAGAAAAACACTTTTGGTGCACCATGCAGGTACATTTGAGTTTCCCAGGCAAACGAAAGCAGTTACACCAAAGTTTCTAGTTTCTGTTTGTGTCTCCCCTGAGGAGGTTTCAGGCCAGCTATGTCTTTCAGTACTATCTCTTTTGGTTTGGAAGCTATTGCTGGACGTTTGGTAGAAAAAGCTGCTCCGGCCGAGAAAAACACTTTTGGTGCACCATGCAGGTACATTTGAGTTTCCCAGGCAAACGAAAGCAGTTACACCAAAGTTTCTAGTTTCTGTTTGTGTCTCCCCTGAGGAGGTTTCAGGCCAGCTATGTCTTTCAGTACTATCTCTTTTGGTTTGGAAGCTATTGCTGGACGTTTGGTAGAAAAAGCTGCTCTGGCCGAGAAAAACACTTTTGGTGCACCATGCAGGTACATTTGAGTTTCCCAGGCAAACGAAAGCAGTGACACCAAAGTTTCTAGTTTCTGTTTGTGTCTCCCCTGAGGAGGTTTCAGGCCAGCTATGTCTTTCAGTACTATCTCTTTTGGTTTGGAAGCTATTGCTGGACGTTTGGTAGAAAAAGCTTCTCCGGCCGAGAAAAACACTTTTGGTGCACCATGCAGGTACATTTGAGTTTCCCAGGCAAACGAAAGCAGTTACACCAAAGTTTCTAGTTTCTGTTTGTGTCTCCCCTGAGGAGGTTTCAGGCCAGCTATGTCTTTCAGTACTATCTCTTTTGGTTTGGAAGCTATTGCTGGACGTTTGGTAGAAAAAGCTTCTCCGGCCGAGAAAAACACTTTTGGTGCACCATGCAGGTACATTTGAGTTTCCCAGGCAAACGAAAGCAGTGACACCAAAGTTTCTAGTTTCTGTTTGTGTCTCCCCTGAGGAGGTTTCAGGCCAGCTATGTCTTTCAGTACTATCTCTTTTGGTTTGGAAGCTATTGCTGGACGTTTGGTAGAAAAAGCTGCTCCGACCGAGAAAAACACTTTTGGTGCACCATGCAGGTACATTTGAGTTTCCCAGGCAAACGAAAGCAGTTACACCAAAGTTTCTAGTTTCTGTTTGTGTCTCCCCTGAGGAGGTTTCAGGCCAGCTATGTCTTTCAGTACTATCTCTTTTGGTTTGGAAGCTATTGCTGGACGTTTGGTAGAAAAAGCTGCTCCGGCCGAGAAAAACACTTTTGGTGCACCATGCAGGTACATTTGAGTTTCCCAGGCAAACGAAAGCAGTTACACCAAAGTTTCTAGTTTCTGTTTGTGTCTCCCCTGAGGAGGTTTCAGGCCAGCTATGTCTTTCAGTACTATCTCTTTTGGTTTGGAAGCTATTGCTGGACGTTTGGTAGAAAAAGCTGCTCCGGCCGAGAAAAACACTTTTGGTGCACCATGCAGGTACATTTGAGTTTCCCAGGCAAACGAAAGCAGTGACACCAAAGTTTCTAGTTTCTGTTTGTGTCTCCCCTGAGGAGGTTTCAGGCCAGCTATGTCTTTCAGTACTATCTCTTTTGGTTTGGAAGCTATTGCTGGACGTTTGGTAGAAAAAGCTTCTCCGGCCGAGAAAAACACTTTTGGTGCACCATGCAGGTACATTTGAGTTTCCCAGGCAAACGAAAGCAGTTACACCAAAGTTTCTAGTTTCTGTTTGTGTCTCCCCTGAGGAGGTTTCAGGCCAGCTATGTCTTTCAGTACTATCTCTTTTGGTTTGGAAGCTATTGCTGGACATTTGGTAGAAAAAGCTACTCTGGCCGAGAAAAACACTTTTGGTGCACCATGCAGGTACATTTGAGTTTCCCAGGCAAACGAAAGCAGTTACACCAAAGTTTCTAGTTTCTGTTTGTGTCTCCCCTGAGGAGGTTTCAGGCCAGCTATGTCTTTCAGTACTATCTCTTTTGGTTTGGAAGCTATTGCTGGACGTTTGGTAGAAAAAGCTTCTCCGGCCGAGAAAAACACTTTTGGTGCACCATGCAGGTACATTTGAGTTTCCCAGGCAAACGAAAGCAGTTACACCAAAGTTTCTAGTTTCTGTTTGTGTCTCCCCTGAGGAGGTTTCAGGCCAGCTATGTCTTTCAGTACTATCTCTTTTGGTTTGGAAGCTATTGCTGGACGTTTGGTAGAAAAAGCTGCTCCGGCCGAGAAAAACACTTTTGGTGCACCATGCAGGTACATTTGAGTTTCCCAGGCAAACGAAAGCAGTGACACCAAAGTTTCTAGTTTCTGTTTGTGTCTCCCCTGAGGAGGTTTCAGGCCAGCTATGTCTTTCAGTACTATCTCTTTTGGTTTGGAAGCTATTGCTGGACGTTTGGTAGAAAAAGCTGCTCCGGCCGAGAAAAACACTTTTGGTGCACCATGCAGGTACATTTGAGTTTCCCAGGCAAACGAAAGCAGTTACACCAAAGTTTCTAGTTTCTGTTTGTGTCTCCCCTGAGGAGGTTTCAGGCCAGCTATGTCTTTCAGTACTATCTCTTTTGGTTTGGAAGCTATTGCTGGACATTTGGTAGAAAAAGCTACTCTGGCCGAGAAAAACACTTTTGGTGCACCATGCAGGTACATTTGAGTTTCCCAGGCAAACGAAAGCAGTTACACCAAAGTTTCTAGTTTCTGTTTGTGTCTCCCCTGAGGAGGTTTCAGGCCAGCTATGTCTTTCAGTACTATCTCTTTTGGTTTGGAAGCTATTGCTGGACGTTTGGTAGAAAAAGCTTCTCCCGCCGAGAAAAACACTTTTGGTGCACCATGCAGGTACATTTGAGTTTCCCAGGCAAACGAAAGCAGTTACACCAAAGTTTCTAGTTTCTGTTTGTGTCTCCGCTGAGGAGGTTTCAGGCCAGCAATGTCTTTCAGTACTATCTCTTTTGGTTTGGAAGCTATTGCTGGACGTTTGGTAGAAAAAGCTTCTCCAGCCGAGAAAAACACTTTTGGTGCACCATGCAGGTACATTTGAGTTTCCCAGGCAAACGAAAGCAGTTACACCAAAGTTTCTAGTTTCTGTTTGTGTCTCCCCTGAGGAGGTTTCAGGCCAGCTATGTCTTTCAGTACTATCTCTTTTGGTTTGGAAGCTATTGCTGGACGTTTGGTAGAAAAAGCTGCTCCGGCCGAGAAAAACACTTTTGGTGCACCATGCAGGTACATTTGAGTTTCCCAGGCAAACGAAAGCAGTGACACCAAAGTTTCTAGTTTCTGTTTGTGTCTCCCCTGAGGAGGTTTCAGGCCAGCTATGTCTTTCAGTACTATCTCTTTTGGTTTGGAAGCTATTGCTGGACGTTTGGTAGAAAAAGCTTCTCCGGCCGAGAAAAACACTTTTGGTGCACCATGCAGGTACATTTGAGTTTCCCAGTCAAACGAAAGCAGTTACACCAAAGTTTCTAGTTTCTGTTTGTGTCTCCCCTGAGGAGGTTTCAGGCCAGCTATGTCTTTCAGTACTATCTCTTTTGGTTTGGAAGCTATTGCTGGACGTTTGGTAGAAAAAGCTGCTCCGGCCGAGAAAAACACTTTTGGTGCACCATGCAGGTACATTTGAGTTTCCCAGGCAAACGAAAGCAGTGACACCAAAGTTTCTAGTTTCTGTTTGTGTCTCCCCTGAGGAGGTTTCAGGCCAGCTATGTCTTTCAGTACTATCTCTTTTGGTTTGGAAGCTATTTCTGGACGTTTGGTAGAAAAAGCTGCTCCGGCCGAGAAAAACACTTTTGGTGCACCATGCAGGTACATTTGAGTTTCCCAGGCAAACGAAAGCAGTTACACCAAAGTTTCTAGTTTCTGTTTGTGTCTCCCCTGAGGAGGTTTCAGGCCAGCTATGTCTTTCAGTAATATCTCTTTTGGTTTGGAAGCTATTGCTGGACGTTTGGTAGAAAAAGCTTCTCCGGCCGAGAAAAACACTTTTGGTGCACCATGCAGGTACATTTGAGTTTCCCAGGCAAATAAAAACAGTTACACCAAAGTTTCTAGTTTCTGTTTGTGTCTCCCCTGAGGAGGTTTCAGGTTAGCAATGTCTTTCAGTACAATCTCTTTTGGTTTGGAAGCTATTGCTGGACGTTTGGTACAAAAAGCTGCTCTGGCCGAGAAAAACACTTTTGGTGCACCATGCAGGTACATTTGAGTTTCCCAGGCAAACGAAAGCAGTTATACCAAAGTTTCTAGTTTCTGTTTGTGTCTCCCCTGAGGAGGATTCAGGCCAGCTATGTCTTTCAGTACTATCTCTTTTGGTTTGGAAGCTATTGCTGGACGTTTGGTAGAAAAAGCTTCTCCGGCCGAGAAAAACACTTTGGGTGCACCATGCAGGTACATTTGAGTTTCCCAGGCAAACGAAAGCAGTTACACCAAAGTTTCTAGTTTCTGTTTGTGTCTCCCCTGAGGAGGTTTCAGGCTAGCAATGTCTTTCAGTACTATCTCTTTTGGTTTGGAAGCTATTGCTCGACGTTTGGTAGAAAAAGCTTCTCCAGCCGAGAAAAACACTTTTGGTGCACCATGCAGGTACATTTGAGTTTCCCAGGCAAACGAAAGCAGTTACACCAAAGTTTCTAGTTTCTGTTTGTGTCTCCCCTGAGGAGGTTTCAGGCCAGCTATGTCTTTCAGTACTATCTCTTTTGGTTTGGAAGCTATTGCTGGACGTTTGGCATGATTGGTAGAAAAAGCTTCTCCGGCCGAGAAAAACACTTTTGGTGCACCATGCAGGTACATTTGAGTTTCCCAGGCAAACGAAAGCAGTTACACCAAAGTTTCTAGTTTCTGTTTGTGTCTCCCCTGAGGAGGTTTCAGGCCAGCAATATCTTTCAGTACTATCACTTTTGGTTTGGCAGCTATTGCTGGACGTTAGGTATGTTTGGTAGAAAAAGCTGCTCTGGCCGAGAAAAACACTTTTGGTGCACCATGCAGGTACATTTGAGTTTCCCAGGCAAACGAAAGCAGTGACACCAAAGTTTCTAGTTTCTGTTTGTGACTCCCCTGAAGAGGTTTCAGGCCAGCTATGTCTTTCAGTACTATCTCTTTTGGTTTGGAAGCTATTGCTGGACGTTTGGTAGAAAAAGCTGCTCCGGCCGAGAAAAACACTTTTGGTGCACCATGCAGGTACATTGGAGTTTCCCAGGCAAACGAAAGCAGTTACACCAAAGTTTCTAGTTTCTGTTTGTGTCTCCCCTGAGGAGGTTTCAGGCCAGCAATATCTTTCAGTACTATCTCTTTTGGTTTGGAAGCTATTGCTGGACGTTAGGTATGTTTGGTAGAAAAAGCTGCTCTGGCCGAGAAAAACACTTTTGGTGCACCATGCAGGTACATTTGAGTTTCCCAGGCAAACGAAAGCAGTGACACCAAAGTTTCTAGTTTCTGTTTGTGTCTCCCCTGAGGAGGTTTCAGGCCAGCTATGTCTTTCAGTACTATCTCTTTTGGTTTGGAAGCTATTGCTGGACGTTTGGTAGAAAAAGCTTCTCCGGCCGAGAAAAACACTTTTGGTGCACCATGCAGGTACATTTGAGTTTCCCAGGCAAACGAAAGCAGTGACACCAAAGTTTCTAGTTTCTGTTTGTGTCTCCCCTGAGGCGGTTTCAGGCCAGCTATGTCTTTCAGTACTATCTCTTTTGGTTTGGAAGCTATTGCTGGACGTTTGGTAGAAAAAGCTGCTCTGGCCGAGAAAAACACTTTTGGTGCACCATGCAGGTACATTTGAGTTTCCCAGGCAAACGAAAGCAGTGACACCAAAGTTTCTAGTTTCTGTTTGTGTCTCCCCTGAGGAGGTTTCAGGCCAGCTATGTCTTTCAGTACTATCTCTTTTGGTTTGGAAGCTATTGCTGGACGTTTGGTAGAAAAAGCTGCTCCGGCCGAGAAAAACACTTTTGGTGCACCATGCAGGTACATTTGAGTTTCCCAGGCAAACGAAAGCAGTGACACCAAAGTTTCTAGTTTCTGTTTGTGTCTCCCCTGAGGAGGTTTCAGGCTAGCAATGTCTTTCAGTACTATCTCTTTTGGTTTGGAAGCTATTGCTGGACGTTTGGTAGAAAAAGCTTCTCCGGCCGAGAAAAACACTTTTGGTGCACCATGCAGGTACATTTGAGTTTCCCAGGCAAACGAAAGCAGTTACACCAAAGTTTCTAGTTTCTGTTTGTGTCTCCCCTGAGGAGGTTTCAGGCCAGCTATGTCTTTCAGTACTATCTCTTTTGGTTTGGAAGCTATTGCTGGACGTTTGGTAGAAAAAGCTGCTCCGGCCGAGAAAAACACTTTTGGTGCACCATGCAGGTACATTTGAGTTTCCCAGGCAAACGAAAGCAGTTACACCAAAGTTTCTAGTTTCTGTTTGTGTCTCCCCTGAGGAGGTTTCAGGCCAGCTATGTCTTTCAGTACTATCTCTTTTGGTTTGGAAGCTATTGCTGGACGTTTGGTAGAAAAAGCTTCTCCGGCCGAGAAAAACACTTTTGGTGCACCATGCAGGTACATTTGAGTTTCCCAGGCAAACGAAAGCAGTTACACCAAAGTTTCTAGTTTCTGTTTGTGTCTCCCCTGAGGAGGTTTCAGGCCAGCTATGTCTTTCAGTACTATCTGTTTTTGTTTGCAAGCTATTGCTGGACGTTTGGTAGAAAATCTTCTCCGGCCGAGAAAAACACTTTTGGTGCACTAGCAGATATATTTGAGTTTCCCAGGCAAACGAAAGCAGTGACACCAAAGTTTCTAGTTTCTGTTTGTGTCTCCCCTGAGGAGGTTTCAGGCCAGCAATGTCTTTCAGTACTATCTCTTTTGGTTTGGAAGCTATTGCTGGACGTTTGGTAGAAAAAGCTTCTCCAGCCGAGAAAAACACTTTTGGTGCACCATGCAGGTACATTTGAGTTTCCCAGGCAAACGAAAGCAGTTACAACAAAGTTTCTAGTTTCTGTTTGTGTCTCCCCTGAGGAGGTTTCAGGCCAGCTATGTCTTTCAGTACTATCTCTTTTGGTTTGGAAGCTATTGCTGGACGTTTGGCATGTTTGGTAGAAAAAGCCTCTCCAGCCGAGAAAAACACTTTTGGTGCACCATGCAGGTACATTTGAGTTTCCCAGGCAAACGAAAGCAGTTACACCAAAGTTTCTAGTTTCTGTTTGTGTCTCCCCTGAGGAGGTTTCAGGCCAGCTATGTCTTTCAGTACTATCTCTTTTGGTTTGGAAGCTATTGCTGGACGTTTGGTAGAAAAAGCTTCTCCGGCCGAGAAAAACACTTTTGGTGCACCATGCAGGTACATTTGAGTTTCCCAGGCAAACGAAAGCAGTTACACCAAAGTTTCTAGTTTCTGTTTGTGTCTCCCCTGAGGAGGTTTCAGGCCAGCTATGTCTTTCAGTACTATCTCTTTTGGTTTGGAAGCTATTGCTGGACGTTTGGTAGAAAAAGCTGCTCTGGCCGAGAAAAACACTTTTGGTGCACCATGCAGGTACATTTGAGTTTCCCAGGCAAATGAAAGCAGTTACACCAAAGTTTCTAGTTTCTGTTTGTGTCTCCCCTGAGGAGGTTTCAGGTTAGCAATGTCTTTCAGTACAATCTCTTTTGGTTTGGAAGCTATTGCTGGACGTTTGGTACAAAAAGCTTCTCCAGCCGAGAAAAACACTTTTGGTGCAGCATGCAGGTACATTTGAGTTTCCCAGGCAAACGAAAGCAGTTACACCAAAGTTTCTAGTTTCTGTTTGTGTCTCCCCTGAGGAGGTTTCAGGCCAGCTATGTCTTTCAGTACTATCTCTTTTGGTATGGAAGCTATTGCTGGAAGTTTGGCATGTTTGGCAGAAAAAGCTTCTCCGGCCGAGAAAAACACTTTTGGTGCACCATGTAGGTACATTTGAGTTTCCCAGGCAAACGAAAGCAGTGACACCAAAGTTTCTAGTTTCTGTTTGTGTCTCCCCTGAGGAGGTTTCAGGCTAGCAATGTCTTTCAGTACTATCTCTTTTGGTTTGGAAGCTATTGCTGGACGTTTGGTAGAAAAAGCTTCTCCAGCCGAGAAAAACACTTTTGGTGCACCATGCAGGTACATTTGAGTTTCCCAGGCAAACGAAAGCAGTTACACCAAAGTTTCTAGTTTCTGTTTGTGTCTCCCCTGAGGAGGTTTCAGGCCAGCTATGTCTTTCAGTACTATCTCTTTTGGTTTGGAAGCTATTGCTGGACGTTTGGCATGATTCGTAGAAAAAGCTTCTCCGGCCGAGAAAAACACTTTTGGTGCACCATGCAGGTACATTTGAGTTTCCCAGGCAAACGAAAGCAGTTACACCAAAGTTTCTAGTTTCTGTTTGTGTCTCCCCTGAGGAGGTTTCAGGCCAGCAATATCTTTCAGTACTATCACTTTTGGTTTGGCAGCTATTGCTGGACGTTAGGTATGTTTGGTAGAAAAAGCTGCTCTGGCCGAGAAAAACACTTTTGGTGCACCATGCAGGTACATTTGAGTTTCCCAGGCAAACGAAAGCAGTGACACCAAAGTTTCTAGTTTCTGTTTGTGACTCCCCTGAAGAGGTTTCAGGCCAGCTATGTCTTTCAGTACTATCTCTTTTGGTTTGGAAGCTATTGCTGGACGTTTGGTAGAAAAAGCTGCTCCGGCCGAGAAAAACACTTTTGGTGCACCATGCAGGTACATTTGAGTTTCCCAGGCAAACGAAAGCAGTTACACCAAAGTTTCTAGTTTCTGTTTGTGTCTCCCCTGAGGAGGTTTCAGGCCAGCTATGTCTTTCAGTACTATCTCTTTTGGTTTGGAAGCTATTGCTGGACGTTTGGTAGAAAAAGCTTCTCCGGCCGAGAAAAACACTTTTGGTGCACCATGCAGGTACATTTGAGTTTCCCAGGAAAACAAAAGCAGTGACACCAAAGTTTCTGGATTCTGTTTGTGTCTCCCCTGAGGAGGTTTCAGGCCAGCAATGTCTTTCATACTATCTCTTTTGGTTTGGAAGCTATTGCTGGACGTTTGGTAGAAAAAGCTGCTCAGGCCGAGAAAAACACTTTTGGTGCACCATGCAGGTACATTTGAGTTTCCCAGGAAAACAAAAGCAGTGACACCAAAGTTTCTAGTTTCTGTTTGTGTCTCCCCTGAGGAGGTTTCAGGCCAGCTATGTCTTTCAGTACTATCTCTTTTGGTTTGGAAGCTATTGCTGGACGTTTGGTAGAAAAAGCTTCTCCGGCCGAGAAAAACACTTTTGGTGCACCATGCAGGTACATTTGAGTTTCCCAGGCAAACGAAAGCAGTGACACCAAAGTTTCTAGTTTCTGTTTGTGTCTCCCCTGAGGAGGTTTCAGGCCAGCTATGTCTTTCAGTACTATCTCTTTTGGTTTGGAAGCTATTGCTGGACGTTTGGTAGAAAAAGCTTCTCCGGCCGAGAAAAACACTTTTGGTGCACCATGCAGGTACATTTGAGTTTCCCAGGCAAACGAAAGCAGTTACACCAAAGTTTCTAGTTTCTGTTTGTGTCTCCCCTGAGGAGGTTTCAGGCCAGCTATGTCTTTCAGTACTATCTCTTTTGGTTTGGAAGCTATTGCTGTACTTTTTGTAGAAAAAGCTGCTCCGGCCGAGAAAAACACTTTTGGTGCACCATGCAGGTACATTTGAGTTTCCCAGGCAAACGAAAGCAGTGACACCAAAGTTTCTAGTTTCTGTTTGTGTCTCCCCTGAGGAGGTTCCAGGCCAGCTTTGTCTTTCAGTACTATCTCTTTTGGTTTGGAAGCTATTGTTGGACGTTTGGTAGAAAAAGCTGCTCCGGCCGAGAAAAACACTTTTGGTGCACCATGCAGGTACATTTGAGTTTCCCAGGCAAACGAAAGCAGTTACACCAAAGTTTCTAGTTTCTGTTTGTGTCTCCCCTGAGGAGGTTTCAGGCCAGCTATGTCTTTCAGTACTATCTCTTTTGGTTTGGAAGCTATTGCTGGACGTTTGGTAGAAAAAGCTGCTCCGGCCGAGAAAAACACTTTTGGTGCACCATGCAGGTACATTTGAGTTTCCCAGGCAAACGAAAGCAGTGACACCAAAGTTTCTAGTTTCTGTTTGTGTCTCCCCTGAGGAGGTTTCAGGCCAGCTATGTCTTTCAGTACTATCTCTTTTGGTTTGGAAGCTATTTCTGGACGTTTGGTAGAAAAAGCTGCTCCGGCCGAGAAAAACACTTTTGGTGCACCATGCAGGTACATTTGAGTTTCCCAGGCAAACGAAAGCAGTTACACCAAAGTTTCTAGTTTCTGTTTGTGTCTCCCCTGAGGAGGTTTCAGGCCAGCAATATCTTTCAGTACTATCTCTTTTGGTTTGGAAGCTATTGCTGGACGTTTGGTAGAAAAAGCTGCTCTGGCCGAGAAAAACACTTTTGGTGCACCATGCAGGTACATTTGAGTTTCCCAGGCAAACGAAAGCAGTTACACCAAAGTTTCTAGTTTCTGTTTGTGTCTCCCCTGAGGAGGTTTCAGGCCAGCTATGTCTTTCAGTACTATCTCTTTTGGTTTGGAAGCTATTGCTGGACATTTGGTAGAAAAAGCTACTCTGGCTGAGAAAAACACTTTTGGTGCACCATGCAGGTACATTTGAGTTTCCCAGGCAAACGAAAGCAGTGACACCAAAGTTTCTAGTTTCTGTTTGTGTCTCCCCTGAGGAGGTTTCAGGCCAGCTATGTCTTTCAGTACTATCTCTTTTGGTTTGGAAGCTATTGCTGGACGTTTGGTAGAAAAAGCTTCTCCGGCCGAGAAAAACACTTTTGTTGCACCATGCAGGTACATTTGAGTTTCCCAGGCAAATGAAAGCAGTTACACCAAAGTTTCTAGTTTCTGTTTGTGTCTCCCCTGAGGAGGTTTCAGGTTAGCAATGTCTTTCAGTACAATCTCTTTTGGTTTGGAAGCTATTGCTGGACGTTTGATACAAAAAGCTGCTCTGGCCGAGAAAAACACTTTTGGTGCACCCTGCAGGTACATTTGAGTTTCCCAGGCAAACGAAAGCAGTTACACCAAAGTTTCTAGTTTCTGTTTGTGTCTCCCCTGAGGAGGTTTCAGGCCAGCAATATCTTTCAGTACTATCTCTTTTGGTTTGGAAGCTATTGCTGGACGTTAGATATGTTTGGTAGAATAAGCTGCTCTGGCCGAGAAAAACACTTTTGGTGCACCATGCAGGTACATTTGAGTTTCCCAGGCAAACGAAAGCAGTGACACCAAAGTTTCTAGTTTCTGTTTGTGTCTCCCCTGAGGAGGTTTCAGGCCAGCTATGTCTTTCAGTACTATCTCTTTTGGTTTGGAAGCTATTGCTGGACGTTTGGTAGAAAAAGCTGCTCCGGCCGAGAAAAACACTTTTGGTGCACCATGCAGGTACATTTGAGTTACCCAGGCAAACGAAAGCAGTTACACCAAAGTTTCTAGTTTCTGTTTGTGTCTCCCCTGAGGAGGTTTCAGGCCAGCTATGTCTTTCAGTACTATCTCTTTTGGTTTGGAAGCTATTGCTGGACGTTTGGTACAAAAAGCTGCTCTGGCCGAGAAAAACACTTTTGGTGCACCATGCAGGTACATTTGAGTTTCCCAGGCAAACCAAAGCAGTGACACCAAAGTTTCTAGTTTCTGTTTGTGTCTCCCCTGAGGAGGTTTCAGGCCAGCTATGTCTTTCAGTACTATCTCTTTTGGTTTGGAAGCTATTGCTGGACGTTTGGTAGAAAAAGCTGCTCCGGCCGAGAAAAACACTTTTGGTGCACCATGCAGGTACATTTGAGTTTCCCAGGCAAACGAAAGCAGTTACACCAAAGTTTCTAGTTTCTGTTTGTGTCTCCCCTGAGGAGGTTTCAGGCCAGCTATGTCTTTCAGTACTATCTCTTTTGGTTTGGAAGCTATTGCTGGAAGTTTGGTAGAAAAAGCTTCTCCAGCCGAGAAAAACACTTTTGGTGCACCATGCAGGTACATTTGAGTTTCCCAGGCAAACGAAAGCAGTTACACCAAAGTTTCTAGTTTCTGTTTGTGTCTCCCCTGAGGAGGTTTCAGGCCAGCTATGTCTTTCAGTACTATCTCTTTTGGTTTGGAAGCTATTGCTGGACGTTTGGTAGAAAAAGCTGCACTGGCCGAGAAAAACACTTTTGGTGCACCATGCAGGTACATTTGAGTTTCCCAGGCAAACGAAAGCAGTGACACCAAAGTTTCTAGTTTCTGTTTGTGTCTCCCCTGAGGAGGTTTCAGGCCAGCTATGTCTTTCAGTACTATCTCTTTTGGTTTGGAAGCTATTGCTGGACGTTTGGTAGAAAAAGCTTCTCCGGCCGAGAAAAACACTTTTGGTGCACCATGCAGGTACATTTGAGTTTCCCAGGCAAACGAAAGCAGTTACACCAAAGTTTCTAGTTTCTGTTTGTGTCTCCCCTGAGGAGGTTTCAGGCCAGCTATGTCATTCAGTACTATCTCTTTTGGTTTGGAAGCTATTGCTGGACGTTTGGTAGAAAAAGCTGCTCTGGCCGAGAAAAACACTTTTGGTGCACCATGCAGGTACATTTGAGTTTCCCAGGCAAATGAAAGCAGTTACACCAAAGTTTCTGGATTCTGTTTGTGTCTCCCCTGAGGAGGTTTCAGGCCAGCTATGTCTTTCATACTATCTCTTTTGGTTTGGAAGCTATTGCTGGACGTTTGGTAGAAAAAGCTGCTCAGGCCGAGAAAAACACTTTTGGTGCACCATGCAGGTACATTTGAGTTTCCCAGGAAAACAAAAGCAGTGACACCAAAGTTTCTAGTTTCTGTTTGTGTCTCCCCTGAGGAGGTTTCAGGCCAGCAATATCTTTCAGTACTATCTCTTTTGGTTTGGAAGCTATTGCTGGACGTTTGGTAGAAAAAGCTGCTCTGGCCGAGAAAAACACTTTTGGTGCACCATGCAGGTACATTTGAGTTTCCCAGGCAAACGAAAGCAGTGACACCAAAGTTTCTAGTTTCTGTTTGTGTCTCCCCTGAGGAGGTTTCAGGCCAGCTATGTCTTTCAGTACTATCTGTTTTGGTTTGGAAGCTATTGCTGGACATTTGGTAGAAAAAGCTACTCTGGCCGAGAAAAACACTTTTGGTGCACCATGCAGGTACATTTGAGTTTCCCAGGCAAACGAAAGCAGTTACACCAAAGTTTCTAGTTTCTGTTTGTGTCTCCCCTGAGGAGGTTTCAGGCCAGCTATGTCTTTCAGTACTATCTCTTTTGGTTTGGAAGCTATTGCTGGACGTTTGGTAGAAAAAGCTTCTCCGGCTGAGAAAAACACTTTTGTTGCACCATGCAGGTACATTTGAGTTTCCCAGGCAAATGAAAGCAGTTACACCAAAGTTTCTAGTTTCTGTTTGTGTCTCCCCTGAGGAGGTTTCAGGTTAGCAATGTCTTTCAGTACAATCTCTTTTGGTTTGGAAGCTATTGCTGGACGTTTGGTACAAAAAGCTGCTCTGGCCGAGAAAAACACTTTTGGTGCACCATGCAGGTACATTTGAGTTTCCCAGGCAAACGAAAGCAGTTACACCAAAGTTTCTAGTTTCTGTTTGTGTCTCCCCTGAGGAGGTTTCAGGCCAGCAATATCTTTCAGTACTATCTCTTTTGGTTTGGAAGCTATTGCTGGACGTTAGGTATGTTTGGTAGAAAAAGCTGCTCTGGCCGAGAAAAACACTTTTGGTGCACCATGCAGGTACATTTGAGTTTCCCAGGCAAACGAAAGCAGTTACACCAAAGTTTCTAGTTTCTGTTTGTGTCTCCCCTGAGGAGGTTTCAGGCCAGCTATGTCTTTCAGTACTATCTCTTTTGGTTTGGAAGCTATTGCTGGACGTTTGGTACAAAAAGCTGCTCTGTCCGAGAAAAACACTTTTGGTGCACCATGCAGGTACATTTGAGTTTCCCAGGCAGACGAAAGCAGTTACACCAAAGTTTCTAGTTTCTGTTTGTGTCTCCCCTGAGGAGGTTTCAGGCCAGCTATGTCTTTCAGTACTATCTCTTTTGGTTTGGAAGCTATTGCTGGACGTTTGGTAGAAAAAGCTTCTCCGGCCGAGAAAAACACTTTTGTTGCACCATGCAGGTACATTTGAGTTTCCCAGGCAAATGAAAGCAGTTACACCAAAGTTTCTAGTTTCTGTTTGTGTCTCCCCTGAGGAGGTTTCAGGTTAGCAATGTCTTTCAGTACAATCTCTTTTGGTTTGGAAGCTATTGCTGGACGTTTGGTACAAAAAGCTGCTCTGGCCGAGAAAAACACTTTTGGTGCACCATGCAGGTACATTTGAGTTTCCCAGGCAAACGAAAGCAGTTACACCAAAGTTTCTAGTTTCTGTTTGTGTCTCCCCTGAGGAGGTTTCAGGCCAGCTATGTCTTTCAGTACTATCTCTTTTGGTTTGGAAGCTATTGCTGGACGTTTGGCATGTTTGGTAGAAAAAGCTTCTCCGGCCGAGAAAAACACTTTTGGTGCACCATGCAGGTACATTTGAGTTTCCCAGGCAAACGAAAGCAGTTACACCAAAGTTTCTAGTTTCTGTTTGTGTCTCCCCTGAGGAGGTTTCAGGCCAGCAATATCTTTCAGTACTATCTCTTTTGGTTTGGAAGCTATTGCTGGACGTTTGGTAGAAAAAGCTGCTCCGGCCGAGAAAAACACTTTTGGTGCACCATGCAGGTACATTTGAGCTTCCCAGGCAAACGAAAGCAGTTACACCAAAGTTTCTAGTTTCTGTTTGTGTCTCCCCTGAGGAGGTTTCAGGCCAGCTATGTCTTTCTTTACTATCTCTTTTGGTTTGGAAGCTATTGCTGGACGTTTGGTACAAAAAGCTGCTCTGTCCGAGAAAAACACTTTTGGTGCACCATGCAGGTACATTTGAGTTTCCCAGGCAAACGAAAGCAGTTACACCAAAGTTTCTAGTTTCTGTTTGTGTCTCCCCTGAGGAGGTTTCAGGCCAGCTATGTCTTTCAGTACTATCTCTTTTGGTTTGGAAGCTATTGCTGGACGTTTGGTAGAAAAAGCTTCTCCAGCCGAGAAAAACACTTTTGGTGCACCATGCAGGTACATTTGAGTTTCCCAGGCAAACGAAAGCAGTTACACCAAAGTTTCTAGTTTCTGTTTGTGTCTCCCCTGAGGAGGTTTCAGGCCAGCTATGTCTTTCAGTACTATCTCTTTTGGTTTGGAAGCTATTGCTGGACGTTTGGTAGAAAAAGCTGCTCCGGCCGAGAAAAACACTTTTGGTGCACCATGCAGGTACATTTGAGTTTCCCAGGCAAACGAAAGCAGTTACACCAAAGTTTCTAGTTTCTGTTTGTGTCTCCCCTGAGGAGGTTTCAGGCCAGCTATGTCTTTCAGTACTATCTCTTTTGGTTTGGAAGCTATTGCTGGACGTTTGGTACAAAAAGCTGCTCTGTCCGAGAAAAACACTTTTGGTGCACCATGCAGGTACATTTGAGTTTCCCAGGCAAACGAAAGCAGTTACACCAAAGTTTCTAGTTTCTGTTTGTGTCTCCCTGAGGAGGTTTCAGGCCAGCTATGTCTTTCAGTACTATCTCTTTTGGTTTGGAAGCTATTGCTGGACGTTTGGTAGAAAAAGCTTCTCCGGCCGAGAAAAACACTTTTGTTGCACCATGCAGGTACATTTGAGTTTCCCAGGCAAATGAAAGCAGTTACACCAAAGTTTCTAGTTTCTGTTTGTGTCTCCCCTGAGGAGGTTTCAGGTTAGCAATGTCTTTCAGTACAATCTCTTTTGGTTTGGAAGCTATTGCTGGACGTTTGGTACAAAAAGCTGCTCTGGCCGAGAAAAACACTTTTGGTGCACCATGCAGGTACATTTGAGTTTCCCAGGCAAACGAAAGCAGTTACACCAAAGTTTCTAGTTTCTGTTTGTGTCTCCCCTGAGGAGGTTTCAGGCCAGCTATGTCTTTCAGTACTATCTCTTTTGGTTTGGAAGCTATTGCTGGACGTTTGGCATGTTTGGTAGAAAAAGCTTCTCCGGCCGAGAAAAACACTTTTGCTGCACCATGCAGGTACATTTGAGTTTCCCAGGCAAACGAAAGCAGTGACACCAAAGTTTCTAGTTTCTGTTTGTGTCTCCCCTGAGGAGGTTTCAGGCCAGCAATATCTTTCAGTACTATCTCTTTTGGTTTGGAATCTATTGCTGGACGTTTGGTAGAAAAAGCTGCTCCGGCCGAGAAAAACACTTTTGGTGCACCATGCAGGTACATTTGAGTTTCCCAGGCAAACGAAAGCAGTTACACCAAAGTTTCTAGTTTCTGTTTGTGTCTCCCCTGAGGAGGTTTCAGGCCAGCTATGTCTTTCAGTACTATCTCTTTTGGTTTGGAAGCTATTGCTGGACGTTTGGTACAAAAAGCTGCTCTGTCCGAGAAAAACACTTTTGGTGCACCATGCAGGTACATTTGAGTTTCCCAGGCAAACGAAAGCAGTTACACCAAAGTTTCTAGTTTCTGTTTGTGTCTCCCCTGAGGAGGTTTCAGGCCAGCTATGTCTTTCAGTACTATCTCTTTTGGTTTGGAAGCTATTGCTGGACGTTTGGTACAAAAAGCTGCTCTGTCCGAGAAAAACACTTTTGGTGCACCATGCAGGTACATTTGAGTTTCCCAGGCAAACGAAAGCAGTTACACCAAAGTTTCTAGTTTCTGTTTGTGTCTCCCCTGAGGAGGTTTCAGGCCAGCTATGTCTTTCAGTACTATCTCTTTTGGTTTGGAAGCTATTGCTGGACGTTTGGTAGAAAAAGCTTCTCCGGCCGAGAAAAACACTTTTGGTGCACCATGCAGGTACATTTGAGTTTCCCAGGCAAACGAAAGCAGTGACACCAAAGTTTCTAGTTTCTGTTTGTGTCTCCCCTGAGGAGGTTTCAGGCCAGCTATGTCTTTCAGAACTATCTCTTTTGGTTTGGAAGCTATTGCTGGACGTTTTGTAGAAAAAGCTGCTCCGGCCGAGAAAAACACTTTTGGTGCACCATGCAGGTACATTTGAGTTTCCCAGGCAAACGAAAGCAGTTACACCAAAGTTTCTAGTTTCTGTTTGTGTCTCCCCTGAGGAGGTTTCAGGCCAGCTATGTCTTTCAGTACTATCTGTTTTTGTTTGCAAGCTATTGCTGGACGTTTGGTAGAAAAAGCTTCTTCGGCCGAGAAAAACACTTTTGGTGCACTAGCAGATACATTTGAGTTTCCCAGGCAAATGAAAGCAGTTACACCAAAGTTTCTAGTTTCTGTTTGTGTCTCCCCTGAGGAGGTTTCAGGCCAGCAATGTCTTTCAGTACTATCTCTTTTGGTTTGGAAGCTATTGCTGGACGTTTGGTAGAAAAAGCTTCTCCAGCCGAGAAAAACACTTTTGGTGCACCATGCAGGTACATTTGAGTTTCCCAGGCAAACGAAAGCAGTTACACCAAAGTTTCTAGTTTCTGTTTGTGTCTCCCCTGAGGAGGTTTCAGGCCAGCTATGTCTTTCAGTACTATCTCTTTTGGTTTGGAAGCTATTGCTGGACGTTTGGAATGTTTGGTAGAAAAAGCCTCTCCAGCCGAGAAAAACACTTTTGGTGCACCATGCAGGTACATTTGAGTTTCCCAGGCAAACGAAAGCAGTTACACCAAAGTTTCTAGTTTCTGTTTGTGTCTCCCCTGAGGAGGTTTCAGGCCAGCTATGTCTTTCAGTACTATCTCTTTTGGTTTGGAAGCTATTGCTGGACGTTTGGTAGAAAAAGCTGCTCCGGCCGAGAAAAACACTTTTGGTGCACCATGCAGGTACATTTGAGTTTCCCAGGCAAACGAAAGCAGTTACACCAAAGTTTCTAGTTTCTGTTTGTGTCTCCCCTGAGGAGGTTTCAGGCCAGCTATGTCTTTCAGTACTATCTCTTTTGGTTTGGAAGCTATTGCTGGACGTTTGGTACAAAAAGCTGCTCTGTCCGAGAAAAACACTTTTGGTGCACCATGCAGGTACATTTGAGTTTCCCAGGCAAACGAAAGCAGTTACACCAAAGTTTCTAGTTTCTGTTTGTGTCTCCCTGAGGAGGTTTCAGGCCAGCTATGTCTTTCAGTACTATCTCTTTTGGTTTGGAAGCTATTGCTGGACGTTTGGTAGAAAAAGCTTCTCCGGCCGAGAAAAACACTTTTGTTGCACCATGCAGGTACATTTGAGTTTCCCAGGCAAATGAAAGCAGTTACACCAAAGTTTCTAGTTTCTGTTTGTGTCTCCCCTGAGGAGGTTTCAGGTTAGCAATGTCTTTCAGTACAATCTCTTTTGGTTTGGAAGCTATTGCTGGACGTTTGGTACAAAAAGCTGCTCTGGCCGAGAAAAACACTTTTGGTGCACCATGCAGGTACATTTGAGTTTCCCAGGCAAACGAAAGCAGTTACACCAAAGTTTCTAGTTTCTGTTTGT
This sequence comes from Laterallus jamaicensis coturniculus, assembly GCA_022605575.1. NCBI lineage: Eukaryota > Metazoa > Chordata > Aves > Gruiformes > Rallidae > Laterallus > Laterallus jamaicensis. The sequence goes on from JAKCOX010000003.1 coordinate 84,179,363, forward strand.
GTCTCCCCTGAGGAGGTTTCAGGCCAGCTATGTCTTTCAGTACTATCTCTTTTGGTTTGGAAGCTATTGCTGGACGTTTGGCATGTTTGGTAGAAAAAGCTTCTCCGGCCGAGAAAAACACTTTTGGTGCACCATGCAGGTACATTTGAGTTTCCCAGGCAAACGAAAGCAGTTACACCAAAGTTTCTAGTTTCTGTTTGTGTCTCCCCTGAGGAGGTTTCAGGCCAGCAATATCTTTCAGTACTATCTCTTTTGGTTTGGAAGCTATTGCTGGACGTTTGGTAGAAAAAGCTTCTCCGGCCGAGAAAAACACTTTTGGTGCACCATGCAGGTACATTTGAGTTTCCCAGGCAAACGAAAGCAGTTACACCAAAGTTTCTAGTTTCTGTTTGTGTCTCCCCTGAGGAGGTTTCAGGCCAGCTATGTCTTTCAGTACTATCTCTTTTGGTTTGGAAGCTATTGCTGGACGTTTGGTACAAAAAGCTGCTCTGTCCGAGAAAAACACTTTTGGTGCACCATGCAGGTACATTTGAGTTTCCCAGGCAAACGAAAGCAGTTACACCAAAGTTTCTAGTTTCTGTTTGTGTCTCCCCTGAGGAGGTTTCAGGCCAGCTATGTCTTTCAGTACTATCTCTTTTGGTTTGGAAGCTATTGCTGGACGTTTGGTAGAAAAAGCTTCTCCGGCCGAGAAAAACACTTTTGTTGCACCATGCAGGTACATTTGAGTTTCCCAGGCAAATGAAAGCAGTTACACCAAAGTTTCTAGTTTCTGTTTGTGTCTCCCCTGAGGAGGTTTCAGGTTAGCAATGTCTTTCAGTACAATCTCTTTTGGTTTGGAAGCTATTGCTGGACGTTTGGTACAAAAAGCTGCTCTGGCCGAGAAAAACACTTTTGGTGCACCATGCAGGTACATTTGAGTTTCCCAGGCAAACGAAAGCAGTTACACCAAAGTTTCTAGTTTCTGTTTGTGTCTCCCCTGAGGAGGTTTCAGGCCAGCTATGTCTTTCAGTACTATCTCTTTTGGTTTGGAAGCTATTGCTGGACGTTAGGTATGTTTGGTAGAAAAAGCTGCTCTGGCCGAGAAAAACACTTTTGGTGCACCATGCAGGTACATTTGAGTTTCCCAGGCAAACGAAAGCAGTGACACCAAAGTTTCTAGTTTCTGTTTGTGTCTCCCCTGAGGAGGTTTCAGGCCAGCTATGTCTTTCAGTACTATCTCTTTTGGTTTGGAAGCTATTGCTGGACGTTTGGTAGAAAAAGCTGCTCCGGCCGAGAAAAACACTTTTGGTGCACCATGCAGGTACATCTGAGTTTCCCAGGCAAACGAAAGCAGTTACACCAAAGTTTCTAGTTTCTGTTTGTGTCTCCCCTGAGGAGGTTTCAGGCCAGCTATGTCTTTCAGTACTATCTCTTTTGGTTTGGAAGCTATTGCTGGACGTTTGGTAGAAAAAGCTTCTCCGGCCGAGAAAAACACTTTTGGTGCACCATGCAGGTACATTTGAGTTTCCCAGGCAAACGAAAGCAGTTACACCAAAGTTTCTAGTTTCTGTTTGTGTCTCCCCTGAGGAGGTTTCAGGCCAGCTATGTCTTTCAGTACTATCTGTTTTTGTTTGCAAGCTATTGCTGGACGTTTGGTAGAAAAAGCTTCTCCGGCCGAGAAAAACACTTTTGGTGCACTAGCAGATAAATTTGAGTTTCCCAGGCAAACGAAAGCAGTTACACCAAAGTTTCTAGTTTCTGTTTGTGTCTCCCCTGAGGAGGTTTCAGGCCAGCTATGTCTTTCAGTACTATCTCTTTTGGTTTGGAAGCTATTGCTGGACGTTTGGTAGAAAAAGCTGCTCCGGCCGAGAAAAACACTTTTGGTGCACCATGCAGGTACATTTGAGTTTCCCAGGCAAACGAAAGCAGTTACACCAAAGTTTCTAGTTTCTGTTTGTGTCTCCCCTGAGGAGGTTTCAGGCCAGCTATGTCTTTCAGTACTATCTCTTTTGGTTTGGAAGCTATTGCTGGACGTTTGGTAGAAAAAGCTTCTCCGGCCGAGAAAAACACTTTTGGTGCACCATGCAGGTACATTTGAGTTTCCCAGGCAAACGAAAGCAGTGACACCAAAGTTTCTAGTTTCTTTTTGTGTCTCCCCTGAGGAGGTTTCAGGCCAGCTATGTCTTTCAGAACTATCTCTTTTGGTTTGGAAGCTATTGCTGGACGTTTTGTAGAAAAAGCTGCTCCGGCCGAGAAAAACACTTTTGGTGCACCATGCAGGTACATTTGAGTTTCCCAGGCAAACGAAAGCAGTTACACCAAAGTTTCTAGTTTCTGTTTGTGTCTCCCCTGAGGAGGTTTCAGGCCAGCTATGTCTTTCAGTACTATCTCTTTTGGTTTGGAAGCTATTGCTGGACGTTTGGTAGAAAAAGCTTTTTCGGCCGAGAAAAACACTTTTGGTGCACTAGCAGATACATTTGAGTTTCCCAGGCAAACGAAAGCAGTTACACCAAAGTTTCTAGTTTCTGTTTGTGTCTCCCCTGAGGAGGTTTCAGGCCAGCAATGTCTTTCAGTACTATCTCTTTTGGTTTGGAAGCTATTGCTGGACGTTTGGTAGAAAAAGCTTCTCCAGCCGAGAAAAACACTTTTGGTGCACCATGCAGGTACATTTGAGTTTCCCAGGCAAACGAAAGCAGTTACACCAAAGTTTCTAGTTTCTGTTTGTGTCTCCCCTGAGGAGGTTTCAGGCCAGCTATGTCTTTCAGTACTATCTCTTTTGGTTTGGAAGCTATTGCTGGACGTTTGGTACAAAAAGCTGCTCTGTCCGAGAAAAACACTTTTGGTGCACCATGCAGGTACATTTGAGTTTCCCAGGCAAACGAAAGCAGTGACACCAAAGTTTCTAGTTTCTGTTTGTGTCTCCCCTGAGGAGGTTTCAGGCCAGCTATGTCTTTCAGTACTATCTCTTTTGGTTTGGAAGCTATTGCTGGACGTTTGGTAGAAAAAGATGCTCCGGCCGAGAAAAACACTTTTGGTGCACCATGCAGGTACATTTGAGTTTCCCAGGCAAACGAAAGCAGTTACACCAAAGTTTCTAGTTTCTGTTTGTGTCTCCCCTGAGGAGGTTTCAGGTTAGCAATGTCTTTCAGTACAATCTCTTTTGGTTTGGAAGCTATTGCTGGACGTTTGGTACAAAAAGCTGCTCTGGCCGAGAAAAACACTTTTGGTGCACCATGCAGGTACATTTGAGTTTCCCAGGCAAACGAAAGCAGTTACACCAAAGTTTCTAGTTTCTGTTTGTGTCTCCCCTGAGGAGGTTTCAGGCCAGCTATGTCTTTCAGTACTATCTCTTTTGGTTTGGAAGCTATTGCTGGACGTTAGGTATGTTTGGTAGAAAAAGCTGCTCTGGCCGAGAAAAACACTTTTGGTGCACCATGCAGGTACATTTGAGTTTCCCAGGCAAACGAAAGCAGTGACACCAAAGTTTCTAGTTTCTGTTTGTGTCTCCCCTGAGGAGGTTTCAGGCCAGCTATGTCTTTCAGTACTATCTCTTTTGGTTTGGAAGCTATTGCTGGACGTTTGGTAGAAAAAGCTGCTCCGGCCGAGAAAAACACTTTTGGTGCACCATGCAGGTACATCTGAGTTTCCCAGGCAAACGAAAGCAGTTACACCAAAGTTTCTAGTTTCTGTTTGTGTCTCCCCTGAGGAGGTTTCAGGCCAGCTATGTCTTTCAGTACTATCTCTTTTGGTTTGGAAGCTATTGCTGGACGTTTGGTAGAAAAAGCTTCTCCGGCCGAGAAAAACACTTTTGGTGCACCATGCAGGTACATTTGAGTTTCCCAGGCAAACGAAAGCAGTTACACCAAAGTTTCTAGTTTCTGTTTGTGTCTCCCCTGAGGAGGTTTCAGGCCAGCTATGTCTTTCAGTACTATCTGTTTTTGTTTGCAAGCTATTGCTGGACGTTTGGTAGAAAAAGCTTCTCCGGCCGAGAAAAACACTTTTGGTGCACTAGCAGATAAATTTGAGTTTCCCAGGCAAACGAAAGCAGTTACACCAAAGTTTCTAGTTTCTGTTTGTGTCTCCCCTGAGGAGGTTTCAGGCCAGCTATGTCTTTCAGTACTATCTCTTTTGGTTTGGAAGCTATTGCTGGACGTTTGGTAGAAAAAGCTGCTCCGGCCGAGAAAAACACTTTTGGTGCACCATGCAGGTACATTTGAGTTTCCCAGGCAAACGAAAGCAGTTACACCAAAGTTTCTAGTTTCTGTTTGTGTCTCCCCTGAGGAGGTTTCAGGCCAGCTATGTCTTTCAGTACTATCTCTTTTGGTTTGGAAGCTATTGCTGGACGTTTGGTAGAAAAAGCTTCTCCGGCCGAGAAAAACACTTTTGGTGCACCATGCAGGTACATTTGAGTTTCCCAGGCAAACGAAAGCAGTGACACCAAAGTTTCTAGTTTCTTTTTGTGTCTCCCCTGAGGAGGTTTCAGGCCAGCTATGTCTTTCAGAACTATCTCTTTTGGTTTGGAAGCTATTGCTGGACGTTTTGTAGAAAAAGCTGCTCCGGCCGAGAAAAACACTTTTGGTGCACCATGCAGGTACATTTGAGTTTCCCAGGCAAACGAAAGCAGTTACACCAAAGTTTCTAGTTTCTGTTTGTGTCTCCCCTGAGGAGGTTTCAGGCCAGCTATGTCTTTCAGTACTATCTCTTTTGGTTTGGAAGCTATTGCTGGACGTTTGGTAGAAAAAGCTTTTTCGGCCGAGAAAAACACTTTTGGTGCACTAGCAGATACATTTGAGTTTCCCAGGCAAACGAAAGCAGTTACACCAAAGTTTCTAGTTTCTGTTTGTGTCTCCCCTGAGGAGGTTTCAGGCCAGCAATGTCTTTCAGTACTATCTCTTTTGGTTTGGAAGCTATTGCTGGACGTTTGGTAGAAAAAGCTTCTCCAGCCGAGAAAAACACTTTTGGTGCACCATGCAGGTACATTTGAGTTTCCCAGGCAAACGAAAGCAGTTACACCAAAGTTTCTAGTTTCTGTTTGTGTCTCCCCTGAGGAGGTTTCAGGCCAGCTATGTCTTTCAGTACTATCTCTTTTGGTTTGGAAGCTATTGCTGGACGTTTGGTACAAAAAGCTGCTCTGTCCGAGAAAAACACTTTTGGTGCACCATGCAGGTACATTTGAGTTTCCCAGGCAAACGAAAGCAGTGACACCAAAGTTTCTAGTTTCTGTTTGTGTCTCCCCTGAGGAGGTTTCAGGCCAGCTATGTCTTTCAGTACTATCTCTTTTGGTTTGGAAGCTATTGCTGGACGTTTGGTAGAAAAAGATGCTCCGGCCGAGAAAAACACTTTTGGTGCACCATGCAGGTACATTTGAGTTTCCCAGGCAAACGAAAGCAGTTACACCAAAGTTTCTAGTTTCTGTTTGTGTCTCCCCTGAGGAGGTTTCAGGCCAGCAATGTCTTTCAGTACTATCTCTTTTGGTTTGGAAGCTATTGCTGGACGTTTGGTAAAAAAAGCTGCTCCGGCCGAGAAAAACACTTTTGGTGCACCATGCAGGTACATTTGAGTTTCCCAGGCAAACGAAAGCAGTTACACCAAAGTTTCTAGTTTCTGTTTGTGTCTCCCCTGAGGAAGTTTCAGGCCAGCTATGTCTTTCAGTACTATCTCTTTTGGTATGGAAGCTATTGCTGGAAGTTTGGCATGTTTGGCAGAAAAAGCTTCTCCGGCCGAGAAAAACACTTTTGGTGCACCATGTAGGTACATTTGAGTTTCCCAGGCAAACGAAAGCAGTTACACCAAAGTTTCTAGTTTCTGTTTGTGTCTCCCCTGAGGAGGTTTCAGGCCAGCTATGTCTTTCAGTACTATCTCTTTTGGTTTGGAAGCTATTGCTGGACGTTTGGTAGAAAAAGCTGCTCCGGCCGAGAAAAACACTTTTGGTGCACCATGCAGGTACATTTGAGTTTCCTAGGCAAACGAAAGCAGTGACACCAAAGTTTCTAGTTTCTGTTTGTGTCTCCCCTGAGGAGGTTTCAGGCCAGCTATGTCTTTCAGTACTATCTCTTTTGGTTTGGAAGCTATTGCTGGACGTTTGGTAGAAAAAGCTTCTCCGTCCGAGAAAAACACTTTTGGTGCACCATGCAGGTACATTTGAGTTTCCCAGGCAAACGAAAGCAGTGACACCAAAGTTTCTAGTTTCTGTTTGTGTCTCCCCTGAGGAAGTTTCAGGCCAGCTATGTCTTTCAGTACTATCTCTTTTGGTATGGAAGCTATTGCTGGACGTTTGGCATGTTTGGCAGAAAAAGCTTCTCCGGCCGAGAAAAACACTTTTGGTGCACCATGCAGGTACATTTGAGTTTCCCAGGCAAACGAAAGCAGTGACACCAAAGTTTCTAGTTTCTGTTTGTGTCTACCCTGAGGAGGTTTCAGGCCAGCTATGTCTTTCAGTACTATCTCTTTTGGTTTGGAAGCTATTGCTGGACGTTTGGTAGAATAAGCTTCTCCGGCAGAAAAAAACACTTTTGGTGCACCATGCAGGTACATTTGAGTTTCCCAGGCAAACGAAAGCAGTGACACCAAAGTTTCTAGTTTCTGTTTGTGTCTCCCCTGAGGAGGATTCAGGCCAGCTATGTCTTTCAGTACTATCTCTTTTGGTTTGGAAGCTATTGCTGGACGTTTGGTAGAAAAAGCTTCTCCGGCCGAGAAAAACACTTTTGGTGCACCATGCAGGTACATTTGAGTTTCCCAGGCAAACAAAAGCAGTGACACAAAAGTTTCTAGTTTCTGTTTGTCTCTCCCCTGAGGAGGATTCAGGCCAGCAATGTCTTTCAGTACTATCTCTTTTGGTTTGGAAGCTATTGCTGGACGTTTGGTAGAAAAAGCTTCTCCGGCCGAGAAAAAAACTTTTGGTGCACCATGCAGGTACATTTGAGTTTCCCAGGCAAACTAAAGCAGTGACACCAAAGTTTCTAGTTTCTGTTTGTGTCTACCCTGAGGAGGTTTGAGGCCAGCTATGTCTTTCAGTACTATCTCTTTTGGTTTGGAAGCTATTGCTGGACGTTTGGTAGAAAAAGCTTCTCCGGCCGAGAAAAACACTTTTGGTGCACCATGCAGGTACATTTGAGTTTCCCAGGCAAACGAAAGCAGTTATACCAAAGTTTCTAGTTTCTGTTTGTGTCTCCCCTGAGGAGGATTCAGGCCAGCTATGTCTTTCAGTACTATCTCTTTTGGTTTGGAAGCTATTGCTGGACGTTTGGTAGAAAAAGCTTCTCCGGCCGAGAAAAACAATTTTGGTGCACCATGCAGGTACATTTGAGTTTCCCAGGCAAACAAAAGTAGTGACACAAAAGTTTCTAGTTTCTGTTTGTGTCTCCCCTGAGGAGGATTCAGGCCAGCAATGTCTTTCAGTACTATCTCTTTTGGTTTGGAAGCTATTGCTGGACGTTTGGTAGAAAAAGCTTCTCCGGCCGAGAAAAACACTTTTGGTGCACCATGCAGGTACATTTGAGTTTCCCAGGCAAACGAAAGCAGTGACACCAAAGTTTCTAGTTTCTGTTTGTGTCTCCCCTGAGGAGGTTTGAGGCCAGCTATGTCTTTCAGTACTATCTCTTTTGGTTTAGGAGCTATTGCTGGACGTTTGCTAGAAAAAGCTGCGCCGGCCGAGAGAAACACTTTTGGTGCACCATGCAGGTACATTTGAGTGTCCCAGGCAAACGAAAGCAGTGACACCAAAGTTTCTAGTTTCTGTTTGTGTCTCCCCTGAGGAGGTTTCAGGCCAGCTATGTCTTTCAGTACTATCACTTTTGGTTTGGAAACTATTGCTGGACGTTTGGTAGAAAAAGCTTCTCCGGCCGAGAAAAACACTTTTGGTGCACCATGCAGGTACATTTGAGTTTCCCAGGCAAACGAAAGCAGTGACACCAAAGTTTCTAGTTTCTGTTTGTGTCTCCCCTGAGGAGGTTTCAGGCCAGCTATGTCTTTCAGTACTATCTCTTTTGGTTTGGAAGCTATTGCTGGACGTTTGGTAGAAAAAGCTTCTCTTGCCGAGAAAAACACTTTTGTTGCACCATGCAGGTACATTTGAGTTTCCCAGGCAAACGAAAGCAGTTACACCAAAGTTTCTAGTTTCTGTTTGTGTCTCCCCTGAGGAGGTTTCAGGCCAGCTATGTCTTTCAGTACTATCTCTTTTGGTTTGGAAGCTATTGCTGGACGTTTGGTACAAAAAGCTTCTCCGGCCGAGAAAAACACTTTTGGTGCACCATGCAGGTACATTTGAGTTTCCCAGGCAAACGAAAGCAGTGACACCAAAGTTTCTAGTTTCTGTTTGTGTCTCCCCTGAGAAGGTTTCAGGCCAGCTATGTCTTTCAGTACTATCTCTTTTGGTTTGGAAGCTATTGCTGGACGTTTGGTAGAAAAAGCTTCTCCGGCCGAGAAAAACACTTTTGGTGCACCATGCAGGTACATTTGAGTTTCCCAGGCAAACGAAAGCAGTGACACCAAAGTTTCTAGTTTCTGTTTGTGTCTCCCCTGAGGAGGTTTGAGGCCAGCTATGTCTTTCAGTACTATCTCTTTTGGTTTGGAAGCTATTGCTGGACGTTTGGTAGAAAAAGCTTCTCCGGCCGAGAAAAACACTTTTGGTGCACCATGCAGGTACATTTGAGTTTCCCAGGCAAACGAAAGCAGTGACACCAAAGTTTCTAGTTTCTGTTTGTGTCTCCCCTGAGGAGGTTTCAGGCCAGCTATGTCTTTCAGTACTATCTCTTTTGGTTTGGAAGCTATTGCTGGACGTTTGGTACAAAAAGCTGCTCTGTCCGAGAAAAACACTTTTGGTGCACCATGCAGGTACATTTGAGTTTCCCAGGCAAACGAAAGCAGTGACACCAAAGTTTCTAGTTTCTGTTTGTGTCTCCCCTGAGGAGGTTTCAGGCCAGCTATGTCTTTCAGTACTATCTCTTTTGGTTTGGAAGCTATTGCTGGACGTTTGGTACAAAAAGCTGCCCCGGCTGAGAAAAACACTTTTGGTGCACCATGCAGGTACATTTGAGTTTCCCAGGCAAACGAAAGCAGTTACACCAAAGATTCTAGTTTCTGTTTGTGTCTCCCCTGAGGAGGTTTCAGGCCAGCAATGTCTTTCAGTACTATCTCTTTTGGTTTGGAAGCTATTGCTGGACGTTTGGTAAAAAAAGCTGCTCCGGCCGAGAAAAACACTTTTGGTGCACCATGCAGGTACATTTGAGTTTCCCAGGCAAACGAAAGCAGTTACACCAAAGTTTCTAGTTTCTGTTTGTGTCTCCCCTGAGGAAGTTTCAGGCCAGCTATGTCTTTCAGTACTATCTCTTTTGGTATGGAAGCTATTGCTGGAAGTTTGGCATGTTTGGCAGAAAAAGCTTCTCCGGCCGAGAAAAACACTTTTGGTGCACCATGTAGGTACATTTGAGTTTCCCAGGCAAACGAAAGCAGTTACACCAAAGTTTCTAGTTTCTGTTTGTGTCTCCCCTGAGGAGGTTTCAGGCCAGCTATGTCTTTCAGTACTATCTCTTTTGGTTTGGAAGCTATTGCTGGACGTTTGGTAGAAAAAGCTGCTCCGGCCGAGAAAAACACTTTTGGTGCACCATGCAGGTACATTTGAGTTTCCTAGGCAAACGAAAGCAGTGACACCAAAGTTTCTAGTTTCTGTTTGTGTCTCCCCTGAGGAGGTTTCAGGCCAGCTATGTCTTTCAGTACTATCTCTTTTGGTTTGGAAGCTATTGCTGGACGTTTGGTAGAAAAAGCTTCTCCGTCCGAGAAAAACACTTTTGGTGCACCATGCAGGTACATTTGAGTTTCCCAGGCAAACGAAAGCAGTGACACCAAAGTTTCTAGTTTCTGTTTGTGTCTCCCCTGAGGAAGTTTCAGGCCAGCTATGTCTTTCAGTACTATCTCTTTTGGTATGGAAGCTATTGCTGGACGTTTGGCATGTTTGGCAGAAAAAGCTTCTCCGGCCGAGAAAAACACTTTTGGTGCACCATGCAGGTACATTTGAGTTTCCCAGGCAAACGAAAGCAGTGACACCAAAGTTTCTAGTTTCTGTTTGTGTCTACCCTGAGGAGGTTTCAGGCCAGCTATGTCTTTCAGTACTATCTCTTTTGGTTTGGAAGCTATTGCTGGACGTTTGGTAGAATAAGCTTCTCCGGCAGAAAAAAACACTTTTGGTGCACCATGCAGGTACATTTGAGTTTCCCAGGCAAACGAAAGCAGTGACACCAAAGTTTCTAGTTTCTGTTTGTGTCTCCCCTGAGGAGGATTCAGGCCAGCTATGTCTTTCAGTACTATCTCTTTTGGTTTGGAAGCTATTGCTGGACGTTTGGTAGAAAAAGCTTCTCCGGCCGAGAAAAACACTTTTGGTGCACCATGCAGGTACATTTGAGTTTCCCAGGCAAACAAAAGCAGTGACACAAAAGTTTCTAGTTTCTGTTTGTCTCTCCCCTGAGGAGGATTCAGGCCAGCAATGTCTTTCAGTACTATCTCTTTTGGTTTGGAAGCTATTGCTGGACGTTTGGTAGAAAAAGCTTCTCCGGCCGAGAAAAAAACTTTTGGTGCACCATGCAGGTACATTTGAGTTTCCCAGGCAAACTAAAGCAGTGACACCAAAGTTTCTAGTTTCTGTTTGTGTCTACCCTGAGGAGGTTTGAGGCCAGCTATGTCTTTCAGTACTATCTCTTTTGGTTTGGAAGCTATTGCTGGACGTTTGGTAGAAAAAGCTTCTCCGGCCGAGAAAAACACTTTTGGTGCACCATGCAGGTACATTTGAGTTTCCCAGGCAAACGAAAGCAGTTATACGAAAGTTTCTAGTTTCTGTTTGTGTCTCCCCTGAGGAGGATTCAGGCCAGCTATGTCTTTCAGTACTATCTCTTTTGGTTTGGAAGCTATTGCTGGACGTTTGGTAGAAAAAGCTTCTCCGGCCGAGAAAAACAATTTTGGTGCACCATGCAGGTACATTTGAGTTTCCCAGGCAAACAAAAGTAGTGACACAAAAGTTTCTAGTTTCTGTTTGTGTCTCCCCTGAGGAGGATTCAGGCCAGCAATGTCTTTCAGTACTATCTCTTTTGGTTTGGAAGCTATTGCTGGACGTTTGGTAGAAAAAGCTTCTCCGGCCGAGAAAAACACTTTTGGTGCACCATGCAGGTACATTTGAGTTTCCCAGGCAAACGAAAGCAGTGACACCAAAGTTTCTAGTTTCTGTTTGTGTCTCCCCTGAGGAGGTTTGAGGCCAGCTATGTCTTTCAGTACTATCTCTTTTGGTTTAGGAGCTATTGCTGGACGTTTGCTAGAAAAAGCTGCGCCGGCCGAGAGAAACACTTTTGGTGCACCATGCAGGTACATTTGAGTGTCCCAGGCAAACGAAAGCAGTGACACCAAAGTTTCTAGTTTCTGTTTGTGTCTCCCCTGAGGAGGTTTCAGGCCAGCTATGTCTTTCAGTACTATCACTTTTGGTTTGGAAACTATTGCTGGACGTTTGGTAGAAAAAGCTTCTCCGGCCGAGAAAAACACTTTTGGTGCACCATGCAGGTACATTTGAGTTTCCCAGGCAAACGAAAGCAGTGACACCAAAGTTTCTAGTTTCTGTTTGTGTCTCCCCTGAGGAGGTTTCAGGCCAGCTATGTCTTTCAGTACTATCTCTTTTGGTTTGGAAGCTATTGCTGGACGTTTGGTAGAAAAAGCTTCTCTTGCCGAGAAAAACACTTTTGTTGCACCATGCAGGTACATTTGAGTTTCCCAGGCAAACGAAAGCAGTTACACCAAAGTTTCTAGTTTCTGTTTGTGTCTCCCCTGAGGAGGTTTCAGGCCAGCTATGTCTTTCAGTACTATCTCTTTTGGTTTGGAAGCTATTGCTGGACGTTTGGTACAAAAAGCTTCTCCGGCCGAGAAAAACACTTTTGGTGCACCATGCAGGTACATTTGAGTTTCCCAGGCAAACGAAAGCAGTGACACCAAAGTTTCTAGTTTCTGTTTGTGTCTCCCCTGAGGAGGTTTCAGGCCAGCTATGTCTTTCAGTACTATCTCTTTTGGTTTGGAAGCTATTGCTGGACGTTTGGTAGAAAAAGCTTCTCCGGCCGAGAAAAACACTTTTGGTGCACCATGCAGGTACATTTGAGTTTCCCAGGCAAACGAAAGCAGTGACACCAAAGTTTCTAGTTTCTGTTTGTGTCTCCCCTGAGGAGGTTTGAGGCCAGCTATGTCTTTCAGTACTATCTCTTTTGGTTTGGAAGCTATTGCTGGACGTTTGGTAGAAAAAGCTTCTCCGGCCGAGAAAAACACTTTTGGTGCACCATGCAGGTACATTTGAGTTTCCCAGGCAAACGAAAGCAGTGACACCAAAGTTTCTAGTTTCTGTTTGTGTCTCCCCTGAGGAGGTTTCAGGCCAGCTATGTCTTTCAGTACTATCTCTTTTGGTTTGGAAGCTATTGCTGGACGTTTGGTAGAAAAAGCTGCTCCGGCCGAGAAAAACACTTTTGGTGCACCATGCAGGTACATTTGAGTTTCCCAGGCAAACGAAAGCAGTGACACCAAAGTTTCTAGTTTCTGTTTGAGTCTCCCCTGAGGAGGTTTCAGGCCAGCTATGTCTTTCAGTACTATCACTTTTGGTTTGGAAGCTATTGCTGGATGTTTGGTAGAAAAAGCTGCTCCGGCCGAGAAAAACACTTTTGGTGCACCATGCAGGTACATTTGAGTTTCCCAGGCAAACGAAAGCAGTTACACCAAAGTTTCTAGTTTCTGTTTGTGTCTCCCCTGAGGAAGTTTCAGGCCAGCTATGTCTTTCAGTACTATCTCTTTTGGTTTGGAAGCTATTGCTGGACGTTTGGTAGAAAAAGCTTCTCCGGCCGAGAAAAACACTTTTGGTGCACCATGCAGGTACATTTGAGTTTCCCAGGCAAACGAAAGCAGTGACACCAAAGTTTCTAGTTTCTGTTTGTGTCTCCCCTGAGGAGGATTCAGGCCAGCTATGTCTTTCAGTACTATCTCTTTTGGTTTGGAAGCTATTGCTGGACGTTTGGTAGAAAAAGCTTCTCCGGCCGAGAAAAACACTTTTGGTGCACCATGCAGGTACATTTGAGTTTCACAGGCAAACAAAAGCAGTGACACAAAAGTTTCTAGTTTCTGTTTGTCTCTCCCCTGAGGAGGATTCAGGCCAGCAATGTCTTTCAGTACTATCTCTTTTGGTTTGGAAGCTATTGCTGGACATTTGGTAGAAAAAGCTTCTCCGGCCGAGAAAAACACTTTTGGTGCACCATGCAGGTACATTTGAGTTTCCCAGGCAAACGAAAGCAGTGACACCAAAGTTTCTAGTTTCTGTTTGTGTCTCCCCTGAGGAGGTTTCAGGCCAGCTATGTCTTTCAGTACTATCTCTTTTGGTTTGGAAGCTATTGCTGGACGTTTGGTAGAAAAAGCTTCTCCGGCCGAGAAAAACACTTTTGTTGCACCATGCAGGTACATTTGAGTTTCCCAGGCAAACGAAAGCAGTGACACCAAAGTTTCTAGTTTCTGTTTGTGTCTCCCCTGAGGAGGTTTCAGGCCAGCTATGTCTTTCAGTACTATCACTTTTGGTTTGGAAACTATTGCTGGACGTTTGGTAGAAAAAGCTTCTCCGGCCGAGAAAAACACTTTTGGTGCACCATGCAGGTACATTTGAGTTTCCCAGGCAAACGAAAGCAGTGACACCAAAGTTTCTAGTTTCTGTTTGTGTCTCCCCTGAGGAGGTTTCAGGCCAGCTATGTCTTTCAGTACTATCTCTTTTGGTTTGGAAGCTATTGCTGGACGTTTGGTAGAAAAAGCTGCTCCGGCCGAGAAAAACACTTTTGGTGCACCATGCAGGTACATTTGAGTTTCCCAGGCAAACGAAAGCAGTTACACCAAAGTTTCTAGTTTCTGTTTGTGTCTCCCCTGAGGAGGTTTCAGGCCAGCTATGTCTTTCAGTACTATCTCTTTTGGTTTGGAAGCTATTGCTGGACGTTTGGTAGAAAAAGCTTCTCCGGCCGAGAAAAACACTTTTGGTGCACCATGCAGGTACATTTGAGTTTCCCAGGCAAACGAAAGCAGTGACACCAAAGATTCTAGTTTCTGTTTGTGTCTCCCCTGAGGAGGTTTGAGGCCAGCTATGTCTTTCAGTACTATCTCTTTTGGTTTGGAAGCTATTGCTGGACGTTTGGTAGAAAAAGCTTCTCCGGCCGAGAAAAACACTTTTGGTGCACCATGCAGGTACATTTGAGTTTCCCAGGCAAACGAAAGCAGTGACACCAAAGTTTCTAGTTTCTGTTTGTGTCTCCCCTGAGGAGGTTTCAGGCCAGCTATGTCTTTCAGTACTATCTCTTTTGGTTTGGAAGCTATTGCTGGACGTTTGGTAGAAAAAGCTGCTCCGGCCGAGAAAAACACTTTTGGTGCACCATGCAGGTACATTTGAGTTTCCCAGGCAAACGAAAGCAGTGACACCAAAGTTTCTAGTTTCTGTTTGTGTCTCCCCTGAGGAAGTTTCAGGCCAGCTATGTCTTTCAGTACTATCTCTTTTGGTATGGAAGCTATTGCTGGAAGTTTGGCATGTTTGGCAGAAAAAGCTTCTCCGGCCGAGAAAAACACTTTTGGTGCACCATGCAGGTACATTTGAGTTTCCCAGGCAAACGAAAGCAGTTACACCAAAGTTTCTAGTTTCTGTTTGTGTCTCCCCTGAGGAGGTTTCAGGCCAGCTATGTCTTTCAGTACTATCTCTTTTGGTTTGGAAGCTATTGCTGGACGTTTGGTAGAAAAAGCTGCTCTGGCCGAGAAAAACACTTTTGGTGCACCATGCAGGTACATTTGAGTTTCCCAGGCAAATGAAAGCAGTTACACCAAAGTTTCTAGTTTCTGTTTGTGTCTCCCCTGAGGAAGTTTCAAGCCAGCTATGTCTTTCAGTACTATCTCTTTTGGTTTGGAAGCTATTGCTGGACGTTTGGCATGTTTGGTAGAAAAAGCTGCTCTGGCCGAGAAAAACACTTTTGGTGCACCATGGAGGTACATTTGAGTTACCCAGGCAAACGAAAGCAGTTACACCAAAGTTTCTAGTTTCTGTTTGTGTCTCCCCTGAGGAGGTTTCAGGCCAGCTATGTCTTTCAGTACTATCTCTTTTGGTTTGGAAGCTATTGCTGGACGTTTGGTAGAAAAAGCTTCTCCGGCCGAGAAAAACACTTTTGGTGCACCATGCAGGTACATTTGAGTTTCCCAGGCAAACGAAAGCAGTGACACCAAAGTTTCTAGTTTCTGTTTGAGTCTCCCCTGAGGAGGTTTCAGGCCAGCTATGTCTTTCAGTACTATCACTTTTGGTTTGGAATCTATTGCTGGATGTTTGGTAGAAAAAGCTGCTCCGGCCGAGAAAAACACTTTTGGTGCACCATGCAGGTACATTTGAGTTTCCCAGGCAAACGAAAGCAGTTACACCAAAGTTTCTAGTTTCTGTTTGTGTCTCCCCTGAGGAAGTTTCAGGCCAGCAATGTCTTTCAGTACTATCTCTTTTGGTATGGAAGCTATTGCTGGAAGTTTGGCATGTTTGGCAGAAAAAGCTTCTCCGGCCGAGAAAAACACTTTTGGTGCACCATGCAGGTACATTTGAGTTTCCCAGGCAAACGAAAGCAGTTACACCAAAGTTTCTAGTTTCTGTTTGTGTCTCCCCTGAGGAAGTTTCAGGCCAGCTATGTCTTTCAGTACTATCTCTTTTGGTATGGAAGCTATTGCTGGACGTTTGGTAGAAAAAGCTGCTCAGGCCGAGAAAAACACTTTTGGTGCACCATGCAGGTACATTTGAGTTTCCCAGGCAAATGAAAGCAGTTACACCAAAGTTTCTAGTTTCTGTTTGTGTCTCCCCTGAGGAGGTTTGAGGCCAGCTATGTCTTTCAGTACTATCTCTTTTGGTTTGGAAGCTATTGCTGGACGTTTGGTAGAAAAAGCTGCTCTGGCCGAGAAAAACACTTTTGGTGCACCATGCAGGTACATTTGAGTTTCCCAGGCAAATGAAAGCAGTTACACCAAAGTTTCTAGTTTCTGTTTGTGTCTCCCCTGAGGAAGTTTCAGGCCAGCTATGTCTTTCAGTACTATCTCTTTTGGTTTGGAAGCTATTGCTGGACGTTTGGCATGTTTGGTATAAAAAGCTGCTCTGGCCGAGAAAAACACTTTTGGTGCACCATGCAGGTACATTTGAGTTACCCAGGCAAACGAAAGCAGTTACACCAAAGTTTCTAGTTTCTGTTTGTGTCTCCCCTGAGGAGGTTTCAGGCCAGCAATGTCTTTCAGTACTATCTCTTTTGGTTTGGAAGCTATTGCTGGACGTTTGGTATGTTTCGTAGAAAAAGCTGCTCTGGCCGAGAAAAACACTTTTGGTGCACCATGCAGGTACATTTGAGTTTCCCAGGCAAACGAAAGCAGTGACACCAAAGTTTCTAGTTTCTGTTTGTGTCTCCCCTGAGGAGGTTTCAGGCCAGCTATGTCTTTCAGTACTATCACTTTTGGTTTGGAAGCTATTGCTGGACGTTTGGTAGAAAAAGCTGCTCCGGCCGAGAAAAACACTTTTGGTGCACCATGCAGGTACATTTGAGTTTCCCAGGCAAACGAAAGCAGTTACACCAAAGTTTCTAGTTTCTGTTTGTGTCTCCCCTGAGGAGGTTTCAGGCTAGCAATGTCTTTCAGTACTATCTCTTTTGGTTTGGAAGCTATTGCTGGACGTTTGGTAGAAAAAGCTTCTCCAGCCGAGAAAAACACTTTTGGTGCACCATGCAGGTACATTTGAGTTTCCCAGGCAAACGAAAGCAGTGACACCAAAGTTTCTAGTTTCTGTTTGTGTCTCCCCTGAGGAAGTTTCAGGCCAGCTATGTCTTTCAGTACTATCTCTTTTGGTATGGAAGCTATTGCTGGACGTTTGGCATGTTTGGCAGAAAAAGCTTCTCCGGCCGAGAAAAACACTTTTGGTGCACCATGCAGGTACATTTGAGTTTCCCAGGCAAACGAAAGCAGTGACACCAAAGTTTCTAGTTTCTGTTTGTGTCTCCCCTGAGGAGGTTTCAGGCCAGCTATGTCTTTCAGTACTATCTCTTTTGGTTTGGAAGCTATTGCTGGACGTTTGGTAGAAAAAGCTTCTCCGGCCGAGAAAAACACTTTTGGTGCACCATGCAGGTACATTTGAGTTTCCCAGGCAAACAAAAGCAGTGACACAAAAGTTTCTAGTTTCTGTTTGTCTCTCCCCTGAGGAGGATTCAGGCCAGCAATGTCTTTCAGTACTATCTCTTTTGGTTTGGAAGCTATTGCTGGACGTTTGGTAGAAAAAGCTTCTCCGGCCGAGAAAAAAACTTTTGGTGCACCATGCAGGTACATTTGAGTTTCCCAGGCAAACGAAAGCAGTGACACCAAAGTTTCTAGTTTCTGTTTGTGTCTCCCCTGAGGAGGTTTCAGGCCAGCTATGTCTTTCAGTACTATCTCTTTTGGTTTGGAAGCTATTGCTGGACGTTTGCTAGAAAAAGCTGCGCCGGCCGAGAGAAACACTTTTGGTGCACCATGCAGGTACATTTGAGTGTCCCAGGCAAACAAAAGCAGTGACACCAAAGTTTCTAGTTTCTGTTTGTGTCTCCCCTGAGGAGGTTTCAGGCCAGCTATGTCTTTCAGTACTATCACTTTTGGTTTGGAAACTATTGCTGGACGTTTGGTAGAAAAAGCTTCTCCGGCCGAGAAAAACACTTTTGGTGCACCATGCAGGTACATTTGAGTTTCCCAGGCAAACGAAAGCAGTGACACCAAAGTTTCTAGTTTCTGTTTGTGTCTCCCCTGAGGAGGTTTCAGGCCAGCTATGTCTTTCAGTACTATCTCTTTTGGTTTGGAAGCTATTGCTGGACGTTTGGTAGAAAAAGCTGCTCCGGCCGAGAAAAACACTTTTGGTGCACCATGCAGGTACATTTGAGTTTCCCAGGCAAACGAAAGCAGTTACACCAAAGTTTCTAGTTTCTGTTTGTGTCTCCCCTGAGGAGGTTTCAGGCCAGCTATGTCTTTCAGTACTATCCCTTTTGGTTTGGAAGCTATTGCTGGACGTTTGGTAGAAAAAGCTTCTCCGGCCGAGAAAAACACTTTTGGTGCACCATGCAGGTACATTTGAGTTTCCCAGGCAAACGAAAGCAGTGACACCAAAGTTTCTAGTTTCTGTTTGTGTCTCCCCTGAGGAGGTTTCAGGCCAGCTATGTCTTTCAGTACTATCTCTTTTGGTTTGGAAGCTATTGCTGGACGTTTGGTAGAAAAAGCTTCTCCGGCCGAGAAAAACACTTTTGGTGCACCATGCAGGTACATTTGAGTTTCCCAGGCAAACTAAAGCAGTGACACCAAAGTTTCTAGTTTCTGTTTGTGTCTCCCCTGAGGAGGTTTGAGGCCAGCTATGTCTTTCAGTACTATCTCTTTTGGTTTGGAAGCTATTGCTGGACGTTTGTTAGAAAAAGCTTCTCCGGCCGAGAAAAACACTTTTGGTGCACCATGCAGGTACATTTGAGTTTCCCAGGCAAACGAAAGCAGTGACACCAAAGTTTCTAGTTTCTGTTTGTGTCTCCCCTGAGGAGGTTTCAGGCCAGCTATGTCTTTCAGTACTATCTCTTTTGGTTTGGAAGCTATTGCTGGACGTTTGGTAGAAAAAGCTTCTCCGGCTGAGAAAAACACTTTTGGTGCACCATGCAGGTACATTTGAGTTTCCCAGGCAAACGAAAGCAGTTATACCAAAGTTTCTAGTTTCTGTTTGTGTCTCCCCTGAGGAGGATTCAGGCCAGCTATGTCTTTCAGTACTATCTCTTTTGGTTTGGAAGCTATTGCTGGACGTTTGGTAGAAAAAGCTGCTCCGGCCGAGAAAAACACTTTTGGTGCACCATGCAGGTACATTTGAGTTTCCCAGGCAAACAAAAGCAGTGACACAAAAGTTTCTAGTTTCTGTTTGTGTCTCCCCTGAGGAGGATTCAGGCCAGCAATGTCTTTCAGTACTATCTCTTTTGGTTTGGAAGCTATTGCTGGACGTTTGGTAGAAAAAGCTTCTCCGGCCGAGAAAAACACTTTTGGTGCACCATGCAGGTACATTTGAGTTTCCCAGGCAAACGAAAGCAGTGACACCAAAGTTTCTAGTTTCTGTTTGTGTCTCCCCTGAGGAGGTTTGAGGCCAGCTATGTCTTTCAGTACTATCTCTTTTGGTTTGGAAGCTATTGCTGGACGTTTGCTAGAAAAAGCTGCGCCGGCCGAGAGAAACACTTTTGGTGCACCATGCAGGTACATTTGAGTTTCCCAGGCAAACAAAAGCAGTGACACCAATGTTTCTAGTTTCTGTTTATGTCTCCCCTGAGGAGGTTTCAGGCCAGCTATGTCTTTCAGTACTATCACTTTTGGTTTGGAAACTATTGCTGGACGTTTGGTAGAAAAAGCTTCTCCGGCCGAGAAAAACACTTTTGGTGCACCATGCAGGTATATTTGAGTTTCCCAGGCAAACGAAAGCAGTTACACCAAAGTTTCTAGTTTCTGTTTGTGTCTCCCCTGAGGAGGTTTCAGGCCAGCTATGTCTTTCAGTACTATCTCTTTTGGTTTGGAAGCTATTGCTGGACGTTTGGTAGAAAAAGCTGCTCCGGCCGAGAAAAACACTTTTGGTGCACCATGCAGGTACATTTGAGTTTCCCAGGCAAACGAAAGCAGTTACACCAAAGTTTCTAGTTTCTGTTTGTGTCTCCCCTGAGGAGGTTTCAGGCCAGCTATGTCTTTCAGTACTATCTCTTTTGGTTTGGAAGCTATTGCTGGACGTTTGGTAGAAAAAGCTTCTCCGGCCGAGAAAAACACTTTTGGTGCACCATGCAGGTACATTTGAGTTTCCCAGGCAAACGAAAGCAGTGACACCAAAGTTTCTAGTTTCTGTTTGTGTCTCCCCTGAGGAGGTTTCAGGCCAGCTATGTCTTTCAGTACTATCTCTTTTGGTTTGGAAGCTATTGCTGGACGTTTGGTAGAAAAAGCTTCTCCGGCCGAGAAAAACACTTTTGGTGCACCATGCAGGTACATTTGAGTTTCCCAGGCAAACGAAAGCAGTGACACCAAAGTTTCTAGTTTCTGTTTGTGTCTCCCCTGAGGAGGTTTCAGGCCAGCTATGTCTTTCAGTACTATCTCTTTTGGTTTGGAAGCTATTGCTGGACGTTTGGTAGAAAAAGCTTCTCCGGCCGAGAAAAACACTTTTGGTGCACCATGCAGGTACATTTGAGTTTCCCAGGCAAACGAAAGCAGTGACACCAAAGTTTCTAGTTTCTGTTTGTGTCTCCCCTGAGGAGGTTTCAGGCCAGCTATGTCTTTCAGTACTATCTCTTTTGGTTTGGAAGCTATTGCTGGACGTTTGGTAGAAAAAGCTTCTCCGGCCGAGAAAAACACTTTTGGTGCACCATGCAGGTACATTTGAGTTTCCCAGGCAAACGAAAGCAGTGACACCAAAGTTTCTAGTTTCTGTTTGTGTCTCCCCTGAGGAGGTTTCAGGCCAGCTATGTCTTTCAGTACTATCTCTTTTGGTTTGGAAGCTATTGCTGGACGTTTGGTAGAAAAAGCTTCTCCGGCCGAGAAAAACACTTTTGGTGCACCATGCAGGTACATTTGAGTTTCCCAGGCAAACGAAAGCAGTGACACCAAAGTTTCTAGTTTCTGTTTGAGTCTCCCCTGAGGAGGTTTCAGGCCAGCTATGTCTTTCAGTACTATCTCTTTTGGTTTGGAAGCTATTGCTGGACGTTTGGTAGAAAAAGCTGCTCTGGCCGAGAAAAACACTTTTGGTGCACCATGCAGGTACATTTGAGTTTCCCAGGCAAACGAAAGCAGTTACACCAAAGTTTCTAGTTTCTGTTTGTGTCTCCCCTGAGGAAGTTTCAGGCCAGCTATGTCTTTCAGTACTATCTCTTTTGGTATGGAAGCTATTGCTGGACGTTTGGTAGAAAAAGCTGCTCCGGCCGAGAAAAACACTTTTGGTGCACCATGCAGGTACATTTGAGTTACCCAGGCAAACGAAAGCAGTTACACCAAAGTTTCTAGTTTCTGTTTGTGTCTCCCCTGAGGAGGTTTCAGGCCAGCTATGTCTTTCAGTACTATCTCTTTTGGTTTGGAAGCTATTGCTGGACGTTTGGTAGAAAAAGCTTCTCCGGCCGAGAAAAACACTTTTGGTGCACCATGCAGGTACATTTGAGTTTCCCAGGCAAACGAAAGCAGTGACACCAAAGTTTCTAGTTTCTGTTTGTGTCTCCCCTGAGGAAGTTTCAGGCCAGCTATGTCTTTCAGTACTATCTCTTTTGGTTTGGAAGCTATTGCTGGACGTTTTGCATGTTTGGTAGAAAAAGCTTCTTCGGCCGAGAGAAACACTTTTGGTGCACCATGCAGGTACATTTGAGTTTCCCAGGCAAACGAAAGCAGTGACACCAAAGTTTCTAGTTTCTGTTTGTGTCTCCCCTGAGGAGGTTTCAGGCCAGCAATGTCTTTCAGTACTATCTCTTTTGGTTTGGAAGCTATTGCTGGACGTTTGGTAGAAAAAGCTGCCCCGGCCGAGAAAAACACTTTTGGTGCACCATGCAGGTACATTTGAGTTTCCCAGGCAAACGAAAGCAGTTACACCAAAGTTTCTAGTTTCTGTTTGTGTCTCCCCTGAGGAGGTTTCAGGCCAGCAATGTCTTTCAGTACTATCTCTTTTGGTTTGGAAGCTATTGCTGGACGTTTGGTAGAAAAAGCTGCCCCGGCCGAGAAAAACACTTTTGGTGCACCATGAAGGTACATTTGAGTTTCCCAGGCAAACCAAAGCAGTTACACCAAATATTCTAGTTTCTGTTTGTGTCTCCCCTGAGGAGGTTTCAGGCCAGCTATGTCTTTCAGTACTATCTCTTTTGGTTTGGAAGCTATTGCTGGACGTTTGGTAGAAAAAGCTTCTCCAGCCGAGAAAAACACTTTTGGTGCACCATGCAGGTACATTTGAGTTTCCCAGGCAAACGAAAGCAGTTACACCAAAGTTTCTAGTTTCTGTTTGTGTCTCCCCTGAGGAGGTTTCAGGCCAGCTATGTCTTTCAGTACTATCTCTTTTGGTTTGGAAGCTATTGCTGGACGTTTGGTAGAAAAAGCTTCTCCGGCCGAGAAAAACACTTTTGGTGCACCATGCAGGTACATTTGAGTTTCCCAGGCAAACGAAAGCAGTTATACCAAAGTTTCTAGTTTCTGTTTGTGTCTCCCCTGAGGAGGTTTCAGGCCAGCTATGTCTTTCAGTACTATCTCTTTTGGTTTGGAAGCTATTGCTGGACGTTTGGTAGAAAAAGCTGCCCCGGCCGAGAAAAACACTTTTGGTGCACCATGCAGGTACATTTGAGTTTCCCAGGCAAACGAAAGCAGTTACACCAAAGTTTCTAGTTTCTGTTTGTGTCTCCCCTGAGGAGGTTTCAGGCCAGCAATGTCTTTCAGTACTATCTCTTTTGGTTTGGAAGCTATTGCTGGACGTTTGGTAGAAAAAGCTGCCCCGGCCGAGAAAAACTCTTTTGGTGCACCATGCAGGTACATTTGAGTTTCCCAGGCAAATGAAAGCAGTTACACCAAAGTTTCTAGTTTCTGTTTGTGTCTCCCCTGAGGAGGTTTCAGGCCAGCTATGTCTTTCAGTACTATCTCTTTTGGTTTGGAAGCTATTGCTGGACGTTTGGTAGAAAAAGCTTCTCCGGCCGAGAGAAACACTTTTGGTGCACCATGCAGGTACATTTGAGTTTCCCAGGCAAACGAAAGCAGTGACACCAAAGTTTCTAGTTTCTGTTTGTGTCTCCCCTGAGGAGGTTTCAGGCCAGCTATGTCTTTCAGTACTATCTCTTTTGGTTTGGAAGCTATTGCTGGACGTTTGGTAGAAAAAGCTTCTCCAGCCGAGAAAAACACTTTTGGTGCACCATGCAGGTACATTTGAGTTTCCCAGGCAAACGAAAGCAGTTACACCAAAGTTTCTAGTTTCTGTTTGTGTCTCCCCTGAGGAGGTTTCAGGCCAGCTATGTCTTTCAGTACTATCTCTTTTGGTTTGGAAGCTATTGCTGGACGTTTGGTAGAAAAAGCTGCCCCGGCCGAGAAAAACACTTTTGGTGCACCATGCAGGTACATTTGAGTTTCCCAGGCAAACGAAAGCAGTGACACCAAAGTTTCTAGTTTCTGTTTGTGTCTCCCCTGAGGAGGTTTCAGGCCAGCTATGTCTTTCAGTACTATCTCTTTTGGTTTGGAAGCTATTGCTGGACGTTTGGTAGAAAAAGCTTCTCCGGCCGAGAAAAACACTTTTGGTGCACCATGCAGGTACATTTGAGTTTCCCAGGCAAACGAAAGCAGTGACACCAAAGTTTCTAGTTTCTGTTTGTGTCTCCCCTGAGGAGGTTTCAGGCCAGCTATGTCTTTCAGTACTATCTCTTTTGGTTTGGAAGCTATTGCTGGACGTTTGGTAGAAAAAGCTTCTCCGGCCGAGAAAAACACTTTTGGTGCACCATGCAGGTACATTTGAGTTTCCCAGGCAAACGAAAGCAGTGACACCAAAGTTTCTAGTTTCTGTTTGAGTCTCCCCTGAGGAGGTTTCAGGCCAGCTATGTCTTTCAGTACTATCACTTTTGGTTTGGAAGCTATTGCTGGATGTTTGGTAGAAAAAGCTGCTCCGGCCGAGAAAAACACTTTTGGTGCACCCTGCAGGTACATTTGAGTTTCCCAGGCAAACGAAAGCAGTTACACCAAAGTTTCTAGTTTCTGTTTGTGTCTCCCCTGAGGAAGTTTCAGGCCAGCTATGTCTTTCAGTACTATCTCTTTTGGTTTGGAAGCTATTGCTGGAAGTTTGGCATGTTTGGCAGAAAAAGCTTCTCCGGCCGAGAAAAACACTTTTGGTGCACCATGCAGGTACATTTGAGTTTCCCAGGCACACGAAAGCAGTGACACCAAAGTTTCTAGTTTGTGTTTGTGTCTCCCCTGAGGAAGTTTCAGGCCAGCTATGTCTTTCAGTACTATCTCTTTTGGTTTGGAAGCTATTGCTGGACGTTTGGCATGTTTGGTAGAAAAAGCTTCTTCGGCCGAGAGAAACACTTTTGGTGCACCATGCAGGTACATTTGAGTTTCCCAGGCAAACGAAAGCAGTGACACCAAAGTTTCTAGTTTCTGTTTGTGTCTCCCCTGAGGAGGTTTCAGGCCAGCAATGTCTTTCAGTACTATCTCTTTTGGTTTGGAAGCTATTGCTGGACGTTTGGTAGAAAAAGCTTCTCCGGCCGAGAAAAACACTTTTGGTGCACCATGCAGGTACATTTGAGTTTCCCAGGCAAACGAAAGCAGTTACACCAAAGTTTCTAGTTTCTGTTTGTGTCTCCCCTGAGGAGGTTTCAGGCCAGCAATGTCTTTCAGTACTATCTCTTTTGGTTTGGAAGCTATTGCTGGACGTTTGGTAGAAAAAGCTGCCCCGGCCGAGAAAAACACTTTTGGTGCACCATGAAGGTACATTTGAGTTTCCCAGGCAAACCAAAGCAGTTACACCAAAATTTCTAGTTTCTGTTTGTGTCTCCCCTGAGGAGGTTTCAGGCCAGCTATGTCTTTCAGTACTATCTCTTTTGGTTTGGAAGCTATTGCAGGACGTTTGGTAGAAAAAGCTTCTCCGGCCGAGAAAAACACTTTTGGTGCACCATGCAGGTACATTTGAGTTTCCCAGGCAAACGAAAGCAGTGACACCAAAGTTTCTAGTTTCTGTTTGTGTCTCCCCTGAGGAAGTTTCAGGCCAGCAATGTCTTTCAGTACTATCTCTTTTGGTATGGAAGCTATTGCTGGAAGTTTGGCATGTTTGGTAGAAAAAGCTGCTCTGGCCGAGAAAAACACTTTTGGTGCACCATGCAGGTACATTTGAGTTTCCCAGGCAAACGAAAGCAGTTATACCAAAGTTTCTAGTTTCTGTTTGTGTCTCCCCTGAGGAAGTTTCAGGCCAGCTATGTCTTTCAGTACTATCTCTTTTGGTTTGGAAGCTATTGCTGGACGTTTGGTAGAAAAGATTTTCCGGCCGAGAAAAACACTTTTGGTGCACCATGCAGGTACATTTGAGTTACCCAGGCAAACGAAAGCAGTTACACCAAAGTTTCTAGTTTCTGTTTGTGTCTCCCCTGAGGAGGTTTCAGGCCAGCTATGTCTTTCAGTACTATCTCTTTTGGTTTGGAAGCTATTGCTGGACGTTTGGTAGAAAAAGCTTCTCCGGCCGAGAAAAACACTTTTGGTGCACCATGCAGGTACATTTGAGTTTCCCAGGCAAACGAAAGCAGTTACACCAAAGTTTCTAGTTTCTGTTTGTGTCTCCCCTGAGGAAGTTTCAGGCCAGCAATGTCTTTCAGTACTATCTCTTTTGGTATGGAAGCTATTGCTGGACGTTTGGTAGAAAAAGCTTCTCCGGCCGAGAAAAACACTTTTGGTGCACCATGCAGGTACATTTGAGTTTCCCAGGCAAACGAAAGCAGTTACACCAAAGTTTCTAGTTTCTGTTTGTGTCTCCCCTGAGGAGGTTTCAGGCCAGCAATGTCTTTCAGTACTATCTCTTTTGGTTTGGAAGCTATTGCTGGACGTTTGGTAGAAAAAGCTGCCCCGGCCGAGAAAAACTCTTTTGCTGCACCATGCAGGTACATTTGAGTTTCCCAGGCAAATGAAAGCAGTTACACCAAAGTTTCTAGTTTCTGTTTGTGTCTCCCCTGAGGAGGTTTCAGGCCAGCTATGTCTTTCAGTACTATCTCTTTTGGTTTGGAAGCTATTGCTGGACGTTTGGTAGAAAAAGCTTCTCCGGCCGAGAAAAACACTTTTGGTGCACCATGCAGGTACATTTGAGTTTCCCAGGCAAACGAAAGCAGTGACACCAAAGTTTCTAGTTTCTGTTTGTGTCTCCCCTGAGGAGGTTTCAGGCCAGCTATGTCTTTCAGTACTATCTCTTTTGGTTTGGAAGCTATTGCTGGACGTTTGGTAGAAAAAGCTTCTCCAGCCGAGAAAAACACTTTTGGTGCACCATGCAGGTACATTTGAGTTTCCCAGGCAAACGAAAGCAGTTACACCAAAGTTTCTAGTTTCTGTTTGTGTCTCCCCTGAGGAGGTTTCAGGCCAGCTATGTCTTTCAGTACTATCTCTTTTGGTTTGGAAGCTATTGCTGGACGTTTGGTAGAAAAAGCTGCCCCGGTCGAGAAAAACACTTTTGGTGCACCTTGAAGGTACATTTGAGTTTCCCAGGCAAACCAAAACAGTTACACCAAAATTTCTAGTTTCTGTTTGTGTCTCCCCTGAGGAGGTTTCAGGCCAGCTATGTCTTTCAGTACTATCTCTTTTGGTTTGGAAGCTATTGCTGGACGTTTGGTAGAAAAAGCTTCTCCGGCCGAGAAAAACAATTTTGGTGCACCATGCAGGTACATTTGAATTTCCCAGGCAAACAAAAGCAGTTATACCAAAGTTTCTAGTTTCTGTTTGTGTCTCCCCTGAGGAGGTTTCAGGCCAGCTATGTCTTTCAGTACTATCTCTTTTGGTTTGGAAGCTATTGCTGGACGTTTGGTAGAAAAAGCTTCTCCGGCCGAGAAAAACACTTTTGGTGCACCATGCAGGTACATTTGAGTTTCCCAGGCAAACGAAAGCAGTGACACCAAAGTTTCTAGTTTCTGTTTGTGTCTCCCCTGAGGAGGTTTCAGGCCAGCAATGTCTTTCAGTACTATCTCTTTTGGTTTGGAAGCTATTGCTGGACGTTTGGTAGAAAAAGCTGCTCCGGCCGAGAAAAACACTTTTGGTGCACCATGCAGGTACATTTGAGTTTCCCAGGCAAATGAAAGCAGTTACACCAAAATTTCTAGTTTCTGTTTGTGTCTCCCCTGAGGAGGTTTCAGGCCAGCTATGTCTTTCAGTACTATCTCTTTTGGTTTGGAAGCTATTGCTGGACGTTTGGTAGAAAAAGCTTTTCCGGCCGAGAAAAACACTTTTGGTGCACCATGCAGGTACATTTGAGTTTCCCAGGCAAACGAAAGCAGTGACACCAAAGTTTCTAGTTTCTGTTTGTGTCTCCCCTGAGGAGGTTTCAGGCCAGCAATGTCTTTCAGTACTATCTCTTTTGGTTTGAAGCTATTGCTGGACGTTTGGTAGAAAAAGCTTCTCCGGCCGAGAGAAACACTTTTGGTGCACCATGCAGGTACATTTGAGTTTCCCAGGCAAACGAAAGCAGTTACACCAAAGTTTCTAGTTTCTGTTTGTGTCTCCCCTGAGGAGGTTTCTGGCCAGCAATGTCTTTCAGTACTATCTCTTTTGGTTTGGAAGCTATTGCTGGACGTTTGGTAGAAAAAGCTGCCCCGGCCGAGAAAAACACTTTTGGTGCACCATGCAGGTACATTTGAGTTTCCCAGGCAAACGAAAGCAGTGAGACCAAAGTTTCTAGTTTCTGTTTGTGTCTCCCCTGAGGAGGTTTCAGGCCAGCAATGTCTTTCAGTACTATCTCTTTTGGTTTGGAAGCTATTGCTGGACGTTTGGTAGAAAAAGCTGCCCCGGCCGAGAAAAACACTTTTGGTGCACCATGAAGGTCCATTTGAGTTTCCCAGGCAAACCAAAGCAGTTACACCAAAATTTCTAGTTTCTGTTTGTCTCTCCCCTGAGGAGGTTTCAGGCCAGCTATGTCTTTCAGTACTATCTCTTTTGGTTTGGAAGCTATTGCTGGACGTTTGGTAGAAAAAGCTGCTCTGGCCGAGAAAAACACTTTTGGTGCACCATGCAGGTACATTTGAGTTTCCCAGGCAAACGAAAGCAGTGACACCAAAGTTTCTAGTTTCTGTTTGTGTCTCCCCTGAGGAGGTTTCAGGCTAGCAATGTCTTTCAGTACTATCTCTTTTGGTTTGGAAGCTATTGCTGGACGTTTGGTAGAAAAAGCTTCTCCAGCCGAGAAAAACACTTTTGGTGCAGCATGCAGGTACATTTGAGTTTCCTAGGCAAACGAAAGCAGTGACACCAAAGTTTCTAGTTTCTCTTTGTGTCTCCCCTGAGGAAGTTTCAGGCCAGCTATGTCTTTCAGTACTATCTCTTTTGGTATGGAAGCTATTGCTGGACGTTTGGCATGTTTGGCAGAAAAAGCTTCTCCGGCCGAGAAAAACACTTTTGGTGCACCATGCAGGTACATTTGAGTTTCCCAGGCAAACGAAAGCAGTGACACCAAAGTTTCTAGTTTCTGTTTGTGTCTACCCTGAGGAGGTTTCAGGCCAGCTATGTCTTTCAGTACTATCTCTTTTGGTTTGGAAGCTATTGCTGGACGTTTGGTAGAAAAAGCATCTCCGGCCGAGAAAAACACTTTTGGTGCACCATGCAGGTACATTTGAGTTTCCCAGGCAAACGAAAGCAGTTATACCAAAGTTTCTAGTTTCTGTTTGTGTCTCCTCTGAGGAGGATTCAGGCCAGCTATGTCTTTCAGTACTATCTCTTTTGGTTTG
The DNA here is from genome assembly GCA_022605575.1 of Laterallus jamaicensis coturniculus. NCBI lineage: Eukaryota > Metazoa > Chordata > Aves > Gruiformes > Rallidae > Laterallus > Laterallus jamaicensis. The sequence continues at coordinate 84,207,802 of JAKCOX010000003.1, forward strand.
GAAGCTATTGCTGGACGTTTGGTAGAAAAAGCTTCTCCGGCCGAGAAAAACACTTTTGGTGCACCATGCAGGTACATTTGAGTTTCCCAGGCAAACGAAAGCAGTTACACCAAAGTTTCTAGTTTCTGTTTGTCTCTCCCCTGAGGAGGATTCAGGCCAGCAATGTCTTTCAGTACTATCTCTTTTGGTTTGGAAGCTATTGCTGGACGTTTGGTAGAAAAAGCTGCTCCGGCCGAGAAAAACGCTTTTGGTGCACCATGCAGGTACATTTGAGTTTCCCAGGCAAACGAAAGCAGTGACACCAAAGTTTCTAGTTTCTGTTTGTGTCTCCCCTGAGGAGGTTTCAGGCCAGCTATGTCTTTCAGTACTATCTCTTTTGGTTTGGAAGCTATTGCTGGACGTTTGGTAGAAAAAGCTGCTCTTGCCGAGAAAAACACTTTTGGTGCACCATGCAGGTACATTTGAGTGTCCCAGGAAAACAAAAGCAGTGACACCAAAGTTTCTAGTTTCTGTTTGTGTCTCCCCTGAGGAGGTTTCAGGCCAGCTATGTCTTTCAGTACTATCACTTTTGGTTTGGAAACTATTGCTGGACGTTTGGTAGAAAAAGCTTCTCCGGCCGAGAAAAACACTTTTGGTGCACCATGCAGGTACATTTGAGTTTCCCAGGCAAACGAAAGCAGTGACACCAAAGTTTCTAGTTTCTGTTTGTGTCTCCCCTGAGGAGGTTTCAGGCCAGCTATGTCTTTCAGTACTATCTCTTTTGGTTTGGAAGCTATTGCTGGACGTTTGGTAGAAAAAGCTTCTCCGGCCGAGAAAAACACTTTTGGTGCACCATGCAGGTACATTTGAGTTTCCCAGGCAAACGAAAGCAGTGACACCAAAGTTTCTAGTTTCTGTTTGTGTCTCCCCTGAGGAGGTTTCAGGCCAGCTATGTCTTTCAGTACTATCTCTTTTGGTTTGGAAGCTATTGCTGGACGTTTGGTAGAAAAAGCTGCACCGGCCGAGAAAAACACTTTTGGTGCACCATGCAGGTACATTTGAGTTTCCCAGGCAAACGAAAGCAGTGACACCAAAGTTTCTAGTTTCTGTTTGTGTCTCCCCTGAGGAGGTTTCAGGCCAGCTATGTCTTTCAGTACTATCTCTTTTGGTTTGGAAGCTATTGCTGGACGTTTGGTAGAAAAAGCTGCTCCGGCCTAGAAAAACACTTTTGGTGCACCATGCAGGTACATTTGAGTTTCCCAGGCAAACGAAAGCAGTGACACCAAAGTTTCTAGTTTCTGTTTGAGTCTCCCCTGAGGAGGTTTCAGGCCAGCTATGTCTTTCAGTACTATCACTTTTGGTTTGGAAGCTATTGCTGGATGTTTGGTAGAAAAAGCTGCTCCGGCCGAGAAAAACACTTTTGGTGCACCATGCAGGTACATTTGAGTTTCCCAGGCAAACGAAAGCAGTGACACCAAAGTTTCTAGTTTCTGTTTGTGACTCCCCTGAGGAGGTTTCAGGCCAGCTATGTCTTTCAGTACTATCTCTTTTGGTTTGGAAGCTATTGCTGGACGTTTGGTAGAAAAAGCTTCTCCGGCCGAGAGAAACACTTTTGGTGCACCATGCAGGTACATTTGAGTTTCCCAGGCAAACAAAAGCAGTGACACCAAAGTTTCTAGTTTCTGTTTGTGTCTCCCCTGAGGAGGTTTCAGGCCAGGTATGTCTTTCAGTACTATCACTTTTGGTTTGGAAACTATTGCTGGACGTTTGGTAGAAAAAGCTTCTCCGGCCGAGAAAAACACTTTTGGTGCACCATGCAGGTACATTTGAGTTTCCCAGGCAAACGAAAGCAGTGACACCAAAGTTTCTAGTGTCTGTTTGTGTCTCCCCTGAGGAGGTTTCAGGCCAGCTATGTCTTTCAGTACTATCTCTTTTGGTTTGGAAGCTATTGCTGGACGTTTGGTACAAAAAGCTGCTCCGGCCGAGAAAAACACTTTTGGTGCACCATGCAGGTACATTTGAGTTTCCCAGGCAAACGAAAGCAGTTACACCAAAGTTTCTAGTTTCTGTTTGTGTCTCCCCTGAGGAGGTTTCAGGCCAGCTATGTCTTTCAGTACTATCTCTTTTGGTTTGGAAGCTATTGCTGGACGTTTGGTAGAAAAAGCTTCTCCGGCCGAGAAAAACACTTTTGGTGCACCATGCAGGTACATTTGAGTTTCCCAGGCAAACGAAAGCAGTGACACCAAAGTTTCTAGTTTCTGTTTGTGTCTCCCCTGAGGAGGATTCAGGCCAGCTATGTCTTTCAGTACTATCTCTTTTGGTTTGGAAGCTATTGCTGGACGTTTGCTAGAAAAAGCTGCGCCGGCCGAGAGAAACACTTTTGGTGCACCATGCAGGTACATTTGAGTTTCCCAGGCAAACAAAAGCAGTGACACCAAAGTTTCTAGTTTCTGTTTGTGTCTCCCCTGAGGAGGTTTCAGGCCAGCTATGTCTTTCAGTACTATCTCTTTTGGTTTGGAAGCTATTGCTGGACGTTTGGTAGAAAAAGCTTCTCCGGCCGAGAAAAACACTTTTGGTGCACCATTCAGGTACATTTGAGTTTCCCAGGCAAACGAAAGCAGTGACACCAAAGTTTCTAGTTTCTGTTTGTGTCTCCCCTGAGGAGGTTTCAGGCCAGCTATGTCTTTCAGTACTATCTTTTTTGGTTTGGAAGCTATTGCTGGACGTTTGGTAGAAAAAGCTTCTCCGGCCGAGAAAAACACTTTTGGTGCACCATGCAGGTACATTTGAGTTTCCCAGGCAAACGAAAGCAGTGACACCAAAGTTTCTAGTTTCTGTTTGTGTCTCCCCTGAGGAGGTTTCAGGCCAGCTATGTCTTTCAGTACTATCTCTTTTGGTTTGGAAGCTATTGCTGGACGTTTGGTAGAAAAAGCTTCTCCGGCCGAGAAAAACACTTTTGGTGCACCATGCAGGTACATTTGAGTTTCCCAGGCAAACGAAAGCAGTGACACCAAAGTTTCTAGTTTCTGTTTGAGTCTCCCCTGAGGAGGTTTCAGGCCAGCTATGTCTTTCAGTACTATCACTTTTGGTTTGGAAGCTATTGCTGGATGTTTGGTAGAAAAAGCTGCTCCAGCCGAGAAAAACACTTTTGGTGCACCATGCAGGTACATTTGAGTTTCCCAGGCAAACGAAAGCAGTTACACCAAAGTTTCTAGTTTCTGTTTGTGTCTCCCCTGAGGAAGTTTCAGGCCAGCTATGTCTTTCAGTACTATCTCTTTTGGTATGGAAGCTATTGCTGGAAGTTTGGCATGTTTGGCAGAAAAAGCTTCTCCGGCCGAGAAAAACACTTTTGGTGCACCATGCAGGTACATTTGAGTTTCCCAGGCAAACGAAAGCAGTTACACCAAATTTTCTAGTTTCTGTTTGTGTCTCCCCTGAGGAAGTTTCAGGCCAGCTATGTCTTTCAGTACTATCTCTTTTGGTATGGAAGCTATTGCTGGACGTTTGGTAGAAAAAGCTGCTCAGGCGGAGAAAAACACTTTTGGTGCACCATGCAGGTACATTTGAGTTTCCCAGGCAAACCAAAGCAGTTACACCAAAATTTCTAGTTTCTGTTTGTGTCTCCCCTGAGGAGGTTTCAGGCCAGCTATGTCTTTCAGTACTATCTCTTTTGGTTTGGAAGCTATTGCAGGACGTTTGGTAGAAAAAGCTTCTCCGGCCGAGAAAAACACTTTTGGTGCACCATGCAGGTACATTTGAGTTTCCCAGGCAAACGAAAGCAGTGACACCAAAGTTTCTAGTTTCTGTTTGTGTCTCCCCTGAGGAAGTTTCAGGCCAGCAATGTCTTTCAGTACTATCTCTTTTGGTATGGAAGCTATTGCTGGAAGTTTGGCATGTTTGGTAGAAAAAGCTGCTCTGGCCGAGAAAAACACTTTTGGTGCACCATGCAGGTACATTTGAGTTTCCCAGGCAAACGAAAGCAGTTATACCAAAGTTTCTAGTTTCTGTTTGTGTCTCCCCTGAGGAGGTTTCAGGCCAGCTATGTCTTTCAGTACTATCTCTTTTGGTTTGGAAGCTATTGCTGGACGTTTGGTAGAAAAGATTTTCCGGCCGAGAAAAACACTTTTGGTGCACCATGCAGGTACATTTGAGTTACCCAGGCAAACGAAAGCAGTTACACCAAAGTTTCTAGTTTCTGTTTGTGTCTCCCCTGAGGAGGTTTCAGGCCAGCTATGTCTTTCAGTACTATCTCTTTTGGTTTGGAAGCTATTGCTGGACGTTTGGTAGAAAAAGCTTCTCCGGCCGAGAAAAACACTTTTGGTGCACCATGCAGGTACATTTGAGTTTCCCAGGCAAACGAAAGCAGTTACACCAAAGTTTCTAGTTTCTGTTTGTGTCTCCCCTGAGGAAGTTTCAGGCCAGCAATGTCTTTCAGTACTATCTCTTTTGGTATGGAAGCTATTGCTGGACGTTTGGTAGAAAAAGCTGCCCCGGCCGAGAAAAACACTTTTGGTGCACCATGCAGGTACATTTGAGTTTCCCAGGCAAACGAAAGCAGTTACACCAAAGTTTCTAGTTTCTGTTTGTGTCTCCCCTGAGGAGGTTTCAGGCCAGCAATGTCTTTCAGTACTATCTCTTTTGGTTTGGAAGCTATTGCTGGACGTTTGGTAGAAAAAGCTGCCCCGGCCGAGAAAAACTCTTTTGGTGCACCATGCAGGTACATTTGAGTTTCCCAGGCAAATGAAAGCAGTTACACCAAAATTTCTAGTTTCTGTTTGTGTCTCCCCTGAGGAGGTTTCAGGCCAGCTATGTCTTTCAGTACTATCTCTTTTGGTTTGGAAGCTATTGCTGGACGTTTGGTAGAAAAAGCTTCTCCAGCCGAGAAAAACACTTTTGGTGCACCATGCAGGTACATTTGAGTTTCCCAGGCAAACGAAAGCAGTGACACCAAAGTTTCTAGTTTCTGTTTGTGTCTCCCCTGAGGAGGTTTCAGGCCAGCAATGTCTTTCAGTACTATCTCTTTTGGTTTGAAGCTATTGCTGGACGTTTGTTAGAAAAAGCTTCTCCGGCCGGGAGAAACACTTTTGGTGCACCATGCAGGTACATTTGAGTTTCCCAGGCAAACGAAAGCAGTTACACCAAAGTTTCTAGTTTCTGTTTGTGTCTCCCCTGAGGAGGTTTCAGGCCAGCAATGTCTTTCAGTACTATCTCTTTTGGTTTGGAAGCTATTGCTGGACGTTTGGTAGAAAAAGCTTCTCCGGCCGAGAAAAACACTTTTGGTGCACCATGCAGGTACATTTGAGTTTCCCAGGCAAACGAAAGCAGTGAGACCAAAGTTTCTAGTTTCTGTTTGTGTCTCCCCTGAGGAGGTTTCAGGCCAGCAATGTCTTTCAGTACTATCTCTTTTGGTTTGGAAGCTATTGCTGGACGTTTGGTAGAAAAAGCTGCCCCGGCCGAGAAAAACACTTTTGGTGCACCATGAAGGTACATTTGAGTTTCCCAGGCAAACCAAAACAGTTACACCAAAATTTCTAGTTTCTGTTTGTGTCTCCCCTGAGGAGGTTTCAGGCCAGCTATGTCTTTCAGTACTATCTCTTTTGGTTTGGAAGCTATTGCTGGACGTTTGGTAGAAAAAGCTTCTCCGGCCGAGAAAAACACTTTTGGTGCACCATGCAGGTACATTTGAGTTACCCAGGCAAACGAAAGCAGTTACACCAAAGTTTCTAGTTTCTGTTTGTGTCTCCCCTGAGGAAGTTTCAGGCCAGCAATGTCTTTCAGTACTATCTCTTTTGGTATGGAAGCTATTGCTGGATGTTTCGTAGAAAAAGCTGCCCCGGCCGAGAAAAACACTTTTGGTGCACCATGCAGGTACATTTGAGTTTCCCAGGCAAACGAAAGCAGTGACACCAAAGTTTCTAGTTTCTGTTTGTGTCTCCCCTGAGGAGGTTTCAGGCCAGCAATGTCTTTCAGTACTATCTCTTTTGGTTTGGAAGCTATTGCTGGACGTTTGGTAGAAAAAGCTGCCCCGGCCGAGAAAAACACTTTTGGTGCACCATGCAGGTACATTTGAGTTTCCCAGGCAAATGAAAGCAGTTACACCAAAATTTCTAGTTTCTGTTTGTGTCTCCCCTGAGGAGGTTTCAGGCCAGCTATGTCTTTCAGTACTATCTCTTTTGGTTTGGAAGCTATTGCTGGACGTTTGGTAGAAAAAGCTTCTCCGGCCGAGAAAAACACTTTTGGTGCACCATGCAGGTACATTTGAGTTTCCCAGGCAAACGAAAGCAGTGACACCAAAGTTTCTAGTTTCTGTTTGTGTCTCCCCTGAGGAGGTTTCAGGCCAGCAATGTCTTTCAGTACTATCTCTTTTGGTTTGAAGCTATTGCTGGACGTTTGGTAGAAAAAGCTTCTCCGGCCGAGAAAAACACTTTTGGTGCACCATGCAGGTACATTTGAGTTTCCCAGGCAAACGAAAGCAGTTACACCAAAGTTTCTAGTTTCTGTTTGTGTCTCCCCTGAGGAGGTTTCAGGCCAGCAATGTCTTTCAGTACTATCTCTTTTGGTTTGGAAGCTATTGCTGGACGTTTGGTAGAAAAAGCTGCCCCGGCCGAGAAAAACACTTTTGGTGCACCATGCAGGTACATTTGAGTTTCCCAGGCAAACGAAAGCAGTGAGACCAAAGTTTCTAGTTTCTGTTTGTGTCTCCCCTGAGGAGGTTTCAGGCCAGCAATGTCTTTCAGTACTATCTCTTTTGGTTTGGAAGCTATTGCTGGACGTTTGGTAGAAAAAGCTGCCCCGGCCGAGAAAAACACTTTTGGTGCACCATGAAGGTCCATTTGAGTTTCCCAGGCAAACCAAAGCAGTTACACCAAAATTTCTAGTTTCTGTTTGTGTCTCCCCTGAGGAGGTTTCAGGCCAGCTATGTCTTTCAGTACTATCTCTTTTGGTTTGGAAGCTATTGCTGGACGTTTGGTAGAAAAAGCTTCTCCGGCCGAGAGAAACACTTTTGGTGCACCATGCAGGTACATTTGAGTTTCCCAGGCAAACGAAAGCAGTGACACCAAAGTTTCTAGTTTCTGTTTGTGTCTCCCCTGAGGAGGTTTCAGGCCAGCAATGTCTTTCAGTACTAACTCTTTTGGTTTGGAAGCTATTGCTGGAGGTTTCGTAGAAAACGCTACCCGGCTGAGAAAAACACTTTTGGTGCACCATGCAGGTACATTTGAGTTTCCCAGGCAAACGAAAGCAGTGACACCAAAGTTTCTAGTTTCTGTTTGTGTCTCCCCTGAGGAAGTTTCAGGCCAGCAATGTCTTTCAGTACTATCTCTTTTGGTATGGAAGCTATTGCTGGAAGTTTGGCATGTTTGGTAGAAAAAGCTTCTCCGGCCGAGAAAAACACTTTTGGTGCACCATGCAGGTACATTTGAGTTTCCCAGGCAAACGAAAGCAGTTATACCAAAGTTTCTAGTTTCTGTTTGTGTCTCCCCTGAGGAGGTTTCAGGCCAGCTATGTCTTTCAGTACTATCTCTTTTGGTTTGGAAGCTATTGCTGGACGTTTGGTCGAAAAAGCTTCTCCGGCCGAGAAAAACACTTTTGGTGCACCATGCAGGTACATTTGAGCTTCCCAGGCAAACGAAAGCAGTTACACCAAAGTTTCTAGTTTCTGTTTGTGTCTCCCCTGAGGAAGTTTCAGGCCAGCAATGTCTTTCAGTACTATCTCTTTTGGTATGGAAGCTATTGCTGGACGTTTGGTAGAAAAAGCTGCCCCTGCCGAGAAAAACACTTTTGGTGCACCATTCAGGTACATTTGAGTTTCCCAGGCAAACGAAAGCAGTTACACCAAAGTTTCTAGTTTCTGTTTGTGTCTCCCCTGAGGAGGTTTCAGGCCAGCAATGTCTTTCAGTACTATCTCTTTTGGTTTGGAAGCTATTGCTGGACGTTTGGTAGAAAAAGCTTCTCCGGCCGAGAAAATCACTTTTGGTGCACCATGCAGGTACATTTGAGTTTCCCAGGCAAATGAAAGCAGTTACACCAAAATTTCTAGTTTCTGTTTGTGTCTCCCCTGAGGAGGTTTCAGGCCAGCTATGTCTTTCAGTACTATCTCTTTTGGTTTGGAAGCTATTGCTGGACGTTTGGTAGAAAAAGCTTCTTCGGCCGAGAGAAACACTTTTGGTGCACCATGCAGGTACATTTGAGTTTCCCAGGCAAACGAAAGCAGTGACACCAAAGTTTCTAGTTTCTGTTTGTGTCTCCCCTGAGGAGGTTTCAGGCCAGCTATGTCTTTCAGTACTATCTCTTTTGGTTTGGAAGCTATTGCTGGACGTTTGGTAGAAAAAGCTTCTCCGGCCGAGAGAAACACTTTTGGTGCACCATGCAGGTACATTTGAGTTTCCCAGGCAAACGAAAGCAGTTACACCAAAGTTTCTAGTTTCTGTTTGTGTCTCCCCTGAGGAGGTTTCAGGCCAGCTATGTCTTTCAGTACTATCTCTTTTGGTTTGGAAGCTATTGCTGGACGTTTGGTAGAAAAAGCTTCTCCGGCCGAGAAAAACACTTTTGGTGCACCATGCAGGTACATTTGAGTTTCCCAGGCAAACGAAAGCAGTGACACCAAAGTTTCTAGTTTCTGTTTGTGTCTCCCCTGAGGAGGTTTCAGGCCAGCTATGTCTTTCAGTACTATCTCTTTTGGTTTGGAAGCTATTGCTGGACGTTTGGTAGAAAAAGCTTCTCCGGCCGAGAAAAACACTTTTGGTGCACCATGAAGGTACATTTGAGTTTCCCAGGAAAACCAAAGCAGTTACACCAAAGTTTCTAGTTTCTGTTTGTGTCTCCCCTGAGGAGGTTTCAGGCCAGCTATGTCTTTCAGTACTATCTCTTTTGGTTTGGAAGCTATTGCTGGACGTTTGGTAGAAAAAGCTTCTCCGGCCGAGAAAAACACTTTTGGTGCACCATGCAGGTACATTTGAGTTTCCCAGGCAAACGAAAGCAGTGACACCAAAGTTTCTAGTTTCTGTTTGTGTCTCCCCTGAGGAGGTTTCAGGCCAGCAATGTCTTTCAGTACTATCTCTTTTGGTTTGGAAGCTATTGCTGGACGTTTGGTAGAAAAAGCTTCTCCGGCCGAGAAAAACACTTTTGGTGCACCATGCAGGTACATTTGAGTTTCCCAGGCAAACGAAAGCAGTGACACCAAAGTTTCTAGTTTCTGTTTGTGTCTCCCCTGAGGAAGTTTCAGGCCAGCAATGTCTTTCAGTACTATCTCTTTTGGTATGGAAGCTATTGCTGGAAGTTTGGCATGTTTGGTAGAAAAAGCTTCTCCGGCCGAGAAAAACACTTTTGGTGCACCATGCAGGTACATTTGAGTTTCCCAGGAAAACAAAAGCAGTTATACCAAAGTTTCTAGTTTCTGTTTGTGTCTCCCCTGAGGAGGTTTCAGGCCAGCTATGTCTTTCAGTACTATCTCTTTTGGTTTGGAAGCTATTGCTGGACGTTTGGTAGAAAAGATTCTCCGGCCGAGAAAAACAATTTTGGTGCACCATGCAGGTACATTTGAGTTACCCAGGCAAACGAAAGCAGTTACACCAAAGTTTCTAGTTTCTGTTTGTGTCTCCCCTGAGGAGGTTTCAGGCCAGCTATGTCTTTCAGTACTATCTCTTTTGGTTTGGAAGCTATTGCTGGACGTTTGGTAGAAAAAGCTTCTCCGGCCGAGAAAAACACTTTTGGTGCACCATGCAGGTACATTTGAGTTTCCCAGGCAAACGAAAGCAGTGACACCAAAGTTTCTAGTTTCTGTTTGTGTCTCCCCTGAGGAAGTTTCAGGCCAGCAATGTCTTTCAGTACTATCTCTTTTGGTATGGAAGCTATTGCTGGAAGTTTGGCATGTTTGGTAGAAAAAGCTTCTCCGGCCGAGAAAAACACTTTTGGTGCACCATGCAGGTACATTTGAGTTTCCCAGGAAAACAAAAGCAGTTATACCAAAGTTTCTAGTTTCTGTTTGTGTCTCCCCTGAGGAGGTTTCAGGCCAGCTATGTCTTTCAGTACTATCTCTTTTGGTTTGGAAGCTATTGCTGGACGTTTGGTAGAAAAGATTCTCCGGCCGAGAAAAACAATTTTGGTGCACCATGCAGGTACATTTGAGTTACCCAGGCAAACGAAAGCAGTTACACCAAAGTTTCTAGTTTCTGTTTGTGTCTCCCCTGAGGAGGTTTCAGGCCAGCTATGTCTTTCAGTACTATCTCTTTTGGTTTGGAATCTATTGCTGGACGTTTGGTAGAAAAAGCTTCTCCGGCCGAGAAAAACACTTTTGGTGCACCATGCAGGTACATTTGAGTTTCCCAGGCAAACGAAAGCAGTTACACCAAAGTTTCTAGTTTCTGTTTGTGTCTCCCCTGAGGAAGTTTCAGGCCAGCTATGTCTTTCAGTACTATCTCTTTTGGTATGGAAGCTATTGCTGGACGTTTGGCATGTTTGGTAGAAAAAGCTTCTCCGGCCGAGAGAAACACTTTTGGTGCACCATGCAGGTACATTTGAGTTTCCCAGGCAAACGAAAGCAGTGACACCAAAGTTTCTAGTTTCTGTTTGTGTCTCCCCTGAGGAGGTTTCAGGCCAGCAATGTCTTTCAGTACTATCTCTTTTGGTTTGGAAGCTATTGCTGGAGGTTTCGTAGAAAACGCTACCCGGCTGAGAAAAACACTTTTGGTGCACCATGCAGGTACATTTGAGTTTCCCAGGCAAACGAAAGCAGTGACACCAAAGTTTCTAGTTTCTGTTTGTGTCTCCCCTGAGGAAGTTTCAGGCCAGCAATGTCTTTCAGTACTATCTCTTTTGGTATGGAAGCTATTGCTGGAAGTTTGGCATGTTTGGTAGAAAAAGCTTCTCCGGCCGAGAAAAACACTTTTGGTGCACCATGCAGGTACATTTGAGTTTCCCAGGCAAACGAAAGCAGTTATACCAAAGTTTCTAGTTTCTGTTTGTGTCTCCCCTGAGGAGGTTTCAGGCCAGCTATGTCTTTCAGTACTATCTCTTTTGGTTTGGAAGCTATTGCTGGACGTTTGGTAGAAAAAGCTTCTCCGGCCGAGAAAAACACTTTTGGTGCACCATGCAGGTACATTTGAGCTTCCCAGGCAAACGAAAGCAGTTACACCAAAGTTTCTAGTTTCTGTTTGTGTCTCCCCTGAGGAAGTTTCAGGCCAGCAATGTCTTTCAGTACTATCTCTTTTGGTATGGAAGCTATTGCTGGACGTTTGGTAGAAAAAGCTGCCCCTGCCGAGAAAAACACTTTTGGTGCACCATTCAGGTACATTTGAGTTTCCCAGGCAAACGAAAGCAGTTACACCAAAGTTTCTAGTTTCTGTTTGTGTCTCCCCTGAGGAGGTTTCAGGCCAGCAATGTCTTTCAGTACTATCTCTTTTGGTTTGGAAGCTATTGCTGGACGTTTGGTAGAAAAAGCTTCTTCGGCCGAGAGAAACACTTTTGGTGCACCATGCAGGTACATTTGAGTTTCCCAGGCAAACGAAAGCAGTGACACCAAAGTTTCTAGTTTCTGTTTGTGTCTCCCCTGAGGAGGTTTCAGGCCAGCTATGTCTTTCAGTACTATCTCTTTTGGTTTGGAAGCTATTGCTGGACGTTTGGTAGAAAAAGCTTCTCCGGCCGAGAGAAACACTTTTGGTGCACCATGCAGGTACATTTGAGTTTCCCAGGCAAACGAAAGCAGTTACACCAAAGTTTCTAGTTTCTGTTTGTGTCTCCCCTGAGGAGGTTTCAGGCCAGCTATGTCTTTCAGTACTATCTCTTTTGGTTTGGAAGCTATTGCTGGACGTTTGGTAGAAAAAGCTTCTCCGGCCGAGAAAAACACTTTTGGTGCACCATGCAGGTACATTTGAGTTTCCCAGGCAAACGAAAGCAGTGACACCAAAGTTTCTAGTTTCTGTTTGTGTCTCCCCTGAGGAGGTTTCAGGCCAGCTATGTCTTTCAGTACTATCTCTTTTGGTTTGGAAGCTATTGCTGGACGTTTGGTAGAAAAAGCTTCTCCGGCCGAGAAAAACACTTTTGGTGCACCATGAAGGTACATTTGAGTTTCCCAGGAAAACCAAAGCAGTTACACCAAAGTTTCTAGTTTCTGTTTGTGTCTCCCCTGAGGAGGTTTCAGGCCAGCTATGTCTTTCAGTACTATCTCTTTTGGTTTGGAAGCTATTGCTGGACGTTTGGTAGAAAAAGCTTCTCCGGCCGAGAAAAACACTTTTGGTGCACCATGCAGGTACATTTGAGTTTCCCAGGCAAACGAAAGCAGTGACACGAAAGTTTCTAGTTTCTGTTTGTGTCTCCCCTGAGGAGGTTTCAGGCCAGCAATGTCTTTCAGTACTATCTCTTTTGGTTTGGAAGCTATTGCTGGACGTTTGGTAGAAAAAGCTTCTCCGGCCGAGAAAAACACTTTTGGTGCACCATGCAGGTACATTTGAGTTTCCCAGGCAAACGAAAGCAGTGACACCAAAGTTTCTAGTTTCTGTTTGTGTCTCCCCTGAGGAAGTTTCAGGCCAGCAATGTCTTTCAGTACTATCTCTTTTGGTATGGAAGCTATTGCTGGAAGTTTGGCATGTTTGGTAGAAAAAGCTTCTCCGGCCGAGAAAAACACTTTTGGTGCACCATGCAGGTACATTTGAGTTTCCCAGGAAAACAAAAGCAGTTATACCAAAGTTTCTAGTTTCTGTTTGTGTCTCCCCTGAGGAGGTTTCAGGCCAGCTATGTCTTTCAGTACTATCTCTTTTGGTTTGGAAGCTATTGCTGGACGTTTGGTAGAAAAGATTCTCCGGCCGAGAAAAACAATTTTGGTGCACCATGCAGGTACATTTGAGTTACCCAGGCAAACGAAAGCAGTTACACCAAAGTTTCTAGTTTCTGTTTGTGTCTCCCCTGAGGAGGTTTCAGGCCAGCTATGTCTTTCAGTACTATCTCTTTTGGTTTGGAAGCTATTGCTGGACGTTTGGTAGAAAAAGCTTCTCCGGCCGAGAAAAACACTTTTGGTGCACCATGCAGGTACATTTGAGTTTCCCAGGCAAACGAAAGCAGTGACACCAAAGTTTCTAGTTTCTGTTTGTGTCTCCCCTGAGGAAGTTTCAGGCCAGCAATGTCTTTCAGTACTATCTCTTTTGGTATGGAAGCTATTGCTGGAAGTTTGGCATGTTTGGTAGAAAAAGCTTCTCCGGCCGAGAAAAACACTTTTGGTGCACCATGCAGGTACATTTGAGTTTCCCAGGAAAACAAAAGCAGTTATACCAAAGTTTCTAGTTTCTGTTTGTGTCTCCCCTGAGGAGGTTTCAGGCCAGCTATGTCTTTCAGTACTATCTCTTTTGGTTTGGAAGCTATTGCTGGACGTTTGGTAGAAAAGATTCTCCGGCCGAGAAAAACAATTTTGGTGCACCATGCAGGTACATTTGAGTTACCCAGGCAAACGAAAGCAGTTACACCAAAGTTTCTAGTTTCTGTTTGTGTCTCCCCTGAGGAGGTTTCAGGCCAGCTATGTCTTTCAGTACTATCTCTTTTGGTTTGGAATCTATTGCTGGACGTTTGGTAGAAAAAGCTTCTCCGGCCGAGAAAAACACTTTTGGTGCACCATGCAGGTACATTTGAGTTTCCCAGGCAAACGAAAGCAGTTACACCAAAGTTTCTAGTTTCTGTTTGTGTCTCCCCTGAGGAAGTTTCAGGCCAGCTATGTCTTTCAGTACTATCTCTTTTGGTATGGAAGCTATTGCTGGACGTTTGGCATGTTTGGTAGAAAAAGCTTCTCCGGCCGAGAGAAACACTTTTGGTGCACCATGCAGGTACATTTGAGTTTCCCAGGCAAACGAAAGCAGTGACACCAAAGTTTCTAGTTTCTGTTTGTGTCTCCCCTGAGGAGGTTTCAGGCCAGCAATGTCTTTCAGTACTATCTCTTTTGGTTTGGAAGCTATTGCTGGACGTTTGGTAGAAAAAGCTTCTCCGGCCGAGAAAAACACTTTTGGTGCACCATGCAGGTACATTTGAGTTTCCCAGGCAAACGAAAGCAGTGACACCAAAGTTTCTAGTTTCTGTTTGTGTCTCCCCTGAGGAGGTTTGAGGCCAGCTATGTCTTTCAGTACTATCTCTTATGGTTTGGAAGCTATTGCTGGACGTTTGGTAGAAAAAGCTTCTCCGGCCGAGAAAAACACTTTTGGTGCACCATGCAGGTACATCTGAGTTTCCCAGGCAAACGAAAGCAGTGACACCAAAGTTTCTAGTTTCTGTTTGTGTCTCCCCTGAGGAGGTTTCAGGCCAGCAATGTCTTTCAGTACTATCTCTTTTGGTTTGGAAGCTATTGCTGGACGTTTGGTAGAAAAAGCTGCCCCGGCCGAGAAAAACACTTTTGGTGCACCATGCAGGTACATTTGAGTTTCCCAGGCAAACGAAAGCAGTGACACCAAAGTTTCTAGTTTCTGTTTGTGTCTCCCCTGAGGAGGTTTCAGGCCAGCAATGTCTTTCAGTACTATCTCTTTTGGTTTGGAAGCTATTGCTGGACGTTTGGTTGAAAAAGCTGCCCCGGCCGAGAAAAACACTTTTGGTGCACCATGCAGGTACATTTGAGTTTCCCAGGCAAACGAAAGCAGTGACACCAAAGTTTCTAGTTTCTGTTTGTGTCTCCCCTGAGGAGGTTTCAGGCCAGCAATGTCTTTCAGTACTATCTCTTTTGGTTTGGATGCTATTGCTGGACGTTTGGTAGAAAAAGCTTCTCCGGCCGAGAAAAACACTTTTGGTGCACCATGCAGGTACATTTGAGTTTCCCAGGCAAACGAAAGCAGTGACACCAAAGTTTCTAGTTTCTGTTTGTGTCTCCCCTGAGGAGGTTTCAGGCCAGCTATGTCTTTCAGTACTATCTCTTTTGGTTTGGAAGCTATTGCTGGACGTTTGGTAGAAAAAGCAGCTCCGGCCGAGAAAAACACTTTTGGTGCACCATGCAGGTACATTTGAGTTTCCCAGGCAAACGAAAGCAGTTACACCAAAGTTTCTAGTTTCTGTTTGTGTCTCCCCTGAGGAGGTTTCAGGCTAGCAATGTCTTTCAGTACTATCTCTTTTGGTTTGGAAGCTATTGCTGGACGTTTGGTAGAAAAAGCTGCTCCGGCCGAGAAAAACACTTTTGGTGCACCATGCAGGTACATTTGAGTTTCCCAGGCAAACGAAAGCAGTGACACCAAAGTTTCTAGTTTCTGTTTGTGTCTCCCCTGAGGAGGTTTCAGGCCAGCAATGTCTTTCAGTAATATCTCTTTTGGTATGGAAGCTATTGCTGGAAGTTTGGCATGTTTGGTAGAAAAAGCTTCTCCGGCCGAGAAAAACACTTTTGGTGCACCATGCAGGTACATTTGAGTTTCCCAGGCAAACGAAAGCAGTGACACCAAAGTTTCTAGTTTCTGTTTGTGTCTCCCCTGAGGAGGTTTCAGGCCAGCTATGTCTTTCAGTACTATCTCTTTTGGTTTGGAAGCTATTGCTGGACGTTTGGTAGAAAAGATTCTCCGGCCGAGAAAAACACTTTTGGTGCACCATGCAGGTACATTTGAGTTACCCAGGCAAACGAAAGCAGTTACACCAAAGTTTCTAGTTTCTGTTTGTGTCTCCCCTGAGGAGGTTTCAGGCCAGCTATGTCTTTCAGTACTATCTCTTTTGTTTTGGAAGCTATTGCTGGACGTTTGGTAGAAAAAGCTTCTCCGGCCGAGAAAAACACTTTGGGTGCACCATGCAGGTACATTTGAGTTTCCCAGGCAAACGAAAGCAGTTACACCAAAGTTTCTAGTTTCTGTTTGTGTCTCCCCTGAGGAAGTTTCAGGCCAGCTATGTCTTTCAGTACTATCTCTTTTGGTTTGGAAGCTATTGCTGGACGTTTGGTAGAAAAAGCTGCTCCGGCCGAGAAAAACACTTTTGGTGCACCATGCAGGTACATTTGAGTTTCCCAGGCAAACGAAAGCAGTTACACCAAAGTTTCTAGTTTCTGTTTGTGTCTCCCCTGAGGAGGTTTCAGGCTAGCAATGTCTTTCAGTACTATCTCTTTTGGTTTGGAAGCTATTACTGGACGTTTGGTAGAAAAAGCTGCTCCGGCCGAGAAAAAAACTTTTGGTGCACCATGCAGGTACATTTGAGTTTCCCAGGCAAACGAAAGCAGTGACACCAAAGTTTCTAGTTTCTGTTTGTGTCTCCCCTGAGGAGGTTTCAGGCCAGCAATGTCTTTAAGTAATATCTCTTTTGGTATGGAAGCTATTGCTGGAAGTTTGGCATGTTTGGTAGAAAAAGCAGCTCCGGCCGAGAAAAACACTTTTGGTGCACCATGCAGGTACATTTGAGTTTCCCAGGCAAACGAAAGCAGTGACACCAAAGTTTCTAGTTTCTGTTTGTGTCTCCCCTGAGGAGGTTTCAGGCCAGCTATGTCTTTCAGTACTATCTCTTTTGGTTTGGAAGCTATTGCTGGACGTTTGGTAGAAAAAGCAGCTCCGGCCGAGAAAAACACTTTTGGTGCACCATGCAGGTACATTTGAGTTTCCCAGGCAAACGAAAGCAGTTACACCAAAGTTTCTAGTTTCTGTTTGTGTCTCCCCTGAGGAGGTTTCAGGCTAGCAATGTCTTTCAGTACTATCTCTTTTGGTTTGGAAGCTATTGCTGGACGTTTGGTAGAAAAAGCTGCTCCGGCCGAGAAAAACACTTTTGGTGCACCATGCAGGTACATTTGAGTTTCCCAGGCAAACGAAAGCAGTGACACCAAAGTTTCTAGTTTCTGTTTGTGTCTCCCCTGAGGAGGTTTCAGGCCAGCAATGTCTTTCAGTAATATCTCTTTTGGTATGGAAGCTATTGCTGGAAGTTTGGCATGTTTGGTAGAAAAAGCTTCTCCGGCCGAGAAAAACACTTTTGGTGCACCATGCAGGTACATTTGAGTTTCCCAGGCAAACGAAAGCAGTGACACCAAAGTTTCTAGTTTCTGTTTGTGTCTCCCCTGAGGAGGTTTCAGGCCAGCTATGTCTTTCAGTACTATCTCTTTTGGTTTGGAAGCTATTGCTGGACGTTTGGTAGAAAAGATTCTCCAGCCGAGAAAAACACTTTTGGTGCACCATGCAGGTACATTTGAGTTACCCAGGCAAACGAAAGCAGTTACACCAAAGTTTCTAGTTTCTGTTTGTGTCTCCCCTGAGGAGGTTTCAGGCCAGCTATGTCTTTCAGTACTATCTCTTTTGTTTTGGAAGCTATTGCTGGTCGTTTGGTAGAAAAAGCTTCTCCGGCCGAGAAAAACACTTTTGGTGCACCATGCAGGTACATTTGAGTTTCCCAGGCAAACGAAAGCAGTTACACCAAAGTTTCTAGTTTCTGTTTGTGTCTCCCCTGAGGAGGTTTCAGGCTAGCAATGTCTTTCAGTACTATCTCTTTTGGTTTGGAAGCTATTACTGGACGTTTGGTAGAAAAAGCTGCTCCGGCCGAGAAAAAAACTTTTGGTGCACCATGCAGGTACATTTGAGTTTCCCAGGCAAACGAAAGCAGTGACACCAAAGTTTCTAGTTTCTGTTTGTGTCTCCCCTGAGGAGGTTTCAGGCCAGCAATGTCTTTAAGTAATATCTCTTTTGGTATGGAAGCTATTGCTGGAAGTTTGGCATGTTTGGTAGAAAAAGCTTCTCCGGCCGAGAAAAACACTTTTGGTGCACCATGCAGGTACATTTGAGTTTCCCAGGCAAACGAAAGCAGTGACACCAAAGTTTCTAGTTTCTGTTTGTGTCTCCCCTGAGGAGGTTTCAGGCCAGCTATGTCTTTCAGTACTATCTCTTTTGGTTTGGAAGCTATTGCTGGACGTTTGGTAGAAAAGATTCTCCGGCCGAGAAAAACACTTTTGGTGCACCATGCAGGTACATTTGAGTTACCCAGGCAAACGAAAGCAGTTACACCAAAGTTTCTAGTTTCTGTTTGTGTCTCCCCTGAGGAGGTTTCAGGCCAGCTATGTCTTTCAGTACTATCTCTTTTGGTTTGGAAGCTATTGCTGGACGTTTGGTAGAAAAAGCTTCTCCGGCCGAGAAAAACACTTTGGGTGCACCATGCAGGTACATTTGAGTTTCCCAGGCAAACGAAAGCAGTTACACCAAAGTTTCTAGTTTCTGTTTGTGTCTCCCCTGAGGAAGTTTCAGGCCAGCTATGTCTTTCAGTACTATCTCTTTTGGTATGGAAGCTATTGCTGGACGTTTGGCATGTTTTGTAGAAAAAGCTTCTCCGGCCGAGAGAAACACTTTTGGTGCACCATGCAGGTACATTTGAGTTTCCCAGGCAAACGAAAGCAGTTACACCAAAATTTCTAGTTTCTGTTTGTGTCTCCCCTGAGGAGGTTTCAGGCCAGCTATGTCTTTCAGTACTATCTCTTTTGGTTTGGAAGCTATTGCTGGACGTTTGGTAGAAAAAGCTTCTCCGGCCGAGAAAAACACTTTTGGTGCACCATGCAGGTACATTTGAGTTTCCCAGGCAAACGAAAGCAGTGACACCAAAGTTTCTAGTTTCTGTTTGTGTCTCCCCTGAGGAGGTTTCAGGCCAGCAATGTCTTTCAGTACTATCTCTTTTGGTTTGGAAGCTATTTCTGGACGTTTGGTAGAAAAAGCTACCCGGCTGAGAAAAACACTTTTGGTGCACCATGCAGGTACATTTGAGTTTCCCAGGCAAACGAAAGCAGTGACACCAAAGTTTCTAGTTTCTGTTTGTGTCTCCCCTGAGGAAGTTTCAGGCCAGCAATGTCTTTCAGTACTATCTCTTTTGGTATGGAAGCTATTGCTGGAAGTTTGGCATGTTTGGTAGAAAAAGCTGCCTCGGCCGAGAAAAACACTTTTGGTGCACCATGCAGGTACATTTGAGTTTCCCAGGCAAACGAAAGCAGTGAGACCAAAGTTTCTAGTTTCTGTTTGTGTCTCCCCTGAGGAGGTTTCAGGCCAGCTATGTCTTTCAGTACTATCTCTTTTGGTTTGGAAGCTATTGCTGGACGTTTGGTAGAAAAAGCTGCTCCGGCCGAGAAAAACACTTTTGGTGCACCATGCAGGTACATTTGAGTTTCCCAGGCAAACGAAAGCAGTGAGACCAAAGTTTCTTGTTTCTGTTTGTGTCTCCCCTGAGGAGGTTTCAGGCCAGCAATGTCTTTCAGTACTATCTCTTTTGGTTTGGAAGCTATTGCTGGACGTTTGGTAGAAAAAGCTGCCCCGGCCGAGAAAAACACTTTTGGTGCACCATGAAGGTACATTTGAGTTTCCCAGGCAAACGAAAGCAGTTACACCAAAATTCCTAGTTTCTGTTTCTGTCTCCCCTGAGGAGGTTTCAGGCCAGCTATGTCTTTCAGTACTATCTCTTTTGGTTTGGAAGCTATTGCTGGACGTTTGGTAGAAAAAGCTGCTCCGGCCGAGAAAAACACTTTTGGTGCACCATGCAGGTACATTTGAGTTTCCCAGGCAAACGAAAGCAGTGACACCAAAGTTTCTAGTTTCTGTTTGTGTCTCCCCTGAGGAGGTTTCAGGCCAGCAATGTCTTTCAGTACTATCTCTTTTGGTTTGGAAGCTATTGCTGGACGTTTGGTAGAAAAAGCTTCTCCGGCCGAGAAAAACACTTTTGGTGCACCATGCAGGTACATTTGAGTTTCCCAGGCAAACGAAAGCAGTTACACCAAAGTTTCTAGTTTCTGTTTGTGTCTCCCCTGAGGAAGTTTCAGGCCAGCTATGTCTTTCAGTACTATCTCTTTTGGTATGGAAGCTATTGCTGGACGTTTGGCATGTTTTGTAGAAAAAGCTTCTCCGGCCGAGAGAAACACTTTTGGTGCACCATGCAGGTACATTTGAGTTTCCCAGGCAAACGAAAGCAGTTACACCAAAATTTCTAGTTTCTGTTTGTGTCTCCCCTGAGGAGGTTTCAGGCCAGCTATGTCTTTCAGTACTATCTCTTTTGGTTTGGAAGCTATTGCTGGACGTTTGGTAGAAAAAGCTTCTCCGGCCGAGAAAAACACTTTTGGTGCACCATGCAGGTACATTTGAGTTTCCCAGGCAAACGAAAGCAGTGACACCAAAGTTTCTAGTTTCTGTTTGTGTCTCCCCTGAGGAGGTTTCAGGCCAGCAATGTCTTTCAGTACTATCTCTTTTGGTTTGGAAGCTATTGCTGGACGTTTGGTAGAAAAAGCTTCTCCGGCCGAGAAAAACACTTTTGGTGCACCATGCAGGTACATTTGAGTTTCCCAGGCAAACGAAAGCAGTGACACCAAAGTTTCTAGTTTCTGTTTGTGTCTCTCCTGAGGAGGTTTCAGGCCAGCTATGTCTTTCAGTACTATCTCTTTTGGTTTGGAAGCTATTGCTGGACGTTTGGTAGAAAAAGCTACTCCGGCCGAGAAAAACACTTTTGGTGCACCATGCAGGTACATTTGAGTTTCCCAGGCAAACGAAAGCAGTTACACCAAAGTTTCTAGTTTCTGTTTGTGTCTCCCCTGAGCAGGTTTCAGGCTAGCAATGTCTTTCAGTACTATCTCTTTTGGTTTGGAAGCTATTGCTGGACGTTTGGTAGAAAAAGCTACCCGGCTGAGAAAAACACTTTTGGTGCACCATGCAGGTACATTTGAGTTTCCCAGGCAAACGAAAGCAGTGACACCAAAGTTTCTAGTTTCTGTTTGTGTCTCCCCTGAGGAAGTTTCAGGCCAGCAATGTCTTTCAGTACTATCTCTTTTGGTATGGAAGCTATTGCTGGAAGTTTTGCATGTTTGGTAGAAAAAGCTTCTCCGGCCGAGAAAAACACTTTTGGTGCACCATGCAGGTACATTTGAGTTTCCCAGGCAAACGAAAGCAGTGACACCAAAGTTTCTAGTTTCTGTTTGTGTCTCCCCTGAGGACGTTTCAGGCCAGCTATGTCTTTCAGTACTATCTCTTTTGGTTTGGAAGCTATTGCTGGACGTTTGGTAGAAAAGATTCTCCGGCCGAGAAAAACACTTTTGGTGCACCATGCAGGTACATTTGAGTTTCCCAGGCAAACGAAAGCAGTTACACCAAAGTTTCTAGTTTCTGTTTGTGTCTCCCCTGAGGAGGTTTCAGGCCAGCTATGTCTTTCAGTACTATCTCTTTTGTTTTGGAAGCTATTGCTGGACGTTTGGTAGAAAAAGGTTCTCCGGCCGAGAAAAACACTTTGGGTGCACCATGCAGGTACATTTGAGTTTCCCAGGCAAACGAAAGCAGTTACACCAAAGTTTCTAGTTTCTGTTTGTGTCTCCCCTGAGGAAGTTTCAGGCCAGCTATGTCTTTCAGTACTATCTCTTTTGGTATGGAAGCTATTGCTGGACGTTTGGTATGTTTTGTAGAAAAAGCTTCTCCGGCCGAGAGAAACACTTTTGGTGCACCATGCAGGTACATTTGAGTTTCCCAGGCAAACGAAAGCAGTTACACCAAAATTTCTAGTTTCTGTTTGTGTCTCCCCTGAGGAGGTTTCAGGCCAGCAATGTCTTTCAGTACTATCTCTTTTGGTTTGGAAGCTATTTCTGGACGTTTGGTAGAAAAAGCTACCCGGCTGAGAAAAACACTTTTGGTGCACCATGCAGGTACATTTGAGTTTCCCAGGCAAACGAAAGCAGTGACACCAAAGTTTCTAGTTTCTGTTTGTGTCTCCCCTGAGGAAGTTTCAGGCCAGCAATGTCTTTCAGTACTATCTCTTTTGGTATGGAAGCTATTGCTTGAAGTTTGGCATGTTTGGTAGAAAAAGCTGCCCCGGCCGAGAAAAACACTTTTGGTGCACCATGCAGGTACATTTGAGTTTCCCAGGCAAACGAAAGCAGTGACACCAAAGTTTCTAGTTTCTGTTTGTGTCTCCCCTGAGGAGGTTTCAGGCCAGCTATGTCTTTCAGTACTATCTCTTTTGGTTTGGAAGCTATTGCTGGACGTTTGGTAGAAAAAGCTGCTCCGGCCGAGAAAAACAATTTTGGTGCACCATGCAGGTACATTTGAGTTTCCCAGGCAAACGAAAGCAGTGAGACCAAAGTTTCTTGTTTCTGTTTGTGTCTCCCCTGAGGAGGTTTCAGGCCAGCAATGTCTTTCAGTACTATCTCTTTTGGTTTGGAAGCTATTGCTGGACGTTTGGTAGAAAAAGCTGCCCCGGCCGAGAAAAACACTTTTGGTGCACCATGAAGGTACATTTGAGTTTCCCAGGCAAACGAAAGCAGTTACACCAAAATTTCTAGTTTCTGTTTGTGTCTCCCCTGAGGAGGTTTCAGGCCAGCTATGTCTTTCAGTACTATCTCTTTTGGTTTGGAAGCTATTGCTGGACGTTTGGTAGAAAAAGCTTCTCCGGCCGAGAAAAACACTTTTGGTGCACCATGCAGGTACATTTGAGTTTCCCAGGCAAACGAAAGCAGTGACACCAAAGTTTCTAGTTTCTGTTTGTGTCTCCCCTGAGGAGGTTTCAGGCCAGCAATGTCTTTCAGTACTATCTCTTTTGGTTTGGAAGCTATTGCTGGACGTTTGGTAGAAAAAGCTTCTCCGGCCGAGAAAAACACTTTTGGTGCACCATGCAGGTACATTTGAGTTTCCCAGGCAAACGAAAGCAGTTACACCAAAGTTTCTAGTTTCTGTTTGTGTCTCCCCTGAGGAAGTTTCAGGCCAGCTATGTCTTTCAGTACTATCTCTTTTGGTATGGAAGCTATTGCTGGACGTTTGGCATGTTTTGTAGAAAAAGCTTCTCCGGCCGAGAGAAACACTTTTGGTGCACCATGCAGGTACATTTGAGTTTCCCAGGCAAACGAAAGCAGTTACACCAAAGTTTCTAGTTTCTGTTTGTGTCTCCCCTGAGGAGGTTTCAGGCCAGCTATGTCTTTCAGTACTATCTCTTTTGGTTTGGAAGCTATTGCTGGACGTTTGGTAGAAAAAGCTTCTCCGGCCGAGAAAAACACTTTTGGTGCACCATGCAGGTACATTTGAGTTTCCCAGGCAAACGAAAGCAGTGACACCAAAGTTTCTAGTTTCTGTTTGTGTCTCCCCTGAGGAGGTTTCAGGCCAGCTATGTCTTTCAGTACTATCTCTTTTGGTTTGGAAGCTATTGCTGGACGTTTGGTAGAAAAAGCTGCTCCGGCTGAGAAAAACACTTTTGGTGCACCATGCAGGTACATTTGAGTTTCCCAGGCAAACGAAAGCAGTGACACCAAAGTTTCTAGTTTCTGTTTGTGTCTCCCCTGAGGAAGTTTCAGGCCAGCAATGTCTTTCAGTACTATCTCTTTTGGTATGGAAGCTATTGCTGGAAGTTTGGCATGTTTGGTAGAAAAAGCTGCCCCGGCCGAGAAAAACACTTTTGGTGCACCATGCAGGTACATTTGAGTTTCCCAGGCAAACGAAAGCAGTTATACCAAAGTTTCTAGTTTCTGTTTGTGTCTCCCCTGAGGAGGTTTCAGGCCAGCTATGTCTTTCAATACTATCTCTTTTGGTTTGGAAGCTATTGCTGGACGTTTGGTAGAAAAAGCTGCTCCGGCCGAGAAAAACACTTTTGGTGCACCATGCAGGTACATTTGAGTTTCCCAGGCA
The DNA here is from genome assembly GCA_022605575.1 of Laterallus jamaicensis coturniculus. Classification (NCBI taxonomy): domain Eukaryota; kingdom Metazoa; phylum Chordata; class Aves; order Gruiformes; family Rallidae; genus Laterallus; species Laterallus jamaicensis. The sequence goes on from JAKCOX010000003.1 coordinate 84,231,309, forward strand.
AACGAAAGCAGTGAGACCAAAGTTTCTTGTTTCTGTTTGTGTCTCCCCTGAGGAGGTTTCAGGCCAGCAATGTCTTTCAGTACTATCTCTTTTGGTTTGGAAGCTATTGCTGGACGTTTGGTAGAAAAAGCTGCCCCGGCTGAGAAAAACACTTTTGGTGCACCATGAAGGTACATTTGAGTTTCCCAGGCAAACGAAAGCAGTTACACCAAAATTTCTAGTTTCTGTTTGTGTCTCCCCTGAGGAGGTTTCAGGCCAGCTATGTCTTTCAGTACTATCTCTTTTGGTTTGGAAGCTATTGCTGGACGTTTGGTAGAAAAAGCTTCTCCGGCCGAGAAAAACACTTTTGGTGCACCATGCAGGTACATTTGAGTTTCCCAGGCAAACGAAAGCAGTGACACCAAAGTTTCTAGTTTCTGTTTGTGTCTCCCCTGAGGAGGTTTCAGGCCAGCAATGTCTTTCAGTACTATCTCTTTTGGTTTGGAAGCTATTGCTGGACGTTTGGTAGAAAAAGCTTCTCCGGCCGAGAAAAACACTTTTGGTGCACCATGCAGGTACATTTGAGTTTCCCAGGCAAACGAAAGCAGTGACACCAAAGTTTCTAGTTTCTGTTTGTGTCTCCCCTGAGGAAGTTTCAGGCCAGCAATGTCTTTCAGTACTATCTCTTTTGGTATGGAAGCTATTGCTGGAAGTTTGGCATGTTTGGTAGAAAAAGCTTCTCCGGCCGAGAAAAACACTTTTGGTGCACCATGCAGGTACATTTGAGTTTCCCAGGCAAACGAAAGCAGTTATACCAAAGTTTCTAGTTTCTGTTTGTGTCTCCCCTGAGGAGGTTTCAGGCCAGCTATGTCTTTCAGTACTATCTCTTTTGGTTTGGAAGCTATTGCTGGACGTTTGGTAGAAAAGATTCTCCGGCCGAGAAAAACACTTTTGGTGCACCATGCAGGTACATTTTAGTTACCCAGGCAAACGAAAGCAGTTACACCAAAGTTTCTAGTTTCTGTTTGTGTCTCCCCTGAGGAGGTTTCAGGCCAGCTATGTCTTTCAGTACTATCTCTTTTGGTTTGGAAGCTATTGCTGGACGTTTGGTAGAAAAAGCTTCTCCGGCCGAGAAAAACACTTTTGGTGCACCATGCAGGTACATTTGAGTTTCCCAGGCAAACGAAAGCAGTTACACCAAAGTTTCTAGTTTCTGTTTGTGTCTCCCCTGAGGAAGTTTCAGGCCAGCTATGTCTTTCAGTACTATCTCTTTTGGTATGGAAGCTATTGCTGGACGTTTGGCATGTTTGGTAGAAAAAGCTTCTCCGGCCGAGAGAAACACTTTTGGTGCACCATGAAGGTACATTTGAGTTTCCCAGGCAAACGAAAGCAGTGACACCAAAGTTTCTAGTTTCTGTTTGTGTCTCCCCTGAGGAGGTTTCAGGCCAGCAATGTATTTCAGTACTATCTCTTTTGGTTTGGAAGCTATTGCTGGACGTTTGGTAGAAAAAGCTTCTCCGGCCGAGAAAAACACTTTTGGTGCACCATGCAGGTACATTTGAGTTTCCCAGGCAAACGAAAGCAGTTACACCAAAGTTTCTAGTTTCTGTTTGTGTCTCCCCTGAGGAGGTTTCAGGCCAGCTATGTCTTTCAGTACTATCTCTTTTGGTTTGGAAGCTATTGCTGGACGTTTGGTAGAAAAAGCTTCTCCGGCCGAGAAAAACACTTTTGGTGCACCATGCAGGTACATTTGAGTTTCCCAGGCAAACGAAAGCAGTTACACCAAAGTTTCTAGTTTCTGTTTGTGTCTCCCCTGAGGAAGTTTCAGGCCAGCAATGTCTTTCTGTACTATCTCTTTTGGTTTGGAAGCTATTGCTGGACGTTTGGTAGAAAAAGCTGCCCCGGCCGAGAAAAACACTTTTGGTGCACCATGCAGGTACATTTGAGTTTCCCAGGCAAACGAAAGCAGTTACACCAAAGTTTCTAGTTTCTGTTTGTGTCTCCCCTGAGGAGGTTTCAGGCCAGCAATGTCTTTCAGTACTATCTCTTTTGGTTTGGAAGCTATTGCTGGACGTTTGGTAGAAAAAGCTGCCCCGGCCGAGAAAAACACTTTTGGTGCACCATGCAGGTACATTTCAGTTTCCCAGGCAAATGAAAGCAGTTACACCAAAATTTCTAGTTTCTGTTTGTGTCTCTCCTGAGGAGGTTTCAGGCCAGCTATGTCTTTCAGTACTATCTCTTTTGGTTTGGAAGCTATTGCTGGACGTTTGGTAGAAAAAGCTGCTCCGGCCGAGAAAAACACTTTTGGTGCACCATGCAGGTACATCTGAGTTTCCCAGGCAAACGAATGCAGTGACACCAAAGTTTCTAGTTTCTGTTTGTGTCTCCCCTGAGGAGGTTTCAGGCCAGCAATGTCTTTCAGTACTATCTCTTTTGGTTTGGAAGCTATTGCTGGACGTTTGGTAGAAAAAGCTTCTCCGGCCGTGAGAAACACTTTTGGTGCACCATGCAGGTACATTTGAGTTTCCCAGGCAAACAAAAGCAGTGACACCAAAGTTTCTAGTTTCTGTTTGTGTCTCCCCTGAGGAGGTTTCAGGCCAGCTATGTCTTTCAGTACTATCTCTTTTGGTTTGGAAGCTATTGCTGGACGTTTGGTAGAAAAAGCTTCTCCGGCCGAGAAAAACACTTTTGGTGCACCATGCAGGTACATTTGAGTTTCCCAGGCAAACGAAAGCAGTGAGACCAAAGTTTCTAGTTTCTGTTTGTGTCTCCCCTGAGGAGGTTTCAGGCCAGCAATGTCTTTCAGTACTATCTCTTTTGGTTTGGACGCTATTGCTGGACGTTTGGTAGAAAAAGCTGCCCCGGCCGAGAAAAACACTTTTGGTGCACCATGAAGGTACATTTGAGTTTCCCAGGCAAACCAAAGCAGTTACACCAAAATTTCTAGTTTCTGTTTGTGTCTCCCCTGAGGAGGTTTCAGGCCAGCTATGTCTTTCTGTACTATCTCTTTTGGTTTGGAAGCTATTGCTGGACGTTTGGTAGAAAAAGCTTCTCCGGCCGAGAAAAACACTTTTGGTGCACCATGCAGGTACATTTGAGTTTCCCAGGCAAACGAAAGCAGTGACACCAAAGTTTCTAGTTTCTGTTTGTGTCTCCCCTGAGGAGGTTTCAGGCCAGCAATGTCTTTCAGTACTATCTCTTTTGGTTTGGAAGCTATTGCTGGACGTTTGGTAGAAAAAGCTACCCGGCTGAGAAAAACACTTTTGGTGCACCATGCAGGTACATTTGAGTTTCCCAGGCAAACGAAAGCAGTTACACCAAAGTTTCTAGTTTCTGTTTGTGTCTCCCCTGAGGAAGTTTCAGGCCAGCAATGTCTTTCAGTACTATCTCTTTTGGTATGGAAGCTATTGCTGGAAGTTTGGCATGTTTGGTAGAAAAAGCTGCCCCGGCCGAGAAAAACACTTTTGGTGCACCATGCAGGTACATTTGAGTTTCCCAGGCAAACGAAAGCAGTTATACCAAAGTTTCTAGTTTCTGTTTGTGTCTCCCCTGAGGAGGTTTCAGGCCAGCTATGTCTTTCAGTACTATCTCTTTGGGTTTGGAAGCTATTGCTGGACGTTTGGTAGAAAAGATTCTCCGGCCGAGAAAAACACTTTTGGTGCACCATGCAGGTACATTTGAGTTACCCAGGCAAACGAAAGCAGTTACACCAAAGTTTCTAGTTTCTGTTTGTGTCTCCCCTGAGGAGGTTTCAGGCCAGCTATGTCTTTCAGTACTATCTCTTTTGGTTTGGAAGCTATTGCTGGACGTTTGGTACAAAAAGCTTCTCCGGCCGAGAAAAACACTTTTGGTGCACCATGCAGGTACATTTGAGTTTCCCAGGCAAACGAAAGCAGTTACACCAAAGTTTCTAGTTTCTGTTTGTGTCTCCCCTGAGGAAGTTTCAGGCCAGCTATGTCTTTCAGTACTATCTCTTTTTGTATGGAAGCTATTGCTGGACGTTTGGCATGTTTGGTAGAAAAAGCTTCTCCGGCCGAGAAAAACACTTTTGGTGCACCATGCAGGTACATTTGAGTTTCCCAGGCAAACGAAAGCAGTTACTCCAAATTTTCTAGTTTCTGTTTGTGTCTCCCCTGAGGAGGTTTCAGGCCAGCTATGTCTTTCAGTACTATCTCTTTTGGTTTGGAAGCTATTGCTGGACGTTTGGTAGAAAAAGCTGCTCCGGCCGAGAAAAACACTTTTGGTGCACCATGCAGGTACATTTGAGTTTCCCAGGCAAACGAAAGCAGTGACACCAAAGTTTCTAGTTTCTGTTTGTCTCTCCCCTGAGGAGGTTTCAGGCCAGCAATGTCTTTCAGTACTATCTCTTTTGGTTTGGAAGCTATTGCTGGACGTTTGGTAGAAAAAGCTTCTCCGGCCGAGAAAAACACTTTTGGTGCACCATGCAGGTACATTTGAGTTTCCCAGGCAAACGAAAGCAGTGACACCAAAGTTTCTAGTTTCTGTTTGTGTCTCTCCTGAGGAGGTTTCAGGCCAGCAATGTCTTTCAGTACTATCTCTTTTGGTTTGGAAGGTATTGCTGGACGTTTGGTAGAAAAAGCTGCGCCGGCCGAGAGAAACACTTTTGGTGCACCATGCAGGTACATTTGAGTTTCCCAGGCAAACGAAAGCAGTGACACCAAAGTTTCTAGTTTCTGTTTGTGTCTCCCCTGAGGAGGTTTCAGGCCAGCTATGTCTTTCAGTACTATCTCTTTTGGTTTGGAAGCTATTGCTGGACGTTTGGTAGAAAAAGCTGCTCCGGCCGAGAAAAACACTTTTGGTGCACCATGCAGGTACATTTGAGTTTCCCAGGCAAACGAAAGCAGTGACACCAAAGTTTCTAGTTTCTGTTTGTGTCTCCCCTGAGGAGGTTTCAGGCCAGCTATGTCTTTCAGTACTATCTCTTTTGGTTTGGAAGCTATTGCTGGACGTTTGGTAGAAAAAGCTGCTCCGGCTGAGAAAAACACTTTTGGTGCACCATGCAGGTACATTTGAGTTTCCCAGGCAAACGAAAGCAGTGACACCAAAGTTTCTAGTTTCTGTTTGTGTCTCCCCTGAGGAAGTTTCAGGCCAGCAATGTCTTTCAGTACTATCTCTTTTGGTATGGAAGCTATTGCTGGAAGTTTGGCATGTTTGGTAGAAAAAGCTGCCCCGGCCGAGAAAAACACTTTTGGTGCACCATGCAGGTACATTTGAGTTTCCCAGGCAAACGAAAGCAGTTATACCAAAGTTTCTAGTTTCTGTTTGTGTCTCCCCTGAGGAGGTTTCAGGCCAGCAATGTCTTTCAGTACTATCTCTTTTGGTTTGGAAGCTATTGCTGGACGATTTGTAGAAAAAGCTGCTCCGGCCGAGAAAAACACTTTTGGTGCACCATGCAGGTACATTTGAGTTTCCCAGGCAAACGAAAGCAGTGAGACCAAAGTTTCTTGTTTCTGTTTGTGTCTCCCCTGAGGAGGTTTCAGGCCAGCAATGTCTTTCAGTACTATCTCTTTTGGTTTGGAAGCTATTGCTGGACGTTTGGTAGAAAAAGCTGCCCCGGCTGAGAAAAACACTTTTGGTGCACCATGAAGGTACATTTGAGTTTCCCAGGCAAACGAAAGCAGTTACACCAAAATTTCTAGTTTCTGTTTGTGTCTCCCCTGAGGAGGTTTCAGGCCAGCTATGTCTTTCAGTACTATCTCTTTTGGTTTGGAAGCTATTGCTGGACGTTTGGTAGAAAAAGCTTCTCCGGCCGAGAAAAACACTTTTGGTGCACCATGCAGGTACATTTGAGTTTCCCAGGCAAACGAAAGCAGTGACACCAAAGTTTCTAGTTTCTGTTTGTGTCTCCCCTGAGGAGGTTTCAGGCCAGCAATGTCTTTCAGTACTATCTCTTTTGGTTTGGAAGCTATTGCTGGACGTTTGGTAGAAAAAGCTTCTCCGGCCGAGAAAAACACTTTTGGTGCACCATGCAGGTACATTTGAGTTTCCCAGGCAAACGAAAGCAGTGACACCAAAGTTTCTAGTTTCTGTTTGTGTCTCCCCTGAGGAAGTTTCAGGCCAGCAATGTCTTTCAGTACTATCTCTTTTGGTATGGAAGCTATTGCTGGAAGTTTGGCATGTTTGGTAGAAAAAGCTTCTCCGGCCGAGAAAAACACTTTTGGTGCACCATGCAGGTACATTTGAGTTTCCCAGGCAAACGAAAGCAGTTATACCAAAGTTTCTAGTTTCTGTTTGTGTCTCCCCTGAGGAGGTTTCAGGCCAGCTATGTCTTTCAGTACTATCTCTTTTGGTTTGGAAGCTATTGCTGGACGTTTGGTAGAAAAGATTCTCCGGCCGAGAAAAACACTTTTGGTGCACCATGCAGGTACATTTTAGTTACCCAGGCAAACGAAAGCAGTTACACCAAAGTTTCTAGTTTCTGTTTGTGTCTCCCCTGAGGAGGTTTCAGGCCAGCTATGTCTTTCAGTACTATCTCTTTTGGTTTGGAAGCTATTGCTGGACGTTTGGTAGAAAAAGCTTCTCCGGCCGAGAAAAACACTTTTGGTGCACCATGCAGGTACATTTGAGTTTCCCAGGCAAACGAAAGCAGTTACACCAAAGTTTCTAGTTTCTGTTTGTGTCTCCCCTGAGGAAGTTTCAGGCCAGCTATGTCTTTCAGTACTATCTCTTTTGGTATGGAAGCTATTGCTGGACGTTTGGCATGTTTGGTAGAAAAAGCTTCTCCGGCCGAGAGAAACACTTTTGGTGCACCATGAAGGTACATTTGAGTTTCCCAGGCAAACGAAAGCAGTGACACCAAAGTTTCTAGTTTCTGTTTGTGTCTCCCCTGAGGAGGTTTCAGGCCAGCAATGTATTTCAGTACTATCTCTTTTGGTTTGGAAGCTATTGCTGGACGTTTGGTAGAAAAAGCTTCTCCGGCCGAGAAAAACACTTTTGGTGCACCATGCAGGTACATTTGAGTTACCCAGGCAAACGAAAGCAGTTACACCAAAGTTTCTAGTTTCTGTTTGTGTCTCCCCTGAGGAGGTTTCAGGCCAGCTATGTCTTTCAGTACTATCTCTTTTGGTTTGGAAGCTATTGCTGGACGTTTGGTAGAAAAAGCTTCTCCGGCCGAGAAAAACACTTTTGGTGCACCATGCAGGTACATTTGAGTTTCCCAGGCAAACGAAAGCAGTTACACCAAAGTTTCTAGTTTCTGTTTGTGTCTCCCCTGAGGAAGTTTCAGGCCAGCAATGTCTTTCTGTACTATCTCTTTTGGTTTGGAAGCTATTGCTGGACGTTTGGTAGAAAAAGCTGCCCCGGCCGAGAAAAACACTTTTGGTGCACCATGCAGGTACATTTGAGTTTCCCAGGCAAACGAAAGCAGTTACACCAAAGTTTCTAGTTTCTGTTTGTGTCTCCCCTGAGGAGGTTTCAGGCCAGCAATGTCTTTCAGTACTATCTCTTTTGGTTTGGAAGCTATTGCTGGACGTTTGGTAGAAAAAGCTGCCCCGGCCGAGAAAAACACTTTTGGTGCACCATGCAGGTACATTTCAGTTTCCCAGGCAAATGAAAGCAGTTACACCAAAATTTCTAGTTTCTGTTTGTGTCTCTCCTGAGGAGGTTTCAGGCCAGCTATGTCTTTCAGTACTATCTCTTTTGGTTTGGAAGCTATTGCTGGACGTTTGGTAGAAAAAGCTTCTCCGGCCGAGAAAAACACTTTTGGTGCACCATGCAGGTACATTTGAGTTTCCCAGGCAAACGAAAGCAGTGACACCAAAGTTTCTAGTTTCTGTTTGTGTCTCCCCTGAGGAGGTTTCAGGCCAGCAATGTCTTTCAGTACTATCTCTTTTGGTTTGGAAGCTATTGCTGGACGTTTGGTAGAAAAAGCTTCTCCGACCGAGAGAAACACTTTTGGTGCACCATGCAGGTACATTTGAGTTTCCCAGGCAAACGAAAGCAGTGACACCAAAGTTTCTAGTTTCTGTTTGTGTCTCCCCTGAGGAGGTTTGAGGCCAGCTATGTCTTTCAGTACTATCTCTTTTGGTTTGGAAGCTATTGCTGGACGTTTTGTAGAAAAAGCTGCCCCGGCCGAGAAAAACACTTTTGGTGCACCATGCAGGTACATTTGAGTTTCCCAGGCAAACCAAAGCAGTTACACCAAAATTTCTAGTTTCTGTTTGTGTCTCCCCTGAGGAGGTTTGAGGCCAGCTATGTCTTTCAGTACTATCTCTTTTGGTTTGGAAGCTATTGCTGGACGTTTGGTAGAAAAAGCTGCTCCGGCCGAGAAAAACACTTTTGGTGCACCATGCAGGTACATCTGAGTTTCCCAAGCAAACGAATGCAGTGACACCAAAGTTTCTAGTTTCTGTTTGTGTCTCCCCTGAGGAGGTTTCAGGCCAGCAATGTCTTTCAGTACTATCTCTTTTGGTTTGGAAGCTATTGCTGGACGTTTGGTAGAAAAAGCTTCTCCGGCCGAGAGAAACACTTTTGGTGCACCATGCAGGTACATTTGAGTTTCCCAGGCAAACAAAAGCAGTGACACCAAAGTTTCTAGTTTCTGTTTGTGTCTCCCCTGAGGAGGTTTCAGGCCAGCTATGTCTTTCAGTACTATCTCTTTTGGTTTGGAAGCTATTGCTGGACGTTTGGTAGAAAAAGCTTCTCCGGCCGAGAAAAACACTTTTGGTGCACCATGCAGGTACATTTGAGTTTCCCAGGCAAACGAAAGCAGTGAGACCAAAGTTTCTAGTTTCTGTTTGTGTCTCCCCTGAGGAGGTTTCAGGCCAGCAATGTCTTTCAGTACTATCTCTTTTGGTTTGGACGCTATTGCTGGACGTTTGGTAGAAAAAGCTGCCCCGGCCGAGAAAAACACTTTTGGTGCACCATGAAGGTACATTTGAGTTTCCCAGGCAAACAAAAGCAGTGACACCAAAGTTTCTAGTTTCTGTTTGTGTCTCCCCTGAGGAGGTTTCAGGCCAGCTATGTCTTTCAGTACTATCTCTTTTGGTTTGGAAGCTATTGCTGGACGTTTGGTAGAAAAAGCTTCTCCGGCCGAGAAAAACACTTTTGGTGCACCATGCAGGTACATTTGAGTTTCCCAGGCAAACGAAAGCAGTGACACCAAAGTTTCTAGTTTCTGTTTGTGTCTCCCCTGAGGAGGTTTCAGGCCAGCAATGTCTTTCAGTACTATCTCTTTTGGTTTGGAAGCTATTGCTGGACGTTTGGTAGAAAAAGCTACCCGGCTGAGAAAAACACTTTTGGTGCACCATGCAGGTACATTTGAGTTTCCCAGGCAAACGAAAGCAGTGACACCAAAGTTTCTAGTTTCTGTTTGTGTCTCCCCTGAGGAAGTTTCAGGCCAGCAATGTCTTTCAGTACTATCTCTTTTGGTATGGAAGCTATTGCTGGAAGTTTGGCATGTTTGGTAGAAAAAGCTGCCCCGGCCGAGAAAAACACTTTTGGTGCACCATGCAGGTACATTTGAGTTTCCCAGGCAAACGAAAGCAGTGACACCAAAGTTTCTAGTTTCTGTTTGTGTCTCCCCTGAGGAGGTTTCAGGCCAGCTATGTCTTTCAGTACTATCTCTTTTGGTTTGGAAGCTATTGCTGGACGTTTGGTAGAAAAAGCTGCCCCGGCCGAGAAAAACACTTTTGGTGCACCATGCAGGTACATTTGAGTTTCCCAGGCAAACGAAAGCAGTGACACCAAAGTTTCTAGTTTCTGTTTGTGTCTCCCCTGAGGAGGTTTCAGGCCAGCAATGTCTTTCAGTACTATCTCTTTTGGTTTGGAAGCTATTGCTGGACGTTTGGTAGAAAAAGCTTCTCCGGCCGAGAAAAACACTTTTGGTGCACCATGCAGGTACATTTGAGTTTCCCAGGCAAACGAAAGCAGTGACACCAAAGTTTCTAGTTTCTGTTTGTGTCTCTCCTGAGGAGGTTTCAGGCCAGCAATGTCTTTCAGTACTATCTCTTTTGGTTTGGAAGGTATTGCTGGACGTTTGGTAGAAAAAGCTGCGCCGGCCGAGAGAAACACTTTTGGTGCACCATGCAGGTACATTTGAGTTTCCCAGGCAAACGAAAGCAGTGACACCAAAGTTTCTAGTTTCTGTTTGTGTCTCCCCTGAGGAGGTTTCAGGCCAGCTATGTCTTTCAGTACTATCTCTTTTGGTTTGGAAGCTATTGCTGGACGTTTGGTAGAAAAAGCTGCTCCGGCCGAGAAAAACACTTTTGGTGCAACATGCAGGTACATTTGAGTTTCCCAGGCAAACGAAAGCAGTGACACCAAAGTTTCTAGTTTCTGTTTGTCTCTCCCCTGAGGAGGATTCAGGCCAGCTATGTCTTTCAGTACTATCTCTTTTGGTTTGGAAGCTATTGCTGGACGTTTGGTAGAAAAAGCTGCTCCGGCCGAGAAAAACACTTTTGGTGCACCATGCAGGTACATTTGAGTTTCCCAGGCAAACGAAAGCAGTGACACCAAAGTTTCTAGTTTCTGTTTGTGTCTCCCCTGAGGAGGTTTCAGGCCAGCAATGTCTTTCAGTACTATCTCTTTTGGTTTGGAAGCTATTGCTGGACGTTTGGTAGAAAAAGCTACCCGGCTGAGAAAAACACTTTTGGTGCACCATGCAGGTACATTTGAGTTTCCCAGGCAAACGAAAGCAGTGACACCAAAGTTTCTAGTTTCTGTTTGTGTCTCCCCTGAGGAAGTTTCAGGCCAGCAATGTCTTTCAGTACTATCTCTTTTGGTATGGAAGCTATTGCTGGAAGTTTGGCATGTTTGGTAGAAAAAGCTGCCCCGGCCGAGAAAAACACTTTTGGTGCACCATGCAGGTACATTTGAGTTTCCCAGGCAAACGAAAGCAGTTATACCAAAGTTTCTAGTTTCTGTTTGTGTCTCCCCTGAGGAGGTTTCAGGCCAGCTATGTCTTTCAGTACTATCTCTTTGGGTTTGGAAGATATTGCTGGACGTTTGGTAGAAAAGATTCTCCGGCCGAGAAAAACACTTTTGGTGCACCATGCAGGTACATTTGAGTTACCCAGGCAAACGAAAGCAGTTACACCAAAGTTTCTAGTTTCTGTTTGTGTCTCCCCTGAGGAGGTTTCAGGCCAGCTATGTCTTTCAGTACTATCTCTTTTGGTTTGGAAGCTATTGCTGGACGTTTGGTAGAAAAAGCTTCTCCGGCCGAGAAAAACACTTTTGGTGCACCATGCAGGTACATTTGAGTTTCCCAGGCAAACGAAAGCAGTTACACCAAAGTTTCTAGTTTCTGTTTGTGTCTCCCCTGAGGAAGTTTCAGGCCAGCTATGTCTTTCAGTACTATCTCTTTTGGTATGGAAGCTATTGCTGGACGTTTGGCATGTTTGGTAGAAAAAGCTTCTCCGGCCGAGAAAAACACTTTTGGTGCACCATGCAGGTACATTTGAGTTTCCCAGGCAAACGAAAGCAGTTACTCCAAATTTTCTAGTTTCTGTTTGTGTCTCCCCTGAGGAGGTTTCAGGCCAGCTATGTCTTTCAGTACTATCTCTTTTGGTTTGGAAGCTATTGCTGGACGTTTGGTAGAAAAAGCTGCCCCGGCCGAGAAAAACACTTTTGGTGCACCATGCAGGTACATTTGAGTTTCCCAGGCAAACGAAAGCAGTGACACCAAAGTTTCTAGTTTCTGTTTGTCTCTCCCCTGAGGAGGTTTCAGGCCAGCAATGTCTTTCAGTACTATCTCTTTTGGTTTGGAAGCTATTGCTGGACGTTTGGTAGAAAAAGCTTCTCCGGCCGAGAGAAACACTTTTGGTGCACCATGCAGGTACATTTGAGTTTCCCAGGCAAACGAAATCAGTGACACCAAAGTTTCTAGTTTCTGTTTGTGTCTCTCCTGAGGAGGTTTCAGGCCAGCAATGTCTTTCAGTACTATCTCTTTTGGTTTGGAAGGTATTGCTGGACGTTTGGTAGAAAAAGCTGCGCCGGCCGAGAGAAACACTTTTGGTGCACCATGCAGGTACATTTGAGTTTCCCAGGCAAACGAAAGCAGTGACACCAAAGTTTCTAGTTTCTGTTTGTGTCTCCCCTGAGGAGGTTTCAGGCCAGCTATGTCTTTCAGTACTATCTCTTTTGGTTTGGAAGCTATTGCTGGACGTTTGGTAGAAAAAGCTGCTCCGGCCGAGAAAAACACTTTTGGTGCACCATGCAGGTACATTTGAGTTTCCCAGGCAAACGAAAGCAGTGACACCAAAGTTTCTAGTTTCTGTTTGTGTCTCCCCTGAGGAGGTTTCAGGCCAGCTATGTCTTTCAGTACTATCTCTTTTGGTTTGGAAGCTATTGCTGGACGATTGGTAGAAAAAGCTGCTCCGGCCGAGAAAAACACTTTTGGTGCAACATGCAGGTACATTTGAGTTTCCCAGGCAAACGAAAGCAGTGACACCAAAGTTTCTAGTTTCTGTTTGTCTCTCCCCTGAGGAGGATTCAGGCCATCTATGTCTTTCAGTACTATCTCTTTTGGTTTGGAAGCTATTGCTGGACGTTTGGTAGAAAAAGCTGCTCCGGCCGAGAAAAACACTTTTGGTGCACCATGCAGGTACATTTGAGTTTCCCAGGCAAACGAAAGCAGTGACACCAAAGTTTCTAGTTTCTGTTTGTGTCTCCCCTGAGGAGGTTTCAGGCCAGCTATGTCTTTCAGTACTATCTCTTTTGGTTTGGAAGCTATTGCTGGACGTTTGGTAGAAAAAGCTTCTACGGCCGAGAAAAACACTTTTGATGTACAATGCAGGTACATTTGAGTTTCCCAGGCAAACGAAAGCAGTGACACCAAAGTTTCTAGTTTCCGTTTGTGTCTCCCCTGAGGAGGATTCAGGCCAGCTATGTCTTTCAGTACTATCTCTTTTGGTTTGGAAGCTATTGCTGGACGTTTGGTAGAAAAAGCTGCACCGGCCGAGAAAAACACTTTTGGTGCACCATGCAGGTACATTTGAGTTTCCCAGGCAAACGAAAGCAGTGACACCAAAGTTTCTTGTTTCTGTTTGTGTCTCCCCTGAGGAGGTTTCAGGCCAGCTATGTCTTTCAGTACTATCTCTTTTGGTTTGGAAGCTATTGCTGGACGTTTGGTAGAAAAAGCTTCTCCGGCCGAGAAAAACACTTTTGGTGCACCATGCAGGTACATTTGAGTTTCCCAGGCAAACGAAAGCAGTGACACCAAAGTTTCTAGTTTCTGTTTGTGTCTCCCCTGAGGAGGTTTCAGGCCAGCAATGTCTTTCAGTACTATCTCTTTTGGTATGGAAGCTATTGCTGGAAGTTTGGCATGTTTGGTAGAAAAAGCTTCTCCGGCCGAGAAAAACAGTTTTGGTGCAACATGCACGTACATTTGAGTTTCCCAGGAAAACGAAAGCAGTTATACCAAAGTTTCTAGTTTCTGTTTGTGTCTCCCCTGAGGAGGTTTCAGGCCAGCTATGTCTTTCTGTACTATCTCTTTTGGTTTGAAAGCTATTGCTGGACGTTTGATGGAAAAAATTCTCCGGCCGAGAAAAACACTTTTGGTGCACCATGCAGGTACATTTGAGTTACCCAGGCAAACGAAAGCAGTTACACCAAAGTTTCTAGTTTCTGTTTGTGTCTCCCCTGAGGAGGTTTCAGGCCAGCTATGTCTTTCAGTACTATCTCTTTTGGTTTGGAAGCTATTGCTGGACGTTTGGTAGAAAAAGCTTCTCCGGCCGAGAAAAACACTTTTGGTGCACCATGCAGGTACATTTGAGTTTCCCAGGCAAACGAAAGCAGTGACACCAAAGTTTCTTGTTTCTGTTTGTGTCTCCCCTGAGGAGGTTTGAGGCCAGCTATGTCTTTCAGTACTATCTCTTTTGGTTTGGAAGCTATTGCTGGACGTTTGGTAGAAAAAGCTTCTCCGGCCGAGAAAAACACTTTTGGTGCACCATGCAAGTACATTTGAGTTTCCCAGGTAAACGAAAGCAGTGACACCAAAGTTTCTAGTTTCTGTTTGTGTCTCCCCTGAGGAGGTTTCAGGCCAGCAATGTCTTTCAGTACTATCTCTTTTGGTTTGGAAGCTATTGCTGGACGTTTGGTAGAAAAAGCTTCTCCGGCCGAGAAAAACACTTTTGGTGCACCATGCAGGTACATTTGAGTTTCCCAGGCAAACGAAAGCAGTGACACCAAAGTTTCTAGTTTCCGTTTGTGTCTCCCCTGAGGAGGATTCAGGCCAGCTATGTCTTTCAGTACTATCTCTTTTGGTTTGGAAGCTATTGCTGGACGTTTGGTAGAAAAAGCTGCACCGGCCGAGAAAAACACTTTTGGTGCACCATGCAGGTACATTTGAGTTTCCCAGGCAAACGAAAGCAGTTACACCAAAGTTTCTAGTTTCTGTTTGTGTCTCCCCTGAGGAGGTTTCAGGCCAGCTATGTCTTTCAGTACTATCTCTTTTGGTTTGGAAGCTATTGCTGGACGTTTGGTAGAAAAAGCTTCTCCGGCCGAGAAAAACACTTTTGGTGCACCATGCAGGTACATTTGAGTTTCCCAGGCAAACGAAAGCAGTGACACCAAAGTTTCTAGTTTCTGTTTGTGTCTCCCCTGAGGAGGTTTCAGGCCAGCAATGTCTTTCAGTACTATCTCTTTTGGTATGGAAGCTATTGCTGGAAGTTTGGCATGTTTGGTAGAAAAAGCTTCTCCGGCCGAGAAAAACAGTTTTGGTGCAACATGCACGTACATTTGAGTTTCCCAGGAAAACGAAAGCAGTTATACCAAAGTTTCTAGTTTCTGTTTGTGTCTCCCCTGAGGAGGTTTCAGGCCAGCTATGTCTTTCTGTACTATCTCTTTTGGTTTGAAAGCTATTGCTGGACGTTTGATGGAAAAAATTCTCCGGCCGAGAAAAACACTTTTGGTGCACCATGCAGGTACATTTGAGTTACCCAGGCAAACGAAAGCAGTTACACCAAAGTTTCTAGTTTCTGTTTGTGTCTCCCCTGAGGAGGTTTCAGGCCAGCTATGTCTTTCAGTACTATCTCTTTTGGTTTGGAAGCTATTGCTGGACGTTTGGTAGAAAAAGCTTCTCCGGCCGAGAAAAACACTTTTGGTGCACCATGCAGGTACATTTGAGTTTCCCAGGCAAACGAAAGCAGTGACACCAAAGTTTCTTGTTTCTGTTTGTGTCTCCCCTGAGGAGGTTTGAGGCCAGCTATGTCTTTCAGTACTATCTCTTTTGGTTTGGAAGCTATTGCTGGACGTTTGGTAGAAAAAGCTTCTCCGGCCGAGAAAAACACTTTTGGTGCACCATGCAAGTACATTTGAGTTTCCCAGGTAAACGAAAGCAGTGACACCAAAGTTTCTAGTTTCTGTTTGTGTCTCCCCTGAGGAGGTTTCAGGCCAGCAATGTCTTTCAGTACTATCTCTTTTGGTTTGGAAGCTATTGCTGGACGTTTGGTAGAAAAAGCTTCTCCGGCCGAGAAAAACACTTTTGGTGCACCATGCAGGTACATTTGAGTTTCCCAGGCAAACGAAAGCAGTGACACCAAAGTTTCTAGTTTCTGTTTGTGTCTCCCCTGAGGAGGTTTCAGGCCAGCTATGTCTTTCAGTACTATCTCTTTTGGTTTGGAAGCTATTGCTGGACGTTTGGTAGAAAAAGCTGCCCCGGCCGAGAAAAACACTTTTGGTGCACCATGCAGGTACATCTGAGTTTCCCAGGCAAACGAAAGCAGTGACACCAAAGTTTCTAGTTTCTGTTTGTGTCTCCCCTGAGGAGGTTTCAGGCCAGCAATGTCTTTCAGTACTGTCACTTTTAGTTTGGAAGCTATTGCTTGACGTTTGGTAGAAAAAGCTTCTCCGGCCGAGAAAAACACTTTTGGTGCACCATGCAGGTACATTTGAGTTTCCCAGGCAAACGAAAGCAGTGACACCAAAGTTTCTAGTTTCTGTTTGTGTCTCCCCTGAGGAGGTTTCAGGCCAGCTATGTCTTTCAGTACTATCTCTTTTGGTTTGGAAGCTATTGCTGGACGTTTGGTAGAAAAGCTTCTCCGGCCGAGAAAAACACTTTTGGTGCACCATGCAGGTACATTTGAGTTACCCAGGCAAACGAAAGCAGTTACACCAAAGTTTCTAGTTTCTGTTTGTGTCTCCCCTGAGGAGGTTTCAGGCCAGCAATGTCTTTGAGTACTATCTCTTTTGGTTTGGAAGCTATTGCTGGACGTTTGGTAGAAATAGCTTCTCCGGCCGAGAAAAACACTTTTGGTGCACCATGCAGGTACATTTGAGTTTCCCAGGCAAAGGAAAGCAGTGACACCAAAGTTTCTTGTTTCTGTTTGTGTCTCCCCTGAGGAGGTTTCAGGCCAGCTATGTCTTTCAGTACTATCTCTTTTGGTTTGGAAGCTATTGCTGGACGTTTTGTAGAAAAAGCTTCTCCGGCCGAGAAAAACACTTTTGGTGCACCATGCAGGTACATTTGAGTTTCCCAGGCAAACGAAAGCAGTTATACCAAAGTTTCTAGTTTCTCTTTGTGTCTCCCCTGAGGAGGATTCAGGCTAGCTATGTCTTTCAGTACTATCTCTTTTGGTTTGGAAGCTATTGCTGGACGTTTGGTAGAAAAAGCTTCTCCGGCCGAGAAAAACACTTTTGGTGCACCATGCAGGTACATTTGAGTTTCCCAGGCAAACGAAAGCAGTGACACCAAAGTTTCTTGTTTCTGTTTGTGTCTCCCCTGAGGAGGTTTCAGGCCAGCTATGTCTTTCAGTACTATCTCTTTTGGTTTGGAAGCTATTGCTGGACGTTTGGTAGAAAAAGCTGCTCCGGCCGAGAAAAACACTTTTGGTGCACCATGCAGGTACATTTGAGTTTCCCAGGCAAACGAAAGCAGTTACACCAAAGTTTCTAGTTTCTGTTTGTGTCTCCCCTGAGGAAGTTTCAGGCCAGCTATGTCTTTCAGTACTATCTCTTTTTGTATGGAAGCTATTGCTGGACGTTTGGCATGTTTGGTAGAAAAAGCTGCTCCGGCCGAGAAAAACACTTTTGGTGCACCATGCAGGTACATTTGAGTTTCCCAGGCAAACGAAAGCAGTGACACCAAAGTTTCTAGTTTCTCTTTGTGTCTCCCCTGAGGAGGTTTCAGGCCAGCTATGTCTTTCAGTACTATCTCTTTTGGTTTGGAAGCTATTGCTGGACGTTTTGTAGAAAAAGCTTCTCCGGCCGAGAAAAACACTTTTGATGTACCATGCAGGTACATTTGAGTTTCCCAGGCACACGAAAGCAGTTACACCAAAGTTTCTAGTTTCTGTTTGTGTCTCCCCTGAGGAGGTTTCAGGCCAGCAATGTCTTTCAGTACTATCTCTTTTGGTTTGGAAGCTATTGCTGGACGATTGGTAGAAAAAGCTTCTCCGGCCGAGAAAAACACTTTTGGTGCACCATGCAGGTACATTTGAGTTTCCCAGGCAAACGAAAGCAGTGACACCAAAGTTTCTAGTTTCCGTTTGTGTCTCCCCTGAGGAGGATTCAGGCCAGCTATGTCTTTCAGTACTATCTCTTTTGGTTTGGAAGCTATTGCTGGACGTTTGGTAGAAAAAGCTTCTCCGGCCGAGAAAAACACTTTTGGTGCACCATGCAGGTACATTTGAGTTTCCCAGGCAAACGAAAGCAGTGACACCAAAGTTTCTAGTTTCTGTTTGTGTCTCCCCTGAGGAAGTTTCAGGCCAGCAATGTATTTCAGTACTATCTCTTTTGGTATGGACGCTATTGCTGGAAGTTTGGCATGTTTGGTAGAAAAAGCTTCTCCGGCCGAGAAAAACACTTTTGGTGCACCATGCAGGTACATTTGAGTTTCCCAGGCACACGAAAGCAGTTATACCAAAGTTTCTAGTTTCTGTTTGTGTCTCCCCTGAGGAGGTTTCAGGCCAGCTATGTCTTTCAGTACTATCTCTTTTGGTTTGGAAGCTATTGCTGGACGTTTGGTAGAAAAGATTCTCCGGCCGAGAAAAACACTTTTGGTGCACCATGCAGGTACATTTGAGTTTCCCAGGCAAACGAAAGCAGTTACACCAAAGTTTCTAGTTTCTGTTTGTGTCTCCCCTGAGGAAGTTTCAGGCCAGCTATGTCTTTCAGTACTATCTCTTTTTGTATGGAAGCTATTGCTGGACGTTTGGCATGTTTGGTAGAAAAAGCTTCTCCGGCCGAGAAAAACACTTTTGGTGCACCATGCAGGTACATTTGAGTTTCCCAGGCAAACGAAAGCAGTGACACCAAAGTTTCTAGTTTCTGTTTGTGTCTCCCCTGAGGAGGTTTCAGGCCAGCTATGTCTTTCAGTACTATCACTTTTGGTTTGGAAGCTATTGCTTGACGTTTGGTAGAAAAAGCTTCTCCGGCCGAGAAAAACACTTTTGGTGCACCATGCAGGTACATTTGAGTTTCCCAGGCAAACGAAAGCAGTTATACCAAAGTTTCTAGTTTCTGTTTGTGTCTCCCCTGAGGAGGTTTCAGGCCAGCTATGTCTTTCAGTACTATCTCTTTTGGTTTGGAAGCTATTGCTGGACGTTTGGTAGAAAAGCTTCTCCGGCCGAGAAAAACACTTTTGGTGCACCATGCAGGTACATTTGAGTTACCCAGGCAAACGAAAGCAGTTACACCAAAGTTTCTAGTTTCTGTTTGTGTCTCCCCTGAGGAGGTTTCAGGCCAGCTATGTCTTTCAGTACTATCTCTTTTGGTTTGGAAGCTACTGCTGGACGTTTGGTAGAAAAAGCTTCTCCGGCCGAGAAAAACACTTTTGGTGCACCATGCAGGTACATTTGAGTTTCCCAGGCAAACGAAAGCAGTGACACCAAAGTTTCTTGTTTCTGTTTGTGTCTCCCCTGAGGAGGTTTCAGGCCAGCTATGTCTTTCAGTACTATCTCTTTTGGTTTGGAAGCTATTGCTGGACGTTTGGTAGAAAAAGCTGCTCCGGCCGAGAAAAACACTTTTGGTGCACCATGCAGGTACATTTGAGTTTCCCAGGCAAACGAAAGCAGTTACACCAAAGTTTCTAGTTTCTGTTTGTGTCTCCCCTGAGGAAGTTTCAGGCCAGCTATGTCTTTCAGTACTATCTCTTTTTGTATGGAAGCTATTGCTGGACGTTTGGCATGTTTGGTAGAAAAAGCTTCTGCGGCCGAGAAAAACACTTTTGGTGCACCATGCAGGTACATTTGAGTTTCCCAGGCAAACGAAAGCAGTGACACCAAAGTTTCTAGTTTCTGTTTGTCTCTCCCCTGAGGAGGTTTCAGGCCAGCTATGTCTTTCAGTACTATCTCTTTTGGTTTGGAAGCTATTGCTGGACGTTTTGTAGAAAAAGCTTCTCCGGCCAAGAAAAACACTTTTGATGTACCATGCAGGTACATTTGAGTTTCCCAGGCACAAGAAAGCAGTTACACCAAAGTTTCTAGTTTCTGTTTGTGTCTCCCCTGAGGAGGTTTCAGGCCAGCAATGTCTTTCAGTACTATCTCTTTTGGTTTGGAAGCTATTGCTGGACGATTGGTAGAAAAAGCTGCTCCGGCCGAGAAAAACACTTTTGGTGCACCATGCAGGTACATTTGAGTTTCCCAGGCAAACGAAAGCAGTGACACCAAAGTTTCTAGTTTCCGTTTGTGTCTCCCCTGAGGAGGATTCAGGCCAGCTATGTCTTTCAGTGCTATCTCTTTTGGTTTGGAAGCTATTGCTGGCCGTTTGGTAGAAAAAGCTGCTCCGGCCGAGAAAAACACTTTTGGTGCACCATGCAGGTACATTTGAGTTTCCCAGGCAAACGAAAGCAGTGACACCAAAGTTTCTTGTTTCTGTTTGTGTCTCCCCTGAGGAGGTTTCAGGCCAGCTATGTCTTTCAGTACTATCTCTTTTGGTTTGGAAGCTATTGCTGGACGTTTGGTAGAAAAAGCTTCTCCGGCCGAGAAAAACACTTTTGGTGCACCATGCAGGTACATTTGAGTTTCCCAGGCAAACGAAAGCAGTGACACCAAAGTTTCTAGTTTCTGTTTGTGTCTCCCCTGAGGAGGTTTCAGGCCAGCTATGTATTTCAGTACTATCTCTTTTGGTATGGATGCTATTGCTGGAAGTTTGGCATGTTTGGTAGAAAAAGCTTCTCCGGCCGAGAAAAACACTTTTGGTGCACCATGCAGGTACATTTGAGTTTCCCAGGCAAACGAAAGCAGTTATACCAAAGTTTCTAGTTTCTGTTTGTGTCTCCCCTGAGGAGGATTCAGGCCAGCTATGTCTTTCAGTACTATCACTTTTGGTTTGGAAGCTATTGCTGGACGTTTGGTAGAAAAGCTTCTCCGGCCGAGAAAAACACTTTTGGTGCACCATGCAGGTACATTTGAGTTACACAGGCAAACGAAAGCAGTTACACCAAAGTTTCTAGTTTCTGTTTGTGTCTCCCCTGAGGAGGTTTGAGGCCAGCTCTGTCTTTCAGTACTATCTCTTTTGGTTTGGAAGCTATTGCTGGACGTTTGGTAGAAAAAGCTTCTCCGGCCGAGAAAAACACTTTTGGTGCACCATGCAGGTACATTTGAGTTTCCCAGGCAAACGAAAGCAGTGACACCAAAGTTTCTAGTTTCTGTTTGTGTCTCCCCTGAGGAAGTTTCAGGCCAGCAATGTCTTTCAGTACTATCTCTTTTGGTTTGGAAGCTATTGCTGGACGTTTGGTAGAAAAGCTTCTCCGGCCGAGAAAAACACTTTTGGTGCACCATGCAGGTACATTTGAGTTACGCAGGCAAACGAAAGCAGTTACACCAAAGTTTCTAGTTTCTGTTTGTGTCTCCCCTGAGGAGGTTTCAGGCCAGCTATGTCTTTCAGTACTATCTCTTTTGGTTTGGAAGCTATTGCTGGACGATTGGTAGAAAAAGCTGCTCCGGCCGAGAAAAACACTTTTGGTGCACCATGCAGGTACATTTGAGTTTCCCAGGCAAACGAAAGCAGTTATACCAAAGTTTCTAGTTTCCGTTTGTGTCTCCCCTGAGGAGGATTCAGGCCAGCTATGTCTTTCAGTACTATCTCTTTTGGTTTGGAAGCTATTGCTGGACGTTTGGTAGAAAAAGCTGCTCCGGCCGAGAAAAACACTTTTGGTGCACCATGCAGGTACATTTGAGTTTCCCAGGCAAACGAAAGCAGTGACACCAAAGTTTCTTGTTTCTGTTTGTGTCTCCCCTGAGGAGGTTTCAGGCCAGCTATGTCTTTCAGTACTATCTCTTTTGGTTTGGAAGCTATTGCTGGACGTTTGGTAGAAAAAGCTTCTCCGGCCGAGAAAAACACTTTTGGTGCACCATGCAGGTACATTTGAGTTTCCCAGGCAAACGAAAGCAGTTACACCAAAGTTTCTAGTTTCTGTTTGTGTCTCCCCTGAGGAAGTTTCAGGCCAGCAATGTATTTCAGTACTATCTCTTTTGGTATGGATGCTATTGCTGGAAGTTTGGCATGTTTGGTAGAAAAAGCTTCTCCGGCCGAGAAAAACACTTTTGGTGCACCATGCAGGTACATTTGAGTTTCCCAGGCAAACGAAAGCAGTGACACCAAAGTTTCTAGTTTCTGTTTGTGTCTCCCCTGAGGAGGTTTCAGGCCAGCTATGTCTTTCAGTACTATCTCTTTTGGTTTGGAAGCTATTGCTGGACGTTTGGTAGAAAAGCTTCTCCGGCCGAGAAAAACACTTTTGGTGCACCATGCAGGTACATTTGAGTTTCCCAGGCAAACGAAAGCAGTGACACCAAAGTTTCTAGTTTCTGTTTGTGTCTCCCCTGAGGAGGTTTGAGGCCAGCTATGTCTTTCAGTACTATCTCTTTTGGTTTGGAAGCTATTGCTGGACGTTTGGTAGAAAAAGCTTCTCCGGCCGAGAAAAACACTTTTGGTGCACCATGCAGGTACGTTTGAGTTTCCCAGGCAAACGAAAGCAGTGACACCAAAGTTTCTAGTTTCTGTTTGTGTCTCCCCTGAGGAAGTTTCAGGCCAGCAATGTCTTTCAGTACTATCTCTTTTGGTTTGGAAGCTATTGCTGGACGTTTGGTAGAAAAAGCTTCTCCGGCCGAGAAAAACACTTTTGGTGCACCATGCAGGTACATTTGAGTTTCCCAGGCAAACGAAAGCAGTTATACCAAAGTTTCTAGTTTCTGTTTGTGTCTCCCCTGAGGAGGTTTCAGGCCAGCTATGTCTTTCAGTACTATCTCTTTTGGTTTGGAAGCTATTGCTGGACGTTTGGTAGAAAAAGCTTCTCCGGCCGAGAAAAACACTTTTGGTGCACCATGCAGGTACATTTGAGTTTCCCAGGCAAACGAAAGCAGTGACACCAAAGTTTCTAGTTTCTGTTTGTGTCTCCCCTGAGGAGGTTTGAGGCCAGCTATGTCTTTCAGTACTATCTCTTTTGGTTTGGAATCTATTGCTGGACGTTTGGTAGAAAAAGCTTCTCCGGCCGAGAAAAACACTTTTGGTGCACCATGCAGGTACATTTGAGTTTCCCAGGCACACGAAAGCAGTGACACCAAAGTTTCTAGTTTCTGTTTGTGTCTCCCCTGAGGAGGTTTCAGGCCAGCTATGTCTTTCAGTACTATCTCTTTTGGTTTGGAAGCTACTGCTGGACGTTTGGTAGAAAAAGCTTCTCCGGCCGAGAAAAACACTTTTGGTGCACCATGCAGGTACATTTGAGTTTCCCAGGCAAACGAAAGCAGTGACACCAAAGTTTCTTGTTTCTGTTTGTGTCTCCCCTGAGGAGGTTTCAGGCCAGCTATGTCTTTCAGTACTATCTCTTTTGGTTTGGAAGCTATTGCTGGACGTTTGGTAGAAAAAGCTGCTCCGGCCGAGAAAAACACTTTTGGTGCACCATGCAGGTACATTTGAGTTTCCCAGGCAAACGAAAGCAGTTACACCAAAGTTTCTAGTTTCTGTTTGTGTCTCCCCTGAGGAAGTTTCAGGCCAGCTATGTCTTTCAGTACTATCTCTTTTTGTATGGAAGCTATTGCTGGACGTTTGGCATGTTTGGTAGAAAAAGCTTCTGCGGCCGAGAAAAACACTTTTGGTGCACCATGCAGGTACATTTGAGTTTCCCAGGCAAACGAAAGCAGTGACACCAAAGTTTCTAGTTTCTGTTTGTCTCTCCCCTGAGGAGGTTTCAGGCCAGCTATGTCTTTCAGTACTATCTCTTTTGGTTTGGAAGCTATTGCTGGACGTTTTGTAGAAAAAGCTTCTCCGGCCAAGAAAAACACTTTTGATGTACCATGCAGGTACATTTGAGTTTCCCAGGCACAAGAAAGCAGTTATACCAAAGTTTCTAGTTTCTGTTTGTGTCTCCCCTGAGGAGGTTTCAGGCCAGCAATGTCTTTCAGTACTATCTCTTTTGGTTTGGAAGCTATTGCTGGACGATTGGTAGAAAAAGCTGCTCCGGCCGAGAAAAACACTTTTGGTGCACCATGCAGGTACATTTGAGTTTCCCAGGCAAACGAAAGCAGTGACACCAAAGTTTCTAGTTTCCGTTTGTGTCTCCCCTGAGGAGGATTCAGGCCAGCTATGTCTTTCAGTGCTATCTCTTTTGGTTTGGAAGCTATTGCTGGACGTTTGGTAGAAAAAGCTGCTCCGGCCGAGAAAAACACTTTTGGTGCACCATGCAGGTACATTTGAGTTTCCCAGGCAAACGAAAGCAGTGACACCAAAGTTTCTTGTTTCTGTTTGTGTCTCCCCTGAGGAGGTTTCAGGCCAGCTATGTCTTTCAGTACTATCTCTTTTGGTTTGGAAGCTATTGCTGGACGTTTGGTAGAAAAAGCTTCTCCGGCCGAGAAAAACACTTTTGGTGCACCATGCAGGTACATTTGAGTTTCCCAGGCAAACGAAAGCAGTGACACCAAAGTTTCTAGTTTCTGTTTGTGTCTCCCCTGAGGAGGTTTCAGGCCAGCTATGTATTTCAGTACTATCTCTTTTGGTATGGATGCTATTGCTGGAAGTTTGGCATGTTTGGTAGAAAAAGCTTCTCCGGCCGAGAAAAACACTTTTGGTGCACCATGCAGGTACATTTGAGTTTCCCAGGCAAACGAAAGCAGTTATACCAAAGTTTCTAGTTTCTGTTTGTGTCTCCCCTGAGGAGGATTCAGGCCAGCTATGTCTTTCAGTACTATCACTTTTGGTTTGGAAGCTATTGCTGGACGTTTGGTAGAAAAGCTTCTCCGGCCGAGAAAAACACTTTTGGTGCACCATGCAGGTACATTTGAGTTACACAGGCAAACGAAAGCAGTTACACCAAAGTTTCTAGTTTCTGTTTGTGTCTCCCCTGAGGAGGTTTGAGGCCAGCTCTGTCTTTCAGTACTATCTCTTTTGGTTTGGAAGCTATTGCTGGACGTTTGGTAGAAAAAGCTTCTCCGGCCGAGAAAAACACTTTTGGTGCACCATGCAGGTACATTTGAGTTTCCCAGGCAAACGAAAGCAGTGACACCAAAGTTTCTAGTTTCTGTTTGTGTCTCCCCTGAGGAAGTTTCAGGCCAGCAGTGTCTTTCAGTACTATCTCTTTTGGTTTGGAAGCTATTGCTGGACGTTTGGTAGAAAAGCTTCTCCGGCCGAGAAAAACACTTTTGGTGCACCATGCAGGTACATTTGAGTTACGCAGGCAAACGAAAGCAGTGACACCAAAGTTTCTAGTTTCTGTTTGTGTCTCCCCTGAGGAGGTTTCAGGCCAGCTATGTCTTTCAGTACTATCTCTTTTGGTTTGGAAGCTATTGCTGGACGATTGGTAGAAAAAGCTGCTCCGGCCGAGAAAAACACTTTTGGTGCACCATGCAGGTACATTTGAGTTTCCCAGGCAAACGAAAGCAGTTATACCAAAGTTTCTAGTTTCCGTTTGTGTCTCCCCTGAGGAGGATTCAGGCCAGCTATGTCTTTCAGTACTATCTCTTTTGGTTTGGAAGCTATTGCTGGACGTTTGGTAGAAAAAGCTGCTCCGGCCGAGAAAAACACTTTTGGTGCACCATGCAGGTACATTTGAGTTTCCCAGGCAAACGAAAGCAGTGACACCAAAGTTTCTTGTTTCTGTTTGTGTCTCCCCTGAGGAGGTTTCAGGCCAGCTATGTCTTTCAGTACTATCTCTTTTGGTTTGGAAGCTATTGCTGGACGTTTGGTAGAAAAAGCTTCTCCGGCCGAGAAAAACACTTTTGGTGCACCATGCAGGTACATTTGAGTTTCCCAGGCAAACGAAAGCAGTTACACCAAAGTTTCTAGTTTCTGTTTGTGTCTCCCCTGAGGAAGTTTCAGGCCAGCAATGTATTTCAGTACTATCTCTTTTGGTATGGATGCTATTGCTGGAAGTTTGGCATGTTTGGTAGAAAAAGCTTCTCCGGCCGAGAAAAACACTTTTGGTGCACCATGCAGGTACATTTGAGTTTCCCAGGCAAACGAAAGCAGTGACACCAAAGTTTCTAGTTTCTGTTTGTGTCTCCCCTGAGGAGGTTTCAGGCCAGCTATGTCTTTCAGTACTATCTCTTTTGGTTTGGAAGCTATTGCTGGACGTTTGGTAGAAAAGCTTCTCCGGCCGAGAAAAACACTTTTGGTGCACCATGCAGGTACATTTGAGTTTCCCAGGCAAACGAAAGCAGTGACACCAAAGTTTCTAGTTTCTGTTTGTGTCTCCCCTGAGGAGGTTTGAGGCCAGCTATGTCTTTCAGTACTATCTCTTTTGGTTTGGAAGCTATTGCTGGACGTTTGGTAGAAAAAGCTTCTCCGGCCGAGAAAAACACTTTTGGTGCACCATGCAGGTACATTTGAGTTTCCCAGGCAAACGAAAGCAGTGACACCAAAGTTTCTAGTTTCTGTTTGTGTCTCCCCTGAGGAAGTTTCAGGCCAGCAATGTATTTCAGTACTATCTCTTTTGGTATGGATGCTATGGCTGGAAGTTTGGCATGTTTGGTAGAAAAAGCTTCTCCGGCCGAGAAAAACACTTTTGGTGCACCATGCAGGTACATTTGAGTTTCCCAGGCAAACGAAAGCAGTTATACCAAAGTTTCTAGTTTCTGTTTGTGTCTCCCCTGAGGAGGTTTCAGGCCAGCTATGTCTTTCAGTACTATCTCTTTTGGTTTGGAAGCTATTGCTGGACGTTTGGTAGAAAAAGCTTCTCCGGCCGAGAAAAACACTTTTGGTGCACCATGCAGGTACATTTGAGTTTCCCAGGCAAACGAAAGCAGTGACACCAAAGTTTCTAGTTTCTGTTTGTGTCTCCCCTGAGGAGGTTTGAGGCCAGCTATGTCTTTCAGTACTATCTCTTTTGGTTTGGAATCTATTGCTGGACGTTTGGTAGAAAAAGCTTCTCCGGCCGAGAAAAACACTTTTGGTGCACCATGCAGGTACATTTGAGTTTCCCAGGCACACGAAAGCAGTGACACCAAAGTTTCTAGTTTCTGTTTGTGTCTCCCCTGAGGAGGTTTCAGGCCAGCTATGTCTTTCAGTACTATCTCTTTTGGTTTGGAAGCTATTGCTGGACGTTTTGTAGAAAAAGCTTCTCCGGCCGAGAAAAACACTTTTGATGTACCATGCAGGTACATTTGAGTTTCCCAGGCACACGAAAGCAGTGACACCAAAGTTTCTAGTTTCTGTTTGTGTCTCCCCTGAGGAGGTTTCAGGCCAGCAATGTCTTTCAGTACTATCTCTTTTGGTTTGGAAGCTATTGCTGGACGATTGGTAGAAAAAGCTGCCCCGGCCGAGAAAAACACTTTTGGTGCACCATGCAGGTACATTTGAGTTTCCCAGGCAAACGAAAGCAGTGACACCAAAGTTTCTAGTTTCTGTTTGTGTCTCCCCTGAGGAGGTTTCAGGCCAGCTATGTCTTTCAGTACTATCTCTTTTGGTTTGGAAGCTATTGCTGGACGTTTTGTAGAAAAAGCTTCTCCGGCCGAGAAAAACACTTTTGATGTACCATGCAGGTACATTTGAGTTTCCCAGGCACACGAAAGCAGTGACACCAAAGTTTCTAGTTTCTGTTTGTGTCTCCCCTGAGGAGGTTTCAGGCCAGCAATGTCTTTCAGTACTATCTCTTTTGGTTTGGAAGCTATTGCTGGACGATTGGTAGAAAAAGCTTCTCCGGCCGAGAAAAACACTTTTGGTGCACCATGCAGGTACATTTGAGTTTCCCAGGCAAACGAAAGCAGTGACACCAAAGTTTCTAGTTTCCATTTGTGTCTCCCCTGAGGAGGATTCAGGCCAGCTATGTCTTTCAGTACTATCTCTTTTGGTTTGGAAGCTATTGCTGGACGTTTGGTAGAAAAAGCTTCTCCGGCCGAGAAAAACACTTTTGGTGCACCATGCAGGTACATTTGAGTTTCCCAGGCAAACGAAAGCAGTGACACCAAAGTTTCTTGTTTCTGTTTGTGTCTCCCCTGAGGAGGTTTCAGGCCAGCTATGTCTTTCAGTACTATCTCTTTTGGTTTGGAAGCTATTGCTGGACGTTTGGTAGAAAAAGCTTCTCCGGCCGAGAAAAACACTTTTGGTGCACCATGCAGGTACATTTGAGTTTCCCAGGCAAACGAAAGCAGTGACACCAAAGTTTCTAGTTTCTGTTTGTGTCTCCCCTGAGGAAGTTTCAGGCCAGCAATGTATTTCAGTACTATCTCTTTTGGTATGGATGCTATTGCTGGAAGTTTGGCATGTTTGGTAGAAAAAGCTTCTCCGGCCGAGAAAAACACTTTTGGTGCACCATGCAGGTACATTTGAGTTTCCCAGGCAAACGAAAGCAGTTATACCAAAGTTTCTAGTTTCTGTTTGTGTCTCCCCTGAGGAGGTTTGAGGCCAGCTATGTCTTTCAGTACTATCACTTTTGGTTTGGAAGCTATTGCTTGACGTTTGGTAGAAAAAGCTTCTCCGGCCGAGAAAAACACTTTTGGTGCACCATGCAGGTACATTTGAGTTTCCCAGGCAAACGAAAGCAGTGACACCAAAGTTTCTAGTTTCTGTTTGTGTCTCCCCTGAGGAGGTTTCAGGCCAGCTATGTCTTTCAGTACTATCTCTTTTGGTTTGGAAGCTATTGCTGGACGTTTGGTAGAAAAAGCTTCTCCGGCCGAGAAAAACACTTTTGGTGCACCATGCAGGTACATTTGAGTTTCCCAGGCAAACGAAAGCAGTGACACCAAAGTTTCTAGTTTCTGTTTGTGTCTCCCCTGAGGAGGTTTGAGGCCAGCTATGTCTTTCAGTACTATCTCTTTTGGTTTGGAATCTATTGCTGGACGTTTGGTAGAAAAAGCTTCTCCGGCCGAGAAAAACACTTTTGGTGCACCATGCAGGTACATCTGAGTTTCCCAGGCAAACGAAAGCAGTGACACCAAAGTTTCTAGTTTCTGTTTGTGTCTCCCCTGAGGAGGTTTCAGGCCAGCTATGTCTGTCAGTAGTATCACTTTTGGTTTGGAAGCTATTGCTTGACGTTTGGTCGAAAAAGCTTCTCCGGCCGAGAAAAACACTTTTGGTGCACCATGCAGGTACATTTGAGTTTCCCAGGCAAACGAAAGCAGTGACACCAAAGTTTCTAGTTTCTGTTTGTGTCTCCCCTGAGGAGGTTTCAGGCCAGCTATGTCTTTCAGTACTATCTCTTTTGGTTTGGAAGCTATTGCTGGACGTTTGGTAGAAAAGCTTCTCCGGCCGAGAAAAACACTTTTGGTGCACCATGCAGGTACATTTGAGTTACCCAGGCAAACGAAAGCAGTTACACCAAAGTTTCTAGTTTCTGTTTGTGTCTCCCCTGAGGAGGTTTCAGGCCAGCTATGTCTTTCAGTACTATCTCTTTTGGTTTGGAAGCTATTGCTGGACGTTTGGTAGAAAAAGCTGCCCTGGCCGATAAAAACACTTTTGGTGCACCATGCAGGTACATTTGAGTTTCCCAGGCAAACGAAAGCAGTGACACCAAAGTTTCTTGTTTCTGTTTGTGTCTCCCCTGAGGAGGTTTCAGGCCAGCTATGTCTTTCAGTACTATCTCTTTTTCTTTGGAAGCTATTGCTGGACGTTTGGTAGAAATAGCTGCCCCGGCCGAGAAAAACACTTTTGGTGCACCATGCAGGTACATTTGAGTTTCCCAGGCAAACGAAAGCAGTGACACCAAAGTTTCTAGTTTCTGTTTGTGTCTCCCCTGAGGAGGATTCAGGCCAGCTATGTCTTTCAGTACTATCTCTTTTGGTTTGGAAGCTATTGCTGGACGTTTGGTAGAAAAAGCTTCTCCGGCCGAGAAAAACACTTTTGGTGCACCATGCAGGTACATTTGAGTTTCCCAGGCAAACGAAAGCAGTGACACCAAAGTTTCTTGTTTCTGTTTGTGTCTCCCCTGAGGAGGTTTCAGGCCAGCTATGTCTTTCAGTACTATCTCTTTTGGTTTGGAAGCTATTGCTGGACGTTTTGTAGAAAAAGCTTCTCCGGCAGAGAAAAACACTTTTGGTGCACCATGCAGGTACATTTGAGTTTCCCAGGCAAACGAAAGCAGTTATACCAAAGTTTCTAGTTTCTGTTTGTGTCTCCCCTGAGGAGGATTCAGGCTAGCTATGTCTTTCAGTACTATCTCTTTTGGTTTGGAAGCTATTGCTGGACGTTTGGTAGAAAAAGCTTCTCCGGCCGAGAAAAACACTTTTGGTGCACCATGCAGGTACATTTGAGTTTCCCAGGCAAACGAAAGCAGTGACACCAAAGTTTCTTGTTTCTGTTTGTGTCTCCCCTGAGGAGGTTTCAGGCCAGCTATGTCTTTCAGTACTATCTCTTTTGGTTTGGAAGCTATTGCTGGACGTTTGGTAGAAAAAGCTGCTCCGGCCGAGAAAAACACTTTTGGTGCACCATGCAGGTACATTTGAGTTTCCCAGGCAAACGAAAGCAGTTACACCAAAGTTTCTAGTTTCTGTTTGTGTCTCCCCTGAGGAAGTTTCAGGCCAGCTATGTCTTTCAGTACTATCTCTTTTTGTATGGAAGCTATTGCTGGACGTTTGGCATGTTTGGTAGAAAAAGCTTCTCCGGCCGAGAAAAACACTTTTGGTGCACCATGCAGGTACATTTGAGTTTCCCAGGCAAACGAAAGCAGTGACACCAAAGTTTCTAGTTTCTGTTTGTGTCTCCCCTGAGGAGGTTTCAGGCCAGCTATGTCTTTCAGTACTATCTCTTTTGGTTTGGAAGCTATTGCTGGACGTTTTGTAGAAAAAGCTTCTCCGGCCGAGAAAAACACTTTTGATGTACCATGCAGGTACATTTGAGTTTCCCAGGCAAACGAAAGCAGTGACACCAAAGTTTCTAGTTTCTGTTTGTGTCTCCCCTGAGGAGGTTTCAGGCCAGCAATGTCTTTCAGTACTATCTCTTTTGGTTTGGAAGCTATTGCTGGACGATTGGTAGAAAAAGCTTCTCCGGCCGAGAAAAACACTTTTGGTGCACCATGCAGGTACATTTGAGTTTCCCAGGCAAACGAAAGCAGTTATACCAAAGTTTCTAGTTTCTGTTTGTGTCTCCCCTGAGGAGGTTTCAGGCCAGCTATGTCTTTCAGTACTATCTCTTTTGGTTTGGAAGCTATTGCTGGACGTTTGGTAGAAAAGCTTCTCCGGCCGAGAAAAACACTTTTGGTGCACCATGCAGGTACATTTGAGTTTCCCAGGCAAACGAAAGCAGTTACACCAAAGTTTCTAGTTTCTGTTTGTGTCTCCCCTGAGGAAGTTTCAGGCCAGCTATGTCTTTCAGTACTATCTCTTTTTGTATGGAAGCTATTGCTGGACGTTTGGCATGTTTGGTAGAAAAAGCTTCTCCGGCCGAGAAAAACACTTTTGGTGCACCATGCAGGTACATTTGAGTTTCCCAGGCAAACGAAAGCAGTGACACCAAAGTTTCTAGTTTCTGTTTGTGTCTCCCCTGAGGAGGTTTCAGGCCAGCTATGTCTTTCAGTACTATCTCTTTTGGTTTGGAAGCTACTGCTGGACGTTTGGTAGAAAAAGCTTCTCCGGCCGAGAAAAACACTTTTGGTGCACCATGCAGGTACATTTGAGTTTCCCAGGCAAACGAAAGCAGTGACACCAAAGTTTCTAGTTTCTGTTTGTGTCTCCCCTGAGGAGGTTTGAGGCCAGCTATGTCTTTCAGTACTATCTCTTTTGGTTTGGAATCTATTGCTGGACGTTTGGTAGAAAAAGCTTCTCCGGCCGAGAAAAACACTTTTGGTGCACCATGCAGGTACATCTGAGTTTCCCAGACAAACGAAAGCAGTGACACCAAAGTTTCTAGTTTCTGTTTGTGTCTCCCCTGAGGAGGTTTCAGGCCAGCTATGTCTTTCAGTACTATCACTTTTGGTTTGGAAGCTATTGCTTGACGTTTGGTAGAAAAAGCTTCTCCGGCCGAGAAAAACACTTTTGGTGCACCATGCAGGTACATTTGAGTTTCCCAGGCAAACGAAAGCAGTGACACCAAAGTTTCTAGTTTCTGTTTGTGTCTCCCCTGAGGAGGTTTCAGGCCAGCTATGTCTTTCAGTACTATCTCTTTTGGTTTGGAAGCTATTGCTGGACGTTTGGTAGAAAAGCTTCTCCGGCCGAGAAAAACACTTTTGGTGCACCATGCAGGTACATTTGAGTTTCCCAGGCAAACGAAAGCAGTTACACCAAAGTTTCTAGTTTCTGTTTGTGTCTCCCCTGAGGAGGTTTCAGGCCAGCTATGTCTTTCAGTACTATCTCTTTTGGTTTGGAAGCTATTGCTGGACGTTTGGTAGAAAAAGCTGCCCCGGCCGAGAAAAACACTTTTGGTGCACCATGCAGGTACATTTGAGTTTCCCAGGCAAACGAAAGCAGTGACACCAAAGTTTCTTGTTTCTGTTTGTGTCTCCCCTGAGGAGGTTTCAGGCCAGCTATGTCTTTCAGTACTATCTCTTTTTCTTTGGAAGCTATTGCTGGACGTTTGGTAGAAATAGCTGCCCCGGCCGAGAAAAACACTTTTGGTGCACCATGCAGGTACATTTGAGTTTCCCAGGCAAACGAAAGCAGTGACACCAAAGTTTCTAGTTTCTGTTTGTGTCTCCCCTGAGGAGGATTCAGGCCAGCTATGTCTTTCAGTACTATCTCTTTTGGTTTGGAAGCTATTGCTGGACGTTTGGTAGAAAAAGCTTCTCCGGCCGAGAAAAACACTTTTGGTGCACCATGCAGGTACATTTGAGTTTCCCAGGCAAACGAAAGCAGTGACACCAAAGTTTCTTGTTTCTGTTTGTGTCTCCCCTGAGGAGGTTTCAGGCCAGCTATGTCTTTCAGTACTATCTCTTTTGGTTTGGAAGCTATTGCTGGACGTTTTGTAGAAAAAGCTTCTCCGGCCGAGAAAAACACATTTGGTGCACCATGCAGGTACATTTGAGTTTCCCAGGCAAACGAAAGCAGTGACACCAAAGTTTCTAGTTTCTGTTTGTGTCTCCCCTGAGGAGGATTCAGGCCAGCTATGTCTTTCAGTACTATCTCTTTTGGTTTGGAAGCTATTGCTGGACGTTTGGTAGAAAAAGCTGCTCCGGCCGAGAAAAACACTTTTGGTGCACCATGCAGGTACATTTGAGTTTCCCAGGCAAACGAAAGCAGTGACACCAAAGTTTCTTGTTTCTGTTTGTGTCTCCCCTGAGGAGGTTTCAGGCCAGCTATGTCTTTCAGTACTATCTCTTTTGGTTTGGAAGCTATTGCTGGACGTTTGGTAGAAAAGATTCTCCGGCCGAGAAAAACACTTTTGGTGCACCATGCAGGTACATTTGAGTTTCCCAGGCAAACGAAAGCAGTTACACCAAAGTTTCTAGTTTCTGTTTGTGTCTCCCCTGAGGAAGTTTCAGGCCAGCTATGTCTTTCAGTACTATCTCTTTTTGTATGGAAGCTATTGCTGGACGTTTGGCATGTTTGGTAGAAAAAGCTTCTCCGGCCGAGAAAAACACTTTTGGTGCACCATGCAGGTACATTTGAGTTTCCCAGGCAAACGAAAGCAGTGACACCAAAGTTTCTAGTTTCTGTTTGTGTCTCCCCTGAGGAGGTTTCAGGCCAGCTATGTCTTTCAGTACTATCTCTTTTGGTTTGGAAGCTATTGCTGGACGTTTGGTAGAAAAAGCTTCTCCGGCCGAGAAAAACACTTTTGGTGCACCATGCAGGTACATTTGAGTTTCCCAGGCAAACGAAAGCAGTGACACCAAAGTTTCTAGTTTCTGTTTGTGTCTCCCCTGAGGAGGTTTGAGGCCAGCTATGTCTTTCAGTACTATCTCTTTTGGTTTGGAATCTATTGCTGGACGTTTGGTAGAAAAAGCTTCTCCGGCCGAGAAAAACACTTTTGGTGCACCATGCAGGTACATCTGAGTTTCCCAGGCAAACGAAAGCAGTGACACCAAAGTTTCTAGTTTCTGTTTGTGTCTCCCCTGAGGAGGTTTCAGGCCAGCTATGTCTTTCAGTACTATCTCTTTTGGTTTGGAAGCTATTGCTGGACGTTTGGTAGAAAAGCTTCTCCGGCCGAGAAAAACACTTTTGGTGCACCATGCAGGTACATTTGAGTTACCCAGGCAAACGAAAGCAGTTACACCAAAGTTTCTAGTTTCTGTTTGTGTCTCCCCTGAGGAGGTTTCAGGCCAGCTATGTCTTTCAGTACTATCTCTTTTGGTTTGGAAGCTATTGCTGGACGTTTGGTAGAAAAAGCTGCCCCGGCCGAGAAAAACACTTTTGGTGCACCATGCAGGTACATTTGAGTTTCCCAGGCAAACGAAAGCAGTGACACCAAAGTTTCTTGTTTCTGTTTGTGTCTCCCCTGAGGAGGTTTCAGGCCAGCTATGTCTTTCAGTACTATCTCTTTTTCTTTGGAAGCTATTGCTGGACGTTTGGTAGAAATAGCTGCCCCGGCCGAGAAAAACACTTTTGGTGCACCATGCAGGTACATTTGAGTTTCCCAGGCAAACGAAAGCAGTGACACCAAAGTTTCTAGTTTCTGTTTGTGTCTCCCCTGAGGAGGATTCAGGCCAGCTATGTCTTTCAGTACTATCTCTTTTGGTTTGGAAGCTATTGCTGGACGTTTGGTAGAAAAAGCTTCTCCGGCCGAGAAAAACACTTTTGGTGCACCATGCAGGTACATTTGAGTTTCCCAGGCAAACGAAAGCAGTGACACCAAAGTTTCTAGTTTCTGTTTGTGTCTCCCCTGAGGAGGTTTCAGGCCAGCTATGTCTTTCAGTACTATCTCTTTTGGTTTGGAAGCTATTGCTGGACGTTTTGTAGAAAAAGCTTCTCCGGCCGAGAAAAACACTTTTGGTGCACCAT
Source organism: Laterallus jamaicensis coturniculus (assembly GCA_022605575.1). Lineage (NCBI taxonomy): Eukaryota > Metazoa > Chordata > Aves > Gruiformes > Rallidae > Laterallus > Laterallus jamaicensis. The sequence continues at coordinate 84,265,478 of JAKCOX010000003.1, forward strand.
GCAGGTACATTTGAGTTTCCCAGGCAAACGAAAGCAGTGACACCAAAGTTTCTAGTTTCTGTTTGTGTCTCCCCTGAGGAGGATTCAGGCCAGCTATGTCTTTCAGTACTATCTCTTTTGGTTTGGAAGCTATTGCTGGACGTTTGGTAGAAAAAGCTGCTCCGGCCGAGAAAAACACTTTTGGTGCACCATGCAGGTACATTTGAGTTTCCCAGGCAAACGAAAGCAGTGACACCAAAGTTTCTTGTTTCTGTTTGTGTCTCCCCTGAGGAGGTTTCAGGCCAGCTATGTCTTTCAGTACTATCTCTTTTGGTTTGGAAGCTATTGCTGGACGTTTGGTAGAAAAGATTCTCCGGCCGAGAAAAACACTTTTGGTGCACCATGCAGGTACATTTGAGTTTCCCAGGCAAACGAAAGCAGTTACACCAAAGTTTCTAGTTTCTGTTTGTGTCTCCCCTGAGGAAGTTTCAGGCCAGCTATGTCTTTCAGTACTATCTCTTTTTGTATGGAAGCTATTGCTGGACGTTTGGCATGTTTGGTAGAAAAAGCTTCTCCGGCCGAGAAAAACACTTTTGGTGCACCATGCAGGTACATTTGAGTTTCCCAGGCAAACGAAAGCAGTGACACCAAAGTTTCTAGTTTCTGTTTGTGTCTCCCCTGAGGAGGTTTCAGGCCAGCTATGTCTTTCAGTACTATCTCTTTTGGTTTGGAAGCTATTGCTGGACGTTTGGTAGAAAAAGCTTCTCCGGCCGAGAAAAACACTTTTGGTGCACCATGCAGGTACATTTGAGTTTCCCAGGCAAACGAAAGCAGTGACACCAAAGTTTCTAGTTTCTGTTTGTGTCTCCCCTGAGGAGGTTTGAGGCCAGGTATGTCTTTCAGTCCTATCTCTTTTGGTTTGGAAGCTATTGCTGGACGTTTGGTAGAAAAAGCTTCTCCGGCCGAGAAAAACACTTTTGGTGCACCATGCAGGTACATCTGAGTTTCCCAGGCAAACGAAAGCAGTGACACCAAAGTTTCTAGTTTCTGTTTGTGTCTCCCCTGAGGAGGTTTCAGGCCAGCTATGTCTTTCAGTACTATCACTTTTGGTTTGGAAGCTATTGCTTGACGTTTGGTAGAAAAAGCTTCTCTGGCTGAGAAAAACACTTTTGGTGCAGCATGCAGGTACATTTGAGTTTCCCAGGCAAACGAAAGCAGTTATACCAAAGTTTCTAGTTTCTGTTTGTGTCTCCCCTGAGGAGGATTCAGGCTAGCTATGTCTTTCAGTACTATCTCTTTTGGTTTGGAAGCTATTGCTGGACGTTTGGTAGAAAAAGCTTCTCCGGCCGAGAAAAACACTTTTGGTGCACCATGCAGGTACATTTGAGTTTCCCAGGCAAACGAAAGCAGTGACACCAAAGTTTCTAGTTTCTGTTTGTGTCTCCCCTGAGGACGTTTCAGGCCAGCTATGTCTTTCAGTACTATCTCTTTTGGTTTGGAAGCTATTGCTGGACGTTTGGTAGAGTAAGCTTCTCCGGCCGAGAAAAACACTTTTGGTGCACCATGCAGGTACATTTGAGTTTCCCAGGCAAACGAAAGCAGTTACTCCAAATTTTCTAGTTTCTGTTTGTGTCTCCCCTGAGGAGGTTTCAGGCCAGCTATGTCTTTCAGTACTATCTCTTTTGGTTTGGAAGCTATTGCTGGACGTTTGGTAGAAAAAGCTGCCTCGGCCGAGAAAAACACTTTTGGTGCACCATGCAGGTACATTTGAGTTTCCCAGGCAAACGAAAGCAGTGACACCAAAGTTTCTAGTTTCTGTTTGTCTCTCCCCTGAGGAGGTTTCAGGCCAGCAATGTCTTTCAGTACTATCTCTTTTGGTTTGGAAGCTATTGCTGGACGTTTGGTAGAAAAAGCTTCTCCGGCCGAGAAAAACACTTTTGGTGCACCATGCAGGTACATTTGAGTTTCCCAGGCAAACAAAAGCAGTGACACCAAAGTTTCTAGTTTCTGTTTGTGTCTCTCCTGAGGAGGTTTCAGGCCAGCAATGTCTTTCAGTACTATCTCTTTTGGTTTGGAAGCTATTGCTGGACGTTTGGTAGAAAAAGCTGCGCCGGCCGAGAGAAACACTTTTGGTGCACCATGCAGGTACATTTGAGTTTCCCAGGCAAACGAAAGCAGTGACACCAAAGTTTCTAGTTTCTGTTTGTGTCTCCCCTGAGGAGGTTTCAGGCCAGCTATGTCTTTCAGTACTATCTCTTTTGGTTTGGAAGCTATTGCTGGACGTTTGGTAGAAAAAGCTTCTCCGGCCGAGAAAAACACTTTTGGTGCACCATGCAGGTACATTTGAGTTTCCCAGGCAAACGAAAGCAGTTACACCAAAGTTTCTAGTTTCTGTTTGTGTCTCCCCTGAGGAGGTTTCAGGCCAGCTATGTCTTTCAGTACTATCTCTTTTGGTTTGGAAGCTATTGCTGGACGTTTGGTAGAAAAAGCTCTCCGGCCGAGAAAAACACTTTTGATGTACCATGCAGGTACATTTGAGTTTCCCAGGCACACGAAAGCAGTGACACCAAAGTTTCTAGTTTCCGTTTGTGTCTCCCCTGAGGAGGATTCAGGCCAGCTATGTCTTTCAGTACTATCTCTTTTGGTTTGGAAGCTATTGCTGGACGTTTGGTAGAAAAAGCTTCTCCGGCCGAGAAAAACACTTTTGGTGCACCATGCAGGTACATTTGAGTTTCCCAGGCAAACGAAAGCAGTGACACCAAAGTTTCTAGTTTCTGTTTGTGTCTCCCCTGAGGAGGTTTCAGGCCAGCTATGTCTTTCAGTACTATCTCTTTTGGTTTGGAAGCTATTGCTGGACGTTTGGTAGAAAAAGCTGCGCCGGCCGAGAAACACACTTTTGGTGCAACATGCAGGTACATTTGAGTTTCCCAGGCAAACAAAAGCAGTTATACCAAAGTTTCTAGTTTCTGTTTGTGTCTCCCCTGAGGAGGTTTCAGGCCAGCTATGTCTTTCAGTACTATCTCTTTTGGTTTGGAAGCTATACTGGACGTTTGTTAGAAAAAGCTGCTCCGGCCGAGAAAAACACTTTTGGTGCACCATGCAGGTACATTTGAGTTTCCCAGGCAAACGAAAGCAGTGACACCAAAGTTTCTAGTTTCTGTTTGTGTCTCCCCTGAGGAGGTTTCAGGCCAGCTATGTCTTTCAGTACTATCTCTTTTGGTTTGGAAGCTATTGCTGGACGTTTGGTAGAAAAAGCTCTCCGGCCGAGAAAAACACTTTTGATGTACCATGCAGGTACATTTGAGTTTCCCAGGCACACGAAAGCAGTGACACCAAAGTTTCTAGTTTCCGTTTGTGTCTCCCCTGAGGAGGATTCAGGCCAGCTATGTCTTTCAGTACTATCTCTTTTGGTTTGGAAGCTATTGCTGGACGTTTGGTAGAAAAAGCTGCACCGGCCGAGAAAAACACTTTTGGTGCACCATGCAGGTACATTTGAGTTTCCCAGGCAAACGAAAGCAGTGACACCAAAGTTTCTAGTTTCTGTTTGTGTCTCCCCTGAGGAGGTTTCAGGCCAGCTATGTCTTTCAGTACTATCTCTTTTGGTTTGGAAGCTATTGCTGGACGTTTGGTAGAAAAAGCTTCTCCGGCCGAGAAAAACACTTTTGGTGCACCATGCAGGTACATTTGAGTTTCCCAGGCAAACGAAAGCAGTGACACCAAAGTTTCTAGTTTCTGTTTGTGTCTCCCCTGAGGAGGTTTCAGGCCAGCTATGTCTTTCAGTACTATCTCTTTTGGTTTGGAAGCTATTGCTGGACGTTTGGTAGAAAAAGCTGCGCCGGCCGAGAAACACACTTTTGGTGCAACATGCAGGTACATTTGAGTTTCCCAGGCAAACAAAAGCAGTTATACCAAAGTTTCTAGTTTCTGTTTGTGTCTCCCCTGAGGAGGATTCAGGCCAGCTATGTCTTTCAGTACTATCTCTTTTGGTTTGGAAGCTATTGCTGGACGTTTGGTAGAAAAAGCTGCCCTGGCCGAGAAAAACACTTTTGGTGCACCATGCAGGTACATTTGAGTTTCCCAGGCAAACGAAAGCAGTGACACCAAAGTTTCTTGTTTCTGTTTGTGTCTCCCCTGAGGAGGTTTCAGGCCAGCTATGTCTTTCAGTACTATCTCTTTTTCTTTGGAAGCTATTGCTGGACGTTTGGTAGAAATAGCTGCCCCGGCCGAGAAAAACACTTTTGGTGCACCATGCAGGTACATTTGAGTTTCCCAGGCAAACGAAAGCAGTGACACCAAAGTTTCTAGTTTCTGTTTGTGTCTCCCCTGAGGAGGATTCAGGCCAGCTATGTCTTTCAGTACTATCTCTTTTGGTTTGGAAGCTATTGCTGGACGTTTGGTAGAAAAAGCTTCTCCGGCCGAGAAAAACACTTTTGGTGCACCATGCAGGTACATTTGAGTTTCCCAGGCAAACGAAAGCAGTGACACCAAAGTTTCTTGTTTCTGTTTGTGTCTCCCCTGAGGAGGTTTCAGGCCAGCTATGTCTTTCAGTACTATCTCTTTTGGTTTGGAAGCTATTGCTGGACGTTTTGTAGAAAAAGCTTCTCCGGCAGAGAAAAACACTTTTGGTGCACCATGCAGGTACATTTGAGTTTCCCAGGCAAACGAAAGCAGTTACACCAAAGTTTCTAGTTTCTGTTTGTGTCTCCCCTGAGGAGGATTCAGGCTAGCTATGTCTTTCAGTACTATCTCTTTTGGTTTGGAAGCTATTGCTGGACGTTTGGTAGAAAAAGCTTCTCCGGCCGAGAAAAACACTTTTGGTGCACCATGCAGGTACATTTGAGTTTCCCAGGCAAACGAAAGCAGTTACACCAAAGTTTCTAGTTTCTGTTTGTGTCTCCCCTGAGGAAGTTTCAGGCCAGCTATGTCTTTCAGTACTATCTCTTTTTGTATGGAAGCTATTGCTGGACGTTTGGCATGTTTGGTAGAAAAAGCTTCTCCGGCCGAGAAAAACACTTTTGGTGCACCATGCAGGTACATTTGAGTTTCCCAGGCAAACGAAAGCAGTGACACCAAAGTTTCTAGTTTCTGTTTGTGTCTCCCCTGAGGAGGTTTCAGGCCAGCTATGTCTTTCAGTACTATCTCTTTTGGTTTGGAAGCTATTGCTGGACGTTTGGTAGAAAAAGCTTCTCCGGCCGAGAAAAACACTTTTGGTGCACCATGCAGGTACATTTGAGTTTCCCAGGCAAACGAAAGCAGTGACACCAAAGTTTCTAGTTTCTGTTTGTGTCTCCCCTGAGGAGGTTTGAGGCCAGCTATGTCTTTCAGTACTATCTCTTTTGGTTTGGAATCTATTGCTGGACGTTTGGTAGAAAAAGCTTCTCCGGCCGAGAAAAACACTTTTGGTGCACCATGCAGGTACATCTGAGTTTCCCAGGCAAACGAAAGCAGTGACACCAAAGTTTCTAGTTTCTGTTTGTGTCTCCCCTGAGGAGGTTTCAGGCCAGCTATGTCTTTCAGTACTATCTCTTTTGGTTTGGAAGCTATTGCTGGACGTTTGGTAGAAAAGCTTCTCCGGCCGAGAAAAACACTTTTGGTGCACCATGCAGGTACATTTGAGTTACCCAGGCAAACGAAAGCAGTTACACCAAAGTTTCTAGTTTCTGTTTGTGTCTCCCCTGAGGAGGTTTCAGGCCAGCTATGTCTTTCAGTACTATCTCTTTTGGTTTGGAAGCTATTGCTGGACGTTTGGTAGAAAAAGCTGCCCCGGCCGAGAAAAACACTTTTGGTGCACCATGCAGGTACATTTGAGTTTCCCAGGCAAACGAAAGCAGTGACACCAAAGTTTCTTGTTTCTGTTTGTGTCTCCCCTGAGGAGGTTTCAGGCCAGCTATGTCTTTCAGTACTATCTCTTTTTCTTTGGAAGCTATTGCTGGACGTTTGGTAGAAATAGCTGCCCCGGCCGAGAAAAACACTTTTGGTGCACCATGCAGGTACATTTGAGTTTCCCAGGCAAACGAAAGCAGTGACACCAAAGTTTCTAGTTTCTGTTTGTGTCTCCCCTGAGGAGGATTCAGGCCAGCTATGTCTTTCAGTACTATCTCTTTTGGTTTGGAAGCTATTGCTGGACGTTTGGTAGAAAAAGCTTCTCCGGCCGAGAAAAACACTTTTGGTGCACCATGCAGGTACATTTGAGTTTCCCAGGCAAACGAAAGCAGTGACACCAAAGTTTCTAGTTTCTGTTTGTGTCTCCCCTGAGGAGGTTTCAGGCCAGCTATGTCTTTCAGTACTATCTCTTTTGGTTTGGAAGCTATTGCTGGACGTTTTGTAGAAAAAGCTTCTCCGGCCGAGAAAAACACTTTTGGTGCACCATGCAGGTACATTTGAGTTTCCCAGGCAAACGAAAGCAGTGACACCAAAGTTTCTAGTTTCTGTTTGTGTCTCCCCTGAGGAGGATTCAGGCCAGCTATGTCTTTCAGTACTATCTCTTTTGGTTTGGAAGCTATTGCTGGACGTTTGGTAGAAAAAGCTGCTCCGGCCGAGAAAAACACTTTTGGTGCACCATGCAGGTACATTTGAGTTTCCCAGGCAAACGAAAGCAGTGACACCAAAGTTTCTTGTTTCTGTTTGTGTCTCCCCTGAGGAGGTTTCAGGCCAGCTATGTCTTTCAGTACTATCTCTTTTGGTTTGGAAGCTATTGCTGGACGTTTGGTAGAAAAGATTCTCCGGCCGAGAAAAACACTTTTGGTGCACCATGCAGGTACATTTGAGTTTCCCAGGCAAACGAAAGCAGTTACACCAAAGTTTCTAGTTTCTGTTTGTGTCTCCCCTGAGGAAGTTTCAGGCCAGCTATGTCTTTCAGTACTATCTCTTTTTGTATGGAAGCTATTGCTGGACGTTTGGCATGTTTGGTAGAAAAAGCTTCTCCGGCCGAGAAAAACACTTTTGGTGCACCATGCAGGTACATTTGAGTTTCCCAGGCAAACGAAAGCAGTGACACCAAAGTTTCTAGTTTCTGTTTGTGTCTCCCCTGAGGAGGTTTCAGGCCAGCTATGTCTTTCAGTACTATCTCTTTTGGTTTGGAAGCTATTGCTGGACGTTTGGTAGAAAAAGCTTCTCCGGCCGAGAAAAACACTTTTGGTGCACCATGCAGGTACATTTGAGTTTCCCAGGCAAACGAAAGCAGTGACACCAAAGTTTCTAGTTTCTGTTTGTGTCTCCCCTGAGGAGGTTTGAGGCCAGGTATGTCTTTCAGTCCTATCTCTTTTGGTTTGGAAGCTATTGCTGGACGTTTGGTAGAAAAAGCTTCTCCGGCCGAGAAAAACACTTTTGGTGCACCATGCAGGTACATCTGAGTTTCCCAGGCAAACGAAAGCAGTGACACCAAAGTTTCTAGTTTCTGTTTGTGTCTCCCCTGAGGAGGTTTCAGGCCAGCTATGTCTTTCAGTACTATCACTTTTGGTTTGGAAGCTATTGCTTGACGTTTGGTAGAAAAAGCTTCTCTGGCTGAGAAAAACACTTTTGGTGCAGCATGCAGGTACATTTGAGTTTCCCAGGCAAACGAAAGCAGTTATACCAAAGTTTCTAGTTTCTGTTTGTGTCTCCCCTGAGGAGGATTCAGGCTAGCTATGTCTTTCAGTACTATCTCTTTTGGTTTGGAAGCTATTGCTGGACGTTTGGTAGAAAAAGCTTCTCCGGCCGAGAAAAACACTTTTGGTGCACCATGCAGGTACATTTGAGTTTCCCAGGCAAACGAAAGCAGTGACACCAAAGTTTCTAGTTTCTGTTTGTGTCTCCCCTGAGGACGTTTCAGGCCAGCTATGTCTTTCAGTACTATCTCTTTTGGTTTGGAAGCTATTGCTGGACGTTTGGTAGAGTAAGCTTCTCCGGCCGAGAAAAACACTTTTGGTGCACCATGCAGGTACATTTGAGTTTCCCAGGCAAACGAAAGCAGTTACTCCAAATTTTCTAGTTTCTGTTTGTGTCTCCCCTGAGGAGGTTTCAGGCCAGCTATGTCTTTCAGTACTATCTCTTTTGGTTTGGAAGCTATTGCTGGACGTTTGGTAGAAAAAGCTGCCTCGGCCGAGAAAAACACTTTTGGTGCACCATGCAGGTACATTTGAGTTTCCCAGGCAAACGAAAGCAGTGACACCAAAGTTTCTAGTTTCTGTTTGTCTCTCCCCTGAGGAGGTTTCAGGCCAGCAATGTCTTTCAGTACTATCTCTTTTGGTTTGGAAGCTATTGCTGGACGTTTGGTAGAAAAAGCTTCTCCGGCCGAGAAAAACACTTTTGGTGCACCATGCAGGTACATTTGAGTTTCCCAGGCAAACAAAAGCAGTGACACCAAAGTTTCTAGTTTCTGTTTGTGTCTCTCCTGAGGAGGTTTCAGGCCAGCAATGTCTTTCAGTACTATCTCTTTTGGTTTGGAAGCTATTGCTGGACGTTTGGTAGAAAAAGCTGCGCCGGCCGAGAGAAACACTTTTGGTGCACCATGCAGGTACATTTGAGTTTCCCAGGCAAACGAAAGCAGTGACACCAAAGTTTCTAGTTTCTGTTTGTGTCTCCCCTGAGGAGGTTTCAGGCCAGCTATGTCTTTCAGTACTATCTCTTTTGGTTTGGAAGCTATTGCTGGACGTTTGGTAGAAAAAGCTTCTCCGGCCGAGAAAAACACTTTTGGTGCACCATGCAGGTACATTTGAGTTTCCCAGGCAAACGAAAGCAGTTACACCAAAGTTTCTAGTTTCTGTTTGTGTCTCCCCTGAGGAGGTTTCAGGCCAGCTATGTCTTTCAGTACTATCTCTTTTGGTTTGGAAGCTATTGCTGGACGTTTGGTAGAAAAAGCTCTCCGGCCGAGAAAAACACTTTTGATGTACCATGCAGGTACATTTGAGTTTCCCAGGCACACGAAAGCAGTGACACCAAAGTTTCTAGTTTCCGTTTGTGTCTCCCCTGAGGAGGATTCAGGCCAGCTATGTCTTTCAGTACTATCTCTTTTGGTTTGGAAGCTATTGCTGGACGTTTGGTAGAAAAAGCTTCTCCGGCCGAGAAAAACACTTTTGGTGCACCATGCAGGTACATTTGAGTTTCCCAGGCAAACGAAAGCAGTGACACCAAAGTTTCTAGTTTCTGTTTGTGTCTCCCCTGAGGAGGTTTCAGGCCAGCTATGTCTTTCAGTACTATCTCTTTTGGTTTGGAAGCTATTGCTGGACGTTTGGTAGAAAAAGCTGCGCCGGCCGAGAAACACACTTTTGGTGCAACATGCAGGTACATTTGAGTTTCCCAGGCAAACAAAAGCAGTTATACCAAAGTTTCTAGTTTCTGTTTGTGTCTCCCCTGAGGAGGTTTCAGGCCAGCTATGTCTTTCAGTACTATCTCTTTTGGTTTGGAAGCTATACTGGACGTTTGTTAGAAAAAGCTGCTCCGGCCGAGAAAAACACTTTTGGTGCACCATGCAGGTACATTTGAGTTTCCCAGGCAAACGAAAGCAGTGACACCAAAGTTTCTAGTTTCTGTTTGTGTCTCCCCTGAGGAGGTTTCAGGCCAGCTATGTCTTTCAGTACTATCTCTTTTGGTTTGGAAGCTATTGCTGGACGTTTGGTAGAAAAAGCTCTCCGGCCGAGAAAAACACTTTTGATGTACCATGCAGGTACATTTGAGTTTCCCAGGCACACGAAAGCAGTGACACCAAAGTTTCTAGTTTCCGTTTGTGTCTCCCCTGAGGAGGATTCAGGCCAGCTATGTCTTTCAGTACTATCTCTTTTGGTTTGGAAGCTATTGCTGGACGTTTGGTAGAAAAAGCTGCACCGGCCGAGAAAAACACTTTTGGTGCACCATGCAGGTACATTTGAGTTTCCCAGGCAAACGAAAGCAGTGACACCAAAGTTTCTAGTTTCTGTTTGTGTCTCCCCTGAGGAGGTTTCAGGCCAGCTATGTCTTTCAGTACTATCTCTTTTGGTTTGGAAGCTATTGCTGGACGTTTGGTAGAAAAAGCTTCTCCGGCCGAGAAAAACACTTTTGGTGCACCATGCAGGTACATTTGAGTTTCCCAGGCAAACGAAAGCAGTGACACCAAAGTTTCTAGTTTCTGTTTGTGTCTCCCCTGAGGAGGTTTCAGGCCAGCTATGTCTTTCAGTACTATCTCTTTTGGTTTGGAAGCTATTGCTGGACGTTTGGTAGAAAAAGCTGCGCCGGCCGAGAAACACACTTTTGGTGCAACATGCAGGTACATTTGAGTTTCCCAGGCAAACAAAAGCAGTTATACCAAAGTTTCTAGTTTCTGTTTGTGTCTCCCCTGAGGAGGATTCAGGCCAGCTATGTCTTTCAGTACTATCTCTTTTGGTTTGGAAGCTATTGCTGGACGTTTGGTAGAAAAAGCTGCCCTGGCCGAGAAAAACACTTTTGGTGCACCATGCAGGTACATTTGAGTTTCCCAGGCAAACGAAAGCAGTGACACCAAAGTTTCTTGTTTCTGTTTGTGTCTCCCCTGAGGAGGTTTCAGGCCAGCTATGTCTTTCAGTACTATCTCTTTTTCTTTGGAAGCTATTGCTGGACGTTTGGTAGAAATAGCTGCCCCGGCCGAGAAAAACACTTTTGGTGCACCATGCAGGTACATTTGAGTTTCCCAGGCAAACGAAAGCAGTGACACCAAAGTTTCTAGTTTCTGTTTGTGTCTCCCCTGAGGAGGATTCAGGCCAGCTATGTCTTTCAGTACTATCTCTTTTGGTTTGGAAGCTATTGCTGGACGTTTGGTAGAAAAAGCTTCTCCGGCCGAGAAAAACACTTTTGGTGCACCATGCAGGTACATTTGAGTTTCCCAGGCAAACGAAAGCAGTGACACCAAAGTTTCTTGTTTCTGTTTGTGTCTCCCCTGAGGAGGTTTCAGGCCAGCTATGTCTTTCAGTACTATCTCTTTTGGTTTGGAAGCTATTGCTGGACGTTTTGTAGAAAAAGCTTCTCCGGCAGAGAAAAACACTTTTGGTGCACCATGCAGGTACATTTGAGTTTCCCAGGCAAACGAAAGCAGTTACACCAAAGTTTCTAGTTTCTGTTTGTGTCTCCCCTGAGGAGGATTCAGGCTAGCTATGTCTTTCAGTACTATCTCTTTTGGTTTGGAAGCTATTGCTGGACGTTTGGTAGAAAAAGCTTCTCCGGCCGAGAAAAACACTTTTGGTGCACCATGCAGGTACATTTGAGTTTCCCAGGCAAACGAAAGCAGTGACACCAAAGTTTCTTGTTTCTGTTTGTGTCTCCCCTGAGGAGGTTTCAGGCCAGCTATGTCTTTCAGTACTATCTCTTTTGGTTTTGAAGCTATTGCTGGACGTTTGGTAGAAAAAGCTGCTCCGGCCGAGAAAAACACTTTTGGTGCACCATGCAGGTACATTTGAGTTTCCCAGGCAAACGAAAGCAGTTACACCAAAGTTTCTAGTTTCTGTTTGTGTCTCCCCTGAGGAAGTTTCAGGCCAGCTATGTCTTTCAGTACTATCTCTTTTTGTATGGAAGCTATTGCTGGACGTTTGGCATGTTTGGTAGAAAAAGCTTCTCCGGCCGAGAAAAACACTTTTGGTGCACCATGCAGGTACATTTGAGTTTCCCAGGCAAACGAAAGCAGTGACACCAAAGTTTCTAGTTTCTGTTTGTGTCTCCCCTGAGGAGGTTTCAGGCCAGCTATGTCTTTCAGTACTATCTCTTTTGGTTTGGAAGCTATTGCTGGACGTTTTGTAGAAAAAGCTTCTCCGGCCGAGAAAAACACTTTTGATGTACCATGCAGGTACATTTGAGTTTCCCAGGCAAACGAAAGCAGTGACACCAAAGTTTCTAGTTTCTGTTTGTGTCTCCCCTGAGGAGGTTTCAGGCCAGCAATGTCTTTCAGTACTATCTCTTTTGGTTTGGAAGCTATTGCTGGACGATTGGTAGAAAAAGCTTCTCCGGCCGAGAAAAACACTTTTGGTGCACCATGCAGGTACATTTGAGTTTCCCAGGCAAACGAAAGCAGTTATACCAAAGTTTCTAGTTTCTGTTTGTGTCTCCCCTGAGGAGGTTTCAGGCCAGCTATGTCTTTCAGTACTATCTCTTTTGGTTTGGAAGCTATTGCTGGACGTTTGGTAGAAAAGCTTCTCCGGCCGAGAAAAACACTTTTGGTGCACCATGCAGGTACATTTGAGTTTCCCAGGCAAACGAAAGCAGTTACACCAAAGTTTCTAGTTTCTGTTTGTGTCTCCCCTGAGGAAGTTTCAGGCCAGCTATGTCTTTCAGTACTATCTCTTTTTGTATGGAAGCTATTGCTGGACGTTTGGCATGTTTGGTAGAAAAAGCTTCTCCGGCCGAGAAAAACACTTTTGGTGCACCATGCAGGTACATTTGAGTTTCCCAGGCAAACGAAAGCAGTGACACCAAAGTTTCTAGTTTCTGTTTGTGTCTCCCCTGAGGAGGTTTCAGGCCAGCTATGTCTTTCAGTACTATCTCTTTTGGTTTGGAAGCTATTGCTGGACGTTTGGTAGAAAAAGCTTCTCCGGCCGAGAAAAACACTTTTGGTGCACCATGCAGGTACATTTGAGTTTCCCAGGCAAACGAAAGCAGTGACACCAAAGTTTCTAGTTTCTGTTTGTGTCTCCCCTGAGGAGGTTTGAGGCCAGCTATGTCTTTCAGTACTATCTCTTTTGGTTTGGAATCTATTGCTGGACGTTTGGTAGAAAAAGCTTCTCCGGCCGAGAAAAACACTTTTGGTGCACCATGCAGGTACATCTGAGTTTCCCAGGCAAACGAAAGCAGTTACACCAAAGTTTCTAGTTTCTGTTTGTGTCTCCCCTGAGGAGGTTTCAGGCCAGCTATGTCTTTCAGTACTATCACTTTTGGTTTGGAAGCTATTGCTTGACGTTTGGTAGAAAAAGCTTCTCCGGCCGAGAAAAACACTTTTGGTGCACCATGCAGGTACATTTGAGTTTCCCAGGCAAACGAAAGCAGTGACACCAAAGTTTCTAGTTTCTGTTTGTGTCTCCCCTGAGGAGGTTTCAGGCCAGCTATGTCTTTCAGTACTATCTCTTTTGGTTTGGAAGCTATTGCTGGACGTTTGGTAGAAAAGCTTCTCCGGCCGAGAAAAACACTTTTGGTGCACCATGCAGGTACATTTGAGTTACCCAGGCAAACGAAAGCAGTTACACCAAAGTTTCTAGTTTCTGTTTGTGTCTCCCCTGAGGAGGTTTCAGGCCAGCTATGTCTTTCAGTACTATCTCTTTTGGTTTGGAAGCTATTGCTGGACGTTTGGTAGAAAAAGCTGCCCCGGCCGAGAAAAACACTTTTGGTGCACCATGCAGGTACATTTGAGTTTCCCAGGCAAACGAAAGCAGTGACACCAAAGTTTCTTGTTTCTGTTTGTGTCTCCCCTGAGGAGGTTTCAGGCCAGCTATGTCTTTCAGTACTATCTCTTTTTCTTTGGAAGCTATTGCTGGACGTTTGGTAGAAATAGCTGCCCCGGCCGAGAAAAACACTTTTGGTGCACCATGCAGGTACATTTGAGTTTCCCAGGCAAACGAAAGCAGTGACACCAAAGTTTCTAGTTTCTGTTTGTGTCTCCCCTGAGGAGGATTCAGGCCAGCTATGTCTTTCAGTACTATCTCTTTTGGTTTGGAAGCTATTGCTGGACGTTTGGTAGAAAAAGCTTCTCCGGCCGAGAAAAACACTTTTGGTGCACCATGCAGGTACATTTGAGTTTCCCAGGCAAACGAAAGCAGTGACACCAAAGTTTCTAGTTTCTGTTTGTGTCTCCCCTGAGGAGGTTTCAGGCCAGCTATGTCTTTCAGTACTATCTCTTTTGGTTTGGAAGCTATTGCTGGACGTTTGGTAGAAAAAGCTGCGCCGGCCGAGAAACACACTTTTGGTGCAACATGCAGGTACATTTGAGTTTCCCAGGCAAACAAAAGCAGTTATACCAAAGTTTCTAGTTTCTGTTTGTGTCTCCCCTGAGGAGGATTCAGGCCAGCTATGTCTTTCAGTACTATCTCTTTTGGTTTGGAAGCTATTGCTGGACGTTTGGTAGAAAAAGCTGCCCTGGCCGAGAAAAACACTTTTGGTGCACCATGCAGGTACATTTGAGTTTCCCAGGCAAACGAAAGCAGTGACACCAAAGTTTCTTGTTTCTGTTTGTGTCTCCCCTGAGGAGGTTTCAGGCCAGCTATGTCTTTCAGTACTATCTCTTTTTCTTTGGAAGCTATTGCTGGACGTTTGGTAGAAATAGCTGCCCCGGCCGAGAAAAACACTTTTGGTGCACCATGCAGGTACATTTGAGTTTCCCAGGCAAACGAAAGCAGTGACACCAAAGTTTCTAGTTTCTGTTTGTGTCTCCCCTGAGGAGGATTCAGGCCAGCTATGTCTTTCAGTACTATCTCTTTTGGTTTGGAAGCTATTGCTGGACGTTTGGTAGAAAAAGCTTCTCCGGCCGAGAAAAACACTTTTGGTGCACCATGCAGGTACATTTGAGTTTCCCAGGCAAACGAAAGCAGTGACACCAAAGTTTCTTGTTTCTGTTTGTGTCTCCCCTGAGGAGGTTTCAGGCCAGCTATGTCTTTCAGTACTATCTCTTTTGGTTTGGAAGCTATTGCTGGACGTTTTGTAGAAAAAGCTTCTCCGGCAGAGAAAAACACTTTTGGTGCACCATGCAGGTACATTTGAGTTTCCCAGGCAAACGAAAGCAGTTACACCAAAGTTTCTAGTTTCTGTTTGTGTCTCCCCTGAGGAGGATTCAGGCTAGCTATGTCTTTCAGTACTATCTCTTTTGGTTTGGAAGCTATTGCTGGACGTTTGGTAGAAAAAGCTTCTCCGGCCGAGAAAAACACTTTTGGTGCACCATGCAGGTACATTTGAGTTTCCCAGGCAAACGAAAGCAGTTACACCAAAGTTTCTAGTTTCTGTTTGTGTCTCCCCTGAGGAAGTTTCAGGCCAGCTATGTCTTTCAGTACTATCTCTTTTTGTATGGAAGCTATTGCTGGACGTTTGGCATGTTTGGTAGAAAAAGCTTCTCCGGCCGAGAAAAACACTTTTGGTGCACCATGCAGGTACATTTGAGTTTCCCAGGCAAACGAAAGCAGTGACACCAAAGTTTCTAGTTTCTGTTTGTGTCTCCCCTGAGGAGGTTTCAGGCCAGCTATGTCTTTCAGTACTATCTCTTTTGGTTTGGAAGCTATTGCTGGACGTTTGGTAGAAAAAGCTTCTCCGGCCGAGAAAAACACTTTTGGTGCACCATGCAGGTACATTTGAGTTTCCCAGGCAAACGAAAGCAGTGACACCAAAGTTTCTAGTTTCTGTTTGTGTCTCCCCTGAGGAGGTTTGAGGCCAGCTATGTCTTTCAGTACTATCTCTTTTGGTTTGGAATCTATTGCTGGACGTTTGGTAGAAAAAGCTTCTCCGGCCGAGAAAAACACTTTTGGTGCACCATGCAGGTACATCTGAGTTTCCCAGGCAAACGAAAGCAGTGACACCAAAGTTTCTAGTTTCTGTTTGTGTCTCCCCTGAGGAGGTTTCAGGCCAGCTATGTCTTTCAGTACTATCTCTTTTGGTTTGGAAGCTATTGCTGGACGTTTGGTAGAAAAGCTTCTCCGGCCGAGAAAAACACTTTTGGTGCACCATGCAGGTACATTTGAGTTACCCAGGCAAACGAAAGCAGTTACACCAAAGTTTCTAGTTTCTGTTTGTGTCTCCCCTGAGGAGGTTTCAGGCCAGCTATGTCTTTCAGTACTATCTCTTTTGGTTTGGAAGCTATTGCTGGACGTTTGGTAGAAAAAGCTGCCCCGGCCGAGAAAAACACTTTTGGTGCACCATGCAGGTACATTTGAGTTTCCCAGGCAAACGAAAGCAGTGACACCAAAGTTTCTTGTTTCTGTTTGTGTCTCCCCTGAGGAGGTTTCAGGCCAGCTATGTCTTTCAGTACTATCTCTTTTTCTTTGGAAGCTATTGCTGGACGTTTGGTAGAAATAGCTGCCCCGGCCGAGAAAAACACTTTTGGTGCACCATGCAGGTACATTTGAGTTTCCCAGGCAAACGAAAGCAGTGACACCAAAGTTTCTAGTTTCTGTTTGTGTCTCCCCTGAGGAGGATTCAGGCCAGCTATGTCTTTCAGTACTATCTCTTTTGGTTTGGAAGCTATTGCTGGACGTTTGGTAGAAAAAGCTTCTCCGGCCGAGAAAAACACTTTTGGTGCACCATGCAGGTACATTTGAGTTTCCCAGGCAAACGAAAGCAGTGACACCAAAGTTTCTAGTTTCTGTTTGTGTCTCCCCTGAGGAGGTTTCAGGCCAGCTATGTCTTTCAGTACTATCTCTTTTGGTTTGGAAGCTATTGCTGGACGTTTTGTAGAAAAAGCTTCTCCGGCCGAGAAAAACACTTTTGGTGCACCATGCAGGTACATTTGAGTTTCCCAGGCAAACGAAAGCAGTGACACCAAAGTTTCTAGTTTCTGTTTGTGTCTCCCCTGAGGAGGATTCAGGCCAGCTATGTCTTTCAGTACTATCTCTTTTGGTTTGGAAGCTATTGCTGGACGTTTGGTAGAAAAAGCTGCTCCGGCCGAGAAAAACACTTTTGGTGCACCATGCAGGTACATTTGAGTTTCCCAGGCAAACGAAAGCAGTGACACCAAAGTTTCTTGTTTCTGTTTGTGTCTCCCCTGAGGAGGTTTCAGGCCAGCTATGTCTTTCAGTACTATCTCTTTTGGTTTGGAAGCTATTGCTGGACGTTTGGTAGAAAAGATTCTCCGGCCGAGAAAAACACTTTTGGTGCACCATGCAGGTACATTTGAGTTTCCCAGGCAAACGAAAGCAGTTACACCAAAGTTTCTAGTTTCTGTTTGTGTCTCCCCTGAGGAAGTTTCAGGCCAGCTATGTCTTTCAGTACTATCTCTTTTTGTATGGAAGCTATTGCTGGACGTTTGGCATGTTTGGTAGAAAAAGCTTCTCCGGCCGAGAAAAACACTTTTGGTGCACCATGCAGGTACATTTGAGTTTCCCAGGCAAACGAAAGCAGTGACACCAAAGTTTCTAGTTTCTGTTTGTGTCTCCCCTGAGGAGGTTTCAGGCCAGCTATGTCTTTCAGTACTATCTCTTTTGGTTTGGAAGCTATTGCTGGACGTTTGGTAGAAAAAGCTTCTCCGGCCGAGAAAAACACTTTTGGTGCACCATGCAGGTACATTTGAGTTTCCCAGGCAAACGAAAGCAGTGACACCAAAGTTTCTAGTTTCTGTTTGTGTCTCCCCTGAGGAGGTTTGAGGCCAGGTATGTCTTTCAGTCCTATCTCTTTTGGTTTGGAAGCTATTGCTGGACGTTTGGTAGAAAAAGCTTCTCCGGCCGAGAAAAACACTTTTGGTGCACCATGCAGGTACATCTGAGTTTCCCAGGCAAACGAAAGCAGTGACACCAAAGTTTCTAGTTTCTGTTTGTGTCTCCCCTGAGGAGGTTTCAGGCCAGCTATGTCTTTCAGTACTATCACTTTTGGTTTGGAAGCTATTGCTTGACGTTTGGTAGAAAAAGCTTCTCTGGCTGAGAAAAACACTTTTGGTGCAGCATGCAGGTACATTTGAGTTTCCCAGGCAAACGAAAGCAGTTATACCAAAGTTTCTAGTTTCTGTTTGTGTCTCCCCTGAGGAGGATTCAGGCTAGCTATGTCTTTCAGTACTATCTCTTTTGGTTTGGAAGCTATTGCTGGACGTTTGGTAGAAAAAGCTTCTCCGGCCGAGAAAAACACTTTTGGTGCACCATGCAGGTACATTTGAGTTTCCCAGGCAAACGAAAGCAGTGACACCAAAGTTTCTAGTTTCTGTTTGTGTCTCCCCTGAGGACGTTTCAGGCCAGCTATGTCTTTCAGTACTATCTCTTTTGGTTTGGAAGCTATTGCTGGACGTTTGGTAGAGTAAGCTTCTCCGGCCGAGAAAAACACTTTTGGTGCACCATGCAGGTACATTTGAGTTTCCCAGGCAAACGAAAGCAGTTACTCCAAATTTTCTAGTTTCTGTTTGTGTCTCCCCTGAGGAGGTTTCAGGCCAGCTATGTCTTTCAGTACTATCTCTTTTGGTTTGGAAGCTATTGCTGGACGTTTGGTAGAAAAAGCTGCCTCGGCCGAGAAAAACACTTTTGGTGCACCATGCAGGTACATTTGAGTTTCCCAGGCAAACGAAAGCAGTGACACCAAAGTTTCTAGTTTCTGTTTGTCTCTCCCCTGAGGAGGTTTCAGGCCAGCAATGTCTTTCAGTACTATCTCTTTTGGTTTGGAAGCTATTGCTGGACGTTTGGTAGAAAAAGCTTCTCCGGCCGAGAAAAACACTTTTGGTGCACCATGCAGGTACATTTGAGTTTCCCAGGCAAACAAAAGCAGTGACACCAAAGTTTCTAGTTTCTGTTTGTGTCTCTCCTGAGGAGGTTTCAGGCCAGCAATGTCTTTCAGTACTATCTCTTTTGGTTTGGAAGCTATTGCTGGACGTTTGGTAGAAAAAGCTGCGCCGGCCGAGAGAAACACTTTTGGTGCACCATGCAGGTACATTTGAGTTTCCCAGGCAAACGAAAGCAGTGACACCAAAGTTTCTAGTTTCTGTTTGTGTCTCCCCTGAGGAGGTTTCAGGCCAGCTATGTCTTTCAGTACTATCTCTTTTGGTTTGGAAGCTATTGCTGGACGTTTGGTAGAAAAAGCTTCTCCGGCCGAGAAAAACACTTTTGGTGCACCATGCAGGTACATTTGAGTTTCCCAGGCAAACGAAAGCAGTTACACCAAAGTTTCTAGTTTCTGTTTGTGTCTCCCCTGAGGAGGTTTCAGGCCAGCTATGTCTTTCAGTACTATCTCTTTTGGTTTGGAAGCTATTGCTGGACGTTTGGTAGAAAAAGCTCTCCGGCCGAGAAAAACACTTTTGATGTACCATGCAGGTACATTTGAGTTTCCCAGGCACACGAAAGCAGTGACACCAAAGTTTCTAGTTTCCGTTTGTGTCTCCCCTGAGGAGGATTCAGGCCAGCTATGTCTTTCAGTACTATCTCTTTTGGTTTGGAAGCTATTGCTGGACGTTTGGTAGAAAAAGCTTCTCCGGCCGAGAAAAACACTTTTGGTGCACCATGCAGGTACATTTGAGTTTCCCAGGCAAACGAAAGCAGTGACACCAAAGTTTCTAGTTTCTGTTTGTGTCTCCCCTGAGGAGGTTTCAGGCCAGCTATGTCTTTCAGTACTATCTCTTTTGGTTTGGAAGCTATTGCTGGACGTTTGGTAGAAAAAGCTGCGCCGGCCGAGAAACACACTTTTGGTGCAACATGCAGGTACATTTGAGTTTCCCAGGCAAACAAAAGCAGTTATACCAAAGTTTCTAGTTTCTGTTTGTGTCTCCCCTGAGGAGGTTTCAGGCCAGCTATGTCTTTCAGTACTATCTCTTTTGGTTTGGAAGCTATACTGGACGTTTGTTAGAAAAAGCTGCTCCGGCCGAGAAAAACACTTTTGGTGCACCATGCAGGTACATTTGAGTTTCCCAGGCAAACGAAAGCAGTGACACCAAAGTTTCTAGTTTCTGTTTGTGTCTCCCCTGAGGAGGTTTCAGGCCAGCTATGTCTTTCAGTACTATCTCTTTTGGTTTGGAAGCTATTGCTGGACGTTTGGTAGAAAAAGCTCTCCGGCCGAGAAAAACACTTTTGATGTACCATGCAGGTACATTTGAGTTTCCCAGGCACACGAAAGCAGTGACACCAAAGTTTCTAGTTTCCGTTTGTGTCTCCCCTGAGGAGGATTCAGGCCAGCTATGTCTTTCAGTACTATCTCTTTTGGTTTGGAAGCTATTGCTGGACGTTTGGTAGAAAAAGCTGCACCGGCCGAGAAAAACACTTTTGGTGCACCATGCAGGTACATTTGAGTTTCCCAGGCAAACGAAAGCAGTGACACCAAAGTTTCTAGTTTCTGTTTGTGTCTCCCCTGAGGAGGTTTCAGGCCAGCTATGTCTTTCAGTACTATCTCTTTTGGTTTGGAAGCTATTGCTGGACGTTTGGTAGAAAAAGCTTCTCCGGCCGAGAAAAACACTTTTGGTGCACCATGCAGGTACATTTGAGTTTCCCAGGCAAACGAAAGCAGTGACACCAAAGTTTCTAGTTTCTGTTTGTGTCTCCCCTGAGGAGGTTTCAGGCCAGCTATGTCTTTCAGTACTATCTCTTTTGGTTTGGAAGCTATTGCTGGACGTTTGGTAGAAAAAGCTGCGCCGGCCGAGAAACACACTTTTGGTGCAACATGCAGGTACATTTGAGTTTCCCAGGCAAACAAAAGCAGTTATACCAAAGTTTCTAGTTTCTGTTTGTGTCTCCCCTGAGGAGGATTCAGGCCAGCTATGTCTTTCAGTACTATCTCTTTTGGTTTGGAAGCTATTGCTGGACGTTTGGTAGAAAAAGCTGCCCTGGCCGAGAAAAACACTTTTGGTGCACCATGCAGGTACATTTGAGTTTCCCAGGCAAACGAAAGCAGTGACACCAAAGTTTCTTGTTTCTGTTTGTGTCTCCCCTGAGGAGGTTTCAGGCCAGCTATGTCTTTCAGTACTATCTCTTTTTCTTTGGAAGCTATTGCTGGACGTTTGGTAGAAATAGCTGCCCCGGCCGAGAAAAACACTTTTGGTGCACCATGCAGGTACATTTGAGTTTCCCAGGCAAACGAAAGCAGTGACACCAAAGTTTCTAGTTTCTGTTTGTGTCTCCCCTGAGGAGGATTCAGGCCAGCTATGTCTTTCAGTACTATCTCTTTTGGTTTGGAAGCTATTGCTGGACGTTTGGTAGAAAAAGCTTCTCCGGCCGAGAAAAACACTTTTGGTGCACCATGCAGGTACATTTGAGTTTCCCAGGCAAACGAAAGCAGTGACACCAAAGTTTCTTGTTTCTGTTTGTGTCTCCCCTGAGGAGGTTTCAGGCCAGCTATGTCTTTCAGTACTATCTCTTTTGGTTTGGAAGCTATTGCTGGACGTTTTGTAGAAAAAGCTTCTCCGGCAGAGAAAAACACTTTTGGTGCACCATGCAGGTACATTTGAGTTTCCCAGGCAAACGAAAGCAGTTACACCAAAGTTTCTAGTTTCTGTTTGTGTCTCCCCTGAGGAGGATTCAGGCTAGCTATGTCTTTCAGTACTATCTCTTTTGGTTTGGAAGCTATTGCTGGACGTTTGGTAGAAAAAGCTTCTCCGGCCGAGAAAAACACTTTTGGTGCACCATGCAGGTACATTTGAGTTTCCCAGGCAAACGAAAGCAGTGACACCAAAGTTTCTTGTTTCTGTTTGTGTCTCCCCTGAGGAGGTTTCAGGCCAGCTATGTCTTTCAGTACTATCTCTTTTGGTTTTGAAGCTATTGCTGGACGTTTGGTAGAAAAAGCTGCTCCGGCCGAGAAAAACACTTTTGGTGCACCATGCAGGTACATTTGAGTTTCCCAGGCAAACGAAAGCAGTTACACCAAAGTTTCTAGTTTCTGTTTGTGTCTCCCCTGAGGAAGTTTCAGGCCAGCTATGTCTTTCAGTACTATCTCTTTTTGTATGGAAGCTATTGCTGGACGTTTGGCATGTTTGGTAGAAAAAGCTTCTCCGGCCGAGAAAAACACTTTTGGTGCACCATGCAGGTACATTTGAGTTTCCCAGGCAAACGAAAGCAGTGACACCAAAGTTTCTAGTTTCTGTTTGTGTCTCCCCTGAGGAGGTTTCAGGCCAGCTATGTCTTTCAGTACTATCTCTTTTGGTTTGGAAGCTATTGCTGGACGTTTTGTAGAAAAAGCTTCTCCGGCCGAGAAAAACACTTTTGATGTACCATGCAGGTACATTTGAGTTTCCCAGGCAAACGAAAGCAGTGACACCAAAGTTTCTAGTTTCTGTTTGTGTCTCCCCTGAGGAGGTTTCAGGCCAGCAATGTCTTTCAGTACTATCTCTTTTGGTTTGGAAGCTATTGCTGGACGATTGGTAGAAAAAGCTTCTCCGGCCGAGAAAAACACTTTTGGTGCACCATGCAGGTACATTTGAGTTTCCCAGGCAAACGAAAGCAGTTATACCAAAGTTTCTAGTTTCTGTTTGTGTCTCCCCTGAGGAGGTTTCAGGCCAGCTATGTCTTTCAGTACTATCTCTTTTGGTTTGGAAGCTATTGCTGGACGTTTGGTAGAAAAGCTTCTCCGGCCGAGAAAAACACTTTTGGTGCACCATGCAGGTACATTTGAGTTTCCCAGGCAAACGAAAGCAGTTACACCAAAGTTTCTAGTTTCTGTTTGTGTCTCCCCTGAGGAAGTTTCAGGCCAGCTATGTCTTTCAGTACTATCTCTTTTTGTATGGAAGCTATTGCTGGACGTTTGGCATGTTTGGTAGAAAAAGCTTCTCCGGCCGAGAAAAACACTTTTGGTGCACCATGCAGGTACATTTGAGTTTCCCAGGCAAACGAAAGCAGTGACACCAAAGTTTCTAGTTTCTGTTTGTGTCTCCCCTGAGGAGGTTTCAGGCCAGCTATGTCTTTCAGTACTATCTCTTTTGGTTTGGAAGCTATTGCTGGACGTTTGGTAGAAAAAGCTTCTCCGGCCGAGAAAAACACTTTTGGTGCACCATGCAGGTACATTTGAGTTTCCCAGGCAAACGAAAGCAGTGACACCAAAGTTTCTAGTTTCTGTTTGTGTCTCCCCTGAGGAGGTTTGAGGCCAGCTATGTCTTTCAGTACTATCTCTTTTGGTTTGGAATCTATTGCTGGACGTTTGGTAGAAAAAGCTTCTCCGGCCGAGAAAAACACTTTTGGTGCACCATGCAGGTACATCTGAGTTTCCCAGGCAAACGAAAGCAGTTACACCAAAGTTTCTAGTTTCTGTTTGTGTCTCCCCTGAGGAGGTTTCAGGCCAGCTATGTCTTTCAGTACTATCACTTTTGGTTTGGAAGCTATTGCTTGACGTTTGGTAGAAAAAGCTTCTCCGGCCGAGAAAAACACTTTTGGTGCACCATGCAGGTACATTTGAGTTTCCCAGGCAAACGAAAGCAGTGACACCAAAGTTTCTAGTTTCTGTTTGTGTCTCCCCTGAGGAGGTTTCAGGCCAGCTATGTCTTTCAGTACTATCTCTTTTGGTTTGGAAGCTATTGCTGGACGTTTGGTAGAAAAGCTTCTCCGGCCGAGAAAAACACTTTTGGTGCACCATGCAGGTACATTTGAGTTACCCAGGCAAACGAAAGCAGTTACACCAAAGTTTCTAGTTTCTGTTTGTGTCTCCCCTGAGGAGGTTTCAGGCCAGCTATGTCTTTCAGTACTATCTCTTTTGGTTTGGAAGCTATTGCTGGACGTTTGGTAGAAAAAGCTGCCCCGGCCGAGAAAAACACTTTTGGTGCACCATGCAGGTACATTTGAGTTTCCCAGGCAAACGAAAGCAGTGACACCAAAGTTTCTTGTTTCTGTTTGTGTCTCCCCTGAGGAGGTTTCAGGCCAGCTATGTCTTTCAGTACTATCTCTTTTTCTTTGGAAGCTATTGCTGGACGTTTGGTAGAAATAGCTGCCCCGGCCGAGAAAAACACTTTTGGTGCACCATGCAGGTACATTTGAGTTTCCCAGGCAAACGAAAGCAGTGACACCAAAGTTTCTAGTTTCTGTTTGTGTCTCCCCTGAGGAGGATTCAGGCCAGCTATGTCTTTCAGTACTATCTCTTTTGGTTTGGAAGCTATTGCTGGACGTTTGGTAGAAAAAGCTTCTCCGGCCGAGAAAAACACTTTTGGTGCACCATGCAGGTACATTTGAGTTTCCCAGGCAAACGAAAGCAGTGACACCAAAGTTTCTTGTTTCTGTTTGTGTCTCCCCTGAGGAGGTTTCAGGCCAGCTATGTCTTTCAGTACTATCTCTTTTGGTTTGGAAGCTATTGCTGGACGTTTTGTAGAAAAAGCTTCTCCGGCCGAGAAAAACACTTTTGGTGCACCATGCAGGTACATTTGAGTTTCCCAGGCAAACGAAAGCAGTGACACCAAAGTTTCTAGTTTCTGTTTGTGTCTCCCCTGAGGAGGATTCAGGCCAGCTATGTCTTTCAGTACTATCTCTTTTGGTTTGGAAGCTATTGCTGGATGTTTGGTAGAAAAAGCTGCTCCGGCCGAGAAAAACACTTTTGGTGCACCATGCAGGTACATTTGAGTTTCCCAGGCAAACGAAAGCAGTGACACCAAAGTTTCTTGTTTCTGTTTGTGTCTCCCCTGAGGAGGTTTCAGGCCAGCTATGTCTTTCAGTACTATCTCTTTTGGTTTGGAAGCTATTGCTGGACGTTTGGTAGAAAAGATTCTCCGGCCGAGAAAAACACTTTTGGTGCACCATGCAGGTACATTTGAGTTTCCCAGGCAAACGAAAGCAGTTACACCAAAGTTTCTAGTTTCTGTTTGTGTCTCCCCTGAGGAAGTTTCAGGCCAGCTATGTCTTTCAGTACTATCTCTTTTTGTATGGAAGCTATTGCTGGACGTTTGGCATGTTTGGTAGAAAAAGCTTCTCCGGCCGAGAAAAACACTTTTGGTGCACCATGCAGGTACATTTGAGTTTCCCAGGCAAACGAAAGCAGTGACACCAAAGTTTCTAGTTTCTGTTTGTGTCTCCCCTGAGGAGGTTTCAGGCCAGCTATGTCTTTCAGTACTATCTCTTTTGGTTTGGAAGCTATTGCTGGACGTTTGGTAGAAAAAGCTTCTCCGGCCGAGAAAAACACTTTTGGTGCACCATGCAGGTACATTTGAGTTTCCCAGGCAAACGAAAGCAGTGACACCAAAGTTTCTAGTTTCTGTTTGTGTCTCCCCTGAGGAGGTTTGAGGCCAGGTATGTCTTTCAGTACTATCTCTTTTGGTTTGGAAGCTATTGCTGGACGTTTGGTAGAAAAAGCTTCTCCGGCCGAGAAAAACACTTTTGGTGCACCATGCAGGTACATCTGAGTTTCCCAGGCAAACGAAAGCAGTGACACCAAAGTTTCTAGTTTCTGTTTGTGTCTCCCCTGAGGAGGTTTCAGGCCAGCTATGTCTTTCAGTACTATCACTTTTGGTTTGGAAGCTATTGCTTGACTTTTGGTAGAAAAAGCTTCTCTGGCTGAGAAAAACACTTTTGGTGCACCATGCAGGTACATTTGAGTTTCCCAGGCAAACGAAAGCAGTTATACCAAAGTTTCTAGTTTCTGTTTGTGTCTCCCCTGAGGAGGATTCAGGCTAGCTATGTCTTTCAGTACTATCTCTTTTGGTTTGGAAGCTATTGCTGGACGTTTGGTAGAAAAAGCTTCTCCGGCCGAGAAAAACACTTTTGGTGCACCATGCAGGTACATTTGAGTTTCCCAGGCAAACGAAAGCAGTGACACCAAAGTTTCTAGTTTCTGTTTGTGTCTCCCCTGAGGACGTTTCAGGCCAGCTATGTCTTTCAGTACTATCTCTTTTGGTTTGGAAGCTATTGCTGGACGTTTGGTAGAGTAAGCTTCTCCGGCCGAGAAAAACACTTTTGGTGCACCATGCAGGTACATTTGAGTTTCCCAGGCAAACGAAAGCAGTTACTCCAAATTTTCTAGTTTCTGTTTGTGTCTCCCCTGAGGAGGTTTCAGGCCAGCTATGTCTTTCAGTACTATCTCTTTTGGTTTGGAAGCTATTGCTGGACGTTTGGTAGAAAAAGCTGCCTCGGCCGAGAAAAACACTTTTGGTGCACCATGCAGGTACATTTGAGTTTCCCAGGCAAACGAAAGCAGTGACACCAAAGTTTCTAGTTTCTGTTTGTCTCTCCCCTGAGGAGGTTTCAGGCCAGCAATGTCTTTCAGTACTATCTCTTTTGGTTTGGAAGCTATTGCTGGACGTTTGGTAGAAAAAGCTTCTCCGGCCGAGAAAAACACTTTTGGTGCACCATGCAGGTACATTTGAGTTTCCCAGGCAAACAAAAGCAGTGACACCAAAGTTTCTAGTTTCTGTTTGTGTCTCTCCTGAGGAGGTTTCAGGCCAGCAATGTCTTTCAGTACTATCTCTTTTGGTTTGGAAGCTATTGCTGGACGTTTGGTAGAAAAAGCTGCGCCGGCCGAGAGAAACACTTTTGGTGCACCATGCAGGTACATTTGAGTTTCCCAGGCAAACGAAAGCAGTGACACCAAAGTTTCTAGTTTCTGTTTGTGTCTCCCCTGAGGAGGTTTCAGGCCAGCTATGTCTTTCAGTACTATCTCTTTTGGTTT
Source organism: Laterallus jamaicensis coturniculus (assembly GCA_022605575.1). NCBI lineage: Eukaryota > Metazoa > Chordata > Aves > Gruiformes > Rallidae > Laterallus > Laterallus jamaicensis. The sequence continues at coordinate 84,291,593 of JAKCOX010000003.1, forward strand.
GGAAGCTATTGCTGGACGTTTGGTAGAAAAAGCTTCTCCGGCCGAGAAAAACACTTTTGGTGCACCATGCAGGTACATTTGAGTTTCCCAGGCAAACGAAAGCAGTTACACCAAAGTTTCTAGTTTCTGTTTGTGTCTCCCCTGAGGAGGTTTCAGGCCAGCTATGTCTTTCAGTACTATCTCTTTTGGTTTGGAAGCTATTGCTGGACGTTTGGTAGAAAAAGCTCTCCGGCCGAGAAAAACACTTTTGATGTACCATGCAGGTACATTTGAGTTTCCCAGGCACACGAAAGCAGTGACACCAAAGTTTCTAGTTTCCGTTTGTGTCTCCCCTGAGGAGGATTCAGGCCAGCTATGTCTTTCAGTACTATCTCTTTTGGTTTGGAAGCTATTGCTGGACGTTTGGTAGAAAAAGCTGCACCAGCCGAGAAAAACACTTTTGGTGCACCATGCAGGTACATTTGAGTTTCCCAGGCAAACAAAAGCAGTGACACCAAAGTTTCTAGTTTCTGTTTGTGTCTCCCCTGAGGAGGTTTCAGGCCAGCTATGTCTTTCAGTACTATCTCTTTTGGTTTGGAAGCTATTGCTGGACGTTTGGTAGAAAAAGCTTCTCCGGCCGAGAAAAACACTTTTGGTGCACCATGCAGGTACATTTGAGTTTCCCAGGCAAACGAAAGCAGTGACACCAAAGTTTCTAGTTTCTGTTTGTCTCTCCCCTGAGGAGGTTTCAGGCCAGCAATGTCTTTCAGTACTATCTCTTTTGGTTTGGAAGCTATTGCTGGACGTTTGGTAGAAAAAGCTACCCGGCTGAGAAAAACACTTTTGGTGCACCATGCAGGTACATTTGAGTTTCCCAGGCAAACGAAAGCAGTGACACCAAAGTTTCTAGTTTCTGTTTGTGTCTCTCCTGAGGAGGTTTCAGGCCAGCAATGTCTTTCAGTACTATCTCTTTTGGTTTGGAAGCTATTGCTGGACGTTTGGTAGAAAAAGCTGCGCCGGCCGAGAGAAACACTTTTGGTGCACCATGCAGGTACATTTGAGTTTCCCAGGCAAACGAAAGCAGTGACACCAAAGTTTCTAGTTTCTGTTTGTGTCTCCCCTGAGGAGGTTTCAGGCCAGCTATGTCTTTCAGTACTATCTCTTTTGGTTTGGAAGCTATTGCTGGACGTTTGGTAGAAAAAGCTTCTCCGGCCGAGAAAAACACTTTTGGTGCACCATGCAGGTACATTTGAGTTTCCCAGGCAAACGAAAGCAGTGACACCAAAGTTTCTAGTTTCTGTTTGTGTCTCCCCTGAGGAGGTTTCAGGCCAGCTATGTCTTTCAGTACTATCTCTTTTGGTTTGGAAGCTATTGCTGGACGTTTGGTAGAAAAAGCTGCGCCGGCCGAGAAACACACTTTTGGTGCAACATGCAGGTACATTTGAGTTTCCCAGGCAAACAAAAGCAGTTATACCAAAGTTTCTAGTTTCTGTTTGTGTCTCCCCTGAGGAGGATTCAGGCCAGCTATGTCTTTCAGTACTATCTCTTTTGGTTTGGAAGCTATACTGGACGTTTGTTAGAAAAAGCTGCTCCGGCCGAGAAAAACACTTTTGGTGCACCATGCAGGTACATTTGAGTTTCCCAGGCAAACGAAAGCAGTGACACCAAAGTTTCTAGTTTCTGTTTGTGTCTCCCCTGAGGAGGTTTCAGGCCAGCTATGTCTTTCAGTACTATCTCTTTTGGTTTGGAAGCTATTGCTGGACGTTTGGTAGAAAAAGCTTCTCCGGCCGAGAAAAACACTTTTGGTGCACCATGCAGGTACATTTGAGTTTCCCAGGCAAACGAAAGCAGTTACACCAAAGTTTCTAGTTTCTGTTTGTGTCTCCCCTGAGGAGGTTTCAGGCCAGCTATGTCTTTCAGTACTATCTCTTTTGGTTTGGAAGCTATTGCTGGACGTTTGGTAGAAAAAGCTCTCCGGCCGAGAAAAACACTTTTGATGTACCATGCAGGTACATTTGAGTTTCCCAGGCACACGAAAGCAGTGACACCAAAGTTTCTAGTTTCCGTTTGTGTCTCCCCTGAGGAGGATTCAGGCCAGCTATGTCTTTCAGTACTATCTCTTTTGGTTTGGAAGCTATTGCTGGACGTTTGGTAGAAAAAGCTGCACCGGCCGAGAAAAACACTTTTGGTGCACCATGCAGGTACATTTGAGTTTCCCAGGCAAACGAAAGCAGTGACACCAAAGTTTCTAGTTTCTGTTTGTGTCTCCCCTGAGGAGGTTTCAGGCCAGCTATGTCTTTCAGTACTATCTCTTTTGGTTTGGAAGCTATTGCTGGACGTTTGGTAGAAAAAGCTTCTCCGGCCGAGAAAAACACTTTTGGTGCACCATGCAGGTACATTTGAGTTTCCCAGGCAAACGAAAGCAGTGACACCAAAGTTTCTAGTTTCTGTTTGTGTCTCCCCTGAGGAGGTTTCAGGCCAGCTATGTCTTTCAGTACTATCTCTTTTGGTTTGGAAGCTATTGCTGGACGTTTGGTAGAAAAAGCTGCGCCGGCCGAGAAACACACTTTTGGTGCAACATGCAGGTACATTTGAGTTTCCCAGGCAAACAAAAGCAGTTATACCAAAGTTTCTAGTTTCTGTTTGTGTCTCCCCTGAGGAGGATTCAGGCCAGCTATGTCTTTCAGTACTATCTGTTTTGGTTTGGAAGCTATACTGGACGTTTGGTAGAAAAAGCTGCTCCGGCCGAGAAAAACACTTTTGGTGCACCATGCAGGTACATTTGAGTTTCCCAGGCAAACGAAAGCAGTGACACCAAAGTTTCTAGTTTCTGTTTGTGTCTCCCCTGAGGAGGTTTCAGGCCAGCTATGTCTTTCAGTACTATCTCTTTTGGTTTGGAAGCTATTGCTGGACGTTTGGTAGAAAAAGCTTCTCCGGCCGAGAAAAACACTTTTGGTGCACCATGCAGGTACATTTGAGTTTCCCAGGCAAACGAAAGCAGTTACACCAAAGTTTCTAGTTTCTGTTTGTGTCTCCCCTGAGGAGGATTCAGGCCAGCTATGTCTTTCAGTACTATCTCTTTTGGTTTGGAAGCTATTGCTGGACGTTTGGTAGAAAAAGCTCTCCGGCCGAGAAAAACACTTTTGATGTACCATGCAGGTACATTTTAGTTTCCCAGGCACACGAAAGCAGTGACACCAAAGTTTCTAGTTTCTGTTTGTGTCTCCCCTGAGGAGGATTCAGGCCAGCTATGTCTTTCAGTACTATCTCTTTTGGTTTGGAAGCTATTGCTGGACGTTTGGTAGAAAAAGCTGCACCGGCCGAGAAAAACACTTTTGGTGCACCATGCAGGTACATTTGAGTTTCCCAGGCAAACAAAAGCAGTGACACCAAAGTTTCTAGTTTCTGTTTGTGTCTCCCCTGAGGAGGTTTCAGGCCAGCTATGTCTTTCAGTACTATCTCTTTTGGTTTGGAAGCTATTGCTGGACGTTTGGTAGAAAAAGCTTCTCCGGCCGAGAAAAACACTTTTGGTGCACCATGCAGGTACATTTGAGTTTCCCAGGCAAACGAAAGCAGTGACACCAAAGTTTCTTGTTTCTGTTTGTGTCTCCCCTGAGGAGGTTTCAGGCCAGCTATGTCTTTCAGTACTATCTCTTTTTCTTTGGAAGCTATTGCTGGACGTTTGCTAGAAATAGCTGCCCCGGCCGAGAAAAACACTTTTGGTGCACCATGCAGGTACATTTGAGTTTCCCAGGCAAACGAAAGCAGTGACACCAAAGTTTCTAGTTTCTGTTTGTGTCTCCCCTGAGGAGGATTCAGGCCAGCTATGTCTTTCAGTACTATCTCTTTTGGTTTGGAAGCTATTGCTGGACGTTTGGCATGTTTGGTAGAAAAAGCTTCTCCGGCCGAGAAAAACACTTTTGGTGCACCATGCAGGTACATTTGAGTTTCCCAGGCAAACGAAAGCAGTGACACCAAAGTTTCTAGTTTCTGTTTGTGTCTCCCCTGAGGAGGTTTCAGGCCAGCTATGTCTTTCAGTACTATCTCTTTTGGTTTGGAAGCTATTGCTGGACGTTTTGTAGAAAAAGCTTCTCCGGCCGAGAAAAACACTTTTGGTGCACCATGCAGGTACATCTGAGTTTCCCAGGCAAACGAAAGCAGTGACACCAAAGTTTCTAGTTTCTGTTTGTGTCTCCCCTGAGGAGGTTTCAGGCCAGCTATGTCTTTCAGTACTATCACTTTTGGTTTGGAAGCTATTGCTTGACGTTTGGTAGAAAAAGCTTCTCCGGCCGAGAAAAACACTTTTGGTGCACCATGCAGGTACATTTGAGTTTCCCAGGCAAACGAAAGCAGTTACTCCAAATTTTCTAGTTTCTGTTTGTGTCTCCCCTGAGGAGGTTTCAGGCCAGCTATGTCTTTCAGTACTATCTCTTTTGGTTTGGAAGCTATTGCTGGACGTTTGGTAGAAAAAGCTGCCTCGGCCGAGAAAAACACTTTTGGTGCACCATGCAGGTACATTTGAGTTTCCCAGGCAAACGAAAGCAGTGACACCAAAGTTTCTAGTTTCTGTTTGTCTCTCCCCTGAGGAGGTTTCAGGCCAGCAATGTCTTTCAGTACTATCTCTTTTGGTTTGGAAGGTATTGCTGGACGTTTGGTAGAAAAAGCTTCTCCGGCCGAGAAAAACACTTTTGGTGCTCCATGCAGGTACATTTGAGTTTCCCAGGCAAACAAAAGCAGTGACACCAAAGTTTCTAGTTTCTGTTTGTGTCTCTCCTGAGGAGGATTCAGGCCAGCTATGTCTTTCAGTACTATCTCTTTTGGTTTGGAAGCTATTGCTGGACGTTTGGTAGAAAAAGCTTCTCCGGCCGAGAAAAACACTTTTGGTGCACCATGCAGGTACATTTGAGTTTCCCAGGCAAACGAAAGCAGTGACACCAAAGTTTCTAGTTTCTGTTTGTGTCTCCCCTGAGGAGGTTTCAGGCCAGCTATGTCTTTCAGTACTATCTCTTTTGGTTTGGAAGCTATTGCTGGACGTTTGGTAGAAAAAGCTTCTCCGGCCGAGAAAAACACTTTTGGTGCACCATGCAGGTACATTTGAGTTTCCCAGGCAAACGAAAGCAGTGACACCAAAGTTTCTAGTTTCTGTTTGTGTCTCCCCTGAGGAGGTTTCAGGCCAGCTATGTCTTTCAGTACTATCTCTTTTGGTTTGGAAGCTATTGCTGGACGTTTGGTAGAAAAAGCTCTCCGGCCGAGAAAAACACTTTTGATGTACCATGCAGGTACATTTGAGTTTCCCAGGCACACGAAAGCAGTGACACCAAAGTTTCTAGTTTCCGTTTGTGTCTCCCCTGAGGAGGATTCAGGCCAGCTATGTCTTTCAGTACTATCTCTTTTGGTTTGGAAGCTATTGCTGGACGTTTGGTAGAAAAAGCTTCTCCGGCCGAGAAAAACACTTTTGGTGCACCATGCAGGTACATTTGAGTTTCCCAGGCAAACGAAAGCAGTGACACCAAAGTTTCTAGTTTCTGTTTGTGTCTCCCCTGAGGAGGTTTCAGGCCAGCTATGTCTTTCAGTACTATCTCTTTTGGTTTGGAAGCTATTGCTGGACGTTTGGTAGAAAAAGCTGCGCCGGCCGAGAAACACACTTTTGGTGCAACATGCAGGTACATTTGAGTTTCCCAGGCAAACAAAAGCAGTTATACCAAAGTTTCTAGTTTCTGTTTGTGTCTCCCCTGAGGAGGTTTCAGGCCAGCTATGTCTTTCAGTACTATCTCTTTTGGTTTGGAAGCTATACTGGACGTTTGTTAGAAAAAGCTGCTCCGGCCGAGAAAAACACTTTTGGTGCACCATGCAGGTACATTTGAGTTTCCCAGGCAAACGAAAGCAGTGACACCAAAGTTTCTAGTTTCTGTTTGTGTCTCCCCTGAGGAGGTTTGAGGCCAGCTATGTCTTTCAGTACTATCTCTTTTGGTTTGGAAGCTATTGCTGGACGTTTGGTAGAAAAAGCTTCTCCGGCCGAGAAAAACACTTTTGGTGCACCATGCAGGTACATTTGAGTTTCCCAGGCAAACGAAAGCAGTTACACCAAAGTTTCTAGTTTCTGTTTGTGTCTCCCCTGAGGAGGTTTCAGGCCAGCTATGTCTTTCAGTACTATCTCTTTTGGTTTGGAAGCTATTGCTGGACGTTTGGTAGAAAAAGCTCTCCGGCCGAGAAAAACACTTTTGATGTACCATGCAGGTACATTTGAGTTTCCCAGGCACACGAAAGCAGTGACACCAAAGTTTCTAGTTTCCGTTTGTGTCTCCCCTGAGGAGGATTCAGGCCAGCTATGTCTTTCAGTACTATCTCTTTTGGTTTGGAAGCTATTGCTGGACGTTTGGTAGAAAAAGCTGCACCGGCCGAGAAAAACACTTTTGGTGCACCATGCAGGTACATTTGAGTTTCCCAGGCAAACGAAAGCAGTGACACCAAAGTTTCTAGTTTCTGTTTGTGTCTCCCCTGAGGAGGTTTCAGGCCAGCTATGTCTTTCAGTACTATCTCTTTTGGTTTGGAAGCTATTGCTGGACGTTTGGTAGAAAAAGCTTCTCCGGCCGAGAAAAACACTTTTGGTGCACCATGCAGGTACATTTGAGTTTCCCAGGCAAACGAAAGCAGTGACACCAAAGTTTCTAGTTTCTGTTTGTGTCTCCCCTGAGGAGGTTTCAGGCCAGCTATGTCTTTCAGTACTATCTCTTTTGGTTTGGAAGCTATTGCTGGACGTTTGGTAGAAAAAGCTGCGCCGGCCGAGAAACACACTTTTGGTGCAACATGCAGGTACATTTGAGTTTCCCAGGCAAACAAAAGCAGTTATACCAAAGTTTCTATTTTCTGTTTGTGTCTCCCCTGAGGAGGATTCAGGCCAGCTATGTCTTTCAGTACTATCTCTTTTGGTTTGGAAGCTATTGCTGGACGTTTGGTAGAAAAAGCTGCCCTGGCCGAGAAAAACACTTTTGGTGCACCATGCAGGTACATTTGAGTTTCCCAGGCAAACGAAAGCAGTGACACCAAAGTTTCTTGTTTCTGTTTGTGTCTCCCCTGAGGAGGTTTCAGGCCAGCTATGTCTTTCAGTACTATCTCTTTTTCTTTGGAAGCTATTGCTGGACGTTTGGTAGAAATAGCTGCCCCGGCCGAGAAAAACACTTTTGGTGCACCATGCAGGTACATTTGAGTTTCCCAGGCAAACGAAAGCAGTGACACCAAAGTTTCTAGTTTCTGTTTGTGTCTCCCCTGAGGAGGATTCAGGCCAGCTATGTCTTTCAGTACTATCTCTTTTGGTTTGGAAGCTATTGCTGGACGTTTGGTAGAAAAAGCTTCTCCGGCCGAGAAAAACACTTTTGGTGCACCATGCAGGTACATTTGAGTTTCCCAGGCAAACGAAAGCAGTGACACCAAAGTTTCTTGTTTCTGTTTGTGTCTCCCCTGAGGAGGTTTCAGGCCAGCTATGTCTTTCAGTACTATCTCTTTTGGTTTGGAAGCTATTGCTGGACGTTTTGTAGAAAAAGCTTCTCCGGCAGAGAAAAACACTTTTGGTGCACCATGCAGGTACATTTGAGTTTCCCAGGCAAACGAAAGCAGTTACACCAAAGTTTCTAGTTTCTGTTTGTGTCTCCCCTGAGGAGGATTCAGGCTAGCTATGTCTTTCAGTACTATCTCTTTTGGTTTGGAAGCTATTGCTGGACGTTTGGTAGAAAAAGCTTCTCCGGCCGAGAAAAACACTTTTGGTGCACCATGCAGGTACATTTGAGTTTCCCAGGCAAACGAAAGCAGTGACACCAAAGTTTCTTGTTTCTGTTTGTGTCTCCCCTGAGGAGGTTTCAGGCCAGCTATGTCTTTCAGTACTATCTCTTTTGGTTTTGAAGCTATTGCTGGACGTTTGGTAGAAAAAGCTGCTCCGGCCGAGAAAAACACTTTTGGTGCACCATGCAGGTACATTTGAGTTTCCCAGGCAAACGAAAGCAGTTACACCAAAGTTTCTAGTTTCTGTTTGTGTCTCCCCTGAGGAAGTTTCAGGCCAGCTATGTCTTTCAGTACTATCTCTTTTTGTATGGAAGCTATTGCTGGACGTTTGGCATGTTTGGTAGAAAAAGCTTCTCCGGCCGAGAAAAACACTTTTGGTGCACCATGCAGGTACATTTGAGTTTCCCAGGCAAACGAAAGCAGTGACACCAAAGTTTCTAGTTTCTGTTTGTGTCTCCCCTGAGGAGGTTTCAGGCCAGCTATGTCTTTCAGTACTATCTCTTTTGGTTTGGAAGCTATTGCTGGACGTTTTGTAGAAAAAGCTTCTCCGGCCGAGAAAAACACTTTTGATGTACCATGCAGGTACATTTGAGTTTCCCAGGCAAACGAAAGCAGTGACACCAAAGTTTCTAGTTTCTGTTTGTGTCTCCCCTGAGGAGGTTTCAGGCCAGCAATGTCTTTCAGTACTATCTCTTTTGGTTTGGAAGCTATTGCTGGACGATTGGTAGAAAAAGCTTCTCCGGCCGAGAAAAACACTTTTGGTGCACCATGCAGGTACATTTGAGTTTCCCAGGCAAACGAAAGCAGTTATACCAAAGTTTCTAGTTTCTGTTTGTGTCTCCCCTGAGGAGGTTTCAGGCCAGCTATGTCTTTCAGTACTATCTCTTTTGGTTTGGAAGCTATTGCTGGACGTTTGGTAGAAAAGCTTCTCCGGCCGAGAAAAACACTTTTGGTGCACCATGCAGGTACATTTGAGTTTCCCAGGCAAACGAAAGCAGTTACACCAAAGTTTCTAGTTTCTGTTTGTGTCTCCCCTGAGGAAGTTTCAGGCCAGCTATGTCTTTCAGTACTATCTCTTTTTGTATGGAAGCTATTGCTGGACGTTTGGCATGTTTGGTAGAAAAAGCTTCTCCGGCCGAGAAAAACACTTTTGGTGCACCATGCAGGTACATTTGAGTTTCCCAGGCAAACGAAAGCAGTGACACCAAAGTTTCTAGTTTCTGTTTGTGTCTCCCCTGAGGAGGTTTCAGGCCAGCTATGTCTTTCAGTACTATCTCTTTTGGTTTGGAAGCTATTGCTGGACGTTTGGTAGAAAAAGCTTCTCCGGCCGAGAAAAACACTTTTGGTGCACCATGCAGGTACATTTGAGTTTCCCAGGCAAACGAAAGCAGTGACACCAAAGTTTCTAGTTTCTGTTTGTGTCTCCCCTGAGGAGGTTTGAGGCCAGCTATGTCTTTCAGTACTATCTCTTTTGGTTTGGAATCTATTGCTGGACGTTTGGTAGAAAAAGCTTCTCCGGCCGAGAAAAACACTTTTGGTGCACCATGCAGGTACATCTGAGTTTCCCAGGCAAACGAAAGCAGTGACACCAAAGTTTCTAGTTTCTGTTTGTGTCTCCCCTGAGGAGGTTTCAGGCCAGCTATGTCTTTCAGTACTATCACTTTTGGTTTGGAAGCTATTGCTTGACGTTTGGTAGAAAAAGCTTCTCCGGCCGAGAAAAACACTTTTGGTGCACCATGCAGGTACATTTGAGTTTCCCAGGCAAACGAAAGCAGTGACACCAAAGTTTCTAGTTTCTGTTTGTGTCTCCCCTGAGGAGGTTTCAGGCCAGCTATGTCTTTCAGTACTATCTCTTTTGGTTTGGAAGCTATTGCTGGACGTTTGGTAGAAAAAGCTTCTCCGGCCGAGAAAAACACTTTTGGTGCACCATGCAGGTACATTTGAGTTTCCCAGGCAAACGAAAGCAGTGACACCAAAGTTTCTTGTTTCTGTTTGTGTCTCCCCTGAGGAGGTTTCAGGCCAGCTATGTCTTTCAGTACTATCTCTTTTGGTTTGGAAGCTATTGCTGGACGTTTTGTAGAAAAAGCTTCTCCGGCAGAGAAAAACACTTTTGGTGCACCATGCAGGTACATTTGAGTTTCCCAGGCAAACGAAAGCAGTTACACCAAAGTTTCTAGTTTCTGTTTGTGTCTCCCCTGAGGAGGATTCAGGCTAGCTATGTCTTTCAGTACTATCTCTTTTGGTTTGGAAGCTATTGCTGGACGTTTGGTAGAAAAAGCTTCTCCGGCCGAGAAAAACACTTTTGGTGCACCATGCAGGTACATTTGAGTTTCCCAGGCAAACGAAAGCAGTGACACCAAAGTTTCTTGTTTCTGTTTGTGTCTCCCCTGAGGAGGTTTCAGGCCAGCTATGTCTTTCAGTACTATCTCTTTTGGTTTTGAAGCTATTGCTGGACGTTTGGTAGAAAAAGCTGCTCCGGCCGAGAAAAACACTTTTGGTGCACCATGCAGGTACATTTGAGTTTCCCAGGCAAACGAAAGCAGTTACACCAAAGTTTCTAGTTTCTGTTTGTGTCTCCCCTGAGGAAGTTTCAGGCCAGCTATGTCTTTCAGTACTATCTCTTTTTGTATGGAAGCTATTGCTGGACGTTTGGCATGTTTGGTAGAAAAAGCTTCTCCGGCCGAGAAAAACACTTTTGGTGCACCATGCAGGTACATTTGAGTTTCCCAGGCAAACGAAAGCAGTGACACCAAAGTTTCTAGTTTCTGTTTGTGTCTCCCCTGAGGAGGTTTCAGGCCAGCTATGTCTTTCAGTACTATCTCTTTTGGTTTGGAAGCTATTGCTGGACGTTTTGTAGAAAAAGCTTCTCCGGCCGAGAAAAACACTTTTGATGTACCATGCAGGTACATTTGAGTTTCCCAGGCAAACGAAAGCAGTGACACCAAAGTTTCTAGTTTCTGTTTGTGTCTCCCCTGAGGAGGTTTCAGGCCAGCAATGTCTTTCAGTACTATCTCTTTTGGTTTGGAAGCTATTGCTGGACGATTGGTAGAAAAAGCTTCTCCGGCCGAGAAAAACACTTTTGGTGCACCATGCAGGTACATTTGAGTTTCCCAGGCAAACGAAAGCAGTTATACCAAAGTTTCTAGTTTCTGTTTGTGTCTCCCCTGAGGAGGTTTCAGGCCAGCTATGTCTTTCAGTACTATCTCTTTTGGTTTGGAAGCTATTGCTGGACGTTTGGTAGAAAAGCTTCTCCGGCCGAGAAAAACACTTTTGGTGCACCATGCAGGTACATTTGAGTTTCCCAGGCAAACGAAAGCAGTTACACCAAAGTTTCTAGTTTCTGTTTGTGTCTCCCCTGAGGAAGTTTCAGGCCAGCTATGTCTTTCAGTACTATCTCTTTTTGTATGGAAGCTATTGCTGGACGTTTGGCATGTTTGGTAGAAAAAGCTTCTCCGGCCGAGAAAAACACTTTTGGTGCACCATGCAGGTACATTTGAGTTTCCCAGGCAAACGAAAGCAGTGACACCAAAGTTTCTAGTTTCTGTTTGTGTCTCCCCTGAGGAGGTTTCAGGCCAGCTATGTCTTTCAGTACTATCTCTTTTGGTTTGGAAGCTATTGCTGGACGTTTGGTAGAAAAAGCTTCTCCGGCCGAGAAAAACACTTTTGGTGCACCATGCAGGTACATTTGAGTTTCCCAGGCAAACGAAAGCAGTGACACCAAAGTTTCTAGTTTCTGTTTGTGTCTCCCCTGAGGAGGTTTGAGGCCAGCTATGTCTTTCAGTACTATCTCTTTTGGTTTGGAATCTATTGCTGGACGTTTGGTAGAAAAAGCTTCTCCGGCCGAGAAAAACACTTTTGGTGCACCATGCAGGTACATCTGAGTTTCCCAGGCAAACGAAAGCAGTGACACCAAAGTTTCTAGTTTCTGTTTGTGTCTCCCCTGAGGAGGTTTCAGGCCAGCTATGTCTTTCAGTACTATCACTTTTGGTTTGGAAGCTATTGCTTGACGTTTGGTAGAAAAAGCTTCTCCGGCCGAGAAAAACACTTTTGGTGCACCATGCAGGTACATTTGAGTTTCCCAGGCAAACGAAAGCAGTGACACCAAAGTTTCTAGTTTCTGTTTGTGTCTCCCCTGAGGAGGTTTCAGGCCAGCTATGTCTTTCAGTACTATCTCTTTTGGTTTGGAAGCTATTGCTGGACGTTTGGTAGAAAAGCTTCTCCGGCCGAGAAAAACACTTTTGGTGCACCATGCAGGTACATTTGAGTTACCCAGGCAAACGAAAGCAGTTACACCAAAGTTTCTAGTTTCTGTTTGTGTCTCCCCTGAGGAGGTTTCAGGCCAGCTATGTCTTTCAGTACTATCTCTTTTGGTTTGGAAGCTATTGCTGGACGTTTGGTAGAAAAAGCTGCCCCGGCCGAGAAAAACACTTTTGGTGCACCATGCAGGTACATTTGAGTTTCCCAGGCAAACGAAAGCAGTGACACCAAAGTTTCTTGTTTCTGTTTGTGTCTCCCCTGAGGAGGTTTCAGGCCAGCTATGTCTTTCAGTACTATCTCTTTTTCTTTGGAAGCTATTGCTGGACGTTTGGTAGAAATAGCTGCCCCGGCCGAGAAAAACACTTTTGGTGCACCATGCAGGTACATTTGAGTTTCCCAGGCAAACGAAAGCAGTGACACCAAAGTTTCTAGTTTCTGTTTGTGTCTCCCCTGAGGAGGATTCAGGCCAGCTATGTCTTTCAGTACTATCTCTTTTGGTTTGGAAGCTATTGCTGGACGTTTGGTAGAAAAAGCTTCTCCGGCCGAGAAAAACACTTTTGGTGCACCATGCAGGTACATTTGAGTTTCCCAGGCAAACGAAAGCAGTGACACCAAAGTTTCTAGTTTCTGTTTGTGTCTCCCCTGAGGAGGTTTCAGGCCAGCTATGTCTTTCAGTACTATCTCTTTTGGTTTGGAAGCTATTGCTGGACGTTTTGTAGAAAAAGCTTCTCCGGCCGAGAAAAACACTTTTGGTGCACCATGCAGGTACATTTGAGTTTCCCAGGCAAACGAAAGCAGTGACACCAAAGTTTCTAGTTTCTGTTTGTGTCTCCCCTGAGGAGGATTCAGGCCAGCTATGTCTTTCAGTACTATCTCTTTTGGTTTGGAAGCTATTGCTGGATGTTTGGTAGAAAAAGCTGCTCCGGCCGAGAAAAACACTTTTGGTGCACCATGCAGGTACATTTGAGTTTCCCAGGCAAACGAAAGCAGTGACACCAAAGTTTCTTGTTTCTGTTTGTGTCTCCCCTGAGGAGGTTTCAGGCCAGCTATGTCTTTCAGTACTATCTCTTTTGGTTTGGAAGCTATTGCTGGACGTTTGGTAGAAAAGATTCTCCGGCCGAGAAAAACACTTTTGGTGCACCATGCAGGTACATTTGAGTTTCCCAGGCAAACGAAAGCAGTTACACCAAAGTTTCTAGTTTCTGTTTGTGTCTCCCCTGAGGAAGTTTCAGGCCAGCTATGTCTTTCAGTACTATCTCTTTTTGTATGGAAGCTATTGCTGGACGTTTGGCATGTTTGGTAGAAAAAGCTTCTCCGGCCGAGAAAAACACTTTTGGTGCACCATGCAGGTACATTTGAGTTTCCCAGGCAAACGAAAGCAGTGACACCAAAGTTTCTAGTTTCTGTTTGTGTCTCCCCTGAGGAGGTTTCAGGCCAGCTATGTCTTTCAGTACTATCTCTTTTGGTTTGGAAGCTATTGCTGGACGTTTGGTAGAAAAAGCTTCTCCGGCCGAGAAAAACACTTTTGGTGCACCATGCAGGTACATTTGAGTTTCCCAGGCAAACGAAAGCAGTGACACCAAAGTTTCTAGTTTCTGTTTGTGTCTCCCCTGAGGAGGTTTGAGGCCAGGTATGTCTTTCAGTACTATCTCTTTTGGTTTGGAAGCTATTGCTGGACGTTTGGTAGAAAAAGCTTCTCCGGCCGAGAAAAACACTTTTGGTGCACCATGCAGGTACATCTGAGTTTCCCAGGCAAACGAAAGCAGTGACACCAAAGTTTCTAGTTTCTGTTTGTGTCTCCCCTGAGGAGGTTTCAGGCCAGCTATGTCTTTCAGTACTATCACTTTTGGTTTGGAAGCTATTGCTTGACTTTTGGTAGAAAAAGCTTCTCTGGCTGAGAAAAACACTTTTGGTGCACCATGCAGGTACATTTGAGTTTCCCAGGCAAACGAAAGCAGTTATACCAAAGTTTCTAGTTTCTGTTTGTGTCTCCCCTGAGGAGGATTCAGGCTAGCTATGTCTTTCAGTACTATCTCTTTTGGTTTGGAAGCTATTGCTGGACGTTTGGTAGAAAAAGCTTCTCCGGCCGAGAAAAACACTTTTGGTGCACCATGCAGGTACATTTGAGTTTCCCAGGCAAACGAAAGCAGTGACACCAAAGTTTCTAGTTTCTGTTTGTGTCTCCCCTGAGGACGTTTCAGGCCAGCTATGTCTTTCAGTACTATCTCTTTTGGTTTGGAAGCTATTGCTGGACGTTTGGTAGAGTAAGCTTCTCCGGCCGAGAAAAACACTTTTGGTGCACCATGCAGGTACATTTGAGTTTCCCAGGCAAACGAAAGCAGTTACTCCAAATTTTCTAGTTTCTGTTTGTGTCTCCCCTGAGGAGGTTTCAGGCCAGCTATGTCTTTCAGTACTATCTCTTTTGGTTTGGAAGCTATTGCTGGACGTTTGGTAGAAAAAGCTGCCTCGGCCGAGAAAAACACTTTTGGTGCACCATGCAGGTACATTTGAGTTTCCCAGGCAAACGAAAGCAGTGACACCAAAGTTTCTAGTTTCTGTTTGTCTCTCCCCTGAGGAGGTTTCAGGCCAGCAATGTCTTTCAGTACTATCTCTTTTGGTTTGGAAGCTATTGCTGGACGTTTGGTAGAAAAAGCTTCTCCGGCCGAGAAAAACACTTTTGGTGCACCATGCAGGTACATTTGAGTTTCCCAGGCAAACAAAAGCAGTGACACCAAAGTTTCTAGTTTCTGTTTGTGTCTCTCCTGAGGAGGTTTCAGGCCAGCAATGTCTTTCAGTACTATCTCTTTTGGTTTGGAAGCTATTGCTGGACGTTTGGTAGAAAAAGCTGCGCCGGCCGAGAGAAACACTTTTGGTGCACCATGCAGGTACATTTGAGTTTCCCAGGCAAACGAAAGCAGTGACACCAAAGTTTCTAGTTTCTGTTTGTGTCTCCCCTGAGGAGGTTTCAGGCCAGCTATGTCTTTCAGTACTATCTCTTTTGGTTTGGAAGCTATTGCTGGACGTTTGGTAGAAAAAGCTTCTCCGGCCGAGAAAAACACTTTTGGTGCACCATGCAGGTACATTTGAGTTTCCCAGGCAAACGAAAGCAGTTACACCAAAGTTTCTAGTTTCTGTTTGTGTCTCCCCTGAGGAGGTTTCAGGCCAGCTATGTCTTTCAGTACTATCTCTTTTGGTTTGGAAGCTATTGCTGGACGTTTGGTAGAAAAAGCTCTCCGGCCGAGAAAAACACTTTTGATGTACCATGCAGGTACATTTGAGTTTCCCAGGAACACGAAAGCAGTGACACCAAAGTTTCTAGTTTCCGTTTGTGTCTCCCCTGAGGAGGATTCAGGCCAGCTATGTCTTTCAGTACTATCTCTTTTGGTTTGGAAGCTATTGCTGGACGTTTGGTAGAAAAAGCTGCACCAGCCGAGAAAAACACTTTTGGTGCACCATGCAGGTACATTTGAGTTTCCCAGGCAAACAAAAGCAGTGACACCAAAGTTTCTAGTTTCTGTTTGTGTCTCCCCTGAGGAGGTTTCAGGCCAGCTATGTCTTTCAGTACTATCTCTTTTGGTTTGGAAGCTATTGCTGGACGTTTGGTAGAAAAAGCTTCTCCGGCCGAGAAAAACACTTTTGGTGCACCATGCAGGTACATTTGAGTTTCCCAGGCAAACGAAAGCAGTGACACCAAAGTTTCTAGTTTCTGTTTGTCTCTCCCCTGAGGAGGTTTCAGGCCAGCAATGTCTTTCAGTACTATCTCTTTTGGTTTGGAAGCTATTGCTGGACGTTTGGTAGAAAAAGCTACCCGGCTGAGAAAAACACTTTTGGTGCACCATGCAGGTACATTTGAGTTTCCCAGGCAAACGAAAGCAGTGACACCAAAGTTTCTAGTTTCTGTTTGTGTCTCTCCTGAGGAGGTTTCAGGCCAGCAATGTCTTTCAGTACTATCTCTTTTGGTTTGGAAGCTATTGCTGGACGTTTGGTAGAAAAAGCTGCGCCGGCCGAGAGAAACACTTTTGGTGCACCATGCAGGTACATTTGAGTTTCCCAGGCAAACGAAAGCAGTGACACCAAAGTTTCTAGTTTCTGTTTGTGTCTCCCCTGAGGAGGTTTCAGGCCAGCTATGTCTTTCAGTACTATCTCTTTTGGTTTGGAAGCTATTGCTGGACGTTTGGTAGAAAAAGCTTCTCCGGCCGAGAAAAACACTTTTGGTGCACCATGCAGGTACATTTGAGTTTCCCAGGCAAACGAAAGCAGTGACACCAAAGTTTCTAGTTTCTGTTTGTGTCTCCCCTGAGGAGGTTTCAGGCCAGCTATGTCTTTCAGTACTATCTCTTTTGGTTTGGAAGCTATTGCTGGACGTTTGGTAGAAAAAGCTGCGCCGGCCGAGAAACACACTTTTGGTGCAACATGCAGGTACATTTGAGTTTCCCAGGCAAACAAAAGCAGTTATACCAAAGTTTCTAGTTTCTGTTTGTGTCTCCCCTGAGGAGGATTCAGGCCAGCTATGTCTTTCAGTACTATCTCTTTTGGTTTGGAAGCTATACTGGACGTTTGTTAGAAAAAGCTGCTCCGGCCGAGAAAAACACTTTTGGTGCACCATGCAGGTACATTTGAGTTTCCCAGGCAAACGAAAGCAGTGACACCAAAGTTTCTAGTTTCTGTTTGTGTCTCCCCTGAGGAGGTTTCAGGCCAGCTATGTCTTTCAGTACTATCTCTTTTGGTTTGGAAGCTATTGCTGGACGTTTGGTAGAAAAAGCTTCTCCGGCCGAGAAAAACACTTTTGGTGCACCATGCAGGTACATTTGAGTTTCCCAGGCAAACGAAAGCAGTTACACCAAAGTTTCTAGTTTCTGTTTGTGTCTCCCCTGAGGAGGTTTCAGGCCAGCTATGTCTTTCAGTACTATCTCTTTTGGTTTGGAAGCTATTGCTGGACGTTTGGTAGAAAAAGCTCTCCGGCCGAGAAAAACACTTTTGATGTACCATGCAGGTACATTTGAGTTTCCCAGGCACACGAAAGCAGTGACACCAAAGTTTCTAGTTTCCGTTTGTGTCTCCCCTGAGGAGGATTCAGGCCAGCTATGTCTTTCAGTACTATCTCTTTTGGTTTGGAAGCTATTGCTGGACGTTTGGTAGAAAAAGCTGCACCGGCCGAGAAAAACACTTTTGGTGCACCATGCAGGTACATTTGAGTTTCCCAGGCAAACGAAAGCAGTGACACCAAAGTTTCTAGTTTCTGTTTGTGTCTCCCCTGAGGAGGTTTCAGGCCAGCTATGTCTTTCAGTACTATCTCTTTTGGTTTGGAAGCTATTGCTGGACGTTTGGTAGAAAAAGCTTCTCCGGCCGAGAAAAACACTTTTGGTGCACCATGCAGGTACATTTGAGTTTCCCAGGCAAACGAAAGCAGTGACACCAAAGTTTCTAGTTTCTGTTTGTGTCTCCCCTGAGGAGGTTTCAGGCCAGCTATGTCTTTCAGTACTATCTCTTTTGGTTTGGAAGCTATTGCTGGACGTTTGGTAGAAAAAGCTGCGCCGGCCGAGAAACACACTTTTGGTGGAACATGCAGGTACATTTGAGTTTCCCAGGCAAACAAAAGCAGTTATACCAAAGTTTCTAGTTTCTGTTTGTGTCTCCCCTGAGGAGGATTCAGGCCAGCTATGTCTTTCAGTACTATCTGTTTTGGTTTGGAAGCTATACTGGACGTTTGGTAGAAAAAGCTGCTCCGGCCGAGAAAAACACTTTTGGTGCACCATGCAGGTACATTTGAGTTTCCCAGGCAAACGAAAGCAGTGACACCAAAGTTTCTAGTTTCTGTTTGTGTCTCCCCTGAGGAGGTTTCAGGCCAGCTATGTCTTTCAGTACTATCTCTTTTGGTTTGGAAGCTATTGCTGGACGTTTGGTAGAAAAAGCTTCTCCGGCCGAGAAAAACACTTTTGGTGCACCATGCAGGTACATTTGAGTTTCCCAGGCAAACGAAAGCAGTTACACCAAAGTTTCTAGTTTCTGTTTGTGTCTCCCCTGAGGAGGATTCAGGCCAGCTATGTCTTTCAGTACTATCTCTTTTGGTTTGAAAGCTATTGCTGGACGTTTGGTAGAAAAAGCTCTCCGGCCGAGAAAAACACTTTTGATGTACCATGCAGGTACATTTGAGTTTCCCAGGCACACGAAAGCAGTGACACCAAAGTTTCTAGTTTCTGTTTGTGTCTCCCCTGAGGAGGATTCAGGCCAGCTATGTCTTTCAGTACTATCTCTTTTGGTTTGGAAGCTATTGCTGGACGTTTGGTAGAAAAAGCTGCACCGGCCGAGAAAAACACTTTTGGTGCACCATGCAGGTACATTTGAGTTTCCCAGGAAAACAAAAGCAGTGACACCAAAGTTTCTAGTTTCTGTTTGTGTCTCCCCTGAGGAGGTTTCAGGCCAGCTATGTCTTTCAGTACTATCTCTTTTGGTTTGGAAGCTATTGCTGGACGTTTGGTAGAAAAAGCTTCTCCGGCCGAGAAAAACACTTTTGGTGCACCATGCAGGTACATTTGAGTTTCCCAGGCAAACGAAAGCAGTGACACCAAAGTTTCTTGTTTCTGTTTGTGTCTCCCCTGAGGAGGTTTCAGGCCAGCTATGTCTTTCAGTACTATCTCTTTTTCTTTGGAAGCTATTGCTGGACGTTTGCTAGAAATAGCTGCCCCGGCCGAGAAAAACACTTTTGGTGCACCATGCAGGTACATTTGAGTTTCCCAGGCAAACGAAAGCAGTGACACCAAAGTTTCTAGTTTCTGTTTGTGTCTCCCCTGAGGAGGATTCAGGCCAGCTATGTCTTTCAGTACTATCTCTTTTGGTTTGGAAGCTATTGCTGGACGTTTGGCATGTTTGGTAGAAAAAGCTTCTCCGGCCGAGAAAAACACTTTTGGTGCACCATGCAGGTACATTTGAGTTTCCCAGGCAAACGAAAGCAGTGACACCAAAGTTTCTAGTTTCTGTTTGTGTCTCCCCTGAGGAGGTTTCAGGCCAGCTATGTCTTTCAGTACTATCTCTTTTGGTTTGGAAGCTATTGCTGGACGTTTGGTAGAAAAAGCTTCTCCGGCCGAGAAAAACACTTTTGGTGCACCATGCAGGTACATCTGAGTTTCCCAGGCAAACGAAAGCAGTGACACCAAAGTTTCTAGTTTCTGTTTGTGTCTCCCCTGAGGAGGTTTCAGGCCAGCTATGTCTTTCAGTACTATCACTTTTGGTTTGGAAGCTATTGCTTGACGTTTGGTAGAAAAAGCTTCTCCGGCCGAGAAAAACACTTTTGGTGCACCATGCAGGTACATTTGAGTTTCCCAGGCAAACGAAAGCAGTTACTCCAAATTTTCTAGTTTCTGTTTGTGTCTCCCCTGAGGAGGTTTCAGGCCAGCTATGTCTTTCAGTACTATCTCTTTTGGTTTGGAAGCTATTGCTGGACGTTTGGTAGAAAAAGCTGCCTCGGCCGAGAAAAACACTTTTGGTGCACCATGCAGGTACATTTGAGTTTCCCAGGCAAACGAAAGCAGTGACACCAAAGTTTCTAGTTTCTGTTTGTCTCTCCCCTGAGGAGGTTTCAGGCCAGCAATGTCTTTCAGTACTATCTCTTTTGGTTTGGAAGGTATTGCTGGACGTTTGGTAGAAAAAGCTTCTCCGGCCGAGAAAAACACTTTTGGTGCACCATGCAGGTACATTTGAGTTTCCCAGGCAAACAAAAGCAGTGACACCAAAGTTTCTAGTTTCTGTTTGTGTCTCTCCTGAGGAGGATTCAGGCCAGCTATGTCTTTCAGTACTATCTCTTTTGGTTTGGAAGCTATTGCTGGACGTTTGGTAGAAAAAGCTTCTCCGGCCGAGAAAAACACTTTTGGTGCACCATGCAGGTACATTTGAGTTTCCCAGGCAAACGAAAGCAGTGACACCAAAGTTTCTAGTTTCTGTTTGTGTCTCCCCTGAGGAGGTTTCAGGCCAGCTATGTCTTTCAGTACTATCTCTTTTGGTTTGGAAGCTATTGCTGGACGTTTGGTAGAAAAAGCTTCTCCGGCCGAGAAAAACACTTTTGGTGCACCATGCAGGTACATTTGAGTTTCCCAGGCAAACGAAAGCAGTGACACCAAAGTTTCTAGTTTCTGTTTGTGTCTCCCCTGAGGAGGTTTCAGGCCAGCTATGTCTTTCAGTACTATCTCTTTTGGTTTGGAAGCTATTGCTGGACGTTTGGTAGAAAAAGCTGCGCCGGCCGAGAAACACACTTTTGGTGCAACATGCAGGTACATTTGAGTTTCCCAGGCAAACAAAAGCAGTTATACCAAAGTTTCTAGTTTCTGTTTGTGTCTCCCCTGAGGAGGATTCAGGCCAGCTATGTCTTTCAGTACTATCTCTTTTGGTTTGGAAGCTATACTGGACGTTTGTTAGAAAAAGCTGCTCCGGCCGAGAAAAACACTTTTGGTGCACCATGCAGGTACATTTGAGTTTCCCAGGCAAACGAAAGCAGTGACACCAAAGTTTCTAGTTTCTGTTTGTGTCTCCCCTGAGGAGGTTTCAGGCCAGCTATGTCTTTCAGTACTATCTCTTTTGGTTTGGAAGCTATTGCTGGACGTTTGGTAGAAAAAGCTTCTCCGGCCGAGAAAAACACTTTTGGTGCACCATGCAGGTACATTTGAGTTTCCCAGGCAAACGAAAGCAGTTACACCAAAGTTTCTAGTTTCTGTTTGTGTCTCCCCTGAGGAGGTTTCAGGCCAGCTATGTCTTTCAGTACTATCTCTTTTGGTTTGGAAGCTATTGCTGGACGTTTGGTAGAAAAAGCTCTCCGGCCGAGAAAAACACTTTTGATGTACCATGCAGGTACATTTGAGTTTCCCAGGCACACGAAAGCAGTGACACCAAAGTTTCTAGTTTCCGTTTGTGTCTCCCCTGAGGAGGATTCAGGCCAGCTATGTCTTTCAGTACTATCTCTTTTGGTTTGGAAGCTATACTGGACGTTTGTTAGAAAAAGCTGCTCCGGCCGAGAAAAACACTTTTGGTGCACCATGCAGGTACATTTGAGTTTCCCAGGCAAACGAAAGCAGTGACACCAAAGTTTCTAGTTTCTGTTTGTGTCTCCCCTGAGGAGGTTTCAGGCCAGCTATGTCTTTCAGTACTATCTCTTTTGGTTTGGAAGCTATTGCTGGACGTTTGGTAGAAAAAGCTTCTCCGGCCGAGAAAAACACTTTTGGTGCACCATGCAGGTACATTTGAGTTTCCCAGGCAAACGAAAGCAGTTACACCAAAGTTTCTAGTTTCTGTTTGTGTCTCCCCTGAGGAGGTTTCAGGCCAGCTATGTCTTTCAGTACTATCTCTTTTGGTTTGGAAGCTATTGCTGGACGTTTGGTAGAAAAAGCTCTCCGGCCGAGAAAAACACTTTTGATGTACCATGCAGGTACATTTGAGTTTCCCAGGCACACGAAAGCAGTGACACCAAAGTTTCTAGTTTCCGTTTGTGTCTCCCCTGAGGAGGATTCAGGCCAGCTATGTCTTTCAGTACTATCTCTTTTGGTTTGGAAGCTATTGCTGGACGTTTGGTAGAAAAAGCTGCACCGGCCGAGAAAAACACTTTTGGTGCACCATGCAGGTACATTTGAGTTTCCCAGGCAAACGAAAGCAGTGACACCAAAGTTTCTAGTTTCTGTTTGTGTCTCCCCTGAGGAGGTTTCAGGCCAGCTATGTCTTTCAGTACTATCTCTTTTGGTTTGGAAGCTATTGCTGGACGTTTGGTAGAAAAAGCTTCTCCGGCCGAGAAAAACACTTTTGGTGCACCATGCAGGTACATTTGAGTTTCCCAGGCAAACGAAAGCAGTGACACCAAAGTTTCTAGTTTCTGTTTGTGTCTCCCCTGAGGAGGTTTCAGGCCAGCTATGTCTTTCAGTACTATCTCTTTTGGTTTGGAAGCTATTGCTGGACGTTTGGTAGAAAAAGCTGCGCCGGCCGAGAAACACACTTTTGGTGGAACATGCAGGTACATTTGAGTTTCCCAGGCAAACAAAAGCAGTTATACCAAAGTTTCTAGTTTCTGTTTGTGTCTCCCCTGAGGAGGATTCAGGCCAGCTATGTCTTTCAGTACTATCTGTTTTGGTTTGGAAGCTATACTGGACGTTTGGTAGAAAAAGCTGCTCCGGCCGAGAAAAACACTTTTGGTGCACCATGCAGGTACATTTGAGTTTCCCAGGCAAACGAAAGCAGTGACACCAAAGTTTCTAGTTTCTGTTTGTGTCTCCCCTGAGGAGGTTTCAGGCCAGCTATGTCTTTCAGTACTATCTCTTTTGGTTTGGAAGCTATTGCTGGACGTTTGGTAGAAAAAGCTTCTCCGGCCGAGAAAAACACTTTTGGTGCACCATGCAGGTACATTTGAGTTTCCCAGGCAAACGAAAGCAGTTACACCAAAGTTTCTAGTTTCTGTTTGTGTCTCCCCTGAGGAGGATTCAGGCCAGCTATGTCTTTCAGTACTATCTCTTTTGGTTTGGAAGCTATTGCTGGACGTTTGGTAGAAAAAGCTCTCCGGCCGAGAAAAACACTTTTGATGTACCATGCAGGTACATTTGAGTTTCCCAGGCACACGAAAGCAGTGACACCAAAGTTTCTAGTTTCTGTTTGTGTCTCCCCTGAGGAGGATTCAGGCCAGCTATGTCTTTCAGTACTATCTCTTTTGGTTTGGAAGCTATTGCTGGACGTTTGGTAGAAAAAGCTGCACCGGCCGAGAAAAACACTTTTGGTGCACCATGCAGGTACATTTGAGTTTCCCAGGAAAACAAAAGCAGTGACACCAAAGTTTCTAGTTTCTGTTTGTGTCTCCCCTGAGGAGGTTTCAGGCCAGCTATGTCTTTCAGTACTATCTCTTTTGGTTTGGAAGCTATTGCTGGACGTTTGGTAGAAAAAGCTTCTCCGGCCGAGAAAAACACTTTTGGTGCACCATGCAGGTACATTTGAGTTTCCCAGGCAAACGAAAGCAGTGACACCAAAGTTTCTTGTTTCTGTTTGTGTCTCCCCTGAGGAGGTTTCAGGCCAGCTATGTCTTTCAGTACTATCTCTTTTTCTTTGGAAGCTATTGCTGGACGTTTGCTAGAAATAGCTGCCCCGGCCGAGAAAAACACTTTTGGTGCACCATGCAGGTACATTTGAGTTTCCCAGGCAAACGAAAGCAGTGACACCAAAGTTTCTAGTTTCTGTTTGTGTCTCCCCTGAGGAGGATTCAGGCCAGCTATGTCTTTCAGTACTATCTCTTTTGGTTTGGAAGCTATTGCTGGACGTTTGGCATGTTTGGTAGAAAAAGCTTCTCCGGCCGAGAAAAACACTTTTGGTGCACCATGCAGGTACATTTGAGTTTCCCAGGCAAACGAAAGCAGTGACACCAAAGTTTCTAGTTTCTGTTTGTGTCTCCCCTGAGGAGGTTTCAGGCCAGCTATGTCTTTCAGTACTATCTCTTTTGGTTTGGAAGCTATTGCTGGACGTTTGGTAGAAAAAGCTTCTCCGGCCGAGAAAAACACTTTTGGTGCACCATGCAGGTACATCTGAGTTTCCCAGGCAAACGAAAGCAGTGACACCAAAGTTTCTAGTTTCTGTTTGTGTCTCCCCTGAGGAGGTTTCAGGCCAGCTATGTCTTTCAGTACTATCACTTTTGGTTTGGAAGCTATTGCTTGACGTTTGGTAGAAAAAGCTTCTCCGGCCGAGAAAAACACTTTTGGTGCACCATGCAGGTACATTTGAGTTTCCCAGGCAAACGAAAGCAGTTACTCCAAATTTTCTAGTTTCTGTTTGTGTCTCCCCTGAGGAGGTTTCAGGCCAGCTATGTCTTTCAGTACTATCTCTTTTGGTTTGGAAGCTATTGCTGGACGTTTGGTAGAAAAAGCTGCCTCGGCCGAGAAAAACACTTTTGGTGCACCATGCAGGTACATTTGAGTTTCCCAGGCAAACGAAAGCAGTGACACCAAAGTTTCTAGTTTCTGTTTGTCTCTCCCCTGAGGAGGTTTCAGGCCAGCAATGTCTTTCAGTACTATCTCTTTTGGTTTGGAAGGTATTGCTGGACGTTTGGTAGAAAAAGCTTCTCCGGCCGAGAAAAACACTTTTGGTGCACCATGCAGGTACATTTGAGTTTCCCAGGCAAACAAAAGCAGTGACACCAAAGTTTCTAGTTTCTGTTTGTGTCTCTCCTGAGGAGGATTCAGGCCAGCTATGTCTTTCAGTACTATCTCTTTTGGTTTGGAAGCTATTGCTGGACGTTTGGTAGAAAAAGCTTCTCCGGCCGAGAAAAACACTTTTGGTGCACCATGCAGGTACATTTGAGTTTCCCAGGCAAACGAAAGCAGTGACACCAAAGTTTCTAGTTTCTGTTTGTGTCTCCCCTGAGGAGGTTTCAGGCCAGCTATGTCTTTCAGTACTATCTCTTTTGGTTTGGAAGCTATTGCTGGACGTTTGGTAGAAAAAGCTTCTCCAGCCGAGAAAAACACTTTTGGTGCACCATGCAGGTACATTTGAGTTTCCCAGGCAAACGAAAGCAGTGACACCAAAGTTTCTAGTTTCTGTTTGTGTCTCCCCTGAGGAGGTTTCAGGCCAGCTATGTCTTTCAGTACTATCTCTTTTGGTTTGGAAGCTATTGCTGGACGTTTGGTAGAAAAAGCTGCGCCGGCCGAGAAACACACTTTTGGTGCAACATGCAGGTACATTTGAGTTTCCCAGGCAAACAAAAGCAGTTATACCAAAGTTTCTAGTTTCTGTTTGTGTCTCCCCTGAGGAGGATTCAGGCCAGCTATGTCTTTCAGTACTATCTCTTTTGGTTTGGAAGCTATACTGGACGTTTGTTAGAAAAAGCTGCTCCGGCCGAGAAAAACACTTTTGGTGCACCATGCAGGTACATTTGAGTTTCCCAGGCAAACGAAAGCAGTGACACCAAAGTTTCTAGTTTCTGTTTGTGTCTCCCCTGAGGAGGTTTCAGGCCAGCTATGTCTTTCAGTACTATCTCTTTTGGTTTGGAAGCTATTGCTGGACGTTTGGTAGAAAAAGCTTCTCCGGCCGAGAAAAACACTTTTGGTGCACCATGCAGGTACATTTGAGTTTCCCAGGCAAACGAAAGCAGTTACACCAAAGTTTCTAGTTTCTGTTTGTGTCTCCCCTGAGGAGGTTTCAGGCCAGCTATGTCTTTCAGTACTATCTCTTTTGGTTTGGAAGCTATTGCTGGACGTTTGGTAGAAAAAGCTCTCCGGCCGAGAAAAACACTTTTGATGTACCATGCAGGTACATTTGAGTTTCCCAGGCACACGAAAGCAGTGACACCAAAGTTTCTAGTTTCCGTTTGTGTCTCCCCTGAGGAGGATTCAGGCCAGCTATGTCTTTCAGTACTATCTCTTTTGGTTTGGAAGCTATTGCTGGACGTTTGGTAGAAAAAGCTGCACCGGCCGAGAAAAACACTTTTGGTGCACCATGCAGGTACATTTGAGTTTCCCAGGCAAACGAAAGCAGTGACACCAAAGTTTCTAGTTTCTGTTTGTGTCTCCCCTGAGGAGGTTTCAGGCCAGCTATGTCTTTCAGTACTATCTCTTTTGGTTTGGAAGCTATTGCTGGACGTTTGGTAGAAAAAACTGCTCCGGCCGAGAAAAACACTTCTGGTGCACCATGCAGGTACATTTGAGTTTCCCAGGCAAACGAAAGCAGTGACACCAAAGTTTCTAGTTTCTGTTTGTGTCTCCCCTGAGGAGGTTTCAGGCCAGCTATGTCTTTCAGTACTATCTCTTTTGGTTTGGAAGCTATTGCTGGACGTTTGGTAGATAAAGCTGCGCCGGCCGAGAAACACACTTTTGGTGCAACATGCAGGTACATTTGAGTTTCCCAGGCAAACAAAAGCAGTGACACCAAAGTTTCTAGTTTCTGTTTGTGTCTCCCCTGAGGAGGATTCAGGCCAGCTATGTCTTTCAGTACTATCTCTTTTGGTTTGGAAGCTATACTGGACGTTTGGTAGAAAAAGCTGCTCCGGCCGAGAAAAACACTTTTGGTGCACCATGCAGGTACATTTGAGTTTCCCAGGCAAACGAAAGCAGTGACACCAAAGTTTCTAGTTTCTGTTTGTGTCTCCCCTGAGGAGGTTTCAGGCCAGCTATGTCTTTCAGTACTATCTCTTTTGGTTTGGAAGCTATTGCTGGACGTTTGGTAGAAAAAGCTTCTCCGGCCGAGAAAAACACTTTTGGTGCACCATGCAGGTACATTTGAGTTTCCCAGGCAAACGAAAGCAGTTACACCAAAGTTTCTAGTTTCTGTTTGTGTCTCCCCTGAGGAGGATTCAGGCCAGCTATGTCTTTCAGTACTATCTCTTTTGGTTTGGAAGCTATTGCTGGACGTTTGGTAGAAAAAGCTCTCCGGCCGAGAAAAACACTTTTGATGTACCATGCAGGTACATTTGAGTTTCCCAGGCACACGAAAGCAGTGACACCAAAGTTTCTAGTTTCTGTTTGTGTCTCCCCTGAGGAGGATTCAGGCCAGCTATGTCTTTCAGTACTATCTCTTTTGGTTTGGAAGCTATTGCTGGACGTTTGGTAGAAAAAGCTGCACCGGCCGAGAAAAACACTTTTGGTGCACCATGCAGGTACATTTGAGTTTCCCAGGCAAACAAAAGCAGTGACACCAAAGTTTCTAGTTTCTGTTTGTGTCTCCCCTGAGGAGGTTTCAGGCCAGCTATGTCTTTCAGTACTATCTCTTTTGGTTTGGAAGCTATTGCTGGACGTTTGGTAGAAAAAGCTTCTCCGGCCGAGAAAAACACTTTTGGTGCACCATGCAGGTACATTTGAGTTTCCCAGGCAAACGAAAGCAGTGACACCAAAGTTTCTAGTTTCTGTTTGTGTCTCCCCTGAGGAGGTTTCAGGCCAGCTATGTCTTTCAGTACTATCTCTTTTGGTTTGGAAGCTATTGCTGGACGTTTGGTAGAAAAAGCTTCTCCGGCCGAGAAAAACACTTTTGGTGCACCATGCAGGTACATTTGAGTTTCCCAGGCAAACGAAAGCAGTGACACCAAAGTTTCTAGTTTCTGTTTGTGTCTCCCCTGAGGAGGATTCAGGCCAGCTATGTCTTTCAGTACTATCTCTTTTGGTTTGGAAGCTATTGCTGGACGTTTGGTAGAAAAAGCTGCTCCGGCCGAGAAAAACACTTTTGGTGCACCATGCAGGTACATTTGAGTTTCCCAGGAAAACAAAAGCAGTGACACCAAAGTTTCTAGTTTCTGTTTGTGTCTCCCCTGAGGAGGTTTCAGGCCAGCTATGTCTTTCAGTACTATCTCTTTTGGTTTGGAAGCTATTGCTGGACGTTTGGTAGAAAAAGCTTCTCCGGCCGAGAAAAACACTTTTGGTGCACCATGCAGGTACATTTGAGTTTCCCAGGCAAACGAAAGCAGTGACACCAAAGTTTCTTGTTTCTGTTTGTGTCTCCCCTGAGGAGGTTTCAGGCCAGCTATGTCTTTCAGTACTATCTCTTTTTCTTTGGAAGCTATTGCTGGACGTTTGCTAGAAATAGCTGCCCCGGCCGAGAAAAACACTTTTGGTGCACCATGCAGGTACATTTGAGTTTCCCAGGCAAACGAAAGCAGTGACACCAAAGTTTCTAGTTTCTGTTTGTGTCTCCCCTGAGGAGGATTCAGGCCAGCTATGTCTTTCAGTACTATCTCTTTTGGTTTGGAAGCTATTGCTGGACGTTTGGCATGTTTGGTAGAAAAAGCTTCTCCGGCCGAGAAAAACACTTTTGGTGCACCATGCAGGTACATTTGAGTTTCCCAGGCAAACGAAAGCAGTGACACCAAAGTTTCTAGTTTCTGTTTGTGTCTCCCCTGAGGAGGTTTCAGGCCAGCTATGTCTTTCAGTACTATCTCTTTTGGTTTGGAAGCTATTGCTGGACGTTTGGTAGAAAAAGCTTCTCCGGCCGAGAAAAACACTTTTGGTGCACCATGCAGGTACATCTGAGTTTCCCAGGCAAACGAAAGCAGTGACACCAAAGTTTCTAGTTTCTGTTTGTGTCTCCCCTGAGGAGGTTTCAGGCCAGCTATGTCTTTCAGTACTATCACTTTTGGTTTGGAAGCTATTGCTTGACGTTTGGTAGAAAAAGCTTCTCCGGCCGAGAAAAACACTTTTGGTGCACCATGCAGGTACATTTGAGTTTCCCAGGCAAACGAAAGCAGTTACTCCAAATTTTCTAGTTTCTGTTTGTGTCTCCCCTGAGGAGGTTTCAGGCCAGCTATGTCTTTCAGTACTATCTCTTTTGGTTTGGAAGCTATTGCTGGACGTTTGGTAGAAAAAGCTGCCTCGGCCGAGAAAAACACTTTTGGTGCACCATGCAGGTACATTTGAGTTTCCCAGGCAAACGAAAGCAGTGACACCAAAGTTTCTTGTTTCTGTTTGTGTCTCCCCTGAGGAGGTTTCAGGCCAGCTATGTCTTTCAGTACTATCTCTTTTTCTTTGGAAGCTATTGCTGGACGTTTGCTAGAAATAGCTGCCCCGGCCGAGAAAAACACTTTTGGTGCACCATGCAGGTACATTTGAGTTTCCCAGGCAAACGAAAGCAGTGACACCAAAGTTTCTAGTTTCTGTTTGTGTCTCCCCTGAGGAGGATTCAGGCCAGCTATGTCTTTCAGTACTATCTCTTTTGGTTTGGAAGCTATTGCTGGACGTTTGGCATGTTTGGTAGAAAAAGCTTCTCCGGCCGAGAAAAACACTTTTGGTGCACCATGCAGGTACATTTGAGTTTCCCAGGCAAACGAAAGCAGTGACACCAAAGTTTCTAGTTTCTGTTTGTGTCTCCCCTGAGGAGGTTTCAGGCCAGCTATGTCTTTCAGTACTATCTCTTTTGGTTTGGAAGCTATTGCTGGACGTTTGGTAGAAAAAGCTTCTCCGGCCGAGAAAAACACTTTTGGTGCACCATGCAGGTACATCTGAGTTTCCCAGGCAAACGAAAGCAGTGACACCAAAGTTTCTAGTTTCTGTTTGTGTCTCCCCTGAGGAGGTTTCAGGCCAGCTATGTCTTTCAGTACTATCACTTTTGGTTTGGAAGCTATTGCTTGACGTTTGGTAGAAAAAGCTTCTCCGGCCGAGAAAAACACTTTTGGTGCACCATGCAGGTACATTTGAGTTTCCCAGGCAAACGAAAGCAGTTACTCCAAATTTTCTAGTTTCTGTTTGTGTCTCCCCTGAGGAGGTTTCAGGCCAGCTATGTCTTTCAGTACTATCTCTTTTGGTTTGGAAGCTATTGCTGGACGTTTGGTAGAAAAAGCTGCCTCGGCCGAGAAAAACACTTTTGGTGCACCATGCAGGTACATTTGAGTTTCCCAGGCAAACGAAAGCAGTGACACCAAAGTTTCTAGTTTCTGTTTGTCTCTCCCCTGAGGAGGTTTCAGGCCAGCAATGTCTTTCAGTACTATCTCTTTTGGTTTGGAAGGTATTGCTGGACGTTTGGTAGAAAAAGCTTCTCCGGCCGAGAAAAACACTTTTGGTGCACCATGCAGGTACATTTGAGTTTCCCAGGCAAACAAAAGCAGTGACACCAAAGTTTCTAGTTTCTGTTTGTGTCTCTCCTGAGGAGGATTCAGGCCAGCTATGTCTTTCAGTACTATCTCTTTTGGTTTGGAAGCTATTGCTGGACGTTTGGTAGAAAAAGCTTCTCCGGCCGAGAAAAACACTTTTGGTGCACCATGCAGGTACATTTGAGTTTCCCAGGCAAACGAAAGCAGTGACACCAAAGTTTCTAGTTTCTGTTTGTGTCTCCCCTGAGGAGGTTTCAGGCCAGCTATGTCTTTCAGTACTATCTCTTTTGGTTTGGAAGCTATTGCTGGACGTTTGGTAGAAAAAGCTTCTCCGGCCGAGAAAAACACTTTTGGTGCACCATGCAGGTACATTTGAGTTTCCCAGGCAAACGAAAGCAGTGACACCAAAGTTTCTAGTTTCTGTTTGTGTCTCCCCTGAGGAGGTTTCAGGCCAGCTATGTCTTTCAGTACTATCTCTTTTGGTTTGGAAGCTATTGCTGGACGTTTGGTAGAAAAAGCTGCGCCGGCCGAGAAACACACTTTTGGTGCAACATGCAGGTACATTTGAGTTTCCCAGGCAAACAAAAGCAGTTATACCAAAGTTTCTAGTTTCTGTTTGTGTCTCCCCTGAGGAGGATTCAGGCCAGCTATGTCTTTCAGTACTATCTCTTTTGGTTTGGAAGCTATACTGGACGTTTGTTAGAAAAAGCTGCTCCGGCCGAGAAAAACACTTTTGGTGCACCATGCAGGTACATTTGAGTTTCCCAGGCAAACGAAAGCAGTGACACCAAAGTTTCTAGTTTCTGTTTGTGTCTCCCCTGAGGAGGTTTCAGGCCAGCTATGTCTTTCAGTACTATCTCTTTTGGTTTGGAAGCTATTGCTGGACGTTTGGTAGAAAAAGCTTCTCCGGCCGAGAAAAACACTTTTGGTGCACCATGCAGGTACATTTGAGTTTCCCAGGCAAACGAAAGCAGTTACACCAAAGTTTCTAGTTTCTGTTTGTGTCTCCCCTGAGGAGGTTTCAGGCCAGCTATGTCTTTCAGTACTATCTCTTTTGGTTTGGAAGCTATTGCTGGACGTTTGGTAGAAAAAGCTCTCCGGCCGAGAAAAACACTTTTGATGTACCATGCAGGTACATTTGAGTTTCCCAGGCACACGAAAGCAGTGACACCAAAGTTTCTAGTTTCCGTTTGTGTCTCCCCTGAGGAGGATTCAGGCCAGCTATGTCTTTCAGTACTATCTCTTTTGGTTTGGAAGCTATTGCTGGACGTTTGGTAGAAAAAGCTGCACCGGCCGAGAAAAACACTTTTGGTGCACCATGCAGGTACATTTGAGTTTCCCAGGCAAACGAAAGCAGTGACACCAAAGTTTCTAGTTTCTGTTTGTGTCTCCCCTGAGGAGGTTTCAGGCCAGCTATGTCTTTCAGTACTATCTCTTTTGGTTTGGAAGCTATTGCTGGACGTTTGGTAGAAAAAACTGCTCCGGCCGAGAAAAACACTTCTGGTGCACCATGCAGGTACATTTGAGTTTCCCAGGCAAACGAAAGCAGTGACACCAAAGTTTCTAGTTTCTGTTTGTGTCTCCCCTGAGGAGGTTTCAGGCCAGCTATGTCTTTCAGTACTATCTCTTTTGGTTTGGAAGCTATTGCTGGACGTTTGGTAGATAAAGCTGCGCCGGCCGAGAAACACACTTTTGGTGCAACATGCAGGTACATTTGAGTTTCCCAGGCAAACAAAAGCAGTGACACCAAAGTTTCTAGTTTCTGTTTGTGTCTCCCCTGAGGAGGATTCAGGCCAGCTATGTCTTTCAGTACTATCTCTTTTGGTTTGGAAGCTATACTGGACGTTTGGTAGAAAAAGCTGCTCCGGCCGAGAAAAACACTTTTGGTGCACCATGCAGGTACATTTGAGTTTCCCAGGCAAACGAAAGCAGTGACACCAAAGTTTCTAGTTTCTGTTTGTGTCTCCCCTGAGGAGGTTTCAGGCCAGCTATGTCTTTCAGTACTATCTCTTTTGGTTTGGAAGCTATTGCTGGACGTTTGGTAGAAAAAGCTTCTCCGGCCGAGAAAAACACTTTTGGTGCACCATGCAGGTACATTTGAGTTTCCCAGGCAAACGAAAGCAGTTACACCAAAGTTTCTAGTTTCTGTTTGTGTCTCCCCTGAGGAGGATTCAGGCCAGCTATGTCTTTCAGTACTATCTCTTTTGGTTTGGAAGCTATTGCTGGACGTTTGGTAGAAAAAGCTCTCCGGCCGAGAAAAACACTTTTGATGTACCATGCAGGTACATTTGAGTTTCCCAGGCACACGAAAGCAGTGACACCAAAGTTTCTAGTTTCTGTTTGTGTCTCCCCTGAGGAGGATTCAGGCCAGCTATGTCTTTCAGTACTATCTCTTTTGGTTTGGAAGCTATTGCTGGACGTTTGGTAGAAAAAGCTGCACCGGCCGAGAAAAACACTTTTGGTGCACCATGCAGGTACATTTGAGTTTCCCAGGCAAACAAAAGCAGTGACACCAAAGTTTCTAGTTTCTGTTTGTGTCTCCCCTGAGGAGGTTTCAGGCCAGCTATGTCTTTCAGTACTATCTCTTTTGGTTTGGAAGCTATTGCTGGACGTTTGGTAGAAAAAGCTTCTCCGGCCGAGAAAAACACTTTTGGTGCACCATGCAGGTACATTTGAGTTTCCCAGGCAAACGAAAGCAGTGACACCAAAGTTTCTAGTTTCTGTTTGTGTCTCCCCTGAGGAGGTTTCAGGCCAGCTATGTCTTTCAGTACTATCTCTTTTGGTTTGGAAGCTATTGCTGGACGTTTGGTAGAAAAAGCTTCTCCGGCCGAGAAAAACACTTTTGGTGCACCATGCAGGTACATTTGAGTTTCCCAGGCAAACGAAAGCAGTGACACCAAAGTTTCTAGTTTCTGTTTGTGTCTCCCCTGAGGAGGATTCAGGCCAGCTATGTCTTTCAGTACTATCTCTTTTGGTTTGGAAGCTATTGCTGGACGTTTGGTAGAAAAAGCTGCTCCGGCCGAGAAAAACACTTTTGGTGCACCATGCAGGTACATTTGAGTTTCCAGGCAAACGAAAGCAGTGACACCAAAGTTTCTAGTTTCTGTTTGTGTCTCCCCTGAGGAGGTTTCAGGCCAGCTATGTCTTTCAGTACTATCTCTTTTGGTTTGGAAGCTATTGCTGGACGTTTGGTAGAAAAAGCTGCGCCGGCCGAGAAACACACTTTTGGTGCAACATGCAGGTACATTTGAGTTTCCCAGGCAAACAAAAGCAGTTATACCAAAGTTTCTAGTTTCTGTTTGTGTCTCCCCTGAGGAGGATTCAGGCCAGCTATGTCTTTCAGTACTATCTCTTTTGGTTTGGAAGCTATACTGGACGTTTGGTAGAAAAAGCTGCTCCGGCCGAGAAAAACACTTTTGGTGCACCATGCAGGTACATTTGAGTTTCCCAGGCAAACGAAAGCAGTGACACCAAAGTTTCTAGTTTCTGTTTGTGTCTCCCCTGAGGAGGTTTCAGGCCAGCTATGTCTTTCAGTACTATCTCTTTTGGTTTGGAAGCTATTGCTGGACGTTTGGTAGAAAAAGCTTCTCCGGCCGAGAAAAACACTTTTGGTGCACCATGCAGGTACATTTGAGTTTCCCAGGCAAACGAAAGCAGTTACACCAAAGTTTCTAGTTTCTGTTTGTGTCTCCCCTGAGGAGGATTCAGGCCAGCTATGTCTTTCAGTACTATCTCTTTTGGTTTGGAAGCTATTGCTGGACGTTTGGTAGAAAAAGCTCTCCGGCCGAGAAAAACACTTTTGATGTACCATGCAGGTACATTTGAGTTTCCCAGGCACACGAAAGCAGTGACACCAAAGTTTCTAGTTTCTGTTTGTGTCTCCCCTGAGGAGGATTCAGGCCAGCTATGTCTTTCAGTACTATCTCTTTTGGTTTGGAAGCTATTGCTGGACGTTTGGTAGAAAAAGCTGCACCGGCCGAGAAAAACACTTTTGGTGCACCATGCAGGTACATTTGAGTTTCCCAGGCAAACAAAAGCAGTGACACCAAAGTTTCTAGTTTCTGTTTGTGTCTCCCCTGAGGAGGTTTCAGGCCAGCTATGTCTTTCAGTACTATCTCTTTTGGTTTGGAAGCTATTGCTGGACGTTTGGTAGTAAAAGCTTCTCCGGCCGAGAAAAACACTTTTGGTGCACCATGCAGGTACATTTGAGTTTCCCAGGCAAACGAAAGCAGTGACACCAAAGTTTCTTGTTTCTGTTTGTGTCTCCCCTGAGGAGGTTTTAGGCCAGCTATGTCTTTCAGTACTATCTCTTTTTCTTTGGAAGCTATTGCTGGACGTTTGCTAGAAATAGCTGCCCCGGCCGAGAAAAACACTTTTGGTGCACCATGCAGGTACATTTGAGTTTCCCAGGCAAACGAAAGCAGTGACACCAAAGTTTCTAGTTTCTGTTTGTGTCTCCCCTGAGGAGGATTCAGGCCAGCTATGTCTTTCAGTACTATCTCTTTTGGTTTGGAAGCTATTGCTGGACGTTTGGTAGAAAAAGCTTCTCCGGCCGAGAAAAACACTTTTGGTGCACCATGCAGGTACATTTGAGTTTCCCAGGCAAACGAAAGCAGTGACACCAAAGTTTCTTGTTTCTGTTTGTGTCTCCCCTGAGGAGGTTTCAGGCCAGCTATGTCTTTCAGTACTATCTCTTATGTTTTGGAAGCTATTGCTGGACGTTTGGTAGAAAAAGCTTCTCCGACCGAGAAAAACACTTTTGGTGCACCATGCAGGTACATTTGAGTTTCCCAGGCAAACGAAAGCAGTTACACCAAAGTTTCTAGTTTCTGTTTGTGTCTCCCCTGAGGAGGTTTCAGGCCAGCTATGTCTTTCAGTACTATCTCTTTTGGTTTGGAAGCTATTGCTGGACGTTTTGTAGAAAAAGATTCTCCGGCAGAGAAAAACACTTTTGGTGCACCATGCAGGTACATTTGAGTTTCCCAGGCAAACGAAAGCAGTGACACCAAAGTTTCTAGTTTCTGTTTGTGTCTCCCCTGAGGAGGATTCAGGCTAGCTATGTCTTTCAGTACTATCTCTTTTGGTTTGGAATCTATTGCTGGACGTTTGGTAGAAAAAGCTTCTCCGGCCGAGAAAAACACTTTTGGTGCACCATGCAGGTACATTTGAGTTTCCCAGGCAAACGAAAGCAGTGACACCAAAGTTTCTTGTTTCTGTTTGTGTCTCCCCTGAGGACGTTTCAGGCCAGCTATGTCTTTCAGTACTATCTCTTTTGGTTTGGAAGCTATTGCTGGACGTTTGGTAGAGTAAGCTTCTCCGGCCGAGAAAAACACTTTTGGTGCACCATGCAGGTACATTTGAGTTTCCCAGGCAAACGAAAGCAGTTACTCCAAATTTTCTAGTTTCTGTTTGTGTCTCCCCTGAGGAGGTTTCAGGCCAGCTATGTCTTTCAGTACTATCTCTTTTGGTTTGGAAGCTATTGCTGGACGTTTGGTAGAAAAAGCTGCCTCGGCCGAGAAAAACACTTTTGGTGCACCATGCAGGTACATTTGAGTTTCCCAGGCAAACGAAAGCAGTTATACCAAAGTTTCTAATTTCTGTTTGTGTCTCCCCTGAGGAGGTTTCAGGCCAGCTATGTCTTTCAGTACTATCTCTTTTGGTTTGGAAGCTATTGCTGGACGTTTTGTAGAAAAAGCTTCTCCGGCCGAGAAAAACACTTTTGGTGCACCATGCAGGTACATTTGAGTTTCCCAGGCAAACGAAAGCAGTGACACCAAAGTTTCTAGTTTCTGTTTGTGTCTCTCCTGAGGAGGTTTCAGGCCAGCAATGTCTTTCAGTACTATCTCTTTTGGTTTGGAAGCTATTGCTGGACGTTTGGTAGAAAAAGCTGCGCCGGCCGAGAGAAACACTTTTGGTGCACCATGCAGGTACATTTGAGTTTCCCAGGCAAACAAAAGCAGTGACACCAAAGTTTCTAGTTTCTGTTTGTGTCTCCCCTGAGGAGGTTTCAGGCCAGCTATGTCTTTCAGTACTATCTCTTTTGGTTTGGAAGCTATTGCTGGACGTTTGGTAGAAAAAGCTGCTCCGGCCGAGAAAAACACTTGGTGCACCATGCAGGTACATTTGAGTTTCCCAGGCAAACGAAAGCAGTGACACCAAAGTTTCTAGTTTCTGTTTGTGTCTCCCCTGAGGAGGTTTCAGGCCAGCAATGTCTTTCAGTACTATCTCTTTTGGTTTGGAAGCTATTGCTGGACGTTTGGTAGAAAAAGCTGCGCCGGCCGAGAAAAACACTTTTGGTGCACCATGCAGGTACATTTGAGTTTCCCAGGCAAACGAAAGCAGTGACACCAAAGTTTCTTGTTTCTGTTTGTGTCTCCCCTGAGGACGTTTCAGGCCAGCTATGTCTTTCAGTACTATCTCTTTTGGTTTGGAAGCTATTGCTGGACGTTTGGTAGAGTAAGCTTCTCCGGCCGAGAAAAACACTTTTGGTGCACCATGCAGGTACATTTGAGTTTCCCAGGCAAACGAAAGCAGTTACTCCAAATTTTCTAGTTTCTGTTTGTGTCTCCCCTGAGGAGGTTTCAGGCCAGCTATGTCTTTCAGTACTATCTCTTTTGGTTTGGAAGCTATTGCTGGACGTTTGGTAGAAAAAGCTGCCTCGGCCGAGAAAAACACTTTTGGTGCACCATGCAGGTACATTTGAGTTTCCCAGGCAAACGAAAGCAGTTATACCAAAGTTTCTAATTTCTGTTTGTGTCTCCCCTGAGGAGGTTTCAGGCCAGCTATGTCTTTCAGTACTATCTCTTTTGGTTTGGAAGCTATTGCTGGACGTTTTGTAGAAAAAGCTTCTCCGGCCGAGAAAAACACTTTTGGTGCACCATGCAGGTACATTTGAGTTTCCCAGGCAAACGAAAGCAGTGACACCAAAGTTTCTAGTTTCTGTTTGTGTCTCTCCTGAGGAGGTTTCAGGCCAGCAATGTCTTTCAGTACTATCTCTTTTGGTTTGGAAGCTATTGCTGGACGTTTGGTAGAAAAAGCTGCGCCGGCCGAGAGAAACACTTTTGGTGCACCATGCAGGTACATTTGAGTTTCCCAGGCAAACAAAAGCAGTGACACCAAAGTTTCTAGTTTCTGTTTGTGTCTCCCCTGAGGAGGTTTCAGGCCAGCTATGTCTTTCAGTACTATCTCTTTTGGTTTGGAAGCTATTGCTGGACGTTTGGTAGAAAAAGCTGCTCCGGCCGAGAAAAACACTTTTGGTGCACCATGCAGGTACATTTGAGTTTCCCAGGCAAACGAAAGCAGTGACACCAAAGTTTCTAGTTTCTGTTTGTGTCTCCCCTGAGGAGGTTTCAGGCCAGCAATGTCTTTCAGTACTATCTCTTTTGGTTTGGAAGCTATTGCTGGACGTTTGGTAGAAAAAGCTGCGCCGGCCGAGAAACACACTTTTGGTGCAACATGCAGGTACATTTGAGTTTCCCAGGCAAACAAAAGCAGTTATACCAAAGTTTCTAGTTTCTGTTTGTGTCTCCCCTGAGGAGGATTCAGGCCAGCTATGTCTTTCAGTACTATCTCTTTTGGTTTGGAAGCTATTGCTGGACGTTTGGTAGAAAAAGCTGCTCCGGCCGAGAAAAACACTTTTGGTGCACCATGCAGGTACATTTGAGTTTCCCAGGCAAACGAAAGCAGTGACACCAAAGTTTCTAGTTTCTGTTTGTGTCTCCCCTGAGGAGGTTTCAGGCCAGCTATGTCTTTCAGTACTATCTCTTTTGGTTTGGAAGCTATTGCTGGACGTTTGGTAGAAAAAGCTTCTCCGGCCGAGAAAAACACTTTTGGTGCACCATGCAGGTACATTTGAGTTTCCCAGGCAAACGAAAGCAGTTACACCAAAGTTTCTAGTTTCTGTTTGTGTCTCTCCTGAGGAGGTTTCAGGCCAGCTATGTCTTTCAGTACTATCTCTTTTGGCTTGGAAGCTATTGCTGGACGTTTGGTAGAAAAAGCTTCTCCGGCCGAGAAAAACAATTTTCATGTACCATGCAGGTACATTTGAGTTTCCCAGGCACACGAAAGCAGTGACACCAAAGTTTCTAGTTTCCGTTTGTGTCTCCCCTGAGGAGGATTCAGGCCAGCTATGTCTTTCAGTACTATCTCTTTTGGTTTGGAAGCTATTGCTGGACGTTTGGTAGAAAAAGCTGCACCGGCCGAGAAAAACACTTTTGGTGCACCATGCAGGTACATTTGAGTTTCCCAGGCAAACGAAAGCAGTGACACCAAAGTTTCTAGTTTCTGTTTGTGTCTCCCCTGAGGAGGTTTCAGGCCAGCTATGTCTTTCAGTACTATCTCTTTTGGTTTGGAAGCTATTGCTGGACGTTTGGTAGAAAAAGCTTCTCCGGCTGAGAAAAACACTTTTGGTGCACCATGCAGGTACATTTGAGTTTCCCAGGCAAACGAAAGCAGTTACACCAAAGTTTCTAGTTTCTGTTTGTGTCTCCCCTTAGGAAGTTTCAGGCCAGCTATGTCTTTCGGTACTATCTCTTTTGGTATGGAAGCTATTGCTGGACGTTTGGCATGTTTGGTAGAAAAAGCTTCTCCGGCCGAGAAAAACACTTTTGGTGCACCATGCAGGTACATTTGAGTTTCCCAGGCAAACGAAAGCAGTGACACCAAAGTTTCTAGTTTCTGTTTGTGTCTCCCCTGAGGAGGTTTCAGGCCAGCAATGTCTTTCAGTACTATCTCTTTTGGTTTGGAAGCTATTGCTGGACGTTTGATAGAAAAAGCTTCTCCGGCCGAGAAAAACACTTTTGGTGCACCATGCAGGTACATTTGAGTTTCCCAGGCAAACGAAAGCAGTGACACCAAAGTTTCTAGTTTCTGTTTGTGTCTACCCTGAGGAGGTTTCAGGCCAGCTATGTCTTTCAGTACTATCTCTTTTTCTTTGGAAGCTATTGCTGGACGTTTGGTAGAAAAAGCTGCCCCGGCCGAGAAAAACACTTTTGGTGCACCATGCAGGTACATTTGAGTTTCCCAGGCAAACGAAAGCAGTGACACCAAAGTTTCTAGTTTCTGTTTGTGTCTCCCCTGAGGAGGATTCAGGCCAGCTATGTCTTTCAGTACTATCTCTTTTGGTTTGGAAGCTATTGCTGGACGTTTGGTAGAAAAAGCTTCTCCGGCCGAGAAAAACACTTTTGGTGCACCATGCAGGTACATTTGAGTTTCCCAGGCAAACGAAAGCAGTGACACCAAAGTTTCTTGTTTCTGTTTGTGTCTCCCCTGAGGAGGTTTCAGGCCAGCTATGTCTTTCAGTACTATCTCTTATGTTTTGGAAGCTATTGCTGGACGTTTGGTAGAAAAAGCTTCTCCGACCGAGAAAAACACTTTTGGTGCACCATGCAGGTACATTTGAGTTTCCCAGGCAAACGAAAGCAGTTACACCAAAGTTTCTAGTTTCTGTTTGTGTCTCCCCTTAGGAAGTTTCAGGCCAGCTATGTCTTTCGGTACTATCTCTTTTGGTATGGAAGCTATTGCTGGACGTTTGGCATGTTTGGTAGAAAAAGCTTCTCCGGCCGAGAAAAACACTTTTGGTGCACCATGCAGGTACATTTGAGTTTCCCAGGCAAACGAAAGCAGTGACACCAAAGTTTCTAGTTTCTGTTTGTGTCTCCCCTGAGGAGGTTTCAGGCCAGCAATGTCTTTCAGTACTATCTCTTTTGGTTTGGAAGCTATTGCTGGACGTTTGATAGAAAAAGCTTCTCCGGCCGAGAAAAACACTTTTGGTGCACCATGCAGGTACATTTGAGTTTCCCAGGCAAACGAAAGCAGTGACACCAAAGTTTCTAGTTTCTGTTTGTGTCTCCCCTGAGGAGGTTTCAGGCCAGCTATGTCTTTCAGTACTATCTCTTTTGGTTTGGAAGCTATTGCTGGACGTTTGGTAGAAAAAGCTTCTCCGGCCGAGAAAAACACTTTTGGTGCACCATGCAGGTACATTTGAGTTTCCCAGGCAAACGAAAGCAGTTACACCAAAGTTTCTAGTTTCTGTTTGTGTCTCCCCTGAGGAGGATTCAGGCCAGCTATGTCTTTCAGTACTATCTCTTTTGGTTTGGAAGCTATTGCTGGACGTTTGGTAGAAAAAGCTCTCCGGCCGAGAAAAACACTTTTGATGTACCATGCTAGTACATTTGAGTTTCCCAGGCACACGAAAGTAGTGACACCAAAGTTTCTAGTTTCTGTTTGTGTCTCCCCTGAGGAGGATTCAGGCCAGCTATGTCTTTCAGTACTATCTCTTTTGGTTTGGAAGCTATTGCTGGACGTTTGGTAGAAAAAGCTTCTCCGGCCGAGAAAAACACTTTTGGTGCACCATGCAGGTACATTTGAGTTTCCCAGGCAAACGAAAGCAGTGACACCAAAGTTTCTTGTTTCTGTTTGTGTCTCCCCTGAGGAGGTTTCAGGCCAGCTATGTCTTTCAGTACTATCTCTTTTTCTTTGGAAGCTATTGCTGGACGTTTGCTAGAAATAGCTGCCCCGGCCGAGAAAAACACTTTTGGTGCACCATGCAGGTACATTTGAGTTTCCCAGGCAAACGAAAGCAGTGACACCAAAGTTTCTAGTTTCTGTTTGTGTCTCCCCTGAGGAGGATTCAGGCCAGCTATGTCTTTCAGTACTATCTCTTTTGGTTTGGAAGCTATTGCTGGACGTTTGGTAGAAAAAGCTTCTCCGGCCGAGAAAAACACTTTTGGTGCACCATGCAGGTACATTTGAGTTTCCCAGGCAAACGAAAGCAGTTACACCAAAGTTTCTAGTTTCTGTTTGTGTCTCCCCTTAGGAAGTTTCAGGCCAGCTATGTCTTTCGGTACTATCTCTTTTGGTATGGAAGCTATTGCTGGACGTTTGGCATGTTTGGTAGAAAAAGCTTCTCCGGCCGAGAAAAACACTTTTGGTGCACCATGCAGGTACATTTGAGTTTCCCAGGCAAACGAAAGCAGTGACACCAAAGTTTCTAGTTTCTGTTTGTGTCTCCCCTGAGGAGGTTTCAGGCCAGCAATGTCTTTCAGTACTATCTCTTTTGGTTTGGAAGCTATTGCTGGACGTTTGATAGAAAAAGCTTCTCCGGCCGAGAAAAACACTTTTGGTGCACCATGCAGGTACATTTGAGTTTCCCAGGCAAACGAAAGCAGTGACACCAAAGTTTCTAGTTTCTGTTTGTGTCTACCCTGAGGAGGTTTCAGGCCAGCTATGTCTTTCAGTACTATCTCTTTTTCTTTGGAAGCTATTGCTGGACGTTTGGTAGAAAAAGCTGCCCCGGCCGAGAAAAACACTTTTGGTGCACCATGCAGGTACATTTGAGTTTCCCAGGCAAACGAAAGCAGTGACACCAAAGTTTCTAGTTTCTGTTTGTGTCTCCCCTGAGGAGGATTCAGGCCAGCTATGTCTTTCAGTACTATCTCTTTTGGTTTGGAAGCTATTGCTGGACGTTTGGTAGAAAAAGCTTCTCCGACCGAGAAAAACACTTTTGGTGCACCATGCAGGTACATTTGAGTTTCCCAGGCAAACGAAAGCAGTGACACCAAAGTTTCTAGTTTCTGTTTGTGTCTCCCCTGAGGAGGTTTCAGGCCAGCTATGTCTTTCAGGACTATCTCTTTTGGTTTGGAAGTTATTGCTGGACGTTTGGTAGAAAAAGCTTCTCCGGCCGAGAAAAACACTTTTGGTGCACCATGCAGGTACATTTGAGTTTCCCAGGCAAACGAAAGCAGTTATACCAAAGTTTCTAGTTTCTGTTTGTGTCTCCCCTGAGGAGGATTCAAGCCAGCTATGTCTTTCAGTACTATCTCTTTTGGTTTGGAAGCTATTGCTGGACGTTTGGTAGAAAAAGCTTCTCCGGCCGAGAAAAACACTTTTGGTGCACCATGCAGGTACATTTGAGTTTCCCAGGCAAACGAAAGCAGTGACACCAAAGTTTCTAGTTTCTGTTTGTGTCTCCCCTGAGGAGGATTCAGGCCAGCTATGTCTTTCAGTACTATCTCTTTTGGTTTGGAAGCTATTGCTGGACGTTTGGTAGAAAAAGCTTCTCCGGCCGAGAAAAACACTTTTGGTGCACCATGCAGGTACATTTGAGTTTCCCAGGCAAACGAAAGCAGTTACTCCAAAGTTTCTAGTTTCTGTTTGTGTCTCCCCTGAGGAGGTTTCAGGCCAGCTATGTCTTTCAGTACTATCTCTTTTGGTTTGGAAGCTATTGCTGGACGTTTGGTAGAAAAAGCTTCTCCGGCCGAGAAAAACACTTTTGGTGCACCATGCAGGTACATTTGAGTTTCCCAGGCAAACGAAAGCAGTTACACCAAAGTTTCTAGTTTCTGTTTGTGTCTCCCCTGAGGAGGATTCAGGCCAGCTATGTCTTTCAGTACTATCTCTTTTGGTTTGGAAGCTATTGCTGGACGTTTGGTAGAAAAAGCTGCACCGGCCGAGAAAAACACTTTTGGTGCACCATGCAGGTACATTTGAGTTTCCCAGGCAAACAAAAGCAGTGACACCAAAGTTTCTAGTTTCTGTTTGTGTCTCCCCTGAGGAGGTTTCAGGCCAGCTATGTCTTTCAGTACTATCTCTTTTGGTTTGGAAGCTATTGCTGGACGTTTGGTAGAAAAAGCTTCTCCGGCCGAGAAAAACACTTTTGGTGCACCATGCAGGTACATTTGAGTTTCCCAGGCAAACGAAAGCAGTGACACCAAAGTTTCTTGTTTCTGTTTGTGTCTCCCCTGAGGAGGTTTCAGGCCAGCTATGTCTTTCAGTACTATCTCTTTTTCTTTGGAAGCTATTGCTGGACGTTTGCTAGAAATAGCTGCCCCGGCCGAGAAAAACACTTTTGGTGCACCATGCAGGTACATTTGAGTTTCCCAGGCAAACGAAAGCAGTGACACCAAAGTTTCTAGTTTCTGTTTGTGTCTCCCCTGAGGAGGATTCAGGCCAGCTATGTCTTTCAGTACTATCTCTTTTGGTTTGGAAGCTATTGCTGGACGTTTGGTAGAAAAAGCTTCTCCGGCCGAGAAAAACACTTTTGGTGCACCATGCAGGTACATTTGAGTTTCCCAGGCAAACGAAAGCAGTGACACCAAAGTTTCTTGTTTCTGTTTGTGTCTCCCCTGAGGAGGTTTCAGGCCAGCTATGTCTTTCAGTACTATCTCTTATGTTTTGGAAGCTATTGCTGGACGTTTGGTAGAAAAAGCTTCTCCGACCGAGAAAAACACTTTTGGTGCACCATGCAGGTACATCTGAGTTTCCCAGGCAAACGAAAGCAGTTACACCAAAGTTTCTAGTTTCTGTTTGTGTCTCCCCTGAGGAGGTTTCAGGCCAGCTATGTCTTTCAGTACTATCTCTTTTGGTTTGGAAGCTATTGCTGGACGTTTTGTAGAAAAAGATTCTCCGGCAGAGAAAAACACTTTTGGTGCACCATGCAGGTACATTTGAGTTTCCCAGGCAAACGAAAGCAGTTATACCAAAGTTTCTAGTTTCTGTTTGTGTCTCCCCTGAGGAGGATTCAGGCTAGCTATGTCTTTCAGTACTATCTCTTTTGGTTTGGAATCTATTGCTGGACGTTTGGTAGAAAAAGCTTCTCCGGCCGAGAAAAACACTTTTGGTGCACCATGCAGGTACATTT
The DNA here is from genome assembly GCA_022605575.1 of Laterallus jamaicensis coturniculus. Taxonomy (NCBI): domain Eukaryota; kingdom Metazoa; phylum Chordata; class Aves; order Gruiformes; family Rallidae; genus Laterallus; species Laterallus jamaicensis. The sequence goes on from JAKCOX010000003.1 coordinate 84,334,759, forward strand.
GAGTTTCCCAGGCAAACGAAAGCAGTGACACCAAAGTTTCTAGTTTCTGTTTGTGTCTCTCCTGAGGACGTTTCAGGCCAGCTATGTCTTTCAGTACTATCTCTTTTGGTTTGGAAGCTATTGCTGGACGTTTGGTAGAGTAAGCTTCTCCGGCCGAGAAAAACACTTTTGGTGCACCATGCAGGTACATTTGAGTTTCCCAGGCAAACGAAAGCAGTTACTCCAAATTTTCTAGTTTCTGTTTGTGTCTCCCCTGAGGAGGTTTCAGGCCAGCTATGTCTTTCAGTACTATCTCTTTGGGTTTGGAAGCTATTGCTGGACGTTTGGTAGAAAAAGCTGCCTCGGCCGAGAAAAACACTTTTGGTGCACCATGCAGGTACATTTGAGTTTCCCAGGCAAACGAAAGCAGTTATACCAAAGTTTCTAATTTCTGTTTGTCTCTCCCTTGAGGAGGTTTCAGGCCAGCACTGTCTTTCAGTACTATCTCTTTTGGTTTGGAAGGTATTGCTGGAAGTTTTGTAGAAAAAGCTTCTCCGGCCGAGAAAAACACTTTTGGTGCACCATGCAGGTACATTTGAGTTTCCCAGGCAAACGAAAGCAGTGACACCAAAGTTTCTAGTTTCTGTTTGTGTCTCTCCTGAGGAGGTTTCAGGCCAGCAATGTCTTTCAGTACTATCTCTTTTGGTTTGGAAGCTATTGCTGGACGTTTGGTAGAAAAAGCTGCGCCGGCCGAGAGAAACACTTTTGGTGCACCATGCAGGTACATTTGAGTTTCCCAGGCAAACAAAAGCAGTGACACCAAAGTTTCTAGTTTCTGTTTGTGTCTCCCCTGAGGAGGTTTCAGGCCAGCTATGTCTTTCAGTACTATCTCTTTTGGTTTGGAAGCTATTGCTGGACGTTTGGTAGAAAAAGCTGCTCCGGCCGAGAAAAACACTTTTGGTGCACCATGCAGGTACATTTGAGTTTCCCAGGCAAACGAAAGCAGTGACACCAAAGTTTCTAGTTTCTGTTTGTGTCTCCCCTGAGGAGGTTTCAGGCCAGCAATGTCTTTCAGTACTATCTCTTTTGGTTTGGAAGCTATTGCTGGACGTTTGGTAGAAAAAGCTGCGCCGGCCGAGAAACACACTTTTGGTGCAACATGCAGGTACATTTGAGTTTCCCAGGCAAACAAAAGCAGTTATACCAAAGTTTCTAGTTTCTGTTTGTCTCTCCCCTGAGGAGGATTCAGGCCAGCTATGTCTTTCAGTACTATCTCTTTTGGTTTGGAAGCTATTGCTGGACGTTTGGTAGAAAAAGCTGCTCCGGCCGAGAAAAACACTTTTGGTGCACCATGCAGGTACATTTGAGTTTCCCAGGCAAACGAAAGCAGTGACACCAAAGTTTCTAGTTTCTGTTTGTGTCTCCCCTGAGGAGGTTTCAGGCCAGCTATGTCTTTCAGTACTATCTCTTTTGGTTTGGAAGCTATTGCTGGACGTTTGGTAGAAAAAGCTTCTCCGGCCGAGAAAAACACTTTTGGTGCAACATGCAGGTACATTTGAGTTTCCCAGGCAAACGAAAGCAGTTACACCAAAGTTTCTAGTTTCTGTTTGTGTCTCCCCTGAGGAGGTTTCAGGCCAGCTATGTCTTTCAGTACTATCTCTTTTGGCTTGGAAGCTATTGCTGGACGTTTGGTAGAAAAAGCTTCTCCGGCCGAGAAAAACAATTTTGATGTACCATGCAGGTACATTTGAGTTTCCCAGGCACACGAAAGCAGTGACACCAAAGTTTCTAGTTTCTGTTTGTGTCTCCCCTGAGGAGGATTCAGGCCAGCTATGTCTTTCAGTACTATCTCTTTTGGTTTGGAAGCTATTGCTGGACGTTTGGTAGAAAAAGCTGCACCGGCCGAGAAAAACACTTTTGGTGCACCATGCAGGTACATTTGAGTTTCCCAGGCAAACGAAAGCAGTGACACCAAAGTTTCTAGTTTCTGTTTGTGTCTCCCCTGAGGAGGTTTCAGGCCAGCTATGTCTTTCAGTACTATCTCTTTTGGTTTGGAAGCTATTGCTGGACGTTTGGTAGAAAAAGCTTCTCCGGCTGAGAAAAACACTTTTGGTGCACCATGCAGGTACATTTGAGTTTCCCAGGCAAACGAAAGCAGTTACACCAAAGTTTCTAGTTTCTGTTTGTGTCTCCCCTTAGGAAGTTTCAGGCCAGCTATGTCTTTCGGTACTATCTCTTTTGGTATGGAAGCTATTGCTGGACGTTTGGCATGTTTGGTAGAAAAAGCTTCTCCGGCCGAGAAAAACACTTTTGGTGCACCATGCAGGTACATTTGAGTTTCCCAGGCAAACGAAAGCAGTGACACCAAAGTTTCTAGTTTCTGTTTGTGTCTCCCCTGAGGAGGATTCAGGCCAGCTATGTCTTTCAGTACTATCTCTTTTGGTTTGGAAGCTATTGCTGGACGTTTGGTAGAAAAAGCTTCTCCGGCCGAGAAAAACACTTTTGGTGCACCATGCAGGTACATTTGAGTTTCCCAGGCAAACGAAAGCAGTTACACCAAAGTTTCTAGTTTCTGTTTGTGTCTCCCCTGAGGAAGTTTCAGGCCAGCAATGTCTTTCAGTACTATCTTTTTTGGTATGGATGCTATTGCTGGATGTTTGGCATGTTTGGTAGAAAAAGCTTCTCCGGCCGAGAAAAACACTTTTGGTGCACCATGCAGGTACATTTGAGTTTCCCAGGCAAACGAAAGCAGTGACACCAAAGTTTCTAGTTTCTGTTTGTGTCTCCCCTGAGGAGGTTTCAGGCCAGCTATGTCTTTCAGTACTATCTCTTTTGGTTTGGAAGCTATTGCTGGACGTTTGGTAGAAAAAGCTTCTCCGGCCGAGAAAAACACTTTTGGTGCACCATGCAGGTACATTTGAGTTTCCCAGGCAAACGAAAGCAGTGACACCAAAGTTTCTAGTTTCTGTTTGTGTCTCCCCTAAGGAGGTTTCAGGCCAGCTATGTCTTTCAGTACTATCTCTTTTGGTTTGGAAGCTATTGCTGGACGTTTGGTAGAATAAGCTGCCCTGGCCGAGAAAAACACTTTTGGTGCACCATGCAGGTACATTTGAGTTTCCCAGGCAAACGAAAGCAGTGACACCAAAGTTTCTAGTTTCTGTTTGTGTCTCCCCTGAGGAGGTTTCAGGCCAGCTATGTCTTTCAGTACTATCACTTTTGGTTTGGAAGCTATTGCTGGACGTTTGGTAGAAAAAGCTTCTCCGGCCGAGAAAAACACTTTTGGTGCACCATGCAGGTACATTTGAGTTTCCCAGGCAAACGAAAGCAGTGACACCAAAGTTTCTAGTTTCTGTTTGTGTCTCCCCTGAGGAGGTTTCAGGCCAGCTATGTCTTTCAGTACTATCTCTTTTGGTTTGGAAGCTATTGCTGGACGTTTGGTAGAAAAGCTTCTCCGGCCGAGAAAAACACTTTTGGTGCACCATGCAGGTACATTTGAGTTACCCAGGCAAACGAAAGCAGTGACACCAAAGTTTCTAGTTTCTGTTTGTGTCTCCCCTGAGGAGGTTTCAGGCCAGCTATGTCTTTCAGTACTATCTCTTTTGGTTTGGAAGCTATTGCTGGACGTTTGGTAGGAAAAGCTTCTCCGGCCGAGAAAAACACTTTTGGTGCACCATGCAGGTACATTTGAGTTTCCCAGGCAAACGAAAGCAGTGACACCAAAGTTTCTAGTTTCTGTTTGTGTCTCCCCTGAGGACGTTTCAGGCCAGCTATGTCTTTCAGTACTATCTCTTTTGGTTTGGAAGCTATTGCTGGACGTTTGGTAGAAAAAGCTGCTCCGGCCGAGAAAAACACTTTTGGTGCACCATGCAGGTACATTTGAGTTTCCCAGGCAAACGAAAGCAGTTACACCAAAGTTTCTAGTTTCTGTTTGTGTCTCCCCTGAGGAGGATTCAGGCCAGCTATGTCTTTCAGTACTATCTCTTTTGGTTTGGAAGCTATTGCTGGACGTTTGGTAGAAAAAGCTTCTCCGGCCGAGAAAAACACTTTTGGTGCACCATGCAGGTACATTTGAGTTTCCCAGGCAAACGAAAGCAGTGACACCAAAGTTTCTAGTTTCTGTTTGTGTCTCCCCTGAGGAGGTTTCAGGCCAGCAATGTCTTTCAGTACTATCTCTTTTGGTTTGGAAGCTATTGCTCGACGTTTGGTTGAGTAAGTTTCTCCGGCCGAGAAAAACACTTTTGGTGCACCATGCAGGTACATTTGAGTTTCCCAGGCAAACGAAAGCAGTTACTCCAAAGTTTCTAGTTTCTGTTTGTGTCTCCCCTGAGGAGGTTTCAGGCCAGCTATGTCTTTCAGTACTATCTCTTTTGGTTTGGAAGCTATTGCTGGACGTTTGGTAGAAAAAGCTTCTCCGGCCGAGAAAAACACTTTTGGTGCACCATGCAGGTACATTTGAGTTTCCCAGGCAAACGAAAGCAGTGACACCAAAGTTTCTAGTTTCTGTTTGTGTCTCCCCTGAGGAGGTTTCAGGCCAGCAATGTCTTTCAGTACTATCTCTTTTGGTTTGGAAGCTATTGCTGGACGTTTGGTAGAAAAAGCTTCTCCGGCCGAGAAAAACACTTTTGGTGCACCATGCAGGTACATTTGAGTTTCCCAGGCAAACGAAAGCAGTGACACCAAAGTTTCTTGTTTCTGTTTGTGTCTCCCCTGAGGAGGTTTCAGGCCAGCTATGTCTTTCAGTACTATCTCTTTTGGTTTGGAAGCTATTGCTGGACGTTTGGTAGAAAAAGCTTCTCTGACCTAGAAAAACACTTTTGGTGCACCATGCAGGTACATTTGAGTTTCCCAGGCAAACGAAAGCAGTGACACCAAAGTTTCTAGTTTCTGTTTGTGTCTCCCCTGAGGAGGTTTCAGGCCAGCTATGTCTTTCAGTACTATCTCTTTTGGTTTGGAAGCTATTGCTGGACGTTTGGTAGAAAAAGCTTCTCCGGCCGAGAAAAACACTTTTGGTGCACCATGCAGGTACATTTGAGTTTCCCAGGCAAACGAAAGCAGTGACACCAAAGTTTCTAGTTTCTGTTTGTGTCTCCCCTGAGGACGTTTCAGGCCAGCTATGTCTTTCAGTACTATCTCTTTTGGTTTGGAAGCTATTGCTGGACGTTTGGTTGAGTAAGCTTCTCCGGCCGAGAAAAACACTTTTGGTGCACCATGCAGGTACATTTGAGTTTCCCAGGCAAACGAAAGCAGTTACTCCAAATTTTCTAGTTTCTGTTTGTGTCTCCCCTGAGGAGGTTTCAGGCCAGCTATGTCTTTCAGTACTATCTCTTTTGGTTTGGAAGCTATTGCTGGACGTTTGGTAGAAAAAGCTTCTCCGGCCGAGAAAAACACTTTTGGTGCACCATGCAGGTACATTTGAGTTTCCCAGGGAAACGAAAGCAGTGACACTAAAGTTTCTAGTTTCTGTTTGCCTCTCCCCTGAGGAGGTTTCAGGCCAGCAATGTCTTTCAGTACTATCTCTTTTGGTATGGAAGCTATTGCTGGACGTTTGGTAGAAAAAGCTTCTCCGGCCGAGAAAAACACTTTTGGTGCACCATGCAGGTACATTTGAGTTTCCCAGGCAAACGAAAGCAGTGACACCAAAGTTTCTAGTTTCTGTTTGTGTCTCCCCTGAGGAGGTTTCAGGCCAGCTATGTCTTTCAGTACTATCTCTTTTGGTTTGGAAGCTATTGCTGGACGTTTGGTAGAAAAAGCTTCTCCGGCCGAGAGAAACACTTTTGGTGCACCATGCAGGTACATTTGAGTTTCCCAGGCAAACGAAAGCAGTGACACCAAAGTTTCTAGTTTCTGTTTGTGTCTCCCCTGAGGAGGTTTGAGGCCAGCTATGTCTTTCAGTACTATCTCTTTTGGTTTGGAAGCTATTGCTGGACGTTTGGTAGAAAAAGCTGCCCCGGCCGAGAAAAACACTTTTGGTGCACCATGCAGGTACATTTGAGTTTCCCAGGCAAACGAAAGCAGTGACACCAAAGTTTCTAGTTTCTGTTTGTGTCTCCCCTGAGGAGGTTTCAGGCCAGCTATGTCTTTCAGTACTATCTCTTTTGGTTTGGAAGCTATTGCTGGACGTTTGGTAGAAAAAGCTTCTCCGGCCGAGAGAAACACTTTTGGTGCACCATGCAGGTACATTTGAGTTTCCCAGGCAAACGAAAGCAGTGACACCAAAGTTTCTAGTTTCTGTTTGTGTCTCCCCTGAGGAGGTTTCAGGCCAGCAATGTCTTTCAGTACTATCTCTTTTGGTTTGGAAGCTATTGCTGGACGTTTGGTAGAAAAAGCTGCCCCGGCCGAGAAAAACACTTTTGGTGCACCATGCAGGTACATTTGAGTTTCCCAGGCAAACGAAAGCAGTGACACCAAAGTTTCTAGTTTCTGTTTGTGTCTCCCCTGAGGAGGTTTCAGGCCAGCTATGTCTTTCAGTACTATCTCTTTTGGTTTGGAAGCTATTGCTGGACGTTTGGTAGAAAAAGCTGCCCCGGCCGAGAAAAACACTTTTGGTGCACCATGCAGGTACATTTGAGTTTCCCAGGCAAACGAAAGCAGTTATACCAAAGTTTCTTGTTTCTGTTTGTCTCTCCCCTGAGGAGGATTCAGGCCAGCTATGTCTTTCAGTACTATCTCTTTTGGTTTGGAAGCTATTGCTGGACGTTTGGTAGAAAAAGCTGCTCCGGCCGAGAAAAACACTTTTGGTGCACCATGCAGGTACATTTGAGTTTCCCAGGAAAACGAAAGCAGTGACACCAAAGTTTCTAGTTTCTGTTTGTGTCTCCCCTGAGGAGGTTTCAGGCCAGCTATGTCTTTCAGTACTATCTCTTTTGGTTTGGAAGCTATTGCTGGACGTTTGGTAGAAAAAGCTTCTCCGGCCGAGAAAAACACTTTTGGTGCACCATGCAGGTACATTTGAGTTTCCCAGGCAAACGAAAGCAGTGACACCAAAGTTTCTAGTTTCTGTTTGTGTCTCCCCTGAGGAGGTTTCAGGCCAGCTATGTCTTTCAGTACTATCTCTTTTGGTTTGGAAGCTATTGCTGGACGTTTGGTAGAAAAAGCTTCTCCGGCCGAGAAAAACACTTTTGATGTACCATGCAGGTACATTTGAGTTTCCCAGGCACACGAAAGCAGTTACACCAAAGATTCTAGTTTCTGTTTGTGTCTCCCCTGAGGAGGTTTCAGGTCAGCTATGTCTTTCAGTACTATCTCTTTTGGTTTGGAAGATATTGCTGGACGTTTGGTAGAAAAAGCTGCCCCGGCCGAGAAAAACACTTTTGGTGCACCATGCAGGTACATTTGAGTTTCCCAGGCAAACGAAAGCAGTGACACCAAAGTTTCTAGTTTCTGTTTGTCTCTCCCCTGAGGAGGTTTCAGGCCAGCTATGTCTTTCAGTACTATCTCTTTTGGTTTGGAAGCTATTGCTGGACGTTTGGTAGAAAAAGCTTCTCCGGCCGAGAAAAACACTTTTGGTGCACCATGCAGGTACATTTGAGTTTCCCAGGCAAACGAAAGCAGTGACACCAAAGTTTCTAGTTTCTGTTTGTGTCTCCCCTAAGGAGGTTTCAGGCCAGCTATGTCTTTCAGTACTATCTCTTTTGGTTTGGAAGCTATTGCTGGACGTTTGGTAGAATAAGCTGCCCCGGCCGAGAAAAACACTTTTGGTGCACCATGCAGGTACATTTGAGTTTCCCAGGCAAACGAAAGCAGTGACACCAAAGTTTCTAGTTTCTGTTTGTGTCTCCCCTGAGGAGGTTTCAGGCCAGCTATGTCTTTCAGTACTATCTCTTTTGGTTTGGAAGCTATTGCTGGACGTTTGGTAGAAAAGCTTCTCCGGCCGAGAAAAACACTTTTGGTGCACCATGCAGGTACATTTGAGTTACCCAGGCAAACGAAAGCAGTGACACCAAAGTTTCTAGTTTCTGTTTGTGTCTCCCCTGAGGAGGTTTCAGGCCAGCTATGTCTTTCAGTACTATCTCTTTTGGTTTGGAAGCTATTGCTGGACGTTTGGTAGGAAAAGCTTCTCCGGCCGAGAAAAACACTTTTGGTGCACCATGCAGGTACATTTGAGTTTCCCAGGCAAACGAAAGCAGTGACACCAAAGTTTCTTGTTTCTGTTTGTGTCTCCCCTGAGGAGGTTTCAGGCCAGCTATGTCTTTCAGTACTATCTCTTTTGGTTTGGAAGCTATTGCTGGACGTTTGGTAGAAAAAGCTGCTCCGGCCGAGAAAAACACTTTTGGTGCACCATGCAGGTACATTTGAGTTTCCCAGGCAAACGAAAGCAGTGACACCAAAGTTTCTAGTTTCTGTTTGTGTCTCCCCTGAGGACGTTTCAGGCCAGCTATGTCTTTCAGTACTATCTCTTTTGGTTTGGAAGCTATTGCTGGACGTTTGGTAGAAAAAGCTGCTCCGGCCGAGAAAAACACTTTTGGTGCACCATGCAGGTACATTTGAGTTTCCCAGGCAAACGAAAGCAGTTACACCAAAGTTTCTAGTTTCTGTTTGTGTCTCCCCTGAGGAGGATTCAGGCCAGCTATGTCTTTCAGTACTATCTCTTTTGGTTTGGAAGCTATTGCTGGACGTTTGGTAGAAAAAGCTTCTCCGGCCGAGAAAAACACTTTTGGTGCACCATGCAGGTACATTTGAGTTTCCCAGGCAAACGAAAGCAGTGACACCAAAGTTTCTAGTTTCTGTTTGTGTCTCCCCTGAGGAGGTTTCAGGCCAGCAATGTCTTTCAGTACTATCTCTTTTGGTTTGGAAGCTATTGCTCGACGTTTGGTTGAGTAAGTTTCTCCGGCCGAGAAAAACACTTTTGGTGCACCATGCAGGTACATTTGAGTTTCCCAGGCAAACGAAAGCAGTTACTCCAAAGTTTCTAGTTTCTGTTTGTGTCTCCCCTGAGGAGGTTTCAGGCCAGCTATGTCTTTCAGTACTATCTCTTTTGGTTTGGAAGCTATTGCTGGACGTTTGGTAGAAAAAGCTTCTCCGGCCGAGAAAAACACTTTTGGTGCACCATGCAGGTACATTTGAGTTTCCCAGGCAAACGAAAGCAGTGACACCAAAGTTTCTAGTTTCTGTTTGTGTCTCCCCTGAGGAGGTTTCAGGCCAGCTATGTCTTTCAGTACTATCTCTTTTGGTTTGGAAGCTATTGCTGGACGTTTGGTAGAAAAAGCTTCTCCGGCCGAGAAAAACACTTTTGGTGCACCATGCAGGTACATTTGAGTTTCCCAGGCAAACGAAAGCAGTGACACCAAAGTTTCTTGTTTCTGTTTGTGTCTCCCCTGAGGAGGTTTCAGGCCAGCTATGTCTTTCAGTACTATCTCTTTTGGTTTGGAAGCTATTGCTGGACGTTTGGTAGAAAAAGCTTCTCTGACCTAGAAAAACACTTTTGGTGCACCATGCAGGTACATTTGAGTTTCCCAGGCAAACGAAAGCAGTTACACCAAAGTTTCTAGTTTCTGTTTGTGTCTCCCCTGAGGAGGTTTCAGGCCAGCTATGTCTTTCAGTACTATCTCTTTTGGTTTGGAAGCTATTGCTGGACGTTTGGTAGAAAAAGCTTCTCCGGCCGAGAAAAACACTTTTGGTGCACCATGCAGGTACATTTGAGTTACCCAGGCAAACGAAAGCAGTTACACCAAAGTTTCTAGTTTCTGTTTGTGTCTCCCCTGAGGAGGTTTCAGGCCAGCTATGTCTTTCAGTACTATCTCTTTTGGTTTGGAAGCTATTGCTGGACGTTTGGTAGAAAAAGCTTCTCCGGCCGAGAAAAACACTTTTGGTGCACCATGCAGGTACATTTGAGTTTCCCAGGCAAACGAAAGCAGTGACACCAAAGTTTCTAGTTTCTGTTTGTGTCTCCCCTGAGGACGTTTCAGGCCAGCTATGTCTTTCAGTACTATCTCTTTTGGTTTGGAAGCTATTGCTGGACGTTTGGTTGAGTAAGCTTCTCCGGCCGAGAAAAACACTTTTGGTGCACCATGCAGGTACATTTGAGTTTCCCAGGCAAACGAAAGCAGTTACTCCAAATTTTCTAGTTTCTGTTTGTGTCTCCCCTGAGGAGGTTTCAGGCCAGCTATGTCTTTCAGTACTATCTCTTTTGGTTTGGAAGCTATTGCTGGACGTTTGGTAGAAAAAGCTTCTCCGGCCGAGAAAAACACTTTTGGTGCACCATGCAGGTACATTTGAGTTTCCCAGGGAAACGAAAGCAGTGACACTAAAGTTTCTAGTTTCTGTTTGTCTCTCCCCTGAGGAGGTTTCAGGCCAGCAATGTCTTTCAGTACTATCTCTTTTGGTATGGAAGCTATTGCTGGACGTTTGGTAGAAAAAGCTTCTCCGGCCGAGAAAAACACTTTTGGTGCACCATGCAGGTACATTTGAGTTTCCCAGGCAAACGAAAGCAGTGACACCAAAGTTTCTAGTTTCTGTTTGTGTCTCCCCTGAGGAGGTTTCAGGCCAGCTATGTCTTTCAGTACTATCTCTTTTGGTTTGGAAGCTATTGCTGGACGTTTGGTAGAAAAAGCTTCTCCGGCCGAGAGAAACACTTTTGGTGCACCATGCAGGTACATTTGAGTTTCCCAGGCAAACGAAAGCAGTGACACCAAAGTTTCTAGTTTCTGTTTGTGTCTCCCCTGAGGAGGTTTGAGGCCAGCTATGTCTTTCAGTACTATCTCTTTTGGTTTGGAAGCTATTGCTGGACGTTTGGTAGAAAAAGCTGCCCCGGCCGAGAAAAACACTTTTGGTGCACCATGCAGGTACATTTGAGTTTCCCAGGCAAACGAAAGCAGTGACACCAAAGTTTCTAGTTTCTGTTTGTGTCTCCCCTGAGGAGGTTTCAGGCCAGCTATGTCTTTCAGTACTATCTCTTTTGGTTTGGAAGCTATTGCTGGACGTTTGGTAGAAAAAGCTGCTCCGGCCGAGAAAAACACTTTTGGTGCACCATGCAGGTACATTTGAGTTTCCCAGGAAAACGAAAGCAGTGACACCAAAGTTTCTAGTTTCTGTTTGTGTCTCCCCTGAGGAGGTTTCAGGCCAGCTATGTCTTTCAGTACTATCTCTTTTGGTTTGGAAGCTATTGCTGGACGTTTGGTAGAAAAAGCTTCTCCGGCCGAGAAAAACACTTTTGGTGCACCATGCAGGTACATTTGAGTTTCCCAGGCAAACGAAAGCAGTGACACCAAAGTTTCTAGTTTCTGTTTGTGTCTCCCCTGAGGAGGTTTCAGGCCAGCTATGTCTTTCAGTACTATCTCTTTTGGTTTGGAAGCTATTGCTGGACGTTTGGTAGAAAAACCTTCTCCGGCCGAGAAAAACACTTTTGATGTACCATGCAGGTACATTTGAGTTTCCCAGGCACACGAAAGCAGTTACACCAAAGATTCTAGTTTCTGTTTGTGTCTCCCCTGAGGAGGTTTCAGGTCAGCTATGTCTTTCAGTACTATCTCTTTTGGTTTGGAAGCTATTGCTGGACGTTTGGTAGAAAAAGCTGCCCCGGCCGAGGAAAACACTTTTGGTGCACCATGCAGGTACATTTGAGTTTCCCAGGCAAACGAAAGCAGTGACACCAAAGTTTCTTGTTTCTGTTTGTGTTTCCCCTGAGGAGGTTTCAGGCCAGCTATGTCTTTCAGTACTATCTCTTTTGGTTTGGAAGCTATTGCTGGACGTTTGGTAGAAAAAGCTGCTCCGGCCGAGAAAAACACTTTTGGTGCACCATGCAGGTACATTTCAGTTTCCCAGGCAAACCAAAGCAGTTACACCAAAATTTCTAGTTTCTGTTTGTGTCTCCCCTGAGGAGGTTTCAGGCCAGCTATGTCTTTCAGTACTATCACTTTTGGTTTGGAAGCTATTGCTGGACGTTTGGTAGAAAAAGCTGCTCTGGCCGAGAAAAACACTTTTGGTGCACCATGCAGGTGCATTTGAGTTTCCCAGGCAAACGAAAGCAGTGACACCAAAGTTTCTAGTTTCTGTTTGTGTCTCCCCTGAGGAGGTTTCAGGCCAGCAATGTCTTTCAGTACTATCTCTTTTGGTTTGGAAGCTATTGCTCGACGTTTGGTTGAGTAAGCTTCTCCGGCCGAGAAAAACACTTTTGGTGCACCATGCAGGTACATTTGAGTTTCCCAGGCAAACGAAAGCAGTTACTCCAAAGTTTCTAGTTTCTGTTTGTGTCTCCCCTGAGGAGGTTTCAGGCCAGCTATGTCTTTCAGTACTATCTCTTTTGGTTTGGAAGCTATTGCTGGACGTTTGGTAGAAAAAGCTTCTCCGGCCGAGAAAAACACTTTTGGTGCACCATGCAGGTACATTTGAGTTTCCCAGGCAAACGAAAGCAGTGACACCAAAGTTTCTAGTTTCTGTTTGTCTCTCCCCTGAGGAGGTTTCAGGCCAGCTATGTCTTTCAGTACTATCTCTTTTGGTATGGAAGATATTGCTGGACGTTTGGTAGAAAAAGCTTCTCCGGCCGAGAAAAACACTTTTGGTGCACCATGCAGGTACATTTGAGTTTCCCAGGCAAACGAAAGCAGTGACACCAAAGTTTCTAGTTTCTGTTTGTGTCTCCCCTGAGGAGGTTTCAGGCCAGCTATGTCTTTCAGTACTATCTCTTTTGGTTTGGAAGCTATTGCTGGACGTTTGGTAGAAAAAGCTTCTCCGGCCGAGAAAAACACTTTTGGTGCACCATGCAGGTACATTTGAGTTTCCCAGGCAAACGAAAGCAGTGACACCAAAGTTTCTAGTTTCTGTTTGTGTCTCCCCTGAGGAGGTTTCAGGCCAGCTATGTCTTTCAGTACTATCTCTTTTGGTTTGGAAGCTATTGCTGGACGTTTGGTAGAAAAAGCTGCTCCGGCCGAGAAAAACACTTTTGGTGCACCATGCAGGTACATTTGAGTTACCCAGGAAAACGAAAGCAGTTACACCAAAGATTCTAGTTTCTGTTTGTGTCTCCCCTGAGGAGGTTTCAGGCCAGCTATGTCTTTCAGTACTATCTCTTTTGGTTTGGAAGCTATTGCTGGACGTTTGGTAGAAAAAGCTTCTCCGGCCGAGAAAAACACTTTTGGTGCACCATGCAGGTACATTTGAGTTTCCCAGGCAAACGAAAGCAGTGACACCAAAGTTTCTAGTTTCTGTTTGTGTCTCCCCTGAGGACGTTTCAGGCCAGCTATGTCTTTCAGTACTATCTCTTTTGGTTTGGAAGCTATTGCTGGACGTTTGGTTGAGTTAGCTTCTCCGGCCGAGAAAAACACTTTTGGTGCACCATGCAGGTACATTTGAGTTTCCCAGGAAAACCAAAGCAGTTACTCAAATTTTCTAGTTTCTGTTTGTGTCTCCCCTGAGGAGGTTTCAGGCCAGCTATGTCTTTCAGTACTATCTCTTTTGGTTTGGAAGCTATTGCTGGACGTTTGGTAGAAAAAGCTTCTCCGGCCGAGAAAAACACTTTTGGTGCACCATGCAGGTACATTTGAGTTTCCCAGGGAAACGAAAGCAGTGACACTAAAGTTTCTAGTTTCTGTTTGTCTCTCCCCTGAGGAGGTTTCAGGCCAGCTATGTCTTTCAGTACTATCTCTTTTGGTATGGAAGATATTGCTGGACGTTTGGTAGAAAAAGCTTCTCCGGCCGAGAAAAACACTTTTGGTGCACCATGCAGGTACATTTGAGTTTCCCAGGCAAACGAAAGCAGTGACACCAAAGTTTCTAGTTTCTGTTTGTGTCTCCCCTGAGGAGGTTTCAGGCCAGCTATGTCTTTCAGTACTATCTCTTTTGGTTTGGAAGCTATTGCTGGACGTTTGGTAGAAAAAGCTTCTCCGGCCGAGAAAAACACTTTTGGTGCACCATGCAGGTACATTTGAGTTTCCCAGGCAAACGAAAGCAGTGACACCAAAGTTTCTTGTTTCTGTTTGTGTCTCCCCTGAGGAGGTTTCAGGCCAGCTATGTCTTTCAGTACTATCTCTTTTGGTTTGGAAGCTATTGCTGGACGTTTGGTAGAAAAAGCTGCTCCGGCCGAGAAAAACACTTTTGGTGCACCATGCAGGTACATTTGAGTTACCCAGGAAAACGAAAGCAGTTACACCAAAGATTCTAGTTTCTGTTTGTGTCTCCCCTGAGGAGGTTTCAGGCCAGCTATGTCTTTCAGTACTATCTCTTTTGGTTTGGAAGCTATTGCTGGACGTTTGGTAGAAAAAGCTTCTCCGGCCGAGAAAAACACTTTTGGTGCACCATGCAGGTACATTTGAGTTTCCCAGGCAAACGAAAGCAGTGACACCAAAGTTTCTAGTTTCTGTTTGTGTCTCCCCTGAGGACGTTTCAGGCCAGCTATGTCTTTCAGTACTATCTCTTTTGGTTTGGAAGCTATTGCTGGACGTTTGGTTGAGTTAGCTTCTCCGGCCGAGAAAAACACTTTTGGTGCACCATGCAGGTACATTTGAGTTTCCCAGGAAAACCAAAGCAGTTACTCAAATTTTCTAGTTTCTGTTTGTGTCTCCCCTGAGGAGGTTTCAGGCCAGCTATGTCTTTCAGTACTATCTCTTTTGGTTTGGAAGCTATTGCTGGACGTTTGGTAGAAAAAGCTTCTCCGGCCGAGAAAAACACTTTTGGTGCACCATGCAGGTACATTTGAGTTTCCCAGGCAAACGAAAGCAGTGACACCAAAGTTTCTAGTTTCTGTTTGTGTCTCCCCTGAGGACGTTTCAGGCCAGCTATGTCTTTCAGTACTATCTCTTTTGGTTTGGAAGCTATTGCTGGACGTTTGGTTGAGTTAGCTTCTCCGGCCGAGAAAAACACTTTTGGTGCACCATGCAGGTACATTTGAGTTTCCCAGGAAAACCAAAGCAGTTACTCAAATTTTCTAGTTTCTGTTTGTGTCTCCCCTGAGGAGGTTTCAGGCCAGCTATGTCTTTCAGTACTATCTCTTTTGGTTTGGAAGCTATTGCTGGACGTTTGGTAGAAAAAGCTTCTCCGGCCGAGAAAAACACTTTTGGTGCACCATGCAGGTACATTTGAGTTTCCCAGGGAAACGAAAGCAGTGACACTAAAGTTTCTAGTTTCTGTTTGTCTCTCCCCTGAGGAGGTTTCAGGCCAGCTATGTCTTTCAGTACTATCTCTTTTGGTATGGAAGATATTGCTGGACGTTTGGTAGAAAAAGCTTCTCCGGCCGAGAAAAACACTTTTGGTGCACCATGCAGGTACATTTGAGTTTCCCAGGCAAACGAAAGCAGTGACACCAAAGTTTCTAGTTTCTGTTTGTGTCTCCCCTGAGGAGGTTTCAGGCCAGCTATGTCTTTCAGTACTATCTCTTTTGGTTTGGAAGCTATTGCTGGACGTTTGGTAGAAAAAGCTTCTCCGGCCGAGAAAAACACTTTTGGTGCACCATGCAGGTACATTTGAGTTTCCCAGGCAAACGAAAGCAGTGACACCAAAGTTTCTTGTTTCTGTTTGTGTCTCCCCTGAGGAGGTTTCAGGCCAGCTATGTCTTTCAGTACTATCTCTTTTGGTTTGGAAGCTATTGCTGGACGTTTGGTAGAAAAAGCTGCTCCGGCCGAGAAAAACACTTTTGGTGCACCATGCAGGTACATTTGAGTTACCCAGGAAAACGAAAGCAGTTACACCAAAGATTCTAGTTTCTGTTTGTGTCTCCCCTGAGGAGGTTTCAGGCCAGCTATGTCTTTCAGTACTATCTCTTTTGGTTTGGAAGCTATTGCTGGACGTTTGGTAGAAAAAGCTTCTCCGGCCGAGAAAAACACTTTTGGTGCACCATGCAGGTACATTTGAGTTTCCCAGGCAAACGAAAGCAGTGACACCAAAGTTTCTAGTTTCTGTTTGTGTCTCCCCTGAGGACGTTTCAGGCCAGCTATGTCTTTCAGTACTATCTCTTTTGGTTTGGAAGCTATTGCTGGACGTTTGGTTGAGTTAGCTTCTCCGGCCGAGAAAAACACTTTTGGTGCACCATGCAGGTACATTTGAGTTTCCCAGGAAAACCAAAGCAGTTACTCAAATTTTCTAGTTTCTGTTTGTGTCTCCCCTGAGGAGGTTTCAGGCCAGCTATGTCTTTCAGTACTATCTCTTTTGGTTTGGAAGCTATTGCTGGACGTTTGGTAGAAAAAGCTTCTCCGGCCGAGAGAAACACTTTTGGTGCACCATGCAGGTACATTTGAGTTTCCCAGGCAAACGAAAGCAGTGACACCAAAGTTTCTAGTTTCTGTTTGTGTCTCCCCTGAGGAGGTTTCAGGCCAGCTATGTCTTTCAGTACTATCTCTTTTGGTTTGGAAGCTATTGCTGGACGTTTGGTAGAAAAAGCTGCCCCGGCCGAGAAAAACACTTTTGGTGCACCATGCAGGTACATTTGAGTTTCCCAGGCAAACGAAAGCAGTGACACCAAAGTTTCTAGTTTCTGTTTGTGTCTCCCCTGAGGAGGTTTCAGGCCAGCTATGTCTTTCAGTACTATCTCTTTTGGTTTGGAAGCTATTGCTGGACGTTTGGTAGAAAAAGCTTCTCCGGCCGAGAAAAACACTTTTGGTGCACCATGCAGGTACATTTGAGTTTCCCAGGCACACGAAAGCAGTTACACCAAAGATTCTAGTTTCTGTTTGTGTCTCCCCTGAGGAGGTTTCAGGTCAGCTATGTCTTTCAGTACTATCTCTTTTGGTTTGGAAGCTATTGCTGGACGATTGGTAGAAAAAGCTGCCCCGGCCGAGAAAAACACTTTTGGTGCACCATGCAGGTACATTTGAGTTTCCCAGGCAAACGAAAGCAGTTACACCAAAGTTTCTAGTTTCTGTTTGTGTCTCCCCTGAGGAGGTTTCAGGCCAGCTATGTCTTTCAGTACTATCTCTTTGGTTTGGAAGCTATTGCTGGACGTTTGGTAGAAAAAGCTTCTCCGGCCGAGAAAAACACTTTTGGTGCACCATGCAGGTACATTTGAGTTTCCCAGGCAAACGAAAGCAGTGACACCAAAGTTTCTAGTTTCTGTTTGTGTCTCCCCTGAGGAAGTTTCAGGCCAGCTATGTCTTTCAGTACTATCTCTTTTGGTATGGAATCTATTGCTGGACGTTTGGTAGAAAAGCTTCTCCGGACGAGAAAAACACTTTTGGTGCACCATGCAGGTACATTTGAGTTTCCCAGGCAAACGAAAGCAGTTACACCAAAGTTTCTAGTTTCTGTTTGTGTCTCCCCTGAGGAGGTTTCAGGCCAGCTATGTCTTTCAGTACTATCTCTTTTGGTTTGGAAGCTATTGCTGGACGTTTGGTAGAAAAGATTCTCCGGCCGAGAAAAACACTTTTGGTGCACCATGCAGGTACATTTGAGTTACCCAGGCAAACGAAAGCAGTGACACCAAAGTTTCTAGTTTCTGTTTGTGTCTCCCCTGAGGAGGTTTCAGGCCAGCTATGTCTTTCAGTACTATCTCTTTTGGTTTGGAAGCTATTGCTGGACGTTTGGTAGAAAAAGCTTCTCCGGCCGAGAAAAAGACTTTTGGTGCACCATGCAGGTACATTTGAGTTTCCCAGGCAAACGAAAGCAGTTACACCAAAGTTTCTAGTTTCTGTTTGTGTCTCCCCTGAGGAAGTTTCAGGCCAGCTATGTCTTTCAGTACTATCTCTTTTGGTATGGAAGCTATTGCTGGAAGTTTGGCATGTTTGGCAGAAAAAGCTTCTCCGGCCGAGAAAAACAATTTTGGTGCACCATGCAGGTACATTTGAGTTTCCCAGGCAAACGAAAGCAGTGACACCAAAGTTTCTAGTTTCTGTTTGTGTCTCCCCTGAGGAGGTTTCAGGCCAGCTATGTCTTTCAGTACTATCTCTTTTGGTTTGGAAGCTATTGCTGGACGTTTGGTAGAAAAAGCTTCTCCGGCCGAGAAAAACACTTTTGGTGCACCATGCAGGTACATTTGAGTTTCCCAGGCAAACGAAAGCAGTGACACCAAAGTTTCTAGTTTCTGTTTGTGTCTCCCCTGGGGAGGATTCAGGCCAGCTATGTCTTTCAGTACTATCTCTTTTGGTTTGGAAGCTATTGCTGGACGTTTGGTAGAAAAAGCTTCTCCGGCCGAGAAAAACACTTTTGGTGCACCATGCAGGTACATTTGAGTTTCCCAGGCAAACGAAAGCAGTGACACCAAAGTTTCTAGTTTCTGTTTGTGTCTCCCCTGAGGAGGTTTCAGGTCAGCTATGTCTTTCAGTACTATCTCTTTTGGTATGGAATCTATTGCTGGACGTTTGGTAGAAAAGCTTCTCCGGCCGAGAAAAACACTTTTGGTGCACCATGCAGGTACATTTGAGTTTCCCAGGCACACGAAAGCAGTTACACCAAAGATTCTAGTTTCTGTTTGTGTCTCCCCTGAGGAGGTTTCAGGTCAGCTATGTCTTTCAGTACTATCTCTTTTGGTTTGGAAGCTATTGCTGGACGATTGGTAGAAAAAGCTGCCCCGGCCGAGAAAAACACTTTTGGTGCACCATGCAGGTACATTTGAGTTTCCCAGGCAAACGAAAGCAGTTACACCAAAGTTTCTAGTTTCTGTTTGTGTCTCCCCTGAGGAGGTTTCAGGCCAGCTATGTCTTTCAGTACTATCTCTTTGGTTTGGAAGCTATTGCTGGACGTTTGGTAGAAAAAGCTTCTCCGGCCGAGAAAAACACTTTTGGTGCACCATGCAGGTACATTTGAGTTTCCCAGGCAAACGAAAGCAGTGACACCAAAGTTTCTAGTTTCTGTTTGTGTCTCCCCTGAGGAAGTTTCAGGCCAGCTATGTCTTTCAGTACTATCTCTTTTGGTATGGAATCTATTGCTGGACGTTTGGTAGAAAAGCTTCTCCGGACGAGAAAAACACTTTTGGTGCACCATGCAGGTACATTTGAGTTTCCCAGGCAAACGAAAGCAGTTACACCAAAGTTTCTAGTTTCTGTTTGTGTCTCCCCTGAGGAGGTTTCAGGCCAGCTATGTCTTTCAGTACTATCTCTTTTGGTTTGGAAGCTATTGCTGGACGTTTGGTAGAAAAGATTCTCCGGCCGAGAAAAACACTTTTGGTGCACCATGCAGGTACATTTGAGTTTCCCAGGCAAACGAAAGCAGTTACACCAAAATTTCTAGTTTCTGTTTGTGTCTCCCCTGAGGAGGTTTCAGGCCAGCTATGTCTTTCAGTACTATCACTTTTGGTTTGGAAGCTATTGCTGGACGTTTGGTAGAAAAAGCTGCTCTGGCCGAGAAAAACACTTTTGGTGCACCATGCAGGTACATTTGAGTTTCCCAGGCAAACGAAAGCAGTTACACCAAAGTTTCTAGTTTCTGTTTGTGTCTCCCCTGAGGAAGTTTCAGGCCAGCTATGTCTTTCAGTACTATCTCTTTTGGTTTGGAAGCTATTGCTGGACGTTTGGTAGAAAAAGCTTCTCCGGCCGAGAAAAACACTTTTGGTGCACCATGCAGGTACATTTGAGTTTCCCAGGCAAACGAAAGCAGTGACACCAAAGTTTCTAGTTTCTGTTTGTGTCTCCCCTGGGGAGGATTCAGGCCAGCTATGTCTTTCAGTACTATCTCTTTTGGTTTGGAAGCTATTGCTGGACGTTTGGTAGAAAAAGCTTCTCCGGCCGAGAAAAACACTTTTGGTGCACCATGCAGGTACATTTGAGTTTCCCAGGCAAACGAAAGCAGTTACACCAAAGTTTCTAGTTTCTGTTTGTGTCTCCCCTGAGGAGGTTTCAGGCCAGCTATGTCTTTCAGTACTATCTCTTTTGGTTTGGAAGCTATTGCTGGACGTTTGGTAGAAAAGATTCTCCGGCCGAGAAAAACACTTTTGGTGCACCATGCAGGTACATTTGAGTTACCCAGGCAAACGAAAGCAGTTACACCAAAATTTCTAGTTTCTGTTTGTGTCTCCCCTGAGGAGGTTTCAGGCCAGCTATGTCTTTCAGTACTATCTCTATTGGTTTGGAAGATATTGCTGGACGTTTGGTAGAAAAGGCTTCTCCGGCCGAGAAAAACACTTTTGGTGCACCATGCAGGTACATTTGAGTTTCCCAGGCAAACGAAAGCAGTGACACCAAAGTTTCTAGTTTCTGTTTGTGTCTCCCCTGAGGAGGTTTCAGGCCAGCTATGTCTTTCAGTACTATCTCTTTTGGTTTGGAAGCTATTGCTGGACGTTTTGTAGAAAAAGCTTCTCCGGCCGAGAAAAACACTTTTGGTGCACCATGCAGGTACATTTGAGTTTCCCAGGCAAACGAAAGCAGTGACACCAAAGTTTCTAGTTTCTGTTTGTGTCTCCCCTGAGGAGGTTTCAGGCCAGCTATGTCTTTCAGTACTATCTCTTTTGGTTTGGAAGCTATTGCTGGACGTTTGGTAGAAAAAGCTTCTCCGACCGAGAAAAACACTTTTGGTGCACCATGCAGGTACATTTGAGTTTCCCAGGCAAACGAAAGCAGTTATACCAAAGTTTCTAGTTTCTGTTTGTGTCTCCCCTGAGGAGGATTCAAGCCAGCTATGTCTTTCAGTACTATCTCTTTTGGTTTGGAAGCTATTGCTGGACGTTTGGTAGAAAAAGCTTCTCCGGACGAGAAAAACACTTTTGGTGCACCATGCAGGTACATTTGAGTTTCCCAGGCAAACGAAAGCAGTTATTCCAAATTTTCTAGTTTCTGTTTGTGTCTCCCCTGAGGAGGTTTCAGGCCAGCTATGTCTTTCAGTACTATCTCTTTTGGTTTGGAAGCTATTGCTGGACGTTTGGTTGAGTTAGCTTCTCCGGCCGAGAAAAACACTTTTGGTGCACCATGCAGGTACATTTGAGTTTCCCAGGAAAACCAAAGCAGTTACTCAAATTTTCTAGTTTCTGTTTGTGTCTCCCCTGAGGAGGTTTCAGGCCAGCTATGTCTTTCAGTACTATCTCTTTTGGTTTGGAAGCTATTGCTGGACGTTTGGTAGAAAAAGCTTCTCCGGCCGAGAAAAACACTTTTGGTGCACCATGCAGGTACATTTGAGTTTCCCAGGGAAACGAAAGCAGTGACACTAAAGTTTCTAGTTTCTGTTTGTCTCTCCCCTGAGGAGGTTTCAGGCCAGCTATGTCTTTCAGTACTATCTCTTTTGGTATGGAAGATATTGCTGGACGTTTGGTAGAAAAAGCTTCTCCGGCCGAGAAAAACACTTTTGGTGCACCATGCAGGTACATTTGAGTTTCCCAGGCAAACGAAAGCAGTGACACCAAAGTTTCTAGTTTCTGTTTGTGTCTCCCTTGAGGAGGTTTCAGGCCAGCTATGTCTTTCAGTACTATCTCTTTTGGTTTGGAAGCTATTGCTGGACGTTTGGTAGAAAAAGCTTCTCCGGCCGAGAAAAACACTTTTGGTGCACCATGCAGGTACATTTGAGTTTCCCAGGGAAACGAAAGCAGTGACACCAAAGTTTCTTGTTTCTGTTTGTGTCTCCCCTGAGGAGGTTTCAGGCCAGCTATGTCTTTCAGTACTATCTCTTTTGGTTTGGAAGCTATTGCTGGACGTTTGGTAGAAAAAGCTGCTCCGGCCGAGAAAAACACTTTTGGTGCACCATGCAGGTACATTTGAGTTACCCAGGAAAACGAAAGCAGTTACACCAAAGATTCTAGTTTCTGTTTGTGTCTCCCCTGAGGAGGTTTCAGGCCAGCTATGTCTTTCAGTACTATCTCTTTTGGTTTGGAAGCTATTGCTGGACGTTTGGTAGAAAAAGCTTCTCCGGCCGAGAAAAACACTTTTGGTGCACCATGCAGGTACATTTGAGTTTCCCAGGCAAACGAAAGCAGTGACACCAAAGTTTCTAGTTTCTGTTTGTGTCTCCCCTGAGGACGTTTCAGGCCAGCTATGTCTTTCAGTACTATCTCTTTTGGTTTGGAAGCTATTGCTGGACGTTTGGTTGAGTTAGCTTCTCCGGCCGAGAAAAACACTTTTGGTGCACCATGCAGGTACATTTGAGTTTCCCAGGAAAACCAAAGCAGTTACTCAAATTTTCTAGTTTCTGTTTGTGTCTCCCCTGAGGAGGTTTCAGGCCAGCTATGTCTTTCAGTACTATCTCTTTTGGTTTGGAAGCTATTGCTGGACGTTTGGTAGAAAAAGCTTCTCCGGCCGAGAAAAACACTTTTGGTGCACCATGCAGGTACATTTGAGTTTCCCAGGGAAACGAAAGCAGTGACACTAAAGTTTCTAGTTTCTGTTTGTCTCTCCCCTGAGGAGGTTTCAGGCCAGCTATGTCTTTCAGTACTATCTCTTTTGGTATGGAAGATATTGCTGGACGTTTGGTAGAAAAAGCTTCTCCGGCCGAGAAAAACACTTTTGGTGCACCATGCAGGTACATTTGAGTTTCCCAGGCAAACGAAAGCAGTGACACCAAAGTTTCTAGTTTCTGTTTGTGTCTCCCTTGAGGAGGTTTCAGGCCAGCTATGTCTTTCAGTACTATCTCTTTTGGTTTGGAAGCTATTGCTGGACGTTTGGTAGAAAAAGCTTCTCCGGCCGAGAAAAACACTTTTGGTGCACCATGCAGGTACATTTGAGTTACCCAGGAAAACGAAAGCAGTTACACCAAAGATTCTAGTTTCTGTTTGTGTCTCCCCTGAGGAGGTTTCAGGCCAGCTATGTCTTTCAGTACTATCTCTTTTGGTTTGGAAGCTATTGCTGGACGTTTGGTAGAAAAAGCTTCTCCGGCCGAGAAAAACACTTTTGGTGCACCATGCAGGTACATTTGAGTTTCCCAGGCAAACGAAAGCAGTGACACCAAAGTTTCTAGTTTCTGTTTGTGTCTCCCCTGAGGACGTTTCAGGCCAGCTATGTCTTTCAGTACTATCTCTTTTGGTTTGGAAGCTATTGCTGGACGTTTGGTTGAGTTAGCTTCTCCGGCCGAGAAAAACACTTTTGGTGCACCATGCAGGTACATTTGAGTTTCCCAGGAAAACCAAAGCAGTTACTCAAATTTTCTAGTTTCTGTTTGTGTCTCCCCTGAGGAGGTTTCAGGCCAGCTATGTCTTTCAGTACTATCTCTTTTGGTTTGGAAGCTATTGCTGGACGTTTGGTAGAAAAAGCTTCTCCGGCCGAGAAAAACACTTTTGGTGCACCATGCAGGTACATTTGAGTTTCCCAGGGAAACGAAAGCAGTGACACTAAAGTTTCTAGTTTCTGTTTGTCTCTCCCCTGAGGAGGTTTCAGGCCAGCTATGTCTTTCAGTACTATCTCTTTTGGTATGGAAGCTATTGCTGTACGTTTGGTAGAAAAAGCTTCTCCGGCCGAGAAAAACACTTTTGGTGCACCATGCAGGTACATTTGAGTTTCCCAGGCAAACGAAAGCAGTGACACCAAAGTTTCTAGTTTCTGTTTGTGTCTCCCCTGAGGAGGTTTCAGGCCAGCTATGTCTTTCAGTACTATCTCTTTTGGTTTGGAAGCTATTGCTGGACGTTTGGTAGAAAAAGCTTCTCCGGCCGAGAGAAACACTTTTGGTGCACCATGCAGGTACATTTGAGTTTCCCAGGCAAACGAAAGCAGTGACACCAAAGTTTCTAGTTTCTGTTTGTGTCTCCCCTGAGGAGGTTTCAGGCCAGCTATGTCTTTCAGTACTATCTCTTTTGGTTTGGAAGCTATTGCTGGACGTTTGGTAGAAAAAGCTGCCCCGGCCGAGAAAAACACTTTTGGTGCACCATGCAGGTACATTTGAGTTTCCCAGGCAAACGAAAGCAGTGACACCAAAGTTTCTAGTTTCTGTTTGTGTCTCCCCTGAGGAGGTTTCAGGCCAGCTATGTCTTTCAGTACTATCTCTTTTGGTTTGGAAGCTATTGCTGGACGTTTGGTAGAAAAAGCTTCTCCGGCCGAGAAAAACACTTTTGGTGCACCATGCAGGTACATTTGAGTTTCCCAGGCACACGAAAGCAGTTACACCAAAGATTCTAGTTTCTGTTTGTGTCTCCCCTGAGGAGGTTTCAGGTCAGCTATGTCTTTCAGTACTATCTCTTTTGGTTTGGAAGCTATTGCTGGACGATTGGTAGAAAAAGCTGCCCCGGCCGAGAAAAACACTTTTGGTGCACCATGCAGGTACATTTGAGTTTCCCAGGCAAACGAAAGCAGTTACACCAAAGTTTCTAGTTTCTGTTTGTGTCTCCCCTGAGGAGGTTTCAGGCCAGCTATGTCTTTCAGTACTATCTCTTTGGTTTGGAAGCTATTGCTGGACGTTTGGTAGAAAAAGCTTCTCCGGCCGAGAAAAACACTTTTGGTGCACCATGCAGGTACATTTGAGTTTCCCAGGCAAACGAAAGCAGTGACACCAAAGTTTCTAGTTTCTGTTTGTGTCTCCCCTGAGGAAGTTTCAGGCCAGCTATGTCTTTCAGTACTATCTCTTTTGGTATGGAATCTATTGCTGGACGTTTGGTAGAAAAGCTTCTCCGGACGAGAAAAACACTTTTGGTGCACCATGCAGGTACATTTGAGTTTCCCAGGCAAACGAAAGCAGTTACACCAAAGTTTCTAGTTTCTGTTTGTGTCTCCCCTGAGGAGGTTTCAGGCCAGCTATGTCTTTCAGTACTATCTCTTTTGGTTTGGAAGCTATTGCTGGACGTTTGGTAGAAAAGATTCTCCGGCCGAGAAAAACACTTTTGGTGCACCATGCAGGTACATTTGAGTTACCC
The DNA here is from genome assembly GCA_022605575.1 of Laterallus jamaicensis coturniculus. Lineage (NCBI taxonomy): Eukaryota > Metazoa > Chordata > Aves > Gruiformes > Rallidae > Laterallus > Laterallus jamaicensis. Next base: position 84,359,351 of record JAKCOX010000003.1, read on the forward strand.
AGGCAAACGAAAGCAGTGACACCAAAGTTTCTAGTTTCTGTTTGTGTCTCCCCTGAGGAGGTTTCAGGCCAGCTATGTCTTTCAGTACTATCTCTTTTGGTTTGGAAGCTATTGCTGGACGTTTGGTAGAAAAAGCTTCTCCGGCCGAGAAAAACACTTTTGGTGCACCATGCAGGTACATTTGAGTTTCCCAGGCAAACGAAAGCAGTTACACCAAAGTTTCTAGTTTCTGTTTGTGTCTCCCCTGAGGAAGTTTCAGGCCAGCTATGTCTTTCAGTACTATCTCTTTTGGTATGGAAGCTATTGCTGGAAGTTTGGCATGTTTGGCAGAAAAAGCTTCTCCGGCCGAGAAAAACAATTTTGGTGCACCATGCAGGTACATTTGAGTTTCCCAGGCAAACGAAAGCAGTGACACCAAAGTTTCTAGTTTCTGTTTGTGTCTCCCCTGAGGAGGTTTCAGGCCAGCTATGTCTTTCAGTACTATCTCTTTTGGTTTGGAAGCTATTGCTGGACGTTTGGTAGAAAAAGCTTCTCCGGCCGAGAAAAACACTTTTGGTGCACCATGCAGGTACATTTGAGTTTCCCAGGCAAACGAAAGCAGTGACACCAAAGTTTCTAGTTTCTGTTTGTGTCTCCCCTGGGGAGGATTCAGGCCAGCTATGTCTTTCAGTACTATCTCTTTTGGTTTGGAAGCTATTGCTGGACGTTTGGTAGAAAAAGCTTCTCCGGCCGAGAAAAACACTTTTGGTGCACCATGCAGGTACATTTGAGTTTCCCAGGCAAACGAAAGCAGTGACACCAAAGTTTCTAGTTTCTGTTTGTGTCTCCCCTGAGGAGGTTTCAGGTCAGCTATGTCTTTCAGTACTATCTCTTTTGGTATGGAATCTATTGCTGGACGTTTGGTAGAAAAGCTTCTCCGGCCGAGAAAAACACTTTTGGTGCACCATGCAGGTACATTTGAGTTTCCCAGGCACACGAAAGCAGTTACACCAAAGATTCTAGTTTCTGTTTGTGTCTCCCCTGAGGAGGTTTCAGGTCAGCTATGTCTTTCAGTACTATCTCTTTTGGTTTGGAAGCTATTGCTGGACGATTGGTAGAAAAAGCTGCCCCGGCCGAGAAAAACACTTTTGGTGCACCATGCAGGTACATTTGAGTTTCCCAGGCAAACGAAAGCAGTTACACCAAAGTTTCTAGTTTCTGTTTGTGTCTCCCCTGAGGAGGTTTCAGGCCAGCTATGTCTTTCAGTACTATCTCTTTGGTTTGGAAGCTATTGCTGGACGTTTGGTAGAAAAAGCTTCTCCGGCCGAGAAAAACACTTTTGGTGCACCATGCAGGTACATTTGAGTTTCCCAGGCAAACGAAAGCAGTGACACCAAAGTTTCTAGTTTCTGTTTGTGTCTCCCCTGAGGAAGTTTCAGGCCAGCTATGTCTTTCAGTACTATCTCTTTTGGTATGGAATCTATTGCTGGACGTTTGGTAGAAAAGCTTCTCCGGACGAGAAAAACACTTTTGGTGCACCATGCAGGTACATTTGAGTTTCCCAGGCAAACGAAAGCAGTTACACCAAAGTTTCTAGTTTCTGTTTGTGTCTCCCCTGAGGAGGTTTCAGGCCAGCTATGTCTTTCAGTACTATCTCTTTTGGTTTGGAAGCTATTGCTGGACGTTTGGTAGAAAAGATTCTCCGGCCGAGAAAAACACTTTTGGTGCACCATGCAGGTACATTTGAGTTTCCCAGGCAAACGAAAGCAGTTACACCAAAATTTCTAGTTTCTGTTTGTGTCTCCCCTGAGGAGGTTTCAGGCCCGCTATGTCTTTCAGTACTATCACTTTTGGTTTGGAAGCTATTGCTGGACGTTTGGTAGAAAAAGCTGCTCTGGCCGAGAAAAACACTTTTGGTGCACCATGCAGGTACATTTGAGTTTCCCAGGCAAACGAAAGCAGTTACACCAAAGTTTCTAGTTTCTGTTTGTGTCTCCCCTGAGGAAGTTTCAGGCCAGCTATGTCTTTCAGTACTATCTCTTTTGGTTTGGAAGCTATTGCTGGACGTTTGGTAGAAAAAGCTTCTCCGGCCGAGAAAAACACTTTTGGTGCACCATGCAGGTACATTTGAGTTTCCCAGGCAAACGAAAGCAGTGACACCAAAGTTTCTAGTTTCTGTTTGTGTCTCCCCTGGGGAGGATTCAGGCCAGCTATGTCTTTCAGTACTATCTCTTTTGGTTTGGAAGCTATTGCTGGACGTTTGGTAGAAAAAGCTTCTCCGGCCGAGAAAAACACTTTTGGTGCACCATGCAGGTACATTTGAGTTTCCCAGGCAAACGAAAGCAGTGACACCAAAGTTTCTAGTTTCTGTTTGTGTCTCCCCTGAGGAAGTTTCAGGCCAGCTATGTCTTTCAGTACTATCTCTTTTGGTATGGAATCTATTGCTGGACGTTTGGTAGAAAAGATTCTCCGGCCGAGAAAAACACTTTTGGTGCACCATGCAGGTACATTTGAGTTTCCCAGGCAAACGAAAGCAGTTACACCAAAGTTTCTAGTTTCTGTTTGTGTCTCCCCTGAGGAGGTTTCAGGCCAGCTATGTCTTTCAGTACTATCTCTTTTGGTTTGGAAGCTATTGCTGGACGTTTGGTAGAAAAGATTCTCCGGCCGAGAAAAACACTTTTGGTGCACCATGCAGGTACATTTGAGTTACCCAGGCAAACGAAAGCAGTTACACCAAAATTTCTAGTTTCTGTTTGTGTCTCCCCTGAGGAGGTTTCAGGCCAGCTATGTCTTTCAGTACTATCTCTATTGGTTTGGAAGATATTGCTGGACGTTTGGTAGAAAAGGCTTCTCCGGCCGAGAAAAACACTTTTGGTGCACCATGCAGGTACATTTGAGTTTCCCAGGCAAACGAAAGCAGTGACACCAAAGTTTCTAGTTTCTGTTTGTGTCTCCCCTGAGGAGGTTTCAGGCCAGCTATGTCTTTCAGTACTATCTCTTTTGGTTTGGAAGCTATTGCTGGACGTTTTGTAGAAAAAGCTTCTCCGGCCGAGAAAAACACTTTTGGTGCACCATGCAGGTACATTTGAGTTTCCCAGGCAAACGAAAGCAGTGACACCAAAGTTTCTAGTTTCTGTTTGTGTCTCCCCTGAGGAGGTTTCAGGCCAGCTATGTCTTTCAGTACTATCTCTTTTGGTTTGGAAGCTATTGCTGGACGTTTGGTAGAAAAAGCTTCTCCGACCGAGAAAAACACTTTTGGTGCACCATGCAGGTACATTTGAGTTTCCCAGGCAAACGAAAGCAGTTATACCAAAGTTTCTAGTTTCTGTTTGTGTCTCCCCTGAGGAGGATTCAAGCCAGCTATGTCTTTCAGTACTATCTCTTTTGGTTTGGAAGCTATTGCTGGACGTTTGGTAGAAAAAGCTTCTCCGGCCGAGAAAAACACTTTTGGTGCACCATGCAGGTACATTTGAGTTTCCCAGGCAAACGAAAGCAGTTATTCCAAATTTTCTAGTTTCTGTTTGTGTCTCCCCTGAGGAGGTTTCAGGCCAGCTATGTCTTTCAGTACTATCTCTTTTGGTTTGGAAGCTATTGCTGGACGTTTGGTAGAAAAAGCTGCTCCGGCCGAGAAAAAGACTTTTGGTGCACCATGCAGGTACATTTGAGTTTCCCAGGCAAACGAAAGCAGTGACACCAAAGTTTCTAGTTTCTGTTTGTCTCTCCCCTGAGGAGGTTTCAGGCCAGCAATGTCTTTCAGTACTATCTCTTTTGGTTTGGAAGCTATTGCTGGACGTTTGGTAGAAAAAGCTTCTCCGGCCGAGAAAAACACTTTTGGTGCACCATGCAGGTACATTTGAGTTTCCCAGGCAAACGAAAGCAGTGACACCAAAGTTTCTAGTTTCTGTTTGTGTCTCTCCTGAGGAGGTTTCAGGCCAGCTATGTCTTTCAGTACTATCTCTTTTGGTTTGGAAGCTATTGCTGGACGTTTGGTTGAAAAAGCTGCGCCGGCCGAGAGAAACACTTTTGGTGCACCATGCAGGTACATTTGAGTTTCCCAGGCAAACGAAAGCAGTGACACCAAAGTTTCTAGTTTCTGTTTGTGTCTCCCCTGAGGAGGTTTCAGGCCAGCTATGTCTTTCAGTACTATCTCTTTTGGTTTGGAAGCTATTGCTGGACGTTTGGTAGAAAAAGCTGCTCCGGCCGAGAAAAACACTTTTGGTGCACCATGCAGGTACATTTGAGTTTCCCAGGCAAACGAAAGCAGTGACACCAAAGTTTCTAGTTTCTGTTTGTGTCTCCCCTGAGGAGGTTTCAGGCCAGCTATGTCTTTCAGTACTATCTCTTTTGGTTTGGAAGCTATTGCTGGACGTTTGGTAGAAAAAGCTGCTCCGGCCGAGAAAAACACTTTTGGTGCACCATGCAGGTACATTTGAGTTTCCCAGGCAAACGAAAGCAGTGACACCAAAGTTTCTAGTTTCTGTTTGTGTCTCCCCTGAGGAGGTTTCAGGCCAGCTATGTCTTTCAGTACTATCTCTTTTGGTTTGGAAGCTATTGCTGGACGTTTGGTAGAAAAAGCTTCTCCGGCCGAGAAAAACACTTTTGATGTACCATGCAGGTACATTTGAGTTTCCCAGGCACACGAAAGCAGTGACACCAAAGTTTCTAGTTTCCGTTTGTGTCTCCCCTGAGGAGGTTTCAGGCCAGCTATGTCTTTCAGTACTATCTCTTTTGGTTTGGAAGCTATTGCTGGACGTTTGGTAGAAAAAGCTGCTCCGGCCGAGAAAAACACTTTTGGTGCACCATGCAGGTACATTTGAGTTTCCCAGGCAAACGAAAGCAGTGACACCAAAGTTTCTAGTTTCTGTTTGTGTCTCCCCTGAGGAGGTTTCAGGCCAGCTATGTCTTTCAGTACTATCTCTTTTGGTTTGGAAGCTATTGCTGGACGTTTGGTAGAAAAAGCTGCTCCGGCCGAGAAAAACACTTTTGGTGCACCATGCAGGTACATTTGAGTTTCCCAGGCAAACGAAAGCAGTGACACCAAAGTTTCTAGTTTCTGTTTGTGTCTCCCCTGAGGAGGTTTCAGGCCAGCTATGTCTTTCAGTACTATCTCTTTTGGTTTGGAAGCTATTGCTGGACGTTTGGTAGAAAAAGCTGCCCCGGCCGAGAAAAACACTTTTGGTGCACCATGCAGGTACATTTGAGTTTCCCAGGCAAACGAAAGCAGTGACACCAAAGTTTCTTGTTTCTGTTTGTGTCTCCCCTGAGGAGGTTTCAGGCCAGCTATGTCTTTCAGTACTATCTCTTTTGGTTTGGAAGCTATTGCTGGACGTTTGGTAGAAAAAGCTTCTCCGGCCGAGAAAAACACTTTTGATGTACCATGCAGGTACATTTGAGTTTCCCAGGCACACGAAAGCAGTGACACCAAAGTTTCTAGTTTCCGTTTGTGTCTCCCCTGAGGAGGATTCAGGCCAGCTATGTCTTTCAGTACTATCTCTTTTGGTTTGGAAGCTATTGCTGGACGTTTGGTAGAAAAAGCTGCACCGGCCGAGAAAAACACTTTTGGTGCACCATGCAGGTACATTTGAGTTTCCCAGGCAAACGAAAGCAGTGACACCAAAGTTTCTTGTTTCTGTTTGTGTCTCCCCTGAGGAGGTTTCAGGCCAGCTATGTCTTTCAGTACTATCTCTTTTGGTTTGGAAGCTATTGCTGGACTTTTGGTAGAAAAAGCTTCTCCGGCCGAGAAAAACACTTTTGGTGCACCATGCAGGTACATTTGAGTTTCCCAGGCAAACGAAAGCAGTGACACCAAAGTTTCTAGTTTCTGTTTGTGTCTCCCCTGAGGAAGTTTCAGGCCAGCAATGTCTTTCAGTACTATCTCTTTTGGTATGGAAGCTATTGCTGGAAGTTTGGCATGTTCGGTAGAAAAAGCTTCTCCGGCCGAGAAAAACACTTTTGGTGCAACATGCACGTACATTTGAGTTTCCCAGGCAAACGAAAGCAGTGACACCAAAGTTTCTAGTTTCTGTTTGTGTCTCCCCTGAGGAGGTTTCAGGCCAGCTATGTCTTTCAGTACTATCTCTTTTGGTTTGAAAGCTATTGCTGGACGTTTGATAGAAAAAATTCTCCGGCCGAGAAAAACACTTTTGGTGCACCATGCAGGTACATTTGAGTTACCCAGGCAAACGAAAGCAGTTACACCAAAGTTTCTAGTTTCTGTTTGTGTCTCCCCTGAGGAGGATTCAGGCCAGCTATGTCTTTCAGTACTATCTCTTTTGGTTTGGAAGCTATTGCTGGACGTTTGGTAGAAAAAGCTTCTCCGGCCGAGAAAAACACTTTTGGTGCACCATGCAGGTACATTTGAGTTTCCCAGGCAAACGAAAGCAGTTACACCAAAGTTTCTAGTTTCTGTTAGTGTCTCCCCTGAGGAAGTTTCAGGCCAGCTATGTCTTTCAGTACTATCTCTTTTGGTATGGAAGCTATTGCTGGACGTTTGGCATGTTTGGTAGAAAAAGCTTCTCCGGCCGAGAAAAACACTTTTGGTGCACCATGCAGGTACATTTGAGTTTCCCAGGCAAACGAAAGCAGTGACACCAAAGTTTCTAGTTTCTGTTTGTGTCTCCCCTGAGGAGGTTTCAGGCCAGCTATGTCTTTCAGTACTATCTCTTTTGGTTTGGAAGCTATTGCTGGACGTTTTGTAGAAAAAGCTTCTCCGGCCGAGAAAAACACTTTTGGTGCACCATGCAGGTACATTTGAGTTTCCCAGGCAAACGAAAGCAGTGACACCAAAGTTTCTAGTTTCTGTTTGTGTCTCCCCTGAGGAGGTTTCAGGCCAGCTATGTCTTTCAGTACTATCACTTTTGGTTTGGAAGCTATTGCTGGACGTTTGGTAGAAAAAGCTTCTCCGGCCGAGAAAAACACTTTTGGTGCACCATGCAGGTACATTTGAGTTTCCCAGGCAAACGAAAGCAGTGACACCAAAGTTTCTAGTTTCTGTTTGTGTCTCCCCTGAGGACGTTTCAGGCCAGCTATGTCTTTCAGTACTATCTCTTTTGGTTTGGAAGCTATTGCTGGACGTTTGGTAGAAAAGCTTCTCCGGCCGAGAAAAACACTATTGGTGCACCATGCAGGTACATTTGAGTTACCCAGGCAAACGAAAGCAGTGACACCAAAGTTTCTAGTTTCTGTTTGTGTCTCCCCTGAGGAGGTTTCAGGCCAGCTATGTCTTTCAGTACTATCTCTTTTGGTTTGGAAGCTATTGCTGGACGTTTGGTAGGAAAAGCTTCTCCGGCCGAGAAAAACACTTTTGGTGCACCATGCAGGTACATTTGAGTTTCCCAGGCAAACGAAAGCAGTGACACCAAAGTTTCTTGTTTCTGTTTGTGTCTCCCCTGAGGAGGTTTCAGGCCAGCTATGTCTTTCAGTACTATCTCTTTTGGTTTGGAAGCTATTGCTGGACGTTTGGTAGAAAAAGCTTCTCCGGCCGAGAAAAACACTTTTGGTGCACCATGCAGGTACATTTGAGTTTCCCAGGCAAACGAAAGCAGTGACACCAAAGTTTCTAGTTTCTGTTTGTGTCTCCCCTGAGGAGGTTTCAGGCCAGCTATGTCTTTCAGTACTATCTCTTTTGGTTTGGAAGCTATTGCTGGACGTTTGGTAGAAAAAGCTGCTCCGGCCGAGAAAAACACTTTTGGTGCACCATGCAGGTACATTTGAGTTTCCCAGGCAAACGAAAGCAGTGACACCAAAGTTTCTAGTTTCTGTTTGTGTCTCCCCTGAGGAGGTTTCAGGCCAGCTATGTCTTTCAGTACTATCTCTTTTGGTTTGGAAGCTATTGCTGGACGTTTGGTAGAAAAAGCTTTTCTGACCTAGAAAAACACTTTTGGTGCACCATGCAGGTACATTTGAGTTTCCCAGGCAAACGAAAGCAGTTACACCAAAGTTTCTAGTTTCTGTTTGTGTCTCCCCTGAGGAGGTTTCAGGCCAGCTATGTCTTTCAGTACTATCTCTTTTGGTTTGGAAGCTATTGCTGGACGTTTGGTAGAAAAAGCTTCTCCGGCCGAGAAAAACACTTTTGGTGCACCATGCAGGTACATTTGAGTTTCCCAGGCAAACGAAAGCAGTTACACCAAAGTTTCTAGTTTCTGTTTGTGTCTCCCCTGAGGAGGTTTCAGGCCAGCTATGTCTTTCAGTACTATCTCTTTTGGTTTGGAAGCTATTGCTGGACGTTTGGTAGAAAAAGCTTCTCCGGCCGAGAAAAACACTTTTGGTGCACCATGCAGGTACATTTGAGTTTCCCAGGCAAACGAAAGCAGTGACACCAAAGTTTCTAGTTTCTGTTTGTGTCTCCCCTGAGGACGTTTCAGGCCAGCTATGTCTTTCAGTACTATCTCTTTTGGTTTGGAAGCTATTGCTGGACGTTTGGTTGAGTAAGCTTCTCCGGCCGAGAAAAACACTTTTGGTGCACCATGCAGGTACATTTGAGTTTCCCAGGCAAACGAAAGCAGTTACTCCAAATTTTCTAGTTTCTGTTTGTGTCTCCCCTGAGGAGGTTTCAGGCCAGCTATGTCTTTCAGTACTATCTCTTTTGGTTTGGAAGCTATTGCTGGACGTTTGGTAGAAAAAGCTTCTCCGGCCGAGAAAAACACTTTTGGTGCACCATGCAGGTACATTTGAGTTTCCCAGGGAAACGAAAGCAGTGACACTAAAGTTTCTAGTTTCTGTTTGTCTCTCCCCTGAGGAGGTTTCAGGCCAGCAATGTCTTTCAGTACTATCTCTTTTGGTATGGAAGCTATTGCTGGACGTTTGGTAGAAAAAGCTTCTCCGGCCGAGAAAAACACTTTTGGTGCACCATGCAGGTACATTTGAGTTTCCCAGGCAAACGAAAGCAGTGACACCAAAGTTTCTAGTTTCTGTTTGTGTCTCCCCTGAGGAGGTTTCAGGCCAGCTATGTCTTTCAGTACTATCTCTTTTGGTTTGGAAGCTATTGCTGGACGTTTGGTAGAAAAAGCTTCTCCGGCCGAGAGAAACACTTTTGGTGCACCATGCAGGTACATTTGAGTTTCCCAGGCAAACGAAAGCAGTGACACCAAAGTTTCTAGTTTCTGTTTGTGTCTCCCCTGAGGAGGTTTGAGGCCAGCTATGTCTTTCAGTACTATCTCTTTTGGTTTGGAAGCTATTGCTGGACGTTTGGTAGAAAAAGCTGCCCCGGCCGAGAAAAACACTTTTGGTGCACCATGCAGGTACATTTGAGTTTCCCAGGCAAACGAAAGCAGTGACACCAAAGTTTCTAGTTTCTGTTTGTGTCTCCCCTGAGGAGGTTTCAGGCCAGCTATGTCTTTCAGTACTATCTCTTTTGGTTTGGAAGCTATTGCTGGACGTTTGGTAGAAAAAGCTTCTCCGGCCGAGAGAAACACTTTTGGTGCACCATGCAGGTACATTTGAGTTTCCCAGGCAAACGAAAGCAGTGACACCAAAGTTTCTAGTTTCTGTTTGTGTCTCCCCTGAGGAGGTTTCAGGCCAGCAATGTCTTTCAGTACTATCTCTTTTGGTTTGGAAGCTATTGCTGGACGTTTGGTAGAAAAAGCTTCTCCGGCCGAGAAAAACACTTTTGGTGCACCATGCAGGTACATTTGAGTTTCCCAGGCAAACGAAAGCAGTGACACCAAAGTTTCTAGTTTCTGTTTGTGTCTCCCCTGAGGAGGTTTCAGGCCAGCAATGTCTTTCAGTACTATCTCTTTTGGTTTGGAAGCTATTGCTGGACGTTTGGTAGAAAAAGCTTCTCCGGCCGAGAAAAACACTTTTGGTGCACCATGCAGGTACATTTGAGTTTCCCAGGCAAACGAAAGCAGTGACACCAAAGTTTCTTGTTTCTGTTTGTGTCTCCCCTGAGGAGGTTTCAGGCCAGCTATGTCTTTCAGTACTATCTCTTTTGGTTTGGAAGCTATTGCTGGACGTTTGGTAGAAAAAGCTGCTCCGGCCGAGAAAAACACTTTTGGTGCACCATGCAGGTACATTTGAGTTTCCCAGGCAAACGAAAGCAGTTACACCAAAGTTTCTAGTTTCTGTTTGTGTCTCCCCTGAGGAGGTTTCAGGCCAGCTATGTCTTTCAGTACTATCTCTTTTGGTTTGGAAGCTATTGCTGGACGTTTGGTAGAAAAAGCTTCTCCGGCCGAGAAAAACACTTTTGGTGCACCATGCAGGTACATTTGAGTTTCCCAGGCAAACGAAAGCAGTGACACCAAAGTTTCTAGTTTCTGTTTGTGTCTCCCCTGAGGACGTTTCAGGCCAGCTATGTCTTTCAGTACTATCTCTTTTGGTTTGGAAGCTATTGCTGGACGTTTGGTTGAGTAAGCTTCTCCGGCCGAGAAAAACACTTTTGGTGCACCATGCAGGTACATTTGAGTTTCCCAGGCAAACGAAAGCAGTGACACCAAAGTTTCTAGTTTCTGTTTGTGTCTCCCCTGAGGAGGTTTCAGGCCAGCAATGTCTTTCAGTACTATCTCTTTTGGTTTGGAAGCTATTGCTGGACGTTTGGTAGAAAAAGCTTCTCCGGCCGAGAAAAACACTTTTGGTGCACCATGCAGGTACATTTGAGTTTCCCAGGCAAACGAAAGCAGTGACACCAAAGTTTCTAGTTTCTGTTTGTGTCTCCCCTGAGGAGGTTTCAGGCCAGCAATGTCTTTCAGTACTATCTCTTTTGGTTTGGAAGCTATTGCTGGACGTTTGGTAGAAAAAGCTTCTCCGGCCGAGAAAAACACTTTTGGTGCACCATGCAGGTACATTTGAGTTTCCCAGGCAAACGAAAGCAGTGACACCAAAGTTTCTTGTTTCTGTTTGTGTCTCCCCTGAGGAGGTTTCAGGCCAGCTATGTCTTTCAGTACTATCTCTTTTGGTTTGGAAGCTATTGCTGGACGTTTGGTAGAAAAAGCTGCTCCGGCCGAGAAAAACACTTTTGGTGCACCATGCAGGTACATTTGAGTTTCCCAGGCAAACGAAAGCAGTTACACCAAAGTTTCTAGTTTCTGTTTGTGTCTCCCCTGAGGAGGTTTCAGGCCAGCTATGTCTTTCAGTACTATCTCTTTTGGTTTGGAAGCTATTGCTGGACGTTTGGTAGAAAAAGCTTCTCCGGCCGAGAAAAACACTTTTGGTGCACCATGCAGGTACATTTGAGTTTCCCAGGCAAACGAAAGCAGTGACACCAAAGTTTCTAGTTTCTGTTTGTGTCTCCCCTGAGGACGTTTCAGGCCAGCTATGTCTTTCAGTACTATCTCTTTTGGTTTGGAAGCTATTGCTGGACGTTTGGTTGAGTAAGCTTCTCCGGCCGAGAAAAACACTTTTGGTGCACCATGCAGGTACATTTGAGTTTCCCAGGCAAACGAAAGCAGTTACTCCAAATTTTCTAGTTTCTGTTTGTGTCTCCCCTGAGGAGGTTTCAGGCCAGCTATGTCTTTCAGTACTATCTCTTTTGGTTTGGAAGCTATTGCTGGACGTTTGGTAGAAAAAGCTTCTCCGGCCGAGAAAAACACTTTTGGTGCACCATGCAGGTACATTTGAGTTTCCCAGGGAAACGAAAGCAGTGACACTAAAGTTTCTAGTTTCTGTTTGTCTCTCCCCTGAGGAGGTTTCAGGCCAGCAATGTCTTTCAGTACTATCTCTTTTGGTATGGAAGCTATTGCTGGACGTTTGGTAGAAAAAGCTTCTCGGGCCGAGAAAAACACTTTTGGTGCACCATGCAGGTACATTTGAGTTTCCCAGGCAAACGAAAGCAGTGACACCAAAGTTTCTAGTTTCTGTTTGTGTCTCCCCTGAGGAGGTTTCAGGCCAGCTATGTCTTTCAGTACTATCTCTTTTGGTTTGGAAGCTATTGCTGGACGTTTGGTAGAAAAAGCTTCTCCGGCCGAGAGAAACACTTTTGGTGCACCATGCAGGTACATTTGAGTTTCCCAGGCAAACGAAAGCAGTGACACCAAAGTTTCTAGTTTCTGTTTGTGTCTCCCCTGAGGAGGTTTGAGGCCAGCTATGTCTTTCAGTACTATCTCTTTTGGTTTGGAAGCTATTGCTGGACGTTTGGTAGAAAAAGCTGCCCCGGCCGAGAAAAACACTTTTGGTGCACCATGCAGGTACATTTGAGTTTCCCAGGCAAACGAAAGCAGTGACACCAAAGTTTCTAGTTTCTGTTTGTGTCTCCCCTGAGGAGGTTTCAGGCCAGCTATGTCTTTCAGTACTATCTCTTTTGGTTTGGAAGCTATTGCTGGACGTTTGGTAGAAAAAGCTTCTCCGGCCGAGAGAAACACTTTTGGTGCACCATGCAGGTACATTTGAGTTTCCCAGGCAAACGAAAGCAGTGACACCAAAGTTTCTAGTTTCTGTTTGTGTCTCCCCTGAGGAGGTTTCAGGCCAGCAATGTCTTTCAGTACTATCTCTTTTGGTTTGGAAGCTATTGCTGGACGTTTGGTAGAAAAAGCTTCTCCGGCCGAGAAAAACACTTTTGGTGCACCATGCAGGTACATTTGAGTTTCCCAGGCAAACGAAAGCAGTGACACCAAAGTTTCTAGTTTCTGTTTGTGTCTCCCCTGAGGAGGTTTCAGGCCAGCAATGTCTTTCAGTACTATCTCTTTTGGTTTGGAAGCTATTGCTGGACGTTTGGTAGAAAAAGCTTCTCCGGCCGAGAAAAACACTTTTGGTGCACCATGCAGGTACATTTGAGTTTCCCAGGCAAACGAAAGCAGTGACACCAAAGTTTCTTGTTTCTGTTTGTGTCTCCCCTGAGGAGGTTTCAGGCCAGCTATGTCTTTCAGTACTATCTCTTTTGGTTTGGAAGCTATTGCTGGACGTTTGGTAGAAAAAGCTGCTCCGGCCGAGAAAAACACTTTTGGTGCACCATGCAGGTACATTTGAGTTTCCCAGGCAAACGAAAGCAGTTACACCAAAGTTTCTAGTTTCTGTTTGTGTCTCCCCTGAGGAGGTTTCAGGCCAGCTATGTCTTTCAGTACTATCTCTTTTGGTTTGGAAGCTATTGCTGGACGTTTGGTAGAAAAAGCTTCTCCGGCCGAGAAAAACACTTTTGGTGCACCATGCAGGTACATTTGAGTTTCCCAGGCAAACGAAAGCAGTGACACCAAAGTTTCTAGTTTCTGTTTGTGTCTCCCCTGAGGACGTTTCAGGCCAGCTATGTCTTTCAGTACTATCTCTTTTGGTTTGGAAGCTATTGCTGGACGTTTGGTTGAGTAAGCTTCTCCGGCCGAGAAAAACACTTTTGGTGCACCATGCAGGTACATTTGAGTTTCCCAGGCAAACGAAAGCAGTGACACCAAAGTTTCTAGTTTCTGTTTGTGTCTCCCCTGAGGAGGTTTCAGGCCAGCAATGTCTTTCAGTACTATCTCTTTTGGTTTGGAAGCTATTGCTGGACGTTTGGTAGAAAAAGCTTCTCCGGCCGAGAAAAACACTTTTGGTGCACCATGCAGGTACATTTGAGTTTCCCAGGCAAACGAAAGCAGTGACACCAAAGTTTCTAGTTTCTGTTTGTGTCTCCCCTGAGGAGGTTTCAGGCCAGCAATGTCTTTCAGTACTATCTCTTTTGGTTTGGAAGCTATTGCTGGACGTTTGGTAGAAAAAGCTTCTCCGGCCGAGAAAAACACTTTTGGTGCACCATGCAGGTACATTTGAGTTTCCCAGGCAAACGAAAGCAGTGACACCAAAGTTTCTTGTTTCTGTTTGTGTCTCCCCTGAGGAGGTTTCAGGCCAGCTATGTCTTTCAGTACTATCTCTTTTGGTTTGGAAGCTATTGCTGGACGTTTGGTAGAAAAAGCTGCTCCGGCCGAGAAAAACACTTTTGGTGCACCATGCAGGTACATTTGAGTTTCCCAGGCAAACGAAAGCAGTTACACCAAAGTTTCTAGTTTCTGTTTGTGTCTCCCCTGAGGAGGTTTCAGGCCAGCTATGTCTTTCAGTACTATCTCTTTTGGTTTGGAAGCTATTGCTGGACGTTTGGTAGAAAAAGCTTCTCCGGCCGAGAAAAACACTTTTGGTGCACCATGCAGGTACATTTGAGTTTCCCAGGCAAACGAAAGCAGTGACACCAAAGTTTCTAGTTTCTGTTTGTGTCTCCCCTGAGGACGTTTCAGGCCAGCTATGTCTTTCAGTACTATCTCTTTTGGTTTGGAAGCTATTGCTGGACGTTTGGTTGAGTAAGCTTCTCCGGCCGAGAAAAACACTTTTGGTGCACCATGCAGGTACATTTGAGTTTCCCAGGCAAACGAAAGCAGTTACTCCAAATTTTCTAGTTTCTGTTTGTGTCTCCCCTGAGGAGGTTTCAGGCCAGCTATGTCTTTCAGTACTATCTCTTTTGGTTTGGAAGCTATTGCTGGACGTTTGGTAGAAAAAGCTTCTCCGGCCGAGAAAAACACTTTTGGTGCACCATGCAGGTACATTTGAGTTTCCCAGGGAAACGAAAGCAGTGACACTAAAGTTTCTAGTTTCTGTTTGCATCTCCCCTGAGGAGGTTTCAGGCCAGCAATGTCTTTCAGTACTATCTCTTTTGGTATGGAAGCTATTGCTGGACGTTTGGTAGAAAAAGCTTCTCCGGCCGAGAAAAACACTTTTGGTGCACCATGCAGGTACATTTGAGTTTCCCAGGCAAACGAAAGCAGTGACACCAAAGTTTCTAGTTTCTGTTTGTGTCTCCCCTGAGGAGGTTTCAGGCCAGCTATGTCTTTCAGTACTATCTCTTTTGGTTTGGAAGCTATTGCTGGACGTTTGGTAGAAAAAGCTTCTCCGGCCGAGAGAAACACTTTTGGTGCACCATGCAGGTACATTTGAGTTTCCCAGGCAAACGAAAGCAGTGACACCAAAGTTTCTAGTTTCTGTTTGTGTCTCCCCTGAGGAGGTTTGAGGCCAGCTATGTCTTTCAGTACTATCTCTTTTGGTTTGGAAGCTATTGCTGGACGTTTGGTAGAAAAAGCTGCCCCGGCCGAGAAAAACACTTTTGGTGCACCATGCAGGTACATTTGAGTTTCCCAGGCAAACGAAAGCAGTGACACCAAAGTTTCTAGTTTCTGTTTGTGTCTCCCCTGAGGAGGTTTCAGGCCAGCTATGTCTTTCAGTACTATCTCTTTTGGTTTGGAAGCTATTGCTGGACGTTTGGTAGAAAAAGCTTCTCCGGCCGAGAGAAACACTTTTGGTGCACCATGCAGGTACATTTGAGTTTCCCAGGCAAACGAAAGCAGTGACACCAAAGTTTCTAGTTTCTGTTTGTGTCTCCCCTGAGGAGGTTTCAGGCCAGCAATGTCTTTCAGTACTATCTCTTTTGGTTTGGAAGCTATTGCTGGACGTTTGGTAGAAAAAGCTGCCCCGGCCGAGAAAAACACTTTTGGTGCACCATGCAGGTACATTTGAGTTTCCCAGGCAAACGAAAGCAGTGACACCAAAGTTTCTAGTTTCTGTTTGTGTCTCCCCTGAGGAGGTTTCAGGCCAGCTATGTCTTTCAGTACTATCTCTTTTGGTTTGGAAGCTATTGCTGGACGTTTGGTAGAAAAAGCTGCCCCGGCCGAGAAAAACACTTTTGGTGCACCATGCAGGTACATTTGAGTTTCCCAGGCAAACGAAAGCAGTTATACCAAAGTTTCTTGTTTCTGTTTGTCTCTCCCCTGAGGAGGATTCAGGCCAGCTATGTCTTTCAGTACTATCTCTTTTGGTTTGGAAGCTATTGCTGGACGTTTGGTAGAAAAAGCTGCTCCGGCCGAGAAAAACACTTTTGGTGCACCATGCAGGTACATTTGAGTTTCCCAGGAAAACGAAAGCAGTGACACCAAAGTTTCTAGTTTCTGTTTGTGTCTCCCCTGAGGAGGTTTCAGGCCAGCTATGTCTTTCAGTACTATCTCTTTTGGTTTGGAAGCTATTGCTGGACGTTTGGTAGAAAAAGCTTCTCCGGCCGAGAAAAACACTTTTGGTGCACCATGCAGGTACATTTGAGTTTCCCAGGCAAACGAAAGCAGTGACACCAAAGTTTCTAGTTTCTGTTTGTGTCTCCCCTGAGGAGGTTTCAGGCCAGCTATGTCTTTCAGTACTATCTCTTTTGGTTTGGAAGCTATTGCTGGACGTTTGGTAGAAAAAGCTTCTCCGGCCGAGAAAAACACTTTTGATGTACCATGCAGGTACATTTGAGTTTCCCAGGCAAACGAAAGCAGTGACACCAAAGTTTCTAGTTTCTGTTTGTGTCTCCCCTAAGGAGGTTTCAGGCCAGCTATGTCTTTCAGTACTATCTCTTTTGGTTTGGAAGCTATTGCTGGACGTTTGGTAGAATAAGCTGCCCCGGCCGAGAAAAACACTTTTGGTGCACCATGCAGGTACATTTGAGTTTCCCAGGCAAACGAAAGCAGTGACACCAAAGTTTCTAGTTTCTGTTTGTGTCTCCCCTGAGGAGGTTTCAGGCCAGCTATGTCTTTCAGTACTATCACTTTTGGTTTGGAAGCTATTGCTGGACGTTTGGTAGAAAAAGCTTCTCCGGCCGAGAAAAACACTTTTGGTGCACCATGCAGGTACATTTGAGTTTCCCAGGCAAACGAAAGCAGTGACACCAAAGTTTCTAGTTTCTGTTTGTGTCTCCCCTGAGGAGGTTTCAGGCCAGCTATGTCTTTCAGTACTATCTCTTTTGGTTTGGAAGCTATTGCTGGACGTTTGGTAGAAAAGCTTCTCCGGCCGAGAAAAACACTTTTGGTGCACCATGCAGGTACATTTGAGTTACCCAGGCAAACGAAAGCAGTGACACCAAAGTTTCTAGTTTCTGTTTGTGTCTCCCCTGAGGAGGTTTCAGGCCAGCTATGTCTTTCAGTACTATCTCTTTTGGTTTGGAAGCTATTGCTGGACGTTTGGTAGGAAAAGCTTCTCCGGCCGAGAAAAACACTTTTGGTGCACCATGCAGGTACATTTGAGTTTCCCAGGCAAACGAAAGCAGTGACACCAAAGTTTCTTGTTTCTGTTTATCTCCCCTGAGGAGGTTTCAGGCCAGCTATGTCTTTCAGTACTATCTCTTTTGGTTTGGAAGCTATTGCTGGACGTTTGGTAGAAAAAGCTTCTCCGGCCGAGAAAAACACTTTTGGTGCACCATGCAGGTACATTTGAGTTTCCCAGGCAAACGAAAGCAGTGACACCAAAGTTTCTAGTTTCTGTTTGTGTCTCCCCTGAGGAGGTTTCAGGCCAGCTATGTCTTTCAGTACTATCTCTTTTGGTTTGGAAGCTATTGCTGGACGTTTGGTAGAAAAAGCTGCTCTGGCCGAGAAAAACACTTTTGGTGCACCATGCAGGTACATTTGAGTTTCCCAGGCAAACGAAAGCAGTTACACCAAAGTTTCTAGTTTCTGTTTGTGTCTCCCCTGAGGAGGATTCAGGCCAGCTATGTCTTTCAGTACTATCTCTTTTGGTTTGGAAGCTATTGCTGGACGTTTGGTAGAAAAAGCTTCTCCGGCCGAGAAAAACACTTTTGGTGCACCATGCAGGTACATTTGAGTTTCCCAGGCAAACGAAAGCAGTGACACCAAAGTTTCTAGTTTCTGTTTGTGTCTCCCCTGAGGAGGTTTCAGGCCAGCAATGTCTTTCAGTACTATCTCTTTTGGTTTGGAAGCTATTGCTCGACGTTTGGTTGAGTAAGTTTCTCCGGCCGAGAAAAACACTTTTGGTGCACCATGCAGGTACATTTGAGTTTCCCAGGCAAACGAAAGCAGTTACTCCAAAGTTTCTAGTTTCTGTTTGTGTCTCCCCTGAGGAGGTTTCAGGCCAGCTATGTCTTTCAGTACTATCTCTTTTGGTTTGGAAGCTATTGCTGGACGTTTGGTAGAAAAAGCTTCTCCGGCCGAGAAAAACACTTTTGGTGCACCATGCAGGTACATTTGAGTTTCCCAGGCAAACGAAAGCAGTGACACCAAAGTTTCTAGTTTCTGTTTGTGTCTCCCCTGAGGAGGTTTCAGGCCAGCTATGTCTTTCAGTACTATCTCTTTTGGTTTGGAAGCTATTGCTGGACGTTTGGTAGAAAAAGCTTCTCCGGCCGAGAAAAACACTTTTGGTGCACCATGCAGGTACATTTGAGTTTCCCAGGCAAACGAAAGCAGTGACACCAAAGTTTCTAGTTTCTGTTTGTGTCTCCCCTGAGGAGGTTTCAGGCCAGCTATGTCTTTCAGTACTATCTCTTTTGGTTTGGAAGCTATTGCTGGACGTTTGGTAGAAAAAGCTTCTCTGACCTAGAAAAACACTTTTGGTGCACCATGCAGGTACATTTGAGTTTCCCAGGCAAACGAAAGCAGTTACACCAAAGTTTCTAGTTTCTGTTTGTGTCTCCCCTGAGGAGGTTTCAGGCCAGCTATGTCTTTCAGTACTATCTCTTTTGGTTTGGAAGCTATTGCTGGACGTTTGGTAGAAAAAGCTTCTCCGGCCGAGAAAAACACTTTTGGTGCACCATGCAGGTACATTTGAGTTACCCAGGCAAACGAAAGCAGTTACACCAAAGTTTCTAGTTTCTGTTTGTGTCTCCCCTGAGGAGGTTTCAGGCCAGCTATGTCTTTCAGTACTATCTCTTTTGGTTTGGAAGCTATTGCTGGACGTTTGGTAGAAAAAGCTTCTCCGGCCGAGAAAAACACTTTTGGTGCACCATGCAGGTACATTTGAGTTTCCCAGGCAAACGAAAGCAGTGACACCAAAGTTTCTAGTTTCTGTTTGTGTCTCCCCTGAGGACGTTTCAGGCCAGCTATGTCTTTCAGTACTATCTCTTTTGGTTTGGAAGCTATTGCTGGACGTTTGGTTGAGTAAGCTTCTCCGGCCGAGAAAAACACTTTTGGTGCACCATGCAGGTACATTTGAGTTTCCCAGGCAAACGAAAGCAGTTACTCCAAATTTTCTAGTTTCTGTTTGTGTCTCCCCTGAGGAGGTTTCAGGCCAGCTATGTCTTTCAGTACTATCTCTTTTGGTTTGGAAGCTATTGCTGGACGTTTGGTAGAAAAAGCTTCTCCGGCCGAGAAAAACACTTTTGGTGCACCATGCAGGTACATTTGAGTTTCCCAGGGAAACGAAAGCAGTGACACTAAAGTTTCTAGTTTCTGTTTGTCTCTCCCCTGAGGAGGTTTCAGGCCAGCAATGTCTTTCAGTACTATCTCTTTTGGTATGGAAGCTATTGCTGGACGTTTGGTAGAAAAAGCTTCTCCGGCCGAGAAAAACACTTTTGGTGCACCATGCAGGTACATTTGAGTTTCCCAGGCAAACGAAAGCAGTGACACCAAAGTTTCTAGTTTCTGTTTGTGTCTCCCCTGAGGAGGTTTCAGGCCAGCTATGTCTTTCAGTACTATCTCTTTTGGTTTGGAAGCTATTGCTGGACGTTTGGTAGAAAAAGCTTCTCCGGCCGAGAGAAACACTTTTGGTGCACCATGCAGGTACATTTGAGTTTCCCAGGCAAACGAAAGCAGTGACACCAAAGTTTCTAGTTTCTGTTTGTGTCTCCCCTGAGGAGGTTTGAGGCCAGCTATGTCTTTCAGTACTATCTCTTTTGGTTTGGAAGCTATTGCTGGACGTTTGGTAGAAAAAGCTGCCCCGGCCGAGAAAAACACTTTTGGTGCACCATGCAGGTACATTTGAGTTTCCCAGGCAAACGAAAGCAGTGACACCAAAGTTTCTAGTTTCTGTTTGTGTCTCCCCTGATGAGGTTTCAGGCCAGCTATGTCTTTCAGTACTATCTCTTTTGGTTTGGAAGCTATTGCTGGACGTTTGGTAGAAAAAGCTTCTCCGGCCGAGAGAAACACTTTTGGTGCACCATGCAGGTACATTTGAGTTTCCCAGGCAAACGAAAGCAGTGACACCAAAGTTTCTAGTTTCTGTTTGTGTCTCCCCTGAGGAGGTTTCAGGCCAGCAATGTCTTTCAGTACTATCTCTTTTGGTTTGGAAGCTATTGCTGGACGTTTGGTAGAAAAAGCTGCCCCGGCCGAGAAAAACACTTTTGGTGCACCATGCAGGTACATTTGAGTTTCCCAGGCAAACGAAAGCAGTGACACCAAAGTTTCTAGTTTCTGTTTGTGTCTCCCCTGAGGAGGTTTCAGGCCAGCTATGTCTTTCAGTACTATCTCTTTTGGTTTGGAAGCTATTGCTGGACGTTTGGTAGAAAAAGCTGCCCCGGCCGAGAAAAACACTTTTGGTGCACCATGCAGGTACATTTGAGTTTCCCAGGCAAACGAAAGCAGTGACACCAAAGTTTCTTGTTTCTGTTTGTGTTTCCCCTGAGGAGGTTTCAGGCCAGCTATGTCTTTCAGTACTATCTCTTTTGGTTTGGAAGCTATTGCTGGACGTTTGGTAGAAAAAGCTGCTCCGGCCGAGAAAAACACTTTTGGTGCACCATGCAGGTACATTTCAGTTTCCCAGGCAAACCAAAGCAGTTACACCAAAATTTCTAGTTTCTGTTTGTGTCTCCCCTGAGGAGGTTTCAGGCCAGCAATGTCTTTCAGTACTATCTCTTTTGGTTTGGAAGCTATTGCTGGACGTTTGGTAGAAAAAGCTGCCCCGGCCGAGAAAAACACTTTTGGTGCACCATGCAGGTACATTTGAGTTTCCCAGGCAAACGAAAGCAGTGACACCAAAGTTTCTAGTTTCTGTTTGTGTCTCCCCTGAGGAGGTTTCAGGCCAGCAATGTCTTTCAGTACTATCTCTTTTGGTTTGGAAGCTATTGCTGGACGTTTGGTAGAAAAAGCTGCCCCGGCCGAGAAAAACACTTTTGGTGCACCATGCAGGTACATTTGAGTTACCCAGGAAAACGAAAGCAGTTACACCAAAGATTCTAGTTTCTGTTTGTGTCTCCCCTGAGGAGGTTTCAGGCCAGCTATGTCTTTCAGTACTATCTCTTTTGGTTTGGAAGCTATTGCTGGACGTTTGGTAGAAAAAGCTTCTCCGGCCGAGAAAAACACTTTTGGTGCACCATGCAGGTACATTTGAGTTTCCCAGGCAAACGAAAGCAGTGACACCAAAGTTTCTAGTTTCTGTTTGTGTCTCCCCTGAGGACGTTTCAGGCCAGCTATGTCTTTCAGTACTATCTCTTTTGGTTTGGAAGCTATTGCTGGACGTTTGGTTGAGTTAGCTTCTCCGGCCGAGAAAAACACTTTTGGTGCACCATGCAGGTACATTTGAGTTTCCCAGGAAAACCAAAGCAGTTACTCAAATTTTCTAGTTTCTGTTTGTGTCTCCCCTGAGGAGGTTTCAGGCCAGCTATGTCTTTCAGTACTATCTCTTTTGGTTTGGAAGCTATTGCTGGACGTTTGGTAGAAAAAGCTTCTCCGGCCGAGAAAAACACTTTTGGTGCACCATGCAGGTACATTTGAGTTTCCCAGGCAAACGAAAGCAGTGACACCAAAGTTTCTAGTTTCTGTTTGTCTCTCCCCTGAGGAGGTTTCAGGCCAGCTATGTCTTTCAGTACTATCTCTTTTGGTATGGAAGATATTGCTGGACGTTTGGTAGAAAAAGCTTCTCCGGCCGAGAAAAACACTTTTGGTGCACCATGCAGGTACATTTGAGTTTCCCAGGCAAACGAAAGCAGTGACACCAAAGTTTCTAGTTTCTGTTTGTGTCTCCCCTGAGGAGGTTTCAGGCCAGCTATGTCTTTCAGTACTATCTCTTTTGGTTTGGAAGCTATTGCTGGACGTTTGGTAGAAAAAGCTTCTCCGGCAGAGAAAAACACTTTTGGTGCACCATGCAGGTACATTTGAGTTTCCCAGGCAAACGAAAGCAGTGACACCAAAGTTTCTTGTTTCTGTTTGTGTCTCCCCTGAGGAGGTTTCAGGCCAGCTATGTCTTTCAGTACTATCTCTTTTGGTTTGGAAGCTATTGCTGGACGTTTGGTAGAAAAAGCTGCTCCGGCCGAGAAAAACACTTTTGGTGCACCATGCAGGTACATTTGAGTTACCCAGGAAAACGAAAGCAGTTACACCAAAGATTCTAGTTTCTGTTTGTGTCTCCCCTGAGGAGGTTTCAGGCCAGCTATGTCTTTCAGTACTATCTCTTTTGGTTTGGAAGCTATTGCTGGACGTTTGGTAGAAAAAGCTTCTCCGGCCGAGAAAAACACTTTTGGTGCACCATGCAGGTACATTTGAGTTTCCCAGGCAAACGAAAGCAGTGACACCAAAGTTTCTAGTTTCTGTTTGTGTCTCCCCTGAGGAGGTTTCAGGCCAGCTATGTCTTTCAGTACTATCTCTTTTGGTTTGGAAGCTATTGCTGGACGTTTGGTTGAGTTAGCTTCTCCGGCCGAGAAAAACACTTTTGGTGCACCATGCAGGTACATTTGAGTTTCCCAGGAAAACCAAAGCAGTTACTCAAATTTTCTAGTTTCTGTTTGTGTCTCCCCTGAGGAGGTTTCAGGCCAGCTATGTCTTTCAGTACTATCTCTTTTGGTTTGGAAGCTATTGCTGGACGTTTGGTAGAAAAAGCTTCTCCGGCCGAGAAAAACACTTTTGGTGCACCATGCAGGTACATTTGAGTTTCCCAGGGAAACGAAAGCAGTGACACTAAAGTTTCTAGTTTCTGTTTGTCTCTCCCCTGAGGAGGTTTCAGGCCAGCTATGTCTTTCAGTACTATCTCTTTTGGTATGGAAGCTATTGCTGGACGTTTGGTAGAAAAAGCTTCTCCGGCCGAGAAAAACACTTTTGGTGCACCATGCAGGTACATTTGAGTTTCCCAGGCAAACGAAAGCAGTGACACCAAAGTTTCTAGTTTCTGTTTGTGTCTCCCCTGAGGAGGTTTCAGGCCAGCTATGTCTTTCAGTACTATCTCTTTTGGTTTGGAAGCTATTGCTGGACGTTTGGTAGAAAAAGCTTCTCCGGCCGAGAAAAACACTTTTGGTGCACCATGCAGGTACATTTGAGTTTCCCAGGCAAACGAAAGCAGTGACACCAAAGTTTCTAGTTTCTGTTTGTGTCTCCCCTGAGGAGGTTTCAGGCCAGCTATGTCTTTCAGTACTATCTCTTTTGGTTTGGAAGCTATTGCTGGACGTTTGGTAGAAAAAGCTGCCCCGGCCGAGAAAAACACTTTTGGTGCACCATGCAGGTACATTTGAGTTTCCCAGGCAAACGAAAGCAGTGACACCAAAGTTTCTAGTTTCTGTTTGTGTCTCCCCTGAGGAGGTTTCAGGCCAGCTATGTCTTTCAGTACTATCTCTTTTGGTTTGGAAGCTATTGCTGGACGTTTGGTAGAAAAAGCTTCTCCGGCCGAGAAAAACACTTTTGGTGCACCATGCAGGTACATTTGAGTTTCCCAGGCACACGAAAGCAGTTACACCAAAGATTCTAGTTTCTGTTTGTGTCTCCCCTGAGGAGGTTTCAGGTCAGCTATGTCTTTCAGTACTATCTCTTTTGGTTTGGAAGCTATTGCTGGACGATTGGTAGAAAAAGCTGCCCCGGCCGAGAAAAACACTTTTGGTGCACCATGCAGGTACATTTGAGTTTCCCAGGCAAACGAAAGCAGTTACACCAAAGTTTCTAGTTTCTGTTTGTGTCTCCCCTGAGGAGGTTTCAGGCCAGCTATGTCTTTCAGTACTATCTCTTTGGTTTGGAAGCTATTGCTGGACGTTTGGTAGAAAAAGCTTCTCCGGCCGAGAAAAACACTTTTGGTGCACCATGCAGGTACATTTGAGTTTCCCAGGCAAACGAAAGCAGTGACACCAAAGTTTCTAGTTTCTGTTTGTGTCTCCCCTGAGGAAGTTTCAGGCCAGCTATGTCTTTCAGTACTATCTCTTTTGGTATGGAATCTATTGCTGGACGTTTGGTAGAAAAGCTTCTCCGGACGAGAAAAACACTTTTGGTGCACCATGCAGGTACATTTGAGTTTCCCAGGCAAACGAAAGCAGTTACACCAAAGTTTCTAGTTTCTGTTTGTGTCTCCCCTGAGGAGGTTTCAGGCCAGCTATGTCTTTCAGTACTATCTCTTTTGGTTTGGAAGCTATTGCTGGACGTTTGGTAGAAAAGATTCTCCGGCCGAGAAAAACACTTTTGGTGCACCATGCAGGTACATTTGAGTTACCCAGGCAAACGAAAGCAGTGACACCAAAGTTTCTAGTTTCTGTTTGTGTCTCCCCTGAGGAGGTTTCAGGCCAGCTATGTCTTTCAGTACTATCTCTTTTGGTTTGGAAGCTATTGCTGGACGTTTGGTAGAAAAAGCTTCTCCGGCCGAGAAAAACACTTTTGGTGCACCATGCAGGTACATTTGAGTTTCCCAGGCAAACGAAAGCAGTTACACCAAAGTTTCTAGTTTCTGTTTGTGTCTCCCCTGAGGAAGTTTCAGGCCAGCTATGTCTTTCAGTACTATCTCTTTTGGTATGGAAGCTATTGCTGGAAGTTTGGCATGTTTGGCAGAAAAAGCTTCTCCGGCCGAGAAAAACAATTTTGGTGCACCATGCAGGTACATTTGAGTTTCCCAGGAAAACGAAAGCAGTTACACCAAAGATTCTAGTTTCTGTTTGTGTCTCCCCTGAGGAGGTTTCCGGTCAGCTATGTCTTTCAGTACTATCTCTTTTGGTTTGGAAGCTATTGCTGGACGATTGGTAGAAAAAGCTGCCCCGGCCGAGAAAAACACTTTTGGTGCACCATGCAGGTACATTTGAGTTTCCCAGGCAAACGAAAGCAGTTACACCAAAGTTTCTAGTTTCTGTTTGTGTCTCCCCTGAGGAGGTTTCAGGCCAGCTATGTCTTTCAGTACTATCTCTTTGGTTTGGAAGCTATTGCTGGACGTTTGGTAGAAAAAGCTTCTCCGGCCGAGAAAAACACTTTTGGTGCACCATGCAGGTACATTTGAGTTTCCCAGGCAAACGAAAGCAGTGACACCAAAGTTTCTAGTTTCTGTTTGTGTCTCCCCTGAGGAAGTTTCAGGCCAGCTATGTCTTTCAGTACTATCTCTTTTGGTATGGAATCTATTGCTGGACGTTTGGTAGAAAAGCTTCTCCGGACGAGAAAAACACTTTTGGTGCACCATGCAGGTACATTTGAGTTTCCCAGGCAAACGAAAGCAGTTACACCAAAGTTTCTAGTTTCTGTTTGTGTCTCCCCTGAGGAGGTTTCAGGCCAGCTATGTCTTTCAGTACTATCTCTTTTGGTTTGGAAGCTATTGCTGGACGTTTGGTAGAAAAGATTCTCCGGCCGAGAAAAACACTTTTGGTGCACCATGCAGGTACATTTGAGTTTCCCAGGCAAACGAAAGCAGTTACACCAAAATTTCTAGTTTCTGTTTGTGTCTCCCCTGAGGAGGTTTCAGGCCAGCTATGTCTTTCAGTACTATCTCTTTTGGTTTGGAAGCTATTGCTGGACGTTTGGTAGAAAAAGCTGCTCTGGCCGAGAAAAACACTTTTGGTGCACCATGCAGGTACATTTGAGTTTCCCAGGCAAACGAAAGCAGTTACACCAAAGTTTCTAGTTTCTGTTTGTGTCTCCCCTGAGGAAGTTTCAGGCCAGCTATGTCTTTCAGTACTATCTCTTTTGGTTTGGAAGCTATTGCTGGACGTTTGGTAGAAAAAGCTTCTCCGGCCGAGAAAAACACTTTTGGTGCACCATGCAGGTACATTTGAGTTTCCCAGGCAAACGAAAGCAGTGACACCAAAGTTTCTAGTTTCTGTTTGTGTCTCCCCTGGGGAGGATTCAGGCCAGCTATGTCTTTCAGTACTATCTCTTTTGGTTTGGAAGCTATTGCTGGACGTTTGGTAGAAAAAGCTTCTCCGGCCGAGAAAAACACTTTTGGTGCACCATGCAGGTACATTTGAGTTTCCCAGGCAAACGAAAGCAGTGACACCAAAGTTTCTAGTTTCTGTTTGTGTCTCCCCTGAGGAAGTTTCAGGCCAGCTATGTCTTTCAGTACTATCTCTTTTGGTATGGAATCTATTGCTGGACGTTTGGTAGAAAAGATTCTCCGGCCGAGAAAAACACTTTTGGTGCACCATGCAGGTACATTTGAGTTTCCCAGGCAAACGAAAGCAGTTACACCAAAGTTTCTAGTTTCTGTTTGTGTCTCCCCTGAGGAGGTTTCAGGCCAGCTATGTCTTTCAGTACTATCTCTTTTGGTTTGGAAGCTATTGCTGGACGTTTGGTAGAAAAGATTCTCCGGCCGAGAAAAACACTTTTGGTGCACCATGCAGGTACATTTGAGTTACCCAGGAAAACGAAAGCAGTTACACCAAAATTTCTAGTTTCTGTTTGTGTCTCCCCTGAGGAGGTTTCAGGCCAGCTATGTCTTTCAGTACTATCTCTATTGGTTTGGAAGATATTGCTGGACGTTTGGTAGAAAAGGCTTCTCCGGCCGAGAAAAACACTTTTGGTGCACCATGCAGGTACATTTGAGTTTCCCAGGCAAACGAAAGCAGTGACACCAAAGTTTCTAGTTTCTGTTTGTGTCTCCCCTGAGGAGGTTTCAGGCCAGCTATGTCTTTCAGTACTATCTCTTTTGGTTTGGAAGCTATTGCTGGACGTTTTGTAGAAAAAGCTTCTCCGGCCGAGAAAAACACTTTTGGTGCACCATGCAGGTACATTTGAGTTTCCCAGGCAAACGAAAGCAGTGACACCAAAGTTTCTAGTTTCTGTTTGTGTCTCCCCTGAGGAGGTTTCAGGCCAGCTATGTCTTTCAGTACTATCTCTTTTGGTTTGGAAGCTATTGCTGGACGTTTGGTAGAAAAAGCTTCTCCGACCGAGAAAAACACTTTTGGTGCACCATGCAGGTACATTTGAGTTTCCCAGGCAAACGAAAGCAGTTATACCAAAGTTTCTAGTTTCTGTTTGTGTCTCCCCTGAGGAGGATTCAAGCCAGCTATGTCTTTCAGTACTATCTCTTTTGGTTTGGAAGCTATTGCTGGACGTTTGGTAGAAAAAGCTTCTCCGGCCGAGAAAAACACTTTTGGTGCACCATGCAGGTACATTTGAGTTTCCCAGGCAAACGAAAGCAGTTATTCCAAATTTTCTAGTTTCTGTTTGTGTCTCCCCTGAGGAGGTTTCAGGCCAGCTATGTCTTTCAGTACTATCTCTTTTGGTTTGGAAGCTATTGCTGGACGTTTGGTAGAAAAAGCTGCTCCGGCCGAGAAAAAGACTTTTGGTGCACCATGCAGGTACATTTGAGTTTCCCAGGCAAACGAAAGCAGTGACACCAAAGTTTCTAGTTTCTGTTTGTCTCTCCCCTGAGGAGGTTTCAGGCCAGCAATGTCTTTCAGTACTATCTCTTTTGGTTTGGAAGCTATTGCTGGACGTTTGGTAGAAAAAGCTTCTCCGGCCGAGAAAAACACTTTTGGTGCACCATGCAGGTACATTTGAGTTTCCCAGGCAAACGAAAGCAGTGACACCAAAGTTTCTAGTTTCTGTTTGTGTCTCTCCTGAGGAGGTTTCAGGCCAGCTATGTCTTTCAGTACTATCTCTTTTGGTTTGGAAGCTATTGCTGGACGTTTGGTTGAAAAAGCTGCGCCGGCCGAGAGAAACACTTTTGGTGCACCATGCAGGTACATTTGAGTTTCCCAGGCAAACGAAAGCAGTGACACCAAAGTTTCTAGTTTCTGTTTGTGTCTCCCCTGAGGAGGTTTCAGGCCAGCTATGTCTTTCAGTACTATCTCTTTTGGTTTGGAAGCTATTGCTGGACGTTTGGTAGAAAAAGCTGCTCCGGCCGAGAAAAACACTTTTGGTGCACCATGCAGGTACATTTGAGTTTCCCAGGCAAACGAAAGCAGTGACACCAAAGTTTCTAGTTTCTGTTTGTGTCTCCCCTGAGGAGGTTTCAGGCCAGCTATGTCTTTCAGTACTATCTCTTTTGGTTTGGAAGCTATTGCTGGACGTTTGGTAGAAAAAGCTGCTCCGGCCGAGAAAAACACTTTTGGTGCACCATGCAGGTACATTTGAGTTTCCCAGGCAAACGAAAGCAGTGACACCAAAGTTTCTAGTTTCTGTTTGTGTCTCCCCTGAGGAGGTTTCAGGCCAGCTATGTCTTTCAGTACTATCTCTTTTGGTTTGGAAGCTATTGCTGGACGTTTGGTAGAAAAAGCTGCCCCGGCCGAGAAAAACACTTTTGGTGCACCATGCAGGTACATTTGAGTTTCCCAGGCAAACGAAAGCAGTGACACCAAAGTTTCTTGTTTCTGTTTGTGTCTCCCCTGAGGAGGTTTCAGGCCAGCTATGTCTTTCAGTACTATCTCTTTTGGTTTGGAAGCTATTGCTGGACGTTTGGTAGAAAAAGCTTCTCCGGCCGAGAAAAACACTTTTGATGTACCATGCAGGTACATTTGAGTTTCCCAGGCACACGAAAGCAGTGACACCAAAGTTTCTAGTTTCCGTTTGTGTCTCCCCTGAGGAGGATTCAGGCCAGCTATGTCTTTCAGTACTATCTCTTTTGGTTTGGAAGCTATTGCTGGACGTTTGGTAGAAAAAGCTGCACCGGCCGAGAAAAACACTTTTGGTGCACCATGCAGGTACATTTGAGTTTCCCAGGCAAACGAAAGCAGTGACACCAAAGTTTCTTGTTTCTGTTTGTGTCTCCCCTGAGGAGGTTTCAGGCCAGCTATGTCTTTCAGTACTATCTCTTTTGGTTTGGAAGCTATTGCTGGACTTTTGGTAGAAAAAGCTTCTCCGGCCGAGAAAAACACTTTTGGTGCACCATGCAGGTACATTTGAGTTTCCCAGGCAAACGAAAGCAGTGACACCAAAGTTTCTAGTTTCTGTTTGTGTCTCCCCTGAGGAAGTTTCAGGCCAGCAATGTCTTTCAGTACTATCTCTTTTGGTATGGAAGCTATTGCTGGAAGTTTGGCATGTTTGGTAGAAAAAGCTTCTCCGGCCGAGAAAAACACTTTTGGTGCAACATGCACGTACATTTGAGTTTCCCAGGCAAACGAAAGCAGTGACACCAAAGTTTCTAGTTTCTGTTTGTGTCTCCCCTGAGGAGGTTTCAGGCCAGCTATGTCTTTCAGTACTATCTCTTTTGGTTTGAAAGCTATTGCTGGACGTTTGATAGAAAAAATTCTCCGGCCGAGAAAAACACTTTTGGTGCACCATGCAGGTACATTTGAGTTTCCCAGGCAAACGAAAGCAGTGACACCAAAGTTTCTAGTTTCTGTTTGTGTCTCCCCTGAGGAGGATTCAGGCCAGCTATGTCTTTCAGTACTATCTCTTTTGGTTTGGAAGCTATTGCTGGACGTTTGGTAGAAAAAGCTTCTCCGGCCGAGAAAAACACTTTTGGTGCACCATGCAGGTACATTTGAGTTTCCCAGGCAAACGAAAGCAGTTACACCAAAGTTTCTAGTTTCTGTTTGTGTCTCCCCTGAGGAAGTTTCAGGCCAGCTATGTCTTTCAGTACTATCTCTTTTGGTATGGAAGCTATTGCTGGACGTTTGGCATGTTTGGTAGAAAAAGCTTCTCCGGCCGAGAAAAACACTTTTGGTGCACCATGCAGGTACATTTGAGTTTCCCAGGCAAACGAAAGCAGTGACACCAAAGTTTCTAGTTTCTGTTTGTGTCTCCCCTGAGGAGGTTTCAGGCCAGCTATGTCTTTCAGTACTATCTCTTTTGGTTTGGAAGCTATTGCTGGACGTTTGGTAGAAAAAGCTTCTCCGGCCGAGAAAAACACTTTTGGTGCACCATGCAGGTACATTTGAGTTTCCCAGGCAAACGAAAGCAGTGACACCAAAGTTTCTAGTTTCTGTTTGTGTCTCCCCTAAGGAGGTTTCAGGCCAGCTATGTCTTTCAGTACTATCTCTTTTGGTTTGGAAGCTATTGCTGGACGTTTTGTAGAATAAGCTGCCCCGGCCGAGAAAAACACTTTTGGTGCACCATGCAGGTACATTTGAGTTTCCCAGGCAAACGAAAGCAGTGACACCAAAGTTTCTAGTTTCTGTTTGTGTCTCCCCTGAGGAGGTTTCAGGCCAGCTATGTCTTTCAGTACTATCACTTTTGGTTTGGAAGCTATTGCTGGACGTTTGGTAGAAAAAGCTTCTCCGGCCGAGAAAAACACTTTTGGTGCACCATGCAGGTACATTTGAGTTTCCCAGGCAAACGAAAGCAGTGACACCAAAGTTTCTAGTTTCTGTTTGTGTCTCCTCTGAGGACGTTTCAGGCCAGCTATGTCTTTCAGTACTATCTCTTTTGGTTTGGAAGCTATTGCTGGACGTTTGGTAGAAAAGCTTCTCCGGCCGAGAAAAACACTTTTGGTGCACCATGCAGGTACATTTGAGTTACCCAGGCAAACGAAAGCAGTGACACCAAAGTTTCTAGTTTCTGTTTGTGTCTCCCCTGAGGAGGTTTCAGGCCAGCTATGTCTTTCAGTACTATCTCTTTTGGTTTGGAAGCTATTGCTGGACGTTTGGTAGGAAAAGCTTCTCCGGCCGAGAAAAACACTTTTGGTGCACCATGCAGGTACATTTGAGTTTCCCAGGCAAACGAAAGCAGTGACACCAAAGTTTCTTGTTTCTGTTTGTGTCTCCCCTGAGGAGGTTTCAGGCCAGCTATGTCTTTCAGTACTATCTCTTTTGGTTTGGAAGCTATTGCTGGACGTTTGGTAGAAAAAGCTTCTCCGGCCGAGAAAAACACTTTTGGTGCACCATGCAGGTACATTTGAGTTTCCCAGGCAAACGAAAGCAGTTACACCAAAGTTTCTAGTTTCTGTTTGTGTCTCCCCTGAGGAGGTTTCAGGCCAGCTATGTCTTTCAGTACTATCTCTTTTGGTTTGGAAGCTATTGCTGGACGTTTGGTAGAAAAAGCTGCTCCGGCCGAGAAAAACACTTTTGGTGCACCATGCAGGTACATTTGAGTTTCCCAGGCAAACGAAAGCAGTTACACCAAAGTTTCTAGTTTCTGTTTGTGTCTCCCCTGAGGAGGATTCAGGCCAGCTATGTCTTTCAGTACTATCTCTTTTGGTTTGGAAGCTATTGCTGGACGTTTGGTAGAAAAAGCTTCTCTGGCCGAGAAAAACACTTTTGGTGCACCATGCAGGTACATTTGAGTTTCCCAGGCAAACGAAAGCAGTGACACCAAAGTTTCTAGTTTCTGTTTGTGTCTCCCCTGAGGAGGTTTCAGGCCAGCAATGTCTTTCAGTACTATCTCTTTTGGTTTGGAAGCTATTGCTCGACGTTTGGTTGAGTAAGTTTCTCCGGCCGAGAAAAACACTTTTGGTGCACCATGCAGGTACATTTGAGTTTCCCAGGCAAACGAAAGCAGTTACTCCAAAGTTTCTAGTTTCTGTTTGTGTCTCCCCTGAGGAGGTTTCAGGCCAGCTATGTCTTTCAGTACTATCTCTTTTGGTTTGGAAGCTATTGCTGGACGTTTGGTAGAAAAAGCTTCTCCGGCCGAGAAAAACACTTTTGGTGCACCATGCAGTACATTTGAGTTTCCCAGGCAAACGAAAGCAGTGACACCAAAGTTTCTAGTTTCTGTTTGTCTCTCCCCTGAGGAGGTTTCAGGCCAGCAATGTCTTTCAGTACTATCTCTTTTGGTATGGAAGCTATTGCTGGACGTTTGGTAGAAAAAGCTTCTCCGGCCGAGAAAAACACTTTTGGTGCACCATGCAGGTACATTTGAGTTTCCCAGGCAAACGAAAGCAGTGACACCAAAGTTTCTAGTTTCTGTTTGTGTCTCCCCTGAGGAGGTTTCAGGCCAGCTATGTCTTTCAGTACTATCTCTTTTGGTTTGGAAGCTATTGCTGGACGTTTGGTAGAAAAAGCTGCTCCGGCCGAGAAAAACACTTTTGGTGCACCATGCAGGTACATTTGAGTTTCCCAGGCAAACGAAAGCAGTGACACCAAAGTTTCTTGTTTCTGTTTGTGTCTCCCCTGAGGAGGTTTCAGGCCAGCTATGTCTTTCAGTACTATCTCTTTTGGTTTGGAAGCTATTGCTGGACGTTTGGTAGAAAAAGCTTTTCTGACCTAGAAAAACACTTTTGGTGCACCATGCAGGTACATTTGAGTTTCCCAGGCAAACGAAAGCAGTTACACCAAAGTTTCTAGTTTCTGTTTGTGTCTCCCCTGAGGAGGTTTCAGGCCAGCTATGTCTTTCAGTACTATCTCTTTTGGTTTGGAAGCTATTGCTGGACGTTTGGTAGAAAAAGCTTCTCCGGCCGAGAAAAACACTTTTGGTGCACCATGCAGGTACATTTGAGTTACCCAGGCAAACGAAAGCAGTTACACCAAAGTTTCTAGTTTCTGTTTGTGTCTCCCCTGAGGAGGTTTCAGGCCAGCTATGTCTTTCAGTACTATCTCTTTTGGTTTGGAAGCTATTGCTGGACGTTTGGTAGAAAAAGCTTCTCCGGCCGAGAAAAACACTTTTGGTTCACCATGCAGGTACATTTGAGTTTCCCAGGCAAACGAAAGCAGTGACACCAAAGTTTCTAGTTTCTGTTTGTGTCTCCCCTGAGGACGTTTCAGGCCAGCTATGTCTTTCAGTACTATCTCTTTTGGTTTGGAAGCTATTGCTGGACGTTTGGTTGAGTAAGCTTCTCCGGCCGAGAAAAACACTTTTGGTGCACCATGCAGGTACATTTGAGTTTCCCAGGCAAACGAAAGCAGTTACTCCAAATTTTCTAGTTTCTGTTTGTGTCTCCCCTGAGGAGGTTTCAGGCCAGCTATGTCTTTCAGTACTATCTCTTTTGGTTTGGAAGCTATTGCTGGACGTTTGGTAGAAAAAGCTTCTCCGGCCGAGAAAAACACTTTTGGTGCACCATGCAGGTACATTTGAGTTTCCCAGGGAAACGAAAGCAGTGACACTAAAGTTTCTAGTTTCTGTTTGTCTCTCCCCTGAGGAGGTTTCAGGCCAGCAATGTCTTTCAGTACTATCTCTTTTGGTATGGAAGCTATTGCTGGACGTTTGGTAGAAAAAGCTTCTCCGGCCGAGAAAAACACTTTTGGTGCACCATGCAGGTACATTTGAGTTTCCCAGGCAAACGAAAGCAGTGACACCAAAGTTTCTAGTTTCTGTTTGTGTCTCCCCTGAGGAGGTTTCAGGCCAGCTATGTCTTTCAGTACTATCTCTTTTGGTTTGGAAGCTATTGCTGGACGTTTGGTAGAAAAAGCTTCTCCGGCCGAGAGAAACACTTTTGGTGCACCATGCAGGTACATTTGAGTTTCCCAGGCACACGAAAGCAGTTACACCAAAGATTCTAGTTTCTGTTTGTGTCTCCCCTGAGGAGGTTTCAGGTCAGCTATGTCTTTCAGTACTATCTCTTTTGGTTTGGAAGCTATTGCTGGACGATTGGTAGAAAAAGCTGCCCCGGCCGAGAAAAACACTTTTGGTGCACCATGCAGGTACATTTGAGTTTCCCAGGCAAACGAAAGCAGTGACACCAAAGTTTCTAGTTTCTGTTTGTGTCTCCCCTGAGGAGGTTTCAGGCCAGCTATGTCTTTCAGTACTATCTCTTTTGGTTTGGAAGCTATTGCTGGACGTTTGGTAGAAAAAGCTTCTCCGGCCGAGAGAAACACTTTTGGTGCACCATGCAGGTACATTTGAGTTTCCCAGGCAAACGAAAGCAGTGACACCAAAGTTTCTAGTTTCTGTTTGTGTCTCCCCTGAGGAGGTTTCAGGCCAGCAATGTCTTTCAGTACTATCTCTTTTGGTTTGGAAGCTATTGCTCGACGTTTGGTTGAGTAAGCTGCCCCGGCCGAGAAAAACACTTTTGGTGCACCATGCAGGTACATTTGAGTTTCCCAGGCAAACGAAAGCAGTGACACCAAAGTTTCTAGTTTCTGTTTGTGTCTCCCCTGAGGAGGTTTCAGGCCAGCTATGTCTTTCAGTACTATCTCTTTTGGTTTGGAAGCTATTGCTGGACGTTTGGTAGAAAAAGCTGCCCCGGCCGAGAAAAACACTTTTGGTGCACCATGCAGGTACATTTGAGTTTCCCAGGCAAACGAAAGCAGTGACACCAAAGTTTCTTGTTTCTGTTTGTCTCTCCCCTGAGGAGGATTCAGGCCAGCTATGTCTTTCAGTACTATCTCTTTTGGTTTGGAAGCTATTGCTGGACGTTTGGTAGAAAAAGCTGCTCCGGCCGAGAAAAACACTTTTGGTGCACCATGCAGGTACATTTGAGTTTCCCAGGAAAACGAAAGCAGTGACACCAAAGTTTCTAGTTTCTGTTTGTGTCTCCCCTGAGGAGGTTTCAGGCCAGCTATGTCTTTCAGTACTATCTCTTTTGGTTTGGAAGCTATTGCTGGACGTTTGGTAGAAAAAGCTTCTCCGGCCGAGAAAAACACTTTTGGTGCACCATGCAGGTACATTTGAGTTTCCCAGGCAAACGAAAGCAGTGACACCAAAGTTTCTAGTTTCTGTTTGTGTCTCCCCTGAGGAGGTTTCAGGCCAGCTATGTCTTTCAGTACTATCTCTTTTGGTTTGGAAGCTATTGCTGGACGTTTGGTAGAAAAAGCTTCTCCGGCCGAGAAAAACACTTTTGATGTACCATGCAGGTACATTTGAGTTTCCCAGGCACACGAAAGCAGTTACACCAAAGATTCTAGTTTCTGTTTGTGTCTCCCCTGAGGAGGTTTCAGGTCAGCTATGTCTTTCAGTACTATCTCTTTTGGTTTGGAAGCTATTGCTGGACGATTGGTAGAAAAAGCTGCCCCGGCCGAGAAAAACACTTTTGGTGCACCATGCAGGTACATTTGAGTTTCCCAGGCAAACGAAAGCAGTGACACCAAAGTTTCTTGTTTCTGTTTGTGTTTCCCCTGAGGAGGTTTCAGGCCAGCTATGTCTTTCAGTACTATCTCTTTTGGTTTGGAAGCTATTGCTGGACGTTTGGTAGAAAAAGCTGCTCCGGCCGAGAAAAACACTTTTGGTGCACCATGCAGGTACATTTGAGTTTCCCAGGCAAACCAAAGCAGTTACACCAAAATTTCTAGTTTCTGTTTGTGTCTCCCCTGAGGAGGTTTCAGGCCAGCTATGTCTTTCAGTACTATCTCTTTTGGTTTGGAAGCTATTGCTGGACGTTTGGTAGAAAAAGCTGCCCCGGCCGAGAAAAACACTTTTGGTGCACCATGCAGGTACATTTGAGTTTCCCAGGCAAACGAAAGCAGTGACACCAAAGTTTCTAGTTTCTGTTTGTGTCTCCCCTGAGGAGGTTTCAGGCCAGCTAAGTCTTTCAGTACTATCTCTTTTGGTTTGGAAGCTATTGCTGGACGTTTGGTAGAAAAAGCTGCCCCGGCCGAGAAAAACACTTTTGGTGCACCATGCAGGTACATTTGAGTTTCCCAGGCAAACGGAAGCAGTGACACCAAAGTTTCTAGTTTCTGTTTGTGTCTCCCCTGAGGAGGTTTCAGGCCAGCTATGTCTTTCAGTACTATCACTTTTGGTTTGGAAGCTATTGCTGGACGTTTGGTAGAAAAAGCTGCTCTGGCCGAGAAAAACACTTTTGGTGCACCATGCAGGTACATTTGAGTTTCCCAGGCAAACGAAAGCAGTGACACCAAAGTTTCTAGTTTCTGTTTGTGTCTCCCCTGAGGAGGTTTCAGGCCAGCATTGTCTTTCAGTACTATCTCTTTTGGTTTGGAAGCTATTGCTCGACGTTTGGTTGAGTAAGCTTCTCCGGCCGAGAAAAACACTTTTGGTGCACCATGCAGGTACATTTGAGTTTCCCA
Source organism: Laterallus jamaicensis coturniculus (assembly GCA_022605575.1). Taxonomy (NCBI): domain Eukaryota; kingdom Metazoa; phylum Chordata; class Aves; order Gruiformes; family Rallidae; genus Laterallus; species Laterallus jamaicensis. The sequence goes on from JAKCOX010000003.1 coordinate 84,394,902, forward strand.
GGCAAACGAAAGCAGTTACTCAAAGTTTCTAGTTTCTGTTTGTGTCTCCCCTGAGGAGGTTTGAGGCCAGCTATGTCTTTCAGTACTATCTCTTTTGGTTTGGAAGCTATTGCTGGACGTTTGGTAGAAAAAGCTTCTCCGGCCGAGAAAAACACTTTTGGTGCACCATGCAGGTACATTTGAGTTTCCCAGGCAAACGAAAGCAGTGACACCAAAGTTTCTAGTTTCTGTTTGTCTCTCCCCTGAGGAGGTTTCAGGCCAGCAATGTCTTTCAGTAGTATCTCTTTTGGTATGGAAGATATTGCTGGACGTTTGGTAGAAAAAGCTTCTCCGGCCGAGAAAAACACTTTTGGTGCACCATGCAGGTACATTTGAGTTTCCCAGGCAAACGGAAGCAGTGACACCAAAGTTTCTAGTTTCTGTTTGTGTCTCCCCTGAGGAGGTTTCAGGCCAGCTATGTCTTTCAGTACTATCTCTTTTGGTTTGGAAGCTATTGCTCGACGTTTGGTAGAAAAAGCTTCTCCGGCCGAGAAAAACACTTTTGGTGCACCATGCAGGTACATTTGAGTTTCCCAGGCAAACGAAAGCAGTGACACCAAAGTTTCTTGTTTCTGTTTGTGTCTCCCCTGAGGAGGTTTCAGGCCAGCTATGTCTTTCAGTACTATCTCTTTTGGTTTGGAAGCTATTGCTGGACGTTTGGTAGAAAAAGCTGCTCCGGCCGAGAAAAACACTTTTGGTGCACCATGCAGGTACATTTGAGTTTCCCAGGCAAACCAAAGCAGTTACACCAAAATTTCTAGTTTCTGTTTGTGTCTCCCCTGAGGAGGTTTCAGGCCAGCTATGTCTTTCAGTACTATCTCTTTTGGTTTGGAAGCTATTGCTGGACGTTTGGTAGAAAAAGCTGCCCCGGCCGAGAAAAACACTTTTGGTGCACCATGCAGGTACATTTGAGTTTCCCAGGCAAACGAAAGCAGTGACACCAAAGTTTCTAGTTTCTGTTTGTGTCTCCCCTGAGGAGGTTTCAGGCCAGCTAAGTCTTTCAGTACTATCTCTTTTGGTTTGGAAGCTATTGCTGGACGTTTGGTAGAAAAAGCTGCCCCGGCCGAGAAAAACACTTTTGGTGCACCATGCAGGTACATTTGAGTTTCCCAGGCAAACGGAAGCAGTGACACCAAAGTTTCTAGTTTCTGTTTGTGTCTCCCCTGAGGAGGTTTCAGGCCAGCTATGTCTTTCAGTACTATCATTTTTGGTTTGGAAGCTATTGCTGGACGTTTGGTAGAAAAAGCTGCTCTGGCCGAGAAAAACACTTTTGGTGCACCATGCAGGTACATTTGAGTTTCCCAGGCAAACGAAAGCAGTGACACCAAAGTTTCTAGTTTCTGTTTGTGTCTCCCCTGAGGAGGTTTCAGGCCAGCAATGTCTTTCAGTACTATCTCTTTTGGTTTGGAAGCTATTGCTCGACGTTTGGTTGAGTAAGCTTCTCCGGCCGAGAAAAACACTTTTGGTGCACCATGCAGGTACATTTGAGTTTCCCAGGCAAACGAAAGCAGTTACTCCAAAGTTTCTAGTTTCTGTTTGTGTCTCCCCTGAGGAGGTTTCAGGCCAGCTATGTCTTTCAGTACTATCTCTTTTGGTTTGGAAGCTATTGCTGGACGTTTGGTAGAAAAAGCTTCTCCGGCCGAGAAAAACACTTTTGGTGCACCATGCAGGTACATTTGAGTTTCCCAGGGAAACGAAAGCAGTGACACCAAAGTTTCTAGTTTCTGTTTGTCTCTCCCCTGAGGAGGTTTCAGGCCAGCAATGTCTTTCAGTACTATCTCTTTTGGTATGGAAGATATTGCTGGACGTTTGGTAGAAAAAGCTTCTCCGGCCGAGAAAAACACTTTTGGTGCACCATGCAGGTACATTTGAGTTTCCCAGGCAAACGAAAGCAGTGACACCAAAGTTTCTAGTTTCTGTTTGTGTCTCCCCTGAGGAGGTTTCAGGCCAGCTATGTCTTTCAGTACTATCTCTTTTGGTTTGGAAGCTATTGCTGGACGTTTGGTAGAAAAAGCTTCTCCGGCCGAGAAAAACACTTTTGATGTACCATGCAGGTACATTTGAGTTTCCCAGGCACACGAAAGCAGTTACACCAAAGATTCTAGTTTCTGTTTGTGTCTCCCCTGAGGAGGTTTCAGGTCAGCTATGTCTTTCAGTACTATCTCTTTTGGTTTGGAAGCTATTGCTGGACGATTGGTAGAAAAAGCTGCCCCGGCCGAGAAAAACACTTTTGGTGCACCATGCAGGTACATTTGAGTTTCCCAGGCAAACGAAAGCAGTGACACCAAAGTTTCTAGTTTCTGTTTGTGTCTCCCCTGAGGAGGTTTCAGGCCAGCTATGTCTTTCAGTACTATCTCTTTTGGTTTGGAAGCTATTGCTGGACGTTTGGTAGAAAAAGCTGCTCCGGCCGAGAAAAACACTTTTGGTGCACCATGCAGGTACATTTGAGTTTCCCAGGCAAACCAAAGCAGTTACACCAAAATTTCTAGTTTCTGTTTGTGTCTCCCCTGAGGAGGTTTCAGGCCAGCTATGTCTTTCAGTACTATCTCTTTTGGTTTGGAAGCTATTGCTGGACGTTTGGTAGAAAAAGCTGCCCCGGCCGAGAAAAACACTTTTGGTGCACCATGCAGGTACATTTGAGTTTCCCAGGCAAACGAAAGCAGTGACACCAAAGTTTCTAGTTTCTGTTTGTGTCTCCCCTGAGGAGGTTTCAGGCCAGCTAAGTCTTTCAGTACTATCTCTTTTGGTTTGGAAGCTATTGCTGGACGTTTGGTAGAAAAAGCTGCCCCGGCCGAGAAAAACACTTTTGGTGCACCATGCAGGTACATTTGAGTTTCCCAGGCAAACGGAAGCAGTGACACCAAAGTTTCTAGTTTCTGTTTGTGTCTCCCCTGAGGAGGTTTCAGGCCAGCTATGTCTTTCAGTACTATCACTTTTGGTTTGGAAGCTATTGCTGGACGTTTGGTAGAAAAAGCTGCTCTGGCCGAGAAAAACACTTTTGGTGCACCATGCAGGTACATTTGAGTTTCCCAGGCAAACGAAAGCAGTGACACCAAAGTTTCTAGTTTCTGTTTGTGTCTCCCCTGAGGAGGTTTCAGGCCAGCAATGTCTTTCAGTACTATCTCTTTTGGTTTGGAAGCTATTGCTCGACGTTTGGTTGAGTAAGCTTCTCCGGCCGAGAAAAACACTTTTGGTGCACCATGCAGGTACATTTGAGTTTCCCAGGCAAACGAAAGCAGTTACTCCAAAGTTTCTAGTTTCTGTTTGTGTCTCCCCTGAGGAGGTTTCAGGCCAGCTATGTCTTTCAGTACTATCTCTTTTGGTTTGGAAGCTATTGCTGGACGTTTGGTAGAAAAAGCTTCTCCGGCCGAGAAAAACACTTTTGGTGCACCATGCAGGTACATTTGAGTTTCCCAGGCAAACGAAAGCAGTGACACCAAAGTTTCTAGTTTCTGTTTGTCTCTCCCCTGAGGAGGTTTCAGGCCAGCAATGTCTTTCAGTAGTATCTCTTTTGGTATGGAAGATATTGCTGGACGTTTGGTAGAAAAAGCTTCTCCGGCCGAGAAAAACACTTTTGGTGCACCATGCAGGTACATTTGAGTTTCCCAGGCAAACGGAAGCAGTGACACCAAAGTTTCTAGTTTCTGTTTGTGTCTCCCCTGAGGAGGTTTCAGGCCAGCTATGTCTTTCAGTACTATCTCTTTTGGTTTGGAAGCTATTGCTCGACGTTTGGTAGAAAAAGCTTCTCCGGCCGAGAAAAACACTTTTGGTGCACCATGCAGGTACATTTGAGTTTCCCAGGCAAACGAAAGCAGTGACACCAAAGTTTCTTGTTTCTGTTTGTGTCTCCCCTGAGGAGGTTTCAGGCCAGCTATGTCTTTCAGTACTATCTCTTTTGGTTTGGAAGCTATTGCTGGACGTTTGGTAGAAAAAGCTGCTCCGGCCGAGAAAAACACTTTTGGTGCACCATGCAGGTACATTTGAGTTTCCCAGGCAAACCAAAGCAGTTACACCAAAATTTCTAGTTTCTGTTTGTGTCTCCCCTGAGGAGGTTTCAGGCCAGCTATGTCTTTCAGTACTATCTCTTTTGGTTTGGAAGCTATTGCTGGACGTTTGGTAGAAAAAGCTGCCCCGGCCGAGAAAAACACTTTTGGTGCACCATGCAGGTACATTTGAGTTTCCCAGGCAAACGAAAGCAGTGACACCAAAGTTTCTAGTTTCTGTTTGTGTCTCCCCTGAGGAGGTTTCAGGCCAGCTAAGTCTTTCAGTACTATCTCTTTTGGTTTGGAAGCTATTGCTGGACGTTTGGTAGAAAAAGCTGCCCCGGCCGAGAAAAACACTTTTGGTGCACCATGCAGGTACATTTGAGTTTCCCAGGCAAACGGAAGCAGTGACACCAAAGTTTCTAGTTTCTGTTTGTGTCTCCCCTGAGGAGGTTTCAGGCCAGCTATGTCTTTCAGTACTATCACTTTTGGTTTGGAAGCTATTGCTGGACGTTTGGTAGAAAAAGCTGCTCTGGCCGAGAAAAACACTTTTGGTGCACCATGCAGGTACATTTGAGTTTCCCAGGCAAACGAAAGCAGTGACACCAAAGTTTCTAGTTTCTGTTTGTGTCTCCCCTGAGGAGGTTTCAGGCCAGCAATGTCTTTCAGTACTATCTCTTTTGGTTTGGAAGCTATTGCTCGACGTTTGGTTGAGTAAGCTTCTCCGGCCGAGAAAAACACTTTTGGTGCACCATGCAGGTACATTTGAGTTTCCCAGGCAAACGAAAGCAGTTACTCCAAAGTTTCTAGTTTCTGTTTGTGTCTCCCCTGAGGAGGTTTCAGGCCAGCTATGTCTTTCAGTACTATCTCTTTTGGTTTGGAAGCTATTGCTGGACGTTTGGTAGAAAAAGCTGCCCCGGCCGAGAAAAACACTTTTGGTGCACCATGCAGGTACATTTGAGTTTCCCAGGGAAACGAAAGCAGTGACACCAAAGTTTCTAGTTTCTGTTTGTCTCTCCCCTGAGGAGGTTTCAGGCCAGCAATGTCTTTCAGTACTATCTCTTTTGGTATGGAAGATATTGCTGGACGTTTGGTAGAAAAAGCTTCTCCGGCCGAGAAAAACACTTTTGGTGCACCATGCAGGTACATTTGAGTTTCCCAGGCAAACGAAAGCAGTGACACCAAAGTTTCTAGTTTCTGTTTGTGTCTCCCCTGAGGAGGTTTCAGGCCAGCTATGTCTTTCAGTACTATCTCTTTTGGTTTGGAAGCTATTGCTGGACGTTTGGTAGAAAAAGCTTCTCCGGCCGAGAGAAACACTTTTGGTGCACCATGCAGGTACATTTGAGTTTCCCAGGCAAACGAAAGCAGTGACACCAAAGTTTCTTGTTTCTGTTTGTGTCTCCCCTGAGGAGGTTTCAGGCCAGCTATGTCTTTCAGTACTATCTCTTTTGGTTTGGAAGCTATTGCTGGACGTTTGGTAGAAAAAGCTTCTCTGACCGAGAAAAACACTTTTGGTGCACCATGCAGGTACATTTGAGTTTCCCAGGCAAACGAAAGCAGTTACACCAAAGTTTCTAGTTTCTGTTTGTGTCTCCCCTGAGGAGGTTTCAGGCCAGCTATGTCTTTCAGTACTATCTCTTTTGGTTTGGAAGCTATTGCTGGACGTTTGGTAGAAAAAGCTGCTCCGGCCGAGAAAAACACTTTTGGTGCACCATGCAGGTACATTTGAGTTACCCAGGCAAACGAAAGCAGTTACACCAAAGTTTCTAGTTTCTGTTTGTGTCTCCCCTGAGGAGGTTTCAGGCCAGCTATGTCTTTCAGTACTATCTCTTTTGGTTTGGAAGCTATTGCTGGACGTTTGGTAGAAAAAGCTTCTCCGGCCGAGAAAAACACTTTTGGTGCACCATGCAGGTACATTTGAGTTTCCCAGGCAAACGAAAGCAGTGACACCAAAGTTTCTAGTTTCTGTTTGTGTCTCCCCTGAGGAGGTTTCAGGCCAGCTATGTCTTTCAGTACTATCTCTTTTGGTTTGGAAGCTATTGCTGGACGTTTGGTTGAGTTAGCTTCTCCGGCCGAGAAAAACACTTTTGGTGCACCATGCAGGTACATTTGAGTTTCCCAGGCAAACGAAAGCAGTTACTCAAATTTTCTAGTTTCTGTTTGTGTCTCCCCTGAGGAGGTTTCAGGCCAGCTATGTCTTTCAGTACTATCTCTTTTGGTTTGGAAGCTATTGCTGGACGTTTGGTAGAAAAAGCTTCTCCGGCCGAGAGAAACACTTTTGGTGCACCATGCAGGTACATTTGAGTTTCCCAGGGAAACGAAAGCAGTGACACTAAAGTTTCTAGTTTCTGTTTGTCTCTCCCCTGAGGAGGTTTCAGGCCAGCAATGTCTTTCAGTACTATCTCTTTTGGTATGGAAGCTATTGCTGGACGTTTGGTAGAAAAAGCTTCTCCGGCCGAGAAAAACACTTTTGGTGCACCATGCAGGTACATTTGAGTTTCCCAGGCAAACGAAAGCAGTGACACCAAAGTTTCTAGTTTCTGTTTGTGTCTCCCCTGAGGAGGTTTCAGGCCAGCTATGTCTTTCAGTACTATCTCTTTTGGTTTGGAAGCTATTGCTGGACGTTTGGTAGAAAAAGCTTCTCCGGCCGAGAGAAACACTTTTGGTGCACCATGCAGGTACATTTGAGTTTCCCAGGCAAACGAAAGCAGTGACACCAAAGTTTCTAGTTTCTGTTTGTGTCTCCCCTGAGGAGGTTTCAGGCCAGCTATGTCTTTCAGTACTATCTCTTTTGGTTTGGAAGCTATTGCTGGACGTTTGGTAGAAAAAGCTGCCCCGGCCGAGAAAAACACTTTTGGTGCACCATGCAGGTACATTTGAGTTTCCCAGGCAAACGAAAGCAGTGACACCAAAGTTTCTAGTTTCTGTTTGTGTCTCCCCTGAGGAGGTTTCAGGCCAGCTATGTCTTTCAGTACTATCTCTTTTGGTTTGGAAGCTATTGCTGGACGTTTGGTAGAAAAAGCTTCTCCGGCCGAGAAAAACACTTTTGGTGCACCATGCAGGTACATTTGAGTTTCCCAGGCAAACGAAAGCAGTGACACCAAAGTTTCTAGTTTCTGTTTGTGTCTCCCCTGAGGAGGTTTCAGGCCAGCTATGTCTTTAGTACTATCTCTTTTCGTTTGGAAGCTATTGCTGGACGTTTGGTAGAAAAAGCTTCTCCGGCCGAGAAAAACACTTTTGATGTACCATGCAGGTACATTTGAGTTTCCCAGGCACACGAAAGCAGTTACACCAAAGATTCTAGTTTCTGTTTGTGTCTCCCCTGAGGAGGTTTCAGGCCAGCTATGTCTTTCAGTACTATCTCTTTTGGTTTGGAAGCTATTGCTGGACGTTTGGTAGAAAAAACTTCAATGGCCGAGAAAAACACTTTTGGTGCACCATGCAGGTACATTTGAGTTTCCCAGGCAAACGAAAGCAGTTACACCAAAGTTTCTAGTTTCTGTTTGTGTCTCCCCTGAGGAGGTTTCAGGCCAGCTATGTCTTTCAGTACTATCTCTTTTGGTTTGGAAGCTATTGCTGGACGTTTGGTAGAAAAAGCTTCTCCGGCCGAGAAAAACACTTTTGGTGCACCATGCAGGTACATTTGAGTTTCCCAGGCAAACGAAAGCAGTGACACCAAAGTTTCTAGTTTCTGTTTGTGTCTCCCCTGAGGAAGTTTCAGGCCAGCTATGTCTTTCAGTACTATCTCTTTTGGTATGGAATCTATTGCTGGACGTTTGGTAGAAAAGCTTCTCCGGCCAAGAAAAACACTTTTGGTGCACCATGCAGGTACATTTGAGTTTCCCAGGCAAACGAAAGCAGTTACACCAAAGTTTCTAGTTTCTGTTTGTGTCTCCCCTGAGGAGGTTTCAGGCCAGCTATGTCTTTCAGTACTATCTCTTTTGGTTTGGAAGCTATTGCTGGACGTTTGGTAGAAAAGATTCTCCGGCCGAGAAAAACACTTTTGGTGCACCATGCAGGTACATTTGAGTTACCCAGGCAAACGAAAGCAGTTACACCAAAATTTCTAGTTTCTGTTTGTGTCTCCCCTGAGGAGGTTTCAGGCCAGCTATGTCTTTCAGTACTATCACTTTTGGTTTGGAAGCTATTGCTGGACGTTTGGTAGAAAAAGCTGCTCTGGCCGAGAAAAACACTTTTGGTGCACCATGCAGGTACATTTGAGTTTCCCAGGCAAACGAAAGCAGTGACACCAAAGTTTCTAGTTTCTGTTTGTGTCTCCCCTGAGGAAGTTTCAGGCCAGCTATGTCTTTCAGTACTATCTCTTTTGGTATGGAAGCTATTGCTGGAAGTTTGGCATGTTTGGCAGAAAAAGCTGTGCCGGCGGAGAAAAACACTTTTGGTGCACCATGCAGGTACATTTGAGTTTCCCAGGCAAACGAAAGCAGTGACACCAAAGTTTCTAGTTTCTCTTTGTGTCTCCCCTGAGGAGGTTTCAGGCCAGCTATGTCTTTCAGTACTATCTCTTTTGGTTTGGAAGCTATTGCTGGACGTTTGGTAGAAAAAGCTTCTCCGGCCGAGAAAAACACTTTTCGTGCACCATGCAGGTACATTTGAGTTTCCCAGGCAAACGAAAGCAGTGACACCAAAGTTTCTAGTTTCTGTTTGTGTCTCCCCTGGGGAGGATTCAGGCCAGCTATGTCTTTCAGTACTATCTCTTTTGGTTTGGAAGCTATTGCTGGACGTTTGGTAGAAAAAGCTTCTCCGGCCGAGAGAAACACTTTTGGTGCACCATGCAGGTACATTTGAGTTTCCCAGGCAAACGAAAGCAGTGACACCAAAGTTTCTAGTTTCTGTTTGTGTCTCCCCTGAGGAAGTTTCAGGCCAGCTATGTCTTTCAGTACTATCTCTTTTGGTATGGAATCTATTGCTGGACGTTTGGTAGAAAAGCTTCTCCGGCCGAGAAAAACACTTTTGGTGCACCATGCAGGTACATTTGAGTTTCCCAGGCAAACGAAAGCAGTTACACCAAAGTTTCTAGTTTCTGTTTGTGTCTCCCCTGAGGAGGTTTCAGGCCAGCTATGTCTTTCAGTACTATCTCTTTTGGTTTGGAAGCTATTGCTGGACGTTTGGTTGAGTTAGCTTCTCCGGCCGAGAAAAACACTTTTGGTGCACCATGCAGGTACATTTGAGTTTCCCAGGCAAACGAAAGCAGTTACTCAAATTTTCTAGTTTCTGTTTGTGTCTCCCCTGAGGAGGTTTCAGGCCAGCTATGTCTTTCAGTACTATCTCTTTTGGTTTGGAAGCTATTGCTGGACGTTTGGTAGAAAAAGCTTCTCCGGCCGAGAAAAACACTTTTGGTGCACCATGCAGGTACATTTGAGTTTCCCAGGCAAACGAAAGCAGTGACACCAAAGTTTCTAGTTTCTGTTTGTGTCTCCCCTGAGGAAGTTTCAGGCCAGCTATGTCTTTCAGTACTATCTCTTTTGGTATGGAAGCTATTGCTGGAAGTTTGGCATGTTTGGCAGAAAAAGCTGTGCCGGCGGAGAAAAACACTTTTGGTGCACCATGCAGGTACATTTGAGTTTCCCAGGCAAACGAAAGCAGTGACACCAAAGTTTCTAGTTTCTCTTTGTGTCTCCCCTGAGGAGGTTTCAGGCCAGCTATGTCTTTCAGTACTATCTCTTTTGGTTTGGAAGCTATTGCTGGACGTTTGGTAGAAAAAGCTTCTCCGGCCGAGAAAAACACTTTTCGTGCACCATGCAGGTACATTTGAGTTTCCCAGGCAAACGAAAGCAGTGACACCAAAGTTTCTAGTTTCTGTTTGTGTCTCCCCTGGGGAGGATTCAGGCCAGCTATGTCTTTCAGTACTATCTCTTTTGGTTTGGAAGCTATTGCTGGACGTTTGGTAGAAAAAGCTTCTCCGGCCGAGAGAAACACTTTTGGTGCACCATGCAGGTACATTTGAGTTTCCCAGGCAAACGAAAGCAGTGACACCAAAGTTTCTAGTTTCTGTTTGTGTCTCCCCTGAGGAAGTTTCAGGCCAGCTATGTCTTTCAGTACTATCTCTTTTGGTATGGAATCTATTGCTGGACGTTTGGTAGAAAAGCTTCTCCGGCCGAGAAAAACACTTTTGGTGCACCATGCAGGTACATTTGAGTTTCCCAGGCAAACGAAAGCAGTTACACCAAAGTTTCTAGTTTCTGTTTGTGTCTCCCCTGAGGAGGTTTCAGGCCAGCTATGTCTTTCAGTACTATCTCTTTTGGTTTGGAAGCTATTGCTGGACGTTTGGTTGAGTTAGCTTCTCCGGCCGAGAAAAACACTTTTGGTGCACCATGCAGGTACATTTGAGTTTCCCAGGCAAACGAAAGCAGTTACTCAAATTTTCTAGTTTCTGTTTGTGTCTCCCCTGAGGAGGTTTCAGGCCAGCTATGTCTTTCAGTACTATCTCTTTTGGTTTGGAAGCTATTGCTGGACGTTTGGTAGAAAAAGCTTCTCCGGCCGAGAAAAACACTTTTGGTGCACCATGCAGGTACATTTGAGTTTCCCAGGGAAACGAAAGCAGTGACACTAAAGTTTCTAGTTTCTGTTTGTCTCTCCCCTGAGGAGGTTTCAGGCCAGCAATGTCTTTCAGTACTATCTCTTTTGGTATGGAAGCTATTGCTGGACGTTTGGTAGAAAAAGCTTCTCCGGCCGAGAAAAACACTTTTGGTGCACCATGCAGGTACATTTGAGTTTCCCAGGCAAACGAAAGCAGTGACACCAAAGTTTCTAGTTTCTGTTTGTGTCTCCCCTGAGGAGGTTTCAGGCCAGCTATGTCTTTCAGTACTATCTCTTTTGGTTTGGAAGCTATTGCTGGACGTTTGGTAGAAAAAGCTTCTCCGGCCGAGAGAAACACTTTTGGTGCACCATGCAGGTACATTTGAGTTTCCCAGGCAAACGAAAGCAGTGACACCAAAGTTTCTAGTTTCTGTTTGTGTCTCCCCTGAGGAGGTTTCAGGCCAGCTATGTCTTTCAGTACTATCTCTTTTGGTTTGGAAGCTATTGCTGGACGTTTGGTAGAAAAAGCTGCCCCGGCCGAGAAAAACACTTTTGGTGCACCATGCAGGTACATTTGAGTTTCCCAGGCAAACGAAAGCAGTGACACCAAAGTTTCTAGTTTCTGTTTGTGTCTCCCCTGAGGAGGTTTCAGGCCAGCTATGTCTTTCAGTACTATCTCTTTTGGTTTGGAAGCTATTGCTGGACGTTTGGTAGAAAAAGCTTCTCCGGCCGAGAAAAACACTTTTGGTGCACCATGCAGGTACATTTGAGTTTCCCAGGCAAACGAAAGCAGTTACACCAAAGTTTCTAGTTTCTGTTTGTGTCTCCCCTGAGGAGGTTTCAGGCCAGCTATGTCTTTAGTACTATCTCTTTTCGTTTGGAAGCTATTGCTGGACGTTTGGTAGAAAAAGCTTCTCCGGCCGAGAAAAACACTTTTGGTGCACCATGCAGGTACATTTGAGTTTCCCAGGCAAACGAAAGCAGTGACACCAAAGTTTCTAGTTTCTGTTTGTGTCTCCCCTGAGGAAGTTTCAGGCCAGCTATGTCTTTCAGTACTATCTCTTTTGGTATGGAATCTATTGCTGGACGTTTGGTAGAAAAGCTTCTCCGGCCGAGAAAAACACTTTTGGTGCACCATGCAGGTACATTTGAGTTTCCCAGGCAAACGAAAGCAGTTACACCAAAGTTTCTAGTTTCTGTTTGTGTCTCCCCTGAGGAGGTTTCAGGCCAGCTATGTCTTTCAGTACTATCTCTTTTGGTTTGGAAGCTATTGCTGGACGTTTGGTAGAAAAGATTCTCCGGCCGAGAAAAACACTTTTGGTGCACCATGCAGGTACATTTGAGTTACCCAGGCAAACGAAAGCAGTTACACCAAAATTTCTAGTTTCTGTTTGTGTCTCCCCTGAGGAGGTTTCAGGCCAGCTATGTCTTTCAGTACTATCACTTTTGGTTTGGAAGCTATTGCTGGACGTTTGGTAGAAAAAGCTGCTCTGGCCGAGAAAAACACTTTTGGTGCACCATGCAGGTACATTTGAGTTTCCCAGGCAAACGAAAGAAGTGACACCAAAGTTTCTAGTTTCTGTTTGTGTCTCCCCTGAGGAAGTTTCAGGCCAGCTATGTCTTTCAGTACTATCTCTTTTGGTATGGAAGCTATTGCTGGAAGTTTGGCATGTTTGGCAGAAAAAGCTGTGCCGGCGGAGAAAAACACTTTTGGTGCACCATGCAGGTACATTTGAGTTTCCCAGGCAAACGAAAGCAGTGACACCAAAGTTTCTAGTTTCTCTTTGTGTCTCCCCTGAGGAGGTTTCAGGCCAGCTATGTCTTTCAGTACTATCTCTTTTGGTTTGGAAGCTATTGCTGGACGTTTGGTAGAAAAAGCTTCTCCGGCCGAGAAAAACACTTTTCGTGCACCATGCAGGTACATTTGAGTTTCCCAGGCAAACGAAAGCAGTGACACCAAAGTTTCTAGTTTCTGTTTGTGTCTCCCCTGGGGAGGATTCAGGCCAGCTATGTCTTTCAGTACTATCTCTTTTGGTTTGGAAGCTATTGCTGGACGTTTGGTAGAAAAAGCTTCTCCGGCCGAGAGAAACACTTTTGGTGCACCATGCAGGTACATTTGAGTTTCCCAGGCAAACGAAAGCAGTGACACCAAAGTTTCTAGTTTCTGTTTGTGTCTCCCCTGAGGAAGTTTCAGGCCAGCTATGTCTTTCAGTACTATCTCTTTTGGTATGGAATCTATTGCTGGACGTTTGGTAGAAAAGCTTCTCCGGCCGAGAAAAACACTTTTGGTGCACCATGCAGGTACATTTGAGTTTCCCAGGCAAACGAAAGCAGTTACACCAAAGTTTCTAGTTTCTGTTTGTGTCTCCCCTGAGGAGGTTTCAGGCCAGCTATGTCTTTCAGTACTATCTCTTTTGGTTTGGAAGCTATTGCTGGACGTTTGGTAGAAAAAGCTTCTCTGACCGAGAAAAACACTTTTGGTGCACCATGCAGGTACATTTGAGTTTCCCAGGCAAACGAAAGCAGTTACACCAAAGTTTCTAGTTTCTGTTTGTGTCTCCCCTGAGGAGGTTTCAGGCCAGCTATGTCTTTCAGTACTATCTCTTTTGGTTTGGAAGCTATTGCTGGACGTTTGGTAGAAAAAGCTGCTCCGGCCGAGAAAAACACTTTTGGTGCACCATGCAGGTACATTTGAGTTACCCAGGCAAACGAAAGCAGTTACACCAAAGTTTCTAGTTTCTGTTTGTGTCTCCCCTGAGGAGGTTTCAGGCCAGCTATGTCTTTCAGTACTATCTCTTTTGGTTTGGAAGCTATTGCTGGACGTTTGGTAGAAAAAGCTTCTCCGGCCGAGAAAAACACTTTTGGTGCACCATGCAGGTACATTTGAGTTTCCCAGGCAAACGAAAGCAGTGACACCAAAGTTTCTAGTTTCTGTTTGTGTCTCCCCTGAGGAGGTTTCAGGCCAGCTATGTCTTTCAGTACTATCTCTTTTGGTTTGGAAGCTATTGCTGGACGTTTGGTTGAGTTAGCTTCTCCGGCCGAGAAAAACACTTTTGGTGCACCATGCAGGTACATTTGAGTTTCCCAGGCAAACGAAAGCAGTTACTCAAATTTTCTAGTTTCTGTTTGTGTCTCCCCTGAGGAGGTTTCAGGCCAGCTATGTCTTTCAGTACTATCTCTTTTGGTTTGGAAGCTATTGCTGGACGTTTGGTAGAAAAAGCTTCTCCGGCCGAGAGAAACACTTTTGGTGCACCATGCAGGTACATTTGAGTTTCCCAGGGAAACGAAAGCAGTGACACTAAAGTTTCTAGTTTCTGTTTGTCTCTCCCCTGAGGAGGTTTCAGGCCAGCAATGTCTTTCAGTACTATCTCTTTTGGTATGGAAGCTATTGCTGGACGTTTGGTAGAAAAAGCTTCTCCGGCCGAGAAAAACACTTTTGGTGCACCATGCAGGTACATTTGAGTTTCCCAGGCAAACGAAAGCAGTGACACCAAAGTTTCTAGTTTCTGTTTGTGTCTCCCCTGAGGAGGTTTCAGGCCAGCTATGTCTTTCAGTACTATCTCTTTTGGTTTGGAAGCTATTGCTGGACGTTTGGTAGAAAAAGCTTCTCCGGCCGAGAGAAACACTTTTGGTGCACCATGCAGGTACATTTGAGTTTCCCAGGCAAACGAAAGCAGTGACACCAAAGTTTCTAGTTTCTGTTTGTGTCTCCCCTGAGGAGGTTTCAGGCCAGCTATGTCTTTCAGTACTATCTCTTTTGGTTTGGAAGCTATTGCTGGACGTTTGGTAGAAAAAGCTGCCCCGGCCGAGAAAAACACTTTTGGTGCACCATGCAGGTACATTTGAGTTTCCCAGGCAAACGAAAGCAGTGACACCAAAGTTTCTAGTTTCTGTTTGTGTCTCCCCTGAGGAGGTTTCAGGCCAGCTATGTCTTTAGTACTATCTCTTTTCGTTTGGAAGCTATTGCTGGACGTTTGGTAGAAAAAGCTTCTCCGGCCGAGAAAAACACTTTTGATGTACCATGCAGGTACATTTGAGTTTCCCAGGCACACGAAAGCAGTTACACCAAAGATTCTAGTTTCTGTTTGTGTCTCCCCTGAGGAGGTTTCAGGCCAGCTATGTCTTTCAGTACTATCTCTTTTGGTTTGGAAGCTATTGCTGGACGTTTGGTAGAAAAAACTTCAATGGCCGAGAAAAACACTTTTGGTGCACCATGCAGGTACATTTGAGTTTCCCAGGCAAACGAAAGCAGTTACACCAAAGTTTCTAGTTTCTGTTTGTGTCTCCCCTGAGGAGGTTTCAGGCCAGCTATGTCTTTCAGTACTATCTCTTTTGGTTTGGAAGCTATTGCTGGACGTTTGGTAGAAAAAGCTTCTCCGGCCGAGAAAAACACTTTTGGTGCACCATGCAGGTACATTTGAGTTTCCCAGGCAAACGAAAGCAGTGACACCAAAGTTTCTAGTTTCTGTTTGTGTCTCCCCTGAGGAAGTTTCAGGCCAGCTATGTCTTTCAGTACTATCTCTTTTGGTATGGAATCTATTGCTGGACGTTTGGTAGAAAAGCTTCTCCGGCCGAGAAAAACACTTTTGGTGCACCATGCAGGTACATTTGAGTTTCCCAGGCAAACGAAAGCAGTGACACCAAAGTTTCTAGTTTCTGTTTGTGTCTCCCCTGAGGAGGTTTCAGGCCAGCTATGTCTTTCAGTACTATCTCTTTTGGTTTGGAAGCTATTGCTGGACGTTTGGTAGAAAAGCTTCTCCGGCCGAGAAAAACACTTTTGGTGCACCATGCAGGTACATTTGAGTTTCCCAGGCAAACGAAAGCAGTTACACCAAAGTTTCTAGTTTCTGTTTGTGTCTCCCCTGAGGAGGTTTCAGGCCAGCTATGTCTTTCAGTACTATCTCTTTTGGTTTGGAAGCTATTGCTGGACGTTTGGTAGAAAAGATTCTCCGGCCGAGAAAAACACTTTTGGTGCACCATGCAGGTACATTTGAGTTACCCAGGCAAACGAAAGCAGTTACACCAAAATTTCTAGTTTCTGTTTGTGTCTCCCCTGAGGAGGTTTCAGGCCAGCTATGTCTTTCAGTACTATCACTTTTGGTTTGGAAGCTATTGCTGGACGTTTGGTAGAAAAAGCTGCTCTGGCCGAGAAAAACACTTTTGGTGCACCATGCAGGTACATTTGAGTTTCCCAGGCAAACGAAAGCAGTGACACCAAAGTTTCTAGTTTCTGTTTGTGTCTCCCCTGAGGAAGTTTCAGGCCAGCTATGTCTTTCAGTACTATCTCTTTTGGTATGGAAGCTATTGCTGGAAGTTTGGCATGTTTGGCAGAAAAAGCTGTGCCGGCGGAGAAAAACACTTTTGGTGCACCATGCAGGTACATTTGAGTTTCCCAGGCAAACGAAAGCAGTGACACCAAAGTTTCTAGTTTCTATTTGTGTCTCCCCTGAGGAGGTTTCAGGCCAGCTATGTCTTTCAGTACTATCTCTTTTGGTTTGGAAGCTATTGCTGGACGTTTGGTAGAAAAAGCTTCTCCGGCCGAGAAAAACACTTTTCGTGCACCATGCAGGTACATTTGAGTTTCCCAGGCAAACGAAAGCAGTGACACCAAAGTTTCTAGTTTCTGTTTGTGTCTCCCCTGGGGAGGATTCAGGCCAGCTATGTCTTTCAGTACTATCTCTTTTGGTTTGGAAGCTATTGCTGGACGTTTGGTAGAAAAAGCTTCTCCGGCCGAGAGAAACACTTTTGGTGCACCATGCAGGTACATTTGAGTTTCCCAGGCAAACGAAAGCAGTGACACCAAAGTTTCTAGTTTCTGTTTGTGTCTCCCCTGAGGAAGTTTCAGGCCAGCTATGTCTTTCAGTACTATCTCTTTTGGTATGGAATCTATTGCTGGACGTTTGGTAGAAAAGCTTCTCCGGCCGAGAAAAACACTTTTGGTGCACCATGCAGGTACATTTGAGTTTCCCAGGCAAACGAAAGCAGTTACACCAAAGTTTCTAGTTTCTGTTTGTGTCTCCCCTGAGGAGGTTTCAGGCCAGCTATGTCTTTCAGTACTATCTCTTTTGGTTTGGAAGCTATTGCTGGACGTTTGGTTGAGTTAGCTTCTCCGGCCGAGAAAAACACTTTTGGTGCACCATGCAGGTACATTTGAGTTTCCCAGGCAAACGAAAGCAGTTACTCAAATTTTCTAGTTTCTGTTTGTGTCTCCCCTGAGGAGGTTTCAGGCCAGCTATGTCTTTCAGTACTATCTCTTTTGGTATGGAAGCTATTGCTGGACGTTTGGTAGAAAAAGCTTCTCCGGCCGAGAAAAACACTTTTGGTGCACCATGCAGGTACATTTGAGTTTCCCAGGCAAACGAAAGCAGTGACACCAAAGTTTCTAGTTTCTGTTTGTGTCTCCCCTGAGGAGGTTTCAGGCCAGCTATGTCTTTCAGTACTATCTCTTTTGGTATGGAAGCTATTGCTGGACGTTTGGTAGAAAAAGCTTCTCCGGCCGAGAAAAACACTTTTGGTGCACCATGCAGGTACATTTGAGTTTCCCAGGCAAACGAAAGCAGTGACACCAAAGTTTCTAGTTTCTGTTTGTGTCTCCCCTGAGGAGGTTTCAGGCCAGCTATGTCTTTCAGTACTATCTCTTTTGGTTTGGAAGCTATTGCTGGACGTTTGGTAGAAAAAGCTGCCCCGGCCGAGAAAAACACTTTTGGTGCACCATGCAGGTACATTTGAGTTTCCCAGGCAAACGAAAGCAGTGACACCAAAGTTTCTAGTTTCTGTTTGTGTCTCCCCTGAGGAGGTTTCAGGCCAGCTATGTCTTTCAGTACTATCTCTTTTGGTTTGGAAGCTATTGCTGGACGTTTGGTAGAAAAAGCTTCTCCGGCCGAGAAAAACACTTTTGGTGCACCATGCAGGTACATTTGAGTTTCCCAGGCAAACGAAAGCAGTTACACCAAAGTTTCTAGTTTCTGTTTGTGTCTCCCCTGAGGAGGTTTCAGGCCAGCTATGTCTTTAGTACTATCTCTTTTCGTTTGGAAGCTATTGCTGGACGTTTGGTAGAAAAAGCTTCTCCGGCCGAGAAAAACACTTTTGATGTACCATGCAGGTACATTTGAGTTTCCCAGGCACACGAAAGCAGTTACACCAAAGATTCTAGTTTCTGTTTGTGTCTCCCCTGAGGAGGTTTCAGGCCAGCTATGTCTTTCAGTACTATCTCTTTTGGTTTGGAAGCTATTGCTGGACGTTTGGTAGAAAAAACTTCAATGGCCGAGAAAAACACTTTTGGTGCACCATGCAGGTACATTTGAGTTTCCCAGGCAAACGAAAGCAGTTACACCAAAGTTTCTAGTTTCTGTTTGTGTCTCCCCTGAGGAGGTTTCAGGCCAGCTATGTCTTTCAGTACTATCTCTTTTGGTTTGGAAGCTATTGCTGGACGTTTGGTAGAAAAAGCTTCTCCGGCCGAGAAAAACACTTTTGGTGCACCATGCAGGTACATTTGAGTTTCCCAGGCAAACGAAAGCAGTGACACCAAAGTTTCTAGTTTCTGTTTGTGTCTCCCCTGAGGAAGTTTCAGGCCAGCTATGTCTTTCAGTACTATCTCTTTTGGTATGGAATCTATTGCTGGACGTTTGGTAGAAAAGCTTCTCCGGCCGAGAAAAACACTTTTGGTGCACCATGCAGGTACATTTGAGTTTCCCAGGCAAACGAAAGCAGTTACACCAAAGTTTCTAGTTTCTGTTTGTGTCTCCCCTGAGGAGGTTTCAGGCCAGCTATGTCTTTCAGTACTATCTCTTTTGGTTTGGAAGCTATTGCTGGACGTTTGGTAGAAAAGATTCTCCGGCCGAGAAAAACACTTTTGGTGCACCATGCAGGTACATTTGAGTTTCCCAGGCAAACGAAAGCAGTTACACCAAAATTTCTAGTTTCTGTTTGTGTCTCCCCTGAGGAGGTTTCAGGCCAGCTATGTCTTTCAGTACTATCACTTTTGGTTTGGAAGCTATTGCTGGACGTTTGGTAGAAAAAGCTGCTCTGGCCGAGAAAAACACTTTTGGTGCACCATGCAGGTACATTTGAGTTTCCCAGGCAAACGAAAGAAGTGACACCAAAGTTTCTAGTTTCTGTTTGTGTCTCCCCTGAGGAAGTTTCAGGCCAGCTATGTCTTTCAGTACTATCTCTTTTGGTATGGAAGCTATTGCTGGAAGTTTGGCATGTTTGGCAGAAAAAGCTGTGCCGGCGGAGAAAAACACTTTTGGTGCACCATGCAGGTACATTTGAGTTTCCCAGGCAAACGAAAGCAGTGACACCAAAGTTTCTAGTTTCTCTTTGTGTCTCCCCTGAGGAGGTTTCAGGCCAGCTATGTCTTTCAGTACTATCTCTTTTGGTTTGGAAGCTATTGCTGGACGTTTGGTAGAAAAAGCTTCTCCGGCCGAGAAAAACACTTTTCGTGCACCATGCAGGTACATTTGAGTTTCCCAGGCAAACGAAAGCAGTGACACCAAAGTTTCTAGTTTCTGTTTGTGTCTCCCCTGGGGAGGATTCAGGCCAGCTATGTCTTTCAGTACTATCTCTTTTGGTTTGGAAGCTATTGCTGGACGTTTGGTAGAAAAAGCTTCTCCGGCCGAGAGAAACACTTTTGGTGCACCATGCAGGTACATTTGAGTTTCCCAGGCAAACGAAAGCAGTGACACCAAAGTTTCTAGTTTCTGTTTGTGTCTCCCCTGAGGAAGTTTCAGGCCAGCTATGTCTTTCAGTACTATCTCTTTTGGTATGGAATCTATTGCTGGACGTTTGGTAGAAAAGCTTCTCCGGCCGAGAAAAACACTTTTGGTGCACCATGCAGGTACATTTGAGTTTCCCAGGCAAACGAAAGCAGTTACACCAAAGTTTCTAGTTTCTGTTTGTGTCTCCCCTGAGGAGGTTTCAGGCCAGCTATGTCTTTCAGTACTATCTCTTTTGGTTTGGAAGCTATTGCTGGACGTTTGGTAGAAAAGATTCTCCGGCCGAGAAAAACACTTTTGGTGCACCATGCAGGTACATTTGAGTTACCCAGGCAAACGAAAGCAGTTACACCAAAATTTCTAGTTTCTGTTTGTGTCTCCCCTGAGGAGGTTTCAGGCCAGCTATGTCTTTCAGTACTATCTCTATTGGTTTGGAAGATATTGCTGGACGTTTGGTAGAAAAGGCTTCTCCGGCCGAGAAAAACACTTTTGGTGCACCATGCAGGTACATTTGAGTTTCCCAGGCAAACGAAAGCAGTGACACCAAAGTTTCTAGTTTCTGTTTGTGTCTCCCCTGAGGAGGTTTCAGGCCAGCTATGTCTTTCAGTACTATCTCTTTTGGTTTGGAAGCTATTGCTGGACGTTTGGTAGAAAAAGCTTCTCCGGCCGAGAAAAACACTTTTGGTGCACCATGCAGGTACATTTGAGTTTCCCAGGCAAACGAAAGCAGTGACACCAAAGTTTCTAGTTTCTGTTTGTGTCTCCCCTGAGGAGGTTTGAGGCCAGCTATTTCTTTCAGTACTATCTCTTTTGGTTTGGAAGCTATTGCTGGACGTTTGGTAGAAAAAGCTGCTCCGGCCGAGAAAAACACTTTTGGTGCACCATGCAGGTACATTTGAGTTTCCCAGGCAAACGAAAGCAGTTACACCAAAGTTTCTAGTTTCTGTTTGTGTCTCCCCTGAGGAAGTTTCAGGCCAGCTATGTCTTTCAGTACTATCTCTTTTGGTATGGAAGCTATTGCTGGAAGTTTGGCATGTTTGGCAGAAAAAGCTTCTCCGGCCGAGAAAAACACTTTTGGTGCACCATGCAGGTACATTTGAGTTTCCCAGGCAAACGAAAGCAGTGACACCAAAGTTTCTAGTTTCTGTTTGTGTCTCCCCTGAGGAGGTTTCAGGCCAGCTATGTCTTTCAGTACTATCTCTTTTGGTTTGGAAGCTATTGCTGGACGTTTGGTAGAAAAGATTCTCCGGCCGAGAAAAACACTTTTGGTGCACCATGCAGGTACATTTGAGTTTCCCAGGCAAACGAAAGCAGTGACACCAAAGTTTCTAGTTTCTGTTTGTGTCTCCCCTGAGGAGGATTCAGGCCAGCTATGTCTTTCAGTACTATCTCTTTTGGTTTGGAAGCTATTGCTGGACGTTTGGTAGAAAAAGCTTCTCCGGCCGAGAAAAACACTTTTGGTGCACCATGCAGGTACATTTGAGTTTCCCAGGCAAACGAAAGCAGTTACACCAAAGTTTCTAGTTTCTGTTTGTGTCTCCTCTGAGGAAGTTTCAGGCCAGCTATGTCTTTCAGTACTATCTCTTTTGGTATGGAATCTATTGCTGGAAATTTGGCATGTTTGGTAGAAAAATCTTCTCCGGCCGAGAAAAACACTTTTGGTGCACCATGCAGGTACATTTGAGTTTCCCAGGCAAACGAAAGCAGTGACACCAAAGTTTCTAGTTTCTGTTTGTGTCTCCCCTGAGGAAGTTTCAGGCCAGCTATGTCTTTCAGTACTATCTCTTTTGGTATGGAATCTATTGCTGGAAGTTTGGCATGTTTGGTAGAAAAAGCTTCTCCGGCCGAGAGAAACACTTTTGGTGCACCATGCAGGTACATTTGAGTTTACCAGGCAAACCAAAGCAGTGACACCAAAGTTTCTAGTTTCTGTTTGTCTCTCCCCTGAGGAGGTTTCAGGCCAGCAATGTCTTTCAGTACTATCTCTTTTGGTTTGGAAGCTATTGCTGGACGTTTGGTAGAAAAAGCTTCTCCGGCCGAGAAAAACACTTTTGGTGCACCATGAGGGTACATTTGAGTTTCCCAGGCAAACGAAAGCAGTTACACCAAAGTTTCTAGTTTCTGTTTGTGTCTCCCCTGAGGAAGTTTCAGGCCAGCTATGTCTTTCAGTACTATCTCTTTTGGTATGGAAGCTATTGCTGGACGTTTGGCATGTTTGGTAGAAAAAGCTTCTCCGGCCGAGAAAAACACTTTTGGTGCACCATGCAGGTACATTTGAGTTTCCCAGGCAAACGAAAGCAGTGACACCAAAGTTTCTAGTTTCTGTTTGTGTCTCCCCTGAGGAGGTTTCAGGCCAGCTATGTCTTTCAGTACTATCTCTTTTGGTTTGGAAGCTATTGCTGGACGTTTGGTAGAAAAAGCTTCTCCGGCCGAGAAAAACACTTTTGGTGCACCATGCAGGTACATTTGAGTTTCCCAGGCAAACGAAAGCAGTGACACCAAAGTTTCTAGTTTCTGTTTGTGTCTCCCCTGAGGAGGTTTGAGGCCAGCTATGTCTTTCAGTACTATCTCTTTTGGTTTGGAAGCTATTGCTGGACGTTTGGTAGAAAAAGATTCTCCGGACGAGAAAAACACTTTTGGTGCACCATGCAGGTACATTTGAGTTTCCCAGGCAAACGAAAGCAGTGACACCAAAGTTTCTAGTTTCTGTTTGTGTCTCCCCTGAGGAGGTTTCAGGCCAGCTATGTCTTTCAGTACTATCACTTTTGGTTTGGAAGCTATTGCTTGACGTTTGGTAGAAAAAGCTTCTCCGGCCGAGAAAAACACTTTTGGTGCACCATGCAGGTACATTTGAGTTTCCCAGGCAAACGAAAGCAGTGACACCAAAGTTTCTAGTTTCTGTTTGTGTCTCCCCTGAGGAGGTTTCAGGCCAGCTATGTCTTTCAGTACTATCTCTTTTGGTTTGGAAGCTATTGCTGGACGTTTGGTAGAAAAGCTTCTCCGGCCGAGAAAAACACTTTTGGTGCACCATGCAGGTACATTTGAGTTTCCCAGGCAAACGAAAGCAGTTACATCAAAGTTTCTAGTTTCTGTTTGTGTCTCCCCTGAGGAGGTTTCAGGCCAGCTATGTCTTTCAGTACTATCTCTTTTGGTTTGGAAGCTATTGCTGGACGTTTGGTAGAAAAAACATCAATGGCCGAGAAAAACACTTTTGGTGCACCATGCAGGTACATTTGAGTTTCCCAGGCAAACGAAAGCAGTGACACCAAAGTTTCTAGTTTCTGTTTGTGTCTCCCCTGAGGAGGTTTCAGGCCAGCTAAGTCTTTCAGTACTATCTCTTTTGGTTTGGAAGCTATTGCTGGACGTTTGGTAGAAAAAGCTTCTCCGGCCGAGAAAAACACTTTTGGTGCACCATGCAGGTACATTTGAGTTTCCCAGGCAAACGAAAGCAGTGACACCAAAGTTTCTAGTTTCTGTTTGTGTCTCCCCTGAGGAGGTTTCAGGCCAGCTATGTCTTTCAGTACTATCTCTTTTGGTTTGGAAGCTATTGCTAAACGTCTGGTAGAAAAAGCTTCTCCGGCCGAGAGAAAAAGTTTTCGTGCACCATGCAGGTACATTTAAGTTTCCCAGGCAAACGAAAGCGGTGACACCAAAGTTTCTAGTTTCTGTTTGTGTCTTCCCTGAGGAGGTTTCAGGCCAGCAATGTCTTTCAGTACTATCACTTTTGGTTTGGAAGCTATTGCTTGACGTTTGGTAGAAAAAGCTTCTCCGGCCGAGAAAAACACTTTTGGTGCACCATGCAGGTACATTTGAGTTTCCCAGGCAAACGAAAGCAGTGACACCAAAGTTTCTAGTTTCTGTTTGTGTCTCCCCTGAGGAGGTTTCAGGCCAGCTATGTCTTTCAGTACTATCTCTTTTGGTTTGGAAGCTATTGCTGGACGTTTGGTAGAAAAGCTTCTCCGGCCGAGAAAAACACTTTTGGTGCACCATGCAGGTACATTTGAGTTTCCCAGGCAAACGAAAGCAGTTACATCAAAGTTTCTAGTTTCTGTTTGTGTCTCCCCTGAGGAGGTTTCAGGCCAGCTATGTCTTTCAGTACTATCTCTTTTGGTTTGGAAGCTATTGCTGGACGTTTGGTAGAAAAAACATCAATGGCCGAGAAAAACACTTTTGGTGCACCATGCAGGTACATTTGAGTTTCCCAGGCAAACGAAAGCAGTTACACCAAAGTTTCTAGTTTCTGTTTGTGTCTCCCCTGAGGAGGTTTCAGGCCAGCTAAGTCTTTCAGTACTATCTCTTTTGGTTTGGAAGCTATTGCTGGACGTTTGGTAGAAAAAGCTTCTCCGGCCGAGAAAAACACTTTTGGTGCACCATGCAGGTACATTTGAGTTTCCCAGGCAAACGAAAGCAGTGACACCAAAGTTTCTAGTTTCTGTTTGTGTCTCCCCTGAGGAGGTTTCAGGCCAGCTATGTCTTTCAGTACTATCTCTTTTGGTTTGGAAGCTATTGCTAAACGTCTGGTAGAAAAAGCTTCTCCGGCCGAGAGAAAAAGTTTTCGTGCACCATGCAGGTACATTTAAGTTTCCCAGGCAAACGAAAGCGGTGACACCAAAGTTTCTAGTTTCTGTTTGTGTCTTCCCTGAGGAGGTTTCAGGCCAGCAATGTCTTTCAGTACTATCTCTTTTAGTTTGGAAGCTATTGCTGGACGTTTGGTAGAAAAAGCTGCTCCAGCTGAGTGAAACACTTTTGGTGCACCATGCAGGTACATTTGAGTTTCCCAGGCAAACGAAAGCAGTGACACCAAAGTTTCTAGTTTCTGTTTGTGTCTCCCCTGAGGAGGTTTCAGGCCAGCAATGTTTTTCAGTACTATCTCTTTTGGTTTGGGAGCTATTGCTGGACGTTTGGCATGTTTGGTAGAAAAAGCTTCTCCGGCCGAGAGAAACAATTTTGGTGCACCATGCAGGTACATTTGAGTTTCCCAGGCAAACGAAAGCAGTGACACCAAAGTTTCTAGTTTCTGTTTGTGTCTCCCCTGAGGAGGTTTCAGGCCAGCTATGTCTTTCAGTACTATCTCTTTTGGTTTGGAAGCTATTGCTGGACGTTTGGTAGAAAAAGATTCTCCGGACGAGAAAAACACTTTTGGTGCACCATGCAGGTACATCTGAGTTTCCCAGGCAAACGAAAGCAGTGACACCAAAGTTTCTAGTTTCTGTTTGTGTCTCCCCTGAGGAGGTTTCAGGCCAGCTATGTCTTTCAGTACTATCACTTTTGGTTTGGAAGCTATTGCTTGACGTTTGGTAGAAAAAGCTTCTCCGGCCGAGAAAAACACTTTTGGTGCACCATGCAGGTACATTTGAGTTTCCCAGGCAAACGAAAGCAGTGACACCAAAGTTTCTAGTTTCTGTTTGTGTCTCCCCTGAGGAGGTTTCAGGCCAGCTATGTCTTTCAGTACTATCTCTTTTGGTTTGGAAGCTATTGCTGGACGTTTGGTAGAAAAGCTTCTCCGGCCGAGAAAAACACTTTTGGTGCACCATGCAGGTACATTTGAGTTTCCCAGGCAAACGAAAGCAGTTACACCAAAGTTTCTAGTTTCTGTTTGTGTCTCCCCTGAGGAGGTTTCAGGCCAGCTAAGTCTTTCAGTACTATCTCTTTTGGTTTGGAAGCTATTGCTGGACGATTGGTAGAAAAAGCTTCTCCGGCCGAGAGAAACAATTTTGGTGCACCATGCAGGTACATTTGAGTTTCCCAGGCAAACGAAAGCAGTGACACCAAAGTTTCTAGTTTCTGTTTGTGTCTCCCCTGAGGAGGTTTCAGGCCAGCTATGTCTTTCAGTACTATCTCTTTTGGTTTGGAAGCTATTGCTAAACGTCTGGTAGAAAAAGCTTCTCCGGCCGAGAGAAAAAGTTTTGGTGCACCATGCAGGTACATTTAAGTTTCCCAGGCAAACGAAAGCAGTGACACCAAAGTTTCTAGTTTCTGTTTGTGTCTTCCCTGAGGAGGTTTCAGGCCAGCTATGTCTTTCAGTACTATCTCTTTTAGTTTGGAAGCTATTGCTGGACGTTTGGTAGAAAAAGCTGCTCCAGCTGAGTGAAACACTTTTGGTGCACCATGCAGGTACATTTGAGTTTCCCAGGCAAACGAAAGCAGTGACACCAAAGTTTCTAGTTTCTGTTTGTGTCTCCCCTGAGGAGGTTTCAGGCCAGCAATGTTTTTCAGTACTATCTCTTTTGGTTTGGGAGCTATTGCTGGACGTTTGGTAGAAATAGCTGCCCCGGCCGAGAAAAACACTTTTGGTGCACCATGCAGGTACATTTGAGTTTCCCAGGCAAACGAAAGCAGTTACACCAAAGTTTCTAGTTTCTGTTTGTGTCTCCCCTGAGGACGTTTCAGGCCAGTTATTTCTTTCAGTACTATCTCTTTTGGTTTGGGAGCTATTGCTGGACGTTTGGTAGAAAAAGCTTCTCCGGCCGAGAAAAACACTTTTGGTGCACCATGCAGGTACATTTGAGTTTCCCAGGCAAACAAAAGCGGTGAGACCAAAGTTTCTAGTTTCTGTCTGTGTCTCCCCTGAGGAGGTTTCAGGCCAGCAATGTCTTTCAGTACTATCTCTTTTGGTTTGGAAGGTATCGCTGGAAGTTTGGCATGTTTGGTAGATAAAGCTTCTCCGGCCGAGAAAAACAATTTTGGTGCACCATGCAGGTACATTTGAGTTTCCCAGGCAAACGAAAGCAGTGACACCAAAGTTTCTAGTTTCTGTTTGTGTCTCCCCTGAGGAGGTTTCAGGCCAGCAATGTCTTTCAGTACTATGTCTTTTGGTTTGGAATCTATTGCTCGACGTTTGGTAGAAAATGCTGCTCCGGCCGAGAGAAACACTTTTGGTGCACCATGCAGGTACATTTGAGTGTCCCAGGCAAACGAAAGCAGTGACACCAAAGTTTCTAGTTTCTATTTGTGTCTCCCCTGAGGAGGTTTCAGGCCAGCTATGTCTTTCAGTACTATCTCTTTTGGTTTGGAAGCTATTGCTGGACGTTTGGCATGTTTGGTAAAAAAAGCTTCTCCGACCGAGTAAAATACATTTGGTGCACCATGCAGGTACATTTGAGTTTCCCAGGCAAACGGAAGCAGTGACACCAAAGTTTCTAGTTTCTGTTTGTGTCTCCCCTGAGGAGGTTTCAGGCCAGCTATGTCTTTCAGTACTATCTCTTTTGGTTTGGAAGCTATTGCTGGACGTTTGGTAGAAAAAGCTTCTCCGGCCGAGAAAAACACTTTTGGTGCACCATGCAGGTACATTTGAGTTTCCCAGGCAAACAAAAGCAGTGAGACCACAGTTTCTAGTTTCTGTTTGTGTCTCCCCTGAGGAGGTTACAGGCCAGCTATGTCTTTCAGTACTATCTCTTTTGGTTTCGATGCTATTGCTGGAAGTTTCGCATGTTTGGTAGAAAAAGCTTCTCCGGCCGAGAGAAACAATTTTGGTGCACCATGAAGTTACATTTGAGTTTCCCAGGCAAACGAAAGCAGTGACACCAAAGTTTCTAGTTTCTGTTTGTGTCTCCCCTGAGGAGGTTTCAGGCCAGCTATGTCTTTCAGTACTATCTCTTTTGGTTTGGAAGCTATTGCTGGACTTTTGGTAGAAAAATCTGCTCCGGCCGAGAAAAACACTTTTGGTGCACCATGCAGGTACATTTGAGTTTCCCAGGCAAACGAAAGCAGTTATACCAAAGTTTCTAGTTTTTGTTTGTCTCTCCCCTGAGGAGGTTTCAGGCCAGCTATGTCTTTCAGTACTATCTCTTTTGGTTTGGAAGCTATTGCTGGACGTTTGGTAGAAAGAGCTGCCCCGGCCGAGAAAAACAATTTTGGTGCACCATGCAGGTACATTTGAGTTTCCCAGGCAAACGAAAGCAGTGACACCAAAGTTTCTAGTTTCTGTTTGTGTCTCCCCTGGGGAAGTTTCAGGCCAGCTATGTCTTTCAGTACTATCTCTTTTGGTATGGAATCTATTGCTGGACGTTTGGTAGAAAAGCTTCTCCGGCCGAGAAAAACACTTTTGGTGCACCATGCAGGTACATCTGAGTTTCCCAGGCAAACGAAAGCAGTGACACCAAAGTTTCTAGTTTCTGTTTGTGTCTCCCCTGAGGAGGTTTCAGGCCAGCTATGTCTTTCAGTACTATCACTTTTGGTTTGGAAGCTATTGCTTGACGTTTGGTAGAAAAAGCTTCTCCGGCCGAGAAAAACACTTTTGGTGCACCATGCAGGTACATTTGAGTTTCCCAGGCAAACGAAAGCAGTGACACCAAAGTTTCTAGTTTCTGTTTGTGTCTCCCCTGAGGAGGTTTCAGGCCAGCTATGTCTTTCAGTACTATCTCTTTTGGTTTGGAAGCTATTGCTGGACGTTTGGTAGAAAAGCTTCTCCGGCCGAGAAAAACACTTTTGGTGCACCATGCAGGTACATTTGAGTTTCCCAGGCAAACGAAAGCAGTTACACCAAAGTTTCTAGTTTCTGTTTGTGTCTCCCCTGAGGAGGTTTCAGGCCAGCTAAGTCTTTCAGTACTATCTCTTTTGGTTTGGAAGCTATTGCTGGACGATTGGTAGAAAAAGCTTCTCCGGCCGAGAGAAACAATTTTGGTGCACCATGCAGGTACATTTGAGTTTCCCAGGCAAACGAAAGCAGTGACACCAAAGTTTCTAGTTTCTGTTTGTGTCTCCCCTGAGGAGGTTTCAGGCCAGCTATGTCTTTCAGTACTATCTCTTTTGGTTTGGAAGCTATTGCTAAACGTCTGGTAGAAAAAGCTTCTCCGGCCGAGAGAAAAAGTTTTGGTGCACCATGCAGGTACATTTAAGTTTCCCAGGCAAACGAAAGCAGTGACACCAAAGTTTCTAGTTTCTGTTTGTGTCTTCCCTGAGGAGGTTTCAGGCCAGCTATGTCTTTCAGTACTATCTCTTTTAGTTTGGAAGCTATTGCTGGACGTTTGGTAGAAAAAGCTGCTCCAGCTGAGTGAAACACTTTTGGTGCACCATGCAGGTACATTTGAGTTTCCCAGGCAAACGAAAGCAGTGACACCAAAGTTTCTAGTTTCTGTTTGTGTCTCCCCTGAGGAGGTTTCAGGCCAGCAATGTTTTTCAGTACTATCTCTTTTGGTTTGGGAGCTATTGCTGGACGTTTGGTAGAAATAGCTGCCCCGGCCGAGAAAAACACTTTTGGTGCACCATGCAGGTACATTTGAGTTTCCCAGGCAAACGAAAGCAGTTACACCAAAGTTTCTAGTTTCTGTTTGTGTCTCCCCTGAGGACGTTTCAGGCCAGTTATTTCTTTCAGTACTATCTCTTTTGGTTTGGGAGCTATTGCTGGACGTTTGGTAGAAAAAGCTTCTCCGGCCGAGAAAAACACTTTTGGTGCACCATGCAGGTACATTTGAGTTTCCCAGGCAAACAAAAGCGGTGAGACCAAAGTTTCTAGTTTCTGTCTGTGTCTCCCCTGAGGAGGTTTCAGGCCAGCAATGTCTTTCAGTACTATCTCTTTTGGTTTGGAAGGTATCGCTGGAAGTTTGGCATGTTTGGTAGATAAAGCTTCTCCGGCCGAGAAAAACAATTTTGGTGCACCATGCAGGTACATTTGAGTTTCCCAGGCAAACGAAAGCAGTGACACCAAAGTTTCTAGTTTCTGTTTGTGTCTCCCCTGAGGAGGTTTCAGGCCAGCAATGTCTTTCAGTACTATGTCTTTTGGTTTGGAATCTATTGCTCGACGTTTGGTAGAAAATGCTGCTCCGGCCGAGAGAAACACTTTTGGTGCACCATGCAGGTACATTTGAGTGTCCCAGGCAAACGAAAGCAGTGACACCAAAGTTTCTAGTTTCTATTTGTGTCTCCCCTGAGGAGGTTTCAGGCCAGCTATGTCTTTCAGTACTATCTCTTTTGGTTTGGAAGCTATTGCTGGACGTTTGGCATGTTTGGTAAAAAAAGCTTCTCCGACCGAGTAAAATACATTTGGTGCACCATGCAGGTACATTTGAGTTTCCCAGGCAAACGGAAGCAGTGACACCAAAGTTTCTAGTTTCTGTTTGTGTCTCCCCTGAGGAGGTTTCAGGCCAGCTATGTCTTTCAGTACTATCTCTTTTGGTTTGGAAGCTATTGCTGGACGTTTGGTAGAAAAAGCTTCTCCGGCCGAGAAAAACACTTTTGGTGCACCATGCAGGTACATTTGAGTTTCCCAGGCAAACAAAAGCAGTGAGACCACAGTTTCTAGTTTCTGTTTGTGTCTCCCCTGAGGAGGTTACAGGCCAGCTATGTCTTTCAGTACTATCTCTTTTGGTTTCGATGCTATTGCTGGAAGTTTCGCATGTTTGGTAGAAAAAGCTTCTCCGGCCGAGAGAAACAATTTTGGTGCACCATGAAGTTACATTTGAGTTTCCCAGGCAAACGAAAGCAGTGACACCAAAGTTTCTAGTTTCTGTTTGTGTCTCCCCTGAGGAGGTTTCAGGCCAGCTATGTCTTTCAGTACTATCTCTTTTGGTTTGGAAGCTATTGCTGGACTTTTGGTAGAAAAATCTGCTCCGGCCGAGAAAAACACTTTTGGTGCACCATGCAGGTACATTTGAGTTTCCCAGGCAAACGAAAGCAGTTATACCAAAGTTTCTAGTTTTTGTTTGTCTCTCCCCTGAGGAGGTTTCAGGCCAGCTATGTCTTTCAGTACTATCTCTTTTGGTTTGGAAGCTATTGCTGGACGTTTGGTAGAAAGAGCTGCCCCGGCCGAGAAAAACAATTTTGGTGCACCATGCAGGTACATTTGAGTTTCCCAGGCAAACGAAAGCAGTGACACCAAAGTTTCTAGTTTCTGTTTGTGTCTCCCCTGGGGAAGTTTCAGGCCAGCTATGTCTTTCAGTACTATCTCTTTTGGTATGGAATCTATTGCTGGACGTTTGGTAGAAAAGCTTCTCCGGCCGAGAAAAACACTTTTGGTGCACCATGCAGGTACATTTGAGTTTCCCAGGCAAACGAAAGCAGTTACACCAAAGTTTCTAGTTTCTGTTTGTGTCTCCCCTGAGGAGGTTTAAGGCCAGCTATGTCTTTCAGTACTATCTCTTTTGGTTTGGAAGCTATTGCTGGACGTTTGGTAGAAAAAGCTTCTCCGGCCGAGAAAAACACTTTTGGTGCACCATGCAGGTACATTTGAGTTTCCCAGGCAAACGAAAGCAGTTACACCAAAGTTTCTAGTTTCTGTTTGTGTCTCCCCTGAGGAAGTTTCAGGCCAGCTATGTCTTTCAGTACTATCTCTTTTGGTATGGAATCTATTGCTGGAAGTTTGGCATGTTTGGTAGAAAAAGCTTCTCCGGCCGAGAAAAACACTTTTGGTGCACCATGCAGGTACATTTGAGTTTCCCAGGCCAACCAAAGCAGTGACACGAAAGTTTCTAGTTTCTGTTTGTGTCTCCCCTGAGGAGGTTTCAGGCCAGCTATGTCTTTCAGTACTATCTCTTTTGGTTTGGAAGCTATTGCTGGACGTTTGGTAGAAAAAGCTTCTCCGGCCGAGAAAAACACTTTTGGTGCACCATGCAGGTACATTTGAGTTTCCCAGGCAAACGAAAGCAGTGACACCAAAGTTTCTAGTTTCTGTTTGTGTCTCCCCTGAGGAGGTTTCAGGCCAGCTATGTCTTTCAGTACTATCACTTTTGGTTTGGAAGCTATTGCTGGACGTTTGGTAGAAAAAGCTTCTCCGGCCGAGAAAAACACTTTTGGTGCACCATGCAGGTACATTTGAGTTTCCCAGGCAAACGAAAGCAGTGACACCAAAGTTTCTAGTTTCTGTTTGTGTCTCCCCTGAGGAAGTTTCAGGCCAGCTATGTCTTTCAGTACTATCTCTTTTGGTATGGAATCTATTGCTGGAAGTTTGGCATGTTTGGTAGAAAAAGCTTCTCCGGCCGAGAGAAACACTTTTGGTGCACCATGCAGGTACATTTGAGTTTACCAGGCAAACCAAAGCAGTGACACCAAAGTTTCTAGTTTCTGTTTGTCTCTCCCCTGAGGAGGTTTCAGGCCAGCAATGTCTTTCAGTACTATCTCTTTTGGTTTGGAAGCTATTGCTGGACGTTTGGTAGAAAAAGCTTCTCCGGCCGAGAAAAACACTTTTGGTGCACCATGCAGGTACATTTGAGTTTCCCAGGCAAACGAAAGCAGTGACACCAAAGTTTCTAGTTTCTGTTTGTGTCTCCCCTGAGGAGGTTTGAGGCCAGCTATGTCTTTCAGTACTATCTCTTTTGGTTTGGAAGCTATTGCTGGACGTTTGGTAGAAAAAGATTCTCCGGACGAGAAAAACACTTTTGGTGCACCATGCAGGTACATCTGAGTTTCCCAGGCAAACGAAAGCAGTGACACCAAAGTTTCTAGTTTCTGTTTGTGTCTCCCCTGAGGAGGTTTCAGGCCAGCTATGTCTTTCAGTACTATCACTTTTAGTTTGGAAGCTATTGCTTGACGTTTGGTAGAAAAAGCTTCTCCGGCCGAGAAAAACACTTTTGGTGCACCATGCAGGTACATTTGAGTTTCCCAGGCAAACGAAAGCAGTGACACCAAAGTTTCTAGTTTCTGTTTGTGTCTCCCCTGAGGAGGTTTCAGGCCAGCTATGTCTTTCAGTACTATCTCTTTTGGTTTGGAAGCTATTGCTGGACGTTTGGTAGAAAAGCTTCTCCAGCCGAGAAAAACACTTTTGATGCACCATGCAGGTACATTTGAGTTTCCCAGGCAAACGAAAGCAGTTACATCAAAGTTTCTAGTTTCTGTTTGTGTCTCCCCTGAGGAGGTTTCAGGCCAGCTATGTCTTTCAGTACTATCTCTTTTGGTTTGGAAGCTATTGCTGGACGTTTGGTAGAAAAAACGTCAATGGCCGAGAAAAACACTTTTGGTGCACCATGCAGGTACATTTGAGTTTCCCAGGCAAACGAAAGCAGTGACACCAAAGTTTCTAGTTTCTGTTTGTGTCTCCCCTGAGGAGGTTTCAGGCCAGCTAAGTCTTTCAGTACTATCTCTTTTGGTTTGGAAGCTATTGCTGGACGTTTGGTAGAAAAAGCTTCTCCGGCCGAGAAAAACACTTTTGGTGCACCATGCAGGTACATTTGAGTTTCCCAGGCAAACGAAAGCAGTGACACCAAAGTTTCTAGTTTCTGTTTGTGTCTCCCCTGAGGAGGTTTCAGGCCAGCTATGTCTTTCAGTACTATCTCTTTTGGTTTGGAAGCTATTGCTAAACGTCTGGTAGAAAAAGCTTCTCCGGCCGAGAGAAAAAGTTTTCGTGCACCATGCAGGTACATTTAAGTTTCCCAGGCAAACGAAAGCGGTGACACGAAAGTTTCTAGTTTCTGTTTGTGTCTTCCCTGAGGAGGTTTCAGGCCAGCAATGTCTTTCAGTACTATCTCTTTTAGTTTGGAAGCTATTGCTGGACGTTTGGTAGAAAAAGCTGCTCCAGCTGAGTGAAACACTTTTGGTGCACCATGCAGGTACATTTGAGTTTCCCAGGCAAACGAAAGCAGTGACACCAAAGTTTCTAGTTTCTGTTTGTGTCTCCCCTGAGGAGGTTTCAGGCCAGCAATGTTTTTCAGTACTATCTCTTTTGGTTTGGGAGCTATTGCTGGACGTTTGGCATGTTTGGTAGAAAAAGCTTCTCCGGCCGAGAAAAACAATTTTGGTGCACCATGCAGGTACATTTGAGTTTCCCAGGCAAACGAAAGCAGTGACACCAAAGTTTCTAGTTTCTGTTTGTGTCTCCCCTGAGGAGGTTTCAGGCCAGCTATGTCTTTCAGTACTATCTCTTTTGGTTTGGAAGCTATTGCTGGACGTTTGGTAGAAAAAGCTTCTCCGGCCGAGAAAAACACTTTTGGTGCACCATGCAGGTACATTTGAGTTTCCCAGGCAAACGAAAGCAGTGACACCAAAGTTTCTAGTTTCTGTTTGTGTCTCCCCTGAGGAGGTTTGAGGCCAGCTATGTCTTTCAGTACTATCTCTTTTGGTTTGGAAGCTATTGCTGGACGTTTGGTAGAAAAAGCTTCTCCGGCCGAGAAAAACACTTTTGGTGCACCATGCAGGTACATTTGAGTTTCCCAGGCAAACGAAAGCAGTGACACCAAAGTTTCTAGTTTCTGTTTGTGTCTCCCCTGAGGAGGTTTCAGGCCAGCTATGTCTTTCAGTACTATCTCTTTTGGTTTGGAAGCTATTGCTGGACGTTTGGTAGAAAAGCTTCTCCGGCCGAGAAAAACACTTTTGGTGCACCATGCAGGTACATTTGAGTTTCCCAGGCAAACGAAAGCAGTTACATCAAAGTTTCTAGTTTCTGTTTGTGTCTCCCCTGAGGAGGTTTCAGGCCAGCTATGTCTTTCAGTACTATCTCTTTTGGTTTGGAAGCTATTGCTGGACGTTTGGTAGAAAAAACGTCAATGGCCGAGAAAAACACTTTTGGTGCACCATGCAGGTACATTTGAGTTTCCCAGGCAAACGAAAGCAGTTACACCAAAGTTTCTAGTTTCTGTTTGTGTCTCCCCTGAGGAGGTTTCAGGCCAGCTAAGTCTTTCAGTACTATCTCTTTTGGTTTGGAAGCTATTGCTGGACGTTTGGTAGAAAAAGCTTCTCCGGCCGAGAAAAACACTTTTGGTGCACCATGCAGGTACATTTGAGTTTCCCAGGCAAACGAAAGCAGTGACACCAAAGTTTCTAGTTTCTGTTTGTGTCTCCCCTGAGGAGGTTTCAGGCCAGCTATGTCTTTCAGTACTATCTTTTTTGGTTTGGAAGCTATTGCTAAACGTCTGGTAGAAAAAGCTTCTCCGGCCGAGAGAAAAACTTTTGGTGCACCATGCAGGTACATTTAAGTTTCCCAGGCAAACGAAAGCAGTGACACCAAAGTTTCTAGTTTCTGTTTGTGTCTTCCCTGAGGAGGTTTCAGGCCAGCTATGTCTTTCAGTACTATCTCTTTTAGTTTGGAAGCTATTGCTGGACGTTTGGTAGAAAAAGCTGCTCCAGCTGAGTGAAACACTTTTGGTGCACCATGCAGGTACATTTGAGTTTCCCAGGCAAACGAAAGCAGTGACACCAAAGTTTCTAGTTTCTGTTTGTGTCTCCCCTGAGGAGGTTTCAGGCCAGCAATGTTTTTCAGTACTATCTCTTTTGGTTTGGAAGCTATTGCTGGACGTTTGGTAGAAATAGCTGCCCCGGCCGAGAAAAACACTTTTGGTGCACCATGCAGGTACATTTGAGTTTCCCAGGCAAACGAAAGCAGTTACACCAAAGTTTCTAGTTTCTGTTTGTGTCTCCCCTGAGGACGTTTCAGGCCAGTTATTTCTTTCAGTACTATCTCTTTTGGTTTGGAAGCTATTGCTGGACGTTTGGTAGAAAAAGCTTCTCCGGCCGAGAAAAACACTTTTGGTGCACCATGCAGGTACATTTGAGTTTCCCAGGCAAACAAAAGCGGTGAGACCAAAGTTTCTAGTTTCTGTCTGTGTCTCCCCTGAGGAGGTTTCAGGCCAGCAATGTCTTTCAGTACTATCTCTTTTGGTTTGGAATGTATCGCTGGAAGTTTGGCATGTTTGGTAGATAAAGCTTCTCCGGCCGAGAAAAACAATTTTGGTGCACCATGCAGGTACATTTTAGTGTCCCAGGCAAACGAAAGCAGTGACACCAAAGTTTCTAGTTTCTGTTTGTGTCTCCCCTGAGGAGGTTTCAGGCCAGCAATGTCTTTCAGTACTATGTCTTTTGGTTTGGAATCTATTGCTCGACGTTTGGTAGAAAATGCTGCTCCGGCCGAGAGAAACACTTTTGGTGCACCATGCAGGTACATTTGAGTGTCCCAGGCAAACGAAAGCAGTGACACCAAAGTTTCTAGTTTCTATTTGTGTCTCCCCTGAGGAGGTATCAGGCCAGCTATGTCTTTCAGTACTATCTCTTTTGGTTTGGAAGCTATTGCTGGACGTTTGGCATGTTTGGTAAAAAAAGCTTCTCCGACCGAGTAAAATACATTTGGTGCACCATGCAGGTACATTTGAGTTTCCCAGGCAAACGGAAGCAGTGACACCAAAGTTTCTAGTTTCTGTTTGTGTCGCCCCTGAGGAGGTTTCAGGCCAGCTATGTCTTTCAGTACTATCTCTTTTGGTTTGGAAGCTATTGCTGGACGTTTGGTAGAAAAAGCTGCTCCGGCCGAGAAAAACACTTTTGGTGCACCATGCAGGTACATTTGAGTTTCCCAGGCAAACAAAAGCAGTGAGACCACAGTTTCTAGTTTCTGTTTGTGTCTCCCCTGAGGAGGTTACAGGCCAGCTATGTCTTTCAGTACTATCTCTTTTGGTTTCGATGCTATTGCTGGAAGTTTCGCATGTTTGGTAGAAAAAGCTTCTCCGGCCGAGAGAAACAATTTTGGTGCACCATGAAGTTACATTTTAGTTTCCCAGGCAAACGAAAGCAGTGACACCAAAGTTTCTAGTTTCTGTTTGTGTCTCCCCTGAGGAGGTTTCAGGCCAGCTATGTCTTTCAGTACTATCTCTTTTGGTTTGGAAGCTATTGCTGGACTTTTGGTAGAAAAAGCTGCTCCGGCCGAGAAAAACACTTTTGGTGCACCATGCAGGTACATTTGAGTTTCCCAGGCAAACGAAAGCAGTTATACCAAAGTTTCTAGTTTTTGTTTTTCTCTCCCCTGAGGAGGTTTCAGGCCAGCTATGTCTTTCAGTACTATCTCTTTTGGTTTGGAAGCTATTGCTGGACGTTTGGTAGAAAAAGCTGCCCCGGCCGAGAAAAACACTTTTGGTGCACCATGCAGGTACATTTGAGTTTCCCAGGCAAACGAAAGCAGTTACACCAAAGTTTCTAGTTTCTGTTTGTGTCTCCCCTGAGGAGGTTTCAGGCCAGCTATGTCTTTCAGTACTATCTCTTTTGGTTTGGAAGCTATTGCTGGACGTTTGGTAGAAAAAGCTGCACCGGCCGAGAAAAACACTTTTGGTGCACCATGCAGGTACATTTGAGTTTCCCAGGCAAACGAAAGCAGTTACACCAAAATTTCTAGTTTCTGTTTGTGTCTCCCCTGAGGAGGTTTCAGGCCAGCTATGTCTTTCAGTACTATCTCTTTTGGTTTGGAAGCTATTGCTTGACGTTTGGTAGAAAAAGCTTCTCCGGCCGAGATAAACACTTTTGGTGCACCATGCAGGTACATTTGAGTTTCCCAGGCAAACGAAAGCATTGACACGAATGTTTCTAGTTTCTGTTTGTGTCTCCCCTGAGGAGGTTTCAGGCCAGCAATTTTTTTCAGTACTATCTCTTTTGGTTTGGAAGCTATTGCTGGACGTTTGGTAGAAAAAGCTTCTCCGGCCGAGAGAAACACTTTTGGT
Source organism: Laterallus jamaicensis coturniculus (assembly GCA_022605575.1). Taxonomy (NCBI): domain Eukaryota; kingdom Metazoa; phylum Chordata; class Aves; order Gruiformes; family Rallidae; genus Laterallus; species Laterallus jamaicensis. The sequence continues at coordinate 84,431,517 of JAKCOX010000003.1, forward strand.
GCACCATGCAGGTACATTTGAGTTTCCCAGGCAAACGAAAGCAGTGACACCAAAGTTTCTAGTTTCTGTTTGTGTCTCCCCTGAGGAGGTTTCAGGCCAGCAATGTCTTTCAGTACTATCTCTTTTGGTTTGGAAGCTATTGCTGGACGTTTGGTAGAAAAAGCTGCCCCGGCCGAGAAAAACACTTTTGGTGCACCATGCAGGTACATTTGAGTTTCCCAGGCAAACGAAAGCAGTGACACCAAAGTTTCTAGTTTCTGTTTGTGTCTCCCCTGAGGAGGTTTCAGGCCAGCTATGTCTTTCAGTACTATCTCTTTTGGTTTGGAAGCTATTGCTGGACGTTTGGTAGAAAAAGCTTCTCCGGCCGAGAAAAACACTTTTGGTGCACCATGCAGGTACATTTGAGTTTCCCAGGCAAACGAAAGCAGTGACACGAAAGTTTCTAGTTTCTGTTTGTGTCTCCCCTGAGGAGGTTTCAGGCCAGCAATGTCTTTCAGTACTATCTCTTTTGGTTTGGAAGCTATTGCTGGACGTTTGGTAGAAAAAGATTCTCCGGCCGAGAAAAACACTTTTGGTGCACCATGCAGGTACATTTGAGTTTACCAGGCAAACGAAAGCAGTGACACCAAAGTTTCTAGTTTCTGTTTGTGTCTCCCCTGAGGAGGTTTCAGGCCAGCAATGTTTTTCAGTACTATCTCTTTTGGTTTGGAAGCTATTGCTTGACGTTTGGTAGAAAAAGCTTCTCCGACCGAGAAAAACACTTTTGGTGCACCATGCAGGTACATTTGAGTTTCCCAGGCAAACGAATGCAGTGACACCAAAGTTTCTAGTTTCTGTTTGTCTCTCCCCTGAGGAGGTTTCAGGCCAGCAATGTCTTTCAGTACAATCTCTTTTGGTTTGGATGCTATTGCTGGACGTTTGGTAGAAAAAGCTGCTCCAGCTGAGAGAAACACTTTTGGTGCACCATGCAGGTACATTTGAGTTTCCCAGGCAAACGAAAGCAGTGACACCAAAGTTTCTAGTTTCTGTTTGTGTCTCCCCTGAGGAGGTTTCAGGCCAGCTATGTCTTTCAGTACTATCTCTTTTGGTTTGGAAGCTATTGCTGGACCTTTGGTAGAAAAAACTTCAATGGCCGAGAAAAACACATTTGGTGCACCATGCAGGTACATTTGAGTTTCCCAGGCAAACGAAAGCAGTTACACCAAAGTTTCTAGTTTCTGTTTGTGTCTCCCCTGAGGAGGTTTCAGGCCAGCTATGTCTTTCAGTACTATCTCTTTTGGTTTGGAAGCTATTGCTGGACGTTTGGTAGAAAAAGCTTCTCCGGCCGAGAAAAACACTTTTGGTGCACCATGCAGGTACATTTGAGTTTCCCAGGCAAACGAAAGCAGTGACACCAAAGTTTCTATTTTCTGTTTGTGTCTCCTCTGAGGAGGTTTCAGGCCAGCTATGTCTTTCAGTACTATCTCTTTTGGTTTGGAAGCTATTGCTGGACGTTTGGTAGAAAAAGCTGCCCCGGCCGAGAAAAACACTTTTGGTGCACCATGCAGGTACATTTGAGTTTCCCAGGCAAACGAAAGCAGTGACACCAAAGTTTCTAGTTTCGGTTTGTGTCTCCCCTGAGGAGGTTTCAGGCCAGTTATTTCTTTCAGAACTATCTCTTTTGGTTTGGAAGCTATTGCTGGACGTTTGGTAGAAAAAGCTTCTCCGGCCGAGAAAAACACTTTTGGTGAACCATGCAGGTACAATGGAGTGTCCCAGGCAAACGAAAGCAGTGACACCAAAGTTTCTAGTTTCTGTTTGTGTCTCCCCTTAGGAGGTTTCTTGCCAGCTATGTCTTTCAGTACTATCTCTTTTGGTTTGGAAGCTATTGCTGGACGTTTGGCATGTTTGGTAAAAAAAGCTTCTCCGACTGAGAAAAACACTTTTGGTGCACCATGTAGGTACATTTGAGTTTCCGAGGCAAACAAAAGCAGTGACACTAAAGTTTCTAGTTTCTGTTTGTGTCTCCCCTGAGGAGGTTTCAGGCCAGCTATGTCTTTCAGTACTATCTCTTTTGGTTTGGAAGCTATTGCTGGACGTTTGGTAGAAAAAGCTGCTCCGGCCGAGAAAAACACTTTTGGTGCACCATGCAGGTACATTTGAGTTTCCCAGGCAAACAAAAGCAGTGACACCAAAGTTTCTAGTTTCTGTTTGTGTCTCCCCTGAGGAGGTTTCAGGCCAGCTATGTCTTTCAGTACTATCTCTTTTGGTTTGGAACATATTTCTGGACGTTTGGCATGTTTGGTAAAAAAAGCTTCTCCGACCGAGAAAAATACTTTTGGTGCACCATGCAGGTACATTTGAGTTTCCCAGGCAAACGGAAGCAGTGACACCAAAGTTTCTAGTTTCTGTTTGTGTCTCCCCTGAGGAGTTTTCAGGCCAGCTATGACTTTCAGTACTATCTCTTTTGGTTTGGAAGCTATTGCTGGACGTTTGGTAGAAAAAGCTGCTCCGGCCGAGAAAAACACTTTTGGTGCACCATGCAGGTACATTTGAGTTTCCCAGGCAAACAAAAGCAGTGAGACCACAGTTTCTAGTTTCTGTTTGTGTCTCCCCTGAGGAGGTTACAGGCCAGCTATGTCTTTCAGTACTATCTCTTTTGGTTTGGATGCTATTGCTGGAATTTTCCCATGTTTGGTAGAAAAAGCTTCTCCGGCCGAGAGAAACAATTTTGGTGCACCATGAAGGTACATTTGAGTTTCCCAGGCAAACAAAAGCAGTGACACCAAAGTTTCTAGTTTCTGTTTGTGTCTCCCCTGAGGAGGTTTCAGGCCATCAATGTCTTTCGGTACTATCTCTTTTGGTTTGGAAGCTATTGCTGGACGTTTGGTAGAAAAAGCTGCTCCGGCCGAGAAAAACACTTTTGGTGCACTATGAAGGTACATTTGAGTTTCCCAGGCAAACGAAAGCAGTTACACCAAAGTTTCTAGTTTCTGTTTGTGTCTCCCCTGAGGAGGTTTCAGGCCAGCTATTTCTTACAGTACTATCTCTTTTGGTTTGGAAGCTATTTGTTGACGTTTGGTAGAAAAAGCTGCCCCGGCCGAGAAAAACACTTTTGGTGCACCATGCAGGTACATTTGAGTTTCCCAGGCAAACGAAAGCAGTGACACCAAAGTTTCTAGTTTCTGTTTGTCTCTCCCCTGAGGAGGTTTCAGGCCAGCTATGTCTTTCAGTACTATCTCTTTTGGTTTGGAAGCTATTGCTGGAAGTTTGGCATGTTTGGTAGATAAAGCTTCTCCGGCCGAGAAAAACACTTTTGGTGCACCAAGCAGGTACATTTGAGTGTCCCAGGCAAACGAAAGCAGTGACACCAAAGTTTCTAGTTTCTATTTGTGTCTCCCCTGAGGAGGTTATCAGGCCAGCTATGTCTTTCAGTACTATCTCTTTTGGTTTGGAACATATTTCTGGACGTTTGGCATGTTTGGTAAAAAAAGCTTCTCCGACCGAGAAAAATACTTTTGGTGCACCATGCAGGTACATTTGAGTTTCCCAGGCAAACTAAAGCAGTGACACCAAAGTTTCTAGTTTCTGTTTGTGTCTCCCCTGAGGAGGTTTCAGGCCAGCAATGTCTTTCAGTACTATCTCTTTTGGTTTGGAAGCTATTGCTGGACGTTTGGTAGAAAAAGCTGCTCCGGCCGAGAAAAACACTTTTGGTGCACCATGCAGGTACATTTGAGTTTCCCAGGAAAACGAAAGCAGTGACACGAAAGTTTCTAGTTTCTGTTTGTGTCTCCCCTGAGGAGGTTTCAGGCCAGCAATGTCTTTCAGTACTATCTCTTTTGGTTTGGAAGCTATTGCTGGACGTTTGGTAGAAAAAGCTTCTCCGGCCGAGAAAAACACTTTTGGTGCACCATGCAGGTACATTTGAGTTTCCCAGGCAAACGAAAGCAGTGACACCAAAGTTTCTAGTTTCTGTTTGTGTCTCCCCTGAGGAGGTTTCAGGCCAGCAATGTTTTTCATTACTATCTCTTTTGGTTTGGAAGCTATTGCTTGACGTTTGGTAGAAAAAGCTTCTCCGGCCGAGAAAAACACTTTTGGTGCACCATGCAGGTACATTTGAGTTTCCCAGGCAAACGAATGCAGTGACACCAAAGTTTCTAGTTTCTGTTTGTGTCTCCCCTGAGGAGGTTTCAGGCCAGCAATGTCTTTCAGTACAATCTCTTTTGGTTTGGATGCTATTGCTGGACGTTTGGTAGAAAAAGCTGCTCCAGCTGAGAGAAACTTTTTTGGTGCACCATGCAGGTACATTTGAGTTTCCCAGGCAAACGAAAGCAGTGACACCAAAGTTTCTAGTTTCTGTTTGTGTCTCCCCTGAGGAGGTTTCAGGCCAGCAATGTCTTTCAGTACTATCTCTTTTGGTTTGGAAGCTATTGCTGGACGTTTGGTAGAAAAAGCTTCTCCGGCCGAGAAAAACACTTTTGGTGCACCATGCAGGTACATTTGAGTTTCCCAGGCAAACGAAAGCAGTGACACCAAAGTTTCTAGTTTCTGTTTGTGTCTCCCCTGAGGAGGTTTCAGGCCAGCAATGTTTTTCAGTACTATCTCTTTTGGTTTGGAAGCTATTGCTTGACGTTTGGTAGAAAAAGCTTCTCCGGCCGAGAAAAACACTTTTGGTGCACCATGCAGGTACATTTGAGTTTCCCAGGCAAACGAATGCAGTGACACCAAAGTTTCTAGTTTCTGTTTGTGTCTCCCCTGAGGAGGTTTCAGGCCAGCAATGTCTTTCAGTACAATCTCTTTTGGTTTGGATGCTATTGCTGGACGTTTGGTAGAAAAAGCTGCTCCAGCTGAGAGAAACTTTTTTGGTGCACCATGCAGGTACATTTGAGTTTCCCAGGCAAACGAAAGCAGTGACACCAAAGTTTCTAGTTTCTGTTTGTGTCTCCCCTGAGGAGGTTTCAGGCCAGCAATGTCTTTCAGTACTATCTCTTTTGGTTTGGAAGCTATTGCTGGACGTTTGGTAGAAAAAGCTGCCCCGGCCGAGAAAAACACTTTTGGTGCACCATGCAGGTACATTTGAGTTTCCCAGGCAAACGAAAGCAGTTACACCAAAGTTTCTAGTTTCTGTTTGTGTCTCCCCTGAGGAAGTTTCAGGCCAGCAATGTCTTTCAGTACTATCTCTTTTGGTTTGGAAGCTATTGCTGGACGTTTGGTAGAAAAAGCTGCCCCGGCCGAGAAAAACACTTTTGGTGCACCATGCAGGTACATTTGAGTTTCCCAGGCAAACGAAAGCAGTTACACCAAAATTTCTAGTTTCTGTTTGTGTCTCCCCTGAGGAGGTTTCAGGCCAGCAATTTTTTTCAGTACTATCTCTTTTGGTTTGGAAGCTATTGCTGGACGTTTGGTAGAAAAAGCTTCTCCGGCCGAGAGAAACACTTTTGGTGCACCATGCAGGTACATTTGAGTTTCCCAGGCAAACGAAAGCAGTGACACCAAAGTTTCTAGTTTCTGTTTGTGTCTCCCCTGAGGAGGTTTCAGGCCAGCAATGTCTTTCAGTACTATCTCTTTTGGTTTGGAAGCTATTGCTGGACGTTTGGTAGAAAAAGCTGCCCCGGCCGAAAAAACACTTTTGGTGCACCATGCATGTACATTTGAGTTTCCCAGGCAAACGAAAGCAGTGACACCAAAGTTTCTAGTTTCTGTTTGTGTCTCCCCTGAGGAGGTTTCAGGCCAGCAATGTCTTTCAGTACTATCTCTTTTGGTTTGGAAGCTATTGCTGGACGTTTGGTAGAAAAAGCTTCTCCGGCCGAGAAAAACACTTTTGGTGCACCATGCAGGTACATTTGAGTTTCCCAGGCAAACGAAAGCAGTGACACGAAAGTTTCTAGTTTCTGTTTGTGTCTCCCCTGAGGAGGTTTCAGGCCAGCAATGTCTTTCAGTACTATCTCTTTTGGTTTGGAAGCTATTGCTGGACGTTTGGTAGAAAAAGCTTCTCCGGCCGAGAAAAACACTTTTGGTGCACCATGCAGGTACATTTGAGTTTACCAGGCAAACGAAAGCAGTGACACCAAAGTTTCTAGTTTCTGTTTGTGTCTCCCCTGAGGAGGTTTCAGGCCAGCAATGTTTTTCAGTACTATCTCTTTTGGTTTGGAAGCTATTGCTTGACGTTTGGTAGAAAAAGCTTCTCCGACCGAGAAAAACACTTTTGGTGCACCATGCAGGTACATTTGAGTTTCCCAGGCAAACGAATGCAGTGACACCAAAGTTTCTAGTTTCTGTTTGTCTCTCCCCTGAGGAGGTTTCAGGCCAGCAATGTCTTTCAGTACAATCTCTTTTGGTTTGGATGCTATTGCTGGACGTTTGGTAGAAAAAGCTGCTCCAGCTGAGAGAAACACTTTTGGTGCACCATGCAGGTACATTTGAGTTCCCAGGCAAACGAAAGCAGTGACACCAAAGTTTCTAGTTTCTGTTTGTGTCTCCCCTGAGGAGGTTTCAGGCCAGCTATGTCTTTCAGTACTATCTCTTTTGGTTTGGAAGCTATTGCTGGACCTTTGGTAGAAAAAACTTCAATGGCCGAGAAAAACACATTTGGTGCACCATGCAGGTACATTTGAGTTTCCCAGGCAAACAAAAGCAGTGAGACCACAGTTTCTAGTTTCTGTTTGTGTCTCCCCTGAGGAGGTTACAGGCCAGCTATGTCTTTCAGTACTATCTCTTTTGGTTTGGATGCTATTGCTGGAATTTTCGCATGTTTGGTAGAAAAAGCTTCTCCGGCCGAGAGAAACAATTTTGGTGCACCATGAAGGTACATTTGAGTTTCCCAGGCAAACAAAAGCAGTGACACCAAAGTTTCTAGTTTCTGTTTGTGTCTCCCCTGAGGAGGTTTCAGGCCATCAATGTCTTTCGGTACTATTTCTTTTGGTTTGGAAGCTATTGCTGGACGTTTGGTAGAAAAAGCTGCTCCGGCCGAGAAAAACACTTTTGGTGCACTATGAAGGTACATTTGAGTTTCCCAGGCAAACGAAAGCAGTTACACCAAAGTTTCTAGTTTCTGTTTGTGTCTCCCCTTAGGAGGTTTCAGGCCAGCTATTTCTTACAGTACTATCTCTTTTGGTTTGGAAGCTATTAGTTGACGTTTGGTAGAAAAAGCTGCCCCGGCCGAGAAAAACACTTTTGGTGCACCATGCAGGTACATTTGAGTTTCCCAGGCAAACGAAAGCAGTGACACCAAAGTTTCTAGTTTCTGTTTGTCTCTCCCCTGAGGAGGTTTCAGGCCAGCTATGTCTTTCAGTACTATCTCTTTTGGTTTGGAAGCTATTGCTGGAAGTTTGGCATGTTTGGTAGATAAAGCTTCTCCGGCCGAGAAAAACACTTTTGGTGCACCAAGCAGGTACATTTGAGTGTCCCAGGCAAACGAAAGCAGTGACACCAAAGTTTCTAGTTTCTATTTGTGTCTCCCCTGAGGAGGTTATCAGGCCAGCTATGTCTTTCAGTACTATCTCCTTTGGTTTGGAACATATTTCTGGACGTTTGGCATGTTTGGTAAAAAAAGCTTCTCCGACCGAGAAAAATACTTTTGGTGCACCATGCAGGTACATTTGAGTTTCCCAGGCAAACGAAAGCAGTGACACCAAAGTTTCTAGTTTCTGTTTGTGTCTCCCCTGAGGAGGTTTCAGGCCAGCAATGTCTTTCAGTACTATCTCTTTTGGTTTGGAAGCTATTGCTGGACATTTGGTAGAAAAAGCTGCTCCGGCCGAGAAAAACACTTTTGGTGCACCATGCAGGTACATTTGAGTTTCCCAGGAAAACGAAAGCAGTGACAAGAAAGTTTCTAGTTTCTGTTTGTGTCTCCCCTGAGGAGGTTTCAGGCCAGCAATGTCTTTCAGTACTATCTCTTTTGGTTTGGAAGCTATTGCTGGACGTTTGGTAGAAAAAGCTTCTCCGGCCGAGAAAAACACTTTTGGTGCACCATGCAGGTACATTTGAGTTTCCCAGGCAAACGAAAGCAGTGACACCAAAGTTTCTAGTTTCTGTTTGTGTCTCCCCTGAGGAGGTTTCAGGCCAGCAATGTTTTTCAGTACTATCTCTTTTGGTTTGGAAGCTATTGCTTGACGTTTGGTAGAAAAAGCTTCTCCGGCCGAGAAAAACACTTTTGGTGCACCATGCAGGTACATTTGAGTTTCCCAGGCAAACGAATGCAGTGACACCAAAGTTTCTAGTTTCTGTTTGTCTCTCCCCTGAGGAGGTTTCAGGCCAGCTATGTCTTTCAGTACAATCTCTTTTGGTTTGGATGCTATTGCTGGACGTTTGGTAGAAAAAGCTGCTCCAGCTGAGAGAAACTTTTTTGGTGCACCATGCAGGTACATTTGAGTTTCCCAGGCAAACGAAAGCAGTGACACCAAAGTTTCTAGTTTCTGTTTGTGTCTCCCCTGAGGAGGTTTCAGGCCAGCAATGTCTTTCAGTACTATCTCTTTTGGTTTGGAAGCTATTGCTGGACGTTTGGTAGAAAAAGCTTCTCCGGCCGAGAAAAACACTTTTGGTGCACCATGCAGGTACATTTGAGTTTCCCAGGCAAACGAAAGCAGTGACACCAAAGTTTCTAGTTTCTGTTTGTGTCTCCCCTGAGGAGGTTTCAGGCCAGCAATGTTTTTCAGTAGTATCTCTTTTGGTTTGGAAGCTATTGCTTGACGTTTGGTAGAAAAAGCTTCTCCGGCCGAGAAAAACACTTTTGGTGCACCATGCAGGTACATTTGAGTTTCCCAGGCAAACGAAAGCAGTGACACCAAAGTTTCTAGTTTCTGTTTGTCTCTCCCCTGAGGAGGTTTCAGGCCAGCAATGTCTTTCAGTACAATCTCTTTTGGTTTGGATGCTATTGCTGGACGTTTGGTAGAAAAAGCTGCTCCAGCTGAGAGAAACTTTTTTGGTGCACCATGCAGGTACATTTGAGTTTCCCAGGCAAACGAAAGCAGTGACACCAAAGTTTCTAGTTTCTGTTTGTGTCTCCCCTGAGGAGGTTTCAGGCCAGCAATGTCTTTCAGTACTATCTCTTTTGGTTTGGAAGCTATTGCTGGACGTTTGGTAGAAAAAGCTTCTCCGGCCGAGAAAAACACTTTCTGTGCACCATGCAGGTACATTTGAGTTTCCCAGGCAAACGAAAGCAGTGACACGAAAGTTTCTAGTTTCTGTTTGTGTCTCCCCTGAGGAGGTTTCAGGCCAGCTATGTCTTTCAGTACTATCTCTTTTGGTTTGGAAGCTATTGCTGGACGTTTGGTAGAAAAAGCTTCTCCGGCCGAGAAAAACACTTTTGGTGCACCATGCAGGTACATTTGAGTTTCCCAGGCAAACAAAAGCAGTGACACCAAAGTTTCTAGTTTCTGTTTGTGTCTCCCCTGAGGAGGTTTCAGGCCAGCTATGTCTTTCAGTACAATCTCTTTTGGTGTGGAACATATTTCTGGACGTTCGGCATGTTTGGTAAAAAAAGCTTCTCCGACCGAGAAATATACTTTTGGTGCACCATGCAGGTACATTTGAGTTTCCCAGGCAAACGGAAGCAGTGACACCAAAGTTTCTAGTTTCTGTTTGTGTATCCCCTGAGGAGGTTTCAGGCCAGCTATGTCTTTCGGTACTATCTCTTTTGGTTTGGAAGCTATTGCTGGACGTTTGGTAGAAAAAGCTGCTCCGGCCGAGAAAAACACTTTTGATGCACTATGAAGGTACATTTGAGTTTCCCAGGCAAACGAAAGCAGTGACACCAAAGTTTCTAGTTTCTGTTTGTGTCTCCCCTGAGGAGGTTTCAGGCCAGCTATTTCTTACAGTACTATCTCTTTTGGTTTGGAAGCTATTGCTGGACGTTTGGCATGTTTGGTAGAAAAAGCGTCTGCGGCCGAGAAAAACACTTTTGGTGCACCATGCAGTACATTTGAGTGTCCCAGGCAAACGAAAGCAGTTACACCAAAGTTTCTAGTTTCTGTTTGTGTCTCCCCTGAGGAGGTTTCAGGCCAGCTATGTCTTTCAGTACTATCTCTTTTGGTTTGGAAGCTATTGCTAAACGTTTGGTAGAAAAAGCTGCCCCGGCCGAGAAAAACACTTTTGGTGCACCATGCAGGTACATTTGAGTTTCCCAGGCAAACGAAAGCAGTGACACGAAAGTTTCTAGTTTCTGTTTGTCTCTCCCCTGAGGAGGTTTCAGGCCAGCTATGTCTTTCAGTACTATCTCTTTTGGTTTGGAAGCTATTGCTGGACGTTTGGTAGAAAAAGCTTCTCCGGCCGAGAAAAACACTTTTGGTGCACCATGCAGGTACATTTGAGTTTCCCAGGAAAACGAAAGCAGTGACACGAAAGTTTCTAGTTTCTGTTTGTTTCTCCCCTGAGGGGGTTTCAGGCCAGCAATGTCTTTCAGTACTATCTCTTTTGGTTTGGAAGCTATTGCTGGACGTTTGGTAGAAAAAGCTTCTCCGGCCGAGAAAAACACTTTTGGTGCACCATGCAGGTACATTTGAGTTTACCAGGCAAACGAAAGCAGTGACACCAAAGTTTCTAGTTTCTGTTTGTGTCTCCCCTGAGGAGGTTTCAGGCCAGCAATGTCTTTCAGTACTATCTCTTTTGGTTTGGAAGCTATTGCTGGACGTTTGGTAGAAAAAGCTTCTCCGGCCGAGAAAAACACTTTTGGTGCACCATGCAGGTACATTTGAGTTTCCCAGGCAAACGAAAGCAGTGACACCAAAGTTTCTAGTTTCTGTTTGTGTCTCCCCTGAGGAGGTTTCAGGCCAGCAATGTTTTTCAGTAGTATCTCTTTTGGTTTGGAAGCTATTGCTTGACGTTTGGTAGAAAAAGCTTCTCCGGCCGAGAAAAACACTTTTGGTGCACCATGCAGGTACATTTGAGTTTCCCAGGCAAACGAATGCAGTGACACCAAAGTTTCTAGTTTCTGTTTGTCTCTCCCCTGAGGAGGTTTCAGGCCAGCAATGTCTTTCAGTACAATCTCTTTTGGTTTGGATGCTATTGCTGGACGTTTGGTAGAAAAAGCTGCTCCAGCTGAGAGAAACTTTTTTGGTGCACCATGCAGGTACATTTGAGTTTCCCAGGCAAACGAAAGCAGTGACACCAAAGTTTCTAGTTTCTGTTTGTGTCTCCCCTGAGGAGGTTTCAGGCCAGCAATGTCTTTCAGTACTATCTCTTTTGGTTTGGAAGCTATTGCTGGACGTTTGGTAGAAAAAGCTTCTCCGGCCGAGAAAAACACTTTCTGTGCACCATGCAGGTACATTTGAGTTTCCCAGGCAAACGAAAGCAGTGACACGAAAGTTTCTAGTTTCTGTTTGTGTCTCCCCTGAGGAGGTTTCAGGCCAGCTATGTCTTTCAGTACTATCTCTTTTGGTTTGGAAGCTATTGCTGGACGTTTGGTAGAAAAAGCTTCTCCGGCCGAGAAAAACACTTTTGGTGCACCATGCAGGTACATTTGAGTTTCCCAGGCAAACAAAAGCAGTGACACCAAAGTTTCTAGTTTCTGTTTGTGTCTCCCCTGAGGAGGTTTCAGGCCAGCTATGTCTTTCAGTACAATCTCTTTTGGTGTGGAACATATTTCTGGACGTTCGGCATGTTTGGTAAAAAAAGCTTCTCCGACCGAGAAATATACTTTTGGTGCACCATGCAGGTACATTTGAGTTTCCCAGGCAAACGGAAGCAGTGACACCAAAGTTTCTAGTTTCTGTTTGTGTCTCCCGTGAGGAGGTTTCAGGCCAGCTATGTCTTTCGGTACTATCTCTTTTGGTTTAGAAGCTATTGCTGGACGTTTGGTAGAAAAAGCTGCTCCGGCCGAGAAAAACACTTTTGGTGCACTATGAAGGTACATTTGAGTTTCCCAGGCAAACGAAAGCAGTGACACCAAAGTTTCTAGTTTCTGTTTGTGTCTCCCCTGAGGAGGTTTCAGGCCAGCTATTTCTTACAGTACTATCTCTTTTGGTTTGGAAGCTATTGCTGGACGTTTGGCATGTTTGGTAGAAAAAGCGTCTGCGGCCGAGAAAAACACTTTTGGTGCACCATGCAGTACATTTGAGTGTCCCAGGCAAACGAAAGCAGTTACACCAAAGTTTCTAGTTTCTGTTTGTGTCTCCCCTGAGGAGGTTTCAGGCCAGCTATGTCTTTCAGTACTATCTCTTTTGGTTTGGAAGCTATTGCTAAACGTTTGGTAGAAAAAGCTGCCCCGGCCGAGAAAAACACTTTTGGTGCACCATGCAGGTACATTTGAGTTTCCCAGGCAAACGAAAGCAGTGACACGAAAGTTTCTAGTTTCTGTTTGTCTCTCCCCTGAGGAGGTTTCAGGCCAGCTATGTCTTTCAGTACTATCTCTTTTGGTTTGGAAGCTATTGCTGGACGTTTGGTAGAAAAAGCTTCTCCGGCCGAGAAAAACACTTTTGGTGCACCATGCAGGTACATTTGAGTTTCCCAGGAAAACGAAAGCAGTGACACGAAAGTTTCTAGTTTCTGTTTGTTTCTCCCCTGAGGGGGTTTCAGGCCAGCAATGTCTTTCAGTACTATCTCTTTTGGTTTGGAAGCTATTGCTGGACGTTTGGTAGAAAAAGCTTCTCCGGCCGAGAAAAACACTTTTGGTGCACCATGCAGGTACATTTGAGTTTACCAGGCAAACGAAAGCAGTGACACCAAAGTTTCTAGTTTCTGTTTGTGTCTCCCCTGAGGAGGTTTCAGGCCAGCAATGTCTTTCAGTACTATCTCTTTTGGTTTGGAAGCTATTGCTTGACGTTTGGTAGAAAAAGCTTCTCCGGCCGAGAAAAACACTTTTGGTGCACCATGCAGGTACATTTGAGTTTCCCAGGCAAACGAATGCAGTGACACCAAAGTTTCTAGTTTCTGTTTGTCTCTCCCCTTAGGAGGTTTCAGGCCAGCTATGTCTTTCAGTACAATCTCTTTTGGTTTGGATGCTATTGCTGGACGTTTGGTAGAAAAAGCTGCTCCAGCTGAGAGAAACAATTTTGGTGCACCATGCAGGTACATTTGAGTTTCCCAGGCAAACGAAAGCAGTGACACCAAAGTTTCTAGTTTCTGTTTGTGTCTCCCCTGAGGAGGTTTCAGGCCAGCTATGTCTTTCAGTACTATCTCTTTTGGTTTGGAAGCTATTGCTGGACGTTTGGTAGAAAAAACTTCAATGGCCGAGAAAAACACATTTGGTGCACCATGCAGGTACATTTGAGTTTCCCAGGCAAACGAAAGCAGTTACACCAAAGTTTCTAGTTTCTGTTTGTGTCTCCCCTGAGGAGGTTTCAGGCCAGCTATGTCTTTCAGTACTATCTCTTTCGGTTTGGAAGCTATTGCTGGACGTTTGGTAGAAAAAGCTGCTCCGGCCGAGAAAAACACTTTTGGTGCACCATGCAGGTACATTTGAGTTTCCCAGGCAAACGAAAGCAGTGACACCAAAGTTTCTAGTTTCTGTTTGTGTCTCCCCTGAGGAGGTTTCAGGCCAGCTATGTCTTTCAGTACTATCTCTTTTGGTTTGGAAGCTATTGCTGGACGTTTGGTAGAAAAAGCTGCCCCGGCCGAGAAAAACACTTTTGGTGCACCATGCAGGTACATTTGAGTTTCCCAGGCAAACGAAAGCAGTGACACCAAAGTTTCTAGTTTCGGTTTGTGTCTCCCCTGAGGAGGTTTCAGGCCAGTTATTTCTTTCAGTACTATCTCTTTTGGTTTGGAAGCTATTGCTGGACGTTTGGTAGAAAACGCTGCTCCGGCCGAGAAAAACAATTTTGGTGCACCATGCAGGTACAATGGAGTGTCCCAGGCAAACGAAAGCAGTGACACCAAAGTTTCTAGTTTCTGTTTGTGTCTCCCCTGAGGAGGTTTCAGGCCAGCTATGTCTTTCAGCACTATGTCTTTTGGTTTGGAAGCTATTGCTGGAAGTTTGGTAGAAAATGATGCTCCGGCCGAGAAAAACACTTTTGGTGCACCATGCAGGTACATTTGAGTGTCCCAGGCAAACGAAAGCAGTGACACCAAAGTTTCTAGTTTCTGTTTGTGTCTCCCCTGAGGAGGTTTCAGGCTAGCTATGTCTTTCAGTACTATCTCTTTTGGTTTGGAAGCTATTGCTGGACGTTTGGCATGTTTGGTAAAAAAAGCTTCTCCGACTGAGAAAAACAATTTTGGTGCACCATGTAGGTACATTTGAGTTTCCCAGGAAAACAAAAGCAGTGACACCAAAGTTTCTAGTTTCTGTTTGTGTCTCCCCTGAGGAGGTTTCAGGCCAGCTATGTCTTTCAGTACTATCTCTTTTGGTTTGGAAGCTATTGCTGGACGTTTGGTAGAAAAAGCTTCTCCGGCCTAGAAAAACACTTTTGGTGCACCATGCAGGTACATTTGAGTTTCCCAGGCAAACAAAAGCAGTGACACCAAAGTTTCTAGTTTCTGTTTGTGTCTCCCCTGAGGAGGTTTCAGGCCAGCTATGTCTTTCAGTACTATCTCTTTTGGTTTGGAACATATTTCTGGACGTTTGGCATGTTTGGTAAAAAAAGCTTCTCCGACCGAGAAAAATACTTTTGGTGCACCATGCAGGTACATTTGAGTTTCCCAGGCAAACGAAAGCAGTGACACCAAAGTTTCTAGTTTCTGTTTGTGTCTCCCCTGAGGAGGTTTCACGCCAGCTATGTCTTTCAGTACTATCTCTTTTGGTTTGGAAGCTATTGCTGGAATTTTCGCATGTTTGGTAGAAAAAGCTTCTCCGGCCGCGAGAAACAATTTTGGTGCACCATGAATGTACATTTGAGTTTCCCAGGAAAACAAAAGCAGTGACACCAAAGTTTCTAGTTTCTGTTTGTGTCTCCCCTGAGGAGGTTTCAGGCCATCAATGTTTTTCGGTACTATCTCTTTTGGTTTGGAAGCTATTGCTGGACGTTTGGTAGAAAAAGCTGCTCCGGCCGAGAAAAACACTTTTGGTGCACTATGAAGGTACATTTGAGTTTCCCAGGCAAACGAAAGCAGTTACACCAAAGTTTCTAGTTTCTGTTTGTGTCTCCCCTGAGGAGGTTTCAGGCCAGCTATTTCTTTCAGTACTATCTCTTTTGGTTTGGAAGCTATTGCTGGACGTTTGGCATGTTTGGTAGAAAAAGCTTCTGCGGCCGAGAAATACACTTTTGGTGCACCATGCAGTACATTTGAGTTTCCCAGGCAAACGAAAGCAGTGACACCAAAGTTTCTAGTTTCTGTTTGTGTCTCCCCTGAGGAGGTTTCAGGCCAGCTATGTCTTTCAGTACTATCTCTTTTGGTTTGGAAGCTATTGCTGGAAGTTTGGCATGTTTGGTAGAAAAAGCTTCTGCGGCCGAGAAAAGCACTTTTGGTGCACCATGCAGTACATTTGAGTGTCCCAGGCAAACGAAAGCAGTTACACCAAAGTTTCTAGTTTCTGTTTGTGTCTCCCCTGAGGAGGTTTCAGGCCAGCTATGTCTTTCAGTACTATCTCTTTTGGTTTGGTAGCTATTGCTGGACGTTTGGTAGAAAAAGCTTCTCCGGCCGAGAGAAACACTTTTGGTGCACCATGCAGGTACATTTGAGTTTCCCAGGCACACGAAAGCAGTGACACCAAAGTTTCTAGTTTCTGTTTGTGTCTCCCCTGAGGAGGTTTCAGGCCAGCAATGTCTTTCAGTACTATCTCTTTTGGTTTGGAAGCTATTGCTGAACGTTTGGTAGAAAAAGCTGCTCCGGCTGAGAGAAACAATTTTGGTGCACCATGCAGGTACATTTGAGTTTCCCAGGCAAACGAAAGCAGTGACACCAAAGTTTCTAGTTTCTGTTTGTCTCTCCCCTGAGGAGGTTTCAGGCCAGCAATGTCTTTCAGTACTATCTCTTTTGGTTTGGAAGCTATTGCTGGACGTTTGGTAGAAAAAGCTTCTCCGGCCGAGAAAAACACTTTTGGTGCACCATGCAGGTACATTTGAGTTTCCCAGGCAAACGAAAGCAGTGACACCAAAGTTTCTAGTTTCTGTTTGTGTCTCCCCTGAGGAGGTTTCAGGCCAGCAATGTCTTTCAGTACTATCTCTTTTGGTTTGGAAGCTATTGCTTGACGTTTGGTAGAAAAAACTTCTCCGGCCGAGAAAAACACTTTTGGTGCACCATGCAGGTACATTTGAGTTTCCCAGGCAAACGAAAGCAGTTACACCAAAGTTTCTAGTTTCTGTTTGTGTCTCCCCTGAGGAGGTTTCAGGCCAGCTATGTCTTTCAGTACTATCTCTTTTGGTTTGGGAGCTATTGCTGGACGTTTGGTAGAAAAAGCTTCTCCGGCCGAGAAAAACACTTTTGGTGCACCATGCAGGTACATTTGAGTTTCCCAGGCAAACGAAAGCAGTGACACCAAAGTTTCTAGTTTCTGTTTGTGTCTCCCCTGAGGAGGTTTCAGGCCAGCAATGTCTTTCAGTACTATCTCTTTTGGTTTGAAGCTATTGCTGGACGTTTGGTAGAAAAAGCTTCTCCGGCCGAGAGAAACAATTTTGGTGCACCATGAAGGTACATTTGAGTTTCCCAGGCAAACAAAAGCAGTGACACCAAAGTTTCTAGTTTCTGTTTGTGTCTCCCCTGAGGAGGTTTCAGGCCAGCAATGTCTTTCAGTACTATCTCTTTTGGTTTGGAAGTTATTGCTGGACGTTTGGTAGAAAAAGCTGCTCGGGCCGAGAAAAACACTTTTGGTGCACTATGCAGGTACATTTGAGTGTCCCAGGTAAACGAAAGCAGTTACACCAAAGTTTCTAGTTTCTGTTTGTGTCTCCCCTGAGGAGGTTTCAGGCCAGCTATTTCTTTCAGTACTATCTCTTTTGGTTTGGAAGCTATTGCTGGACGTTTGGTAGAAAATGCTGCTCCGGCCAAGAAAAACAATTTTGGTGCACCATGCAGTACATTTGAGTGTCCCAGGCAAACGAAAGCAGTGACACCAAAGTTTCTAGTTTCTGTTTGTGTCTCCCCTGAGGAGGTTTCAGGCCAGCTATGTCTTTCAGTACTATCTCTTTTGGTTTGGAAGCTATTGCTAGAAGTTTGGCATGTTTGGTAGAAAAAGCTTCTGCGGCCGAGAAAAGCACTTTTGGTGCACCATGCAGTACATTTGAGTGTCCCAGGCAAACGAAAGCAGTTACACCAATGTTTCTAGTTTCTGTTTGTGTCTCCCCTGAGGAGGTTTCAGGCCAGCTATGTCTTTCAGTACTATCTCTTTTGGTTTGGAAGCTATTGCTGGACGTTTGGTAGAAAAAGCTGCTCCGCCTTAGAGAAACACTTTTGGTGCACCATGCAGGTACATTTGAGTTTCCGAGGCAAACAAAAGCAGTGACACCAAAGTTTCTAGTTTCTGTTTGTCTCTCCCCTGAGGAGGTTTCAGGCCAGCAATGTCTTTCAGTACTATCTCTTTTGGTTTGGAAGCTATTGCTGGACGTTTGGTAGAAAAAGCTGCTCCGGCTGAGAGAAACACTTTTGGTGCACCATGCAGGTACATTTGAGTTTCCCAGGCAAACGAAAGCAGTTATACCAAAGTTTCTAGTTTCTGTTTGTCTCTCCCCTGAGGAGGTTTCAGGCCAGATATGTCTTTCAGTACTATCTCTTTTGGTTTGGAAGCTCTTGCTGGACGTTTGGTAGAAAAAGCTTCTCCGGCCGAGAAAAACACTTTTGGTGCACCATGCAGGTACATTTGAGTTTCCCAGGCAAACGAAAGCAGTGACACCAAAATTTCTAGTTTCTGTTTGTGTCTCCCCTGAGGAGGTTTCAGGCCAGCAATGTCTTTCAGTACTATCTCTTTTGGTTTGGAAGCTATTGCTAAACGTTTGGTAGAAAAAGCTGCCCCGGCCGAGAAAAACACTTTTGGTGCACCATGCAGGTACATTTGAGTTTCCCAGGCAAACGAAAGCAGTTACACCAAAGTTTCTAGTTTCTGTTTGTGTCTCCCCTGAGGAGGTTTCAGGCCAGCTATGTCTTTCAGTACTATCTCTTTTGGTTTGGGAGCTATTGCTGGACGTTTGGTAGAAAAAGATTCCCCGGCCGAGAAAAACACTTTTGGTGCACCATGCAGGTACATTTGAGTTTCCCAGGCAAACGAAAGCAGTGACACCAAAGTTTCTAGTTTCTGTTTGTGTCTCCCCTGAGGAGGTTTCAGGCCAGCAATGTCTTTCAGTACTATCTCTTTTGGTTTGAAGCTATTGCTGGACGTTTGGTAGAAAAAGCTTCTCCGGCCGAGAGAAACAATTTTGGTGCACCATGAAGGTACATTTGAGTTTCCCAGGCAAACGAAAGCAGTGACACCAAAGTTTCTAGTTTCTGTTTGTGTCTCCCCTGAGGAGGTTTCAGGCCAGCAATGTCTTTCAGTACTATCTCTTTTGGTTTGGAAGTTATTGCTGGACGTTTGGTAGAAAAAGCTGCTCGGGCCGAGAAAAACACTTTTGGTGCACTATGCAGGTACATTTGAGTGTCCCAGGCAAACGAAAGCAGTTACACCAAAGTTTCTAGTTTCTGTTTGTGTCTCCCCTGAGGAGGTTTCAGGCCAGCTATTTCTTTCAGTACTATCTCTTTTGGTTTGGAAGCTATTGCTGGACGTTTGGTAGAAAATGCTGCTCCGGCCAAGAAAAACACTTTTGGTGCACCATGCAGTACATTTGAGTGTCCCAGGCAAACGAAAGCAGTGACACCAAAGTTTCTAGTTTCTGTTTGTGTCTCCCCTGAGGAGGTTTCAGGCCAGCTATGTCTTTCAGTACTATCTCATTTGGTTTGGAAGGTATTGCTAAACGTTTGGTAGAAAAAGCTTCTCCGGCCGAGAGAAACACTTTTGGTGCACCATGCAGGTACATTTGAGTTTCCCAGGCAAACGAAAGCAGTGACACCAAAGTTTCTAGTTTCTGTTTGTGTCTCCCCTGAGGAGGTTTCAGGCCAGCAATGTCTTTCAGTACTATCTCTTTTGGTTTGGAAGCTATTGCTGGACGTTTGGTAGAAAAAGCTTCTCCGGCCGAGAGAAACACTTTTGGTGCACCATGCAGGTACATTTGAGTTTCCCAGGCAAACGAAAGCAGTGACACCAAAGTTTCTAGTTTCTGTTTGTGTCTCCCCTGAGGAGGTTTCAGGCCAGCTATGTCTTTCAGTACTATCTCTTTTGGCTTGGAAGCTATTGCTAAACGTTTGGTAGAAAAAGCTGCTCCGGCCGAGAAAAACACTTTTGGTGCACCATGCAGGTACATTTGAGTTTCCCAGGCAAACGAAAGCAGTGACACCAAAGTTTCTAGTTTCTGTTTGTGTCTCCCCTGAGGAGGTTTCAGGCCAGCAATGTCTTTCAGTACTATCTCTTTTGGTTTGGAAGCTATTGCTTGACGTTTGGTAGAAAAAACTTCTCCGGCCGAAAAAAACACTTTTGGTGCACCATGTAGGTACATTTGAGTTTCCCAGGCAAACGAAAGCAGTTACACCAAAGTTTCTAGTTTCTGTTTGTGTCTCCCCTGAGGAGGTTTCAGGCCAGCTATTTCTTTCAGTACTATCTCTTTTGGTTTGGAAGCTATTGCTGGACGTTTGGTAGAAAATGCTGCTCCGGCCGAGAAAAACACTTTTGGTGCACCATGCAGTACATTTGAGTGTACCAGGCAAACGAAAGCAGTGACACCAAAGTTTCTAGTTTCTGTTTGTGTCTCCCCTGAGGAGGTTTCAGGCCAGCTATGTCTTTCAGTACTATCTCTTTTGGTTTGGAAGCTATTGTTAAACGTTTGGTAGAAAAAGCTTCTCCGGCCGAGAGAAACACTTTTGGTGCACCATGCAGGTACATTTGAGTTTCCCAGGCAAACAAAAGCAGTGACACCAAAGTTTCTAGTTTCTGTTTGTGTCTCCCCTGAGGAGGTTTCAGGCCAGCTATTTCTTTCAGTACTATCTCTTTTGGTTTGAAGCTATTGCTGGACGTTTGGTAGAAAATGATGCTCCGGCCGAGAAAAACACTTTTGGTGCACCATGCAGTACATTTGAGTGTCCCAGGCAAACGAAAGCAGTTACACCAAAGTTTCTAGTTTCTGTTTGTGTCTCCCCTGAGGAGGTTTCAGGCCAGCTATGTCTTTCAGTACTATCTCATTTGGTTTGGAAGCTATTGCTAAACGTTTGGTAGAAAAAGCTTCTCCGGCCGAGAAAAACACTTTTGGTGCACCATGCAGGTACATTTGAGTTTCCCAGGCAAACGAAAGCAGTGACACCAAAGTTTCTAGTTTCTGTTTGTGTCTCCCCTGAGGAGGTTTCAGGCCAGCAATGTCTTTCAGTACTATCTCTTTTGGTTTGGAAGCTATTGCTGGACGTTTGGTAGAAAAAGCTTCTCCGGCCGAGAGAAACACTTTTGGTGCACCATGCAGGTACATTTGAGTTTCCCAGGCAAACGAAAGCAGTGACACCAAAGTTTCTAGTTTCTGTTTGTCTCTCCCCTGAGGAGGTTTCAGGCCAGCAATGTCTTTCAGTACTATCTCTTTTGGTTTGGAAGCTATTGCTGGACGTTTGGTAGAAAAAGCTTCTCCGGCCGAGAAAAACACTTTTGGTGCACCATGCAGGTACATTTGAGTTTCCCAGGCAAACGAAAGCAGTTATACCAAAGTTTCTAGTTTCTGTTTGTGTCTCCCCTGAGGAGGTTTCAGGCCAGCTATGTCTTTCAGTACTATCTCTTTTGGTTTGGAAGCTATTGCTGGACGTTTGGTAGAAAAAGCTTCTCCGGACGAGAAAAACACTTTTGGTGCACCATGCAGGTACATTTGAGTTTCCCAGGCAAATGAAAGCAGTGACACCAAAGTTTCTAGTTTCTGTTTGTGTCTCCCGTGAGGAGGTTTCAGGCCAGCAATGTCTTTCAGTACTATCTCTTTTGGTTTGGAAGCTATTGCTGGACGTTTGGTAGAAAAAGCTTCTCCGGCCGAGAGAAACACTTTTGGTGCACCATGCAGGTACATTTGAGTTTCCCAGGCAAACGAAAGCAGTGACACCAAAGTTTCTAGTTTCTGTTTGTGTCTCCCCTGAGGAGGTTTCAGGCCAGCTATGTCTTTCAGTACTATCTCTTTTGGTTTGGAAGCTATTGCTGGACGTTTGGTAGAAAAAGCTGCTCCGGCCGAGAAAAACACTTTTGGTGCACCATGCAGGTACATTTGAGTTTCCCAGGCAAACGAAAGCAGTGACACCAAAGTTTCTAGTTTCTGTTTGTGTCTCCCCTGAGGAGGTTTCAGGCCAGCAATGTCTTTCAGTACTATCTCTTTTGGTTTGGAAGCTATTGCTGGACGTTTGGTAGAAAAAGCTGCCCCGGCCGAGAAAAACACTTTTGGTGCACCATGCAGGTACATTTGAGTTTCCCAGGCAAACGAAAGCAGTTACACCAAAGTTTCTAGTTTCTGTTTGTGTCTCCCCTGAGGAGGTTTCAGGCCAGCTATGTCTTTCAGTACTATCTCTTTTGGTTTGGAAGCTATTGCTGGAAGTTTGGCATGTTTTGTAGAAAAAGCTTCTGCGGCCGAGAAAAGCACTTTTGGTGCACCATGCAGTACATTTGAGTGTCCCAGGCAAACGAAAGCAGTTACACCAAAGTTTCTAGTTTCTGTTTGTGTCTCCCCTGAGGAGGTTTCAGGCCAGCTATGTCTTTCAGTACTATCTCTTTTGGTTTGGAAGCTATTGCTAAACGTTTGGTAGAAAAATCTTCTCCGGCCGAGAGAAACACTTTTGGTGCACCATGCAGGTACATTTGAGTTTCCCAGGCAAACGAAAGCAGTGACACCAAAGTTTCTAGTTTCTGTTTGTGTCTCCCCTGAGGAGGTTTCAGGCCAGCTATGTCTTTCAGTACTATCTCTTTTGGCTTGGAAGCTATTGCTAAACGTTTGGTAGAAAAAGCTTCTCCGGCCGAGAAAAACACTTTTGGTGCACCATGCAGGTACATTTGAGTTTCCCAGGCAAACGAAAGCAGTGACACCAAAGTTTCTAGTTTCTGTTTGTGTCTCCCCTGAGGAGGTTTCAGGCCAGCAATGTCTTTCAGTACTATCTCTTTTGGTTTGGAAGCTATTGCTTGACGTTTGGTAGAAAAAACTTCTCCGGCCGAAAAAAACACTTTTGGTGCACCATGTAGGTACATTTGAGTTTCCCAGGCAAACGAAAGCAGTTACACCAAAGTTTCTAGTTTCTGTTTGTGTCTCCCCTGAGGAGGTTTCAGGCCAGCTATTTCTTTCAGTACTATCTCTTTTGGTTTGGAAGCTATTGCTGGACGTTTGGTAGAAAATGCTGCTCCGGCCGAGAAAAACACTTTTGGTGCACCATGCAGTACATTTGAGTGTACCAGGCAAACGAAAGCAGTGACACCAAAGTTTCTAGTTTCTGTTTGTGTCTCCCCTGAGGAGGTTTCAGGCCAGCTATGTCTTTCAGTACTATCTCTTTTGGTTTGGAAGCTATTGTTAAACGTTTGGTAGAAAAAGCTTCTCCGGCCGAGAGAAACACTTTTGGTGCACCATGCAGGTACATTTGAGTTTCCCAGGCAAACAAAAGCAGTGACACCAAAGTTTCTAGTTTCTGTTTGTGTCTCCCCTGAGGAGGTTTCAGGCCAGCTATTTCTTTCAGTACTATCTCTTTTGGTTTGGAAGCTATTGCTGGACGTTTGGTAGAAAATGCTGCTCCGGCCGAGAAAAACACTTTTGGTGCACCATGCAGTACATTTGAGTGTACCAGGCAAACGAAAGCAGTGACACCAAAGTTTCTAGTTTCTGTTTGTGTCTCCCCTGAGGAGGTTTCAGGCCAGCTATGTCTTTCAGTACTATCTCTTTTGGTTTGGAAGCTATTGTTAAACGTTTGGTAGAAAAAGCTTCTCCGGCCGAGAGAAACACTTTTGGTGCACCATGCAGGTACATTTGAGTTTCCCAGGCAAACAAAAGCAGTGACACCAAAGTTTCTAGTTTCTGTTTGTGTCTCCCCTGAGGAGGTTTCAGGCCAGCTATTTCTTTCAGTACTATCTCTTTTGGTTTGGAAGCTATTGCTGGACGTTTGGTAGAAAATGATGCTCCGGCCGAGAAAAACACTTTTGGTGCACCATGCAGTACATTTGAGTGTCCCAGGCAAACGAAAGCAGTTACACCAAAGTTTCTAGTTTCTGTTTGTGTCTCCCCTGAGGAGGTTTCAGGCCAGCTATGTCTTTCAGTACTATCTCATTTGGTTTGGAAGCTATTGCTAAACGTTTGGTAGAAAAAGCTTCTCCGGCCGAGAGAAACACTTTTGGTGCACCATGCAGGTACATTTGAGTTTCCCAGGCAAACGAAAGCAGTGACACCAAAGTTTCTAGTTTCTGTTTGTGTCTCCCCTGAGGAGGTTTCAGGCCAGCAATGTCTTTCAGTACTATCTCTTTTGGTTTGGAAGCTATTGCTGGACGTTTGGTAGAAAAAGCTTCTCCGGCCGAGAGAAACACTTTTGGTGCACCATGCAGGTACATTTGAGTTTCCCAGGCAAACGAAAGCAGTGACACCAAAGTTTCTAGTTTCTGTTTGTGTCTCCCCTGAGGAGGTTTCAGGCCAGCTATGTCTTTCAGTACTATCTCTTTTGGCTTGGAAGCTATTGCTAAACGTTTGGTAGAAAAAGCTGCTCCGGCCGAGAAAAACACTTTTGGTGCACCATGCAGGTACATTTGAGTTTCCCAGGCAAACGAAAGCAGTGACACCAAAGTTTCTAGTTTCTGTTTGTGTCTCCCCTGAGGAGGTTTCAGGCCAGCAATGTCTTTCAGTACTATCTCTTTTGGTTTGGAAGCTATTGCTTGACGTTTGGTAGAAAAAACTTCTCCGGCCGAAAAAAACACTTTTGGTGCACCATGTAGGTACATTTGAGTTTCCCAGGCAAACGAAAGCAGTTACACCAAAGTTTCTAGTTTCTGTTTGTGTCTCCCCTGAGGAGGTTTCAGGCCAGCTATTTCTTTCAGTACTATCTCTTTTGGTTTGGAAGCTATTGCTGGACGTTTGGTAGAAAATGCTGCTCCGGCCGAGAAAAACACTTTTGGTGCACCATGCAGTACATTTGAGTGTACCAGGCAAACGAAAGCAGTGACACCAAAGTTTCTAGTTTCTGTTTGTGTCTCCCCTGAGGAGGTTTCAGGCCAGCTATGTCTTTCAGTACTATCTCTTTTGGTTTGGAAGCTATTGTTAAACGTTTGGTAGAAAAAGCTTCTCAGGCCGAGAGAAACACTTTTGGTGCACCATGCAGGTACATTTGAGTTTCCCAGGCAAACAAAAGCAGTGACACCAAAGTTTCTAGTTTCTGTTTGTGTCTCCCCTGAGGAGGTTTCAGGCCAGCTATTTCTTTAAGTACTATCTCTTTTGGTTTGGAAGCTATTGCTGGACGTTTGGTAGAAAATGATGCTCCGGCCGAGAAAAACACTTTTGGTGCACCATGCAGTACATTTGAGTGTCCCAGGCAAACGAAAGCAGTTACACCAAAGTTTCTAGTTTCTGTTTGTGTCTCCCCTGAGGAGGTTTCAGGCCAGCTATGTCTTTCAGTACTATCTCATTTGGTTTGGAAGCTATTGCTAAACGTTTGGTAGAAAAAGCTTCTCCGGCCGAGAGAAACACTTTTGGTGCACCATGCAGGTACATTTGAGTTTCCCAGGCAAACGAAAGCAGTGACACCAAAGTTTCTAGTTTCTGTTTGTGTCTCCCCTGAGGAGGTTTCAGGCCAGCAATGTCTTTCAGTACTATCTCTTTTGGTTTGGAAGCTATTGCTGGACGTTTGGTAGAAAAAGCTTCTCCGGCCGAGAGAAACACTTTTGGTGCACCATGCAGGTACATTTGAGTTTCCCAGGCAAACGAAAGCAGTGACACCAAAGTTTCTAGTTTCTGTTTGTCTCTCCCCTGAGGAGGTTTCAGGCCAGCAATGTCTTTCAGTACTATCTCTTTTGGTTTGGAAGCTATTGCTGGACGTTTGGTAGAAAAAGCTTCTCCGGCCGAGAAAAACACTTTTGGTGCACCATGCAGGTACATTTGAGTTTCCCAGGCAAACGAAAGCAGTTATACCAAAGTTTCTAGTTTCTGTTTGTGTCTCCCCTGAGGAGGTTTCAGGCCAGCTATGTCTTTCAGTACTATCTCTTTTGGTTTGGAAGCTATTGCTGGACGTTTGGTAGAAAAAGCTTCTCCGGACGAGAAAAACACTTTTGGTGCACCATGCAGGTACATTTGAGTTTCCCAGGCAAATGAAAGCAGTGACACCAAAGTTTCTAGTTTCTGTTTGTGTCTCCCGTGAGGAGGTTTCAGGCCAGCAATGTCTTTCAGTACTATCTCTTTTGGTTTGGAAGCTATTGCTGGACGTTTGGTAGAAAAAGCTTCTCCGGCCGAGAGAAACACTTTTGGTGCACCATGCAGGTACATTTGAGTTTCCCAGGCAAACGAAAGCAGTGACACCAAAGTTTCTAGTTTCTGTTTGTGTCTCCCCTGAGGAGGTTTCAGGCCAGCTATGTCTTTCAGTACTATCTCTTTTGGTTTGGAAGCTATTGCTGGACGTTTGGTAGAAAAAGCTGCTCCGGCCGAGAAAAACACTTTTGGTGCACCATGCAGGTACATTTGAGTTTCCCAGGCAAACGAAAGCAGTGACACCAAAGTTTCTAGTTTCTGTTTGTGTCTCCCCTGAGGAGGTTTCAGGCCAGCAATGTCTTTCAGTACTATCTCTTTTGGTTTGGAAGCTATTGCTGGACGTTTGGTAGAAAAAGCTGCCCCGGCCGAGAAAAACACTTTTGGTGCACCATGCAGGTACATTTGAGTTTCCCAGGCAAACGAAAGCAGTTACACCAAAGTTTCTAGTTTCTGTTTGTGTCTCCCCTGAGGAGGTTTCAGGCCAGCTATGTCTTTCAGTACTATCTCTTTTGGTTTGGAAGCTATTGCTGGAAGTTTGGCATGTTTTGTAGAAAAAGCTTCTGCGGCCGAGAAAAGCACTTTTGGTGCACCATGCAGTACATTTGAGTGTCCCAGGCAAACGAAAGCAGTTACACCAAAGTTTCTAGTTTCTGTTTGTGTCTCCCCTGAGGAGGTTTCAGGCCAGCTATGTCTTTCAGTACTATCTCTTTTGGTTTGGAAGCTATTGCTAAACGTTTGGTAGAAAAATCTTCTCCGGCCGAGAGAAACACTTTTGGTGCACCATGCAGGTACATTTGAGTTTCCCAGGCAAACGAAAGCAGTGACACCAAAGTTTCTAGTTTCTGTTTGTGTCTCCCCTGAGGAGGTTTCAGGCCAGCTATGTCTTTCAGTACTATCTCTTTTGGCTTGGAAGCTATTGCTAAACGTTTGGTAGAAAAAGCTTCTCCGGCCGAGAAAAACACTTTTGGTGCACCATGCAGGTACATTTGAGTTTCCCAGGCAAACGAAAGCAGTGACACCAAAGTTTCTAGTTTCTGTTTGTGTCTCCCCTGAGGAGGTTTCAGGCCAGCAATGTCTTTCAGTACTATCTCTTTTGGTTTGGAAGCTATTGCTTGACGTTTGGTAGAAAAAACTTCTCCGGCCGAAAAAAACACTTTTGGTGCACCATGTAGGTACATTTGAGTTTCCCAGGCAAACGAAAGCAGTTACACCAAAGTTTCTAGTTTCTGTTTGTGTCTCCCCTGAGGAGGTTTCAGGCCAGCTATTTCTTTCAGTACTATCTCTTTTGGTTTGGAAGCTATTGCTGGACGTTTGGTAGAAAATGCTGCTCCGGCCGAGAAAAACACTTTTGGTGCACCATGCAGTACATTTGAGTGTACCAGGCAAACGAAAGCAGTGACACCAAAGTTTCTAGTTTCTGTTTGTGTCTCCCCTGAGGAGGTTTCAGGCCAGCTATGTCTTTCAGTACTATCTCTTTTGGTTTGGAAGCTATTGTTAAACGTTTGGTAGAAAAAGCTTCTCCGGCCGAGAGAAACACTTTTGGTGCACCATGCAGGTACATTTGAGTTTCCCAGGCAAACAAAAGCAGTGACACCAAAGTTTCTAGTTTCTGTTTGTGTCTCCCCTGAGGAGGTTTCAGGCCAGCTATTTCTTTCAGTACTATCTCTTTTGGTTTGGAAGCTATTGCTGGACGTTTGGTAGAAAATGATGCTCCGGCCGAGAAAAACACTTTTGGTGCACCATGCAGTACATTTGAGTGTCCCAGGCAAACGAAAGCAGTTACACCAAAGTTTCTAGTTTCTGTTTGTGTCTCCCCTGAGGAGGTTTCAGGCCAGCTATGTCTTTCAGTACTATCTCATTTGGTTTGGAAGCTATTGCTAAACGTTTGGTAGAAAAAGCTTCTCCGGCCGAGAGAAACACTTTTGGTGCACCATGCAGGTACATTTGAGTTTCCCAGGCAAACGAAAGCAGTGACACCAAAGTTTCTAGTTTCTGTTTGTGTCTCCCCTGAGGAGGTTTCAGGCCAGCAATGTCTTTCAGTACTATCTCTTTTGGTTTGGAAGCTATTGCTGGACGTTTGGTAGAAAAAGCTTCTCCGGCCGAGAGAAACACTTTTGGTGCACCATGCAGGTACATTTGAGTTTCCCAGGCAAACGAAAGCAGTGACACCAAAGTTTCTAGTTTCTGTTTGTGTCTCCCCTGAGGAGGTTTCAGGCCAGCTATGTCTTTCAGTACTATCTCTTTTGGCTTGGAAGCTATTGCTAAACGTTTGGTAGAAAAAGCTGCTCCGGCCGAGAAAAACACTTTTGGTGCACCATGCAGGTACATTTGAGTTTCCCAGGCAAACGAAAGCAGTGACACCAAAGTTTCTAGTTTCTGTTTGTGTCTCCCCTGAGGAGGTTTCAGGCCAGCTATGTCTTTCAGTACTATCTCTTTTGGTTTGGAAGCTATTGCTGGACGTTTGGTAGAAAAAGCTGCCCCGGCCGAGAAAAACACTTTTGGTGCACCATGCAGGTACATTTGAGTTTCCCAGGCAAACGAAAGCAGTTACACCAAAGTTTCTAGTTTCTGTTTGTGTCTCCCCTGAGGAGGTTTCAGGCCAGCTATGTCTTTCAGTACTATCTCTTTTGGTTTGGAAGCTATTGCTGGAAGTTTGGCATGTTTTGTAGAAAAAGCTTCTGCGGCCGAGAAAAGCACTTTTGGTGCACCATGCAGTACATTTGAGTTTCCCAGGCAAACGAAAGCAGTTACACCAAAGTTTCTAGTTTCTGTTTGTGTCTCCCCTGAGGAGGTTTCAGGCCAGCTATGTCTTTCAGTACTATCTCTTTTGGTTTGGAAGCTATTGCTAAACGTTTGGTAGAAAAATCTTCTCCGGCCGAGAGAAACACTTTTGGTGCACCATGCAGGTACATTTGAGTTTCCCAGGCAAACGAAAGCAGTGACACCAAAGTTTCTAGTTTCTGTTTGTGTCTCCCCTGAGGAGGTTTCAGGCCAGCTATGTCTTTCAGTACTATCTCTTTTGGCTTGGAAGCTATTGCTAAACGTTTGGTAGAAAAAGCTTCTCCGGCCGAGAAAAACACTTTTGGTGCACCATGCAGGTACATTTGAGTTTCCCAGGCAAACGAAAGCAGTGACACCAAAGTTTCTAGTTTCTGTTTGTGTCTCCCCTGAGGAGGTTTCAGGCCAGCAATGTCTTTCAGTACTATCTCTTTTGGTTTGGAAGCTATTGCTTGACGTTTGGTAGAAAAAACTTCTCCGGCCGAAAAAAACACTTTTGGTGCACCATGTAGGTACATTTGAGTTTCCCAGGCAAACGAAAGCAGTTACACCAAAGTTTCTAGTTTCTGTTTGTGTCTCCCCTGAGGAGGTTTCAGGCCAGCTATTTCTTTCAGTACTATCTCTTTTGGTTTGGAAGCTATTGCTGGACGTTTGGTAGAAAATGCTGCTCCGGCCGAGAAAAACACTTTTGGTGCACCATGCAGTACATTTGAGTGTACCAGGCAAACGAAAGCAGTGACACCAAAGTTTCTAGTTTCTGTTTGTGTCTCCCCTGAGGAGGTTTCAGGCCAGCTATGTCTTTCAGTACTATCTCTTTTGGTTTGGAAGCTATTGTTAAACGTTTGGTAGAAAAAGCTTCTCCGGCCGAGAGAAACACTTTTGGTGCACCATGCAGGTACATTTGAGTTTCCCAGGCAAACAAAAGCAGTGACACCAAAGTTTCTAGTTTCTGTTTGTGTCTCCCCTGAGGAGGTTTCAGGCCAGCTATTTCTTTCAGTACTATCTCTTTTGGTTTGGAAGCTATTGCTGGACGTTTGGTAGAAAATGATGCTCCGGCCGAGAAAAACACTTTTGGTGCACCATGCAGTACATTTGAGTGTCCCAGGCAAACGAAAGCAGTTACACCAAAGTTTCTAGTTTCTGTTTGTGTCTCCCCTGAGGAGGTTTCAGGCCAGCTATGTCTTTCAGTACTATCTCATTTGGTTTGGAAGCTATTGCTAAACATTTGGTAGAAAAAGCTTCTCCGGCCGAGAGAAACACTTTTGGTGCACCATGCAGGTACATTTGAGTTTCCCAGGCAAACGAAAGCAGTGACACCAAAGTTTCTAGTTTCTGTTTGTGTCTCCCCTGAGGAGGTTTCAGGCCAGCAATGTCTTTCAGTACTATCTCTTTTGGTTTGGAAGCTATTGCTGGACGTTTGGTAGAAAAAGCTTCTCCGGCCGAGAGAAACACTTTTGGTGCACCATGCAGGTACATTTGAGTTTCCCAGGCAAACGAAAGCAGTGACACCAAAGTTTCTAGTTTCTGTTTGTGTCTCCCCTGAGGAGGTTTCAGGCCAGCTATGTCTTTCAGTACTATCTCTTTTGGCTTGGAAGCTATTGCTAAACGTTTGGTAGAAAAAGCTGCTCCGGCCGAGAAAAACACTTTTGGTGCACCATGCAGGTACATTTGAGTTTCCCAGGCAAACGAAAGCAGTGACACCAAAGTTTCTAGTTTCTGTTTGTGTCTCCCCTGAGGAGGTTTCAGGCCAGCAATGTCTTTCAGTACTATCTCTTTTGGTTTGGAAGCTATTGCTTGACGTTTGGTAGAAAAAACTTCTCCGGCCGAAAAAAACACTTTTGGTGCACCATGTAGGTACATTTGAGTTTCCCAGGCAAACGAAAGCAGTTACACCAAAGTTTCTAGTTTCTGTTTGTGTCTCCCCTGAGGAGGTTTCAGGCCAGCTATTTCTTTCAGTACTATCTCTTTTGGTTTGGAAGCTATTGCTGGACGTTTGGTAGAAAATGCTGCTCCGGCCGAGAAAAACACTTTTGGTGCACCATGCAGTACATTTGAGTGTACCAGGCAAACGAAAGCAGTGACACCAAAGTTTCTAGTTTCTGTTTGTGTCTCCCCTGAGGAGGTTTCAGGCCAGCTATGTCTTTCAGTACTATCTCTTTTGGTTTGGAAGCTATTGTTAAACGTTTGGTAGAAAAAGCTTCTCCGGCCGAGAGAAACACTTTTGGTGCACCATGCAGGTACATTTGAGTTTCCCAGGCAAACAAAAGCAGTGACACCAAAGTTTCTAGTTTCTGTTTGTGTCTCCCCTGAGGAGGTTTCAGGCCAGCTATTTCTTTCAGTACTATCTCTTTTGGTTTGGAAGCTATTGCTGGACGTTTGGTAGAAAATGATGCTCCGGCCGAGAAAAACACTTTTGGTGCACCATGCAGTACATTTGAGTGTCCCAGGCAAACGAAAGCAGTTACACCAAAGTTTCTAGTTTCTGTTTGTGTCTCCCCTGAGGAGGTTTCAGGCCAGCTATGTCTTTCAGTACTATCTCATTTGGTTTGGAAGCTATTGCTAAACGTTTGGTAGAAAAAGCTTCTCCGGCCGAGAGAAACACTTTTGGTGCACCATGCAGGTACATTTGAGTTTCCCAGGCAAACGAAAGCAGTGACACCAAAGTTTCTAGTTTCTGTTTGTGTCTCCCCTGAGGAGGTTTCAGGCCAGCAATGTCTTTCAGTACTATCTCTTTTGGTTTGGAAGCTATTGCTGGACGTTTGGTAGAAAAAGCTTCTCCGGCCGAGAGAAACACTTTTGGTGCACCATGCAGGTACATTTGAGTTTCCCAGGCAAACGAAAGCAGTGACACCAAAGTTTCTAGTTTCTGTTTGTCTCTCCCCTGAGGAGGTTTCAGGCCAGCAATGTCTTTCAGTACTATCTCTTTTGGTTTGGAAGCTATTGCTGGACGTTTGGTAGAAAAAGCTTCTCCGGCCGAGAAAAACACTTTTGGTGCACCATGCAGGTACATTTGAGTTTCCCAGGCAAACGAAAGCAGTTATACCAAAGTTTCTAGTTTCTGTTTGTGTCTCCCCTGAGGAGGTTTCAGGCCAGCTATGTCTTTCAGTACTATCTCTTTTGGTTTGGAAGCTATTGCTGGACGTTTGGTAGAAAAAGCTTCTCCGGACGAGAAAAACACTTTTGGTGCACCATGCAGGTACATTTGAGTTTCCCAGGCAAATGAAAGCAGTGACACCAAAGTTTCTAGTTTCTGTTTGTGTCTCCCGTGAGGAGGTTTCAGGCCAGCAATGTCTTTCAGTACTATCTCTTTTGGTTTGGAAGCTATTGCTGGACGTTTGGTAGAAAAAGCTTCTCCGGCCGAGAGAAACACTTTTGGTGCACCATGCAGGTACATTTGAGTTTCCCAGGCAAACGAAAGCAGTGACACCAAAGTTTCTAGTTTCTGTTTGTGTCTCCCCTGAGGAGGTTTCAGGCCAGCTATGTCTTTCAGTACTATCTCTTTTGGTTTGGAAGCTATTTCTGGACGTTTGGTAGAAAAAGCTGCTCCGGCCGAGAAAAACACTTTTGGTGCACCATGCAGGTACATTTGAGTTTCCCAGGCAAACGAAAGCAGTGACACCAAAGTTTCTAGTTTCTGTTTGTGTCTCCCCTGAGGAGGTTTCAGGCCAGCAATGTCTTTCAGTACTATCTCTTTTGGTTTGGAAGCTATTGCTGGACGTTTGGTAGAAAAAGCTGCCCCGGCCGAGAAAAACACTTTTGGTGCACCATGCAGGTACATTTGAGTTTCCCAGGCAAACGAAAGCAGTTACACCAAAGTTTCTAGTTTCTGTTTGTGTCTCCCCTGAGGAGGTTTCAGGCCAGCTATGTCTTTCAGTACTATCTCTTTTGGTTTGGAAGCTATTGCTGGAAGTTTGGCATGTTTTGTAGAAAAAGCTTCTGCGGCCGAGAAAAGCACTTTTGGTGCACCATGCAGTACATTTGAGTGTCCCAGGCAAACGAAAGCAGTTACACCAAAGTTTCTAGTTTCTGTTTGTGTCTCCCCTGAGGAGGTTTCAGGCCAGCTATGTCTTTCAGTACTATCTCTTTTGGTTTGGAAGCTATTGCTAAACGTTTGGTAGAAAAATCTTCTCCGGCCGAGAGAAACACTTTTGGTGCACCATGCAGGTACATTTGAGTTTCCCAGGCAAACGAAAGCAGTGACACCAAAGTTTCTAGTTTCTGTTTGTGTCTCCCCTGAGGAGGTTTCAGGCCAGCTATGTCTTTCAGTACTATCTCTTTTGGCTTGGAAGCTATTGCTAAACGTTTGGTAGAAAAAGCTTCTCCGGCCGAGAAAAACACTTTTGGTGCACCATGCAGGTACATTTGAGTTTCCCAGGCAAACGAAAGCAGTGACACCAAAGTTTCTAGTTTCTGTTTGTGTCTCCCCTGAGGAGGTTTCAGGCCAGCAATGTCTTTCAGTACTATCTCTTTTGGTTTGGAAGCTATTGCTTGACGTTTGGTAGAAAAAACTTCTCCGGCCGAAAAAAACACTTTTGGTGCACCATGTAGGTACATT
This sequence comes from Laterallus jamaicensis coturniculus, assembly GCA_022605575.1. Lineage (NCBI taxonomy): Eukaryota > Metazoa > Chordata > Aves > Gruiformes > Rallidae > Laterallus > Laterallus jamaicensis. The sequence continues at coordinate 84,464,154 of JAKCOX010000003.1, forward strand.
TGAGTTTCCCAGGCAAACGAAAGCAGTTACACCAAAGTTTCTAGTTTCTGTTTGTGTCTCCCCTGAGGAGGTTTCAGGCCAGCTATTTCTTTCAGTACTATCTCTTTTGGTTTGGAAGCTATTGCTGGACGTTTGGTAGAAAATGCTGCTCCGGCCGAGAAAAACACTTTTGGTGCACCATGCAGTACATTTGAGTGTACCAGGCAAACGAAAGCAGTGACACCAAAGTTTCTAGTTTCTGTTTGTGTCTCCCCTGAGGAGGTTTCAGGCCAGCTATGTCTTTCAGTACTATCTCTTTTGGTTTGGAAGCTATTGTTAAACGTTTGGTAGAAAAAGCTTCTCCGGCCGAGAGAAACACTTTTGGTGCACCATGCAGGTACATTTGAGTTTCCCAGGCAAACAAAAGCAGTGACACCAAAGTTTCTAGTTTCTGTTTGTGTCTCCCCTGAGGAGGTTTCAGGCCAGCTATTTCTTTCAGTACTATCTCTTTTGGTTTGGAAGCTATTGCTGGACGTTTGGTAGAAAATGATGCTCCGGCCGAGAAAAACACTTTTGGTGCACCATGCAGTACATTTGAGTGTCCCAGGCAAACGAAAGCAGTTACACCAAAGTTTCTAGTTTCTGTTTGTGTCTCCCCTGAGGAGGTTTCAGGCCAGCTATGTCTTTCAGTACTATCTCATTTGGTTTGGAAGCTATTGCTAAACGTTTGGTAGAAAAAGCTTCTCCGGCCGAGAGAAACACTTTTGGTGCACCATGCAGGTACATTTGAGTTTCCCAGGCAAACGAAAGCAGTGACACCAAAGTTTCTAGTTTCTGTTTGTGTCTCCCCTGAGGAGGTTTCAGGCCAGCAATGTCTTTCAGTACTATCTCTTTTGGTTTGGAAGCTATTGCTGGACGTTTGGTAGAAAAAGCTTCTCCGGCCGAGAGAAACACTTTTGGTGCACCATGCAGGTACATTTGAGTTTCCCAGGCAAACGAAAGCAGTGACACCAAAGTTTCTAGTTTCTGTTTGTGTCTCCCCTGAGGAGGTTTCAGGCCAGCTATGTCTTTCAGTACTATCTCTTTTGGCTTGGAAGCTATTGCTAAACGTTTGGTAGAAAAAGCTGCTCCGGCCGAGAAAAACACTTTTGGTGCACCATGCAGGTACATTTGAGTTTCCCAGGCAAACGAAAGCAGTGACACCAAAGTTTCTAGTTTCTGTTTGTGTCTCCCCTGAGGAGGTTTCAGGCCAGCAATGTCTTTCAGTACTATCTCTTTTGGTTTGGAAGCTATTGCTTGACGTTTGGTAGAAAAAAATTCTCCGGCCGAAAAAAACACTTTTGGTGCACCATGTAGGTACATTTGAGTTTCCCAGGCAAACGAAAGCAGTTACACCAAAGTTTCTAGTTTCTGTTTGTGTCTCCCCTGAGGAGGTTTCAGGCCAGCTATTTCTTTCAGTACTATCTCTTTTGGTTTGGAAGCTATTGCTGGACGTTTGGTAGAAAATGCTGCTCCGGCCGAGAAAAACACTTTTGGTGCACCATGCAGTACATTTGAGTGTACCAGGCAAACGAAAGCAGTGACACCAAAGTTTCTAGTTTCTGTTTGTGTCTCCCCTGAGGAGGTTTCAGGCCAGCTATGTCTTTCAGTACTATCTCTTTTGGTTTGGAAGCTATTGTTAAACGTTTGGTAGAAAAAGCTTCTCCGGCCGAGAGAAACACTTTTGGTGCACCATGCAGGTACATTTGAGTTTCCCAGGCAAACAAAAGCAGTGACACCAAAGTTTCTAGTTTCTGTTTGTGTCTCCCCTGAGGAGGTTTCAGGCCAGCTATTTCTTTCAGTACTATCTCTTTTGGTTTGGAAGCTATTGCTGGACGTTTGGTAGAAAATGATGCTCCGGCCGAGAAAAACACTTTTGGTGCACCATGCAGTACATTTGAGTGTCCCAGGCAAACGAAAGCAGTTACACCAAAGTTTCTAGTTTCTGTTTGTGTCTCCCCTGAGGAGGTTTCAGGCCAGCTATGTCTTTCAGTACTATCTCATTTGGTTTGGAAGCTATTGCTAAACGTTTGGTAGAAAAAGCTTCTCCGGCCGAGAGAAACACTTTTGGTGCACCATGCAGGTACATTTGAGTTTCCCAGGCAAACGAAAGCAGTGACACCAAAGTTTCTAGTTTCTGTTTGTGTCTCCCCTGAGGAGGTTTCAGGCCAGCAATGTCTTTCAGTACTATCTCTTTTGGTTTGGAAGCTATTGCTGGACGTTTGGTAGAAAAAGCTTCTCCGGCCGAGAGAAACACTTTTGGTGCACCATGCAGGTACATTTGAGTTTCCCAGGCAAACGAAAGCAGTGACACCAAAGTTTCTAGTTTCTGTTTGTCTCTCCACTGAGGAGGTTTCAGGCCAGCAATGTCTTTCAGTACTATCTCTTTTGGTTTGGAAGCTATTGCTGGACGTTTGGTAGAAAAAGCTTCTCCGGCCGAGAAAAACACTTTTGGTGCACCATGCAGGTACATTTGAGTTTCCCAGGCAAACGAAAGCAGTTATACCAAAGTTTCTAGTTTCTGTTTGTGTCTCCCCTGAGGAGGTTTCAGGCCAGCTATGTCTTTCAGTACTATCTCTTTTGGTTTGGAAGCTATTGCTGGACGTTTGGTAGAAAAAGCTTCTCCGGACGAGAAAAACACTTTTGGTGCACCATGCAGGTACATTTGAGTTTCCCAGGCAAATGAAAGCAGTGACACCAAAGTTTCTAGTTTCTGTTTGTGTCTCCCGTGAGGAGGTTTCAGGCCAGCAATGTCTTTCAGTACTATCTCTTTTGGTTTGGAAGCTATTGCTGGACGTTTGGTAGAAAAAGCTTCTCCGGCCGAGAGAAACACTTTTGGTGCACCATGCAGGTACATTTGAGTTTCCCAGGCAAACGAAAGCAGTGACACCAAAGTTTCTAGTTTCTGTTTGTGTCTCCCCTGAGGAGGTTTCAGGCCAGCTATGTCTTTCAGTACTATCTCTTTTGGTTTGGAAGCTATTGCTGGACGTTTGGTAGAAAAAGCTGCTCCGGCCGAGAAAAACACTTTTGGTGCACCATGCAGGTACATTTGAGTTTCCCAGGCAAACGAAAGCAGTGACACCAAAGTTTCTAGTTTCTGTTTGTGTCTCCCCTGAGGAGGTTTCAGGCCAGCAATGTCTTTCAGTACTATCTCTTTTGGTTTGGAAGCTATTGCTGGACGTTTGGTAGAAAAAGCTGCCCCGGCCGAGAAAAACACTTTTGGTGCACCATGCAGGTACATTTGAGTTTCCCAGGCAAACGAAAGCAGTTACACCAAAGTTTCTAGTTTCTGTTTGTGTCTCCCCTGAGGAGGTTTCAGGCCAGCTATGTCTTTCAGTACTATCTCTTTTGGTTTGGAAGTTATTGCTGGACGTTTGGTAGAAAAAGCTGCTCCGGCCGAGAAAAACACTTTTGGTGCACTATGCAGGTACATTTGAGTGTCCCAGGCAAACGAAAGCAGTTACACCAAAGTTTCTAGTTTCTGTTTGTGTCTCCCCTGAGGAGGTTTCAGGCCAGCTATTTCTTTCAGTACTATCTCTTTTGGTTTGGAAGCTATTGCTGGACGTTTGGTAGAAAAAGCTTCTCCGGCCGAGAGAAACACTTTTAGTGCACCATGCAGTACATTTGAGTGTCCCAGGCAAACGAAAGCAGTGACACCAAAGTTTCTAGTTTCTGTTTGTGTCTCCCCTGAGGAGGTTTCAGGCCAGCTATGTCTTTCAGTACTATCTCTTTTGGTTTGGAAGCTATTGCTGGAAGTTTGGCATGTTTGGTAGAAAAAGCTTCTGCGGCCGAGAAAAACACTTTTGGTGCACCATGCAGTACATTTGAGTGTCCCAGGCAAACGAAAGCAGTTACACCAAAGTTTCTAGTTTCTGTTTGTGTCTCCCCTGAGGAGGTTTCAGGCCAGCTATGTCTTTCAGTACTATCTCTTTTGGTTTGGAAGCTATTGCTGGACGTTTGGTAGAAAAAGCTGCCCCGGCCGAGAAAAACACTTTTGGTGCACCATGCAGGTACATTTGAGTTTCCCAGGCAAACGAAAGCAGTGACACCAAAGTTTCTAGTTTCTGTTTGTCTCTCCCCTGAGGAGGTTTCAGGCCAGCTATGTCTTTCAGTACTATCTCTTTTGGTTTGGAAGCTATTGCTAAACGTTTGGTAGAAAAAGCTTCTCCGGCCGAGAGAAACACTTTTGGTGCACCATGCAGGTACATTTGAGTTTCCCAGGCAAACGAAAGCAGTGACAGCAAAGTTTCTAGTTTCTGTTTGTGTCTCCCCTGAGGAGGTTTCAGGCCAGCAATGTCTTTCAGTACTATCTCTTTTGGTTTGGAAGCTATTGCTGGACGTTTGGTAGAAAAAGCTTCTCCGGCCGAGAAAAACACTTTTGGTGCACCATGCAGGTACATTTGAGTTTCCCAGGCAAACGAAAGCAGTGAGACCAAAGTTTCTAGTTTCTGTTTGTGTCTCCCCTGAGGAGGTTTCAGGCCAGCTATGTCTTTCAGTACTATCTCTTTTGGTTTGGAAGCTATTGCTGGACGTTTGGTAGAAAAAGCTTCTCCGGCCGAGAAAAACACTTTTGGTGCACCATGCAGGTACATTTGAGTTTCCCAGGCAAACGAAAGCAGTGACACCAAAGTTTCTAGTTTCTGTTTGTGTCTCCCCTGAGGAGGTTTCAGGCCAGCAATGTCTTTCAGTACTATCTCTTTTGGTTTGGAAGCTATTGCTGGACGTTTGGTAGAAAAAGCTGCCCCGGCCGAGAAAAACACTTTTGGTGCACCATGCAGGTACATTTGAGTTTCCCAGGCAAACGATAGCAGTGACACCAAAGTTTCTAGTTTCTGTTTGTGTCTCCCCTGAGGAGGTTTCAGGCCAGCTATGTCTTTCAGTACTATCTCTTTTGGTTTGGAAGCTATTGCTAAACTTTTGGTAGAAAAAGCTGCCCCGGCCGAGAAAAACACTTTTGGTGCACCATGCAGGTACATTTGAGTTTCCCAGGCAAACGAAAGCAGTGAGACCAAAGTTTCTAGTTTCTGTTTGTGTCTCCCCTGAGGAGGTTTCAGGCCAGCAATGTCTTTCAGTACTATCTCTTTTGGGTTGGAAGCTATTGCTTGACGTTTGGTAGAAAAAGCTTCTCCGGCCGAGAAAAACACTTTTGGTGCACCATGCAGGTACATTTGAGTTTCCCAGGCAAACGAAAGCAGTTACACCAAAGTTTCTAGTTTCTGTTTGTGTCTCCCCTGAGGGGGTTTCAGGCCAGCTATGTCTTTCAGTACTATCTCTTTTGGTTTGGAAGCTTTTGCTGGACGTTTGGTAGAAAAAGCTGCTCCGGCCGAGAAAAACACTTTTGGTGCACCATGCAGGTACATTTGAGTTTCCCAGGCAAACGAAAGCAGTGACACCAAAGTTTCTAGTTTCTGTTTGTGTCTCCCCTGAGGAGGTTTCAGGCCAGCTATGTCTTTCAGTACTATCTCTTTTGGTTTGGAAGCTATTGCTGGACGTTTGGTAGAAAAAGCTTCTCCGGCCGAGAAAAACACTTTTGGTGCACCATGCAGGTACATTTGAGTTTCCCAGGCAAACGAAAGCAGTGACACCAAAGTTTCTAGTTTCTGTTTGTGTCTCCCCTGAGGAGGTTTCAGGCCAGCTATGTCTTTCAGTACTATCTCTTTTGGTTTGGAAGCTATTGCTGGACGTTTGGTAGAAAAAGCTGCCCCGGCCGAGAAAAACACTTTTGGTGCACCATGCAGGTACATTTGAGTTTCCCAGGCAAACGAAAGCAGTTACACCAAAGTTTCTAGTTTCTCTTTGTGTCTCCCCTGAGGAGGATTCCGGCCAGCTATGTCTTTCAGTACTATCTCTTTTGGTTTGGAAGCTATTG